>OU342477.1:12392500-13784991 GCA_910589355.1 Parapoynx stratiotata | reverse complement strand
TTTTTTCGTGTATAATGCATCAATATAATATTGCACTGCCAAAAGCAGAAATGATTATGTTTATTTTTCGTGTATAATGCATCAATATGATATTGCACTGCCAAAATGCAGAAATGATTGTTTTTTTTTTCGAGTATAATGCATCAATATGATAATGCCCTGCCAAAATGCAGAAATGATAATTTTTTTTCGTGTATATTGCATCAATATGATATTGCACTGCCAAAATGCAGAAACGATCATGTTTTTTTCGTGTATAATGCATCAATATGATATTGCACTGCCAAAATGCAGAAACGATCATGTTTTTTTCGTGATTAATGCATCAATATTATATTGCACTGCCAAAAGCAGAAACGATTTTTTTTTTTCGTGTATAATGCATCAATATGATATTGCACTGCCAAAATCAAAAATGATAATGTTTTTTTTTCGTGTATAATGCATCAATATGATAACGCACTGCCAAAATGCAGAAATGATAATTTTTTTTCGTGTATATTGCATCAATATGATATTGCACTGCCAAAAGCAGAAATAATAATGTTTTTTTCGTGTATATTGCATCAATATGATATTGCACTGCCAAAATGCAGAAATGATAATTTTTTTTCGTGTATATTGCATCAATATGATATTGCACTGCCAAAATGCAGAAACCATTTTTTTTTTCGTGTATAATGCATCGATATGATATTGCACTGCCAAAATGCAGAAATGATTGTTTTTTTTTTCGTGTATAATGCATCAATATGATAATGCACTGCCAAAATGCAGAAATGATAATTTTTTTTCGTGTATATTGCATCAATATGATATTGCACTGCCAAAAGCAGAAATAATAATGATTTTTTCGTGTATATTGCATCAATATGATATTGCACTACCCAAATGCAGAAACGATTGTTTTTTTCGTGTATAATGCATCAATATGATATTTCACTGCCAAAATCATAAAAAATATTTTTTTTTTTTTCGTGTATAATGCATCAATATGATATTGCACTGCCAAAATGCAGAAACGATTATGTTTTTTTCGTGTATAATGCATCAATAGATATTGCACTGCCAAAAGCAGAAATGATAATATTTTTTTCGTGTATATTGCATCAATATGATATTGCACTGCCAAAATGCAGAAATGATTGTTTTTTTTTTCGTGTATAATGCATCAATATGATAATGCACTGCCAAAATGCAGAAACGATCATGTTTTTTTCGTGTATAATGCATCAATATGATATTGCACTGCCAAAATGCAGAAACAATTTTTTTTTTCGTGTATAATGCATCAATATGATATTGCACTGCCAAAATGAAGAAATTATTGTTTTTTTTTTCGTGTATAATGCATCAATATGATAATGCACTGCCAAAATGCAGAAATGATAATTTTTTTTCGTGTATATTGCATCAATATGATATTGCACTGCCAAAAGCAGAAATAATAATGTTTTTTTCGTGTATATTGCATCAATATGATATTGCACTGCCAAAATGCAGAAATGATAATTTTTTTTCGTGTATATTGCATCAATATGATATTGCACTGCCAAAATGCAGAAACGATTGTTTTTTTCGTGTATAATGCATCAATATGATATTGCACTGCCTAAAGCAGAAATGATTATGTTTTTTTCGTGTATATTGCATCAATATGATATTGCACTGCCAAAAGCAGAAATAATAATGTTTTTTTCGTGTATATTGCATCAATATGATATTGCATTGCCAAAAGCAGAAATAATAATGTTTTTTTCGTGTATATTGCATCAATATGATATTGCACTGCCAAAAGCAGAAATAATAATGTTTTTTTCGTGTATATTGCATCAATATGATATTGCACTGCCAAAATGCAGAAATGATAATTTTTTTTTTTGTTTATTGCATCAATATGATAATGCACTGCCAAAATGCAGAAATGATAATTTTTTTTCGTGTATATTGCACTGCCAAAAGCAGAAATAATAATGTTTTTTTCGTGTATATTGCATCAATATGATATTGCACTGCCAAAATGCAGAAATGATAATTTTTTTTCGTGTATATTGCATCAATATGATATTGCACTGCCAAAATGCAGAAACGATTGTTTTTTTCGTGTATAATGCATCAATATAATATTGCACTGCCAAAAGCAGAAATGATTATGTTTATTTTTCGTGTATAATGCATCAATATGATATTGCACTGCCAAAATGCAGAAATGATTGTTTTTTTTTTCGAGTATAATGCATCAATATGATAATGCCCTGCCAAAATGCAGAAATGATAATTTTTTTTCGTGTATATTGCATCAATATGATATTGCACTGCCAAAATGCAGAAACGATCATGTTTTTTTCGTGTATAATGCATCAATATGATATTGCACTGCCAAAATGCAGAAACGATCATGTTTTTTTCGTGATTAATGCATCAATATTATATTGCACTGCCAAAAGCAGAAACGATTGTTTTTTTTCGTGTATAATGCATCAATATGATATTGCACTGCCAAAATCAAAAATGATAATGTTTTTTTTTCGTGTATAATGCATCAATATGATAATGCACTGCCAAAATGCAGAAATGATAATTTTTTTTCGTGTATATTGCATCAATATGATATTGCACTGCCAAAAGCAGAAATAATAATGTTTTTTTCGTGTATATTGCATCAATATGATATTGCACTACCCAAATGCAGAAACGATTGTTTTTTTCGTGTATAATGCATCAATATGATATTTCACTGCCAAAATCATAAAAAATATTTTTTTTTTTTTCGTGTATAATGCATCAATATGATATTGCACTGCCAAAATGCAGAAACGATTATGTTTTTTTCGTGTATAATGCATCAATAGATATTGCACTGCCAAAAGCAGAAATGATAATATTTTTTTCGTGTATATTGCATCAATATGATATTGCACTGCCAAAAGCAGAAATAATAATGTTTTTTTCGTGTATATTGCATCAATATGATATTGCACTGCCAAAATGCAGAAACGATCATGTTTTTTTCGTGTATAATGCATCAATATGATATTGCACTGCCAAAATGCAGAAACAATTTTTTTTTTCGTGTATAATGCATCAATATGATATTGCACTGCCAAAATGAAGAAATGATTGTTTTTTTTTTCGTGTATAATGCATCAATATGATAATGCACTGCCAAAATGCAGAAATGATAATTTTTTTTCGTGTATATTGCATCAATATGATATTGCACTGCCAAAAGCAGAAATAATAATGTTTTTTTCGTGTATATTGCATCAATATGATATTGCACTGCCAAAATGCAGAAATGATAATTTTTTTTCGTGTATATTGCATCAATATGATATTGCACTGCCAAAATGCAGAAACGATTGTTTTTTTCGTGTATAATGCATCAATATGATATTGCACTGCCTAAAGCAGAAATGATTATGTTTTTTTCGTGTATATTGCATCAATATGATATTGCACTGCCAAAAGCAGAAATAATAATGTTTTTTTCGTGTATATTGCATCAATATGATATTGCATTGCCAAAAGCAGAAATAATAATGTTTTTTTCGTGTATATTGCATCAATATGATATTGCACTGCCAAAAGCAGAAATAATAATGTTTTTTTCGTGTATATTGCATCAATATGATATTGCACTGCCAAAATGCAGAAATGATTGTTTTTTTTTTCGTGTATAATGCATCAATATGATAATGCACTACCAAAATGCAGAAATGATAATTTTTTTTCGTGTATAATGCATCAATATGATATTGCACTGCCAAAATGCACAAACGATCATGTTTTTTTCGTGTATAATGCATCAATATGATAATGCACTGCCAAAAGCAGAAATGATTATGTTTATTTTTCGTGTATAATGCATCAATATGATATTGCACTGCCAAAATGCAGAAACAATTTTTTTTTTCGTGTATAATGCATCAATATGATATTGCACTGCCAAAATGCAGAAATGATTGTTTTTTTTTTCGTGTATAATGCATCAATATGATAATGCACTGCCAAAATGCAGAAATGATAATTTTTTTTCGTGTATATTGCACTGCCAAAAGCAGAAATAATAATGTTTTTTTCGTGTATATTGCATCAATATGATATTGCACTGCCAAAATGCAGAAATGATAATTTTTTTTCGTGTATATTGCATCAATATGATATTGCACTGCCAAAATGCAGAAACGATTGTTTTTTTCGTGTATAATGCATCAATATGATATTGCACTGCCAAAAGCAGAAATGATTATGTTTATTTTTCGTGTATAATGCATAAATATGATATTGCACTGCCAAAATGCAGAAACAATTTTTTTTTTCGTGTATAATGCATCAATATGATATTGCACTGCAAAAAGCAGAAATAATAATGTTTTTTTCGTGTATATTGCATCAATATGATATTGCACTGCCAAAAGCAGAAATAATAATGTTTTTTTCGTGTATATTGCATCAATATGATATTGCACTGCCAAAATGCAGAAATGATTTTTTTTTTTCGTGTATAATGCATCAATATGATAATGCACTGCCAAAATGCAGAAACGATAATTTTTTTTCGTGTATAATGCATCAATATGATATTGCACTGCCAAAATGCAGAAATAATTGTTTTTTTTTTCGTGTATAATGCATCAATATGATAATGCACTGCCAAAAGCAGAAATGATTATGTTTATTTTTCGTGTATAATGCATCAATATGATATTGCACTGCCAAAATGCAGAAACAATTTTTTTTTTCGTGTATAATGCATCAATATGATATTGCACTGCCAAAATGCAGAAATGATTGTTTTTTTTTTCGTGTATAATGCATCAATATGATAATGCACTGCCAAAATGCAGAAATGATAATTTTTTTTCGTGTATATTGCATCAATATGATATTGCACTGCCAAAATGCAGAAACGATCATGTTTTTTTCGTGTATAATGCATCAATATGATATTGCACTGCCAAAATGCAGAAACGATCATGTTTTTTTCGTGATTAATGCATCAATATTATATTGCACTGCCAAAAGCAGAAACGATTGTTTTTTTTCGTGTATAATGCATCAATATGATATTGCACTGCCAAAATCAAAAATGATAATGTTTTTTTTTCGTGTATAATGCATCAATATGATATTTCACTGCCAAAAGCAGAAATGATTATGTTTATTTTTCGTGTATAATGCATCAATATGATATTGCACTGCCAAAATGCAGAAACGATCATGTTTTTTTCGTGTATAATGCATCAATATGATATTGCACTGCCAAAATGCAGAAATGATTGTTTTTTTTTTCGTGTATATTGCATCAATATGATATTGCACTGCCAAAAGCAGAAATAATAATGTTTTTTTCGTGTATATTGCATCAATATGATATTGCACTGCCAAAATGCAGAAATGATAATTTTTTTTCGTGTATATTGCATCAATATGATATTGCACTGCCAAAATGCAGAAACGATCATGTTTTTTTCGTGTATAATGCATCAATATGATATTGCACTGCCAAAATGCAGAAACGATCATGTTTTTTTCGTGATTAATGCATCAATATTATATTGCACTGCCAAAAGCAGAAACGATTGTTTTTTTTCGTGTATAATGCATCAATATGATATTGCACTGCCAAAATCAAAAATGATAATGTTTTTTTTTCGTGTATAATGCATCAATATGATATTTCACTGCCAAAAGCAGAAATGATTATGTTTATTTTTCGTGTATAATGCATCAATATGATATTGCACTGCCAAAATGCAGAAACAAATTTTTTTTTTCGTGTATAATGCATCAATATGATATTGCACTGCCAAAATGCAGAAATGATTGTTTTTTTTTTCGTGTATAATGCATCAATATGATAATGCACTGCCAAAATGGAGAAATGACAATTTTTTTTCGTGTATATTGCATCAATATGATATTGCACTGCCAAAAGCAGAAATAATAATGTTTTTTTCGTGTATATTGCATCAATACGATATTGCACTGCCAAAATGCAGAAATGATAATTTTTTTTCGTGTATATTGCATCAATATGATATTGCACTGCCAAAATGCAGAAACGATTGTTTTTTTCGTGTATAATGCATCAATATGATATTGCACTGCCAAAAGCAGAAATGATTATGTTTTTTTCGTGTATATTGCATCAATATGATATTGCACTGCCAAAAGCAGAAATGATAATGTTTTTTTCGTGTATATTGCATCAATATGATATTGCACTGCCAAAAGCAGAAATAATAATGTTTTTTTCGTGTATATTGCATCAATATGATATTGCACTGCCAAAAGCAGAAATAATAATGTTTTTTTCGTGTATATTGCATCAATATGATATTGCACTGCCAAAAGCAGAAATAATAATGTTTTTTTCGTGTATATTGCATCAATATGATATTGCACTGCCAAAATGCAGAAATGATTGTTTGTTTTTCGTGTATAATGCATCAATATGATAATGCACTGCCAAAATGCAGAAATGATAATTTTTTTTCGTGTATAATGCATCAATATGATATTGCACTGCCAAAATGCAGAAATAATTGTTTTTTTTTTCGTGTATAATGCATCAATATGATAATGCACTGCCAAAAGCAGAAATGATTATGTTTATTTTTCGTGTATAATGCATCAATATGATATTGCACTGCCAAAATGCAGAAACAATTTTTTTTTTCGTGTATAATGCATCAATATGATATTGCACTGCCAAAATGCAGAAATGATTGTTTTTTTTTTCGTGTATAATGCATCAATATGATAATGCACTGCCAAAATGCAGAAATGATAATTTTTTTTCGTGTATATTGCATCAATATGATATTGCACTGCCAAAATGCAGAAACGATCATGTTTTTTTCGTGTATAATGCATCAATATGATATTGCACTGCCAAAATGCAGAAACGATCATGTTTTTTTCGTGATTAATGCATCAATATTATATTTCACTGCCAAAAGCAGAAACGATTGTTTTTTTTCGTGTATAATGCATCAATATGATATTGCACTGCCAAAATCAAAAATGATAATGTTTTTTTTTTGTGTATAATGCATCAATGTGATATTTCACTGCAAAAAGCAGAAATGATTATGTTTATTTTTCGTGTATAATGCATCAATATGATATTGCACTGCCAAAATGCAGAAACAATTTTTTTTTTCGTGTATAATGCATCAATATGATATTGCACTGCCAAAAGCAGAAATAATAATGTTTTTTTCGTGTATATTGCATCAATATGATATTGCACTGCCAAAATGCAGAAATGATAATTTTTTTTCGTGTATATTGCATCAATATGATATTGCACTGCCAAAATGCAGAAACGATTGTTTTTTTCGTGTATAATGCATCAATATGATAATGCACTGCAAAATGCAGAAATGATAATTTTTTTTCGTGTATATTGCATCAATATGATATTGCACTGCCAAAAGCAGAAATGATAATGTTTTTTTCGTGTATATTGCATCAATATGATATTGCACTGCCAAAAGCAGAAATAATAATGTTTTTTTCGTGTATATTGCATCAATATGATATTGCACTGCCAAAATGCAGAAACGATCATGTTTTTTTCGTGTATAATGCATCAATATGAAATTGCACAGCCAAAATTTAGAAACGATCATGTTTTTTCCGTGTATAATGCATCAATATGATATTGCACTGCCAAAATGCAGAAATGATAATTTTTTTTCGTGATTAATGCACCAATATTATATTGCACTGCCAAAAGCAGAAACGATTGTTTTTTTTCGTGTATAATGCATCAATATGATATTGCACTGCCAAAATGCAGAAACGATTGTTTTTTTCGTGTATAATGCATCAATATGATATTTCACTGCCAAAATCATAAAAAATAATTTTTTTTTTTTCGTGTATAATGCATCAATATGATATTGCACTGCCAAAATGCAGAAACGATTATGTTTTTTTCGTGTATAATGCATCAATATGATATTGCACTGCCAAAATGCAGAAACGATCATGTTTTTTTCGTGTATAATGCATCAATATGATATTGCACTGCCAAAAGCAGAAATGATAATGTTTTTTCCGTGTATAATGCATCAATATGATATTGCTCTGCCAAAATGCAGAAATGATTATGTTTTTTTTTCGTGTATAATGCATCAATATGATATTGCACTGCCAAAATGCAGAAATGATTGTTTTTTTTTTCGTGTATAATGCATCAATATGATAATGCACTGCCAAAAGCAGAAACGATTGTTTTTTCCGTGTATAATGCATCAATATGATATTGCTCTGCCAAAATGCAGAAATGATTATGTTTTTTTTTCGTGTATAATGCATCAATATGATATTGCACTGCCAAAATGCAGAAATGATTGTTTTTTTTTTCGTGTATATTGCATCAATATGATATTGCACTGCCAAAAGCAGAAATGATAATGTTTTTTTCGTGTATATTGCATCAATATGATATTGCACTGCCAAAAGCAGAAATGATAATGTTTTTTTCGTGTATATTGCATCAATATGATATTGCACTGCCAAAAGCAGAAATAATAATGTTTTTTTCGTGTATATTGCATCAATATGATATTGCACTGCCAAAAACAGAAATGATAATGTTTTTTTCGTGTATAATGCATCAATATGATATTGCACTGCCAAAATGCAGAAACGATTGTTTTTTTCGTGTATAATGCATCAATATGATATTGCACTGCCAAAAGCAGAAATGATAATGTTTTTTTCGTGTATATTGCATCAATATGATATTGCACTGCCAAAAGCAGAAATGATAATGTTTTTTTCGTGTATATTGCATCAATATGATATTGCTCTGCCAAAATGCAGAAACGATTATGTTTTTTTCGTGTATAATGCATCAATATGATATTGCACTGCCAAAAGCAGAAATGATAATGTTTTTTTCGTGTATATTGCATCAATATGATATTGCACTGCCAAAAGCAGAAATAATAATGTTTTTTTCGTGTATAATGCATCAATATGATATTGCACTGCCAAAATGCAGAAACGATCATGTTTTTTTCGTGTATAATGCATCAATATGAAATTGCACAGCCAAAATTTAGAAACGATCATGTTTTTTCCGTGTATAATGCATCAATATGATATTGCACTGCCAAAATGCAGAAATGATAATTTTTTTTCGTGATTAATGCACCAATATTATATTGCACTGCCAAAAGCAGAAACGATTGTTTTTTTTCGTGTATAATGCATCAATATGATATTGCACTGCCAAAATGCAGAAACGATTGTTTTTTTCGTGTATAATGCATCAATATGATATTGCACTGCCAAAATCATAAAAAATAATTTTTTTTTTTTCGTGTATAATGCATCAATATGATATTGCACTGCCAAAATGCAGAAACGATTATGTTTTTTTCGTGTATAATGCATCAATATGATATTGCACTGCCAAAATGCAGAAACGATCATGTTTTTTTCGTGTATAATGCATCAATATGATATTGCACTGCCAAAAGCAGAAATGATAATGTTTTTTCCGTGTATAATGCATCAATATGATATTGCTCTGCCAAAATGCAGAAATGATTATGTTTTTTTTTCGTGTATAATGCATCAATATGATATTGCACTGCCAAAATGCAGAAATGATTGTTTTTTTTTTCGTGTATAATGCATCAATATGATAATGCACTGCCAAAAGCAGAAACGATTGTTTTTTCCGTGTATAATGCATCAATATGATATTGCTCTGCCAAAATGCAGAAATGATTATGTTTTTTTTTCGTGTATAATGCATCAATATGATATTGCACTGCCAAAATGCAGAAATGATTGTTTTTTTTTTCGTGTATAATGCATCAATATGATAATGCACTGCCAAAATGCAAAAATGATAATTTTTTTTCGTGTATAATGCATCAATATGATATTGCACTGCCAAAATGCAGAAATGATAATTTTTTTTCGTGATTAATGCATCAATATTATATTGCACTGCCAAAAGCAGAAACGATTGTTTTTTTTCGTGTATAATGCATCAATATGATATTTCATTGCCAAAATTTAAAATGATAATGTTTTTTTTTCGTGTATAATGCATCAATATGATATTGCACTGCCAAAATGCAGAAACGATTATGTTTTTTTCGTGTATAATGCATCAATAGATATTGCACTGCCAAAAGCAGAAATGATAATGTTTTTTTCGTGTATATTGCATCAATATGATATTGCACTGCCAAAAGCAGAAATAATAATGTTTTTTTCGTGTATATTGCATCAATATGATATTGCACTGCCAAAATGCAGAAACGATTATGTTTTTTTCGTGTATAATGCATCAATAGATATTGCACTGCCAAAAGCAGAAATGATAATGTTTTTTCGTGTATATTGCATCAATATGATATTGCACTGCCAAAAGCAGAAATAATAATGTTTTTTTCGTGTATATTGCATCAATATGATATTGCACTGCCAAAATGCAGAAACGATCATGTTTTTTTCGTGTATAATGCATCAATATGATATTGCACTGCCAAAAGCAGAAATAATAATGTTTTTTTCGTGTATATTGCATCAATATGATATTGCACTACCCAAATGCAGAAACGATTGTTTTTTTCGTGTATATTGCATCAATATGATATTTCACTGCCAAAATCATAAAAAATATTTTTTTTTTTTCGTGTATAATGCATCAATATGATATTGCACTGCCAAAATGCAGAAACGATTATGTTTTTTTCGTGTATAATGCATCAATAGATATTGCACTGCCAAAAGCAGAAATGATAATGTTTTTTTCGTGTATATTGCATCAATATGATATTGCACTGCCAAAAGCAGAAATAATAATGTTTTTTTCGTGTATATTGCATCAATATGATATTGCACTGCCAAAATGCAGAAATGATTGTTTTTTTTTTCGTGTATAATGCATCAATATGATAATGCACTGCCAAAATGCAGAAATGATAATTTTTTTTCGTGTATATTGCATCAATATGATATTGCACTGCCAAAATGCAGAAACGATCATGTTTTTTTCGTGTATAATGCATCAATATGATATTGCACTGCCAAAATGCAGAAACGATCATGTTTTTTTCGTGATTAATGCATCAATATTATATTGCACTGCCAAAAGCAGAAACGATTGTTTTTTTTCGTGTATAATGCATCAATATGATATTGCACTGCCAAAATCAAAAATGATAATGTTTTTTTTTCGTGTATAATGCATCAATATGATATTGCACTGCCAAAAGCAGAAATGATTATGTTTTTTTCGTGTATATTGCATCAATATGATATTGCACTGCCAAAAGCAGAAATAATAATGTTTTTTTCGTGTATATTGCATCAATATGATATTGCACTGCCAAAATGCAGAAACGATTGTTTTTTTCGTGTATAATGCATCAATATGATATTGCACTGCCAAAATGCAGAAATGATTGTTTTTTTTTTCGTGTATAATGCATCAATATGATGATGCACTGCCAAAATGGAGAAATGATAATTTTTTTTCGTGTATATTGCATCAATATGATATTGCACTGCCAAAAGCAGAAATAATAATGTTTTTTTCGTGTATATTGCATCAATATGATATTGCACTGCCAAAATGCAGAAATGATAATTTTTTTTCGTGTATATTGCATCAATATGATATTGCACTGCCAAAATGCAGAAACGATTGTTTTTTTCGTGTATAATGCATCAATATGATAATGCACTGCAAAATGCAGAAATGATAATTTTTTTTCGTGTATATTGCATCAATATGATATTGCACTGCCAAAAGCAGAAATGATAATGTTTTTTTCGTGTATATTGCATCAATATGATATTGCACTGCCAAAAGCAGAAATAATAATGTTTTTTTCGTGTATATTGCATCAATATGATATTGCACTGCCAAAAGCAGAAATAATAATGTTTTTTTCGTGTATATTGCATCAATATTATATTGCACTGCCAAAAGCAGAAATAATAATGTTTTTTTCGTGTATATTGCATCAATATGATATTGCACTGCCAAAATGCAGAAATGATAATTTTTTTTCGTGTATATTGCATCAATATGATATTGCACTGCCAAAATGCAGAAACGATTGTTTTTTTCGTGTATAATGCATCAATATGATATTGCACTGCCAAAAGCAGAAATGATAATGTTTTTTTCGTGTATATTGCATCAATATGATATTGCACTGCCAAAAGCAGAAATGATAATGTTTTTTTCGTGTATATTGCATCAATATGATATTGCACTGCCAAAAGCAGAAATAATAATGTTTTTTTCGTGTATATTGCATCAATATGATATTGCACTGCCAAAATGCAGAAATGATTGTTTTTTTTTTCGTGTATAATGCATCAATATGATAATGCACTGCCAAAATGCAGAAATGATAATTTTTTTTCGTGTATAATGCATCAATATGATATGGCACTGCCAAAATGCAGAAATGATAATTTTTTTTCGTGTTTAATGCATCAATATTATATTGCACTGCCAAAATGCAGAAACAATTGTTTTTTTTCGTGTATAATGCATCAATATGATATTGCACTGCAAAAAGCAAAAATGATAATGTTTTTTTTTTCGTGTATAATGCATCAATATGATATTGCACTGCCAAAATGCAGAAACGATTGTTTTTTTCGTGTAAAATGCATCAATATGATATTGCACTGCCAAAATGCAGAAATGATAATGTTTTTTTTCGTGTATAATGCATCAATATGATATTGCACTGCCAAAATGCAGAAATGATAATTTTTTTTCGTGTATCATGCATCAATATGATATTGCACTTATAAAATGCAGAAATGATAATTTTTTTTCGTGTTTAATGCATCAATATTATATTGCACTGCCAAAAGCAGAAACGATTGTTTTTTTTCGTGTATAATGCATCAATATGATATTGCACTGCCAAAATGCAGAAACGATTAATTTTTTCGTGTATAATGCATCAATATGATATTGCAGTGCCAAAAGCAGAAATGATAATGTTTTTTTTTCGTGTATAATGCATCAATATGATATTGCACTGCCAAAAGCAGAAATGATTATGTTTTTTTTCGTGTTTAATGCATCAATATGATATTGCACTGCCAAAATGCAGAAACGATTAATTTTTTCGTGTATAATGCATCAATATGATATTGCAGTGCCAAAAGCAGAAATGATAATGTTTTTTTTTCGTGTATAATGCATCAATATGATATTGCACTGCCAAAAGCAGAAATGATTATGTTTTTTTTCGTGTTTAATGCATCAATATGATATTGCACTGCCAAAATGCAGAAACGATCATGTTTTTTTCGTGTATAATGCATCAATATTATACATCACTACCCAAATGCAGAAACGATTGTTTTTTTCGTGTATAATGCATCAATATGATATTGCACTGCCAAAAGCAGAAATGATAATGTTTTTTTCGTGTATATTGCATCAATATGATATTGCACTGCCAAAAGCAGAAATAATAATGTTTTTTTCGTGTATATTGCATCAATATGATATTGCACTGCCAAAAACAGAAATGATAATGTTTTTTTCGTGTATATTGCATCAATATGATAATGCACTGCCAAAAGCAGAAATGATAATGTTTTTTTCGTGTATATTGCATCAATATGATATTGCACTGCCAAAAGCAGAAATGATAATGTTTTTTTCGTGTATATTGCATCAATATGATATTGCACTGCCAAAAGCAGAAATGATAATGTTTTTTTCGTGTATATTGCATCAATATGATATTGCACTGCCAAAAGCAGAAATAATAATGTTTTTTTCGTGTATATTGCATCAATATGATATTGCACTGCCAAAAACAGAAATGATAATGTTTTTTTCGTGTATAATGCATCAATATGATATTGCACTGCCAAAATGCAGAAACGATTGTTTTTTTCGTGTATAATGCATCAATATGATATTGCACTGCCAAAAGCAGAAATGATAATGTTTTTTTCGTGTATATTGCATCAATATGATATTGCACTGCCAAAAGCAGAAATGATAATGTTTTTTTCGTGTATATTGCATCAATATGATATTGCTCTGCCAAAATGCAGAAACGATTATGTTTTTTTCGTGTATAATGCATCAATATGATATTGCACTGCCAAAAGCAGAAATGATAATGTTTTTTTCGTGTATATTGCATCAATATGATATTGCACTGCCAAAAGCAGAAATAATAATGTTTTTTTCGTGTATATTGCATCAATATGATATTGCACTGCCAAAATGCAGAAACGATCATGTTTTTTTCGTGTATAATGCATCAATATGAAATTGCACAGCCAAAATTTAGAAACGATCATGTTTTTTCCGTGTATAATGCACCAATATTATATTGCACTGCCAAAAGCAGAAACGATTGTTTTTTCCGTGTATAATGCATCAATATGATATTGCACTGCCAAAATGCAGAAACGATTGTTTTTTTCGTGTATAATGCATCAATATGATATTTCACTGCCAAAATCATAAAAAATAATTTTTTTTTTTTCGTGTATAATGCATCAATATGATATTGCACTGCCAAAATGCAGAAACGATTATGTTTTTTTCGTGTATAATGCATCAATATGATATTGCACTGCCAAAATGCAGAAACGATCATGTTTTTTTCGTGTATAATGCATCAATATGATATTGCACTGCCAAAAGCAGAAATGATAATGTTTTTTCCGTGTATAATGCATCAATATGATATTGCTCTGCCAAAATGCAGAAATGATTATGTTTTTTTTTCGTGTATAATGCATCAATATGATATTGCACTGCCAAAATGCAGAAATGATTGTTTTTTTTTTCGTGTATAATGCATCAATATGATATTGCACTGCCAAAATGCAGAAATGATAATTTTTTTTCGTGATTAATGCATCAATATTATATTGCACTGCCAAAAGCAGAAACGATTGTTTTTTTTCGTGTATAATGCATCAATATGATATTTCATTGCCAAAATCAAAAATGATAATGTTTTTTTTTCGTGTATAATGCATCAATATGATATTGCACTGCCAAAATGCAGAAACGATTATGTTTTTTTCGTGTATAATGCATCAATAGATATTGCACTGCCAAAAGCAGAAATGATAATGTTTTTTTCGTGTATATTGCATCAATATGATATTGCACTGCCAAAAGCAGAAATAATAATGTTTTTTTCGTGTATATTGCATCAATATGATATTGCACTGCCAAAATGCAGAAACGATTATGTTTTTTTCGTGTATAATGCATCAATAGATATTGCACTGCCAAAAGCAGAAATGATAATGTTTTTTCGTGTATATTGCATCAATATGATATTGCACTGCCAAAAGCAGAAATAATAATGTTTTTTTCGTGTATATTGCATCAATATGATATTGCACTGCCAAAATGCAGAAACGATCATGTTTTTTTCGTGTATAATGCATCAATATGATATTGCACTGCCAAAATGCAGAAACGATCATGTTTTTTTCGTGTATAATGCATCAATATGATATTGCACTGCCAAAATGCAGAAACGATCATGTTTTTTTCGTGTATAATGCATCAATATGATATTGCACTACCCAAACGCAGAAAATTTCCGAATTTCCACAACATATTCATCTGTTCTTAAGGGCCTAACCTCATGGATGAAAAAAAATGTGAGCACACAAAAATATTTTTCAGTAACATCTAGGATGAAACACTCGCTAGGACAAAATATAATATTTTCCTTAAAAAAATTATAGACCTTATCGATTCTAGCCTAGTATGTCAGGGAGTTTGCCTACGTATTGCTAGAGAATTATATTATATTGTCAGGGAGTGAGCCTATTTACCATGCCCAGCTCAGCGCAATGCGAAACGTTAATTTTCAGAAAGAACTGTACTTAAAGTGTCAGACAATCTCAATGCTACAGACGGGGATTGAACCGACGCGACGACCGCTTGAGCGAGTAGTGCATTTTCATAACTCTGCTATCAGACCGAAAAATTGCCTTACAAAATTATGTCCTCAGCCTATATACGTCCCACTGCTGGGCACAGGCCTTCCTCATGGAGAAACATATGAACAGTATAGGCCAACAATGAATTATGAATTAATGATGGTGTACTACCAGACCGAGCAGCGAATGCGCCAACGTCTACTCCTCTACATAAGAAGAATAAGCCGTTCTCCAGACAAAAGAACAAGGTCTTAAAACAATTGCCACAGCCAAAGAGAAAGTCGACGACTGAAACTCGTCTCACCAATCAATTATGGAAAGAGTCCTTTCTCATTGAGGGCGAGACTGGTTTTGTTAATGAGCAGAGCAGCCAAAGAATTTCATGCAGATGCGGCTGGTTATGTAAACTTTACCAAAAATGAGTATCGATCTATTTCGGACGTACGTACGGTCGATAAGTATCGATAAGTACCGCAAGCGCACATGTTTATATCCATTTGGTTTGGTGGGATAGCCTCTTTTGACTAGTTTTTTTTTTTTATTTAACCGGCCCTAGGCTAGGAACGACTTGTGCGTTTCGTTCAAAGCTACCTGTCGGGCGAAACGGCTGCAGAATACTAAGATGGCCACGGTGATTACACCGTCCACATGGGGGTTAAGCAATTCCTCACGTTCGCCGAGCCGAACGAGTTAGACCCCTACGGTCGTGCGACTTTTGCTTTTTTTTATTTGCCGTGTGGTAGCGGCTCATTAAAATAATACTACCAACCCGTCTCTTCCCTTTGGTGCCGTAAAAGGCGACTACAATCCAACAGCTTATAGGCGCTTTAGCAATATTAGCGACTCTTTGCTGATATTGCGCTCTTCTCTCGCCATTTCCCTTCTTGGTTCATTTTAACAATAAAGTCTCCTCATTGTCTTGTCTGCATAATAATTGTTGTATGTAATAAATTTATAAATTGAAATCGATCTATTAGATCGAAAGAAGACTTATTTTTGTAACTGAAGTAATCTAATTTTTCATTTAGTAATTTTGTATTTTATTTCAATAGAATCGTTTCCAAAGGCGCTTTTGTAAGTAGCCATACTTTTATAATTATGTTTTAGTTTTTATGTTCAGTGTTTTTGTAATTCCTAATATAAAATTTGTTCCAGAGTGCCTTAGTTTTTATATAAATAAACCCATAAGTGACGACCTGAGACTTTCATTTATCTCCGGGCCCACCACGTCACAATCTTATAGCGGCGACGGGCTCACCACCTGTCACGCTGAGTGCTGTCACTGCTCGGTGAAGCACGGACTACGGCAATGGACTGCTTTTGCCTAGTCTCTGACTAACCCTTAGGGGATAATAGTCGTGAGCATATGTATGTATGTTTATCTCTTTTTTATAAGGTTTTTAAATAACAATATTAATTATTTGATAACAAAATTAATTTTCTGCTACAATTAATTGCTGACAATCCGACGTGATAAAAACGTGATAGATCATATAGCGGAGCTCATTGTATTTAGGCTGGTCGGGCTATTAAAGTTTATTTAAAGGCACATAAGCTTATGCCGGTACCTACTTATAGCAAAAACACATTTACTTTATTGTATAACTGTTACAAACTTACATTAAAACAATGTATTTCATATTAATACACTTCATACATACTCTTCATATTCTAGGTTTTTTTTGCATCAGTTTTTTTTTTTTTATTCTGTAATTATAATATAAACTTGCTTTCAAATCAAATCGAAATATTAATAAAGATTAATCAAAAACAGATTCTTTTGGGGGTATTTCACATTTTCTATTTTATGGCACAAGCAGTCAAGGAATGTTTTAAAAATAGACAGCTATAGCAAATTAAAACAATACTCAGCCATTTTTACAGCAAATAAACTGAGAATTAGGACTGCAAACCTTTGGTTCAATTAAGAAACATAAAATAGATGACCTTATTACTAAACAGCATATTCTTCGCGACAACCTTAGTGTTTTGACCAAGCACTTTTAACCTTACAAAATACAGTGAAGCAAAAAAAATCGAGACAAAAAGGACATTAAACGAGATTTTGCAACTCCACATTTTTTAGGTATTTTTTAGGTATATTAAAAAAAAAATTATATACCTGATAACCTTTTTACGGTAAAATTTTAAAATATATTTACTTTGATTTTTGATAATGTTTTTCTGGTGTTCTAGAAAGCAATACACTAACTAAAACTAGAAAATAACTGTATTTCATTTGCATATCAATTCGTTTATTTTAAAATCAGATACAGAAATCTGATCATTTTGTTATTTTATTTTATTTGGTAATTTAATATTTATTTTAAAATTCAATCAACTCGCTCGGAAGCATTACCAAAACAGACAATAGTAAGCAATGGGAGGCAGTTTTTTTTTATTTGAGGGTTCTCAACAAAGTCAAAACAAATGTGACCAACGGACAATTTTCCCTTTAAAAATATCCCAGAAAAAAAGAAAGCTAGAGTTAAAATGAATAATTTTATTTAATTACCATTAAAATGTTCATTAAAATTGCGCAAGATATTGGAACTTGCTTTGAACCGCAAAGACAAGAGAACCCCAAAGCAATTTTTTTACGGTAGATTCAAATGCCTAAAAAAACTATCGATTTATAAATAATTCAACATCAAGCAATTATGCTATCAAAGCATGAAGAAAGCAAACACCATGAGCATCAAGAAGAATAAAATAAGGAATCAAAAAAGTTCGAAAAGACACGAAAAACACTGCCCTCTAGCCGTTATTAAGATATTAATTTGAATTCACCATCAAAATATTTCTGCACCTTAGCAATACAAACAGCAATACGTCGGAAATGCAATAAATAAAACGATGCACAGTTTGTGGCCCAATGCTTAACGATTTAACAAATTATTAATAAGAAACACAATTTTGTATTTTATCCAGAATAATAAAATACTTATGCGATTCACGTAAATCTCACACGTACGAAAGTTACTGAATGAATAATGAGTGATAAAACTATTATGAACCAACATTATTTTACCAGAAAGCAAAGATATTTTGAAGGTATGTCGACAAATCTACGCGGGGCGGGAAAGAAAAGAACAAAGATGGCCAATTATTCTGTTCATGATTTCTTTGAAAAGTAAATCACCAAATGGTGTTAGTAGCGACATCTATTGATATATTTTAAATCAAACGATTCTCTTTTTTGTTGTAAAATTCTCTTTTATTATATATTTAATATTCAGTTATACGGCTCTGGTTGCAAGATCTTATGAGCCACACGTTAACAGTATAACACTTTTCTTCAGTAGTTTGCATTGAAATGCTAGTGTTAGGTAGACACGGTGGTGTTACTTCGATGAGGTGGATTACCACGATAAAAATCCCATCGTTTTTATAACACTACACTTGTTCCCTCTGCCTCCCCAATATACGAGAATTTTACAAAACAGATAAGTGTTTTTAGCGGCATTCAACTATTATGGACGACGTGCTTTTTATTTCAGTGATTGTAACATTGTTTCGGAGTGGATCTTGTTGCGTAAATTCAGTGTAGTTTTGTGTAATAAGTGTCAATAATGATAAGCAATAATTATGGAGGATCATTGAAATAATCGTCAAGTGGTGTGAAAAACGATGAGATTTTTATCGTGGTTATCCACCTCATCGAAGTAGCATCACAGTGTCTGCCATCGATCGTTTGACGCCAAACTCTCATAAGATGCATTGAAATGTATTACACTAGCATTTCAATGCAAGGTGTTTGGCGGCATTTGACTAATGGCGGGCGTGATTTTTATGTCGATAATTGTAATATTGTTTCGGAGTGGATATTGTTACGTAAAATCAGTGTAGTTTTGTGTAATAAGTGTCTATAATAATGTGCAATGTGGAGGATTATCAAAATAAGCGTCAAGTGGTGTAAAAAGTGACGAGTTTTTTATCGTGGTAATCCACCTCATCCAAGTAGCACCACAGTGTCTGCCATCAATCGTTTGACGTCAAACTCTCCCAAGATGCATTGAAATGCATTACACTAGCATTTCAATGCAAACTACTGAAGAAATAAAATACTGAAGACTTGGCTGTATATGCTTCGTTCCCTTTGCCTTCCCTACATGGGAGAATTTAAGAAAAAAAATAAAAAAAAGTCGGCTTTAGACGTATTCTCTCCTAATCTGTGGGCTGTCATGCCATTGTAAATTTCTGTCATGTTTTCATGCTTTGCTTTCTTTCTGTTTTTCTCACGAAAGAAATTTAATAAAGTTTAATAAATATGTCCAAGGTAACCAAAAGAAAACATGTAATGAACGAAGCGGTTTGGGATGACGATGAATTGCCTAAAGAAAATCAAAGCGTAGTGAAAGTTTTAAGAAGTAAAGGCAATAATCTACACGAGGTAAGTTATATCATTTTTTTTAGCTACTATCGAAACTTAACTTTTATAAAATATATTTTTTACCTTACTAATTAACTTATGCTTTATAATTCAAAGATTCAAAGTATGTCACAAAACATACTTATTAAAAGCAACACTATTTAGTTATTATTTAGACTCATCAAGGCTGAACACTTCTCTAATTCACACCTCCAATCAATAATTGTAATTTAAAAAAGATTTATTGTTTTATTTTAATTATTGTAAGGAGCTAAAATAAAATAGCCAAACATTGATGTTTAAATAATAACTTTCTAAAGATTTACTACCTAGTTCATTGCAAGCATCCGGTACTGTCTATTAATAAAATGTATTACCATTAATTTCAGGTTATTACACCAACAGGAGAAGAATATTTAGTATCAATGCCAACAAAATTCAGAAAAAATATATGGGTTAAAAGAGGGGATTACATAGTTGTAGAACCCATTGCAGAAGGTGATAAAGTTAAAGCAGAAATTGTTAAAATTATGAATAAAAACTCCATCAAATATTACAAGCAAAATAAAATTTGGCCTAAAGAATTTGATGATAGTAAAAACGTTGAAACTGCTACAGGTGATGATTTATTTGTGAATACTAATAGAAATCATGAGACTGTTTACCAGAGTGATAGTGACTCAAGTGATAATAGTGACTCAGAGAATGATAGTGATAGATGAAAATAAAAATATATATTTCAATAAAACATTTTTATTCAAGAACTACATTCAACAAAATATGATGCTACAGTAAAGTAGTCACATGCAAAAATATTTATACACTTTTGACAGTTCATGACTCTTAGTACTTAGCGAATAAAGACTATCACTGGTGAAATGTGTTATATATATTATTTGCATGCAACTGTACAAGAGTTAGTTAAATTTACTACTTCATGATATATTTCAAATTTACACTGTGGTATGAAAATCAGTTTACACCTTTTAAATACATAATTTTTAATTGAACAAAATTTTTACCATAACATTATTAATTGCCCCTAGAAAAATTCTTACATTTTTACATTTAATATGTTTTATGTGAAAACTTTGATTTTATTGAACTTCAGTAATTCTAAATTCATTTACACTTGAGTACTTTGTCAAGACAACTTACAATGTAAATAACAATGGCATTTAAAATTTAACTATTATTTAATGTAGAGTTGAATTATATAGGTTTAAATATTGATATCACAAATTGACAGCCTAATGGATATTATCATTCTCAAGTGTATTAGATACCAAGACACAAAAATTTTGAGTTTGATAAGCTTCTAAATACTAAATGACATTAATGTCTATCATTAATGTCTTTTGTGGAGTTACACATTCTAATGACTAGGCCAAACAACTGTCTTCAAATGCAGAAATATTTCAAATGTAGGTTTCTTGCACCCTACTGTAACATTCTTTTAACTTAAATATAATTTTTATATACCTCTGTAATATAAAATAACGATTGTTGTGATAAACAGAGCATTGTTTCTTGCTTAAAAATAAAATTGTTACATTTGTAAAATGTGGCTTTATTCTTATAAGGAACTTGTGGATTTTCACTTTCTAGGAAATGTATTTTAATTAAAATTAGAACCACCCTTCACAAATAACTTATTTATCACACAGCATAGAACTTCCATTCATTGCTGTGATTTTCATTTTCATTGTTATTATGCCTACATAAAACAATACCATAACTTTATATTGATATAAATGCGGCTTTCACTTAAAAATTATAACTTATAATTTAAATTAATAAATAATGAGGCATGTTTAGAAAAATTTTAGCTCAGAACTAATTTTATAACTTAAATGAAAGTGATTTATTAATATTTTTAGTAAATCACAGATCAATTTAATCATTAAAACATAAAAATCTTTATCATGTTCTTGTAAATGTAAAGTATAAAAACCTTTTATTTGATATCAGCGTCAATATCATCAGCCATTATGTACTCATAAATTCTTTTTATGAGCTCAACTGACTTTACCTTTGCCCACCCTTCTGTTTTAATTATAAGTTTGGCTTGTCCATCTTTTATGAATTCCAAAGTTAGTAATTTGAGGGCTTTAGCTGAATGCAAGTCTGCCAACTGCAGTGTTTCTATTGCATTTTCCACTGTCAACTTTTTATGCAGTGCTTCCTCACAGAGGCTTTTCAGACGACTCAATTGGTAATAATCAGCTGCTGCTAGCAATTTCTCTGGTATCTCATCAACTCTTGGTGCTTTGTCACTGTAAATAAATGTTAGTACTTCCCTCAAAACATCAGATTCAAGTGGAGACTCCACAATGTTGGTGTAACACTCAGTTGTGTTATGCTCGAAATGAGCCTTCAACACTGCACTCCTGCTGGCCAACACAGCCTTATGGACCTTATACTCAATACCTTCATGTGATTTCATGACGACATCAGAAAACAATCCGTTATTCAAGAGATTCTCAAAGTCATTGCTAAGTTGCACCTCTGGTACATGAGATCGGTCGACCTTGATATCGTTGGTCACCATAAACTGGAATTTCAACCGTAAGCTCCCATCACTAAGGAGAAATATTTCTCGTCCGTCGTAACTGGCGATGTCTCGCTTAAACAACGTTGCTAAAAACTGCCACTTATTAGCTTGAACAGTATGATACTCCTTTATTACAATAGATCGCTCTTCGAACCGCTTGAGACATATTGTAAGTATAGACTTCAGAAACACTGGTGTCGGGGACAAATAATATATTTCAATAATATCATTATCCCGCCCCAAAAACTGCATTTTCAATTGAAATCTCGATTCAATCAGATCCACGCTGGAATCCTTCGACTTTTCTGTGCGAAATTCTCGTGTAGTTTTATTTTCTAATAAATTTATAAAATTTGGCACCGTCCATATTATGGTATTTATCTTTGTCTGTCCTTCAGTGCGAGTGGTGTAATTAATACTGGACATTTTTTGGTACGAAAATTTTCCAGTGCAATAGTAAGTCTGAGACTTTTAATTCATAACAGTTTTAATAAATTTTACTTTATTCCCCCCTACAAATATAAAAATAAACACACAGCAACAGATACTGACATTTTTTTTTTTTTTTTTTTTTGTAAAATTCTCCCGTAGGGAAGGCAAAGGGAACGAAGCCCATACAGCCATGTCTGCAATATATATATCTTCAATAGTTTGCATTGAAATGCTAGTGTAATGCATTTTAATGCATCTTGAGGGAGTTTGGCGTCAAACGATCGATGGCAGACACTGTGGTGCTACTTGGATGAGGTGGATTACCACGATAAAAAACTCATCACTTTTCACACCACTTGACGTTTATTTCGATAATCCTCCATATTGCACATCATCACAGACACTTATTACACAAAACTACACTGATTTTACGTAACAATAACCACTCCGTACAATATTACAATCATCGAAATAAAAATCACGTCCGCCATAGTTGAATGCCGCCAAAAACCTTTTTTTTTTTTTTTTTTATAATTTTATTCATGACCATGGATACAAGTCCTTCAGTCGCATACATAGTTTTCTTTGGTTTTCTTATACTAAATCTGGCTAAATAAAGACATATCATTAAGTTTAGGCTACCTACCTATTTAAATGATAATTTATGTATATGTAATTGACAATAATAGGCTAATTATTAGACATCATTACATTAAGTTTAAGCTAAGCAATAATTTATGCACACACAGAATCAAATAACAAATTATACAATAAACTTAAAGTTTTTGCACAGTATTAATAATATATTTAAATAGAGGAAGAAAATAATCGGAGTTGGAAAGTAGGTCTTGTAGGCGGCGGGGAACACTTTGAATATCGTTAGAACTGTCAATGTCACTGATGTCTGAGGCTAAAATTAAACGTTGCATGCTAAAGGCTACACAATTTTCTATAAGATGTTGAAGATCGGCATTCTCTTGATGACAATGGGGACAATTAGAATCGGGGAGTATATGGATCCTGTGGAGATGAGCTGGAACCAAACAATGACCAATTCGCATTCGTGAGATAATAGTATAAAAGCTTCTCCCAAGGTACTGCTTACGTTTGTGATACCAAGGTTTGCTTGGTAAATCCTTTTGAATGCTAGCAAACCACTTGCCCTTTGTTTCTAAGGTTAATTTCCAGTAGTCCTTCCATAAATTATTTGCTTTTTCTCTAAAGTGACTATAGAAATCGGTGAAAGGAACTTTGAAACAATCGGTATGGTCTTCATCGTGTTCTGCCCGTGCCACTGAATCAGCAATTTCGTTCCCTAATATGCCACTGTGTGAGGGAACCCACACAAACTCTACATTTACACATTTCATGTTTAGTTCCTCTAATATCTCCTTAATATTATATAATATATAATTGTTTTTAAATGATAGCAATGCACCTTTACTCAAAGCCATTAATACACTTTTAGAATCAGAAACTAACATTATATTTATATTATTTACACAATTGCTATTTACATAAGATAATGCTTGATATAATGCATAACACTCTGCTGTATATATGCTGCAAAAAGAACTTAATTTTATACATTTTGTGTAATTTGAATGAGAATCATAAAATGCAGATTTAACAGAACAAACATCCTTGGAACCATCTGTATAAATGAAATAATAATGAGACATCTTACTCTTGAATTCTAAAAAGTCATATTTGTTAGAAATTGTATCTACATGCAACTTTAAATGCCAATTTATTAAACTACTATATTTACAACTGTACATAGGTAAGCTTAGAGAATAACATATATTCTTAGAATTGAATTTCATACGTGCATAAATTCCACCTATTTCAGGAGGAGCAGATAAAGTTTGTACTGAAGAGTCAATAGATGCAATAGGCTGATAAATATGTGATGCTCTTTCAAACCTGTCATGGAGGAAGCTGCCAAATGACAAAATTTTAAGTGAAAATCTTTCTGCTAGCTGCATCCGTCTGAGGGACAATGGAGGTATACAATTTTCTATTTCTAAAGAGTTAATAGGTGAGGATCTCATTGCCCCACAAATTAACCTTAAACCAATGTTTTGTATCACATCTAGTTTTCTTAAAAGGGTGCTATGTGCATTTAAATATGCCAAAGCACTGTAATCAAAGTGGCTTCTCACTATGCTTTTGTATAGCATACTTACAATTTTAGGGTCAGATCCCCAAAATGTACCAACCAAATGCTTAAGTATATTAATGCCTCCCATGGCATTTTTACAGATATAATTAATGTGTTTATCAAATTTTAATTTATTATCTATGATAACACCTAAAAATTTATGCTCATTTACAACTGGAATCACAGAATTATTGTACTTAATTGAGATATTATTTGAGTTTTTACTAAATATCAATACAGAACTTTTCCCAGGGCTAACATCCAACTTAAGCTTTCCATAATAATAAGAATGTAATTGTTGTAAAGCATTATTAATCTTATTTACAGCAACTTCTATATTTTGATTTATGCTATACAAAAGCAAGTCATCAGCAAATTGTAATAGGTTAATATCTTCTATATTTACATATTTCAATATTTGAGAAGTGTATAAATTATATAATAAGGGGGATAATGTGGCACCTTGCATTGTACCTTTATTTACAGATTTTGGACCATGCAACTTATTATTATATTTTACATAAATTGTCCTATTGTTTAAAAATTTTAAGATCCACTGCAAAGTTTGCCCAGGTATCCCACATTCATGAAGCACCTGGATTAATTCTTCTATATTAACATTATCAAAAGCTCCCTTAATATCCAAGAAAACACATATCATGTTTGAATGGCTGTTTTTCACATTTCTGATATCATCTATGAATGATACAAAGCTTTCAGAGCAACTTCTTCCCTTTCTAAACCCAAACTGTATTGATGGGATTAAATGATTAGTTTCAGCAAAATAATCTAGACGTAACTTAAGCATGTTTTCAAATAATTTTCCCAAGCAAGACGATAAAGAAATTGGTCTGTATGAAGTAGCTATATTGATAGGCTTATTAGGTTTCAAAACAGGAACTACACACTGTGTTTTCCAAGACTCTGGTATAATGAGATCTCTCCATAATCTATTATATATGAGGAGTAATATGTTCAGCGCATTAATATGTAGCTTTTTAATTAAGATGTATGGAATATTATCCAACCCTGGTGTAGTATCTTTCCTACTTTGTAAAGCTGTAAGCAACTCATCTAAAGTAAAATCTTGATTAAGAAACCTATTGATGTTATTTTCCTCTGAGCTTTGAAACAATAATGATAATCTACTATAATCTATTTCAGTATTGTCAGCTAGATTATTTAAAAAATCTGGTACCCAGTCGTCATCAAAAAATTTATTGTTGAGTTTCCCTATTCTTTTAAATCTTTTTATATGATTCCATATTCTAGAAACAGGTGTTAATCTATTGAAACTGTTGCACAAATCATGCCATGAAGCAATTCGTTCTTCTCTGATTATTTTCTTCTTATGTGCATCCAATTTTTTATAGTTAATAAAATTACCTATTGTTGGGTTTAATCTGTAGTCTTTCAATGCTTTTTTCGACGTAGCAACTGCATCCTCACATTTTTTGTTCCACCAAGGAGCTGGTTTTCTATGAATTGTAAAGTTAAGACTAGGTTTTATTTTTGGAATTGTTTGATCTCTAATTTTGTTCAAATTGGACACAAATTTATCATAGAATTCTAATGCACCCTCATTGATATCAATTTCAGAGAATTCTGTTGCAGATAAAGAGTTAAATTCATCCCAGTTTGCTTTACTGTATATATATTTTTCTTTTACAGATCTAATTTCGTACAATGAAGGCTGAACATTCAAATAGAGAAAAGTAGGAAAATGATAACTACCCATAGGATCGTCATGGACATGCCATTCACACAGATGAGCCAAAGAAGAACTAACTAAAGCCAAATCTATTGCAGAAGCTTGCCTATTTGGAGGAGGACATGTAGTTGGAGTACCATTATTTAATATGCATAGATCAAATTCATCAATTATATTATATAAATTATTTCCCCTATTATTATTACTATGGCATCCAAACACAACATGATGAGCATTAAAGTCTCCCATTATGATACACGGTTTTGGTATGGTTCTTATTAAAGATTTTAATTTACTAGTTTCGAAAATATTGTTAGGTGGACAGTAAATACAAAGGATTGATATATTACCAGATTGAAATTGAATAGAGATGGCAATATTCTGAAATGATTCATGAAATGCTGTGGGAATAATATTATAACTTAAACCATGCTTTATGTATATTCCAACCCCATTATGTTTATTTGTTGAATTTTTGTATAAAAAATTATAATTAGGGATATTTGGAATGCTTGAGTTATCATGTAACCATGTTTCATTTAATAAACAAATGTCAATGTGTTTTTCTAGTAATAAATTTTGTAGTAATACTTTCTTGCTCTGTAAACTTTGTATATTATACTGAAGTATATGTAAAAATGAGTCCATTAAACTAACTGTGATATGAAAACGTCTCTTATTTTCTTAGATGTCATTGGAGAATTGTCCTTATTATTACTTAGAGCTATGAGTGACTTAACTATTGCATTCATTATTATTTCATTATTTGTTATATTTTTTACATCAAAATCATCATCTTTCCTATATTTTCCTAGTTGAGGAAAAGAAGTATTGTTAATTGGTGGTGGACTACCAGTCACAGTGGCATATGGTTGCTTAACATACCTTTTTTTCTGTTCTTCATATTTCTGTTTTCTCACGGGACATTCTCTGGATATGGCCAAGTGGTTGCCGCTGCAGTTTACACAAGTAATCTCTTCTACATCACACTCTTTGTATGAGTGATGACCGGAGCATGATGAGCATGTTTGTACTCCCCTGCAAACCTTTGCTGAATGGTTAAACTTCATGCATTTAAAGCACTGTAAAAGTGGAGGTATGTACTGGTGGACTCTGTAACGGAATAGTTGGATGTAAGCATAGTTTGGTAGAGTGTTAGTGGCAAAAGTGACTGCTACTGTAGTTAAGGGTACTAATTCATTGTCAATTTTCTTCATAAATCTCTTTACAGTAATTACTTCTGCGTCACAAGATATATTTTTGTAAATTTCTTCATTACTTAAATCCTTGGGGACAAATTTTAGCACCCCAATTTTTTCCGTTAAATAAGACGGAATAAACGCCTTCATCTTGTTTTTTATAAAGAAATCTTCCATTTTCAGAAAATAATTAGCAGAAGTTGGTTTTTTAAAAGTTACACCTATTTTGTATGCGTTAACTCTATGAACTCCAACGATTCCCTTTACATTTTCTGTGAATAAGTTAGTCAGAGTAATTGGGTTTTTATTACCAATCTTTTCTTGCTCCGTCGACTCAACATAAACTATATACTCTCCGGTACTGTTTTCAAGAAAAAGCCTTTTATAATTTGGCTTTGTGTACACCTTATATTTATCACTATTAGACTGGCTTTTACGGTGACTAAGGTCATTATATTTTCTTTTTTTCTTTACATCTGCCGGGTCCTCACCATCACTGTGAGGACCCATCTTTGCCCGCAAAAACTTTCTTTGCTTCTCAAGTCGGAAAACTTTACAATAAAACAGTTAAAATTAAGATTTTCTCAGTAAAATTCGAAAGAGAAAAAACTTTTCGCCCGCCCTATTTGACTTCCCGCCAAAAAAACAGATACTGACAGATACACGCAAATCACAGATTAGAGAGCGCAAATCACATCGTTGTTTTTTTTTTTTTTTTTTTTTTTGTAAAATTCTCCCGTAGGGAAGGCAAAGGGAACGAAGCCCATACAGCCATGTCTGCAATAAATATATCTTCAATAGTTTGCATTGAAATGCTAGTGTAATGCATTTCAATGCATCTTGGGAGAGTTTGGCGTCAAATGATCGATGGCAGACACTGTGGTGCTACTTGGATGAGGTGGATTACCACGATAAAAAACTCATCACTTTTCACACCACTTGACGTTTATTTCGATAATCCTCCATATTGCACATCATCACAGACACTTATTACACAAAACTACACTGATTTTACGTAACAATATCCACTCCGTACAATATTACAATCATCGAAATAAAAATCACGTCCGCCATAGTTGAATGCCGCCAAAAACTCCTTTTTTTTTTTTTTTTTTATTATAGCAATGGCCTATTGAGCCTTCAGCTTAAAACGATAACATGTTCGAAACAGGAAACAGCTTGGAAACAGGCAATAGAACAAATCGCATCGCAATGAACCACAGATTATAGAAAATACCAATGCACAACACAGATGCTCAGTTTGCCTTAATCAATGTAAAATACTGAACAGCGATTCTTAGCCTTTATTATAATTTTTTTTGGCAATAATTTTAGTTTATTATTACAGTCCATTCATTAAATATTATAACGAAAGATATGGCTGTATGGGCTCCCAACAACAAAAAATGGATTCTCTGTTTGGATTGGATTAAACTCTCTAATCTGTGGTCACGATTATTTGTCAACGTTGATTGAGAGTTTGAGACGATTCGGTAATCTTTCATCTGAATTTTGCTGTTGTTTTCGCCTTGATAAAAATATCTGCATATACATCTACACCCGTAAAATCTTACCGTAACGGCTTATTGATTTAAATGTAAATGAAAAGATACAGTGTAAATTTTATCTCGTAATGTTTCGAAATGACATTACAATAAAGGAAACTTGTCCGTGAGCGCTAAATAAAATTTATTGTTTCCTTTGGAATTATTTATGCGTTTCTCACAAATGTGAATTTGCGCTCACAATGGAGGATTACAAATTTCTCTTTAAAGTGGTGTTAGTTGGAAATGCTGGTGTGGGCAAGACTTGCTTAGTGCGACGATTTACTCAAGGACTTTTCCCACCTGGGCAAGGCGCGACTATTGGAGTGGATTTCATGATCAAAACCGTAGAAGTCGACGGTGAGAAAGTGAAGGTAATTTTGTACGATTTCTAATACATTTTTGGTCATGTTACATCATTGCAGCTCATTTAATAGCGCTGACAATGTATATTTGAATTGACAGACCGTAATTTGGACATTTTATTATTGAAAAATGAAATTATTTTGTCGATGTAGAGGTAAATTGTCATTTTGGAGGAAAATTCGTGTGAAAAAATATTAGCACACTGCTAGTGACTGATCACAAAGTCTTCCATTTAATTAGCACTTATCTATTTTAACTGCAAACACGAAACACGAATCTCAATGACATATTTGGCACAAAAAATATATTGGAGGTAATGATTGTGTATGTAAAAAAAATTATAAACAACTCAACCAACAATTCTTATGTTGTAGTTTTGAATTATCTGTTCTTTGTACTATAGTTGCTTTTATTAATGATGTGTGTAAAGTATCTTATAACTCTTAAATACTCTCAAGTTTCTCTTTGTGGTTTGGTTACATGAATTATTATGTTTAGTATGGTTTTCATAGCATCTTAATCACGTGTGTATTCCTGAAATACTTTCAGGGTAGGTGTTGATTTGAACATGAACCTTGAAAATTTGAGTTATGAATTAACATTTTAGTCCAGATGCATCATTACTTCAGACTTGAGATATGCTACGCTAAACAAATGAAAACAAACACTTAGAGCACAAACAATACTTATCTATTAATAACATAAATAACCTAACAAAACATGTTTTTTTTAATTAAAGGATGGTTTATTTATTTATTAGTTATGTTTTATATTATTGCTATGTATATTTAACTATTGTTGTCTAGTGTCCTGTCATCATCTGCAACATTTGTAGACACAATAGGAAAACAATTGTGTCTCAGCTGATTTCAGCCAGCTCATAGAAGAGGGGATAATGACTATTTGTAAAAAACAGGAGGGGAATTAAATTATGAACAAAGTTGGAGGTTTATACTGCATCCATAAAGTAGTATATAATAAGGGTACCATATCAAATAAAAAATAGGATTATTTTATGAAAAAGCTTTATTATAATTATTAGCTAGTGAATGGTTGGCCTAATTTGACATTCATAAGAGTATGTAAATACCTCAACTGAATAAATAAATTGACTATTACACAAAATATAACACATTTACTCCTTTATAGTCGGAGGTTCTTTATAGTTCTGCATACTACTATTACATAACATATCATCATGCCTCTACCCCTGAAGGGCAGAGTTGTTAAACACCCACATTTAGCCTAACTAACTATGTCCCCATGTTCTCATTCACCAGGCACAATGTTACATACATTCACACTTTTTTCCCAGAGGTATAGGCAGAGATTACAGATCTCCACTTGCTCCGATCCTGGCACACAACTATCGCTTCCTCTATGCTCATTACTAACTTCATATATCGACGGTTAAGAATCAATAACGTCTATCAAAATTTTTGGCTATTTTTACTTCTTTAAAATAATAGATTTAAAGTCCAAATTGGCATAGATTGTTAAAGCAGCTACCTCAATATTCACAGTGTTTCCAGCATTTATTCCCCTTTTTTAGCGATTGTAATATTTCTGGTAATTTATTGGCTGAAGCCAAGAAATATTTGTTTTATCTACTGTGAAGTAGACTTTTTTGAGATAGACAATATTGATTCTTAACCGTCGATATGCTCTTTGGTTTGCCGTGGATTTGCCGATTTGGACTTTCCCATTCACATCTACCATATAGTATACCTGGCATGTATGTTTACTTTCATCCATCCTCTCAACATGCCCAAACCAACTAAGCATCCTTTTCTCTAATAATGTTGCAATGTTTATTATTATAATTATGAAAAATCCTTTTCAGTTACAAATATGGGACACAGCCGGCCAGGAGAGGTTCAGATCAATAACACAGAGCTACTATAGGTCAGCCCATGCCCTTATTCTGGTGTACGACATATCATGCCAGCCCACTTTTGACTGTCTTCCTGACTGGCTGCGGGAGATCGAAGAATATGCCAATAACAAGGTCCTTAGGATATTAGTTGGTGAGTTTAATAAAGAAAAATGTAAATAATTTCTTTTAAGCAAAATAGTTCATTTCATTAAGTGTGGTAGATATACACTCAGTTGCACAAAGATTTTTAAGGACGACATTTGTTAATGAGACATTAAAACTTTAAAGTTCATTAAAGTTAAGGTTGTCACACAAAATAGTTCTAGCTAAACGTCTCTTTAGCATTGACAGGGTGCTAATGTCGTTTTGTGCAACGTAAAACTATGCTAAGGTTGTCTTTTGACACTTCAATAAATAAATTTAATGGAGCATTAGAGATAATGCTGACATTAAATTTTAAAGTTCGTTTCTGCAACTGGGTGATAGTCTTTTAAACCTCATACTTTTTTAATTTTTCCTGTATGCCAATATCTAGAAAAATTTAATCTTCTGGACCTTTAAATTTTTACCTTTTTAAATTCTACCATAAGGATGTCTCCTGCAAATGCTTTGTTCAAAAGTACACTGAATCTCTTTAATACAGTATGTTTCAGTGCTTACATATTGTTATGTCCAAATGCTAAGGAGATGATGTCAACCATTTTGGCAATCCCTGCTTTATTGCATGTGCAAGAGCAATCATTAAAATTCTAGTAAAAATAAACCAGTCCATCAATATTGTATACTTAATAAGAATTCTATACACATTTGTTTTAGACCTCTGTTCTAAATAAAAATAGTTATTAACAAATTTATAGTATCCTTGTGGCATCCACAGGTAACAAAACCGACAGAGAAGATAGGGAGATACCAAGGCATATTGGTGAGGACTTTGCCCAGCGTCATGGCATGTATTTCCTTGAGACATCGGCAAAGGAGGCAGAAAATGTTGAGAGATTGTTTATGGAAATAGCTGTGGAGCTTATGGAGGTATGCATTGATGTGTAAGCAGTTTAAAAAAAAATATTTGGTCAGCAATGTGGCCTATGTTACATGGACTAACATACATACATACAATCACACTTGTAATTCCCGAAGGGGAAGGCAGAGTCCAAGGAGCACTGTGTTCCTTAAGACCACAAAAATTAGGCCATACAAAAATTGGGTTTGATCAGATGAAAAATCGTGAAAGACTAGTAACAAGTGGCTAGCTCATCGCCTACACAATCACAGACCCAGTACCTAACGCCCTTAGTAACCTATACGCCCTTAGTCGCCTTTTAAGACATGCTAGACAAGAAAAGCAGTTGGTACATTCTTTTTGTGTCCCGGACCAACACGGGACATGGACTAAGCTTGAATTAATATGCTGTCCACCCTCTTTCATGATCAATGAAGCACAATAAAGACGTTTTTCAGTTTGAACTGACGAAAATGCCTTGATCCATCATCCATCCACCTTGGCTGCAATTTTTTCTGTCGTCATAATTGAAAGCTTTACCATTGGATATTTTGGTGGTCCAGTCCTGTGGAGTTGTTCGTAGGTCAAAGTGTACGAACCATAGCGTTCGAGATCGAAAACTTTTGATCGAAAACTATTGCAACCGTTTCTACCCATCAATCCGCATTCGGCCCATACTCCTCATGTGCTTCTCCATGAGGAAGGCCTGTGTCTAGCAGTGGGACGTATATAGACTGAGAATGGAACTTATTGCCCATGTAATAAAAATCTGTATTCATTTATAACATTACGAAACGGCTTCAAAGAGACATCAGATGGTATCCTTACAGAGTAGACTGGTGCTCTTAGACCAAATGTTTTTTATACAAAATAGTCAATGGCAAGATTGACTCGTCTTCTTTGTTACAGTTAATACACTTTAAGGCCCCTAGGATATCCTCACGTTCAACAAATACTTTTTATTGTTCTTATTGCGCCGCGGGTTATGCCCCGAATACATTTATTAGGCGTTCTTGTGTGTTTTATAATAATAAATTAAGCGACATCGACATTTTTCATATACCTTTAAATGTTTATAAACGTTTGGTAGGGAAAGTAATGGGTTCGTAGACAGTAATTGACACTTTGTCTCTTAAGTGGAGCATTACCGTCTTAATTTCCTATTATTGTTCGTATGTTTTTAATGGAACTGTAGGTCTATTAATTTTAACAACTCGTAAATATAAATGTATATGACTGTTTGTTGTGTCCTAAATAAATAAATAAATAATAATAAATAAACATTTCTATTTCAGCAAGCCAAATGTAAAGAGCTACCCAAATACGATGGCAGCTTAGGCCCCATCAACGGGAAGACCACATCAGTCGGTGACAGCTCCTGCTGCAGCCGCTAAACTAACGAATTTATCTCATCGATTACTAGTACCAAGTGGTATTTTTATAGAGGATCATTTAATTTATTGCTTTTATTATTATGGGATCAAAAGATGCACGGGCTTCATGTTCATATTAAATTACATGCATTTTTAATTATATCGTATTTTGAAGGTTGTGCAGTCAGCAATATCAACATAAATATTGTTTAAATTACGTGATAGGACCTTGTTATTTTGTACATCAATTTTATTTTCACTTAGTACATTTGAAGGTTGAAAATCATTTGGAGTAATTTGACAGGCTATTGTATTATTTGCTTTATCTGTACATTTTGTTCATTAATATTTCACTATCATCATTTTAATTTTAATTCGAATTATTTGAAGGTGATACTTAAAGTATTTATTTAAATTCCTGTGTGAATTTTAGTTATATAACTATAATTATTTTTGAGAAGACATTTTTATTAAGACCTTTTATTTTTAAATTGTAAAGTGAACCTTGTAGTTCCATTTTTAAATTTAATTTTAATTAGAACATCGACCAGTACATTCCATTTTTGAAATTATATTTTTACTTTTGAGCTAGGGACTATGAAAGAAGTATGTAGGTATTCAATGAGAGACTGAATGAAATCTGCGTGATCTCTTTATAAAAATACCATACAAATAGAACTAATTCGTAGTATTTGGAATCATTCCACTCGCTTTAAGTGCTAGTGGGTTACAATTCCATGGCAATTAGTATCATAATTTCATATACATCACTATATAATATGACATATGATAGAAAAAAATGTTATGCAAATATTTGGCAATAGATGTTATTATTTTACCTAAAAATGCCTTAAATTATGCCTAAAATTTACCTTAAAAAATGCTAGTTTCATGGTTTATTACTCTAGAACTGCATCCGATTGCAATTTCTAACTAAATAGTGAAAGTTTACACTGAGGGTAGTTGTAAACAAATTATCAACGAAGCTTCTATATAGGTAATTTTTTTGCAGCTACCTTAATTGGCATAGAAAATGATCAATAATTTTGCGCATTAATATGATGGAATAAAGGCGGTTCAAGGGAGTCTTCTGCTACCTCTCAACACCAAACATATTGATAAGGAATGAAAACCATTTATCACAGTCATAAAATTATCGTATTTGCATAATAATTTTACAAAACTTATCAACATGTCAATTTGTTCTAGAATATTAATATAATGTGCTGACCATGATTTTGCATATCATTCTATTCTGTATATTAAATAACAAGACTAAGATAGATATACTTGTTACTAGTTAAATTGTGTAAATAAGTGTGTCAGTATAATTTATAAAATGACACGGCAGTTTGTTAAGTCCAGGTAAAGTGTGATTCACACATTAAAACAGCAACAATTCATTTTAATGAAGCTTTTTTAGGTTAATTGAATCACGAAATCTTTGACCCTTTCACTTGCGTATAATCGAAGCAAGACTGAACTCTCTTCCTATCCAGAGAGAAATCCTGATAATGAGATCCCCAAAGGGGATACCTACCAAAGAGAAATCCTGGTATTGAGACTCATAAGAGGGTATGCCTATCAGAGAGAAATCCTGGTAGTGAGGTCTTAAGGAAGTATGCTTACCAGATAAAAATCCTGGTAGTGGAACCCTCAAGGAGGATGCCTACCATAGAGAAATCCTGGTAGTGAGATTCCTATAGGGTGATTCCTACCAGAGAGAAATCCTGGTAGTGAGACACTAATGGGGTAATGCCTTCCAGAGAGAATTCCTGGTAGTTGGACCTTCAAGGAGGATGCCTACCATATAAAAATCCTGGTAATGAGATTCCCAAAGGGTGATTCCTACCAGAGAGAAATACTGGTAGTGAGACCCTAATGGGGCAATGCCTATCAGAGAGAAATCCTGGTAGTTAGACCTTCAAGGGGCGATGCCTACCAGAGAGAAATCCTGGTAGTGAGACTCTCATAGGGGCGATGAGTACTAGAGAGTACCAGAGCAATCGTAGAGCAAACATAATTCAGTCGTGATGAAAAGGGGTGGGTGGGGGGGCAGAAATAGTATTAGCTGTATACACAGTTAAACCGTAGTGATGTTCGGTTTTCGTTGTAGCAATGTTAAATAGAACATGTTGTCTGACCCTGTCATGGTATTGTAACGCCACAACATAAAATTTGCTGAAGCAATTTCGTTATTATTATAAATAATTAGTGTTGTGTAGACGCCTAGTGGAATGATCAAATAGAAGCCCGTAGGTTGTATTCTTGCTGAAGTACTATTTTGTAGATTTATATTAGAATTATAATGGTCCCTTCGACTTAGATGTGTTTTTGCTGCTTAGTATTATTTAATACCAAAAAACCTTGTTTAAATATTATTATTATTATTAATCAACAATCAATAAAAATTTAAAATTAAATGTTGTATGGTCATACTTTGGTAGACGAATATTGTGAGGGGAAAACTTTATGGTCCGCAAACGATCAAGTTCATTCCGTCGGACTATTTGAAATTTTCGATTTTTGACTTTTATGTGTAACGTATTAAGGTACAAAATATTTTGACACTTGTCTGAAGACTTGTTAACCTATAGCACATAATGATATTGCAATCCCTACTTTGTACAAAGAGTGATTGCGATACTCCTTTGTATTTATTCAAATATAACATCGAAAGCAGGAATTGAAGAGTAAATAAAAGTAAATCGCATGTCGTATCAACGAGAGACCAAATATACTGAATAATATGTTTTTTGTTGGACAACATTGTTTTTTTGTGGAATATCAAGTGTTAAAGTACCTACATTTAATTTTCATTACAAAGCACCGCTACCGATTAAACATAAAATAACTTTTGTGTAACAGGCATGATATCTAATATTTTATAACAGCGACTAATTACTTAATGTGACCGTAGGTACTTGTAAATTTTTTTTGCTATTTTGTAATTGTTAATCAAGCTCGAAGGGACAAAGCCTTACTAAATGTGAAATATTGGAATTCGTTGGAATTAAATAGTTGTAATTTTTTACCGTATTCGCTTGCCTGCTTTACCTGTAGATATGTTGACTAGATTATATTCAAAGTTTTTTTTTACATTTAAAGATGTTGTATACGGACATTTTATGCTTGCCTATAGGATGTTTAAGATATAGAGGTTTGCCAGGAATGTGGAGGCATTGTTATTTTGTTAGTGTGCGTAACAAAATACTTCACATCTATTCGTTAAATATCAAGACTTCCTGGTCAACCTATACACAACGATAATGTATAAGCCGGTAAAATAAAGAATACGTTTTGGAGCTTAGAATCTCCTCATGATATAATTCAAGACCTCTATACCAAGTCCCAAAAGAAATTGAATTTTTGCAATAACTTCTTTATTTGTCCGGTTTTAATGGTGATTGTGTGGCTCAGTACCGGGTTTTTGGTTTTGTTCCTGTTTAACTGGTTATAATATTTGTTAAACTTGTTAAAAAGGTTAACATCCGGAAGGTACTGGTATATTTAAACCGGTTACAAAACATGGGTTTAGAATCTGAAGCTAGCTAAGCTTAGGAGCGAAACCGAATTGAACCGGTACAAAATGGATATGTTATTCCGGCTTGGAGCCCTGCTCAGTGCAATGCGTACTTATATTTTATTGTTGTCAATTTGTCATATACCTGAATTGTTATAGCATAATCTACGTGATAGTATTTTAGTAAGCATTGTTAACTTTAAATTAGCGTTAACTATATCTATATTTATTATTGTTTGTAGGTGTCTATTTTGGATTTTTATATTTCTATTATTACGGTTTTTTAACTCAACATCACACTAACTTTTAAGCACTTTGATGTGAGATTGTTTAATATTTTTATTGGTAGTTTTTTTTCTCTACTGTGAGATGTGATGTATAGGGTTATTTTTAATGAGTCAACAACGTAGCAAGATGAGGTATATAACATCGTAAATAACAACATTTGTTCTACGAATTTTGATAATTTGACGCAGTTTAGTTTCATACAAAAATAAATATCAATTTCTGTCAGTTCTTAGCTCTGTGCGCATCGCGCGTCCGAGTGTCGTCTGTACCGCCGCCGTTTCGTATGAACGGACTTAGTAATGTCATAACAGTACATTATAATCTTAAAAATCATTTTTAATTAATATAAAGTTATGGTTAAACTTGTAGAACAAGTTGTTATTTAAGATGTTAGCTACATTGTCTTTCTAGTTGTAGATTCATTAAGAATAGCCCTGTATAAAATCTTCAAATCTGCGCTTTAAAATTTACGCATTATGGTCGAAATTGGTTTGAAGAATTTTGGTAGTTTTGTATAGCCTGTGGCGTCTGTGACTGATTGTCTTTATCCTAGACGTTTATAACAATGTCCTAAATTTTGCGACAGTGAATACCTAATGTTCCATACATTTACCGCTTTAATAAACAAACAAATAAACAAAGAATTATATAATGCATAGTTTAACCAAAAATACGGCTTAGCAATATAATGCCTTATGACGTTGGGTGTTAGGTGTAATATTGTTTAGCAGTATTTTCAGTTAATCTAGGCATAAAGTTATTCTTAGTTCATTAATAAAGCGGTTAGGGTATACGAGGTTTACAAAAACTAATAGCTCGTCCCATTTCTTCAAATTACCCGATTTAATAAATTGCACTGTTCTATAACATTTGTTTACCCTGTACCTCTGAGGAGGGATGTTTGTAATTAGGCACTAGCTTTTGTATGTAAAATGGATTGTGTTTTAAAATGAACTCTTCATTTTTGTTACATTAATTCTATAGGTTAGTGCGATGCAAACATTGAGAGAAATAATATTGGGCGAAATCCCCTATAAATTGAGATGTATTATTTTCTTCTGAAATTTATGTATATTTTGTAAATCTCTATGATATTGACAATTTTATTAAATCCTTCATACCTACTATGCGCATAAAACAATATTATGTTATCTACATGTGGCGTACTTCCGGATGGTTATTGAATCTGAAAACACTTTCCTGTTAATTAAAATTAATTCTCACCAAAGAAACGGAATTATTGTAATACTCGCATAAAGTATAATAAATATCAATTTGGATATTTTTTGTTTATTTTGACTTGCCCTTTTCCCTTATTTCATATCATACATAACATAGTAATAGTAGGTATGAGTATTAACCTACAGTATTAAACCTTTTTTTTTCTCGAGGACAAAATCCATTCACGGACCTACCAACCGCTGGCGAGGCGGAAGGCGTGTGTGGGACTCGCTCGGCGGCGGCCGAGAATACCCACTAAAACTCCCCGATATCCCGATGTCCTTGCCCTTCCGTGGGAGCGACCCGGGGTCTGCCGAAGCAATTCTCCGAGCCGTTCCCAGGGCTTCCCGACCTAGTCAGACACTAGGTCGAGGTTTCCGCCAATGGGGGATTCCCGGGTATATTCGGGAGATCCCCAGACGTGGCAGCCGGTGGAATGCGTGCGTGGAAGCCACCCAACGCACGCGGCCGCTCGCGGGGTAGGTAGAAGAAGGGACTTATGGCCCGCTTTCTCTTGCTCACCCGTCTACGCTGGAGGGGAGTGGCTAGAGCATCCTCCTCCCGCTCCCTCTCCGCTGCCTCCTTCTGCAAGAGCACGTTCTCGCAGAAGGAGGCGGCAGCCTCCCATACTCTCTTGCTGCCCACCATGGCCGTGACCAGGGTAGGCAGCGAGAGGTATCCCCCGCCAAGCACCGCGCAAAGTTCGCGGCGCTCCCGTCGCCAGGCCGGGCACTCCACTAGGGTGTGCTCGTCCGACCCCACAGTATTAACCTAACCTACCCTATTCTGCTGACCGAATAATTATATTGCTGACAAAATATTTGTTTGCTGACCAAATGATTTTTCGGCTGACTTTCGTTGCTGACCAAATTAAATTAAATGGCAGTCCAATTAATTACTTAAACAAAGATAGATTAGGTACTTCCCATTTATTTATGCATGCTATTGCTTTCAATAGACCTTGCATGGTTTATTGAAAGTAAGATTGAAAGCACAGAACAATATTGAAAGCAATAGGTACCTATCCTTTTAAAAATGGCTTTAGATAAGGTTGTCGTCAATGACAGAATAGTAGTTCCTCTTTTCCTACTCCTTAAAAAAATCTGTTATTCGATTATAGTCGTATCGATACATACGACTATATTCGAACAACAATATTTTTCAAGTGAAAACGTAACAAAACGTCAAATCTTGGCCAAAGAATATCTTTGAGCATTAATGCTTTATGCAATGAAAGGTAAATCTTAAAAAATGAGATTATAAAATCTTGGTTGCTATGGATTTCTAAGGAATCCAATTGATTGAAGTATTGGATAACACATCTTACATATTTTACAGTAGGCACAGCAAATAGGCTAGTTGACTCATATCAAAAGTAATGAAAATAATGTGTCATTCACATAGTATTTAGTACAAGGATACGAAATAATAGGTTGGGGAAAAAAGTTTCTTCGCATTTTTTAAGAAAATTCAAAACATTTTTTAATATAGTTTATTTACATTTAACTAAAGTATGTAGGTACCATTTTGTTCGATAACTTTTTGCCATCTTGTAGGTAGGGACATGATCCCATTGCTATAGAAATGTTGGGACTTCTGGTCAAAATACCGCGACAAGTGGTTTTGGCAGTCCTCTCGTGATGTTAACCTGACACTGCCTAAAGAATTCTGAAGAGACCGAAACAGGTAGAAATCTGAAGGTGCAAGGTCAGGACTATACGGCGGATGCATTAACACCTCCCAGCCAAACTCTCTTAATTTTTGCTGAGTGGCTAAAGATGTGTGAGGTCTAGCGTTATCATGATGAAAAACCACACCTCTTCTGTTGATCAATTCCGGCCGCTTTCTCTCAACTTCTTGCTTTAATCTCATCAGTTGTTCGCAGTAGAGTTCAGAATCGATGGGCCTGCCTGGTGGTAACAGCTCATAATGAATAATGCCCTTCCAATCGCACCACACACACAGCATCACCTTGTTGCGAGTTAACCCGGGTTTCGCCACAGTCTGTGAAGCCTGACCGGCCTTTGACCACGACCTTTTTCGCACGTTCTTGTCGTACGTGATCCACTTTTCATCACCAGTTATCAGCTTCTTCAAAAATGGTTCGGTTTCATTACGTCGTAATAAAGAATCACAAATGAGTACACGGTTCATTAGGTTTCTTTCAGTGAGCTCGTGAGGAACCCAAATGTCGAGCTTTTTTGTGTACCCAGTTTTTTTCAAATGCGCCAAAACTGTTTTGTGGTCAATTCCCAGTTCTTCAGCTACGTCTTAACTACTGACATGCCGATCTTGCTCCATTTTTACAAAAATGGCATCCATTTTATCTGTAATAGGGCGACCAGAGCGACGTGCATCTTTGACATCAACGCTTAAACCAAATTTGTGCTACTCTCACAGACACTGCACTAGGTCCATAAACATCGCAAATTTTTTTCGCGGCTTGCGTTGCATTTTTACCTTTTTTGTAATAAAATTTTAAAATGTATCGAATTTCTTCATTAGATTCACTCATCTTGGCGGTACGAAAAACAAATGAAAATCACACATTTTCCTAATTTGAATTTGAAATTATGTTCTTTAAAATTTAAACTTTCAATGATACCAAAACCAGCCAGATACAAATAGTATAGCCAAAGAGATTTTATTACAAGTTTATACATACTATAATGCGAAAAGACTTTTTCCCCAACCTAATATACCAAGTTCGATTAATATAATAAAGGGATTGCTGTTGAAATTCAATTTAAATATATTTTATTTTTACATTTTTTTTCATCTGCCAAAAACGCTATCCACCATGTTCGTGAAATTAGTTGAGTAACGTTTCATGTAAACAATTACTACGCATGGTCAACATCCGTCAAACCCCTGTCGCAACCAATCACGCATAACTGTCGGCTATGTCACGCGTGCGTATTGAATTGTTTACAATAATCGTGACCCTACGGCACAGATAATTTATAGACCACCCGGACCGAAGGCGTTTTTGACATTTAAGCAAAAACGTAATTTAAAATTAATGTGTTATAGGCTGTAATTAATGTGTTCAGACTATCAGTAATTAATCATTTGGGGAATAATAAAAAAAGGATCAACTAGCCTATTATGAACAAATTCATCATTAACCGGTACCGAGACAACATAAATACCCATGTAATCGATTAGTTCATAGTAGTAATCGATTTCGAGACACGCGAATGACATTTGCATTGCATATCGATCGCCTACACTAATGTCTCTTTGAAATGGCCGACGTTTAGGGGGAGTGTCTTACGGAAATTTGTATTTCTGTACAATTTTTACGCAATAACGTGAGTAAATTATAAATAAATAGCAAATGTGTTTAAGTATTATGGTGTCATCCAATAAATTCCCTTTATTTTCAGTGATATTCTTAATATAGGCCATTTCCGGTGGTACAGCCGGCCAAGTATTCAAAACAAAGTATTACAAATAAAATATTCTTTCGTATTAAAATCTGTACATTCCTAATTAATTTTCGATTAACAAAGAGGACGTTCGATAAGTTATGTGTGAATTGGAGTTGTTTAATGGTAGTTATGACGAGTTGGTAGAATTTTAATTCATCGTCACTGAAATATAATTCGTACTTTTGTTCTGTGGTTTCAAAGTGGTTTTCAAGTTGTAAAATACATTTAAGTATGTCAAATGCTGTGTAGAGATAATTTTAACCGCACCACTCATGCTGACAGCACTGATTACACTGTACTCGTGACAAAATGACAAAATTCCAATGTTTCCTGTTTATCTTTTCAGATAAATTTATCGCTCTCTAACTTCTTACATTCCAACAGAAGACTGATTTTAAAAGTGAATAAAGATGGCTTGGCGTTTTAAAGCCTCGAAATACAAAAATGCGGCACCGATTGTGCCAAAACCTGAAGCTTGCATTAGAGATATATGTGTGGGCTCATATCAAACATATGGGAACAATATTTGCGCGTCAGCGGCTTTTATGGCCTTCAACTGGGAGCATGTGGGCTCCAGCATGGCAGTGCTGCCTCTGGATGACTGTGGACGCAAGAGTAAAACAATGCCGCTGCTCCATGCACACTCAGACACTATAACGGACATGGAATTTTCCCCTTTCCATGATGGTTTATTGCTCACTGGATCACAGGACTCGTTGGTAAGCATTCATGACATTAATATTCAACCGAATATAAAAGTCAGTGACCTACATATCCATCAGACCATAGGAAGTAGATGTTGCTTTAAAGAGTATTTTAGCAACTAGATACATACAAATAAATTTACTATCCATTCAGGTACTGGCAATAGCATATAAAAAAATACACTATACACATTGTTGTATGCTGTATGTTTCTAGAAATAAGATTGAATTTTAAACGTACATACTGCATAAAATGTTTCATAATGGCTAATTAATGTTCAAACAAATTAATTAGCTGAAATAAAAATTTCATTAAGTAACTTTTGCCATTGTAACTTCAAGTTACCTAATTTGATATTAATGAAAATTATAAAATTTATTACCATAAACATTGACTATGTTAAACTTCTTTAGCCAATAACATACTATTGCTGTTTTCATGTACTGTTTTTACTAATGCTAATAAATATCACATACATTTATGAAAGTTGAATCACACTCACTAATTATATGGCTCTTATTTTATTGGATATGTGGCTTAATTAAAAACTGGTAGTTTGTATCCTCCAAACTATAGTATTTAAAAAGGTTCTATATTCTGTAAGAAAAGTACAGTTTGTTCATCTTTCTAAATTTTCCCATTGAGTTAAAAAATCTTTCTACTCCTTTTAATTGAAATTTTTATTGGAAGGTTTCAGTCTGTAACAAGAACTTATTGTTATAGACAGACAAATAATAACGAAAGTCATGTGGTAGCAGCTCATAAAAATAATACTTCCAACCCATGTCTTCCTTTGGGTGTTGTAAAAGGCTACATAGAAATACACAAGCATCCTTATAGCGGTGATGGACTTTCAACATCTCACGCTATGCACAGTGGACAGCTTTTGCAGTGATTTTTCCTAGTCTCTGACTAACCCTTAGGGAATAATAGTCGTGATTATATATGTATGTAAATAAGAATGAATAAAATTTACTTCATTAAAAATGAATTAAAAGAATTATACTGATTTTTAAAACAGTAGTTGATAATAACATTGTTTTTCAGGTTAAAGTTTGGCATATTCCTCCAGAAGGTCTAAAAGAGTCTCTCTCTAGTCCAGAGTGTACCCTCTCTCAAAAGCAAAGAAGGGTGGAAAATGTGGGCTTCCACCCTGTTGCTGATGGCCTGATCCATGTGGCTTCAGGCCACGAACTTGCTCTCTGGGACTTGACTACACAGAAAGAAGTTTTTGGTATGTATTGTGTCACTTGGCCTGCAGAGATTCTATATAGCGATTAACATTTCCCCTGGCTGTTGGAATTTTGGTATAAATTACAGAGTGGTTATGGATTTTCTAGTGCCCAGTAATGGTAATAGGTAGGTTGGTCCCCTGTTATGTGGGACCAACAAATTACTGGCAAAATGCTGGTGCGTTATGCAACTCTGCCTACCCTTTATGGGATATAGGGGTAATTATTATATTATTATGTCATCATTAGCCTGCCCTTTTCCTAATTTTATTAGGGGTTGGCGCAACAAGTCTTATTATCAACATTCACTCCCCATCCTAGCCATGTCCTCATTCAGACAATGTCACAATCTATACATATTTTCTTCTACTTTCTTTTCTTTCACCACGATAGTAGCTCTTCTCTCCCTTTTCTCTCTGGAGCAACATTCAAGCATCCCCTGATATACTCATTCCTCACCATCAATCCTAGTCACCCCACACATCCATCTTAACTTACGCATTTCTTAACATACGAAATCTATTTTCCGCCATCTTTTTGATAGCCCAACATTCTGATCCATACATAACAACAGGTTTTATGATTGTTTTATATATTTTTTCTTTCACTCTAGGGGAAATGCGTGAGTCGCATGAAGTTCCCGCGACCTGTCGCCATTTCATCAATACTGAGCTAATTCTTTGCTTGACATCTCGATCTATTTCCTCGTGTTCCTGCAAGATTGAACCCAAATATCGGAATTCCGAGTAGACTGGCAAACGCGCTCCGTCGAGAGTAACCGAACAGGGATTGGGGAGACTGCCAAAATCGCAGTACATGTACTCGGTCTTTGTTCTGCTGATTTTAAGGGCCACACTTTCCAGTCTATGAACCCACCTATCCAGCCTGTTTTAAATCCGGGATCCCTCTTCGTCTACAAAGACAATGTCGTCAGCAAATAGCATACACCAAGGGACCTCGTCCTGTAAATCATCCATAATTAAGAGGAAAGGACTTAACGCCGATTCCTGGTGCAAGCCAAGCGCCACTCCGAACTCATCTGTAGTCCCCGTTGCCGACCGAACATGGGTACTATAGATTTAACGACATCGCTCGAATTAGCTCCACATACTTACCAGGTACACATTTCTCTTTCAAAGTCCACCACAAAACCTCACAGGGAACACGGTCGTATGCCTTCTCCAAATGCACGAATACTATAATATGTAAGCTCCTCTGTGCTCGTCTGTACTTTTCGCACAATTGTCGGAGCGAAAATATGGCATCCGTGGTTCCACAACCAGGCATAATCCCAATTTGGTTTTGTATTCATCTCTCAATCGCTTCTCAATCACTTTCTCCCATACTTCCAAAGTGTCAAAACTATCCCTCGATAGTTGTTGGATTCCTGAACATCCCCTTTATTTTTATAAATAGGCACCAGTGAGCTATGGCACCATTCATCTGGAATAACCTTTTCTTGTGATTATATGTGTATTTCTTGTCAACATTGTGATCCACTAAATAAGGTTTAATTCAAAACTGATTTTTTTTCTAACACACTCAACCTTAATTTGTTTTTACATAGAGTTCAAAATTGATAAATGAAATTTCCTTGTGGCCTGACAGTCTGTTGTATGTGTATGGGAGAAAGATCAAATTTAACCTATTTAATATTCATAATTATTGCTTTGTTATTTATTTATCAGCTTGACTGTTTTCCTCTTCCAAACACGCTGTATACACATATCCACATATATAATATTTATTATTTAGCCCTTCCTTACTCATATTACGATATTCTCGGAATTTTCCGCCTTTTGTACTGAAGCTTCTTTTTCCTTTCAGTAGTATATTGGGTAAAGTATGGTAGGCATATTTTTAAATATTTTTATGGAATATGCACCAGAGACCACATTCAAACAGTACAACAGGGGTAGAAATTTACAATAATAACCCACGATTTTCGTAATAAAAGGGGGAGGGGGAGGAAGGGCGGGGGGAAGACTACCCCCGTACCACTCCTCCTTCCTCGGAAATGTATAGTTGTTGAGATATGAACTTTTGAAAATTGACTACACCTTACCTCAAAATGTATGAAAAACTGTGTTATTAAACGATCAGCAAAATATTTGAATTTTGGTTTAACTTAAATGTTTTCTCTGCTGCCAAATCGTTTAATATATTATGTTTTGATGACACAAATATTGTTTTTATGGGTCATAAAAAAAAAATAACCTTAACCTAATATCTATCCGAATACATTTTACTTGATTGAAGGTGACTGACGTATTGATTGATTTGACAGTTGGCTGTCAATGTCACAAAATGGCCGCCGTCTCGTCACAGAATTGCGTTTTATTTCCAACAGTGCCAATTTGAAAATCATGTAAAAATATCGTCTGTGACTATCTAATTAGTTTATTTCCTAGAAATGATAATTATCCGTTCAGGTGGTTTCCAGCCCAATCGGGGTTGGCGGGAAAATCGCATGCGAAATATTACCTTTTAATTAGTTAATAATATAACCATTGGTAACAAAACGCAACACACGTCATAACGCCAATTATCGATAATTTTCATAGAAACTTTAATTTGATATTATTAAAAAACTATACGTTTCCGACATGTGAAACTTCACCAATATACTTAAAAAAATATATTTTATACTATCATAAACATCCAAAGTTGTAAATCGTGGGTTATTATTGTAAATGTGAGCCGCTTAATCTCTCAGACAAAGTAGAGGTGCAAGGGAACCATTGTAAACGAATTTAATGATAGAAATACAGTTGAGTCTACACACTCGATTTGTTCACCATCGATTATAATATTTAGGTTTTCTTACATTTGGTAGTGAATATTTTACACATTTGAATTTAGTAATAACTAATAAGTTATTATCGTTTTTGAGTTTTTGATAGTGGATGTGAGAAGAATATGAGTAATGATTGTGCAGTAAGAATGTAGGTATCTGTCTGAGGTTATGTAGTCACCATCAACTTTACTTGTCAAGTAAAGAGAGATTAACATGTTTGTAATTTAAAGTAAGTTTTGAGATGTGTTATGGGTCTGTTTGTGTACTAATAATTTCACTCAAAAAATAAATATTTATAAATTGTTTGTTTAGATATGTCAGTTAATTATAGTTTACACAATATTTCACTTTAAGATATAGAAATAACTGGAATTTCAATTAATTTTATAAATAATAAAAAGCCAATTATTTCTTGCACAAAAATTAAACTTACAATGTTATACACTAGTTATACTGTTTATTTAAAATATATCTATTTCAATTTAGATTTATTTAAACCACTATACTTAGATACATTAATATTGAATGATATTGAATAAAAATTTTGTCTGCAAGAACCCCTCTGTAGGTGAAGGTCTCCTTTTAAATTAATTTTATCAAATTAAAATCACATGATTATGACATCTACTGGTCAGTGTTGCCATTGCAGAAGGTAGCTAGATAGAAAAGGATAGAAGCATAGGAATGTGCTCTACCTTCAAAAACCAACGGAATTTGTTCGTAGGAATTAAGAAGTCAATTTGAGATAAAATAATAATGGCATTCAATGAATTTGGCCAGAGTTTAAGTCTATGGAACTCAAAACGATAGTTAAAGAAAGTCATAAGCAATACGTCTTTTAATTTACAGTAAACAAGGACCATGCAGAAGTCATCCAGTCAACGTCATGGAAGAAAGATGGCAAGTTACTAGCGACCTCATGCAAGGACAAGAAGCTGAGAGTGGTCGACCCTCGGACTGAGAGCCCGGTGCTGGACGTGGCCAACAGCCACCAGAACATCAAGGATAGCAGGGTGGTGTGGCTTGGTGATCAGGACAGGATATTAACTACTGGTACTGTTTTTATACACTATACAAGGTTATGGGCCTGTTTCACAATCGATAAGTATAGTCATAATTAGTTACTTGACAAATAATTATATTATACAATTAATTATAACCCTCCAACAGCATTCGTTTCACAGTTAATGTGGTGATTAGCCTTAATCATAGATAGATGGGTGTTTACTTAGCAGTTATGTGTAGTAGCTTAATTAGAATGTTACTTATATATTGTGAAACTGGCCCTAATTCTAATATCAACAACCTCGCACCACTAGCTAGCATCATATATCATCAAGCTAATATCATATACAACATAATTTTTTCTATGACTTGATAATTTGACATATTTTACTTTCATCCAATAATATGCTCTGGAAATTCTATGCTATGGTTGTTATAGAATTTTGACTCAATTGTTTGTTGAAATTCTGTGGTCTGGATGAATTTGAATAGTTTTTTGTGTATGAATTTTATAATTAAACTAGCTTTTGCTCGGGACTTCGTCCACTTAGTTACTTTGATAAATCCTATTTAAGCGAACGTCTTCCTCATTCCTCATAATTTTTAATTTCAGTTCAATCAGTCGAAAATCTAAGAAGATTTATACAAACTTTCATCCCCTATTTATTCCCCTTAGGGGTGGAATTTATCAAAATCCTTTCTTAGGGTATGCCTGCGTCATAGTAGCTTTATGCGTGCAAAGTCTCAGCCTGATCGGATTAAAATTGACAAAGTTTCATACAAACTTTCATCCCCTATTTATTCCCCTTAGGGGTAGAATTAATCAAAATCATTTCTTAGCGAAAGCCTACGTCATAAATCCACCTGCATGCCAAATTTCAGCCCGATCCGTTCAGTGGTTTGGGCTGTGCATTGATAAATCACTATGTCAGTCAGTCACCTTTGAGTTTTATATTATATATAGGGTCCTTACCTATGAAATTGGTTTTTTTGTTCTCTCTTAGTACTTTGTCTGTAACTATTAAGTTACAGAATATTCGTGAAAAATAATTACCTCCTCAAAAATAGACCATATATTTGAGCTCGTTTTATTTTTTGTAAGTTTTGTAATTTGATAATTTTTTGTAAGTTTAATTGTGTTAAAATTAGACACAAAGACAATTATTTTTAACTGCCTCCCGAATACATCATTTGATTTGCATTAACATAAAAACGATGAATAATTTTTATCAAGCGTGTTCACACACATATTGCTAAAGCTTGTCTTATGATACATGCCAAATATTATTATCTCTGGATTTGTCGTTGTGAAGAAAACTAATAAAATGTTAGTATGTAAAATGCAGACATCCCCAAAATCTCCATACAAAACACCAATGTCATAGGTAAGGACCTAATATATAGATTAGTTGTCTGTTATATTTTTTCCTATTTCAAGCACGGAGTGTCTTTAGACTAAATGATGAAATGATTATTCTTACTATTTTTACTATTTAAGGTTTCGACTCGGCCCGTCTCCGCCAGATAATGATCCGAGATGTCCGTAACCTATCTCAGACCCAGAAGACTTTAGAACTAGATTGCTCGACTGGCATTCTCATGCCGCTTTTCGACCCGGACACGAACATGCTGTTCCTGGCCGGGAAGGGGGACACCACTATACTGTATATGGAGCTGACAGATCGGGAACCTTACCTGATTGAAGGGTTAAGACACTCGGGTATGTTTAACATCACTCACTATCTGGATCAAACATGGCATCTTCATGCCTCTCTTTGATCCAGACACCTACATACTGTTCCTGGCTGGGGAGGGAGGGGGGAGGGGGACTATATTGTTTATGGAGTTGACAGACCGGAAGCCGTATTTGATTGATTGGTCGAGTCAGACATTAAGGTAAGGGTAAGAAGTCTGTGGCATCATTGGAGGTGTATTTTTAAATGACTTAAAGAAATGGAGGATCTCATTTTGACATGTATGTATGTGCGTATGTTTTTTATATTTTATAATAAACGCGATAGTCGTTCGAGAGGCTGCTAGAATCGGTGATTCGATCCCGCCGCCTGTACCACTGAGTTTGAATAAAACTTATGTACAGTTCATTGTGAATATCGCTTGCCTCACATTGTGCCCAGTGCATTGCAACAGGGGACCTAACATATCTGGCGAAATGTGGGTGTTTAACACCTCTGCCTATCCCTTCGGGGAAAGAGGCGTGACGATATGTTATGTTATGATAAATATTCAGAAGAAAATAAGTCAATGTAAAGCTAAGGAGTGATAGGAGACAGCGAAATATAACAGCAGGAAAAAAAGGGAGAAGAATATTTTTAAATTATTTTTTAAAACACGCTAGGCGAGTGATCCGCAGTGATCGTATGTTTTTCGTATAGGATTACAATTACAACTGGAGTAATAATCAACGTAATATATTTGTAGGTGAACAAACCAAGGGCGCATGCCTAGTCCCGAAGCGGGCGCTTCGCGTGATGGAAGGAGAAGTGAATCGAGTGTTGCAGTTAGCCGGTGCATGCGTTGTACCCATCATGTACCAAGTACCGAGGAAGGTAGGCTTTGTCACTTTCATTTGCTTACAGGAAAAGAGGGACAGTGGTTAGTGGTAGGGCTCCTAAGCCCGCCTAGTTGCCAATAAATAATCAAATTCTGACAAAATTGTCAAGATCGGCTTTAAAAATTTAAATCAATAAATTTTCTAGTTAAATCTTTATCAAAACTAGTACGACGGCATTAAATTTAAAATTTTATTGTAATGAATTTTAATTGTTCATTTGTTGAAAAAGTTGTTAAGACAAATATACGCACGAAAAAAACAACCATTTCATATTAACCCCTTATAACAATCTTGTCTTGGTCACATTCGTTTTGGGTTGGTGACACTTCATTTATCTGGACGTGAACATAAAAATTCAAATTTTCGTATTATTCTTTATGGCCTCTCTTCTCTATTTTTTGCCGCTTTGTCACAAAGTAAGTAAGGCAAATGTAGACGAATAGCCCTCCACATTTGAATAATCGTCGAAGTTCGTCCTTAGTGAAGAGTTGCCGTTGGACTCGTTATGTAATATTGGATCCTTACCTATGAAATTGGTGTTTTTATTCTTTCTTAGTATTTTGTCTGTAACTATTAAGATTCAGAGTATTCCTAAAAAATTATTACCTCGTCTAAAATAGACTATATTTTTGAGCTCTTTTGATAATTTTTTGTAAGTTTAATTGTGTTAAAATTGGACACGGAGACAACTCTTTTTAAGTGCCTCCCGAATACATCATTTGATTTGCATTCACTTAAAAACGATAAAAAAAATTATGAAGTTGTGATATTACACATATTACTAAAGCTTGTCTAATGATACATGCCAAATATTATTATCTTTGGATTTGTCGTTGTGAAGAAAACTGATATAATGTTAGTATGGAAAATGCAGAATTCCCTAAAATCTCCATACAAAATACCAATTTCATAGGTAAGGACCTAATATCATCCCCTTTCCCCCCCAGAGCTACCGCGAGTATCACGCAGACCTATACCCGCCGACGTCGGGTTGTGCGTCCCGCTCTAGCGGCGCGGCGTGGCTGGCGGGCAAAGACTTGCCAGTGCCCACCATTTCTTTGAAGCCCGACCAAAATAATGCTGCGCAGGTTAGTGACTAACTGCCATGGCTGTTGTTACATAAATATGTGTAACTTATATAAATTATGTGTAACCTTGTACGGACTAAACGTTCCAATGCAATCAAAGTTTTGCGGCAGATTTTTTGTAAGAATTTTCATTTGTTCAATCTAGACATTTCGGACATTGAATCCCGTATTCAGAATCAAACAGGCGAATAGTACGTTTCAATCCAAAAAAAACTGACTTACCGTATTTGTATAATAATCATACTTTTTACATAGACATTGGCACGTTAATATAATTAACGGTAACAATTGTTGTCCGTTTCAATAGATTTCAATTACCTACAGTCATTAATATCAAAACATTTTAGAGATGAAACATTACCTTCGTTTTGCTTACCTATTTTGACAACTTGGATTGAAACATACTATACGGTTGATATTGATTCTGGAATACCTGCCTTAGAATGTCAAATGCAGAAGAAAACTAAAAATACTGCAGGCTGACAAGATGAGAGTGCTTCAGGTTTTTTCAATTTCAGGAGAGGGTGCTTCAGTGTGAATTTTTTCGAGCCTGTTAGTATAGCAGTCTAGTTTGTAAAAAAATGTCCGAATCAAGTTTTGGGTTTCGTGCTGGATAGGTATTTATCCGACCTTTCATTAAAATTTATGTATTAACTAATGGACTTCAACTGCACAACCGTTCAATAGCTTATAGCGGCGACGGGCTCACCACCTGTCACGCTGAGTGCAGTCACTGCTCGGTGAAGCACAGTCTCTGACTAACCCTTGGGGATAATATTCGTGATTATATGTTTAGCATTTATAGCAAAACCCAAATCCAATGTTCATGTGTACGCAGGTTCTTTTACGCAAATATTGGCACGATTAGTACGTACAAGGTATAAATTAAAGAAAACAATGTTTTTCTATGTGCATGGATTTTACTTTATTTTTATAATTTTTTTTTTCGGTTATGGACAAACCACTGATTTGAAGACAAATACTTTTAACTGCGACTGAAATTGGTTTACTTAAAACCGCTTTGGTGTAATGCTTGGAGTGTTATTACCAATTTCATTCCAAATTCTAATAATCGTTTTTTGGGTTGATTTGGATTGGTTCAAGGTTACAACTAACATAAAATAAATTAATTTTATTTTTTTATGTGTTTTATTGTTTATTGTTTTTATATTGATTGAATTCTGTTTTTTTTGTAGTGGATAGTATTGTGTGATGTTTTATGTAGATTGAATTAACGGGTGTGTTGCTTAGTGCTATGTAAGTAGTTTTTATTATTATTTAATTTTTTTTGGGTTATAAGTATTCCTCTCTATAGTGATTAATTTGACTTCTCTTTTCTAGATACATAGAGGAAATTTGGAAGTGGTTTCAAAGGAGATTCTTGCTATGCCATTGCCGAAGAATATAGAAGTGAAAGCAACTACCCCCGTGCAGGAAGAAGCGATATCTCCGAAACCACAACCATTACCAGAGCTGCAAGAAGAAGACCGTATAGACTTTGTGAATGTCAAGGATATGATTAAGGATATGGAGCGGCAGAAGAATAAAGAGAACAAAGTAGATGTAAAGGAAACTAATGGCTTCCATAAGAAGATTATTGATAACGGCCACGATTTTAGTGATAAGAAAGATGATTTGGAACAAGAGAAGTTGAATGACAATGATGAGATTGTTGAAAAATCTCCGAAGGTTGTTGAGAAAAATGATAGCACGGACTCTACAGAAAGCTCATTGTCAAGAAGTGATAGTTTGATCAACGGAGTACCAGGGCAAGCTCCTAAGCCATTACCAAGGTCTTCGATATCCGAGCCAGGTTCTGCAGAAGACCATTCCGAAGCACCCAAACCAAAACCAAGAACAACGAATATGCCAATATCCGGTTATAAGGTTAGACGGTGTGCGTAGATAGATATTAAAGCTTCTTTATCATAAGCTTATGAAGTTGATTTTTAAATTGTTATCAATAGCAGTTTGACACTATTTTTAATTATTTTGTTCTTTTATTTTGCAATGTGTTTTATTTTGTTTTGTGGATTGTAGTTCTAGTTGTACAAACACGAAAGGAAAACTCATTCGTATTACGCTTACAGTTGAGAAATGTTATGTCATAAATATTTTTTAAAACTTATGGGAGCGAAGGACTATGCCGTCCGTTCACTTAATACCCCCCTATTAATGGTGGAAAGCATTCAAATGACAGAATCTCTTTGTCATTTTTAAATTTCGCGGCGAATAAAAGCTATATTGCTCGTGATGCTTTTCAAATCGAATCGGTAATCAGACAGTTGTGAATAGAACACGTGCACATGAACATGTACTACGAAGAACTGACAAGTACTGCCTATATTTCTGGTATACAGACCTGCCCAAGTAGCATGAGTAGCGCCATATGTTATTTATCACTTTTTTATCACACCCAACATCATACTGCGGTGTTTATGCTAAGAAAATTGATTGTGTTATGTTTTGAGAGTCTGATAACGAGTAGCAGGTAAGTTAGTTTAATAATTACTTCCATCATTTTAGTACATTCGTCTATATAATTGTATTCTTTCCTCCCATAGCCCCGTCTCGGCCCGAAGCCATTCTCGGCGTCGTCGGGCAACGAAGAGTTCTCCTTCGACAAGGTGTTCTCGGTGCCGGCCGTGCCTGGCCTGACCAAATCTGACTCTGGTAAGCCATCCATACTAATATGCCAAAGATAATACTATCCGAGGAGCTGGTTGCGTAGTGGCTAGTACGCTTTGGCTTTCGATGTCGAAAACAAAACTACCTTCTCCATGGTCAGGTCTTGGATGGGTGACCAATAGTTTGTGATCTCGAGTTCCTCCGTGCTGCTGCACGATAAGCTGTTGGTCCCAGTCGCAGTTGCAAGCGTTTCTACCCATCGGCATTACAGCCCTTACTCATGTATTTCTCCTAGGAAGGCCTGAGCCCAGCAGTGGAAAGCCCAGCATTTAAGTGGTTCTGGAGCAACAAGCTCCCCCACTGTTACATGGCGATTGAGACATGTCAAGGGAATAATGGATGTTAACACTTCTGTCTACCTCTTCGGGGTGTGATGATATGTATATTTAGCGACATATAACCAATCCGCGCTCAGCATCACATCTCATTCGTGATAGGCGGCCGCCGATTGGCTCTCCAGTTGTATTCCGTCTTTCTCATTGGTCATCCATCAGTGCCCCATGCGCAGCTATTGGCAGCTATTATTGGTACGCTATTGAGTTTCTAACTTTACCAATTATAATTGTACCAACATAAACTCAATTATTGAGGAAATATTTGTATTCAGCAAAAGAATATATTCCTCTGGAATTCTAACCCAGGATCTTTTGATTTAACTGGTTTACTGACCTCTCGACAATGCGGACCGTGTAAGCCTCTAGTGCTCAAAACATTTTACTGAGGATTGTTTTTGAAGTATTATTTTGAATGAAGTGGTGTGATGATGTTAGTTTGAAAGAAAGAAAGAAATAAAGAAAAACATTTATTGACCACAGGCACAAGCAAGACGCAAAAATACACAAACAATCACATATAAGGTCAACTAGGACCCGACCTCAGCATATGCTGCATCAGGCGAAGCTGATACAGCGCTGGTGTTCTGGCCGGGCCTACATACATACATATTATAATACAAAATAAAAATACACTTAACTTCACAATACATTACAACAGAAACAACAAATAGAACAAACATATTAATTAATAGAACACAAAAGAAAAACAAGTTATAAATAATAATTATATAAGAAAAAAAAATGAGTGAAATGCATAACACTAGTATTTCAATGCAAACTACTGAAGAAAAAAAAATTCTACTGTTAACGTTAGCCACACGTTTAGGTATTATTTCACTGTGTAGGCGTAGTTTTGACCACCATAATTAAGCAGGATATGTATGAAAAGAGAGTTGAAAGAGTTCATTATCATTGACACGAGCCACGCCCTCACAACTCCAAAGATAAATGCCGCTACTTATTACTATATGTTGTTTTTTTTTTTGTTTTTGTTATAGCTACGTCTCCACTATCGGCCCCAACGGCCACCACTCCTGCCGCTTCGACGCCGGTGCCCAAAGAGGAAGAGAAAGACAAATCTCTATCGCCAACCAGTGATGTAGAAGTCGCTCCTAAAGGTAAGAAATCACTTTATTCGTAATCATAAATGTTGCAGAATTGACCAAATCGTAAAGTACAGCCGATAAAAGAGTTAATACAAAGATAGGCTGAAATTCATTGTGGGTTAGGTTTTCATTCCTATGACCATTTAAAACCAATAGGGATGTTGACAGTATTCAAATAAAAATATAATAAAAAAAACAATAAAAAAAAATAATAATATTCAAATAAAATATAATTTTGATGTGAAATGGTAGATTCTTTGATAGTATTCCAGAAAAATACACTATATTTCCTTATTTTTCTTCTTCTTGCCCTTTTCCCACTCTAGGTGGGATGGTATATTTCCTTATTTTTATTGAATTTTAATCATATTCATAAACAAAATGTAAGAAAATTTCTCGTAAGTCTAATGATGACAAATACCATCAGACCGCATGACGTCACTTTTCACTGTTTTTTTATTCAGGAAAATTCTTCCTAATATTCAGGAATGGCATTGGCTAGGGGAACTTATCCCATACAGCCATGTCTTTAGCGAATCAATATAAAATCAATATATATCAATATAAAACAACTTTAAAACGTTATCTTTATTTGTCACTACAAAATTCATTTGTTTTGCTTTAAATAGCTACTTATCAAATCAAGAAGTATTACTAAAAGAAACAATTGACGTAACACCGCCGTCACGTGGTAAGTGTTAACGTCTTGGAGCCGAAATTTGAAATGCAATTTAAAAATGCAAGATATTATATGCATTTGACGTATAAGATTTTTTGTGGTTGTCTGTGCTTTCATTAAATACTAATAAACGATTTAAAACGCATCTATAAAAATTGTCAACATCTCTATTGGCGAAAGAATATAGTCTAGTCTAGAAGAGGACGTAAATACATGTGACTCTCTTTAAAGACAACTAAAACTAGACTTTGTCGCCATACGATTACGTTTAAATTCCGTTGCAGAAGAATACACGAACGGCAAGTCAGACACAAGCCTAGAGGAAGACGTGAACTCCTCGGATTCCGGCTACAGGCCGAAGACGCCCGGCACCGCCGAGAGGCGGAAGATGTTTGAGACTACTGAGTGAGTTTGATACTTTAACAATTTATTACTTATGTTTACTCATATTTTAATGTGTGTTTCATTATCATTCTGTATGTTCGCTCCACAGATATACATTTACATAGATAACGCAAGAATAATGATTTGTATTGAAACTGAGCGTGTAAAATTTTTTACGTGTACTGTGACGTCACAGCCGTAATTTTGAAGCGGGAGATCAAACTGATCGAAAAATACCAATGCCGCCTATGCCCCTCCTCCAATTATAATACAAAAAAAGTTTTTTTTTACTTTTTGCATCCATTCGGACGTGCAGTCTATTTAGCAGCGGCCAACCCCGAAGTTTTGTCGGAGTTTTCGGACACGCGCAGTACATGCATTTGCGTCATCTATAAATAAATAAATAATAAATATCCTCAGAAATTCATACCTATCAACTAGTCCATTTTAAGCAACTAAATGCTGCTTGTGTTACGGATACTAGATGACGGACAAATATATTTTAAATATGTAAAGAAAACACACGAAAGAGGTTTTCTTTACATATTTAATAGATAAATACACATAATTATTAAGAATATACATAACATAATACATATATAATGAACATCTAAGACTGGAGAACAAATTTCTGAAAATTCATCACCCAAACACTTGCCTCCACTGGGGATCGAACCCAGGACCTCTCGAGATAGCGACGCCTTGAGACCAGCAGCGTACAGACCACTCGGCCACGGAGGTCGTCAATCTATGTAAATGTATATCTGTGGTTCGCTCTGACTGCTTAAATTCTATTCAGTGAACTATTGGTAACATCTGTTAGCCTACTCTAGAACGCAATCCCTATCGATCGATATTGATTTGTGATGTTTCTTATTCTTCAGTTGCGAAACTAGGGCCACAAATGGATTCAAATTGTGCGGATATTGATTGACTTAAATGACATCGAGATTTGCTAAAATTTGTACTATTGTACCGCCTCTTTCGTCTCGGTATTTTGAGATATTGGATTTAGTTATTATTGAGTTTTAAATTACCGAAAAATACAGGTTAATAATTTTAATGCCTCATCAACATCGATCCGTTTTCGTTCTCTGTTAGACAAAGGTTTCCCTGATTCAGCCCAGTCCAGTCGCTCACGAAATTCGCCGATCGGAACTAAGTATATCTACGAATGTGGGCGTTAACATCTCTGCCTACCCCTTCGGGGAAAGTGGCGTGATGATATGTTACGATGATGTGTTCCATTTCCAGTGGTAACCAGTCAATAGCGGATCGGCGGCGCGCGTACGAGATGCGGTCAGTGAGTGTGGCCGTCGAGTCTGAGACCCCGCCCTCGCCCGCGCCTTTGAGGTAACATTAATAAATAAATAATAAATATATTTAAACATTCACACCTATCAACTAGCCCTATTTTAAGCTAATGCTGCTTGTGTTACGGACTCTAGATCACGGATGCGGAAATACATATAAATATCCTGAACATATATATGTATATTTAAACATAAACATCCAAGACTAGAGAACAAATACCTGAAAATTCATCACCCAAAAATTTGCCCCCACCGGGGATCGAACCCAGAACCTCTCGAGATGGTGAGACCGGCATACAGCCCACTCGACCACGGAGGTCGTCAACATATTTGACCTTCATTCATCATCATCATTATCCTGCCCTTTTCCCAATTTCATTTGGGGTCGGCGCAACGAGTCTTTCTCCTCCACTCTAGCCCATCACACGCCAAATCCAACATTCACTCCCATTCTAGCCATGTCCCCATTCACACAATCCATCTCTTCTTCGGTCTTCCTCTCCCTGCATTTCCTTTCACTCTCATAATCATAATTCTTCTCGTTACATGCTCATTATTGTTTGTAAATACCAAAACTGAACAACCGATATTACTAGTGGTGTGTACAAACAGGTGAAACGTAATGTGAACGTGAATCGATACGCAATGTAATGGACTTCCTATAGCGTGGACGCCGATGAATGCTTCTTTCATGATATATTGCATGCTATGTAGATAGCTTCGCCAGAAAAATGCAATATACCATGTATAGGAAGAGTTCAAACTATGGAGATGTAATTGAAAATAGTTTTTAGTAATATTATGTATTTATTTATATTATAGACGCAGAGATTCCCTGAAGTCCCGCAAAAGCCCGGACCGCGATGATAAAAGGGCGTCGGTACCAAATGTTACCACGAAACGGACTTCCACTGTATTTGGTGAGTGACATTTTAAAGGTCTTTTTACCCGTAATATCATTGCTCTAACAGCTGCAACATGGCGTTGATTTTAGATTCAAAATGGCATAATTTTTTTTTACCTCAACCTCTGTACACAATGTTATAAAATTCAGCAAATTTTGTTATTGTTTGTGTTAATGGTCTGAACATTTCGAATGAAAAGAAAAGTAATTCTATATTATATTATTCACTTTAAAATGACTTTTACATACAATTCGGCGTTTTTATGGCTCGGAACCTTCCGCTCGCGAGTCCGATTCGCACTTGGATATAATTACCTCGATGACGTCGGATGGATAATGTATTGTGTATGTTCCAGGTAAAGTTTCCAAGTTCCGTCACCTGAAAGGCACCCCCGGCCACAAGTCGACGCACGTCGAGAACATAAAGAACATCAGCAGGCAGATATCCGGGGAGTGCAATGGGTTCTATGGTATGTTAATTTGAACTTTAATGTTCTTGTGCTGTCTCAAATTCAGCCGATATTCATTGTTTAACTTAAAAGTTTCTTTTTAGTACTGGTTATTTAGATTTAAATTCGAAAGTATAATTTTTTAACTTGGATAAACTTTAAACTCGTGTTTTCTTAATTAAAAAACATATTATTTCACTTATGCCTACCGTTTTAAATCTCTAATTCACGGAATTACTATTTCTGGGGTTCGATTCCCGATCCGACCAGTTTGTGTGAACACCATCCATAACACAAGAGCGTAAGTTGCTCATTATGGGCTGGTTAGGAGTAAGTGGTGAGAGTGAATACGCGTTGGCTTTCGATCGAAAAGCTATCTTCGCCATGGTCAGGCCGTGCTTCGGAAGGCACGATAAGCAGTTGGTCCCGGTCGCTATTCCGACCGTTCCTACCACCCAACCCGTGTTGAGCCAGCGTGGTGGTGTTACGGCCCATACTCCTCATGTGTTTCCTCATGAGGAAGGCCTGTGCCCAGCTGTTCGACGTATATAGGTTGAGGACGATATCTCCATGCGACAGGGTGGCAAGTCAGATCTTTTCTCTATTGCTCTGTATTTCCAGCGAACGGCGTCCGTTGCGCCGTCCCGCTCGGCGGCGGCGGCGGCCGTGTAGGCGTTATAGAGTTGCCCCCCGGCGCCACCTCGGTGTCAGTGGGCGGGGGCGGGGGCGGGGGCGCGGGGCAGCCGGCGCTGCTACACCCCGCGCCGCTGCAGGACTGGGCCTGGGACCCCTTCCGAGACGACAGGCTGTTGGTAGCCTGCGACGATGGACTCATACGGGAGTGGATCATACCGGAGAACGGTGAGTTTTAGACAGGTAAGCTCTTAGCCTGCATCTCACCTGATGGTAAGTGACGATAAGGACGAAAGTGGAGGCGAGCTTCACCTGTAATCCTCGACAACTGAGGATTATCTGTATCTGGCTAAGAACACCGTTCCAAAATTATTTTTTTTTAATGACAGGTATGCTCTTCGCTTTCATCTCACCTTATGGTAAGTGGCGATATGGCCGAAGGTGGAAGCGAGCTTCATCACATCCTCAAAAACTGTTACCTCTGATTGCCGAAACACAACAATGCTTATAACATGGTTGTCATGACGACAAATTAAGGTACGACGGTGGTAGATAGCCGGGTGGGCTTAGAAGCCCTACCACCAACCAAACCGAGCAGAAAATCCCTGGTCCCCGAGGGGAATCAAACCCCGGACCTCCCGATCTACACCCGATGGTGTCAACCACTAGAACAGAGAGGCGGTTTACATACCAATTTTATTTAGGTGTATTAATTATCATGACTTTAGAAGTGATGCAGCTTTGAAGATATAGCTGCCGGGTTTTTCCGAATTTTGACAGGTCTTCTTCAGGAATTTAGCAAAATTTTCATTCGTATTTTCACAGCGCTTAGCGACAAAATATTTTGTCATTTCAATGGTCACTTCTTCGTATTTTGAGAGTTCATAGTTTTATTATCACACTGTTTTATTATTTCGATGATCGTGCTTGCTGGCTTTGGATGGTTCGGTACGGTTACTTCGTCATAATATGTAGTGACTCAGCATAGAGAGCAGTGCATGAGTCCAAATGTGAAATAGCAATAGCAGATATTGTCACACATACACTTTACTGGTTTGTTTCTTTAACAAGTCAAAGTCAAATGACTTGACCACAATCTGAGCCATGTCTTCAATTATGCGAGTTCTTCTAGAAGGTGCCTATTCAACCTTAAAAACCTGTAAATATACTCAGTGTTCTGCTAAAACAAGTTCTTTCTTATCAGCATAAGGATAAGTGTCCATAACGTTCTCTATCCGTCGCCCAGGCTTGCAAGAGTCCACAAACGAGCCAAACCGAACGTTCTCGGCGCACCCCGACAAGATCTACCTGATCAAGTTCCACCCGACGGCCCGCGACGTGCTGGCCACCGCGGCGCACGACCAGACCGTCAAGGTCTGGGACCTCAGCGCTACTGACCCAGTCGCGGCGATCGTACTCACGGACCATTCGGACCAGATCTTCTCTATGGAGTGGTCGCCCTGTGGAGAGTATTTAGCCACTGTGTGTAAAGATGGCTTTGTGAGGGTGAGTTGGATTATGTTTTTATTGAGTTATTCCAAGTATTAGGTTGGGGAAAAAGTCTTTTCGCATTATAGTATGTATAAACTTGTAATAAAATCTCTTTGGCTATACTATTTGTATGTGGCTGGTTTTGGTATCATTGAAAGTTTAAATTTTAAAGAACATAATTCCAAATTCAAATTAGGAAAATGTGTGATTTTCATTTGTTTTTCGTACCGCCAAGATGAGTGAATCTAATGAAGAAATTCGATACATTTTAAAATTTTACTACAAAAAAGGTAAAAATGCAACGCAAGCCGCGAAAAAAAATTTGCGATGTTTATGGACCTAGTGCAGTGTCTGTGAGAGTAGCACAAATTTGGTTTAAGCGTTTTCAATCCGGAAATTTTGATGTCAAAGATGCACGTCGCTCTGGTCGCCCTATTACAGATAAAATGGATGCTATTTTTGAAAAAGTGGAGCAAGATTGGCATGTCAGTAGTTACGACGTAGCTGAAGAACTGGGAATTGACCACAAAACAGTTTTGGCGCATTTGAAAAAAACAGGGTACACAAAAAAGCTCGACATTTGGGTACCTCACGAGCTCACTGAAAGAAACCTAATGAACCGTGTACTCATTTGTGATTCTTTATTACGACGTAATGAAACCGAACCATTTTTGAAGAAGCTGATAACTGGTGATGAAAAGTGGATCACGTACGACAAGAACGTGCGGAAAAGGCCGTGGTCAAAGGCCGGTCAGGCTTCACAGACTGTGGCGAAACCCGGGTTAACTCACAACAAGGTGATGCTGTGTGTGTGGTGGGATTGGAAGGGCATTATTCATTATGAGCTGTTACCACCAGGCAGGACCATCGATTCTGATCTCTACTGCGAACTGATGAGATTAAAGCAAGAAGTCGAGAGAAAGCGGCCGGAATTAATCAAGAGAAGGGGTGTGGTTTTTCATCATGATAACGCTAGACCTCACACATCTTTAGCCACTCAGCAAAAATTAAGAGAGTTTGTTTGCCGTATAGTCCTGACTTTGCACCTTCAGATTTCCACCTGTTTCGGTCTCTTCAGAATTCTTTAGGCAGTGTCAGGTTAACATCACGAGAGGACTGCCAAAACCACTTGTCGCGGTATTTTGACCAGAAGTCCCAAAATTTATATAGCAATGGGATCATGTCCCTACCTACAAGATGGCGAAAAGTTATCGAACAAAATGGTACCTACATACTTTAGTTAAATGTAAATAAACTATATTAAAAATGTTTTGAATTTTCTTGAAAAATGCGAAGAAACTTTTCCCCCAACCTATTATTAGATTAGCCCACGACCGTGCGGGTAGCGTAAGATTGTTTTAATGGAAATTTTTGGGGCATATGTTCAGCAGTAGACTTTACGCAAACGGTATAAAGTACAAAAATAATAGGAATGTATTCAAATAAAAATATAATTTTAGAGTGAAATGGTAGTTTCCTTGATAGAATTCCAAATTAACGTAATATTTTTCCATATTTTAATTGAATTCTTATCATATTCAATAAATAAAATGTAAGAAAAACGGCAAAGGGAATTTATCCCGTACATCTAAGTCTAGTGTACAATATGTATCATGATTTATTTCTAACCTCAAAATTCATTTGTTTTTTTTTTTAAATGGATACATTGTTTCTGGTATAGACGTTCGCGCCTCGCCGCAGCACAGCGGTCCGGCGACGCGGGCGCGGGCCGGCCGGCGGCCGCGGCGCCCGGCTCGTGTGGGCGCTGGCGGCCACGCGCCTCGTGCTCACCGGCTTTGACAGGTGACTACATTACTGGTGCAACATCCGGCCGGCGGCCGCGGCGCCCGGCTCGTGTGGGCGCTGGCGGCCACGCGCCTCGTGCTCACCGGCTTTGACAGGTGACTACATTACTGGTGCAACATCCGGCCGGCGGCCGCGGCGCCCGGCTCGTGTGGGCGCTGGCGGCCACGCGCCTCGTGCTCACCGGCTTTGACAGGTGACTACATTACTGGTGCAACATCCGGCCGGCGGCCGCGGCGCCCGGCTCGTGTGGGCGCTGGCGGCCACGCGCCTCGTGCTCACCGGCTTTGACAGGTGACTACATTACTGGTGCAACATCCGGCCGGCGGCCGCGGCGCCCGGCTCGTGTGGGCGCTGGCGGCCACGCGCCTCGTGCTCACCGGCTTTGACAGGTGACTACATTACTGGTGCAACATCCGGCCGGCGGCCGCGGCGCCCGGCTCGTGTGGGCGCTGGCGGCCACGCGCCTCGTGCTCACCGGCTTTGACAGGTGACTACATTACTGTTGTAATCACGTCCGCCATAGTTCGATGCCGCCAAAAACTCCTGTAATATTCTCCCATGAAGGGAAAGCAAAGGGAACGAAGCCATGTCTCCGGTATATATTTCTTCAGTATTTGCATTAAAATGCGTCTATATAGATTTTATGGATGTGCATGAAAACAGAAGCCAGATAACGGTAACAGGAGCTTATAAATGAAATGTACACAAGAACGACCGATACAAAACAATGATTTAAAGAAGAGTGACAGAAAAGAATATTCGCGCGGTCAGCAGCCGGCCAACGTACTGACAACATTATGTGCCCTTTCACTCGAGCGATTTTAATCAGCGATTCCTCGGCGGAGCCTCGGATTCCTCGAAGGAATATCTATCTTTATACACTGTTATGTTTGTAATCTTGGTATCAAATGCTTGTGCTGCGCGTGTCCAAAAACCTTGACCAAACGTCGGGGTTGGCCGCTGCTAATCTGCGCTAGTCTGTGCGCGTCCCAATTACTGCGAAAACTAAAAGAAATCTCTCGTTGTGTGATAATTGGCGGAGGCGCATCGGCGGTATCTTTCAGTTTTCAGTTTGGATTTCCCGTCTCAAAATTACTGTGACGTCACAGTAGACGTTGAAAAGACACGCTTGGTTTCAAAAGAAATCGTTATACTTGCGTTATCTATGTTAATGAATATCTGTGGGAACAGCTGAGGTTTTTAACATGCACCGTGTATACCTTTTTTTAAAAGACGAAACTATAGAGTTATCTATCTCATTGATGATGTTGTCCCCCAGGGTGTCAGAGCGTCAGATAATGGTGTACTTAGCGGACGACTTGTCCGCGCCCGTGTGCACGGTGGGATTAGACGTGTCCCCCGCCATACTGCAGATACATATTGACCACGACTCGGGGACGCTATTCCTTACTGGCAGGGTAAGTATTAAATTATTGTTTACAAGCTGTTGCCCGATACTTCGTCCGCGGTTACTGGTTTTTTAAATATCCCACGGGAACCCTTTAATTTTCCGGAATAAAAAGTATCTAAGATATTGCCCGGGGAATAAAGGATCACCATGCAAAATTTCGTTGAAATCGGTCCAGCCATTTCGGAGATTAGCCCGTACAAACAGACAAACAGACAAAGAAACTAAAAATATTTTGGTATTTTCCCTCTTTTGACATCCCCCTGACTGGATTTTAAGCATATTTCTTCTATGTACAGACATTCGACCTCTAAAGTTTTTATTATATGTATAGCTATAATGAAATGCCACAATATTCTTTTAAAGTGAAATATTCCTATGTTCTGAATGAAGCCTGGAAGCAAAAAAAATGTCCATGAATTAAAAGATGAGTGAATTTCTTAGTCATGTAAAAGGAATAAAAGAAATATAGGAGCAAGCTAAAAGAAGCATCTATTGTTGATAAACTAAAGCGGATTACGTAAAGAGAAAACGATGTTGCTAAGAAAGTTGAAAGTGGACGGATGAGTAAGGAGAGAAGACTAATGTGTAAGAAGGGGAAGACCGATGAATGGGTGGAAGAAAATTCTAAAAGTAGTGCTGGCCCCAAGTAATGTTAGGAACATTACGTGAAACAATGTCCATGCTTATGACAATACCTATCACACAAGCCGTTGTCCCTCATTGTCTTGAATCGAAACATGTTTTAGTTGAATACATTCAATACCTCATAAATAAAACCCAACCATTACCATTGTGTCGTGGTGAGGTGGTGATGTAGAATTAATACTGGACATGCCGTCACTTATCGTATTATAACTTAGGCACTGAAACAGTGAATTTCACAAATCACTGAACATATAACTTAAAGATTTTATCAAAGGTAGGGCTACTTACAATATTTAAAAGTGTCAAAAAAATTTATAATTGGCTATATAAAAAAGTGGCTCATGAGTTCCTTGCCGGGTTCTTCTCATGAAAAGCCTTACTCTCGGAATCCGGCCGCTGTCAACGAAGTACTTGTACTGTCCTGTGGATGTACTTGTTACAAGCGCTCGCGGCAATGAAGTTTAATACAATGGTTTATTTAATACTGTAATTTTAAAATAATTTATAATAAACTATTTATTTGTAAAATGTATAATTATGTAAAATGTTGACGATTTTAAGTGCCGAACTTGGGCTATGAAATAAAATTATTTTTGATTTGATTTGAGTGCCTTGGAAAAGTTTTTTGGAACTTTTGAACATTTATCGTTTGTTTAATGAACTATATATAATTTTATTATTATTTAACTTAATTTTTATAATTTTTTATAATTTATTGGCGTCGAGACAACCGCTCTAGATGCTGACTCTGATTGGAATAAAATTAGAGATTAAAAACAATAAAAAAGAGACAGATGGTTAGTTTAAAAACAGAAACAAAGAGAAATTTGCCAGAGAAGAGCACAATAACAAAGAGTCGCTAATACTGATATAGCGTCTCGTTACACCATGATGTAAATTAATGATTACTTTCCCTATCCAGGGCGACTCCACAATCTACTGCTACGAAGTAACAAGCGAGGCTCCACACCTATGCGCACTCTCGCATCACCGCGCCTCCTCGCTGCATCAGGGGATTGCCTTCTTGCATAAGAATTTATTGGCTGTTCAAAAGGTTTACAATATCTTCAATACTTACACTGCAACATACCATGCCGTATTACAGATATTATAATTTACGAGGGCGCTTAAGTCATTCGACTTGATACTCTATCTTAACGCGTTAAGAGTATTGGCTGTTGCCATCATACAATGTAACATTACGTCACTCATTACATTAACATTTTGGAATCGATTTTGACGTTCACAAGTGTATTGTTATAGACAAAATCATTGCAGGCCAGGTAGGACTGCAATTATTTTGACTTTAACAAGAAGAGGTTCAAGCTAAAAAAATTTGGTGCACATTCAATGCCTATGTCCAAAAGAAGAATTATATTATGCACTACACCACAAAATCCTCACTATTCCTCATATTATTATTACATAACATCGTGTATAGATAATAAAATAACATATCATTTATCAGTCGGTCTATTAGTTTTAACAACTCGTAAATACAAATGTATATGACTGTTTGTTGTCCTAAATAAATAAATAAAAATAAAATAAAAAATATCATCACGCCTCTTTTCCCTGAAATGGTAGGCAGAGGTGTTTAACACCCACTAATGTATGGTGTATGGATAACGTAATCGCTAAATTTAATTTCAGGTTGAATTCGCGCGAGCATTGAGACTGACCAACGGTAACATTGAGCCATTGTCATTCACAGTGCCTAGAATAAAGGTAAATTAATACACGTTACAAGTTAATACAAAAGGCTAGTTGACTCATATCAAAAGTAATGAAAGTAATGTGTCATTCACATAGTATTTAGTACAAGGGCCCGAAATATACCAAGTTCGATAAATATAAATAAGAGATTGCTGTAGAAATTCAATTTAAATATGTTTTATATTTACCTATGCCAAAAACGCTATCCACCATGTTCATGAAAGTAGTTGAGTAACGCTTCATGTAAACAATTACAACGCATGGTCAAAATCCGTCAAACGTCAGTCGCAACCAATCATGCATAACTGTCGGCTATGTCATCCATGCGTATTAAATTGTTTACAATAATCGTGATGCTACGGTACAGATCATTCATAGACCATCAGGACCTAAGGCGTTGTTGTCATTTAAGCAAAAAACTTAATTTATAATTTAAAATTTGTTGTTTTATGGTGATGGGTATCATGAATCATGAATCATTTGGGGCCCAATAAAAAATGGGTCAACTAGCCCATTATAATACTTTTAAGCGGGTTAAATACCTACCACATCTCTACATTTTACAATAAAGACTATTTCCAGTACAATTTCCACGTAGCTAGAGATTAATATTCAGTATCTTATCTAATGAGAGGGTTACGACCAATCAGAGAACTTCGACCCTCTTGCTATCACCGAAAATGTTCTAAACGAACGTTATAACGTTGGTATGATAATAAAAATATGTTTGTCCGTCAGAGCGAGTTGTTCCAAGACGACCTGTTCCCGCCGACGTTGGTGACGTGGGAGCCGTGGCAGACGGGGAAGGACTGGCTCGCGGGACTCACTGTGCCGCCGAAGACTATCAGCTTGCAGCCGCCGGGGATGGAGCCATGTTAGTATTACCGTTTACCAGAAAAAAGCGTGGTATAGGTGCTCTAAAAAGCCGCATTTAACAATATCGCTAAAGGCTTTGCTACCGCATTCGGGTTATTTGTGTTATACCATAGATAAATTAAGTAGTATATGGGTTTTTAGTTCGTCTAAAACTTATTATTGTTTTAGTACCCCTTTGTTGCGGACTCTTTTAATGGTGTTTACATTTTCCTCTTTTATAATTGGACAAAGTGTTTTTCAAAACTTGTCTATCATTAATTTATTTCATAATGTCATTTTTGATTCTGCTAGCATTTTGAATAGTAATTATAATAATATTTACAGTTTCCTTTTGATTCCCTATTTCGTCATTTTTACCCTTCGTTCGACTTATTACGTTAGGTGGCGGTACTATATTACTATATTTCAATGATTCCGCTAGTAAACGAAAGTAAACGCAGAATGCGCGCGTCGACCAGGAACCCTGTTTTATAATACCTCTGAACAACCCCGCCAGATAGCGCCCCCGTATTGCCCGCTAGATGGCGCTTCAATTTATGAAATGTAATTCACGATTTCTTATAGAAAACTCTAAATGGTTAATAAGTAGACATATAGTTGTGTTCTGATAAGATAGGTAGTGAAATTACTGGGTAATGTCACTTAACATCTTATGTCACAGACTGACAAAATACATTGTGATCCTTGTAGGAGTAGGATGCAGATGTTTTTGTAGATGACTGCAGCCATTTATCGTCAGGTAGTCTGCTTGCTTAATTTATATTAGATTGATTAAACTCCCAACGGAACAATAATAAAGTAGCCAATTTTTGACAGTTCATATTGAAATAAACGTTTTATCATAACTCTTGGTAACACCAAGATACTCTTATATCTAATATACAATAGAATTTTAAATATTAACTCCTTGTTGTTATATCAGTGTCAGCGCATTCGACTCCGTCGCCGGTGTCGCGAGAGACTCGCGAGAAGCCACAGCAGAAGCCTAAGCCAGATCTCATCAGGTCTCATGTGCCCTTCGACGCCAAGGAGAAACAGGACAATGTGAGTCTTAAAATTTTATTATAAACTGACGGACACATAAACTGCATCAAAGTAATAGACGACTTTGAAATAAATATTTTAACCAAATTTGCAAACTTTCTATACAGATTTAAATTGGAACCTCTAGATTTGTTCGTGAACTTTAAAACAGCGGCAGCGTAGGGTCATATCCTTGAGTTTAAGTTTGTGTACTGGAAATGACCTTAAGGCTTTTTTGAAAAAAAAAAAACGAAATTTAAGGAATATTGGTTTTAACAATAAACACAAACTATTATGCAATGGTTTATTTGTGTTTTAATAAGGTGTATTACCTCCACGTGCCTCTTTATTACGGATTCTAATCGGTTCCGCATATATTTTATAAGGGTTATTAGAAGGTCTTGCGGAATATTGTCCCATTCTTCTGAAAGTGCTGTTCTTAGTGCTGCCACTGTCGTGGACAAAGGGTTTCTCGCATATACAGGTCTTTCAATTGTCCCAAACATGCTCAATGGGATTAAGATCCGGGCTGCGTGCTGGCCAATTCATTGTATGTATCCAAACCTCTTCGCAATATTTTCGAACTTGTGCAGCAGCGTGCGGCCGGGCATTATCCTGCATTAAAGCAACATTTTCGCCTATGAATCCCATGTTAGGCACCACGTGATCTTCTAAGATCTCTGTTAGGTAGCGATGTGCAGTCAAACCCCATTACCGTTTTGACGGACCATGTCTATGAACACAATTTCTGTTCGCCCGTTCATCGATATGCCACCCCAGACCATACAGGAACCGCCTCCAAAAGGAACACACTCCTCAATGCAATTTTGAGCATATCGCTCCCCACGTCGACGATATACTCTTCTGCGACCATCTGCACCATATGAACATGTCCTACACTCGCCCGTGAACAATACGGAGCCCCATTGCTCTTCTGTCCAATTCAGGTGATCACGCTCAAATCTTAAACGAGCTTGTCTGTGAACTACAGACAACTTTGGACCATTTGCTGGTCTAAAAGGGGTGATATCCGCTTCCTTTACCCTTCTTCTTATTGTTCGTGCACTCACGTTTACTCCACGCACTTCATTAAACTCTGTTTTGATGTTAACTGACGTGAGAAAATGATTTCGCAGGGAAGTTATAATAATAAATTGGTCATCACGACCTGTGGTTGCTCGAGTCCTGCCTGTACCACGTCTCCTTCTGTAAGAACCTGTCTCCACAAACCTTCTGTATATTCTAGAAACCGTAGACTGGTTTAAATTTAAATTTCTACCAATCGTTCGTTGATCCAAGCCCTCCCGCACCAATGCTACAATTTGAGCCGCTTGTTCGGACGAAGCATCCATATTATGGTTGAAAAACTCTCGATGAGTTAAAAAACTAACTTAACTATTCTGCTGGTAACAATAATTCAATTGACAAAAGAATAAAAAATCAATGAGAATCAATTGACAACATTTCATTTTTTAATACACCTTAATCCACTTTTACGTTTTGCTACATAAACCCCGAAAAACAAAAATGAAATATTTCTTTTTGTTGTATAGTTTTCGAGAAAAACTGAAAAAAAAAAATCGTACGCGTGACGTCATACATACGGAGGAATAATGATTCCCCCTTGCCAAATTCGAATCTCGAAAAAAGTTAATGTCATGGCCTTGGTTGTATATAATCTGTGGCCATGTCAAATCAGCGGATTGAAATCCTGCGCTCACTTTCATGGTGTAACAAAAATATCACAGTAAAATAAACTAAAATTCTCGAGCAAATTGATAAGTTTCAAACAAAGTTCCAATCAATTTTGACGGTTAAAAGTAAAAAGTCAACGTCAGTAACTATTTTTTAAACAGGCAAAAGCAAAACCCTATTCCTCCGTATGAATGACGTCATTTGGCGCTTACGACATTTTAGAATGAGCTGATCTTTTATCTTAAAAAGATTAATGAAAATGTCGATATTTAGAAAAATAAAAAAAATATGTGTGTCTTAATTTTTTATCTAGTTTTATTTACAATAATAAAATATACACCTTAAAATTTTTAAATGTTGTCAATTTAAAACTTTGCTATAAATAACACGCAAATCTGATACTACGAGTAAATTTTTCCCTTATTTAGGCTATATTCATTTGTTTTACTGCAGTTCAATTATAAAATTTTTCTTTTTTTTTGAGATTAAGAGCCAGTCTTTCCATATTTATATAATTTAATCTAAAAAGTTTGCATACATATTATAAAAAAATAATTTCAAAGTAATCCTGAACTTTGATGCAGTTTATGAGTCCGTCAATGTATTTCATTCAGGTTAGCCGTCTTAGTGTATGTTAATGAATATCAAAAATGTAAGGGATGCCATGCCATGTGTCAACTGTCGGTTCACCGGCTCGATTCTAAAGACACGTACAGTTTCGCTCTTCTTCATTGACCAAATGGCTCAAACGAAATGCGAATTCGCCTGCCGCTCCGCCCGCCGAACGTTCTTGTGGCCAAGCTTGTGGTGTTGCTGGATTTAGCTCCTCCTTAATACAAGTTCGTCTCGCTCTGGTTAGCCGGTATTAAAAGGGACAGGTATAGATTGCGAAATTCTAGTTAGTTTATAGAGTTAGTTTTCATGCTGACTTTATTTTGACAAAGTTCAACAAAAAAGTAATGTCTTGATTGTAAACCTATATCTTACGTTCAAAACGTGTTAATAATATTAGCTATAATAATTATTATATAATTTTAATAAATATTAATGAAGATATATTTACCCCTCAGATATTAAAGTCAATGAGCGCCAAAATGCAAGTTGATCTGAAACTTGAACAAGACAACATGGAAGGCGTCGATGAGGCCGAATGGGACCAGTGAGTCGACATAAAGTGCAATTTTACATATATCTTAGTAATATATCTAAGTCACCTTTCTTTTTAGTACTTTACCACTAAAGATGAAGTTCTAAAAAGAAAGAATTATGATCAGTGTATTATCGATTAATATATCGATTGATAATCGATTTAAGGCGAGAGTATCTTTACAGGTTTCGTTGGTCCACTATCAGGATCTTGCGTATATGTAATGAACGTTACGTATCCGTTACGTTTATGATCGTTTCGCTATGTAAAGTCCGTTTACACCATAAGACTTCCAATTTATATGTGCGTCGATTATTTATTTAATTATGAATTTATTTGAAAATAAATTTTATTGTAGAAATAGCACGGTAAGCGGAATATAAATTTTAATTTTAAAATTACTCCTATTCAAATGGACTAAGGTGCTTATTTCGTCATTATCGTGTGCTATCAGTATTTATTAGACGTGATTCACAAGTGATTTAAGTAATATTATAATATTTTTCGAGATATTAAACTCTCAGATTCATAGAGAAATAAAAAACTGAAATAATTCTGTTTTCCGTAGTATTCAACTGCATAAGAGCTTTTGTACAGTCTTTGAGTTTAGTTTAAAGATATCTCAATGGAAAATAGAGAAATATTCTTCTTCTTTATGATATTACCAAGTTTATATTATTGTGTTATTCCGGGTTGTATTGTTAAGTCTCGAATTGGTAAAAATATGACTTAAAGTAGCTTGTGGATCGTTATATCTGGATTTACACTATTATTTTGGAATTATTGTATTAGAGTATCAACGAATAAGGCTTTTCTACCGTTGATAACGGCCGCTTTTCAACGTTCACATTAAGTGGGCGCACTTGACTGTGATTTCTAACGACGTCTGTTGTATTTATTTATTGTTTTTAATTTGACTCCAGATCACTATTATGACTTGATATTGACTATTATGAATTAAAATACTCAAATAAATATTTCCAAACTACATAGAGTCCTAAAATTTCCTAGCGAATTGTTTACACTCATGCATAAAGTGTCAAGGTTTAAGCTCGCGTAAGTACCGCATTGTGTATTGACTTGTAATTGTAAAGTATTTTTGTCTTAGTTTTGCCGACTATAAGGTTTTCTTTCGGTCCCATTCTTCGGTTACCGTTAGCTATTACGTGTTTTTCTTTATTATTAGTTTATCAAAAATAAACTAATAATAAAGAAAAACACGTAATAGACACACTACTACATCTTCATTATATTATTTCTCTTAGTTTAAAATCTTAGTTTTATTTTAAAGATGAAAAAAGAGATAATTTTCTGGAGGTATTAGTATTAAATATGGTTTTGCGGAGTTTCATGATCGATTATATGAGAAAGTTTTACATATATTGATAATTCTGAAGTTCTCGTATTTTAAGCATAATCCTAATATGTTTCCTTAGTGCATACATTATTTGATACACCTGATTTGCCTGCTCCCTGATCGTCCCTAACTGACCGTAATCTTACCTCCGTCCTAATATATAATGGTAATGAAATTTTAAGTCGGCACGTGATCTCTTACTGCTCTCTAGAGTAAGATCTTCATTTATGTTTATTTAGCTTTTCTATAGTAGCTTTTAGACGCTAGATCGAAGGCTTTCTAAATTATAGCAGATTTATTTTAATACGACAAGTAGTTGAATACTATTATACCCTCTTTATATGTAATTATGGACCTACCATTTGTGGTTCTGGAAGTGTTTACAATGGACCTACCATTTGTGGTTCTGGAAGTGTTTACACTTTGTAAAGTATTTTTATTGCATTAAAATTTTTCATGACGGTAAATTAAAACGACATTCGATGAAAAATGTTGCTTACTTTTTAATATAAAATCTTGTTGTGTAAAGGGGCTTTTTATCGGGAATTTGTGAATATATAATTAATAGTAATATCAATGCTTGTATACCAAGGGTAGATTTAATTCCTTTATATATTTTTACGAATATGATAACTTACTTAAAATTCTCTACAACTAAATAAATATAATTTTCCACTGTTTTGTAATAAAAAGAAGATTCAAAAATATAAAAATAATTGTATTGGACATACATCTTGGTAGATAGCGTTAGAATTGGAATTCGGATAGACTTAATCACAAGGCTATAAGGTCCATTATTACTTAACTTTATGAGTAATCATGTTAGGGTATATTAAAAGACTTGTTGTAAATACATACATCGATGATTTACTAGGAATTCGAAAATTAATTACACTAAGGCCCGATTTTTCAATCCTCAGATATAATTATCCGCCATTTAAAACTATCACTGTCACTTTCTAAAGTCATAAAAAGAAAGGTACAGAGCTAACATTTGACAGACAGATAGTTTTATCTGAGGATTGAAAAATCGGGCCTTAATTTATTATTACTCTCTCAATGGACATAAAACAAAAGATAAAATCCTACTTTGATTACGAATAAAGTTATGTAGTAAAGAGGCAGTTATCCGAATACATATTTTATAGAACTTTTTCTCAAGTAAACTATTTAGTATATAAAATAGCTCACATCCTAGATGTAACATAGACATTAAATATATGACAATGTATTTAATTTATTTATTGGCATTGTTTAAATTTCATTGTAATCAATAATTAATGCAAGTAAGTTTAGATTCTGTGTCTAATCTATGACTTTTATTTATGCCATTGTTAAGGCTATTTGATAATGACAGTGTTGCCTTAAATTTTGAATTCTCAGATAGAATCAAAAGATCGTTAGATTTCCAGAAATTGCCAAAAATCCGTTAAGTTTTGCCCCTTAAGTCTTAAATTGTGAGGTTGAAATTAATTATGGAATTTCGACAGTGGTTTTATAGTCAAACGTTGATTGTACGTTTTGAGATTATTAGTTAAATTGAAATTAATAGTGTTCTACAAAGAATCAGGTGCGACTAATATTACCTGTATGTTAAATGTATTCCTACCCTAATACCTATATTTATTTGGCAAAGTGAACCTCTCTTGGAAAAATCTATATTGCCTAGAGCATAGAGGTTATATATATACATACATTATATTTGTTAAACTTAATTCGCTTCATCCGTTAAGTATTCCATAATAGTCTGGCTAAGAGCGTCTATAAGAAAAAACAGAAATTATTATTCAGCAAAAATTTTTTTTTTTCAGCAAAAGTTTTCTTGATATCTTGGAGAAATTACTACTAAGGTTGTATTTATGTGTAAATTGACTCAGCTTGCGAAGCTTATTCTCGATTTTATTTGGATCTCAAAACTGTTAAAATAACTTTTTAATTAAATTAAAGGCATATATGTTTAGTTGATGGTGCTAATATTCATCATCATCATTTACATTAGTCCACTGCTGGACAAAGGCGTAGGTATAAACGTATCATCAAAATAATCTTAAGACTTAAGGATTTGGAAGTAATTGTCATGTGTTTGTTTTATAATAAAAACTTATTTAAATCCTAGAGCTATTAACGCAAAAGCCTTGAAACTGGTAAAATTCATGACGGTGTTACGCTTCCCTTGTATATATGAATATTTTTTATTGCCAGCGTCGGGACTTCATGCAGTAAAAGTATGTCTTGTGACAATGGTTTTTGATATCTTTTTCGAATATAGGATATTTCATGCTCATTTGATGCTCAGATTACCATGTTAAAGGGGTAAAGGTATGAGTATTAGTGCAATAAATAATTATTTTTATTATCATAGTATGGATAAGATTATGGACACATCCACACTAAGATAATAGGTTACTCAGAAAAATATTGTATTTATATGAATACCCCTTACTCAATTTAGCTCCAAAACATTCCTGAATTTGCCATTTTAATGCATTTATTTATGTATTTTTGTGAGTAATTTTTGTATGTACAATAATGTAGGGTACTCATACGGATTAGGGTATTGACCTTACAGAAGTTTATTCATAAATTTTTACACGGTTTATACGTTTCTTTACAAAGTACTGTTTTGACTTATTGCAAATTGGATCCTGTTCCTTTGATGATAAGAGTTATAAGCTTAACTGTGACATTTTAGTGTTAAACTGAAATGTACTTAAATGTCAAAGTAATATTGTATTGATCAGCGATATGTGCACATAAAGAAATTGTTTCTTAATACAAAGCGTAAACGTGCATCTTGACCGTAAATGTAACAACTTGATATGCTGCCCACTGTACGTGATAAATATCGTTAGGGATGCCATAACAGATACCATGTTTTGCTCAAATCGCCAAAGAGTTTGTTTTCTTGTCAACTTATAAATTTTAGACGTTGATATTTTGAGAATTTAACATGAAGTAGAAATGTGAATTACATTAATACGCGATACATCTATCTCTTTTAGATTCAAGACAAGACTAGATTGGAGAAAGGGATAGAAGTAATAAATTAGTTTTGTCTTTAATGATGCAATTATTACTAGTTTAATCATTGAATACAAAATTATTACTAGTCCAGACATTGCGGACTGATACAAGCTCTACCGTCTCCCTCGCACACTCACACACGAGCGAGACGGAACCAGAGCTGCCAGTCTTATGTATTATTTACTTAAAATATTATTAATAGATGTAATTTTATTCGCTAGTCAAAAGTAATCAATTAAAAATCTAAAATATTTCTAAATGTATCAACCATTTACTTTCTAGTTAAGGTTATTATTTTTTATTTTGTAACACTTATTTACTATGAATACCGATGAATCTATATTTAAAGGTTCTAGATATAAAGAAATGGACTCGTTTTTGTATTATATTGATTTAAATTAAATTTATTAGTGTACATCTTTTTCTACCAAACTGAAAGGGTGATTTAAATGCGAGCAAAATGCTGTATTATTGCAATTTACGCGTGTATTGTAATGTGTATTTGATGGTTCAGATGTTGCTCCCTCGATTTTATGGTCGGAAAAAGATGTATTACATTTTAAAATAATTTACACAAGCAGATGCAGAATCGTGCTAATTGGTGCCAATTTTGTTTGAACGACAAACGTCTCATTCTTTTCTAAATTTATGAAATTGAAAAGGATAGTTAATTGCTAAAACAGAATTAGCACTAATATTGAATTGATAACAAAAATCTTGTTATACTGACGGTTGTAAGTAAAGGTGGTAACTATTGCACATTTATTCATATCAATTAAAAGCTGTAAGTTACACCTAATAGGCCTTACAAAACTTGGACTAAAGTTGAGACTTGGTTTCAAACTAATGCTGTCTCTGTCTTTCTATAAGCAAATGAAAGAGACAACAACAGTTTTATGGCCCGTATTACACAACCATACTCAAACGAGCAATAGTTAGAAAAAGATGGTGCTATTAATCCACATAACGCTATTTCTTTCTAACGCAAGCGGAGATCTACGTTTGGGTTTTTATATGGGCCTAAAGCAATCTTAGTTTAGTCCACGTTTTGAAATAAGGCATTTTATTTTAAGATAACGCACCTTTGGTAAATAATATAACTTTCACTATGTGTATGCTTGGATGAGGTTATTTGAAACTGTACGAAATAGAGTCAGCAACGAAACTCTTATACAGGCTGTTACTAAAGTATCAAATTAAAATAAAAGGTGTGGAATAGTATAAGCTCTTTATAAAGAGTTTATCGATGAAAAATACATAATAATGTCAGATCATCTGACCAAACATTTTGGAATGTTATTTCAACTTTGAAACACCCGTTCTGGTTTTGTTTCGGAGTAAAGTAACACCCTGTATACTATTGCACTAAATGATTGCCTACAATGCAATATTATCCTAAGAAACACTTTAGAAATAACAAGAAATATCCTTATTAATATGTTATATGAATCTCAATAGTCAAATAATTTATTCAGTTTAGGTATTTACACACTCTTATGAATGTCAAATTATGCCAACCGTATAAGTATATTTTTTACTGCACTTAATCCGTTGCTTTCTGTACTTCACTTGGTGACTTTATTTAAATAAAAATTGTCTTGTCTATAAAGTAGAAAAATATCAAAAATTTGAGAAATGTAAGAGCAAAAACGCTGTAAGCTTTTGTTTATTGTAAAATCTGGTTTTGTGAATATTTCCTTATATCAAATAGTAAAGGCTCAAAATATTGACAGATTAATTTTTTGATATTTATTATATGATATTTATTTATAGTGATGAAGAGTTTCTTGTCTCAGTTAGTTTGAAACACCCAAATTCGGTATTCGTATATACACCTGGCACGCCTCTTTTTATATTTGGATACGTATCAGGTGAAATGGACTGACTGGTGTGTTCAGCAAGAGTTTTAGTCATTTTACTCGTCCACTGCTGGACATAGGCCACTTTTATTCAGACACCTAGGAATAATATCATCCCATCTATTCGCGTGTCCCACACTATATGTCAAAAGACGTACACCGAGTCAAAAAAATATTTATCCTCTTAACTTTAAATGAGACTTAGGAAATAGTTCTTAACACCGCAACACAAAGCACAAATTTCAATACGATTGATATTAAAAGTTTGCACACCAAAGTTGTGAGTTGACAATAAAATTAAGTTGAATCGAATAGAAAATCTTCCAAGCACACTCCTCGTCGATATTATATTTATAAATTCACCAGTAACTATTAGTGCCAATAAGTTTTGTAATGTTTATACCAACGTATATTAAATGGCGTAGTCTACCCTACACATAAGTCTGACCAAAGAGTCTGTAAGGTTGTACGAACTGATTATGATCTGTTTTAAATCGACTCGAATGTAGAAATTGAAAATTTCGTTTTTGAATTCAATGCGGAAGAAATTGCGTGAGGACGCCACAGAGATGAGACAAAGGCCTTGATCTAGAACATTGTTTTACAGCTGATAACATGAATATGAATAATTAAAGTAGGTTTTATAACATACCCTAAAAATGGTGTTAATATGGATTGAAAGTGTATAAAATACTAGCTGAAAACATTGTGTGATGTTCTATATTAACATCGTAATTGAGACAAATTGAATAATCATAATGATCACGTACGTTTTCGACTAGTTCATTATTTTAATTGTAACTGTTCATAATACTTACAAACATAATCACGACTATTATCCCCTAAGGCAAAAGTACCGCAAAAGCAGTCCATTGCCATAGTCCGCACTTCACCGAGCAGTGACTGCACTCAGCGTGACAGGGGGTGATCCCGTTCGCCGCTATAAGCTATTAGATAGTTGTGCAGTTCTAAGTCCTTTAGTCGCCTCTTACGACACCCAAGGGTGGAGATGGCTTGGTAGTATACTTTTAATCAGCCACAATGTATATATTTATTTATTTAAAAAAATGTGTATATTTGTATATTGTATTTTTACATCTCTGAGGCGTTCTTAGTAATAAAAATAGTGATAATATAATATTGGTAATTTAAAGGTTGTTTAAATTTCACAGGGTGTGAATGTATAGTTCAAGTAGCAACTATATTTGGTCGGACTATTTTGTAATACCTCTACGATTCCATAGTGTCCTCGACCATAAACCAACCCTAATTGTGTGAGTGCGTGTATTTATGGTATTTTGGATGTAGGACTTAGTGTAAGGCTCAATATTTGGAGATATTTTTATTTTGCATTTTTTTATTAAACTCTTGCTAAATTATGAAGTCTTTTTTTGTATCCTGACTCCCATGGGAATAGTGACACTATGCTTATGGTAGTATCTTGTAAAAACGTCATGACGTCATGATGATGACCACTGATCGTGTTCACAGTGCTAAGTGGAATGTCGCAAAGAAAAACACAGTTAAGGTAGTCAGTACGTATATACGGTCCTTACCTATGAAATTGGTTTTTTGTATGGAGATTTTGGGGAATTCTGCATTTTCCATACTAAAATTTTTTCAGTTTTCTTCACAACGACAAATCCAAAGATAATAACTTTTGGCATCTATCATTAGACAAGCTTTAGTTATATGTGTAACATCACACTTCATAAAAATTATTTATCGTTTTTAAGTGAATGCAAATAAAATGATGTATTCGGGAGGCACTTAAAAGAGTTGTCTCCGTGTCCAATTTTAATACAATTAAACTTACAACAAATTATCAAAACAAATCAAAAGAGCTCAAAAATATAATCTATTTTTAGACGAGGTAATTATTTTTTAGGAATACTCTGAATCTTAATAGTTACAGACAAAATACTGAGAGAGAAAAAAAACACCAATTTCATAGGTAAGGACCCAATATTAGGAAAAAAGTAATGTATCCAATACCGAATCTTGTGGCACCGTTTTGATGACGCGGCATTAGCATTTTTTGCGTTGGAAATATTCTTTTTGTAATTAAATTCATTCAAGTTATTTTACCTATTAGAAGGCATCTTTAACACACAATATTCGTCGTTTTTAAAAGATAATGATTTGGGCAATCTGTATGCTGTTGTTTTTCGTTATAGTTCCACCTTGTGTCCTCAATTTCAAGAGACTTCACCGCGAACTCGCACAACATGGTGATAGTTGTCTCTTTTCATACAAAGGTGACTGAGCAAGTTTACCACGCACCTTTTTTTTCGCCATACATATTACTAAAGACTACCACAGAGTAAACAGAACTGGAGTAGCCATTAGTCAATTTCTCAAACATTTTTTTCTGCCATTTCTTGCGGGGGGTGAGGTTACCACTACACTCAAAGCCAGCCGTTTTTACAAATGCACACATGCATAATTCGACACACAAATTTAAATTTCACGCACACACACGCTTAAAATAGTCACGTGGGTGTGCGTTTTGACAACGTCACAGCCGCACTCCCCACGAGACTAGCGTTCGAAATTTGAAATCGTAGAATTCTAAAACATGAAATAATGAAGTATATAATCATGAAATCTTAAAAATTATAATTACAAATAAAAGGTGACACCATCTTTTAGCATACTCGATGTTTTCTATTTATTTTTACAACAAAAAACAGCACAGGCAGGCATTTTTGCGGGAGCTCTGTTCGCCGCAACGTTTACAATGTTATGGCTGTCAAAATGGCGGCTCAACTAGTTTTATTAAACGCGCAAGCATCCGATGCTTGTGCATTTGGCAGAGGGGAATGTTAGACAAAGGCTACTCCAGTTCTGTTTACTCTGAGAAGACTACCCACAAGTTGTACTTTTTTACCACTTTCGTTGCTTTCGTACAGCATTTTGATATTAATAAAGTTATTGTTCCACATTTTTCTGGATTGTGAACCTCTGCCGAAGTGAGCTGTAAACAACAATGGTTCGACCCTGTGAGAGGTGACGTGAATTGCTGCAAACGCTTGTGAAGATCTAGAGAGTAGAGAAAACACGGTGATTTTCGTGAGTACACTAGGTGCATTATTTTGCCCCTCTTTGCATTTGTTTTGTGTGTAATGTTTCTGTTGGTATTATCTTTAAAAACCAGTGAAAGTAGATCGACTAAAAGGGAAACACACTTCGGGAGTGGGCGGAGTTATGGGGCGAGGAAGACTTATAATTATCAAATTAACGGCGTTCTTGAGAAGCGCCAGGTCAAAAGTACCCGAAATCGCCGAGCACGTATAGACTGTGATGACTAATATGCGAGGGTCGTGGAGAGTGCAAAGACGGAATCTCTCTACCTCTGTGGGAAAAAATCGTGCCCATAAGGTATGTATGTATAATTGTTCCCTACTGTAGTGTTTGTATCTAAGTACTAGATATAATACGCTGTCTCACGCACATAAGTGTAGGCTGTCTATGAGGTCGTTGTTATCTGTGACTGTCAGCTGTGGGTCTATAGAGATATACTCTGTGGAGGACACACTGCGCGGGACGGAGGAACGAGCTGACGGACCACTACGGGTACTGTGGAATACACTTGGTGTGTCGGTGAGCCAGTGGTACAATACCTTGACGATAAAGTAGTAAATACGTTTACTACACCTACTATCTACTGGTGGTAGCTATTAACATTCTTCACCACCATATTCATTAAAAATAACAAGAAACTAAAACACGCTAATGCCATATAGGTATTTATGACATGATTCAGTGATGACAAACTAAACTAGTTATAAAACTAGTAGTACATTCATTAAACTAGTAATGAAGTTAGTTTCGTATTACACCTAAAATTTTGTGTGATAATTATATTCTACATGAATTAGTAACATTGTAACTTCTACTTGTAATATTAGTGATATTCCTCTTAACTGTGATTTACTTCTCTGTTATTCAATGAAGTTCGATAAATAATAATAAAAGAAATCCATAAAATACAATAAAAAGGTGCGTTGTACAAAGGGCGTCCTTTCCGCTAAAAGCGATCTCCCCCAGGCACCCTAAAGGAGAGGGTACAAAGGTTGTCAAATTAACTGTAGGTAAAAACCACTAATTGGTTTAAAAAAATGTATATCTATAGCAGATTTACTTTCCTTTTATTGATGAACAACATGACACCCTTTAATAATGATAATATTCTTTCAAGTAAAGCGCTTCTTGTTTACTAAATACTCAATTAGGATGGATAATTATTATGACATTGTGGCACAATAACACAATAGCCTTGATGGAAATCAGCCTTGTTGTATGTGATGACATTGAATTCATAAAAGTTCGCGTGTCTGCGCCAATTATAAACCGTTTATATACGCATTATATTAAAGTCCATTCCTTTGAACTTGTCCTATATTTAGTAGACAAGTAACAGCTTATCGAGAGAGCGTAATATAGGGAGCAGACGGCTCGTCTCCTATACTATTACCATTGATGTAAATGTCTACTTTTTGTCTTGTATAAACAAGACAAGTAGAAAGTAAGGTTTTTCGTCTGCACATAAATATCATTACGCCTCAGAGGGGTCAGCATCTACATTTCTCTTGAACGTCATAACCCCTTTATCTTTGAAAAGGTAGGCAGAGGTGTAAACACCCCCATTTCGCCTGGTTTGTTAAGATCCCATGTTACAGGGGCTCAGCCTGTTGTCGTGCACCGGGCAGAATGTGAGGCAAGTTATCCATACTAATATTATATATGCGAAAGTAATTCGTGTCTGGCTGTCTCGCTTTCACGTCAACTACTGAACCAATTTAAACGAAATTTGGTACACAGGTAGTTAAGAGCCTGAGAAAGGACATAGGCTACCTTTTATATATTCCCATGGAAACGGGAATCATGCGGGTGATAATGTTAAAAAATTTTAATAACGCGTCCCAGAAAAATGAAGGACAAATTTACGCCACTATGAACTTTGCATCTAATAATAGAGTAGGAGTAAATTTTCAATTACACCAATTGAGGCTACTGTTCCAATTTGAAAAAATCTTTCAGTTGAATAGCCTATTTATTGAGGAAGGCTATAGGCTCACACTATCTCACTATTCTACGCGGACGAAGTCGCGGACAAAACCTTGTAGGTATTTACAATAAACTACCTACTTATGTTTTATTCATAAGTATTAAGATTCAGGTGATTGAACAGGCGACCTCTTTAACGACTACCTATATAAATGTCGCTTGTATAAATGTATAGTAGGTACACAATAAAAGTAGAATTAAGTCTGTTAATTTTTAATAGGTTCATCTGTCCACACATACATATCTAAAATACGTTGCGATTCAAACTGGGTATTGGGCGGCGACAGTGCTGTCGGGGCACGTCGCGCGAAGTCGAGTGCGACACACGACAACGACAAGCAATTTAACTGCGTCTGCTTAATTGGATCTATCAGCGGAAACAGGGTTGTCGCAGCTGTGACTTTTAAATCCCAGAAACGGATGTGTGTACACCTACACTATATACTCGTAGATGATGAAATTAACGAACGAATAAATAATACGTAAGATAGGATTAGGAATGTGTGATACGGATATGTACAGAATAGAATAGAAAGAAATAAAATTAAAGACGTTATGTGTAGTAATGGCAATAATTGCTAATTTTCATTCATTTCATAAGCATGCATTTAGCATGCTACGTGCTATTGATATGCTAATAATATCAGATTAATATTTTAATATTGTTAGCTATCGAAAATTGTTGATCGGCGCCCCGGCCAGCGGGCGGTCGGGTCTAGTCGGTGAAAATCGCGTTAATTCGTTTTCGCATTCACGACATAAGCATTAGCACCCGCGGCGTAAAGCAGCGAAGTCGCTATATTTCATAAGTTAGCAGCAGAACGCAACTATAAGAATCCGCGCAATCAATAAAATTTAGCAATAATTATTTTTAGCAGCTATTATTCATTTCATGATTGCTAATTCACTATTAGGAATCATTTATGATTGCGAATGCAAATTTTATCGAATTTTATACGTTTTATCAGAATTCCAAGTCCAAGTCACACAACATTAACTATAATAATAAAGAAATCGCAGTGGAACCTTAGACTTGGCACGACTTTGTCTAGATTTCATTACTTTTTAGACATAAACAAGCAGCTCCATTCGAGACATGGCTAGTTTTTTACAGAATGTTTTTGGTGGGTTCTATTTACATGGAAATGGAGCTTCTAATTTAAAACTTACCTGACTGCGTCAAAAAGGGACTGTATACCTTTAAGGACTATGTGGTTGTTAGACATACCATCATAAAACAGATCACGGCTCTACCTTAAATTTTTTTGTCCCTATCGTCTTCAGCCTATATACGTCCCACTGTTGAGCACAGGCCTTCCTAAGAAATGCTGGCCCAATGCGGGTTGGTGGGTAGAATTGCAATAGCGACCGGGACCAACGGCTTAACGTGCCTTACGAAGGACGGAGGAATTTGAGGTCACAAAGTTTTGGTCACTCATCCAAGGCCTGAGCAGGGCGGAGGTAGCTTTGTTTTCGATACCGAAAGCTAAAGCGTACTCCATTACGCTACCAAGCTCCTCCGCATTGTGCATTTCTGGATTTCTGTCTGAATTTTCTTGTTTTGTTTTTGCGGTATGCGGGTAATTTACTATATTTCTATAAGTTTTGTATTACGTATATATAGCAAACAATCAAACCTAGTGCACATTGAAATGGGTTCAACGTACTCCAGATAGATGGAGGCTTCGAGACGACTGAAGAATCGCGCCCGCGGGAAATGAATCGATGCTCAGGTGAAATTACTACGGCGAAGTGAGAAATACTCTCGAATATCGAAGGTAAGGGCCGAACTTGGCCTGTTATTGGAAACTGAATCAAATTGGTCACAACAGACGCCATAAATTTGTCCCGGATTCAATGGGGGTTATAAATGATTGCCTCAACAAATTGGGTCGTAAGAGAGCTATATTTTTCGATAATTTAGACTGAGTTTTGTGGTCCATAGTCATAGTTATCGTAATAGTTAAATTCTAGACCAAAAGCGACAATGGAAACGCCAAAATGTATGACGTCAGATTGACAAATTGTTAAGTTGTAATGAAAATTCGAAGCAATATACATCAGCTGTGGCGCCAGCCGCCATTTTACTAATCACTGCATCGTGTTGTGGTTAAATTGTCTATGATTATTTAACTATAGTAATATTTGAAATGTGGACTACTGGACAAGCTATCATATCACATAATACGTTTTCGCCATTAGTTCATTCGTCATCAGCCTATATACGTTCCACTTCTGGGACAGGCCTTCCTCAAGGAGAAACACATGAGGAGTAAGGGCCGTAACACCACCACGCTGACCCAATGCGGGTTGGTGGGTAGAAACGGTCACAAATGCGACCGGGGCCAACGGCTTAACGTGCCTTCCGAAGCACGGAGGAGCTTGAGATCACAAAGTCTTGGTCACCCATCCACGGCCTGACCATGGCGAAGGTAGCTTTGTTTTCGATCGAAGCCAAAGCGCACTGACCACTACGCCACCGAGCTCCCCAACATTGGTTCATTTTTTAACCTAATAGTCAACCTGACCATGGATCAAAAAACTGACCCCTAGTTTTTGGTGTTATAGCGAAAGGTTAGTTGGAAGCGGCACTACTCTTTTACCTAAGAGAAAGGTAGTCGACTAAGGGTCAGTTTTTTGATCCGTGGTCAATTGGTCATGTCCACTAGGTTAAAATATGAACCAATGGCGAAAACGTATGATGTCTTGATATGTCGCGTCCAATTGTCGAATTTTCAAATTAAATTCAAGTTAAATAATCATAGACAATTTAACAACAACACGCTGGGATTAGACATGTCGGCTGGCGGCACAGCTGTTGTATATTGCATTGAATTTTCATCGCAAATTTAAAATTTTTTTAGATGTCGAAAGCCAAAGCCAAAAATGTCCGGTTCATACAAGCAGTACAGCACGTACGTGCGTACTATTTTCACTGACACAGCTGCGGCTATACCGAGGTGCTCTTATTAGGACCAATGAGTATCTAGCGTACAACATTTATCCACTTTAAGCTTACACATTCCGCATCTGTGTCTCCCTAATACGTCGTAGGCGGTTGATCTCCAGGTTAAATCGGGTCAGTGCTAATCACGCGACCTTGGAGTGACGTGTGGTTACCGCATCGAGGACATTGCGCTTTGTGGGCACCATGAATCAGGACATTTAGATGATCTTGAGAAATGAGTTTGAGAAGAGGTTCCTAGACTTTCTATCTCATCACATTCAAAATTATGTTCTCCAATGTCTACAATTCCTAAAACTCTACCAAAATGTGAAAGTTCATATTTTTTATATTAGTTCTAACAATACATTTCCGTAGAGTCTCTGGTAGATCATCTGTTTTGTGAATCAATCAGTTAGAGAGAAGGGAGTAATACATTGCTCCATGGTAGTGGGCACGGCGGGAATCCATCATTTTATTGCAATTCCTTTCAACAATTTTCATTACCTATAAAACGATTCGCAGAACTTTTTCTTCTAATTTATTTCACTGTGAAAAGAGGTGAAAAAGCAGAATTGTATAATTAATTTATGTTTGTTAATTTTATAATGTTTTGACGCAAAATAACTATTGTTTATTCAGCCTTCTAGAGGTAATTTTTCTTTTAACGTAACACCGAAAATCTAGGAGCAGCAGGCATTTCCTGATGCGCGTCGCGCTCATATATCACGGGTTTTGCGCCCGCGAGATCCGCGGACATATGATTTAGAGATACAACCTCAGAGATACTTATCTGGACAGACAACAGGACTTGTTACCTAAATGATTAAATAAAGAATTTTCAATTGTTTTGGCAGGGACCGCTGCAGCGAGCAAGTCCCTGGTTGCGGGATGGCCAGGACCGATCTTTAGAGATGATATCGTGTATGTCTCTGCTTAGATGATTCTAATGAGGGTGTGTGGGTGAATTTTATATTATAAATAATGTGTCAAACATATTTTCACACTATTCCTAAGTTGTAAAACCTAATCGAAACCACTCGCTCATTAATCGCCCGATAAACCTCGCCAAATAAGCAGCGTAAACTTTTATACAACGTCCAATACTTTCGACCGTAGCACGCGTTCGTGTTCGTTGAAACGTTGTCGAACTAACTACAAAACAAACAATCCAATAACATCCTCGGGCGGCGACGAGCGTCGATTCTGAATTTCACCTCCAAACTCTATACCATTCGACGATGTTAGCAATTCGTCAGTAGAGATTTTTTTAAAGATTTATTTATCTATAAAAAAAATACAGTTATGTTAAATGAATGATTTAAATCGTTTCTTATTTAATATATTTTTTCAACACTTATAGGCTATGACTGAAGTTTATGGACTCTAATATAGAGGGTGGGTTTGTATTAAAGAGGCCATCGAGCGGAACACAGACTCCAAAATATTCGCATGAGATCTGTCACTTGGACAGAGCTAACTAACGATGAAGACAGAGGACGGCAGATATTGCATCCCTATCTGATATAAAAAATCTTTAAGCATATACATCCGAACATTCTGAATAATTATGAGTATTTATCTATTTAATATATTTGTCCGTCATCTAGTATAAAATCCGTACCACAAGCAGCATTTAGTTGCTTAAAATGGGACTAGTTGATAGGTGTGAATGTCTGAGAATATTTATTTATTTATTATAACACATTGTGTAACTGTCACTCCCGCGGGGCGTAATGAATGTTGTAGCAATTCATGATATGTGCATCACAACCTGTTAAGTGTCGATGAGAATTGATTTTACTTAATTTCATTACCTGGCATGTGATGAACCTGTGTTATCTGTGTTGTAAAATTCTCCCATGTAGGGAAGGCAAAGGGAACGGAGCCCATACAGCCAAGTCTTCAGTATATATTTCTTCAGTAGTTTGCATTGAAATGTTAGTGTAATGAAACAATATTGCAACTATCGAAATAAAAATCACGTCCGCCATTAGTCAAATGCCGCTAAACTCATTATTTCTTTTTTTTTGGTAAAGTTCTCCCATGTAGGGAAGGCAAAGGGAACGAAGCCCATACAGCCAAGTCTTCAGTATTTCATTTCTTCAGTAGTTTGCATTGAAATGGGAGAGTTTGACGTCAAACGATTGATGGCAGACACTGTGGTGCTACTTGAATGAGGTGGATTACCACGATAAAAATCATCACTTTTCACACCAGTTGACGCTTATTTCGATAATCCTCCACATTGCACATCATCACAGACACTTATTACACAAAACTACACTGATTTTCCGTAACAATATCCACTCCGAAACAATATTACAACTATCGAAATAAAAATCACGTCCGCCATTAGTCAAATGCCGCCAAACTCTCCTTATAATTTCTTTTTTGTGTGGAATGTGTATAATTTTTTGTATGTAGTGTATATGTTCAGCAGAAGACGTCTACAGAAGGCACTTTAACACGTGTTTGGCAATCATGCGTGCAAGTAATTTTAGTCTTTAAGCTATATGGACTTTTGCACCTTTTCGTACAACCATGTTTAAGTAAACGCAAATTTAGCTACAACCCTTGTAATTTGATTAAAGTGTAGAGAAAATTGAAAGATCAAGTTAAGAGGTACTAGAATAAACTTTCATCAAGAAATAGCCTAAAGCCACTCATCGACCAAATCAAATAGGGTTTGCAAAAATAAGAAGAAGTTTCTAGAATTGACGCAATCTGTCTTAATGTTAATAACATGAACGGGTCGAGTGAAAAATGCTGAAAACTTAGAAGTGGGTCGACGGTCAAAGGGGACTTTAAATGATTCGCTGAGGGTGACAGCGGCGCGCCGAGATGGGGCCAGGAGGAACGCGATTTGTTGAAGCTCATAAGATTTATTTTATGCTCAAGGGTAAAACTCATTGGTCTTTATTGACATAATTCTTCTTCTTGCCCTTTTCAAACTCTAGGTGGGGTCGGCACAAAATGTCTTCTTCTTCCATTCTTCTCTGTCACTCGTCAGTTCAGCATCCAACTCTTTTATTCTCATATCATTCTTCACGCATTTTATCCATCGCTTCTTTGGTCTTCCTCTCACTCTAGGTCCGTCCACATCCATGCTCAGCATCCTTCTTGTAATGTGACATTCATCCCTGCTCATCACATGTCCATACCACGCTAACCTATTGCTCCTTATCTTTTCTGTCACTGGCGCTACTTTCAAACTTCCTCTTTATTGACATAATTCTAATTTAATAATATTGTTCTGAATATTACAGTGTAACTGAGCTTGGCAACAGGTTACACAGAGACAGAATAAAATCAAGCCAAATGTGTTTATTTACACATTGGTTAAAACTCCATGTTTTGTGTATCCCGCAAAACACACTATAATGTTTGGCTTCTTTTGCCACAGATAATTAACGTTTATTGATTTTTTGCATAACTATATGCTTAAATCGATTCATTGGTTTTTACGTTTCTTCTGTTACTTTTTTCAGCAGCTCAGAGTAAACAGAACTGGAGTAGCCTTTGTCTAACATTCCCCTTTGCCAAGTGCACAAGCATCGGATGCTTGCACGTTTAATAAAACTAGTTGAGCCGCCATTTTGACGGCCATAACATTGTAAACGTTGCGGCGAACAGAGTTGCTGTTTTTTGTTGTAAAAATAAATAGAAAACATCGAGTATGCTAAAAGATGGTGTCACCTTTTATTTGTAATTATAATTTTTAAGATTTCATGATTATTTACTTCATTATTTCATGTTTTAGAATTCTACGATTTCAAATTTCGAACGCTAGTCTCGTGGGGAGTGCGGCTGTGACGTTGTCAAAACGCACACCCCACGTGTCTATTTTAAGCGTGTGTGTGCGTGAAATTTAAATTTGTGTGTCGAATTATGCATGTGTGCATTTGTAAGAACGGCTGGCTAGTGGTAACCTCACCCCCCGCAAGAAATGGCAGAAAAAAATGTTTGAGAAATTGACTAATGGCTACTCCAGTTCTGTTTACTCTGAGTTCAGCAGTACTTACTTGTTCTCGAATAAATATTCGATTTTAAAACAACAATTTTGTAATTTTGATTTGGCAAGTGTTACTGTAATATCACATTTAATGGCCCCACATAGAACCTTACCATTTGTTCTCACTGGTATTCTTACAGATATTGAGATAATTTGATGACAGACGGCTGCGATTTAAATGATCATGAGAATGTTATGTCTACTAATTTATTTTAAGATGTTAGATAGATTAAGTACAATTTTATCAAATACGTCTGAAATGCAATTTCGTCATGTCAAGCTTTATTTTAAAATTAATTATTATGAGAACGGCCGAACATTGAGAGCGGTGGCGTGCATTGGGGATACAGTGGACAAACCAAGGCTGACGATTGTAATGATGATGATGAATCATTCCTTTGTTAAATCCTTTGTTTACCTATATTAATAATAATTGTAAGTAAGAAAATGCACTCCTAAAATTTTTGGTGATTTCAAATTTTATTATTAACTAGTTTTTGCCCGCGACTTCGTCCGCGTAGATTAGTTACTTTGAGATAGTGTGATGGTATGTAGCCTATAACCTTCCTCAATAAATAGGCGGTTCAACACTGAAAGATTTGTTCAAATTGGAACAGTGGCCTCAATTGGTGGAATTTAAAATTCACTACTACTTACTTAGATCCTATTATTAGAAGCAAAGTTCATAGTGGCGTAAATGTGTTATAAATTTCACTGGGAGGCGTTATTTAAACATTATAACATTCACGTAAACGTAGCCTAGGTCCTTTCTCAGGCTCTAGACTATCTGGGTACTAAATTTCGGTTAAATTAGTTCAGGATTTTTGACGTGAAAGCGAGACAGACAGAGTTACTTTCGCATTTATAATATTAGTATGGATTACTAAGGAAATTTTGTAATTCAATAGTACTTTTGTATTTGACAATTCAAACCAACTAATTCTCGTGCACTGCTGGACATGGCAGACAAACGAAAAAAAAGCTGTCGCCGAAAACGTAACCAAAAGCAGGTTTGCGTTTTTGGCAGCACAAGGGTTATATGGTAACTAGTTAATTATCCAGCGGTGTAAAGGTAGACGAATTAAAAAACTGTTCCACAACCTTCACAGTCACGGTTCGCGGTAAGCCGCACCGCAGGATCAATACCGGGCTGTTATTACCGCACAATACAATATGATGGTTTTGTTCTCACTGACACCTTTATTTAAAAGCACGCAGTGTGACACGACTGATAGTTTCGGTTCGAGGAATTCATCCAATGTGGACTAGGTATCTATGTATGTGCGAGTTTTTAATATTAAAATTTACATTAAGTATAATAAATAAATGTGATTATGTACTTGTGCCATAATTTTTTTCGGAAATCGTCTACTGTTCCTCACAGGACAGGCTTAGCCTAGTGTGAGGACAGGGTAAAGTTTTTGTCATGTTTGAATTTTTAAATAAATTTCTTTCTTTCTTTCATTTATGGAAAAGGGGCAAACGAAATGACTCGATTACAAGATGTACGTGTACTGTGCTGTGGATGTACTTGCTACAAGCGCTCGCGGTAATGAACTTTAATACTTTAATACAATATTGATTTATTTTGTAAAATGTTTATTATGTAAATGTTGACAATTTAAAGAGCCAAGCTTGGCCTATGAAATAAAATTATTTTTGATTATTTTGGATTGTTTTTACAAGTCACCTAATGGGAATTGATTATCACATGCAGCATAAGAGGAGTTACAAGTGCGTTACCGGCTTTTTAAGTGGGAGTATGCTCTTTTCTTATATGTCTGTATATCGTATGGGTCCGGGAAACCGCAGGCAATTCATTCCACATTTTAGTTATCCGCACGTTGATCAATAAACGCAAAGCTGACACTTAAATTAATTATTCAGCGTGTAAATACATCTTAGTACCTACTCACAAAGTTGCTGTACCTACTAAGTTCACAGTATCCTTACCCTTCAAACTGCAATGCGGCAAAATAAGGGTAAAACGAGGTGTCGAGTGATTCGGTTCTATAATATACAAAACTTTAACCGTGTTATTCATAAAAAATTATAAAGTCATAATAAACCTATTTTAGTTACAGAGTGTTTTGTTTTCTTTTTTCAAACACAAATCTAAATTAGAAAGAAATTGACAAATCACTTTTTAACTAAAAAAGGTTGATTAAAGCGTTTAATATTATTTATGAATAACACGGTAAGAAAATTGCGTATAGTTACTTATAAGCCGGCAACGCATTTATGATTCTTTTGGTTTTGCTGGTGTCTACGTGCGGTGGTGATACCTTACCATTGATCCGTCTGCTTGTTTGCCCTATATCCCACAAAAACCCACGTATAAAATTTCATAGAGGGTCATCACGGGTCATCAGGCGTGATGATATCTTATGTTATGTTAGAGGGTCATTCGTAAGTTATATCTTTAATGGGATCAAACGGTCATGTTGACATAAGGGTTATGATTGCAACCTGTGTTCCTATTAAACAATTCCATTTTTAATATTAGGAAGCTATTTAAAAAGATCATCAAACGTTTATTGACATCAAACAGATTTTCTAAAGTTGATTGTTTCAGTGTTTTGTAGAGGCAGTTAAATAGAATACATACATACATATCATCACGCCACTTTCCCCGAAGGGGTAGGCTGAGTTTAACAGGTGTCGAGCCTGTTGGCATGCACGGTGCACAATGTGAGGCAAGCGATATTCAAAATGAACTGTACATAAGTTTTATTCAAATAGAATAACTGAGGATAAAATGTTTATTTTAATAGACTGGTCTACATTACGAGAGGTACGACAGGAGAATAACCAGAGACTGACACTGACACAGTGTGTTTTTTCATTTGAATTTAGGTGTGCCCACATTGACAGCAAGTAGTTTCAACACAATGCAATAGAAAAATTTACTTTAGTGTTTATTATTATGATGTTATGGAGCATACAACTCGACTTCGATAAAATTTCCCAATTAATGTTGTACTCGTTCGACTTCAGATCGGATAATCTTAAATCGAAGTCTATATCGAAGATTGGAAAGCAACAATCGCTAGTGTGTGGAAAACTTCCGGCTACGGCCTGTCGTTTAGGAAATTTCTTCACGTTTGCACCACAATATCTTTATTTTGTTTTCCATTCAGTTTAGAAAGTACGCTTCATAGACTCGAATGTTTTCCGAGGTTTTGTAGTTTTAGGACTTGGAGAAGTTTTTTTATTCTTGCCGCAATATCGAAGGATTCTTATGAGTTTGACATAGATTTTGAATGTTTTTCGCTACCCCAAAAAGATACATGAAGCGTGGGAGCGAGAAATCCAAATCAAGCACAGCCCGAGAGAAAAAGAGAAAGCCATTTTTTTCTGGTAAAGTTCTCCTATATCGCGAAGGCAAAGGGAACTTAGCTCATACAGCCATCTCATCGGTATTTTTATTTCTTTGTAATTAATACAATTCAATACGTCTTGGGAGAGTATGGCGCCACGATGTTCCTTCATATTGCTCATCATCACAGACACTTATTAGTCTTATTACATAAAGCTACACTGATTTTACGTAACAACATCCACAACACCAAAAGCGAATGCATGACAGTTATGTTACGTTTTCGCGGGTAGTAAGAGGCCATAGCGTCCCCGTTTGTTTTACGAGACGAGGAAATTTGACGGGAGCGCATGTTTTCGCATAACGTCGATTGGCATAACATCGAATGGCATAATCATCAAATAGCATAACAATCATGTCACATATTCCTTCTTACTCATAACATTTAAGTGGCATAACTCTCTAAAGGCATATTATTATAAAGCATAACTATAGAAATTCCTAATTTCATTTAGCACAACATTAGGTAGTCCTAAAATGAATCGAATAATCACCCAGATTCGAAAGAACCAATCCCAAGGAAATGTGTTCTGATAAATATTAGGTTAAGGTTATTTTTTTTTCTGACCCTTAAAAACTATATTTGTGTCATCGAAATATATTTAGTTAACAATTTGGGGCAGTGAAAAATATTATGCGTTTTGATCATTATGCTTTTCATTAATTGTGCGTTTCAAATTTATGCCTTTTAATACTTATGACAAACAATTTTAGCCGATACAATATTAGGACTCTTAAAATTATGCGTCGCAATTTTATGCGTTTTGATGATTATGCCTTTCAATATTATGGATCTTCATATTATGACAATAAACGTTATGCTTAAAATTACGGAGCCAAATTTGACATTTACCGACACCAACAATTCAACCTTTTTTTGTCACGCCTCCAACCCGCATAAGTGTATCTTATTGGTTTTGAATTTAGAACTTTTGGTCGTTACGTGGTTCTTTTGAAAAGTTTATTTTAAATAGTTGACTGACTTTTACTAAGGTTCTTAACAAGGCAGTGAAAAAGTTTTTAACAGGTGATGAATGAAAAATGCACCTGAGGCTTAAGGCATCCTGTTATAGACTTGGATAATGTCTTCGTAAACGCGGTTATCATATAGATGGCAGGTACACAGTAGGTAGTGGTAGGTGTACTGAGTACACAGTACACCTACCTGCACAGTACCTATTGGATATGAGTGATTCCTTTTTTTTTCTACATTTCTGTTTGGACATATCCCTACATGCTGTTTTCTGCATAAATGGCAAAAGAAATCTAGCAATTTCATTGGTAAACAATAATCCATACTAATTTTATAAATGCGAAAGTAGCTCTCTCTCTCTGTCGGTCTCGCTTTCACGTCAAAACTCAAAACTACTGAACCGATTTACTAGAAATTTGGTACACAGATAGACTAGGGGTTTGAAAAAGGATATAGGCTAGTTTTTATCCCGATATTCCTACGGGAACGGGTACCACGCGGGTGAAACCGCGGGAAACCACTAGTCAAATTTCAAGGTTCACAATTAATCCAAATATCCAAATATGATACAAGGCTGCTTATTAATAAAGCTTTAGGAAATACAGCTAGATTAGATTACGTATCATTAAAGTCTGTTCATTCTTACTTGTCCTATTTGGTAAATATCAAAGGCGTTTTGCCTGCCATAGACAATTGATAGGGTTGGGAACTAACAAACAAACTTTGAAGTAATGATGAACGATTTATGACTTGAAAATATAAATCAACATAGTGTATCATATAAATCAAAAATATTTATAATATTCTTTATTTACGATTATTATTAATAAACTGTAGGTACTTAAGTTTTATTCAAACCCAAATTTGTACCAGTAGTGTATCTTACCCAGCTCGTCTATCGCTGCCTTAAAATATAATAAGTAGGTTTAACTGAAAGCATGACTGAAACAGATACCTAGCAACATTGTTGCAAGTTGCAACTATATGAAACTTAAAAAGCTTTAACACACAAGCAGGGAACAACGTTAAACATTAGTAGTATGAATATTAAAACGTGTAAGCAACACACTACTACTTTGTCGCAGCAAGATTGTCGCGAAAATGTTTTACATTATAAACAGGTTATTTCAAAAGACAAAACTTTCATAGTAACTAACTTAAGTGCCTACAATGAAGATCTTGATATAAATACGTGTTTTATAAATTAAAATTTTCTAGTAAAACCATCAGTAAATAATCGAATCATCAAAATAATCGAATCGTCAAGTGACACCTCGTAGTTCCACTTTGATGGCCAGCTAATTGCAACCTTCAACAAGTAAGTCTTGTTACTTTTATTGAATGTGTTTATAGGCTCGTTGACTAATATCAAAAGTAATGAAAATAATGGACATGTATAATGCACATAATCCACATACTATTTAGTACAAGCGTCCGAAATTTACCAAGTTCATAAATGAGGGATTACTGTAGAAATGCAATTCAACATGTTTTATTTATTCTTTTTTTACTCTGCCAAAACGCTATCCACCATGTTCGTTAAATTAGTTGAGTAACCCTTCATGTAACAATTACTAAGCATGGTCAAAATCTGTCCAACGCCAGTCGCAACCAATCATTTATGCTGATATATCAAAAAGGAAGTCGATATTGAGCTGACGAGTAACAGAGGAGAATGGAAGAGAAGGACTTTAGATTCTTCTGCAGACTAGACTGCAGAAGAATATACATTTTTCAAATAAAAATTTCAAAAACTATAGCACTTACAAATAAGTAAAAGTAATGTGAAGCGAAAAAATTGCGTATCAAAGGTTCTTCATTAAATGAAATGAAATGAAATGAAATCATTTATTCTGCAATTAGATTTACATGAAATACTTTTGCACGTCAATATCTTTTTTCCTACTAGCACTTCGACGTGAATGGCCTGTTGAGAAGAAGTGCCGCAAGAAACTCAACAGTTAGCGTTTTTTAAAGCCACAATAACAAAAGGAATTTGGAACATTTTAAATATTGTAAAATAAGTATGTGCAGAGGAGCAAATTATAGTAGCCACGAATTTTTATCTTTAAAATAATGTTCTATTTTATAATACCCCTTTTTCATTAAACAGCTTTTAACAGTTGACTTAAATTTATGCAGGGGCAAGTCAATAAAACTTTGTGGCAGCCTATTATACATTCTTATGCTGATAACCGTGATGTCTGGTTTAATATGTATTATTTAATTACATATTAAACCAGACAGCTGGTAATCAGACAATACAGTTCGACAGTCCATTATATCGCGTGGCAAAGCCGTGTGGTAGCGGCTAAAAAAAAGAATACTACCAACCAATCTCTTCCCTTGGGTGTCGAAAAATGGACTTAGAACTGCACAACATCCAACAGCTTATAGTGGCGACGGGTTCACCACCTGTCACGCTGAGTGCAGTCACTGTTTGGTGAAGCGCGGACTATGGCCAGGGATTGTTTTTGCGGTATTTTTGTCTAGTCTCTGACTAACCTTTAGGGGATAATAGTCGTGATTATATGTATATATAATCTCGCCAGTAAGATTGCTATCTAATGGCCTCTCTCCACTTTGGACGAACTTTTCCGAACTTTGCCGATGAGGGCTATTCGTCTAAATTTGCCTTATATTACTTCGTGTATATTCGCCGCATTGTATAACGAAGCTGCGAGAAATGTAAACGATGAGCCCTTCACATTTGTACATTCGTCGAAGTCGTCGTCGAAGAGGGGCTAAACAAATAAGTATCCTCAGACATTTACATCTATCAATTAGATCCATTTAAAAACAACTAATGCTGCCTATGTTACGGATACTAGATGAAGGATAAATATATTTAATAGATATATACATATAAATATTCAGAAAATATACAATACTTATATAAACATCGATGACTGGTGAACAAATGCCTGTATTCATCACACAAACATCTGTTCCCACCGGGGATCGAACCCAGAACCTCTAGAGATGGCGACGTGACCACGGAGGAGGAGGATTTTTAATTTCACGGTGACACACATAGTTGTAAGTGGTATGGTCTACGTGTCGTATCTTGTACAAATTTTGACGTCACACTACTGCAGTGCTTCAAAAATTACCTTGAATTGTTTAGGTAAAAGTATAAAATCAATACTGAAATGTTCACGAGCGTTCACATATAATATTTTTTTTTCTACCTTTGTCTACATTCATTCAATACCACGTTAAATATAATGGCTTTTGGCTCAGTGTTACGCAACCAGGGCTGTTATACCAAGAAGCTTCGAGTTCGAGTAGAGTCGATTATAAATAAACATCGCTCACACAATAGAGTTCTCCTACACCTTTGAGTCTTCAATTATATTGGATCGCTAAGCGAGTTTTTCGAATGTTACCATGAAGGTGAGCTAGAGCTTTTTGACCTCCTTTTCTATGGAGCAAGCGTGCCTCAGGAGCTCAGTGCTACCTTCGCCATGGTCAGTCCTTGGATGGGTACCCAAAACTCTCGAACTTCTCCGTGCTCGGAGCCGTTGGTCCTAGTCGCTATTTGAAACTGTTTCTACCCACCAACCCGCATTAGCCAGCGCGGTGGTATTACGGCCCTGATTGAGTGCCTGATTGAGTCACGCTTTCTTCATAGAAAAGGAGACCGTGTCTTTCTTTGCATTTCATTTGATCCTCGTAGGCCAACCTGTATATGGTATTCGTTATCAGCCTATATACGTCCCACTGCTGGGCACAGGCCTTCCTCATGCAGAAACACAGGCATGAGGAGTATGGGCCGTAACACCACCACGCTGGCCCAATGCGGGTTGGTGGGTGTATATGGTATTGTGAACATACAAATGCAAGAAAAATTTACACTGTTAATTTTACCTTATACTTGATTGCCACAAAACGAAACACTAAAAACATGTTCGCGTGGCCCTCAGTTAAAGAGTTAACTAGTTACCAATTGACTTGGTCAAAAAGCGCATAATTCCTGCATTTATAGTTTACCCTATTAAATATTTACGTAGGCGGCGGCATATCGATCGCGCGGGCCTCACTCCGGTTACGCCGCTGGCAGGAATCAGTAACCGCCAAATCGTTTTGTGTTTTTGTGGTGTATAACGTCCTTTTAAATCAGGTATTGTCATTTCTCTTGTGTTTGTGTAAGATTTGTGTTGGAGGTTTGACGTACAATATTAAGTGTGAAAAGGATTATTTTTTAACGAAAATGCAGTGAAAAATTTGGTAAAATTGTGACGTTTGTACGAGTATCAATGTTTGAAACATTTATTACTCATTAATTTGGTGTTTTTGGTTACTGATAGATTTTATATCAATAATTACAATTAGACTTCACTGACTTGATCCATAAACTAATAGTTTTTTTTCAAATTATATCTAATATTTCAGTCATTGCTGGCGTTTCCTTCCGTTTCTTACCTAGACAATTAATATGTTGTGTGTATAGTTGTATACAGCTAGTTCTTTTGTCTTTCGGATAAAATATTTTCAAATTAAATTGTAGAGTTGATGTTATTAAAACATTTGAGAAGTTATTTTGAATTTTCTAAAGAAATAGTGGATACTTATTATATCGTATAAAGCTTGCAAATATTTTAATTATTCATCTTTATTTTGCAAATAAATGTTTTTGATTTGATGGACAGTTTCTGAGAAAAAAAAAAAAAAGGGGCCCGAAATTTCATCCTACAGTTTCAATAAAAATAACACGAAAGTAGTCTAATAAATAAATGGACAGTAAAAATTATGTAATGGGCAGTTAGTTTCATACTTCGGCAGTTGGGAGCGGAAACACACGAATACAAACACATTGAAAAGAGAGGTAAATTATTGTTGGAGGGGTCATATAATCGGCCAAACTGCAAAAGAGGTAGTAATTTTATCTATTCACTATCAAGCGGCATACGGTTGATTCTAGAGTTGTAAGAAACTCGAGTCTTTTAGTCTTCGTTTCCAGACTTGAGTCTCTTTTCAAGACAGTGACTCGATATTACATGTATCCCAGTTATTTGAGTCCTCTGAGTCCTTTCGAGTCTTTTAAGTTCTTTGAACTAGACTGGGTCAGTTGGTGTATTGTATTATATAATTAACATCGTCACCCACTTTTATTTCCAGATTGAAATTAAATAGCACAATAATTTTTTTTATAAATTTAATTGCACTAAACTTAAATAATGTAATCAAAAGTATAGAAGTCAAAGTCAAATAATTGATTCAGTTTAGGTATTTACATACTCTTATGAATGTCAAATTATGAATATCCACCTGAAGAGTGACGATTTGCTGAATCAAAATAATTTGTTTATTGCTATTTTACAGCCATGCATTTAGAGGACTCAGTCATGAGTTCCTTTAATCCTTTTGGGGGAGCCGCGAACACCGGCGTTCGCGGTCAATAGCTGTTTATTGAATCTCGTTTTGTGCCTCTTAAGTTAAAAAGACTCAGTCTTTGAGTTCTTTTTCGCAGGACGAGTCTATTTACAAAAGACTCAAATTCTGAAGGACTTGAGCTCTAAGTTTTATTTATAAGACTCGAGTACTCAAAAAATAGGACTCAAAGACTCGAATCTGTTACAACACTAGTTCAATCATAGCTTATTCGATGCAAAATTTCATTCCTCAATAGTGTGAAATGATGTGTATGGAAATATAGGTAAAGGCAAGACGACGTGAAAAGCGGTTTTGTATACAGTATCAAATACATATTTATTAACTATAAAATTTATTTAATTAAAGCAATAGTTAGTGATGTATGAAGGCAAAACGCCATAGGTGCGAGCATACGGTTGAGGTTCCAGAAACTCGTACAAAACTGCTACTTAATATATTATGATTTTAGAAACGATCGTAAAACTCCTTGCCGGAATCTCAGTTCCCCGTAAAGTCAAGGTCAAAGTCAGTCTAGGGCTAAAAAAATCTAAGGCTCTTCAAGATCGCTATCCGACAGGCAATTAGTGTTTATGTAAAAAAAAAATCATTTGATTTATTCATATATTTTATTAATTTGACGACCTCCGTGGTCGAGACGGTATATGCCAGTCTCAAGGCGTCGCCATCTCGAGAGGTTCTGGGTTGGATCCCCGGTGGGGGCAAATGTTTGGGTGATGAATTTTCATTCAGGCATTTGTTATCCAGTCTTGGATGTTTATATATATATTTTATATATTCAGAATCTTTATCTTAATATATTTACCCGTCATTTAGTGTCCTTATACACAAGCAGCATTTGTTGCTTAAAATTGGACTACTTCATAGGTGTGAATGTTTGAAGATATTTATAATAAATATTTATTTACATCAGTAAAAAATCATATAAAATACACTCTACTTTTCTTTTACACACTGAATATAAATAAACGTAACACATTTTACCATCTTATTGTTTATAGAACTACATACCGATTTCTTACCAATATCCAATTAGTAATTTTACTGCAAAATATTTTACAATGCTTAATTTTCCTTTTTCTGAGTCATTTTTATTTCACTACAAAATATTAACTGCTCAATTCGATAGTTGTATTAGCCTTTAGTAAATTTTTAACTTACCAAAACTACCATAAAGTACACAGACGGCTGCTTTAAATCATAACCCTTTTCAATGTTACGTCATTGATTACCAACGATGATTAATTATATACAATATGTTTTACATAATGGGAGGTAACAAATTTGTTTCGTGTTCATAGCGTATTAGCCTTGAGTACTTCTACAGAGTTCTGTACAAAGTAAACCATATTTATTTTTATTCTAGTGATAACTTCTTATGGAGGGTAAACCGCTTCGTTACGTAATGCGTTAGGCACTGGACAAATATAAGCGGCGTGGCGTGGGCGCGATACCGCACACCCCCTGTATTCGTATTTTAATACTAAATGTAGAGTCCGCGCCACGTCCGCGCCACATCCGCGCCACATCCGCGCCACGTCTGCGCCACGTCTGCGCCTCGCCGCTTGTATTTGTCTTACGCCTTATGGCACCGGCCTTTTCTTTCACGCAGACGGCAGTGGCAGGCAAGAACCTCCTCTTTCACTTTAAACCACGGCGTGGTTCGGACAGACGACAATTCCAATATCAAATAAATCAACTTGGATTAGGTAGTTTAAATTATCACTTCTTGGTTATGTTATGTTTATTTGTAAGAAGATAAGACGGTGATAGCCAGCCAGGTGGGCTTAGAAGCCCTAGCACAAACCAAACAGAAAAACTTCTGCCTCCATAGGGAATCGTATCCCGGACCCCCTGATCAACACTCGCTTTTGCTGCTTTGGGCTTGTGTGGCGGTGTAATGACCCATTCTTCATGTGTTTTATTCATTTAGGAAGTCCTTGCCCACTAGTGAGTAGGCAAGAGATAGTTTTCTTGCATAATATTTAGTTAAAAAAATTACATTTCAAAGATTAAAACTTAATTTTGTAGTCTCATTTTGAAATTAAGTTTTAACATAATGTGAAATTGTTTATCTTTTAATTAATTACGAGGACGATTATGAGATAATTGATATGAATTGATGTATTAAATAACGAATTAGGGATGTTAGGAGTCTTGTTTGCTAAGTCGGATTAAAAGTACAGTTGCAAAACTATCGAAGTGTTCTTGATTTTAATGTAAAAATGTTTTGAAGCAGTTAAAAATGTGATTATTTTTATATAAATATAGTGCTTCGTTTAAAAGGGACAAGTATTGTTTAAAAAATAAAAGTGAATCGATTGTTTTCGCAAAAATACGTAATTAAGTTTCTTTATATTTGCACAAAGTTCCAAAGATTTCTTACACAATTTCTTCAAAGCTATTTTTATTTGTTCAAAGCATTTGTAGACCAAGGACGGGTTGACCATTGGCGTCAGTTGCTACGGCGACCGTTAATACTCACCAATCTGATATGCAACCTCAATGCCTATAATAACAATATAATAACACCTCTCCTATAAATGCAGTGGGTGACAAGCTGATCGGTGTTGACAAGCAAATTCTAGAACTTCATAGATTTTCGTACGTCATCGTTTCTTGTCCGTTCTTCTCACAAGTTCTATCATGAAATTTTTCTTCCGCAATTGCGATCCGAAAGCGGCCTGACTGTAGGACGAATTTTGTTGGCTATACAAAAAACTGTTCTCGCAGTAAAGATTTTGCTTTTCGGATCAGCCCATCGGGAATGCATGGTAGTCTTTTTTTTTTTCATGATTTTTGTGAAATGTTTTTGACGTTTAATCTTAATTGTAGAAAATACATGGCTTATTCTCTTACATTCAACGTCTTGTTTTTCTCTTTCAGAGCATGGCGTTCCTCATAGTTCTCCTCCTCTACCTTACATCGACCTTGGCCAGCGAAGAGTGCCCCAGCTGTATCCAGATCAAAACCATCTGCTACAACATCTCCCATCTCCAGGATTTGGACGCCAACTTCAGGAACAGAATCGTCATCCACAAGCTCGGCATTCTCCACTCCGAAAACACCCTATTCTACAGTTATGAACCAGAAATAACTGATCCTGAATACTTTAAAGTAGGCTATGTAAACTTAGATAATCCAGAAAATAAAGGCATCATTGCTGATGTTAATGTGTCCAGCCATAACTTTGGCACTTTCGATATAGACCAAGAGAAGTCTACTGTCTACCTTGGAGGCAAAGACGGTATTTTTACTTATGGAACAGCCAAAAAGGTCTACTGGTTCAGCTCTTTAGGAGACGAAATACAAATACTCTTTTTCAAAAATAATCTTTACATAGTCAAGTCTAACGATTCCAGAATTATTGTCAAAAAAGGAGACACATTCAACAGCGTTTTAGAGTACCCGCTGATAAAAAATTTCGTTATCAATAAAGATAATGTGATCGTATTCTCAAGTACTTATGGCTTGTTTTTGAATAAAAAGGAAGAGACTGTATTGTTGTCGAAAAATGCTTTCTTTAGAGGCTTGACGATAGATTTGGATGGACTCGTGTATGCCTGGTGGGTCGACGGTATTTACTTAGTTGATATCAGGAAAAATTTGACTGAATCTCGTATTGAGTTTGTAGCAGAATTAGAGAATATAGGCGCAATGACTTTTGACAATGAAAATAATATCTTATTCACTTCTGGTCAGGCGTTGAATAGAATGAATATTGTCAATTCAACAGACTGTTAGAATCTCACCGTTATTAAGTTCAAAATGAGTCTGTGATTTAAATTTATATAGAGTTTGCGTAGGATATTGCATAATTACTTAGCTTACTATAATTTATTAATGGTGTGCAGAGAACCATATCAATAATTGCATGGCAATAAAAGAGTTGAGTTCGTGTCTACAAATATCAGGATTAAGTTCACTAAAACATATTGCGGTGACTCTGAACTGCGATTCTGTAAGAAACAAACTTGTCTTACAATATATTTGTATTAAATAGAAAATTTCACTTAGATAGAAATAAAAACTTTCTACACATACAAATAATCACGACTAGTAACCCCTAAGGGTTAGTCAGAGACTAGGCAAAAGCACCACAAAAGCAGTCCATTGCCATAGTCCGCGCTTCACCAAGCAGTGACTGCACTCAGCGTGATAGATGGGGAGCTCATTGCCACCAAAACTGATAAAAACTTTCTAATTAAAAAAAACATAGAAACGCTGCGTGTTCAGTACTAAACTAGCGAAAATTATATATTTCTCATAGAAATTGACATTTCTTAACGCAACTCAAAGTGAGAAGTATTATTACAATGAACACTAGACAGACGTGAAAAGTGATTTTATTACGCCAGAATACTCGTAGCACTAAAAGAAGTAGGTAGGTAGTTAAAACATTTAAGTACAAAATGAAAATTAATTTTTTGTTACATTTTATTCATAAGCCTCCTATTGTTTGTCTTCTTGTGATTTGATGCAACATTTTGCTATGATTGACACAGAAATAGTAAAAAGTGCCTTCATATTTTTAAGACAGCTTACTTATAATTTAACTTATACAGTCTTTTCATTGGACAGAGCAACTAATTATTAAATAAGTAATTATTATCAAATTAACAAATCAAGCACAGGAAGGGATAAGTTTTAAAATTTAATTTAAGTTAATAATTGTTACAAAGTTCAAATTAAATTATTTTAAGTACAGCAGTCTGTTTAATTTGTTGAAAACTTTAACTTAGTTCACTTGGGAGTATTTTCTGTAAAACTTTAGATAATCTATTATAGGAGTATAACCCTTTAAAGGGAACGTAATAACATCAATTATGGTTCATTTATAGAATAATTTATGACATTTATATACGACATAACTGTGACTGGCGTCATCGTAATGAATCCGAGATGACGCGTTTGTTGATCATAATCTGTTGTTAAGGAATAGACACATCTACGAGCGCGCTACGAATAACGTCGGTGCGAACATTCGTAGAATGCATTTTTTTGTTATTACAGTGTAATTTGAATGTTTATGCTAAAGGGTGGGAAGGGAAGTGGTATTAATGCTTACGTCTTCAAGGATATTACGACATTGCAAGCAAATATAATCATATATTTTAAATATTTAAGTAACAAGGAAAGCCGTCCGAAATGACTCCATCCACCTGAACTTGTATTATTTTTAGCTTCACCTGTAATTCTCAACAACTGAGGAACTGGCTATCTTACCTCTGATTGCCGGAACACAACAATGCTTAAAACATTGTTATTATGGCGACAAATTTAGGTAAGACGGTGGTAGCTAGCCAGGCGGGCTTAGAAGCCCTACCTCCAACAAAACCGAGCAGAAAAACTTCTGCCCCCATAGGGAATCGAACCCGGACCTCCCGATCAACACCCGGTGGTATGAACCACTAGACCAGAGAGGCGGTTAAAACTTATAAATATAAGTGATCTATCAGTTTCTCAATTCTTGACTAAAAAGTATAAAAGTAGCTTATGAACTCGAAAGAATATTGACATTCTTTCTAGCTCATAAGGCTATTGAATAAATTTCAGTCTTAATTGGTGTTCGACTGAGTTGTTTTTGGGTACTAAAATAAAAATTCATTTAATATAAGCATGCTTTGAAAATTGACTTCAAGAATGGCCTTTTAACGTCTGAAAAGGTTCTCGTGAATAGTAGAGAAGAACCATTTCGATAATTTCAGTTTTCATACAAAAAATAGCATCATTATCGACATAATGGTTGACGACCTCCGTTGTCGAGTGGTCTGTATGCTGGTCTCAAAGCGTCGCCATCTTGAGAGGCTCTGGAATTCACGCCGTAATCTCACCACCACGCTGGCTAAATTGGTGCGTAGAAATGGCAAAAGCAACCGGCACCAACGACGGCTTAACGTGCCTTCAGAAGCACGGAAGAGGTCGAGATCACAAAGCTTTGGTCACCCATCCAAAGCTTAGTGGTTAGGACCCTATGTTGTGTAACAGTAACAAGATAATAATTCAAGTAAATTCAAGTAACATTGTGCGCGTTCGCAGCGGTGTAAATAATATAAACGCATCATTCATAGTTTAGAAGTGATGTAACTACGGCCTTTGGAGTACATTACCCGTGGTAAGAGATTTATTGAGTAGGGATGGTGGCTAACCGACCGGTTAAGAGCGTCTCCAATAAGTTTGTGTTTAATAGGGCACGTTTGGAAACTATAATAATTATATTATTATGGTGAAAGTTCGAAGTGTTAGGGTGTCTTATATTTATTAACATTATATTAAATAATTTTATTATTGCAAGAGTTGTAACGATTCCATAGCAATATTCTGGTTGGTGGTAGGGCTTCTAAGCCCGCCTGGCTAGCTACCACCGTCTTACCTAAATTTGTCACACTAATAATAATGTTATAAGCATTGTCGTGTTCCGGCAATCGGAGGTTAGATAGCCAGTTCCTCAGTTGTTGAGGATTACAGGTGAAGCTCGCATCCACCTTCGGCCTTATCGTCACTTACTATCAGGTGAGATGAAGGCCAAGCTTACCTCTGTCAAGGGTAAAAAACAAAAAAAAATTATAATGCAAAAGGTATGTTTGGAGGTTCTCTCGGTTTTTTTTATTTTTTTTATATTATTATTTGCCATGTAAATGTGGGAGAACGTAGGAGTCTATCTATCAATTAAACTGTATTTGAATCTGAAATAAATATGATATACATAACTAACGTTTTCTTCTAGGCAGTAATAGAAATATAGGGAAAGCGGCACTACTCGTACAAAAAGGTATTACAACTTCAGTTTATTCAACCATACTTTAAATACACATTTCTTCCATATGTATTCTATAAATATATACCTATTATACTTTATTATAATGTATTTAAATTTTTAATATCTTTAATTTTTCTCTTTTGCACTGGTGTCTCTACCCCTTATTATATTTATTAAACTTGGTATGCAATATACCCATGTACAAATTTCTATGTGAATTAAACATTATTTACATAACTTATGATATGAGTCAACTAGCATATTTCATTTCATATCTTATTTTGGGCATTAACATGTTACCTCTTAACATTAATGAATTTTTCGAGTTAAATAGTCTGTGAAAAAAGCGAGGCACTTTCGGAATTTGAAACTGGTGATAATTGTCAAAATTCATAGACTTTTCTAGTTTACTTTTTGACTTCGTTCGTGTTGTGCCATGGCATGGTTGGGCCGAAAATATTTTTTAAATTCCGTTTTTTCTGCATTTCGTTGTAACTTTGGTGTAATATTAAGTTTACGTATTAGTGTATTGTGTGTGAGACAAACCTATAACAAGGAAAATGACATTTTGTTAGGTGGATTACAATGTGACATGTCCAAACTCATTCCGAGGACTTTTCACATTCGTATATCCGCAAGTAAGTGCTTTCCACTGCTAACCAATATGAAGATGTCCGCTGATTGTACGGTTGTGTTTTCGGCGGCCTAACTCCTTGCGTCATCTTAGTTCCTAGTACTTTCAGTGCTCACATATTTGTACTTTGAGAGTGTAAAGCGTGTTTTACGATAAACATTCATACAAATGTATGCATCTTGCATAAAAACCGCAATGGAGATGAAAAATATTCATAAAAGAAATCTTCTGTTCAATATTCAATTTCCTAGTAAATATGCCTGAGTACCTATTCGTATAGCTAGCTAACTAGCATCTGAAGTGGCTAGTCACTCGTGTCTGATACTCAAGGTCACTGAACATCGTTCTATGGCTAATTGGTTAGCGAGATTCCTCTACACCACATTCAATAGCTTATTCAATTAAAATAAAACTGGGTTAAGCCAATCAGAAGAAGATAAAGCTAGAGGTTCCCTATTCAGACTTTGTGTTTGTTAAAAATGGCTGATGTGGTGATTTGGTGTATTTTCAGTACTTTATGGTATGTAAGACAAACTTTATTTTTTAAATAAAACGGCAAAGAGACCTAAGAACAAGGTTTTCTGTATTACTGTTTTACAGTGTTCTAATATGAAATAGAGACGTCCGTTCGATTCCGTTGCAGCGTGCGGCCTGTAAGGTCGAATTAAAAGGATTTGTTGATATATTTGTTATTTATATATATACTTCATATATGCACTACTTCATACTACTACTTCATTTATTTATATATATATATATTATGTTCAACTATGAACGGAAATCGTTTCAATAAAGAAAACTATGTGGACCGTGTACGTTTTTTACTTTACGTAATTACATTGACCACAAAAGAACACAATAGAAACATATGGTTCGCGAACGCCAGCGTTCGCTTGGCCCTCAGGGGGTTAAACTAACATTTTTATGTAAATTACCTACTTGTTAATATAATATATGAAATATTGTTCAAAGTTTTTACGTGGAAGTATATTCTGGTTACTAATACTTATAAACAGAACATAATAAAATAAAATAAAATTCACTTAGCATAGTGTCAGTAAGTATTTACCTTACATAAGTTAGTCATATACAGTTTTAAAATTGTGTATTTTGTAACAAATAAAAATTAGGTCCATAAAATATCTTTTAAAATAAAAAATAAAAAAAAATTCAAAAAGCGTTTACTCAGTTTAGACACGTCTTATCGCATGCTTATGAATGAAATAAACATTTTACAATATTTCGTGAAAGAGAAAAACAACGCCTGCAAAAACTACCAGGAGGCCTTGTTCTGAGAAGAACAAGGCCTCCAACAAAACAACAAGAAACTCAGCAAGTTTCTACCCTCACTTTATATTAGCATCGTTTAAAAAATTTCATAAACTACAACGTCATTGAAGTTTAAAAAGAAAAAGAAAAGATGGGTACTTATTTTAAGTAATATTCTGCAGTTTACCACAATTTCCATTACAAACATGTACAGATAGTCTAAAGTATAATCTAAAAAAGTAGTTTCTACATAACGATAAATAACTATCTTCACTACTTGCCGTGCCATACAGTCCCGAAGCAATATCATCATTTATGACTTAAAGCTCTTTAGCTACCTACTGCATACACTCGTGGACCCCTAAAAGACATGGATTAATTAGAATTTATAGCGCATCAAATTTCACAGGACGTCCGTTTTATCGGGAGTAAATATTGTAAAGACATTTTATACACGTAAGCCCACACAGATTAAAATCCCTTGATGGATGAATTATTTATTGAAGCCCATGAAAAACCACTGGCATTTTTAATATGCCAATATTGATATACATCTTTACCGCGGCTTTTAAAGCGTATGTAAAGCTGTGAGCTGTGCAGTATGTAAGTGCTGGGTATATTATGTATAATACTAATATTATAAATGTGAAAAAAGCTCTGTCTGTCTCGCTTTCACGTCAAAACTACTGAACCAATTTAACCGAATTTTGGTACACAGATAGTCTAGTCTAGAGCCTAAGAAAGGACATAGGCTACATCCCGATATTCCCATGGGAGCGGGTGCCATGCGGGTGAAAGTTAAAACATTTAAATAACGCCTTCCAGTAAAATAATTGCTTCAAAAAATAGAGTAGGAGTAAATTTTCAATTCCACCAATTAAGCCTAATGTTCCAATTTTCGTTGAATAGCCTACCTATTTATTGAGGAAGGCTTTAGTCTACATACCATCACACATTATCTCAAAGTAACTATTCTACGCGGACGAAGTCACGGGCAAAAGATTATTTTACTCATTTAACACCAAATAGGAAAAAAATATGCTTGTGGGTTGGGACGCCCATTGCTTGCTATTATTATGTATAGTTTGTGTAATGACACAGAAATATAATGCATCTGAATTTTTATAAAATCTATTGTTATTATTGCCACCAGAAAGTGTACTCACGGGGACCACCAATAAATCCACCGTTTTACAGTTCAGGCAAAGGACACAGCAATACAAACACTAAGACAGAGATTTACCACTTCTGATGCGCACAATTTTACAAATTTTAATCCTTTGTCTCTCAAATCCATTTATTCCAATCTCATTTTTCAACGCCTCTTTAATATTCTCAGCGTGTAAACGAGCCAAAATCATTCTGTGCTCATCTGAAACATCGTCATGACTGCAGTAACCGTTCCGCCAAAGAATAGGCCGTCACAGAGGCGACACGACGTCAACTTAATCGAGGTACAGGAGTGGATTCAGGTCCCACGTTAAAAGAGAATTTGTAGAATAAGAAAAGAATAACATATCTTTACACCTCTATCCTCACAGAGCTGTTAAACACCCTTATTTCTCCTGATTAGTGATGGGTAAACAGCCGGATGGTTTGGATTATTAGCGATTATAATCCATTACCATCCATTAATAGCCATGCAATGGATGATAACCCTGCTGTTAATGTATTTCAAACAAATAAATATTTTTTTTGTTCTATTCCTATTTTTACACTAGGTAGGTATGCAAATATTAACCACGTGAGTGAAAACCTAAGATATTCTCTATAGGTAGCCATTAACATCCATTATGGATTCCAGCAATCATCAACCTGAATAACATTTATGATTATTAAAATTATTCTATATTATTTCAATTCAAAAGGCGGATCAAAGAATCTAAAAATAAAACAAAAAACAATATACCATAATCATTGTAAATAACTGATTGAAATTTTTTTAATGGGCCAGATTATTTTAAAATTATACATAAATTTACTAATAGAGAAGGTTTATGAAAATAAAAATCTAATCTGATAGTCCTAAGCCTGGAAACCATGAAGGGAAATTTTCAATCATTAGTAAAACATCAACAGCAGGGTTATCATCCAAAAATGGCTGTTAATGGCTATTAACTGCTTTTAATCGATTATTATCCAAAATGATATTAACCTGATTATTATCATTACCCATCACTACCCCTGATATAAGAATACTCACAGACTCAAATATCTTTTAAGAATTAAAAGAGCTTATGAAAATGTGTTACAGTTCAGTCAAGACTTACTGAGCGGTTACTTGTTGGTCATCATTTTCAGTAAAAAAATATAGAAAAAGTAGATATTAAAAAGCTAGTGTAGTTGATACGGTAAATGTTCTTTCTGTTTATTTATTTATTGGTTTATTGCACGCACAAAACAAATATTTTTATATAAAGATGATGATAAATGTACTGAAAGACATAAATTCAAGGTACAAATCAGTCAGATCACTCTCCTGATCAATTTAGGGCATGGACCAAATAAAAGCAACTCTTTTTTACTATGGTATTATAGGTACGCTATCTTGAACGTGTATAGTTAACAAGGCTTATTCCGGCCCAGGGCCGCACTTCGAAAGAGTATCCATTAAATGTTATCACCCCATCTCCTCCAACGCAGGTTTTGACCTGTTACGAAAACAGTGACTCGTCTCCAAGTGCCATTCTCCTATACATTATGGCTTATAGGTACTCGTTGTTTTAACCGAATATTGGGCGCGAGTCGCTGCTATACTAGCTATGCTAATTTTAGTTCATTCTGAATATCGATTACCTTACTGTGCCGGATAGTAACAACCTGTCTCCCATGTTTTTTATCTAATAAATAGGTCTCCACTGCTGAGTTGGTCCACTTATTGTTCACCGGTTACAAGATGTCGCCGTCTCAGGAGGATTTGGGTTCTAATCCAGATTGGGGCAAACGTGTGTGACCAATAGGAGTAATTGTTTATATTATGACAAAAAAATATTCATGACGTGTCTATCCCTTCTCCCATCCCTTGCTCCCCACATCCCTTGGCCCTATAAATGCTGGTGTGCATTTATATTATTTATAAACTACATAAAATAAAGATACCAATCTACATAATCTGCTCTTTGACATTTCATTAAAGCACTTATACACTGTTACGCATCATAATATCTCGGACGCTATTAAGGGAGCGGCGTTGGGGCCGCAGCTAGCGCTCTGGGCATTTGACCGTCCATCGTAATCCGGGAAGATTGATCTTATACATGGTACAAAACGCAGTGCAGCTGTCCTTTTAATATAATATTAGTATTTGGTATCCAGTTTATTTACTTCTACGTCTAAAACCTTTTTTCAATTTATGTCTGGTTGGCACAAAAAGTTCAAACTCAAACTCAAAGTCATTTAATCAAATTGGTATCATCAAATACACTTTTGACAAGTCAAAACAAAATAAATTGCAATTATCCTAAAATTGACAATACCACTACTTTTTTTTCGGCCTGTTCACTACCGGGAGGCCTTGTCTAGAGAAGATACAGGCAAGAAACTCTGCAAGGGTTCCATCCTCCCTTTACATGAATATGTTCTACAACCTAATAAAATTTACGTGTATTATACAATACCCTTAGTCACAAATGTCAAAATTGAATTGGAAGGAAAATGCTCCGAAAGCGACGTATCAGAATATACAAGTGATTGTAATAACTATAGTTCATAGCTCATTATAGCCAGTCGGCACCCGACCCGCACCGCCTCGCCTCGAGTGCTTAGTATTCTTCATGTGAATTTCTATGGACATGCCCTCATTACATCAACTCCGTATCGTCACCGGATCACCACACGTGGACTGTGCGTGGTGCACTTAGTGACCACCCGTTGCTCGCACGCTCACCTCGTGCAAGTTCGTTGTTTTTACTAATTTATTTGCGGACAACGCTTTGACCACTCGTTGATCATGTGACGCTTACTGGTTGACAAAGCGGTGTCCAACGCGGGTCAACGAGTGAAATGAAATGAAATGAATTCATTTATTCTGCAATTAGATTTACATGAAATACTTTTGCACGTCAATATTTTTTTTCCTACTAGCACTTCGACGTGAATGGCCTGTTGAGAAGAAGTGCCGCAAGAAACTCAACAGTTATCCTTTTTTAAACAGCCATAATAACAAAAGGAATTTAGAACATTTTAAATATTGTAAAATAAGTATGTGCAGAGGAGCAAATTATAGTAGCCATGAATTTTTATCTTTAAAATAATCTTCTATCTTATAATACCCCTTTTATATTAAACAGCTTTTAACAGTTGACTTAAATTTATGCAGGGGCAAGTCAATAAAACTTTGTGGCAGCCTATTATACATTCTTATGCTGATTCCTATAAAACATTTAACAGTCTTGTGAAGTCTGAGGCTTGGAACGGCGAGCTTATGCTTATTTCTGGTGTTGAGGCTATGGCAGTCAGAATTTTAAAGGAAAGTATCATAGTGTTTACGTACATACATAATACAATCAAAGATGTATTGAGACGCCACAGTTAATATATCAATTTCCTTAAATAATTCCTTGAGCGAGTCACGTGGTCTATGGTTGTAAGGTTAAAAGGTCTGTTGATATATCCCATAGATCTTTTGTTTTTTTAATATTAAGTTCTTTAAAGGTTTTGAAAATATCAAGCGGAGTTACGTAATTAAAGTTAAAAGTATTTTCACATATTTTAATACTTGACTCAAGTAATGATTTAGCATGATCAGTCGACGCGGTCACTCGACCTTTAGTCTATCAAATCTTTTCGAACGGGTCTGTCACACATTTTACCATCCAATTCGTTCCTTCTTTCATCTGCCTTCTTCAGAATCTAGGTCGAGGATGTTTGGTCGATGATCGGGTCATTTACATCTATGCAAAAAATGAAAAAAAAAAATTCGTAGAAGAAGATTTCTTGAAGGATGAGCGCAGTTTTTAATCTCTGCCTATGATTAAAAACTAATCCAATATAATATTAATCCTATTGTTGCTTGGTAGCTTGTTTTCCTAGAGATTCAGAATAAAGAAGTTACTGCCAAAGCTTTACGAAAATTATAGCGTTATATTGAACACAATAAAACAAGTATTGCCCTTCACAATTAAAGACGATTTTTTGCGGGGAAGAATAACTTTATTATTTTAGGAAAATTAAATTTTTCGTGCATAATGTTGATGGTTCATCACAGCTAATACCAACGAGTTCTTATAATACTTAATACAGTTTATTATAAACCACTGATGCAAGCAATCACAGAAATGGATTTACATAGAAGACGCGAATACATGTACCTATCACGCATATCAAAACCCCGAGAAATGCAGAATGGAATCGACGTCATCGGTGTCTTTGAATCGATTTGGATTTCCATTCACTAAATTACGGCTGTCAAGGGCTGTCATGTCACGGTTGATGCTTACAATTTGGCACGCATTGTTTCAGAACAAATCCATATAAATGCGCTAAGGTAACAGACAAATATATACATATTGGGTCCTTACCTATGAAATTGGTGTTTTTTTTCTCTCTTAGTATTTTATCTGTAACTATTAAGATTCAGAGTATTCCTAAAAAATAATAACCTCGTCTGAAAATAGACTATTTTTAAACTCTTTTGATTTGTTTTGGTAATTTGTTGTAAGTGTAAAATTGGACACGGAGACAACTCTCTTTAAGTGCCTCCCGAATACATCATTTTATTTGCATTCACTTAAAAACGATAAATAATTTTTATGAAGTGTGATATTACACATATTACTTAAGCTTGTCTAATGATAGATGCCAAATATATCCAAAAAAAAAATATATCCAAATATATCTTTGGATTTGTCGTTGTGAAGAAAACTGAAAAAAATTTTGTGTGGAAAATGCAGAATTCCCCAAAATCCCAATTTCTTAGGTAAGGACCTAATATTTGTGGAATGAACCCTTTTACATAGGAATTTAAAACCAAGAGAAATGTGGATATATTTAATCTATGTCTACCTCCTCTGATTTCCTCTTGTTATAGGACCGGAGATCGGACACAACAAAAAGACGAAAGAGAAAAAACAATAGCTGATCGCTTTTTCTATTTTCTTTTTCGTACATGTACCGCCCGCGCCTGTGGGCGTCGACAAAATAAGAAAAGTTATATATTTTTGTGATATGAAAATTAAAATCATGAAATTAAATATTTGGATGCGTCACACATAGGCTTTTTGTTGGACTGGCTTAGAACTAAGAAATTTTTAAATAAAGATTTAGATTAAACTAGCCAGTATACAACACTTTTGCATGTCTATTGTGATTCCAGCCCTTGAAACCGTACATAAATTGTAGGATATTGGTCTTGTAGCAGTTCCAGCATAAAGCTGTGCAAATGTGCCGTGAACTGCCGTAGCCCCGTCCGTCCATCTCCGTCACGCTGTAAAGAAATAACCGTAAACATTACTGCTGATGCGTGCGTTGCGTCTTGGTGCGGACTGTAGATCTATGAACATAAAGATAGGGACATGTTGTTTTATAAATTCTCAAACTTGAAATATTATTTGGTTTTTTAGTTACAATATCTTTATGACTAAAGATACGCTCGGTGGTACGGTACGGACTTTGAAATTGAAAAATTTTGCTAGTCAGTTCTTGAACGAATGACCAAAATATAAAATTTCCTCGGATATTTAACACACAAGAACCTCATCATCCGATTGTATTAGTGGTTCGGGCAATTGCATCGGACTTTCCCACTACAATACTTTACGCCATGGCAGTAATTGTATCTTAATTTCAATGTGACTGCATTTTTGCAGCGTTTTTTCTTCCGCCATTTTTAGTATTCTTATTGAGGGCCTGGAAGTGATACTTTTCTTTTATCGCTCCCGCAGCGCAAATTATAATACTAATAAATTTTCTTTCTCGCATTTTCTCGGTCTGGTAGTGCTAGCTGATTATGTCGGAGTAAGTTCTGCTGCTTACGGCTGTGGTAGCGAAGATCGAGAGAGAACATAAGGCGCATTGGTGAGTACGCTGAGTTTTTTGATCTCTCGTTACTGTTTTTTTGGTGCCTATTATGTGGGCCTATAGGTAAAATCGTTCAAAGTAGGTTATGTGCTATTTAATAGTACATGTAGTTAGCAAACGCTTGGCATAACTTTACGTTTTTAAGAGTATTGTAAAATATCAGAACTGAATAAATGATATGACCTTCACGTCTATTTCTTCATTAGCACATCAGTTTGTTATCGCCCACTGCCGAGCATAGTAAGACTCCTAAGGATTTACATTTGGATTTTGTCGTCTTAAGCCTCTTCTATAATGATTTGTATTTAATTTTGAAATTCGACAAAAATAATATATTTAAGGACAGCGATTCTATTTGTTGCCTAAGTCTGTACTGAATCCATAAAGGTTTGAAATCAGGCTCAATTCGAAGGGGTGCCAACAATAGGCGCCGGGCGGTGATGCCAGTCACGTGTGCCGAGAAAAGAATTCATTTGTAGGGTAGTCGCGCGATTGTGATGCCGGCGCGCAGAAACAGCGATTTGTGCTGCGCTACAAGAAGGCATTTATTACTAAGAGTGATTTTTTTGATCCATGGTCATAGTAACCATAATAGTTCAATTCTAGACCAATAGCATGCCAAATTGTGCGTCAGGTTGAAATATTGTTAAATTTGCGTTGAAAATAAGAAGCAATATTCATCAGCTGTGCCGCCAGCCGCCATCTTCCTAATCCCAGCCTCGTGTTGTGGTTAAATTGTTTATGATTATTTAAGCTGTCATATCACGACATTATACGTTTCCGCCATTGGTCGATATTTTAACCTACTAGTCGACCTGACCTATGATTTGATCTATGATCAAAAACTGATTGGTTTCAAACATTTTAATTTGTAATGTTTTGGTTTTAGCCCTCTTAGCATGAATACTGCATTATGATATATATCGGGTTTTTATCACGCTCAACTGTCACATTATTATGGAGTTTGACAATTGGCCCCGATGAATATCTTATCGCGCTGCTCATGTTACTTAGGCTGAGGTAGTAATTTGATTTAAATTTTTAATGTTGTCATAGAATTTTTCGAATTTTCTCTATTTAATTTGTTACGGGATACTTCTATCCGAATAAATAGTCGTAGGTCTAATGAGGAGCAACACTAAAAGCTCGGAACAGATATCGCCACAGATCACTGACAGCCGCCTCGCTGATGTCGCTCTAAACGACTGTACTTTGTTTACTTGTAGTGTCAAGTGTGAAATTGTGATTTGATTACTTTTCAAAAATAATTCTTTGAAATGTACTCCTCTAGCACTTTACGTGAACTTCAAACACAACATCAAAAGAGATATGCGTCAGAGGCCGAAAAAGCCGCTGTATTGTTAGAAAGAATAACTTAAAATTTTTTGGTTATGTTTTGTTTTCGTCGACTTTTCTGTGATCTTCGATCTATCTAAAAATCTTCTAAAAATATATTTTTTTTTCATTTCTTTTAGGTTAGAGGCATAAGGTTGAAACATGAACTTTGGATTGATTTTTGGTATAAAAGAAGATCATTCTTATCTTTGCTGGCTCTCTGTTGAATTCAAAGCCAATTCACTGCTTCCATCCATCACTTATCATATTCACAACAATAATTCATGTTCCAACATAATTTACTTCATGTAAAATATCACATTTTTCATTTAAAATATAATACATTCAAATTACCTTCTAAATACATTTTTAGTTTAACAGAAGACCTTTCAACCTTTCAACTAGGTGTTCGTAACCTAGTCGAAAGGTTGAAAGATCTTCTGTACGAATCTGGGCAATACTGGGCATCTTGTCACGAAGTTAGTCTCCAAGAACTGCAAGAGATGCAAGAGTTTCTAATTTTACTTCAGTACCTTAAGAATTTTTATTTGCCAATGTATTATCAAACTCTTCCTTTGATTTGGGTCCTTTGGAAATTCACGGATTGCTCTATAATTACATTATAACGCCAGCCTTCCAAGGATTGACCATGGTACTACGTGTTTTCAATATCGAAACCCTAAACGTACGAACCGCTACGACACCGAGAATCTTCCATAATGTTAAAAAATAATTAATACATTGATATTTTCTTGGTTTTCTTTATACATACATACATGCTTATAATCGCGAGTGTTATCCCCTAAGGGTTATCAGAGACTAGGCAAATGCACTGCGAAAGCAGTTCACTGCCATAGTCCGCGCTTCACCAAGCAGTGACTGCACATGTGCTCAGCGTGACAGTCGCCGCTATAAGCTGTTGGATGGTTGTGCAGTTCTAAGTCCATTAGTCGCCTATTACGACACCCAAGGGAAGAGATTGGTTGGTACTCGAGTTTTTAATAGGAGTACTATTATAAAACTCAGTTAACTACCCAACTTAATAAGACGGCAAATAGAGCTGTTCGCTTAAAATAAAGCAAAATTTGATATCAAACCCCAATTAACAAATATTAGGAATATTATAAAGAAAATTGTAAGACGGAACCCGTTTGAGAATCGTAGCGTGAAGCTTTTAATATAAATTATGCCTATTAACGTCGCTGTAATTGCCGCCGTTTAGACGAAATTATCTTAGATATCCAGCGGAATTAATGTTACTGGTGCTTTGTTGGAAAAAAGATTTAAAACTGGAGAATTTAGTACCTACAGATAGCACTCAGGCATTTTTGGGGTGCCAGGTCAGAATGCCTCCTCGTGGCGCACCCTGGGCAACCAACGATGGACAACGGAGTGTTTTTGTGAGGATTTCCTCCACTCTAGTTTTCCAGCGGTGGGCTAAAGGTCTGACACGCGAGGTGACGGGGACAGCGTGCACACACCCAGATGTGCCCTGTTGGGGCTTCAATGCCCGAAGGCGTCCGATTTCCGGCATGTAGTGAAGAGCGACATGCCGGATTACTCAGCTCTTCCTGCGCCAGAGCCTGCGCAGTCGAACGCCGTACGGAGGGATGAAGGAGTCCTGGGAGGCTGAGCAGCGTGGAGGTCGGTGGTAGTTACCTCCGCAATGCAACACACCCCTTCGGTCCGGATTTCAACCTAAACGGTATCCTCTTACTAGAGCCAAGTAAGGGGGAACGGCTCCGCGTCCCGTCAGAGGGCCGCTGGCTAGGGGTGGGGGGGCTTGGTGACGGTCATGCTGACGGAGCTCGAGATGTGCGGGCTTGTTCACCTGAGCATTCTCTTGCACCTGATGTCGCACCCAATCACCAACTTTTCCACTCCTATATCTGTCTGGTAATCCTAGTGCACCTGTTGCAGGGCACTCCCAGATGTGCGGGCTCCATGGAGGGTGGGAGGCCGGGCAGATGAAATTATTTTTACTACGTGGAATATGGATATCCAGAACACCCGTACCACTACCGAGGGGAAACCCGAGGCCACAGCGTCTGGGAAAGCGAAAGCCATCCCAGCGTCCTCACTCACGCAAAACACGCCAGGGAAAGCGGATGCCATCCCGGCAAACAAGGGAAAGAAGGAGACCGGCGGGAAACCGAAGGCCTCTGGAACTTCCTTTCTGCCAGGGAAAGCAGAAGCCATCCCTCAAGCGGAACAAGGGAAAGCTAACGCCATCTCTGTTTCACCCACAGGTCCATCTTCAGCGATGCAGAGACCCACCACCGCTCTGGGCTGGACTCTAGTCGGCAAAACTGGTCGGCCGGTAAGCGGAAACCCGGCAACGGGTGAAAGCCAACCGCAGGCCAGTGGAGCTGCTAAGTCCAGCAGACAGAAGAGGAAGCAGGCGAAGCTGAAGATGAAGCGGCTCCAGCGTAGGCAGCAGCTTCGGACAGCTGCCCCTCAAACGACTGTGTCGACAACGCCACCGGCGGAGTCTACGCCAGCGACGGCATCAACACCGAAGACCACGACTGTGCCAGCGGCAAGGTCTACGTCGACGGCGATGACGTCTGCGGCGGCACCACCACAGCAGCTGGCTAAACCGAAAGGTGCGGAAAGAGGAGGGCACCAAGAAGTGAGGCCAGGACCCAGCAGCGAGCGCAGCACCGGACACAGCGGCGGGAAATTCCGGGGGAACGCTGGGAAAGGAAAGGCCAAAGCCAAAAGGGCAAGACCGGAGGAGACACCGTCTCCGAAAACGGACCCGAAAAGGCCAAAGCTGGACCAATCCCGCGGTTCCCGACCGGCATCCTATGCCGCAGCGGTCACTGCGGAGAGGGATGAGGAGCATCACCTGGCGGTCACCACGAAAGGTGGAAACTTGACGGAGGAGGCCGCAAAAGAGCTCAGGGAATTCGTGGCGCTCAAAATAATTGAGCACATTGACGAGGGCTCCTCTCCGAACATCCCAACCTACACAGCCAGACCTACACTCGCGGACGGAGCGCTGCGGATGAAGTGTATGGACCTGTACACCAACAACTGGACCCGAACGACTCTGGATCAGTACCAGCAGAGTCAAGGACTGGAGCTGGTCATTATGCGGCCTCGCGAGGTTCCGAAAAGGGTTCGATGCGGGGTGCTCATACCCAGGATTGAGGCGGATGCCTTAAGACTGGGTAGGTGCTTACACGCACAGAACCCCTGGGCACAGGTGCACCGCTGGCTCGTACATGCCGTCCACGTGCAGGAGCGAAATGACTCCACATTTGTGGAGTTTAGCATCCCAGAGGATATCATACCTGAGATCCTCAAGCACCAAAGGCCGACTAGATAGTAGTCGGCACGGCGTACGTGAAGTTCAGGGACTGCAGGGGAAAGTTTGTAACTGTGTTACCACAGTTCGACCATCCTATGCAGTCCTTGGGCGGCGCGTGCGACGTGGAACCTGTGCCAGGGCCGAGCGGGGGACCACCGGCGGCGATGCCTGCACCGGGCGTGACGATGGAGGACGCGGAAGAGGAGGCGCTACTGTCCATCGGGGGCCTGATGTTGGAGGGGGAGGAGGAGATCAGTCGAGATGGCGTCCAGCTTGACCTCGCCCCCCCCCGCCAATAGTGCTAGGCTCGTCCAGTGCAACCTCCACCACAGCACTGCTGCAACGGCTCAACTCAGAAGGTGGCTGGAGGTCAACAACACAGCGGTCGCCCTGATCCAGGAGCCGTGGATCAGAGGAGGGACAATAAGAGGACTCTCCAATTTAGGAGGTAAGCTTGTAAGTGCCCACACTGGCGACGTAAGAGCATGTATCTACACATCTAATGACATCCACACACAGCCTCTAACAGATTTCTGTTCCAGAGACCTCTCTGCCATAAGGCTGACACGCAACCTAAACGACAACCAAGAGGTCATCATAGCATCAGCATACATGCCGGAGGGCGAGTTAGCGCCACCAGAAGAGTTGGCGCAGCTTGTCCGTTTCTGTGAAAACGAGGGTCTGGAGCTGATTGTATGCACCGACTCCAATGCCCACCATCCGCTGTGGGGCATGGAAAGAAGCAATACTCGAGGTAATCAATTAGTTGAATTTCTATTTACTACTAACCTTGAAATAGTCAACACAGGCAATGAACCAACGTTCGTTGGAAGAAGATGTCGGACGATCATTGACCTGACGCTCGCAACGCCTGCAGCGGTGAGTCAGATATCCGACTGGCATGTCTCCCAAGAGGCGTCATGCTCGGATCACCGCTGGATAAGGTTTGATATGCAGGTAACCACTAAGGCACTTGTTCCCAGGAGGTACCCAAGGAAAACTGACAGACAACGTTTCGCACGACTGACGGCGGAAGGTCTCAAGGCTAGTGACGCGGAGGGAATCACCGACGCTCACTCACTAGAACAAAAGGTAACAGCTTTCAGCGATACCATAATTAACAGCTTCAATTGTTCCTGTCCTCTGATGTACCCAAGGACTTCCGGTTCCGGAAAAAACCACTGGTGGGGACCCGAGCTGGAACGGCTCCGGGGACAAGTCAGGAAGAGGTTCAACAGAGCTATGAACACAAACAGTGAGAACGACTGGGACTACTACAAAAAGGTTAAGTCTGAATACAAAAAGCGTATCAGGTACTGGAAAACTGCCACCTGGCGGAATTTCAGTAGTGACATAAGCAGCAGTACACAGGCTAACCGGGTAAGGAAAATTATGGCCAAACAAGGTGCCAACAACGTTGGAAGTCTTAGCAGACCCGATGGCTCAAAGTCCAGAACCACGGGTGAGGCCCTCGACATCCTTATCGAAACGCACTTCCCAGGAAGCAGGAAAACTAATCAGGTAACATGGCAAGAACACACGGTAACTCCGTCCCAGGAAGACTGGGCGAAAGCCATAAGGATAGTCACGCAGCAAAAGGTGCAATGGGCTATCAGTGGCTTCGCGCCATTCAAGGCAAGCGGTCGAGACAACATCTTCCCTGCACTACTGCAGTGGGGTGGCGACACCATTATAGAGGTACTGACACAGATTTTACAGGCAAGTCTCGCACTACGATACATTCCGAAAGCGTGGAGGGAAGTGAAGGTTGTGTTCATTCCGAAACCGGGAAAAACCGACTACTCAAATCCCAAAGCGTACAGACCGATCAGTCTAACGTCGTTCCTACTTAAGACGTTAGAAAGGATCTGTGACAGAGAAATCCGAGACGGCCCGCTCCGCAAGTTACCTCTGCATCCACAACAGCACGCGTATAGTGCTGGACGAAGCACAGAATCGGCTCTACATCAAGTAGTAGGTAAGATAGAGACAGCCCTTCAAAACAAACAGACCTGCATTGGAGCCTTCATAGACATTGAGGGCGCTTTTGACAGGACCAGCTTCACGAGCATCAGAACGGCCCTGGAGAGTCATGGGGTGGAGGACCTGCTCATAGGATGGATAGTGAACATGCTACAAAACAGAATGGTGAGGCCGGAGGGGGAGGGACTGGGCGCCCTAGTGGTAAAAGGCTGCCCTCAAGGTGGTGTGCTGTCCCCTCTCCTCTGGAATCTAGTCGTCGACAGCCTCATCACGCTGTTAAACAGCAGGTACTACTTTACAGTGGGATATGCAGACGACATTACCATCATAACGACGGGTAACTATGCACAACTAGTATGTGACACTTTACAGGCAGCACTAAAACACGTGGAGCGCTGGTGCGCTAAACACGACTTATCCGTCAACCCCACTAAGACGGAACTGGTGCTGTTTACAAACAAACGAATCATCGGAGACCCAGCACCACCGAAACTATTCGGCACAACACTGAGAGTGGTAAGCGAAGTCAAGTATCTGGGGGTTATACTAGACAGTAAGCTACTATGGAACAGCCATGTGGAGCAGAAACTGAAATCGGCGAGCATCGTCTTATGGCAATGCCGTAGGATGATAGGTAAGCGCTGGGGCCTCAACCCAAAGATCATCAGATGGCTCTACATGACCGTCATCAGACCCATGGTAAGCTACGGCTCACTAGTCTGGTGGCCCAGAACAAACCTAACAACATGCATAAATAAGTTGAAAGGTTTTCAAAGACTAGTCTGCTGCGCCATTACAGGTTGCATGAGGACAACTCCCACAGCAGCTATGGAAGCGATGCTCAACATCACACCACTGCACATCTATATACAACAAGAGGCTGCGCAGGCAGCACTTAGACTAAAACAACTCAAGTTGGTAAGGTTCGAAAAGGTAAGGCACTTTGATAACCTACTACAATCCTGGGTTAACACTCCACTGGTAGATGCAATCTGCGACAAGGTGGAACCAGCCTTCATCTTCGACAAGAAGTACAAGATACACTTGTCGAAATATGAGGGCGAGGGAATACACCACAGATCATTGATCATCTACACAGATGGATCCAAAACAGGCACGGGAACGGGCACTGGAGTCTTCTCTGATGACCTCAACATACACCTGGCCACTCCGCTGGGAAACACAACAACCGTATACCTAGCAGAATGTGCCGGCATACTGCTGGCCGCCAAAGCCATTCTTACAAGGGGAGTCACAGAACACAACATTACAATCCTCTCAGACAGCAGGTCGGTCTTGCAGACTCTGTGCAGCAAGATGACAGTCTCCAGCCTCATCAAGGAATGTCACGACACCCTCAACAAGGTAGGGGACAATAACGATTTAAACCTTGCATGGATCAAGGGCCACAGTGGGGATAGAGGTAATGAGGCGGCGGATGAGCTAGCGCGGAGGGGCTCGACGATGCCACCCATAGGTCCAGAACCGATCATACCCATTCCCATGAGTTGGTTTAAAGGTAGAATCCAACAGCACACATTATTCTTACACAATGAATACTGGAACAACCTGGACGACTGCAGGCAGGCTAGACTTGCACTACCACGAGTTGAGCCACGCCTATCCAGGGAATTAATGCGGCTGGATAAATGTAGACTGCGCCTTGTAACAGGTGCAATAACAGGACACAGCCTTTTTAACAAACATCTTTTCAACATAGGTGTCACAGACAGTCCGCTGTGCAGGGCGTGCATGGCGACAGAAGAAACAGCTTCCCACGTCATGGTGGAATGTGACGAGGTAGCAGAATGCCGGGCTAAGTACCTGGGCACACCGGGTACCCTCCGGGAGGCCATCGGCGACGTGAAGGCGCTGGGTGACTTCCTGGCGGAGCTTGGATGGCTGGAGTAATCCAGCATTCACCCTCCGACGCAAAACAGGCGCACATTGGACGTCGAGTTGCGGAAACCGCCCGTATCGATGATGATGATGATGATGATAGCACTCAGGCATAACGGACTAACTGGCTGTTTGTTAAGCAAAACCGAAGCCTGGTGCGTGGCAACAGGCTTCATGTTATATAAATAAAATAATATCTTCAGAAATTCACACCTATCAATTAGCTCCATTTTAAGCAACCAATGCTGCTTGTGTTACGGATGCTAGATGACGGATAAATATACATAAAATATACAATACGTATATAAACATCCAAGACTGGAGAACAAATGCCTGTATTCTTCACACAAACATTTGCCTCCACCGGGGATCGAACCCAGAACCTCTCGAAATGGCGACGCCTTGAGACGCGCGTACAGACCACTCGAGCACGGAGGTCGTCTAAATATTAGGTCCTTACCTATCAAATTGGTGTTTTGTATGGAGATTTTGGGGAATTTGCATTTTCCATACTAAAATTTTTTCAGTTTTCTTCACAACGACAAATCCAAAGATTATAATATTTGGCATCTATCATTAGACAAGCTTTAGTAATATGTGTAATATCACACATCATAAAAATTATTTATCATGTTTAAGTGAATGCAAATAAAATGATGTATTCGGGAGGCACTTAAAAAGAGTTGTCTCCGTGTCCAATTTTAACACAATTAAACTTACAACAAATTATCAAAACAAATCAAAAGAGCTCAAAAATATAGTCTATTTTTAGACGAGGTAATTATTTTTTAGGACAAAAGGAATCTTAATAGTTACAGACAAAATAATAAGAGAGAAAAAAAACACCAATTTCATAGGTAAGGACCCAACATAAAAATATAAAATAAATTATATGGTAACTTCCACGTGTCAGGTGACTTGTTGGTGTTAAACACAGATATATACAACAATATAGATATATACAATCGTTGTTATTAGCTTATATACGTCCCACTGCTGAGCACAGGTCGATCTATATGGTAAAACATATGAGGGTTAACGAGTACCGAAAACAAAGTTACCCTCGCGATGGTCAGGTCTTGGATGGGTGACTAAAATGGGTGACTTTGTGACAGGGTGAAGCCAGGGATAAAATGAAAGACGCTGGGTCGTCACTTAGGTATTGTATATATTGTATAATTACGGCACAACTGAAACAATTATATAAAAAAAGGTAAATTACACTGAACACAAAACAATTTCACATTTAACACTAAATAAATTATAAAAAGAGTAGGGCTACTTACAATAGTGCCTTAAAGAAACTTATAGTCTTTGTTATTTATCAGGAACTGATCATGTGGTTTGTTGTAACTATTAGTTTAAGCTTATAAAAATTGATCATTACTTTATAAATATATTACAATTATTGTTAGAAGATAGTCAACCGCTCTACGCGCTGACTCTGGTAAGAATGAACTTCGAGAACAAAACAAATAAAAAGAGACAGACAGAAAATTTAAAAACGGAAACCAAGAGAAAAATGGCCAGAGAAGAGCGCAATGACAGCAACGAGGTGCTAATAAAGCTATGGCGCCTCGTTACAACTTTATGATCTCGAACTCATGTTAAACCGTTGGTCCCAGTCGCTATTGCAACCGTTTCTACACACCAACCAGCATTGGGTCAGTTGCTATTACACAGCACATACTTCTGTTTCTTCATGGGGAAGGCCTGTGCCCAGCAGTGGGACATATATAGGCTGAGGACGATTGACGAGATGAAGTGTGACATCACCCTGTTGCTCTGCAATGCGAATTTACGGGATTAACGGCTTAAAATGCCTTCTGAAGCACGGAGGAGCGATCACAATATTGTATGCCCCATTCAAGGGTAGACCATTGATACGGGTACACGATAGAGCCTTCATTTTCAATAACCCAAATCCTCCAAGTCTTCCTGATGAGATTTATATTTGACCATACCAGTGCGGTCCCATTCCTTTAGTATTTCTCTTTCTGGTTCCTTCTCAAGCTTCTCTCAATGTAAAGTAGACCCAAAGACCATAAGAACAGTCAGTCGTTCGTAATTATCACATAATCACACTTCTAAATGGATATTTGAACAATAACGAGCATGATTAATTACTGAAGTCTTAAGCTCATCAGTAACGTTAATGACAAATCCTGTCACAAGATGTCGCTATTATTCAAATAGTCGTCAAGCAATGCCTTGTAGGGTAGATATCATTTAATTACATTGAATTATAAGCTCTCGCTTTGCCTTTGAATAAGAATGTGTAACTATACGATAATTACAGACCCATTACAGTGTAACAACATACAACATGAAAATTACCCATAACGAATAAAAGTCAACCGAAATTCATTTGAACCTTATGAAGTGGTTATGTCAGATTTTGGGTTTACTAATGTTTGGCCAAAAAACGTTTCCCAAAATATCAGATCGCAATCTATTTTACGCAAATTTTCTTTTAGCAAAAAAACGTTCGTGAAATCTACGTATTGCAAAATTTTATTTAGCAAATCTCTTCTTTGGCATATTTTTTTTAACAAATTATTGTTTGGCAATGTTTCATTTAACCAAATTTACTCTTCCCAAAATATTGCAAGGCATATTATGATTTACAATGGGTGCATAAAATACAAATTATACTATAACAATAGATTCATCAAATGGTAGTTTGATTAGTGTTATAATAAATTCAGTGTATGTACATACACAGTTATTTACAATTATATTTATGTATGTACATAGCTTTGTGTCAAGTGCTCCGGAGGCCCGTGCGAGCCTAGTTGAGCCTTCGACGTCACACACTTAACAATAGCGTGTGACCTGTACAAGATGGTGACTGACAGCCAACGGCTTTGTAGAGGGCTAGAGGGCTTGAAAGGGGTTGAAATTGACTCTAGTTTGTCAATATTGGTTGGAAGCATTAAAATGTAACATACAACACATACATTGACATATTCTACATCTTGCTTATACCATGTTTATGAGCAAATAAAGGCAATGATTTAAAATCAGTCTTGGGTGCGCATTATGAAGTTTTTTAAATCCAGCAGTTCAATTTACGGCGCACACTGGCTGGTTCTTTTTTGGTATTATGACATCCTTTAGCTGACTAGTTTCTGATTGGATTATTTGTCTCTGCCTGGCTATTGGCTATCAAATTATAATATTTCAATAATGTTTAGAAATAAAGCTAATTAGTTTGCGACAAGTTACGGCCATAATATAAAAGAGCCAGGCAGTTTAGCTAGCATAACTATGAAACTTAGGTAATATATATATTTAGGTATTATATTCAGATAAAAAAAACACAGTATCCGTCACTACATATTGCCTCTACACATCGCTTGTTCGTGGGACAAAGAGGGATACACGTAGGTTGTGCATTCTATTTATAGTTCATAGGAAAAAGAAACAAGCGATTGACATTCATGATGCAAAGTTCAGTAGTACATTGTCTACACTGGTCTACACTAATGAAACTAATGCAGGAATATACACAATTGGATTTTGTTTAATTGCTTACATTTTTATAGGAAAACCAAATATATAAATTATAATTCGATTATGATCTTTAAGTTCTAACTCGATTTTCTGTTAGGTTAGGTTAGGAATTAGCTCCTAAATTACTCCGCTGCAATTCGTTACCCCAATCGAACGAAATTTCGCGATAATTTATTTATTACTAACAGGACACTAATAGAAATTCACACATATCATATTGGCCTGGAAGTCCAGAGTACACTAAGCCCGTTCGGGCAGCTTTCACTTTCAGTGCTCCGAATGTAGTGGTAGATAAATGTAAACGAGTATTCTCGTCCACCGTGTCTAAGAACACAATTTCCTGAACGAGTTAACTCGCTTTCCGCAGCGAAAGAGTTAAAGACTAAGGCCCACTTGCGCGGTCGAGAGTTAGCACCTAACCCTGGGGCAAATATATGGACAAACCCTGGGTTAGGCGCTAACTCTCGATCGTGCAATTGGGCCTAACTCTTTAACTCTTTCGCTGCGGATGGCATATATTAAAAATCTTAAAAATTATAAGCAAAGGAATTTCAAAATCTACACAAGCATTTACAGGAGCTGGCAGACTAATTATTTGATCTACCAGAATGTCTATTATCAACAACATTTTGCTGAAATAGGAGTAGCTCGTAGGAGTGCAAAATTTTGATTCGATAAAATCGAGCGCCGAATCTCGATGGGTCTTAGCAGCTTCTCACCTTGTCGTCCCCGCAATTGCCTACAAGTTCCCATCTCGATAGCGCGGTAGATGGAAATATTAACAAAGTTTCAGTTTATGAAAGACTAAGCGCTTTCAAACACCCGGCTTCATACGAACTTCAAACCCACATCCATAATACGGTAAAACTAATTTTGAATGTCCTAAAATTAAAGCCGTAGCTCAGGCTTAAATCCAAGGTAGTTCGATAAAACGAACGTACATCGTAAGTTTAAGTTTTTCCTTTTTTTCTTTAATTTGGAATTAAAACTTATTTTATAATCACGTCTAATTTTCCAAAGGGGCAGATTGAAAATTATACTTGCATTTCATGAAATACTCAGAGTAAACAGAACTGGAGTAGCCTTTGTCTAACATTCCCCTCTGCCAAATGCACAAGCATCGGATGCTTGCACGTTTAATAAAACTAGTTGAGCCGCCATTTTGACAGCCATAACATTGTAAACGTTGCGGCGAACAGAGCTCCCGCAAAAATGCCTGCCTGTGCTGTTTTTTGTTGTAAACATCAATAGAAAACATCAAGTATGCTAAAAGATGGTGTCACCTTTTATTTGTAATTATAATTTTTAAGATTTCATGATTATTTACTTCATTATTTCAAGTTTTAGAATTCTACGATTTCAAATTTCGAACGCTTGTCTCGTGGGGAGTGCGGCTGTGACGTTGTCAAAACGCACACCCCGCGTGACTATTTTAAGCGTGTGTGTGCGTGAAATTTAAATTTGTGTGTCGAATTATGCATGTGTGTATTTGTAAAAACGGCTGGCTTTGAGTGTAGTGGTAACCTCACCCCCCGCAAGAAATGGCAGAAAAAAATGGTTTGAGAAATTGACTAATGGCTACTCCAGTTCTGTTTACTCTGAGTGAAAATATGACAGACATAAAAGTAAAGACTAGGCTGTATGCTCAGTTCCCCTTGCCCACTCATTAAGGTAGAACTTTATAAAAAAAAAGTTAAATAGTGTTGGCCACGGCGACGTTTCGAATACATAAAAATAATAAATGTGTTAGTATTTAGTCTCCCTGTGTTAAAACACCGTGGTTGTTTTTTCTTGTTCCGTTACTTATTTGGAAAACTTATCTTCTCTTTATAATGATGTAAAGTAAATGTTGTTGTTAGATTTTACGCTATGCGAAGCGGATTAATTACATTTCGAAATGTGTTCTCATTGTTACGTAAGGAAGGGTTAAAAGCCTCTTTGGTCCTGTCTGAACATTTAAAATCTGCCTCCTTGCGTTTTACGGCTTATTATATTTTATTTAGTTGATTATGTGAAATAAGAAAAGCTTTTTAAAAATTAAGTTCTCAATTGTAGACTGTAGTTCGATTTGCTGATTAAAAAAGTTTTAAAATCCCCGACCAAAAAAAAATATAAAGATCGTTGTCTAGTCGGGGGTACGCTAAGTACCTTGGTATGCCCTTATAGAACGGTCCCCCGACAAGACAACGATTTTCAGTAATTTATTTTTTATTTCATGCCTTTTGACGACCTTTCATTTGATACCCCACTCAGGTATATTTGTGAAGATCAGATTTTTCATTGTCACTTCCATTCCTCATATCTTTCAAATGGCTAAACCATTTTTTATGAATCATAGCTAAGATCACTCTCAACTGCCACAGACAGATTGTCAGACACACACATACACACTTCAAACTTATAACACCGCTCTTTTTGAGTCGGGTTCAAAAGGATATCATTTGAAAAGTATCTGTTAGGAACTGGCCAAGGAGTCTATCTTAAATGTCACTCTTCGTCATTCTGTCTTCTTGTTCTCAAGTAATTTTCCTTAGCTCTATTTATAATATTTTATTTGTATCTACTCTATGTTATATTCCCTTACTCTGAGCTGTCCTCTTTTGTTTCTATCATATTATTAGTTACATGTTGTATGGATCGATGTTGCTGAAATCTGAGATTCCGATCCAAATGTTCGGCAGTGGTGATTAGGTACTTAACAAAAAAACACTCTTACTTACTTACTAAAAAAAATATTTTTATTTAGGTACTCTACCAAAATTATTTCAACAAGGTATGCAATTTCTTGCAATGCAATTTCTTTTTCTGCCTATCCTTTTTCCCGTTTTAAGTAGCGGAGATAGAATATGTCTTTCTCTTTCATTCTCATTTGTCACTCGTCAACTCAACATTCGCTTCCTTTCTTGTTATTGTAGTTAGATAAACGAGTATTGTAAGTAATATAACATAAAAAGAACCGATAAAATCGGAAACGTATAAAAGGTCTAAGAATAAAACTATTTCAGTACCTAGTGAATTATTAATACAACCATTTGGAAACTAAGGCCAGCTCAAAGACTCGTAGCGAATCTCGATGGCAGACTTAATAGCGGAACCGATCGTCTCATTCGAAACTTATAGCAGCCGAGTCTCAATCGAATTATTAAAGAACTTTGTACCCTCTGTCTTGGCCTTTTTTCTGAAACTAAAAGGGTTATTGGAATTCTTTAGAACTATTCCCTCGGATTTGTTCGATAATGATGTTAATTGTGAAGGAGTTGTGGTTAGAATGAGGTACGGGAGAATTGGAATGTTACGTCATCTGAGAACTTGGAACGTTCAGCATATGCTTGGATAGTCAAATAAATTTCGTTGCAAGGAACTCATACGCTTCAGATATGTACCTATGTTAATAAATATACATTATGCACAGACGCTTGAAGTCTACTATCAGTGAGATGTGTAACCCTTCTGGTCGATGTATCAAAAATGAATAAAATTATTTGTCATAAATCGTTCTTAGTCTAATAAAATTTTGCAACTAAGCTAGCAAAACTTTAGTAGCGGTCGCGTGACTATTATTTAGGTTTATGTGCGAATACGTCCCAGCGGACTAATGAGTGGCCGCATTTAGACGTCATTTCAGTTCATTAGGGAGTTTGTGTGAAATGTGGAAATTGCATACGACGCAGCAAGGGTATATAGACCTTATGGGGAAGGTATAGGTATCTTTTTCGTTTGGCTATCATCGATTTTACCCGATAAAGGGCTTTGAATTGCAATGGTGTCGTTAATTTGAATGCTTTTGTTTTGTATTGGAATACGGATTCTTCTGTCGTGTCGGATCTTGCAGTTAACCAGTCTGAGGTTTGGTTAGTTGTACTTTTGTCAGTCTCAGGCTTGGATTTTTAATTCTAAATAAAGAAGTTTCATCTTCATAGCGTGCATTTATAATGGTCAATGTCTAGTTTACAATTATTAGTTAGACTATTTTATTAAAAAAGAATTAAAGAATAAAACTTAACCTAAAACTATTATATTATTATCATGATGAGGGATTTGTATCCCTACACTACTAGTAAATGTTTGCATTGAAAACAAAATTTCAATTTCTATGAGAAATGTTATTACAACTAGTATTCACTAAGGCGCTTTTTACGTTTAAAATTTTCATTCTTGACATTTTGTAACGTAACTCAAAGTGTGAAGTATTTTATTTTATTTTATTTAGTAAAACTTAGATTAGGGCTACTGTACCCCCACTGCCATGATTTGATTACATAATTCCAATATGGGAGGGGTCGAAGTAATGTATGTAAGGAGCCCTACATGCTATGAGAATAAATAGGCGTTTTCAAGACCAAGAGATAAAGAAATGCCTATACATTAGGTCGAAAATGAAATGCAGTTATCTTTGAAATCAAATATACGAGTACGTCAATAATCGAATTGTATGCTCTGGAAATTCACAACTTTTTATTAGAACCATTACGTTGGGAACTCAAAATATTACCCTCAACTACCGAAAAGGGATTTCTGAATATATTGGTGTTTTTTTCTCTCTTAGTATTTTTGTCTGTAACTATTAAGATTCAGAGTATTCCTACAAAATAATTACCTCGTCTAAAAATAGACTATATTTTTGAGCTCTTTTGATTTGTTTTGATAATTTGTTGTAAGTTTAATTGTGTTAAAATTGGACACGGAGACAACTCTTTTTAAGTGTCTCCCGAATACATCATTTTATTTGCATTCACTTAAAAACGATAAATAATTTTTATGAAGTGTGATATTACACATATTACTAAAGCTTGTCTAATGATAGATGCCAAATAAAACTCTTTTTAAGTGCCTCCCGAATACATAATTTTATTTGCATTCACTTAAAAACGATAAATAATTTTTATGAAGTGTGATATTACACATATTACTAAAGCTTGTCTAATGATAGATGCCAAATATTATTATCTTTGGATTTGTCGTTGTGAAGAAAACTAAAAAAATTTTAGTATGGAAAATGCAGAATTCCCCAAAATCTCTATACAAAACACCAATTTCATAGGTAAGGACCTAATATACAGGAGTGAAGGAGAAACCAAATAAGCAGGGATAATTTCATCGTGTCCATTAAACAGCGCTCGGAGGGAGCCGTAAATCAGGGACGGTGAGAGAGGCCCAACATAATGATGAGACACGGTATTGTATACATACATACATACATATAATCACGACTATTATCCCATAAGGGTTAGTCAGAGACAAGGCAAAAGCAGTCCGCTGCCATAGTCCGCGCTTCACCAAACAGTGACTGCACATGTACTCAACGTGGTGGTGAGCCCGTGGCCGCTGGTGTTGGATGGTTGTGCAGTTCTAAATCCATTAGTCGCCTTTTACGCCACCCAAGGCAAGAGATGGGTTGGTAGTATTCTTTTAATGAGCCGCTACCACACGACTCAATTAGAATATATTACTTTTTATTTGGCACACGATAAATAATACAAAAATGTGACACAATATAGGAAAAACACAAACAATGAAAACAATACAATTAGATAAAACACATGCGTGTCAAAAAGGCATACCGCTCAGCATTTTCCGTGAGCTGCTAGATGGCTCAAAATACGAACTGGCTGCTCTCGGCGCTGATTTTCACCGGTACACCTCGCGCTATAAGCTTGTTAATTAGCTATATGCTTGGGATATGGCGCTGCGATTTTTGATCATTGTATTTCTAATAGTAATTAGCCCTACCTTTTGTACTCGTCTTTTGTTTTATGTATTGTCTGCTGGCATTTTATTTTATTGTGCACAATAAAAAGGCGAATACAATAAACAAACATCTTCAAACATTCACACCTATCAACTAGCCATTTTAAGCAACTAATACTGCTTGTGTTATGGACACTAGATGACGGATAAATATATTGAATAGATAAATACATCTTAATATACTGAATATATATAAACATCCAAGACTGGAGAACAAATGCCTGAAAATTCATCAGCCAAACAATGGTTCCCACCGGGGATCGATCCCAGAACCTCTCGAGGCGACGCCTTGAGACCGGCTCACAGACCACTCGAGCACGGAGGTCGACAGAAAAATAAATAAATAAAAAATCATTATCATCAGCCTAAATTAGTTTATTGCTGGTTATTAGTCTTCTAGGCATGCAATTTCAACCTGTCTTCGGATTCTCGCGTCCGGCATCTGACAGCGTTAATGACTTTCTGTATTCAAAATTCAAAAAAAATTTCAAATTCAAAATCATTTATTCAGTTTAGATGCGTCTTAGCGCATGCTTATGAATGTCATAAACATTTTACAATATTACGTGAAAGAGAAAAAAACTACGCCAGCCGTTCACAAAAACTACCAGGAGGCCTTGTTCTGAGAAGAACGGGCAAGAAACTCAGCAAGATTCAACCATCCCTTTACATTAGCATCATATTAAAAAATGTCATAAACTACAACGTCAATGAAGTTTAAAAGAAAAATAAAATTTTTAAATAATATTCTGCAGTTTACCACATTTTCCATCACAAACATGTACACATAGTCTAAAGTATAATCTAAAAAGCAGTATCTACATATCGATAAATAACTATCTTAACTACTTGCCGCTACTGTCCCGAAGCAAATATTATTAATTAGACAATTTCTACCAATCAGACAAGCATGAGTTGACCAGATACCGACAGTGGCACCTGTTCGCAGGCATGACGCATGAATCAGCTATCGCTTCACTCAACCATATTTGAGGGAATGTAGCGACCCGAGGCACACGACACCACAGCAGAGTCATTTTAGTGAGCATGACACACCTATATTATAAATATGATTCCTAAATATCCAGGAGAAGAGGTGAAACCAAATAAGCAGGGATAATTTCATCGTGTCCATTAAACAGCGCTCTAGGTGGGCCGTAAATCAGGGCCGTTGAGAGCGGCCCAATATTGTGGCCTCCTGCTCGACCCGCTCCCTAAATTAGGCAGGTTATAATGGTGCGACATGATATTGTGTCTAGCTGTATGCTTGCGATATGCGCTGATATTTTTTTATATGACAGATATGTTCTTGGTCTTCATCTCACCTGATGGTAAGATACGATAAGGCCGAAGGTGGAAGCGAGCTTCACCTGTAATCCTCAATAGCCGAGGAACTGGCCATCTTACCTTTGATTATAACATTGTTATTACGGCGACAAATTTAGGTAAGCTGGTGGGTAGCTAGCCAGGCGGGCTTAGAAGCCCTACCACCAACCAAACAGAGCAGAAAACTCCCGTGGGGAATCGAACCCCGGGTCTCCCGATCTATACCCGGTGGTGTTAACCACTAGACCAGAGAGGCGATTAAAGATTAAAGATAAAACGGTTAAAGATTTTGTATGATCGTCAGCATCAGTCTATAGTACACTGCTGGACATTGGCCTTCTCTAATGTGCGCCCGGTCTTCGGCATCCAGGATTTGCCAGCGCTTGGCAGATCAGTACAATATAACAAAACATGTCATCACGTCTCTGTCCGCAAAAGGGTAGGCAGAGGTGAGAACACCCACATTCGCCTGTATAATCATATAATATCTAGGACGTTTTTGAAATTTGAAATCTCTAGTAATAGTCTCTTATCTAGATCTCCCGATAGTGGCTGCCAAAAAGTTGTGGTATAGAAAATTTCGATTTAAAAGCAATTTCAAATACAACTGTATACTACGCAACAGTAGCCACTTAAACATGGTGGACAGTTTGCCTATTTACCAAATCATACATACATACAATCACGCCTGCAATCCCCGTAGGGGTAGGCAGAGTCCAAGGAACACTGTGTTCCTTAAGACCACATTTAGCCATAAAAAATTTGGTTTGGTCAGATGAAAAATCGTAATAGATGAAGAATAGTAACAAGTGGCTAGCTTATCACCTACACAATCACAGACCCAGTACCCAATACGCCCTTAGTCGCCTTTTACGACATGCTAGGCCAGAAAGGCAGTTGGTACATTCTTTTACCAAACACCAATTATTATTATTTATTTTATTTACCAAATCGTATACTTAAAAATACTCTTAGCGCCCTTTTACACAGAGACCGACTCGGAGTTTACAGCTTTGAGGTATTGCAATAAGGTTATTTTACGTTTCACTTCTTTTGTTATTGGGAATGGGAATGCGGTCCGTGTGAAAGGACGTTTACTCTCAATAAAATCGAAGAGCCAATTGGAACAATTTTGGTTAAAATAAATATGTCATAGCCTTTTGACCAGGAAAGATCCATTTACAGACCGCTACTGGCTTGACGGTAGGTCTATGTAAGACTCATTAGAAATGCCAGTACCATCTACAAAAACTCCCCTCAATATCTATAACTAGATATAACTTTTGCCAGAACCCTTGTATAGATATAAAATATACAACTGACAACTAACTAAATATAACTAACTGCGACATTCTGCCGCTAACATTTACTATAGTCGCGAATTGCGCAGTCAGCCTAATCCGTATCCGCAACCGACTGCAACCGCGGGCGGCAACTAGTTAAGTCACATTCTTCCTGATTCAAATATTTGGCTGAGTGTAATATTTTGAGAGGAAAACATAATAGATTAACTAGAATGTATGCATTGGAGCGCATTTTACGTTTGTTGCGTTCTCTGTTGCCTTGTAGAGTTATATGGAGGTATGTCTATAATGTAGCGTACAAAATTTTACACCACTAAAAACCTTTTCTTTAGTACCTTAATATGTTGGGTCCTATGAAATTGGTGTTTTAAAAATAATTACCTCGTCTAAAAATAGACTATATTTTTGAGCTTTTTTGATTTGTTTTGATAATTTGTTGTATGTTTAATTGTGTAAAAATTGGACACGGAGACAACTCTTTTAAGTGCCTCCCGAATACATCATTTTATTAGCATTCACTAAAAAATTATAAACTAGCTTTAGTAATCTAAACCTTCTCTAATGATACATGCCAAATATTATTATCTCTGGATTTGTCGTTGTGAAGAAAACTGATAAAATGTTAGTATGGAAAATGCAGAATTCCCCAAAATCTCCATACAAAACACCAATTTCATAGGTAAGGACCTAATATTTTAAAGATTGTTTCTTAAATTTTCATAGGCCATTAAAGATAAAGTTTTAGAGGTATAGCTATTTGCTGATAAAGCTAACCAGATGAAGCTGTTTGTCCAAAACACCGAATTTTATTTTATAACAACTACGTTATCGCTACCCTTTATTGATTAGATTTCCCACGAAAGGTTTTATTGACTCATGCAATGGATTTTTGTTACATTTTGATGTTATACATTCTTCACAGTAAAGGGTGTGAAGTAATCTACAAAAACGCCTGTAGCTATCTTCGTATTAGGTAAGTAGATTCTTCTTCGCAAGTAGGTATAATTATTTGCTTCTTAAACATATGCTTCATGAGATGAAACACATATATTTTTTCTTTTAAGCAACAAAGGCAATAGCGTTCTCCCTTTTTGACATTTTTTCCATTCAAAGGCAAATACAACTCGCTGTATAATTTATGACTTGTACACAGCTACCGATTTTAATCGGATGGTACGATACAATTTTATTGAAATATTATTCAGACTTCAGCTGATTTCTTCAAAATTTAACTTAATTTCACAATGATATAACATTGTTAGAGCTTCTATATAAATTTTTTTCGATATCGTGATTATAATGAGATCGGAAGTAAACACCGGAAGTAAAAGATGCGTCATATTGGCTTTGACAGTTGAGAGGTTATGAGAAATAATGTATAATATTAACGAAACATACAGCGTATACTAGCATATCTCTTTTTCAAAATTATATTTATAGTGCTAATTATAGTTTCTCTCGAACTGGCTGCTTTGAAACTTTACTTTATAAAAAACGACATCATTTATTTCATTTGTTGTAGGTATATGACAAGCTGCAGGCAGGCTAAACTTGGCGCTAATGGTAAGTAACTTCTTGGTGAAATTATTTGATAACAGGAGGCATTTTTTTAACTGTCATCTGTGGTAAATTTAAACTATGGTTTTGTTACACTCACACATAAATATAATCAGAAAGTTGGTAAGTCTATACGAATTCTCGTACGGATCTGCCAATAAAAGTGAAACCGCACCGGACGGACGGAGTGATAATAATCGTACCGATGTCGTAAGGTATGTCAGCCGTTTTAAAACTTACCTTCTTGTAGGCGTGTCGCCTTTTTGTTTAGTGACGGGTTGCGCACAAAAACGTCATTACCACGGTCCCGGTCCTGGGTTCGGTGTCGTATTCAACCACCTGATTTATACTTATACGCCTACTGATAAAATACGACGGTTTTTGTAAAGGTACATACTTTTGTTTTCACTGAGGAGGCCTCGCAAATGGACGCTTAAGTACGGACGTGAGTGTAATGATTATGACGTTAGATTGTACATTTATACACAAAACATTACCTTTTGTAGTACCTTACTGTTGTAGGCCTAATACGAGATATTATTACGATTAAATTAATTATTTTCTTAATGTGCGGATCTGATGTATTTCTCTTTTGGGCGTTTTTATGTGATTGTTGGACGTGAGATGTTTTAGTTGGGATTTTGGGATGAAAATTTTTTTATGGTACTTATTGGAATTTATATTATTAAATAAAAATGTGATTGTGAATATCGCTTGCCCTCACATTGTGCCCGGTGCATGGCAACAGGCTCATCACCTGTTACATGGGGACGGCGAAATGTGGGAGTTGGGATCGCTGCTTACCCCTTGGGGGAAAGAGGCCTGATGATAATAATATGTTATTACATAACATAACATATCATCACGCCTTTTTCCCGAAGGGGTAGGCAGAGCTGTTAAACTAAAGGTTGTCTAATGATAGATGCCAAATATTATTATCTTTGGATTTGTCATTGTGAAGAAAACTGAAAAAAATTTAGTATGGAAAATGCATAATTCCCCAAAATCCCCCAAAACCTAATATGTAAAAACGTACACAGTTGAGGTAGATGCAACCTCTTTATATGTATATTTTTCACTTCATTATATTCTACCTTGACTTTGTACCGCTATTAAAATCATCTTTGTATTACTAATGATAACACCGGACGAATTTCAGTTCACATAGAGCCCATTAGTAAGGTTATTATGCCGCTAATATCGCGTCGTGTAAAGCTCGCCTAACCAGCTCAGCCAGTGCATTAGTACGCTTGATTGGATCTGTACGATAAATAAAGTCATGGAAGCTTCAAGAGGCTTCATTACGGCCCACCCCCTGTTACATGGGGACATAGATGTATCAAGCAAAATGTGGAAGGATGATAATTTATGTGGTGTTAATATTCAGTCCCGTGTTGGTCCGGGACACAAAAGAATGTACCAACTGCTTTTCTCGCCTAGCATGTCGTAAAAGGCTACTAAGGGCGTATTGGTTACTAGGTCTGTGATTGTGTAGGCGACGAGCTAGCCACTTGTTACTACTCTTTCACGATTTTTCATCTGACCCAACCCAATTTTTGTTTGGCTAAATGTGGTCTTAAGGAACACAGTGCTCCTTGGACTCTGCCTACCCCTTCGGGGATTATACGCGTGATGTATGTAATATTTAGTAGTAATCCATACTAATATTATAAATGTGAAAGTTACTCTGTCTGTGTTTCAGTCATGCTTTCACGTCAAAACTACTGAACCAATTCAATTGAAATTTCGTACACTGTCTAGAACCTGGAAAAGGACAAAGGCTATTTTTATCCTGAGTATTATGTGACATATTCCGTCAAAATGCAATTTCATTTGGAATTTAAAATTTCTCGGCATTGTAAAATAATGACACTATAACATACAATAACGACACAACAGAGATATATCATTATTATCACCATGATAAGTTTCATTATTTTAATAATTAGAGGTTTTAATTTAACTTTTAACAATTAACATTTTGCAAATAAGAGTGAGGAAATTTAAGCCCTTAAAACTTTTTGTAAACTTTTATCGGCGTTAAATCAATAGCCACGAGAACGCTAGTTTATCATCATGCTTGATGCTTAAATCCTCAAGAGCATGGTGGTGTAGTAGAGTGGAGCATGTATGAGGACCACAGATATACATTTACCTAGATATTGAAACAAAGCGTGCCAAATTCTTAACGTTTATTGTGACGTCACAGCCGTAATTTAAGACGGCAGATCCAAAATGATTGAAAGATACCGATGCCGCCGATGCCGCTCCGCCAAATAACACACAACGAGGCCTTTTTTAGTTTATTTGTAGCCATTTGGACGCGCGCATACTAGTTAGCAGTGGGGTTTTCGGACACGCACAGTACATGCATTTGCATCATCTAGGTAAAAGTATATTTGTGGAAAGACATAATAAGATAATAGCAAGCGGAAAGAAGCAAGCTCTGCCATCTCTATGAAAAAGGCGTCACTTTATATACAAAAAATGCGATAATCTTAAAAACATCTATAAAATTTCGATCGTCGAAAAAATCCAATTCATAATTATGGATATTCCGAAACTTTTCCATTCAGCGACTGCGAGGAACAAAAAAAGTTGCCGAACTTCCCGAACGAAAGCGGTTATGACGCTGAATTTTTCATACAATACGGAAGAAAGTTCTGGCTAGCACTTAGCTCCGATCGTTGAGGCGGTCACGATGCTCTATTATTGTAGGATGCAAAATAATAGCGCTGGAATCGAACACAGCGGTTTTTAACCGACTCTCTGGTCTAGTGGTGTGACGGGGTGAAGCCCCGTCACACCACTAGACCAGAGAGTCGTCGGGATAAATAAAAGGCGCTGGGTCGTCACTTATGTATTGTATATTTAAAGAATTTAAGGCGCAACTGAAATAATTATATAAAAAAGGTAAACTTCACTGAACACAAAAACAATTTCAAACTTAACACTAAAATATATTATAAAAGGTAGGGCTACTTACAATAGTGCCTTAAAGAGACTTTGTTATTTATCAGGAATTGGCGGTACAGAATCTTGTGGGTTGTTGTAACTTTTATTATAAGCTTATTATAACTGATCAGCACTTTATAAATATATTAAAATAATTGTTAGCGGTGAGTCAACCACTCTACACGCTGACTCTGGTAAGAATGAACTTCGACAACAAAACAAATAAAAAGGGACAGACAGAAAATTTAAAAACGGGAACCAAGAGAAAAACCAAGAGAAGAGCGCAATGACAGCAACGAGTCACTGATATAGCTATAGCGCCTCGTTACAGTGGTTAACCACCGGGTGTAGATCGGGAGGTCCGGGGTTCTATTTCCCAGGGGCAGGGGTTATTCTGGGTGACCAAAACTTTGTGATCTCGAGCTCCTCTGTTAAGCCGTTAGTCCCGGTCGCTATTGCAACCGTTTCTACCCACCAACCCGCATTGGGCCAGCGTGGTGGTGTTCCGGCCCATACTCCTCATGTGTTGTTCCATGAGGAACGCCTGTGCCCAGCAGCGGGACGTATATCGGCGGAGGACGAGGGGTTTTTCTGCTCGGTTTGGTTGGCGGTTGGGCTTCTAGCCTGGCTAGCTACCACCGTGTTACCGAAATATGTCTCCATAATAACAATGTTATAAGCATTGTTGTCCAGCAATCTGACACGATGTTGTCTTTTTAACCGCCTCTCTGGTCTAGTGGTTCACACCACCAGGTGTTGACCGGGAGGTCCGTGTTCGATTCTAGCTACCACCGTCTTACCTAAATTTGTCGCCATAATAACAATGTTTTAAGCATTGTTGTGTTCCGGCAATCAGAGGTAAGATAGCCAGTTCCTCAGTTGTTGAGGATAACAGGTGAAGCTCGCTTCCACCTTCGGCCTTATCTACACTTACCATCAGGTGAGATGAAGGTCAAGAGCTTACCTGTCGTATGTAAAAAAAAAGACACGAGGTAAGATAGCCTGTACCTCAGTTGTTGAGGATTACAGGTGAAGCTCGCGTCCACCTTCGGCCTTATCATCACGAACCATCAGGTGAGATGAAGGCCACTACCTGACAGATAAAAAAAATCTTGTTGCGAGCGTTTTAAGTGATCCTACCGATTATTTGGGGGATGTGAAGTATTCAGGATGTGTTTGGGTATAGGTAAATCTAATTCGAATGTTTGGTTAACTGGTGGTGTTTTCTATATATCGATTAAAATCAGTTAAAGCGCGGTGGATGTAAGAGTTTACATTTATTATTACAATTTATTTTGTAGCACATGTGACTTTGTAAAATTATGACGATTTTAAGTGCTAAGCTTAGCCTATGAAATAAAAATATTTTTGATTTTGGGGTACATGGTTTTCCTATATTTAATATCGAGACGAAATATACGAATCACTATCACGATGTTGTCTAAAATTGCCATAATTATTTCGAAGTGACATTGCTCTAAATAAGTGGCATAAATGTGAAAAACATGTGTTTTCTCTGACTGTAACCATTTGCAAGTAATAATACGCTTCCGTATTATTATTTTTTTATCCATAAATTTTGAAAAACGCTTTATTTTCTGGTTGGTCTTTTCAATTAACAGTGGATTAATCTATCTTAATACTTTGCTTTTTCTTTCCTTTATTCCCTTTTCCGACTGCTGCAAGTAATAAAATATTCTAAATCAAAAAAGTTTTTAAGATTTTAGCTGTAAAATCCTTTTATACGATGAATGGGGATCGTAATTTAAAATTATGTCTTGCGCGGAAATTGTTTAATAATATTTCGATTGAGATGTAGATAGAAGTGAAATATTTCAGTAGGAGTATTGAAAAGATTGTTTGTGTAGTTTGATAGGATAACAGAAATGTAAATCATTTAAAAAGAGAGTGATGGTTAGGACACAGGTATTCTAGCTTCTATATGGAACAAAGGCTGGAAGGAAAGAGGCTGAGAGGTAGAACTTCCAAACGTCAGACCGGATCTCCGAACAGCTGGAGAGGAGTCTGTCCGTTTTCTTTTTAAGTCTATGGCATTCCCTTTTAACACATAACATACTATCACGCTTCAATCCCCGAAGGGGTAGAGGTTTCAATCACCCACACTACGCCTTAACAATGTGAGGCAAGCAATATTCACAGTCAACTGTACTTAAAATGTGTATCTGATAGATGTTGCTCTACTGTGTTGCTTGTTGTGTTGTGCGCTGATTATTAATGTTTAGTATATTAATTTGCAAAAGTACATACAATACAAACATTAATGCACTTAAAACATTGATTACCAAAATATAGTTTAACACAAAATTGAATAAACATTTGAACTACGTTAAAAGCTAAAAAGCCAATACAACCTCCTGGAAGCTAGAAAAAGCTAGTAAAAAGCTGTTACAACTAGTAAGGTTTGAATACGACCGCATTTTGCCGCATTAAAAACGCGTTATGATACAGGCTTTATGTGCTGCAGTCAGAACCAATAAACGGGCAACTCCCTAATGTACGTTCGAGTGCTGGTTTAAACTAGTTTGGTTTTAATTCTGTCGGTTCACTGGGATTTACAAGTAACTGTGTTTAAAGATTCAGTAGTTTTGTGTTGTAGGCTATTATTATATTACAATTAGGTTTGAGGAGCTTGGTGGCGTCGTGGGTACGCTTTGGCTTTCGATCAAAAACCAAGTACCTTCGCCATGGTCAGGCCTTGGATGGGTGACCAAAATTTTGTGATCTCGACCTCCTCCGTGCTTCGGAAGGCATGGTAATTTCTTCTTTCTGCATTGATCCCCGTTGCAATAGCAACCGTTTCTACCTACCAACTCGCATTGGACCAGCGTGGTGGTGTTACGGCCCATACTTCTCATGTGTTTCTCCATGAGTAGGGCCTGTGCTCAGCAGTAAGGCGTATTTAGGCTAAGGACGAGGTTTGTGTGTGTCTATTTCACGGAATTTTCTGCAATTTCTTCGGCGTTCGATCAAACGTATATATTCCTAAGTATCAAAGTATGTGTGTCTAATCCGTTACAGCCTCACAGTGCTTACTAGGCTAGGCTAATTGGTGTGATGAATAGAAGAGGTATTTATTTGTTCGTTTTATTTATTAGCTTTATTTGTCCTGTCCTGCTCCCATGTTTTATTTGTGGTTACCGTAAACATACGTACTTCCTGTCGGTAAGCGGTTACTGTAGCTGCTACAAGCATTGCCGAAGGTGCTACATGCTACGGCGTAACGTCGTAACACATTTGGAACAATTTACGCGTTGCTACGTTTAAAATCAAGAAAAAGCGTTTTTAGTATTGTCCCAGAGTCCATCGTTAGGCTCGCTCAATGACCTCTGGCGACCTTACTACAGGAACAACAACACTACTAAGTGTCGGTTTTTTTATCCGTGGTCAGGTTGACCAGTTTGTAAATATATTGACCAATGGCGTAAACGTATGATGTCGTGATATCTCAGCTTAACCAATAATAAAATTTTCAGATATCGGGTACTATAGTAGAATAATCATAGATCATTTAACCAAAACACGATGGTGGGATTAGTAAAGTGGCGACTAGCGACAGCTGAGTTATATTGCTTCGGAAATGTATCACAAATTTTACAATTGATCAAGCTGACGTCACACATTTTGGTAATTCTATAGCTGCCATTGGTCTAGATTTTAACTATTGGTTTGACTATTACTACGGATTGAAAAACTCACCCAAAGTAATATTATTTAGCTATGATTTTCTGTATGGTAGGTATCTGTTTCCACCGGATATTTTCTATCTCCGTAAGCAATATTCCCTGTATTAATATCAAGTTTCTCTCATAATACGACCCTTGAGGCAGAAGGCCAGGTGATAATTTGAATTCCAATCTGTTCAGTCCGCGGAAGAAAGCGAGATAGCGTGATTAAATTATTTTGTATTTTATTTCTAGGTCAGTTAGGTTGACAACCCTATGCAGTTTTGCGCAATGCGCTTGTAAGAAATGTCTTAAATATGATAATGATATAAAGAAATGCAAATCTGAATGCAGTAATTCGGAGTGATGAAGCCTTGTTCCAAGGTACTGTTTTAAAGGTACTGAAATTAAAGAACATTTTGTTATAGTACATTAAAATTCCCAAAATTTAAGCATTGTTAAAATAACATAGTGCCAGTACCTCTGGGATCTCACTCTATTAGTTTTCTTCACTTTAAATTTATTTAGGTCAAAACGCTCGGTGGCGTAGTGGATCATATTCCTTGACAAAAACTTTTTGGTTTTGAGTTCGTCTGGGGTTCAGAATGCTTGTAAAGCCGTTCCGGTCGATATTGCAACCGTTTCTACCCACCAATCCGCATTGGGCCAGGCTAGTGTTTGTTAAGAAGACCTCAGCCCAGCAGTGGGATGCTTAAAGGCTGGAGACGTGGGTCAGATGTTTGTATGAAAAATGCAAGCACTTGTATATGAATCATGCCTCATCTAGGTTCAAACAATCAATCCACCTTTTCTTCGGTCTTCCTCTACCTGCATAACCATTCACTCTCATACGAATATAAGAGAGGATGAATATTCGTAACTATCCTCACACACCAAATCACCTCTTCTCATTATTTAGAATAACATAAATCAAATGATTTATGTAATACATAGGTAGGAACTAACTCGCATTGGGCCAGCAACTTCGCAGGTGGTGTTATAGCCTATACTCCTCATGTATTTATTTCCATGAGAAAGGCCGGTGTCCAGCAGTGAGATATATATAGGCTGAAGACGTTGTAAAACAATTTTTTTTATAATCAGCCCAGCAAATTACTCAACACCGCCTGATGGTAAGCTGTAAATGGACCATTTGCGAAGGATGCTAGGGCAGCACCAAAGATGCAGGCCTAGCGACCTCCACCTTGCTGGCTCATAAGATGCCTTCTCACGCCTCTTTTAAAGAAGCCCATGCTGCAGGAAGGAGCCCGTGTGCCGGTAGAGAATTCCATGCTCTGGATGCACGAGCAAAGTATGATTCCCTAAACCTTTTAGTACGCGCGGGCGAAGAGGTCATCGTATATGCGTGGCTCCGCAAATATAGGTAATTGTTGACATTATAAGATGGTTGTGTCAATAATGTATTTTAGAGAAGTGTCTATAGTGAGTGTTTATAGTGTATTTTTTATAATTTTACATTATCGACCTTTTGTTCTCATCTGTATTAATTTCTCAGTTTAGGCATAGTATTATGTATCTATTTTTATTTATTTATATTATTTGTATTTATATTTTATTGAGTTTATTATTTATATATTGTTTAATTATATATATCATTTTATTTGTTTAGTAATGTATATGTTTGCATAGATTTCTGTTTTGTCTTGTGCACTGGTGTCGCTTCTCTTACATCCTGAGATCTCACACACCTGTAACGGGTTGGCTGGAAGATATCCCTACTAGAGATAAGTCCTCCCTTGGATACTTCTGCTTTTTACATTGTTTCTTTTTGTTTATGTGCAATAAAGAGTTATTATTATAATGACCTAGTCATAAAGTCTCACAATGTTTAGCCGTTCCTTGCGTTTGTGTTCGTGTGTTAACTTAATTTGAGCTATTTGATATGTGTGAACATCAGAACCGTGTCAGCAGTTATTTATTCTTATTTGACAAACTGCTCATAGAATATCCCTGAAATTATGGATATAGAACAAAATTAGAATATGATAATTGCTTCAATATTTTTGAAACACAGATTATCTCACGTCAATTTCGGAATTGGGATACCAGGATTATTCTAATGAATAATGTATCTAGATGAATCAAAGACTCGATATGAATATTGTAATTTAAAATCGTTTTGGAAATATGACCTTTAATGGAAAAGTTAAGGAAATTTGAATGCTTACGCCAAATATGCAAATTAAAAATATATTCTATGTAAAAATTATTTATGGGATAAAAATTATTTCATCCTCAACTTATATACGTCCTACTGCTGGGCACAGGCCTCCTAGGAGGATGAGTTCTTCATGGAGAAACACATGAGGAGTATGGGCCGTAACACCACCACGCCGTTAGCCCAATACGGGTTGGCGGGTGTCTTTTATTTTAGATGTAAACTTACGAACAATCAGTAACGTCTAGGTGAACATAGAATAGAATCCAGATCATTGGAATAACCACTACTCACATTTTAGCGTGTGTGGTTTCGTTCAACTAGTTTTTACGCAAATTAATCAGTAACAAATATTAATAATAATAATAATAATAATAATATATCAGTAATATTAATTAATTAATACACTAGTGGTAAGTAACATAGCAAGACAAAACTTTTTCACAATTCCCGAAGTCCAACATAAAATTACCGCTATTAACACCAAGTTACCAGCTCGAATAAATATCAAGTGAATTGTAACTGAAACAAGATTTATTCTTATTATGGTTATTTAATGGTTATTTAAAGGTGGTATTTAAATGTGAACCTTAACACTTTTTGTTACGACTGAAATATGAAGATCACGAGGGCAGTCGAATGAACACTATCGACGTAACAAATCAAATGGGGTGTTATGGGGCGTCCCCTACGATGGGATTTGTTTCCCGAATCCCTGGGAGCGGGAATTCTAAATCCCACACCGGCGATAATAGCTCTGTATTCAGCTTTTCGTCTGGATGTAGAGGTAACTCAGATTTGCCTGTATGTCGTGTTTGAATTATTCTGGATTAGATTAGGTTTTATAGAGAACTAGCTGTTGCCCGCGACTTCGTCCACGGCTACTATGGTTTTTTAACTATACGAAAAGAACCCCTTAATTTTCCGGAATAAAAACTATCTAAGATGTTGACCAGGGATATAAGGTATCACCATGCAAAATTTCATTGAAATCGGTCTAGCCATTTCGGAGATTAGCCCGTACAAACATACAACTGTTTGTCTGTTTGTACGGGCTAATCTACGACATGAGACACAAAAAAAAACCTATTTTGGTATTTTCCGTCTTTTTACATTCCCCTGACTAGGTTTTAAGCATTTTTTTCTATAGACATTCGATAGAAGTTTTATTATATGTATAGATTTTGAAAGTTCGAACTGTTTGGTATAGTACAGAAAAATAAAATATAGGTATAATATAATATATTTTTGTCCGACAAGTTTGCAATGAAGCAGACTTTCAACAGGGCTCCTGGACTATTATTAGGTATGTGAATACTGTAAGAATTTCAATTGCTTGCTTGCTGTCGGGAGATCAGTGCACGTTGCCAATGTGTGAGATTATTATGTAGACATAGTACTTCGTAATTTTGCTGCTTCATTTTTATCCATTAGGGACGTCTCGTAGCTGTGCTGGCCGCCAGCGCCGGCCACGCGTATAATTACACGAGCTAATAGTAGCAATCCACACGCGCGGGTTGATACGTGCAGGTGCTATTTAATCCCTGGACTGGATGTACTTGATCAGATCAATGACTCTGCTAGAGGCTAGAGCAGAGGTTCCCGGACTTATTTTTCTCATTGACCACTTGCAAAATTTGTCTGGTTCCGGTGGACCCCTGCAGCTACATTTCTACAATATTCCCAAAACTCGACAAAAGTGTGAAGATGTGAAGACAACAAGACCCCCGTCGAGACTCCCGTGGACCCCTAGGGGTCCACCTGGACCACTTTGGGAACTAATACTTGAGCTGATGAGCGTGACGAAATTGTCGTTCAGATACCAGCGGCCGCTTTGACGATTGATGAGTGAGTCATTTAATACAACTTGGTCTTCAGTGTATCCAAGAACTCTTGAGTAGATGTGGTAGCATGTAGAGTGGTCATGAGGCCTTCAATAATCTTATAGTAAAAATGTCTTCCTCCTCTGTCACTCGTCCACTTCTTCTCATATTCACTCTCTGCATCCACCTCCAACAGTCTACGTAGACTGCAGTAATGCTCTAGCTAACTTAGTTTTGTTAATGTGTACAGTCACAAACAAAAATTATTACTATTTTAATACATTGTCATTCTGAGGAACAGAGTAAATTATTTGTTTTTGCGGCACTAGATTCTAGTGATACGAAAAGACAAGGTACTAAAATAGTCTTATCTTTTTGCTGGTGACTGTACACGATGTAGGAGTTTTTCTTATTGGTGACCAAATCCTAACATCAAACACCTGTGTTGGTTGACCAAATCCTAACATCCAACACTTGAGCTGGTTGATCAAATTCTAACATAAAACACCTGAGTTGGTTGATTAAATCCTAACATCCAACACTTGAGCTGGTTGACCAAATGCTAACATCAAACACCTGAGTTGGTTGACCAAATCCTAACATCAAACACCTGAGTTGGTTGACCAAATTCTTACATCAAACACCTGAGTTGGTTGACCAAATCCTAACATCCAACATCTGAGTTGGTTGACCAAATGCTAACATCAAACACCTGAGTTGGTTGACCAAATTCTTACATCAAACACCTGAGTTGGTTGACCAAATCCTAACATCCAACACCTGAGTTGGTTGACCAAATGCTAACATCCAACACTTGAGTTGGTTGACCAAATCCTAACATCCAACACCTGAGTTGGTTGACCAAATCTTAACATCCAACACCTGAGTTGGTTGACCAAATCTTAACATCCAACACCTGAGTTGGTTGACCAAAATTCTAACATCCAACACTTAAGTTGGTTGCCCAAATCCTTAATACGGTGTAAAGATTAAATATTTCCTTTTACCCTGCAAAAATTCTGGATTCCCTTTCACAAATTATCAGTAAACTCCTCGCCTCAAACATTAAGTTAATTAAATATTTCAAACACTGTATTATAAAGGAAACCTTTCAGTCATAATTCGGTTTGGAGTCTATTTAAATAAATGAATACTTCACAATGTAATTATTCCCAGTTTTATTTCAATTTGTAACTTTTTTAATTTTCCAATTCAGACTAAGCCTAGACGATCCAAGTATTTACTGAACAAATTAAATACTTCGGATGGAAGTTATAAGTTTTATTGTAGTTGGATATTTAATTTTACGACTTTCCAAATTATTTTTGTATTATTTACGCTAAAAGGCCACTGAAATAATTTTCTGGGTTCTGTGACGTGATTCTTTATATCACAGATCACTATTGACATCAGTGAATATCTCAGAGAGCGAGTCTCCTAGTCTCCTACGTCGCGTACAGTCATCAGCAAAAAGGTAGGACTATTTTGTGTCTGTTCATTTCATATCACTATACATTCATCACTATACACTATGCATTATATATTATTGAATTTATTATGTATATATAGCTGGCTATACATACATAGTAAATTCAAGTACATACATTTTTTACGACATTTAACGATGTTAATGAAAGGGAGGGAAGAAATTTGCTTTCTTAAAAAGTTTCTTGCCCGTTCTTCTCAAAACAAGGCCACCTGGTAGTTGTGTGAACGGATGGCGTAGTTTCTCTCTTTCACGAAATTTTGTAAAATGCTTTTGACTTTTATTAATAAATGTTTTTATTTTGATCGAATCATGTCAATATCAACCTATCTTAAAAATGTCTATTGTATAACTAAATCCTGATTAGGTTTCATTTGTTTGACCTACAACAACAATAATCTACATATTTTATTTTACCTAAAAAAAGAACATAAAAGTGTTAATCGAATTGATAGCCTCCTCCTTTTTTAATGTCGGTTAAAAAGAGGTAAAAATCACTATAATCAACTTAAAACTCATACAAACAGACTTTGCTTCGACGACTTATAATAATTTGAGTGACTGGACTGATAAATTGTAATTGTTTATGTACATTTTAGAAGATAGTACGAAGTCTGTCTAAAGGGCAGGATAAAACCTTACCCATTCTTCAGAACAAAACTTCCTGATAGCTAGTAATTGGTTGGTATTATTTGACATTCATAATAGTATTGAAATCATTACATGACTTGACTTTGAATGAAATTCATTGTTTATTTCAGTTGCCATAACCTTATTTTCATCTTCATTAATGCTAGCTTATCTAATACATTCATTATATAAAGCAATATAAAGTCACGCCTTTTTCCCACAGGGGAAGGCAGGGATTACATCTTTCCACTTACTACGATCCTTGCACTTTACATATTACTTTTTTAATAAATATAATAGAAAAATTATATTTCATATTTAATATTTAAATGTAATAATAAAAAAGAGAAGAAATAGGTTAGAGACCGACATTCGTCGTTAAGTCCGCCATGTATACATTTTCTGTAAAGCACAAAAGCTTAAATAAATAAAATAGGCTCATTTCTTTCTGAAAGTATGGTCATACTAAAGTGTCATAATACAGTGTCATTGACTTTCTTGCTACTTCTTTTTCCGGCTCGTTTTTGGGGCTGAGTACACTTTCCTGTTTTATTTCTATTTCGATTGTTTTTACTATTGAGTTGATTATTAGTACGAATCAAAAATTCACCCTTAATTCTTTATAATCACTATTGCAATTAGTTTAACATTTAATTTTGCAAATATCCAATTATATTATGCCTCTTCCACGATAGATAAAAAAATCAGAGAGCGAGTCTCCTTAGAAATCTACATCGTGTACAGTCCAGCAAAAAGATAAGACTATTTTAGTACCTTGTCTTTTGGTATCACTAGAATCTAGTGCCGCAAAAACAAATAATTTACTCTGTTCCTCAGAATGACAATGTGTTAAAATAGTTATAATTTTTGTTGTTGACTGTACACATTAACGAAAGTAAGCTAGCTATGTAGACTGTTGGAGGAGGATGCAGATAGTGAATATGAGAAGAAGTGGACGAGTGACAGAGGAGGAAGACGTTATGCTGACCTGAGCGTTACAGAGAGTGAGAAAAGGTGAGATCGGAGAAGAATGCATGCCTTGCCGTTTCCTTCAAGATGGTGTCATTGCAATATCGCAAAGAACAATTAGATTGGAAATGAAATGCTGAAAGAAAGAAATTTTTTCCTCTCTTAATTTGCTAGCAATGGAAAAACGGTCCGTATCTCTTGAGGGATTAATTCGTCATTCCCGCCTCGCCGGCCTCAAATTTAAATAAATGTTTTGCTGTTGTTTTAAATTGTATCTCTTTTAATTAAAGGCCCCTTCGCACTTGCAAATTTTTGATTGCTTTCCTTTGATCCCTGTATTCTTTACTTAATTTGTTTTTGAGAGAAACACGACTGAGGAAGAAATCAGCCTTGAGGTATCATACAATTGTGTACAGTCCGAAAATACTAAGAACCTCATATTAAGACTTACTCTTTTAGTGGTAGAAGGTTCCACAGTGCACGCGACTGAAGGTAGCTTAACTTTAAGCGAGGTCACTAACATCATAACGGGTAGGCTGAGGTGTTAAATACCCACATTTCGCCAGATATGTAAGGTCCCCATGTAACAGGTGGCGAGCCTGTTGCCATGCACCGGGCACAACGTGAGGTAAGCAATATTCACAATGAACTCCATAAGTTTTATTCAGCGGCACAGGCGGTGGGATCGAACCCGCGTTTCCCGCGGCCTGTCGAACGAGTAGTGCCCCGTCCCTCCCAACTCGGCTACTGCTCCCTTTTTGTAGGGTTTTAACTGTTAGAAATATTCTCCTTCAAGTCTTCTCGGAGGTCGTCTTCGAGGAGCTCGGTTGCGTAGTGGTCAGTGTGCTTTGACTTCGATAGAAAACAAAGCTACCTTCGCCATGGTCAGGCCGTGGATGGGTGACCAAGACTTTGTGATCTCGAGCTCCTCCGTGCTTCGGAAGACACGTTAAGCCGTTAGTCCCGGACGCATTTGTGACCGTTTCTACCCATCAACCCGCATTGGTCCAGCGTGGTGGTGTTACGGCCCATACTCCTCATGTGTGTTTATCCATGAGGAAGGCCTGTCCCGGCAGTGGGACGTATATAGGCTGAGGACAAGTCTTCTCTTATCAATCATCCATGTCGGATTCTGCACGCATCCAGAGGTTAACCACGATCTTCCCCAGAACCTCCAACTTGCATGGGGCGGTTAGTTAGCGAATAATGTGCCATGCCCACCCGCACTTAACCCTGCCACTGGCAATTAAGGTTCTCGGGATGATTAGAAAAATGCATAAACAGGTTTAACTCTTTTTCTGTTTCTCTTCTTTTCTTTGCTCACTGTACATAGCGTTGGCCCATTCACCCATTTTTCTTTGTCACACGTTAGCTGAGCATCCACTTCTTTTATTTTTCGCGCAAGGATCGCTTCTCTTTTTCATCTCGCATCGCTTCTTTGACCTTATTCATTAAACATCCTTTTTAATGAGGTAACAGCAAACTCAAAGTAAAGTTAAACTATTGTGACGTCAGCAACACGTGCCTTACCCCATAACGAGCTATCTAAAACTTTCTCGGACAGTATTAAATCCGAAATCAGTTCAATACCCGCATTCGTTTACCAATTACAGAACTTCCTGTATGTTTAGTGATTAGTGCTCAAAAGCTTTTCTACTACTAGTCATACATACATAAAATCACGCCTGTAATCCCCGAAGGAGAAAGCAGAGTCCAAGGAGCACTGTGTTCCGTAAGACCACATTTAGCCATCTTCTTCGTCTTCTTCTTCGTCGTACGGGCGGTTTCCGCAACTCGACGACTTAGCGCCTATTTTGCGTTTTAGGGTGAAGGCTGGCTACTCCAGCCAGCCCAACTCCGCCAGGAAGTCGCCCAGCGCCTTCACGTTGAGGACAGCCTCGCGGAGGTTACCCGGGTTTCCCAGGTACTTTGCCCGGTAGCTAGCTACCCCAGTGCATTCCAACAGCACGTGGGCGGCTGTTTCTTCTGCCCCCATGCACGCTCTGCAAAGGGGGCTGTCGGTGATACCTAGATTGAAAAGGTGCCTGTTAAAATAGCTATGACCTGTTATGGCTCCCGTTACTAAACGTAAGCGAGCCTTACTTAGCTGTAGGAGTTTCTTGGAGAAGCGGGGGTCTATTCGTGGTAGCGCAAGTCTAGCCTGCCTGCATTCTTCCAAGTTGTTCCAGTAGTTCATGTGTAGGTTTTGAGTATTTCTCAATACTATACCTGTAAACCAGCTTTTAGGGAGAGGTATAATAGGCTCCGGTCCCACCGGGTCTCTGCTTGAGCCTCTCCTTGCTAATTCATCAGCAGCATCATTCCCTCGTGAGCCGCTGTGTCCTTTGATCCATTGTAGCGTGATCGTATTGTGCTCGCCTACCTCATTAAGAGCGTGGTGACACTCTTCTAGAAGACCTGATGTCAGTTTTCGGTTTTGTAAGGCCTGTAAAGCTGATCTGCTGTCCGAGAGGATTCTTAGGTCATGGTACATTACCTCTCTGGCTAAGATGGCTTTCGCTGCCAGTAGAATGCCCATACATTCCGCTTGGAATACAGTGTTATAGGTTCCCAGTGTTTTGGTGATGGATATGTTCAAGTCTTCGGAGAAGACACCTGTCCCAGTACCTGAGTGCGTTTTTGAATCATCCGTGAAGACATCCAATGACCTGTGCGTTACGCCGGTATCGTCATCTTCTGCCAGATGTATTCTATACTTTTTGTCAAACCTGAAGACTGGTGTTATGCTGTCGCAGACCGCCTCCATGAGCGGCTCTCGGCTCCAGTTCTTCGTAATGTGACTGATGTGTTTTACCTCATCAAACTTAATAAGTTTGTTGTGCTTCAGTCGAATCACTGATAGTGCAGCCTCCTGTTGCACGTGGAGGTGTAGCGGTGCCATGTTTAGCATGGCCTCCATTGCTGCTGTCGGCGTGGTCCTCATGCATCCCGTGATTGCACAGCATGCAAGTCTTTGAAAGCGACGTAATTTGTTGGCACAAGTCGCCGTGTTCGTCTTGGGCCACCAAACTAGCGCTCCGTAACTTACCATTGGTCTAATAACCACAGTGTAAAGCCATTTAAAGATATTTGGAGCAAGTCCCCAGCGTTTTCCTACCATACGCCTACATTGCCATAAGACAATACCTGCCGTCTTCGTCTTTTGGTCTATATGGTTGTTCCAAGTCAACTTGCTGTCCAGTATGACACCCAGATACTTAACTTCTTTGGAAAGGGTGAGTGCCGTACCAAACAGGCGAGGGAGTCTGTGTTCTCCTAAGTTGCGTTTGTTGGTGAACATTACTAGTTCAGTTTCATACATTTAGCCATAAAAAAAGTTGGGTTTGGTCAGATGAAAAATCGTGAAAGAGTAGTGGCTAGCTGATCGCCTACACAATCACAGACCCAGTACCCAATACGCCCTTAGTCGCCTTTTACGACATGCTAGGCAAGAAAAGCAGTTGGTATATTCTTTTTGTGATAGTGGTGGTGGTTTTTGTGGTAGTTTGTGTTGTTTTGTACTATTAGTGTTAGTTTTTAAATATTTTTTTTAAACCTCTCAGATACCAGACACGAGACAAAATAACCAAATCTATCATATGGTATTTAAAGTGTTTATATTGATTAAAATTAAGAAAAAAGCTCATTGAAAAAATACTACCAACCCATGTAGGAGATAACTAATGGACTTAGAACTGCACAACCATTCAATGGCTTATAGCGGCGACGGGCTCATCACCTGTCACGCTGAGTGCAGTCACTGCTTGGAACGGTGTCCCAATGGTGTTTCAGCAAGATTTACCACACCTGAGAAATGTTCCTATAGGTTTTCTTCTCAATAAAAAAGCGGAAATATTGTAAAAAAAATTTTGCTTACCCCACCTTTTTGATGTTTTTTGCAGAATTTTAGTTTCGCTAGATTTCGTTACTCTAACTCAAAGCGAGCCGAAGCAAAGGGACCACAGCGAGGTTTCTCCACGTTTTTAATTAAAGCACTGAATATTTTTAATATATAATAATGTATGGAATGTGAGAAGCCTACAAGGTTCGTAGAATTACTTTGTAGGTGCACTTTACGTTAATATCCGGTTTCTCTGCGTAGACACAGACATAATTATGTAAAAGGGCCTCCCCACTATTACATACACGAAATTTTAATACATAATAATGGCATACTCGTCATAGAGCAGAGAATCGTAAAGATACTACTCCTTACTCTGTAATTTATACATTACTAGCATTTGCCCGCGACTTTGTCAGCGTAGAATAGTTATTTTGAGATAGTGTGATGGTATGTAGCCTATAGCCATCCTCAATAAATAGGCTATTTAACACTGAAAGATTTTTTCAAATTGGAATTAAAAATTTACTTCTACTCTATTATTAGAAGCAATGTTCATAAAGGCGTAAATTTGTCCTTCATTTTTCTGGGAGGCGTTACTTAATTTGTTAAACATTCACCCGCATGGTACCCGTTTCCACGGGAATATCGAGATAAAAGGTAGTCTATGTCCTTTCTCAGGCTCTAAACTATCTGTGTACCAATTTTAAATTGGATCAGTAGTTTTGACGTGAAAGCGAGACAGACTGACAGAGTTACTTCCGCACTTATAATATTAGTATGGATTCTTATTATTGACTGTAAATCAAAAGGAAAACACTTTTTATTGATTTATTGAATTGAATCACAAAGCCTTAAACAACATTATTAAATAATAAAAAATTATATTATTAAATAAGCCGCATGTGAGCAGAACTCCGCGTTACAACACACTGGTAGCATTGTTAACTTACATATCAATCAATTAGAAATTTTGTTTTGAATTACAGAATTGTGGAATTTCTATTGTAACAGTAACAGCGATAAGCTTTCCCCCTACTTCGTCAGACCAATGAAATTTATGGCAAAGTGTGTGTAATGACTGTGTAATGCACCTCTGCTTACCTCTTCGGGGATAAACCTAGGCGTGATAATATTAGGTCCTTACCTATGAAATTGCTGTTTTGTATGGAGATTTTGGGGATGTCTGCATTTTACATACTAACATTTTATCAGTTTTCTTCACAACGACAAATCCAAAGATAATAATATTTGGCATATATCATTAGACAAGCTTTAGCAATATGTATGTGAACACGCTTGATAAAAATTATTCATCGTTTTTATGTTAATGCAAATTAAACGATGTATTCGGGAGGCAGTTAAAATTATTGTCTTTGTGTCTAATTTTAACACAATTAAATTTACAAAAAATTATCAAATTAAATAATACGAGCTCAAATATATGGTCTATTTTTAGAAGAGGCAATTATTTTATAAAAATGTTCTGAAACTTAATAGTTACGGACAAATTGCTAAGACAGAATAAAAACACCAATTTCATAGGTAAGGACCCAATATATGCCTCGAGGAGTTCGGTGGCGTAGTGATTACGATTTGGCTTTCGATATCGATAGCAAAACTACCTTCGCCATGGTCAGGCCTTGGATGGGTGAAAATCTTTGTGATCTCGAACTCCGTGCTTCGGAAGCACGTCAAGCCGTTGGTCCCTGTTGCTATTGCACCCGTTTCTACCCACCAACCCGCATTGGGCCAGCGTGGTGGTGTTACGGCTTATACTCCTTATGCGTATTTCCTGGAGGAAGGCCTGTGCCCAGCAGTGGGACTTATGTAGGCTGAGGACGACCATATCTATAATGTAGAATTTTATCTGGTAACTAAAATACGGCGAACACCATCTATGATAAATACCATTAGATATTCTTACGTCAACCTCTACGCTCACTTCGTTGAATTCAGAAGACGACGTTAGGGAATTTGTATTCCGTACGAGTTCAACGATAGTTTAGTTAGTAAGCTTTGTCTTTGAATGATTAATCAATTTTATTAGAACAACTTGGTTAGAGAGGAATCTGAACACAATTTACAGACTCTAGTACAAATGGAAATGGATCAATAAAATACTGAACTTCAATAATATATACATAAATAAATATCTCCAGACATTCACTATTATCAACTAGTCCCATTTTAAGCAACTAATGCTGCTTGTGTTACGGATACTAGATGACGAATAAAATATATTTGATAGGTAAACACATATAAATACCTAGAATGTATTTAATACATTTATAAACATCCAAGACTGTAGAAAAAATGCCTGTATTCATCACACAAACATCTGCCACCACCGGGGATCGAACCCAGAACCTCTCGAGATGGTGACGCCTTGAGACCGGCGTACAGACCATTCAACCACATCGGTCGTATCTAGCCAGAGCTTACCTGTCAGAAAAAAAAAATCTTGTTGCGAGTGTTTTAAGTGGTCCTACCAATTATTTGGGAAATGTGAAGTATTCAGGATGTGTTTGGGTATAGGTAAATCTAATTCGAATATTTGTTTAAGTTTATGCTGGTGCCTTCTTTAAATCGGTAGCAATCACAGTTAAAGCGCGGTAGATGTATTTGCTGTAGTAGTAGTATTTATTATTACAATTTATTTTGTAGTACATGTAAAATGATGACGATTTTAAGTGTTAAGCTTTGACTATGAAATAAAAATATTCTTTAATATTCTCCACTGCAGAGTACATGGCTTTCCTATACTTAATATCGAGACGAAATATACGAATCATTATCACGATATTGTCTAGAATTGCCATAATTATTTGGAAGTGACATTGCCCTATACATACTACCATAAGTCACGCCGTTTCCCCACAGGCAGAGATTACATCCTTCCACTTGCGACGATCCTTGCATATTTCTTTCGCTTCATCAAATCGTCACTTACCATCAGGTGAGATTAAAGGCCAAGAGCTTACCTGACATATTTAAAAAAAAGGACATGAAGAGGGATGACCGAATAGTCGATTTTTTTTATTTTAAAGAACTGTTCTCCATAAAAAGTTCAAGGAATTTCTCAACGCTCAACTTCGTACGGGTTAAATTAAATAATTTCACACAATAAGAGCGAAAGCCAAAGGCAATACATAACAATTACCTGCGCACATAAAACATTTAAGTGAGCATACGATGCACCGTACAAAGGAAAGGCGAACCGAAAGTATTAAGAAGTAAAGCCGAGCTCAAAAGTCGGCAAAAAATAAACAGTAAATTGCAACATAAATTACTAAAAGAATCTGTAATTCACAGCACAGTTTTCTGGAGAGAAAAAGGTCGTTAATCACAATTAGCTCCGAGCAAGTCGTTGAAAAAACAAAACTTTCCCAAACGGGAAGTGGGTTCCTTTTAATGCTTTGTATTCGCTAGTTTGTATAAATGATAATCTTATTATTCGTCCTCTTCATTGCTGGAAAGTCTTGTCTTAAAGGGCAGGATTGTCTGTGAAATTAAAAGATGATTATCATTGTTCAGTACTTGTCGTCTCGTATTTTGTTCCAGAATTAGCACAAACAATTCCTTTTTTTTTTACATATTTTCATCGAGTGTATGGGTTCACAAAATATGTGAAACCATACGCGAGATTTCTTCTCAAATCTTTCTTATCTGTGCATCCGTCATAGCTATATATATACGACCATATTGCTGGCCGTGAGTCTTCCTACAACAGTTCCTAAGAATACATTGGTGTGCGAACTACTCTCAAACAGCATACTCTTTTTTTCAAGCCGTTATAGTTTCAAACTTGTAAACTTAGCACAGTATCCATCGATTAGCCAGTGAACGGATTAAGGATTTCACCATCAGCATAACAATCACCAGCAACGGCGGTTACATTGCCACAGAAGCCACCATCGGTGGGCGTCATTTTCATTCTCCAGGGGATTATTCCTTAAGAGGACATCATCATACTGGACAAAGACCTTCCGTAATATGCACCATTTCAATCTGTCTTCGGCTTCTTTGTATAATATTAGGGGTTAAATTATGAAATTGCCGTTTTGTATGGAGATTTTGGGGAAGTCTGCATTTTCCATACTAACATTTTTTCACATTTCTTCACAACGACAAATCCAGAGATAATAATTGTTGGCATGTATCATTAGACAAGCTTTAGCAATATGTGTGATATCACTCTTCATAAAAATTATTTATCGTTTTTAAGTGAATGCAAATCAAATGATGGCACTTAAAAAGTGTTGTCTCCGTGTCCAATTTCAACACAATTAAACTTACAACAAATTATCAAAACAAATCAAAAGAGCTCAAAAATATGGTCTATTATGGTAATTATTTTTTTAAATATTCTGAAACTTAATAGTTAGACAAAATACTAAGAGAGAAAAAAAACGGCAATTTCATACTTTCACCCCTATTGCTATAAAGTAATTCATCCTCTTCATTAATTGCTTCTGTCCGGTTTTATATGCATTGCTTGGATTGTGCCGGTTTGAAGGTTAAGGCTAAAATCTGCCCCACCTGTTGAATGACGCAAATTCGGGCTTTTGTTTTCGGTTGTCTTAATATTTAAAGGCAGTAAGGAAATCAGTGTACTTCTCCCAAGGGTAGGCAATTTCCCTAAACTGGCATTAGCTGATCTTTGCGACTTTCCAATCCACAAATTCTAAGTACATGCTGTAAGAAAATAGTGGTACAAAGATGATGATATTAACCCGTTTCTGCAATTAGTTCTTGATAACCTAACAGGGCGCTGTTTACGACTACACAACTCCATCAAAGTTTTCATCGCGATTAATATACAGGATGCTGTAAATATCTGGAATGAAACTGATTATCCAAGTATTAATGTCCGCAGAGAGTGAAGGTGGGAGCGATAAGAAGGGATAAAACGAAATGCATATACACATCATCACGCCTCTTTTTCCGCAGGGGTAGGCAGAGGTGTTAAACACCCACATTTCGCCAGATATATTATCCGGTATTTCTGGACCAGTATGACATGAAAACCTTCAAGAAAAGAGCGTATTACCACATAAAAGGCCGGCACTCATGACCCCAGTGGTGTTGCGATTGTCCATGGGCGGCCGTAGTTGCTTAACATCAGGAGACCCGTCTGCTTGCTTGCCACCTATCCCATAAAAAAAATGTTGGGTCCCCATGTGACAGGTGGCGAGCCTGTTGCCATGCACCGGGCACAATATGAGGCAAGCAATATTCACAAAGAACTGTACATTAGTTTTTTTTTCTGTACATTAACGCCTCTTTCCCAGAGGAGTAGGGAGAGATTACACATCTCCACTTGCCACGATCCTTGCACATATCTTTCGCATCCTCTACTCTCATTACTAACTTCATAAATGCTCTTCGGTTTGCGGTGCATTGGCCCGACCCATTTTCAGAAAACTAACTTTTAACTGCATTTAATTCAACGATATTTTGTTCTTCTATTAAACCATTTTATTAAGCTCTATTTATATAAACAATGCACTAGCTTCCGCTTGCTATAATATATTATATTTATTTAGATTCTTAAAAGAGAACATAAACATTTCATTAAGTTTAAAACCGGTCTTTTATTACACCATGTATAGCCTCAAATACTGGTGAGCTTGCACTCATCTCACACGGCGCGTCTGAGTTAGCTTTAATGTTTATTTTTGCATATTAAACGTAGATCTATTAAACTATGCAGTAAAATTTCTAATATTCGGGTAAAATTTTGTGCTAGAGTAATTCCGAAAGTTTCACCATTTGAATTAACTTTTTCGATTATTACATGTATCCAGTTAACAAAAAAAGCACATGTATCCTAAATAGAAGTGATATGAAGTGACAAATCTTCTAATGATTATTGGCCAAAGCGATAAAGACGTCGAAACAGATAAAAAACCACAATATGGTGTTTTTGATAAAATAAAGAAAATTTGCTTTACTTTATAATTACATGTTGTAAATGTTAAAAGTATATTTTAACATATTTACATTTTATTATAGGCTTTGAAATGAAATGAAATGAAATGAAATCGAAATGAAATCATTTATTCTGCAATTAGATTTACATGAAATACTTTTGCACGTCAATATTTTTTTTTCCTACTAGCACTTCGACGTAAATGGCCTGTTGAGAAGAAGTGCCGCAAGAAACTCAACAGTTAGCCTTTTTTAAACAGCCATAATAACAAAAGGAATATGGAGCATTTTAAATATTGTAAAATAAGTATGTGCAGAGGAGCAAATTATAGTAGCCACGAATTTTTATCTGTAAAATAATCTTCTATCTTATAATACCCCTTTTTCATTAAACAGCTTTTAACAGTTGATTTAAATTTATGCAGGGGCAAGTCAATAAAACTTTGTGGCAGCCTATTAACTACTAGATAGAACTAGATAGAGTTGATAAAAGACGCTTATTTTTTCCTAAATTAACGTATTAACTAAAGCAACTAATTTACGTAACGAATAAATAAATAAGTGCGCAAAGAAAAAAATTCAATATTTCCAGCCTGCCTGCCCTTTTGCGTCCGAAATAGACTGAATCGGCTATATAGCAATTCTACCAGATAACGCTACCGATTCGCTTACAGAATTCTTACCAGCTTTCTGCAATAAATTATGTATTTCAACGACACCAACATCTAGATTAAGCTACAATTAGCTAATTTAGCAACATTTACCATTAACAACACTATTCGCTGATGTAAAACTTCCATTGCTAAATCACAGGGGAAGGAAAGGCTTCCAAACCGAAATTCTGCTTCAATTGTTGCTACCAGGGGACAGCCATTAGGGCGACCAACTTTGTGAGTTAATTTATAGACTTTTGATTAATTGCGAATACCTTTGCCTATTACATGTATTATTATATGGTATCGAATAACTAGAAACATAGGATACATAATGTTAGAGAAATTTTAAAGTTAGTCACTGAAAACTCGAGGAGGATTTGTTTAGTGTGGTATGGATATTTGAGGAAAAGGAAGCATAGTCAAAGAAATGATGGATTGAGTAAGTGCAATGATCTGAAAAGGAAGGAAGTGAATGCTTAACTCATTTGGTAAATTAAACTAACTCATTAGTAAGTAACTAACTCATTGGTAAATATACGAGTTTTACCTATAATGTCCATGATATCAATGTCTAATCCATAAGTTTTTGACATGGTCACTTGGGTTATCGAACAAAAATGTCTCTAGTGGTTAAATTAATCAAGTTAAGAACGGAGTCTATCCCAAAACCACCCGTTTTCTGGTCGCCCTATCTACAGCATTGCAATTAATAAAACGAGGGTAGGTGCCGCTGCAGATGGATAATCTGTGCCTCGGGCGAATTTATCGGCCCAAGTTAGCGTCCTACCCTGTACATAGCGTACCTGTGTTTGGAAATAGAATACTAGGCTTAAACGCAAACTTGCGGCCTTAGAAAGTTATATTGCGTGTATTGGGCTGTGGCTACTTCTCTGGGTGTTTCTTCATGGTATGTCCAGTCTTTATTACGTTGTCTTGCATTCAAATGGTGTTTGAATGCAAGACGACGTAACTAAGACTAAAGTTTTTCAAGATTTTATCTTTTAATTTGTGTCGAGTGTTTTTTTTAATAAGAATTTTAAACTAGTCTAACAACTTGCATGTTGATGATACCAGTGAGTGCATTAACCAAACGAATGAAAGTTGATTTAAAAAGTTTTTATTCGATATTTTTAAGGGTAAACAGAAATAATAATTTTTTTTTTAAGTCTTAATTTTATAGAAAAACCTTCTCTAAATAGCGTCTTCTCAATCTACATAATCATAAATCTATTAACACTACAAGTACAATATCAAACTTAAGTTTAGCTTAATTGGTTTATTTTGTTTTATTAATAAACACTTGTAGGAATACAAAATAGCGCATTCAAGGTAAAGGAGTCCCAGATCACAATGCTCTGGTCAGCCATCCAAGCGCCAACCAAGGAATAAGGTGCTTTGTTTTCAAAATCGAAACAAGAGAGTGCGAAAAGCCGATTTTTTTTGCTCCTTTCCTTCTAACACTTTATTCTGTGACTCACAAAGGACAGAATCTAAACTTTTGTTGTTCAGGGAATTGGGAGAAGTCTAATACCGGTTTTAACTTATTTCTCGTGTGTTCCCTAATGAAACTTGTTTGTTTGTATTCTATTTAACTTGATTCTATTAAGATCTTGTTGGTTTGCTAGATTAGTAACTATTTCATCATGAAAAACTACAAACCCGAGTTAGAAGGACCTAAGTTAGTCATTCCCGTAAAATATAGAAGTACAACTTTTTTGTTAGTTTACTTGATAATGCTAATAAATTATTGCTTATTTTTTCCAACATTTTTCTATCGGGGTTTTTAATTTTTCTTCCAACTAAGAATATCGATCACGAACGAATTATTTCCCTTTTTACACAATTTATTTTTATTTGTTTCTTAGGTTTCAGAAGTTTTTTCGTTGGCATTTCCTGCTTTGGAAATCACTTCTATTTAAAAAAGACGCTAATTCACATTAACCACCCACTGTTCGGAAAAGGCTTTTCCCAAAATTAGACAGAAAAAATTATTTCTATTTATGGTTCACATAAAAAATTCTAATCTTTTTCTTTTTATTTAAACTCTTCATTTCCCTGGCTCAATAATGAACTCCAAATAGTAACATTACTTCTGGCAATGACAATTAAACTCACGACGACTCCATTTCTAAAACATCTAATGTCAAACACAGAGTCAAATTAATAAGTCAGTAATTATCAAAAGTTTTAATTGATTTGGAAGCCGTAAAAGTTTGTGAGACATGCGCAAGGCACAGGTAGAATATTAATTTTATGGGTAATTTATTAAAGTTTAGAATGCCTTGCGGTGAAGGGCCGGTGGAGATGGCTCCGGAAAGCCTTCCGTCTCTGTAATAAATTGGCTAATTATTTGCCTTAATTTGTACGTTAGATACAACCTGGTATTATTGAACCTCGGTATTTCGTTGCTATATTGAAAATATAGCTGTTTTCGCCATGGCTGTGACAGAAACATTGCGATCTCATGCTCCTTAATATTGCAACGGTTTCTACCAACCAATTTGTATCGTCTAGCGTAGTTGTGAGGTGAGGAGCTCAGTGCCTTCGCCATGGTCAGGCTTTGGATGGGTGACCAAAACTTTTTGATCTCGAACTCCTCCATGCTTCGAAAGGCACGTTAAGCCGTTGGTCCCGGTTGCTATTACAACCGTTTCTACCCACCAACCCTTATTGGGCCAATGTGGTGGTGTTATAGCCCAGCCCATACTCCTCATATGTTTGTATCCATGAAGGCCTGTGCCCAGCTGTGGGACGTTATAGGCTGAGGACAGCGTGGTGGTTTTAGGGTTTAAGTTCTCGCACAGTATTGTCCTCCTCGTAAGTAATTGATGTCGTCTTTTGTGACATCTCAAAATGAGAGAAAGATACATTTAATTACGGCTTATTCTTAAAATGAAATTCGTTTTTTCCCAAAAAAATCCAATCTAATTATAATGCTAATGTTTTGCTGGATTTCGCCAAAGATAATTATAAGGTTCAGGTGGAAATAATAAGAACTTTTTCAGCACTTAGTTCTTTTATTCTTTACACAACGATCGACGATCACAGAATGCGCGCCAAACAGCCAGCGCTTCTTTTTTTATACAATTGTTATCATACTTTAAGGTAGTAGCAAAAGATTTAAAGTAACTTAATATTTTGTCAAAAATTATTTAAAAAAAATATCTAAGTGGTTTACATTAGTTTTAGTTTTAGATACAGTGTAGCAATCGTATTAAACTATTATTATTTCTTTTACAAAGTAGTCAATACAATGGTTTTTAAAGTAGAATATTCGACTTTCTTAAAGTAGAATTTTATGTAACTATAAATATAAAGTATAAATAATGTTAACAATACTTTTCATAAAAATTTACAAGGTCTATTATGGCATTAATTTGAATAAATATCAGAAAACTACTAATTAAGAAAGACTTATTTATGACATGAAATCAATCCTATTCGAACCAATAATTATAAAATAAGTTTCTGATTCTTATAATTACCTTTTATTTATTGACACACTTTTAGATAAACTTCTATACACACGATCAAATTCCATTATTTATGAGAATCTAACATAATGAAGGAAATATGTAATTTTAACATGACCTTTTATTTCCCACTTTCAAATTTATTTCAACTACTAATACGTAATATTCAACAGTAAATCACGTCCTAAGTTACGTGGAGCATGTTTGTTTTTATCGCAACGAAGAGTTACCGAGTTATTTTCACACCTCGAGTTTGAGGAGAATTCTAGAGTCCGTGAAAAGATTTATTTCTCCTTTGATTTATTACTTCAATGTGTTTTGATGGGGTTCTACATTGTAAATCTTGTTAGGTGAGAAGAGTTGTAAAAATTCAATTCAATTCCATCTTTGAACGATGATGAATAGTTCTAAAATAATCATTTTAGTTTGTACAGTCACGAATATGTTAACACTTTTGACAGTAAATGACTTTTAATACAAGGGAATAAAGACGTTTATAATTCAAATGTGTATACACGTTTATGCTCGTGGTGTACGCTTCATGAGTCGTCCTTTCGCGTATGTTTAGCTTATGGAATAAAGTTTTTATCGGGATTTTCATGGACAGAATTGGGTTCATCACACAAGTGTTTTTAAGGAGAGACAGACATTTATATTCCACATAACTCAAGCGATCTTTAAATAACTCTCGCTGTTCCAAGTATCCTTATAAGTCTGTGTACTATCCCGTTGGGATGTGAGCGATGTGGACTATATTTTAAAGGTTATATAGGTTGAATTGATTTATTCCAAAAGCAGCAAGGTTTATAACGAACAGTTAACACTACGTTGTTTATGAAATTCACGTGAATTTAAATACTTGTCGAAGAGAAACTTATTAGATTTAAATTGAGAGGCGGGAGCACATATCATATATCGCAACATGACTTAACAAGCTAAAAATCACAATTGAAAAATACGGAAGCAGGAATTAAGCCATCACAAACGTATCTTAATCGAATTCCGAAGAGTATCGATATAAATTACAACATCCAATCGATATACATTGTGAGAAGGATTATCGTCGCGGCCAATCGCAGCCGTGCGTCAAGCAAATATCAAGGCGCGGCGGAATCGCGTCCGTTCGTGTAAAGTCGGCATTATTTCGCTTCACACGAGCGAGGGTGTGCACACGGCTTTGTTTGTGTAGGACAAAATAATGTTGCTACGGCATTATGTTTTATTTATTATAGTTTGCATAGGAAAAAATAGGGTTATTTTAGACGCCTTAGATTTTCCTAGGCTCAAGGCTATACTTGCTTCTGGCTCGAGCGCTCTGGAGACTTTCCCTTCTCCTCTAGGGAGATACCTACCTACTGGAGTGTTATTTCCTATCGCTATGAGCCTGAGAACTTCTCGCTTGCCTTAAGTCCGGTAAAACTAGCTAATACCGTCTGAGGGTTAAAACTAAATCATTAACTGAGATTATAATATACCTACCCAGACTTTTATCTTACGTTTTTCTCCCGAAATAGTAAGATAGAAATTACTTGGTGCAGTCGCTTGCTAGAATAAAAATTATTTAGATATGTTGTTATTTAACTTTCGTTCGTGATGGTCACATATAGCACACCCATCATTATAGCGGCGACGGGCTCACCACCTGTCACGCTGAGTACATTCACTGCTTGGTGAAGCGCGGACTATGACAATGGACTACTTTTGTGGTGCTTTTGTCTAGTCCCTGACTCCCCTTTAGGGGATAATAGTTGTGATTATATGTATGTATGTATTATCATGTAGTCTCTATTGCATTCGAACAAAACAAAACATGTAATAAGTAATATTGTTTGCAATGGCGGACTTTTTTCTACAAGAGATGTGACTGTGTTAAAACGTGTTTTTCATAATTTAGTACATGTTGTTTATGGTGTCGATGATACTAGGCAACCGGTTAACCAGTTACACATTGTTTAGGTCTATTTTTCTATGTATTAGTTGTATCTTTTAAAAGTATAGTCACCTATAAAAATAAGTATACACATTTGTGATAGTCTTTATTCGCTTAAAATTTTTGCACGTACATAGTTTCTTGACCACTTACAATCTGTAGGCAAGAAAGCGTATTATATAGTTTAACATACATCAGACTCACGCAAGATTAATAATAACATGTTTGTTAATTACTAAATAGTAGACATAAAGTCTTTGCATAGAGGTCTTAATTCATTCACAGCTATTAGTTAAACCACCTTGATTAAATCCGCGCCTGTACAGGTGAAGTTGACATCTTGTCTGCACATTAATTTTGCACCTTTTGATTAGATTCCCGACTAGTCTGGGTTTTAAAATTAATATGTCTGCTCAACAAATGTTCTTGGCACCTGGATAAATAACTGTTTATCTACTTTGTTTGATTAATTAAAACTCTGACGGGTAGGTGAGTTATTTGTTTATTCAACGAGAAAGCGTTTCTGCAATGGCCTAAGATGGACGCATTATTAAGGGTGGTTTCATAAGCCAACAGCGCCGGTGAGATTTCCATACATTTGTCGTAAAGAATTCGCGTGCGGCGCGCGTGCGGCTGTGAAACGATGTTAGGTATCTCTTGTAGTTGTAAGCGCGTGCTGCCAACGTTGGCGGCCAGCCCACCTATGAAACCATCCTTAAAGAGACAGCAAAATATAAAGCTGCTTTAAAATGCTAAAATATCGTATTTTTTTTAATATTGTACGGAACGGTTGTCGCCTGCGGTATTTTCGGACCGTACGATAACTAAACCTTCAAAAAAAGAGCGTTTTCCCACTTAAAAGGCCAGTAACACACTCGTGACTCCTCTGGAGTTGTGGGTGTCCATGGCCGGTTATTGCTCAACATCAGCATTTGTCTCCTAACCCATAAAAAATACAGAGCATATTAGCATATTACTTATTTATTATGATTATTTAAGAATTTTTTTTTCTTTTTGGAGCGTTAGGCTAAAAGAAAAGGATTTATCTCATCACTTCAAGGTCACTGTTTCTATTCCCGCTTGAAGTTTATTCAGAATATTGATACCTATATACTAAGAGTGAACTACCGCTGAGTTAATATTAGCGTACTTTTAGAGATTTTCCTGAATGTTTCGCATTTGTAGTCACCCTTTTTTACAGCATGATTGGTTACGCCAAATGCTGCAGAGAACGTCGGCGTATAAAACATTCAAATGTATGGCAGCGGAGCACAGAACTTTACATATTCATTTCTTTATATTGGTTATTTCTTTATTTAGCTAAGATGTCAGAAAATAGTAATATGTGTAATATCACACATCATAAAAATTATTTATCGTTTTTAAGTGAATGCAAATAAAATGATGTATTCGGGAGGCACTTAAAAAGAGTTGTCTCTGTGTCCAATTTTAACACAATTAAACTTACAACAATTTATCAAAACAAATCAAAAGAGCTCAAAAATATAGTCTATTTTTAGACGAGGTAATTATTTTTTAGGCATACTCTGAATCTTAATAGTTACAGACATAATACTAAGAGAGAAAAAAAACACCAATTTAATAGGTAAAGACCCAATATTTAAATTTGCAACATAGCTCGAATAATTCCAAGCCTTTATTTACTTCAGCAACTTGCCTTGCTAACGTATTCAATTTTCAATCTTAACTCGTGAAACATAAAGTACAAAGTTATTGAGGACATTTGACGTGTTATTACGTCTCATAAAAACAGTGTACAGTCAACACTGATTTTTTATGAGAAATGAAGAGTCTCAAATGGTTTGGAAGCATCACGAGTAACTACGATGCTACGACGACCGTACCTTATCTACGAGCGCTACGAGCCGCTACGAACAGCTACGAAATTTTCTAACGCACCTAAAATGTTAGCAGAGAATTTTTGGGGCGAAAATTCTATTTTAGACACGAAATTGAGTTTTAGAATTTTGTTTACAGTTATTTTGTGGGTAAATGACTAAAAGAATTCCAAATTTTTTTTAAATATGCAAAAGTAGGTAGTGAGTCGAAAATTTTGTTTAGGAATTATTATTATCAGGCACCAAGTATCCAAAAAATACGGAAGCTGTTTTCTTTAGATTAGTTCATTGGTGTGAGTATTAAAAGGTATTAATTCGATTTTGTAAAGTTTTGACATAAAAGCCATAGTAAAATTGTCAAAAAAATAGAAAATCGAGTTATTAATCTCGATTTCAATTTCCTGCAATTGGTGGTTCAGTTATGTCTTTTTTTAACAAAAAATGCATTCCACGTAGTTCGTCTGAAAGGAGGCTCGAGTGGAGGCTAGCATGACTGAAATGAACCGCCAATCCGCCATGTTATGAAAGCACAGCCCGTGCAGAGATTCAAAAACAAGTCATGGAGGCGGCGACAGCCGAGATCGAAAAACTGTAGTAATCGTGCAAAACGACGCTGGATCTGCCCCCGCCTGTACTACTGACTCAGTCCTCAGACTATATACGTCCCATTGTTGGGCACAGGCCTTTCTCATGGAGAAACACACGCGCAGGACCGTAACACCACCACGCTGACCCAATGTGGGTTGGTCGGTAGAATCGGTTGCAATAGCGATCGTGACCAACGGCTTAACGTGCCTTCCGAAGAACGGAGGTGTTCGAGATCACAAGTTTTGGTCACCCAACCAAGGCCTGACTTTGGCGAAGGTAGCTTTGTTTTCGATATCGAAAGCCAAAGCATACTAACCACTACGCCATCGAGATATTTCCTTGAGGTTATTATCTTATTTTGTTGCTGAGTTTTTACAAAACACTTGACTAGGTATATGGTTTGTTATAAGTATACGAGTCTCCGTCTTCTGCTGCGATGATATTTGCTTGATGTTATATTATCTTATCTTGTAATGCCTAAGATGTATTAGAGTTTCTGTGTAGATGTTAAGAAATAAAAAAAATAAAAATCATATTCGTTGTACAGAAAATAAAACATTATGACAGGTAAGATCTTGGCTTTCATCTCACCTGATGGTAAGTGAAGATAAGGCCGAAGGTGGAAGCGAGCTTCACCTGTAATCCTCAACAGCTGAGGACCTGGCTATCTAACCTCTAATTGTCGGAACACAACAATGCTTAAAGCATTGTTATTATGGCGACAGATTTAGGTAAGATGGTGGTAGCTAGTTAGGCAGGCTTAGAAGCCCTACCACCAACCAAACCGAGTATAAAACAACTGCCCCCGTTCCGTTCGGGGGAATCGAACCCCGGACCTCCTGATCAACACCCGGTGGTCTGAAACACTAGACCATGGAGGCGGTAATTTTTGTTCATAATAAAGATTTTTCTTGCTATCTTACCGTTGAAGAACTGACGACCGTTGGAGTCGTAAAGTTCTTGAGTGGAGACCGCGACTCGGAAAACGCAGTGTGGGACGCCCTGTGACAAGATGGGATGACGATATTCGTAGGTTGGCTGGAGTGGGCTGGATGAGAACAGCCGAAGATCGAGAGCGGTGGCGTGCATTAGGGGAGACCTTCCAGCAGTGGACGAGCAGAGGTTGTTGATGATGATGATGATTGCGATCTTGAATAAAAAAGGCCCAACACTATCACATGTCAAATATAACAAAGAATATTAAATCTCAGTATCGTTTTTCAATTGCGAAATGCCAACGAAAACAATATTACCCCTCGCAAACTATTTAAAACTTCCTAACATATTTATGGCGTCTTTTTTGCCTTTTTGTGGAAGAAAATGCCGTTGTCGAGTCGCGATACGCAGCGCTAATAATTACGAATTCCCTCCGTCGTAACATAAATAAAAAGTTATACTGTACGGTCGGGGACTCGACGAGTGGACTTGGGCGGTTGAGAGGAAACTAAAGAGATGGGTTCCATATGTTTTATGGGTAAAAAATCATATTTGTTAAATCATAAACCTCTTTGTCATAAGCGAGCGCGTGTGGCTATGAAACTATGTTATTAGCTCCGTATATTTATAATCGCGCGCGTGTGGTCGGCTCTGGTCGCCGGTGTACCTATAAAACTATCCTCAAGCACTCATTTTTTGTGCGCACATCTAGTGCATGGAATTCCCTTGCACACTCCTTACTTTATGGTTGTCGCTTATATTCAATTGAATCGGGCAGATATTTTTAATATTTTTGTAGACTATTGTTGATCTAAACCACGATAGCGTAATTTAAAACCAAAACACGCGGAGAATCTCTAAAAATGGCCTCGGCAGGTGACACGAAGCCCGGACTAATTACCATGAAAATTATCTGACCCTCCCTCTCCCCGCCACATTAAACTAAGGCCTGTTTGAGCGATGATGCGGACTTTATGTTATTTCTTGTTTTCTGTTGTGATTTTGTGAGATTCGGGACGAGGCAGACCTAGGCGAACGTTCTTCGACCAAATTAAAGACGTTATAAAGAAGGGCCAGGTCAAAAGTACCCAAAATCGCCGAGCATGCATGAGGACTGCAATGAGAGTTGATGAAGCGGAAAAAATATACAAGGATCGTAGCAAGTGGAAGGATGTAATCTCTGCCTACCCCTGTGGGAAAAAGGCGTGACTTATGTATGTATGTGTGTTGTGATTTTTAATCCATCTCCAGTGTTATGAACTCCCTGTTGTGTGTGTTTGAGAGAAAATCATAAATTTGTGTATCTATCTTAATAAAGTGTAAGTACGAGTATTTCACAGAAAAAAAAGGAGGAGCTCGGTGGCTAGGTAGTGGCTAGTACGCTTTGGCTTTCATTGGTTGGTCAGTCCGTGGATGGGTGACCAAATGCTTGTGAGCTCGAGCTCCTCCGTGCTTCGGAAGGCACGTTAAGCCGCTGGTCTTGGTCCCTATTGCGACTGTTTCTACCCACCAACCCGCATTAGGCCAGCGTGGTGGTGTTACTGCTCATCCTCCTCATGTGTTTCTCCATGAGGAAGGCCTGTGCCCAGCACTGGGACGGCTGAGGAAAACGGGTATTCGAAATACTGGGCGAAATGGATGAAGAAATAGTTACACAGTTTGAAATAATAAAAATGAAAAACATTTTATTTAGTTTGGAAAAAGACACGGCATCCCTAAAGTAATTGTCTATCACTTGCCATTAAGTCAGTTGTCAAGTCAGTAAATTTTTGGGTACTTTTCCTTTGGTTCTCAAGGGACACAAGCTAACCTCACATGCACCTGGAGCTCTGCCAAACGACAGATGAGGCTCTGACTTCCCCACCAATACGCATTGAGCTTTGAGCCAGATGAGAGACCCTCGAAAGATGGGGGGAGGCCTATATCCAAGCACACAGGGATCAACCTCTCCCCACAACACCAATGTAATGTAAGGAAGATTTAGTTCCGAGTGGCACCAAGAGATGGCACCGCACGCTTTTAAATCGCGGTAGCGGTAAAATGTTAGCAATTAGTTGAAAGGTTCAGGAAATTATGTATGTAGTAAGCTATACAGGAATATGCCGTTGTGTGTACAACATTGGTGCATTGATTCTTATTTATATATGTACCTCAGTACTCCTCGACCTTGATCTTGGCCATTTGTTTCACTATGTATAGTGCGTTTTGTGTGTGTGCATTGTGTGTTTACAAAGCGACGCCGGCGCCGGCCAGTGCTAGTGGCCACCGGCGCTGGCGAGACTTTTATACATTATGACGTGTGAGCCCGCGTGACGCGTAGCTATGAAACGTTCCTAACTGATGCAAAGTAAATAGAAAAAAAAACATGTGAAAACTTTACCTACCCGTACCTTTTTTTTTAACAAAGCAGAATACATTTATGGACTGTAGTTACCTATCGCTGGTTAAGATGGTTAAGTCGATAAGCCCAGTAGTGGTAGCTAGAATTGCTGGCACTACCCACGAAATCTCGATATAACTCCCACTCCCCGACGACATTCGTGGTCGAGTGGTCTGTGCGCCGGTCTCAAGGCGTCGCCCTCTCGAAAGGTTCTGGGTTTAATCCCCGGTGGGGATTGATGTTTGTGCGATGAATACAGGCATTTGTTCACCAGTCTTGGATGTTTATATAAGTATTGTGTATTTTCCAGCATATTTATATGTATATATCTATTAAATATATTTATCTCTCATCTAGTATCCATTACACAAACACAAGCAGCGTTAGTTGTTTGAAATAGAGCTAGTGATAGGTGTGAATGTCTGAGGATATTTATCAGTGTTTGCGCCTACAAGTTTCCATTGAGCAACAATTATACTACAGTACAAAATGGCATGGGAGATCTCCAGCGGACATCGGCCGGCCGCCATTACATTACACATCAAACGTCAGTTCAAGCACCTTGTATCATTTTTGTTAAATTTAAATTTTAAAATATAAAGAACATCAAGAAAACAGTTGAGATTATTTCACAAGAAACATAATTTCCATTACGCTCATAAGGCGTAAACATTGGCGACCGTGACAGGACAAAATCACGAAGATCGAACAGTGGTTCAGCTAAAGAACATCACGTTGGATTTCGCAGATAAGTGCCCTCCTATTCATCATTTTCTAGCCAGTTTTCCACATTCCAAATCCAAATCCATAAAAAATCCCTTTTACTTCTACATTCTTAGCCATATTTCATTGCTATTTTATATTGTGTTACATTTGTGCAAAAACTTTCGAGGTTATAAATTTGACAAAAGATAAAATTTTATTTTTTATTTGTTTTCGTCATAATAATATTTCACATTTAAAATGACGAACCCAACAACTTTATCGCCTGCTTTGTATGTAAATCAAACGTTAAAAGATCTAATTACTAAACGTAGTTCGGTGAAAGGACAAATCACCCGATTTAAAAAATATATAAATAAAATTGAAATTCAAGGTACTCTTTCTACTTTTGAGGTTGCTGAATTGTCATTAAAGCTGAGTAAGTTGGAAGGTCAGTTCATTAAGTTTGATGAGTTGCAAACTCAGATTGAGTTGATTAATTCAGACAATTTGGAATTAGAGGTAGATGAGCGAGAGAGTATCGAGCAAGAATTTATCATGTGTATTGCAATGGCAAAAACATACTTAGACGAACAAAATGAAATCAAGGTTATGGATCAGGAAAAGAAAAGACGCGAGTCCTTTCTTCATGAAGCTCATTGCAATCTCGATCATGGTGATGCAGGTGTTCGTTTACCTCGGATTCAAATAGCAAAATTTGACGGATCCTTCTTTCGCTGGTTGGAGTTTCGCGACACTTACACAAATTTAATTCATAACAATGAACGTATTTCAGCAATTCAAAAGTTTCACTATCTCTTATCCTATTTGGAGGGTGATGCTGCTCGCGTTATATCCAACATTGAGGTGTCTTCTGCAAATTATAATGATGCCTGGCAGCTTCTATATGATCGCTATAATAAAAAACGATTATTAACTAATCATCACTTAAAATCTATTTTTAATATACAGCCAATGCAACGGGAAACTGAAGGTTCTTTGCGTTTCTTAGTGGACCATATCACCAAAAACTTGCGTGCTCTTGCTAACCTGGGGCAGCCCACTGAACACTGGGACACAGTAATTATTTTTTTGATTTGTTCCAAGTTAGATAATCAGACACTTGTAAAGTGGGAAGAGCAACGTAATAACATAGGTGATTTTCCTACATTCGAACAATTCAAAACATTTTTAATTGATCGAGCCCATGTCATTGAGTCTACTAATCAAAATAAACATTTCAATTCTAATATAAAATATAATTATGTAAAGCCTCACCAACCGCAGCCTAGCAATAACAAAACATTTCAAACAAAATCCTATGCCGCAGTGCAACAAAATTCGAGCAATTATTCAAAATGTCTATGCATAATTTGTGACAAAAATCATAAAATATATGATTGTCCAATATTCAAATCTAAATCCTTAGAAGAAAAATTATTAGATGTGTCTAAATACAAACTATGTTCCAACTGTTTGCGTCAAGGTCACCCGGTCAGCAATTGTCACATGGGTCCCTGTAAGCAGTGCAACCAGCGACATAATTCATTATTGCATCCAGTTGAATCTACTAAAGTCAACAATGCACAAATTCAGGAAAACTATTCTATTGTTAATTTTTCTAAAGAAATTAATTCCTTTGTTATTTTGTCAACTGCATTAATTGAAGTCTCCAATCCAATAACTAAAGAGGCAATTATTGCACGTGCCTTATTGGATTCAGGAAGTCAGTCATCCTTTATTACAAAATCATTACAAAAGAAATTAGCACTACATCCAAAACCAGTATCCATAAATGTTGTGGGTATTGGTAATAATTCAATAAAAACAATAAATGAAAGCTGTGTTGTACAATTAAAATCTAAAATTCATAATTATCAAAATACATTAAATTGTTTTATATTAAATCAGATTACAGGAGATCTTCCAAAGTCTCCTATTAGTCTCCATGATCTCAACATACCCTCCAATATAGAATTAGCAGACCCTCATTTTGATCAGACCTGTCCTATTGATATCTTAATAGGTGCAGATCTCTTTTGGAGTATTTTGTTAGGAGAACAATTGCTATTGGGCAATAATAAACCAATTCTTCAAAATTCTAAATTTGGATGGATTGTTGCTGGTTCTTTTATTACATCTAAATCTCACAAAATTCATTGTAATAATTCATTAATATCCTATGAAAGCATTCCAGATAATTCTAAAATTGATAAAATTCTTACAAAATTCTGGGAGTTAGAAGAGATCCCAAATAAATCACTTCTAAGTGAAACTGAAAGAGCATGTGAAAGCCATTTTTTGGAAGGCACTACTCGGTTTGATAGCGGTCGTTTCTGCGTTAAGTTACCACTAAAAGACTCACCAGAATGTCTGGGAGACTCATACAGCTTAGCTAAAAAACGATTCTTAAATTTAGAGAAACGTTTTAGAACCAATCTTTCGCTAAAGGAAGAATACTCAAAATTCATTCAAGAATATGAGACTCTTGGTCACCTTTCTAATTCACCAGTTCCCTTGCCAGACAATTCATACTTTTTGTGCCATCATGCAGTATTTAAAATGTCTAGTGAGTCCACTAAACTGAGAGTTGTTTTTGACGGGTCAGCACCATCATCTTCTGGATTCTCCGTCAATGATTTACAAATGGTAGGTCCAAATGTACAGGATTCTCTTTTCTCCATATTGATTCGTGCACGATTGTACCGTTATTTACTTACCGGTGACATTGAAAAAATGTACCGGCAAGTCGAAGTCCATCCCGACGACAGAAAGCTTCAATTAATCTTATGGAGGGAAGATGAGTCCTTACCTATCAAAACGCTACAATTAAATACTGTCACTTACGGGACCGCAAGCGCCAGTTATTTGAGTACACGTTGCTTATGGCAACTTGGCGAAGAATCCAATGATGATCTGATAAAAACAATAATTCAAAAAGATTTTTACGTTGATGACCTGATTACGGGGTCTAATGATAAAAAAGAATTACAGTATATTCAAAATTCAGTAGCGATGCAGTTAGATAAAGGATGTTTCAAATTACGTAAATATAAAACTAACTTACCTTCAATCTTCGAAAGTTCACCATCAATGTTATTACAAGAAAATTTAACCATCAGTGAATCTTCCAGCACCCTTGGTTTGGGCTGGAATCCAAATACAGACACATTTCATTTTCCAATAAATTTAGAATTAGATTCAGATAATGTCATCATTACTAAAAGATACATAATGTCAAATGCATTTAAAATTTTTGACCCATTAGGCCTGTTAAGTCCTTTTATTATGCAAGCAAAACTTATGCTTCAAAAACTTTGGCATTTAAAAATAGAATGGGATCAACCTGTACCAGATGATATTAATGTGGCTTGGGCAGATTTTTCTAAAGGCTTATCCGTATTATTATCATTGCAAATTTTTAGGCAAGTGCTTTGTGATAATCCAGTCTACATAGAAATGCATAGTTTTAGTGACGCTTCACAAGTAGGGTATGGTGCTTGCATATACTTGCTATCAAAAAATTCTAATAATCAAACTACTGTAAGACTTCTGTGTTCCAAATCAAAGGTGGCACCACTAAAACCCACTACCATACCTCGCTTGGAGCTCTTAGGTGCGTTGCTTGCTGCGCGGTTGTGCAAAACGGTGACTGAATCACTTCGGCTTAGTCCTAACCGCATCATCCACTGGTGTGACTCCAGTGTTGTTCTTGCTTGGCTAAAGAGCGATGCTTCGAAGTTAAAAACATTTGTGGCAAATAGGATCAGTGAAATCCAAGATGTCACGCAGCCGTCTGCTTGGCACTATGTGCCTACAGCTGAGAATCCCGCTGATCTTATTTCCCGAGGTGTTGATGCCAGCCAGTTGCAAAATTCAAGCGTATGGTGGTATGGTCCAGAATTTTTAGTACAGGATGAAAGTCATTGGCCCGTTTTGAAAATTGATAATTCACAAAATTTACCTGAGGTTAAAGTTGTTGCCACTATAGTTGTTTCCGAACCTTTCATTAATTTCGAACGGTTTTCTAATTTCAGCCGATTGCAAAGAACAATGGCCTATGTAAAGCGATTTCTAACTAATATTAAATGTCCTACCAATAAATTAATTGGCATTTTAACAGCTGATGAACTAAAGGGTGCAACCATTACCTTATGCTCTATAGTTCAGCAGCAATGTTTTCCGATAGAATACAAAACTTTAAAAAATAAAGGGCAGTTAAACACTAAAGGTAGCATTTTGTCTTTGTCTCCATTTATGGACAAAGACAACTTAATTCGTGTAGGTGGACGAATAGAAAAATCTAGTTGCAGTTACGACCAAAGGCACCCAATTCTCATAGATTCCTCTCATTATTTTTCAAAATTAATTTTTAAATACGAACACATTCGCAATTTGCACGCTGGTCCGCAGTTGCTTCTTTCAGCTGTTCGCCAAACATTCTGGCCTATAAAAGGTAGAATTATAGCCCGAAAAACTTGTAGAAGTTGTGTCTGTTGCCGGCGGGCACAAGGTAAAACTTTAGAGCCAAAAATGGGTGACCTTCCGTCGCACCGTGTCAACCCTGATTTCCCATTCAAATCCGTAGGCATAGATATGGCAGGGCCATTCTATATCACTAATCGTAAAGGGCGCGGTGCAAGGCTGATAAAATGTTATTTGTGCATATTCGTCTGCTTTAGGTATAAATGTGTTCATTTAGAGGCTGTCAGTGACCTATCCAAGGGAGCGTTTATTTTAACATTACGCAGGTTCGTTTCACGACGCGGACGACCAGCGAACGTATTTTCCGACAACGGTCGTAATTTTGTGGGAGCTTCTAAAGAGCTTAATTTGTTCCAAACTCAACAAAATCAAACACTTTCTGAGTTTGCCTCTCAGGAAGGCATAAAATTTTCCTTCACACCGTCTTATGCTCCCCACTTTGGTGGCACTTGGGAGTCCTTAATTAAGAGTACCAAACTAATATTAAGACGTGTCATGGGTACGGCCCATTTAACTTTTGAAGAAATCTCGACACTTTTTGCACAGGTGGAAGCAATATTAAATAGCCGTCCCCTGTGTCCACTATCCTCATCTCCCGATGACCCCCTTTTCCTTTCCCCGGGGCACTATCTGATCGGAAGGCCACTAAATGCTGTACCATCAGCTGCCCTAGAAGCACAGAAGGAAAGTCGTCTTGACCGCTATGCTCGCCTGGAAAAATTAAGACAGCATTTTTGGAGTAGATGGAAGAGGGAGTACCTGTCGGAGCTACAGATCCGGTCTAAGTGGAAACAAAACACTGAACAACTAAAGATTGGAGACCTGGTCCTTCTTCATGAAGATTTTCTGCCGCCTCTGTGTTGGCGCACTGGTCGAGTCACCAAATTGTATCCTGGAGCGGACGGTGTATCACGTGTGGCAGACGTAAAAACTACTTCAGGATCATATCGAAGGCCCCTGGTTCGACTTTGCCCGTTATTGAGTGACGGCGCAGATAATTGAAGATTATAAAGACTAAATAAATGGTTGAAGAGCTGATGCCTCCAACGGGGGGAGTATGTTTGCGCCTACAAGTTTCCATTGAGCAACAATTATACTACAGTACAAAATGGCATGGGAGATCTCCAGCGGACATCGGCCGGCCGCCATTACATTACACATCAAACGTCAGTTCAAGCACCTTGTATCATTTTTGTTAAATTTAAATTTTAAAATATAAAGAACATCAAGAAAACAGTTGAGATTATTTCACAAGAAACATAATTTCCATTACGCTCATAAGGCGTAAACAATCAGTATTATATACCTATACTCGTCAAATTTTTTCCAATAAAAATAAATATTGGATCCTTACCTATGAAATTGGTGTTTTTATTCTGTCTTAGTATTTTGTCTGTAACTATTAAAATTCAGAGTATTCCTAAAATATCTAAATTATTAATTAAAATCTAAATTATAAAATAAACGAGGTAATAAATCTAAACCTCGTCTAAAAATAGACTATATTTTTGAGCTCTTTTGATTTGTTTTGATAATTTGTTGTAAGTTTAATTGTGTTAAAATTGGACACGGAGACAGCTCTTTTTAAGTGCCTCCCGAATACATAATTTTATTTGCATTCACTTAAAAACGATAAATAATTTTTATGAAGTGTGATATTACACATGTTACCAAAGCTTGTCTAATGATAGATGCCAAATATTATTATCTTTGGATTTGTCGTTGTGAAGAAAAGTGATAAAATGTTAGTATGTAAAATGCAGACATCCTCAAAATCTCCATACAAAACACCAATTTCATAGGTAAGGACCTAATATAAAAGAGAGATGGGAGCGCATTTCTCTAGGTGATTTCAAATCAGAAACAGCGAAGGTCACAATGGCCGAGTCCTGATGAGGCAGCTCTAATTCACTTGGCACGTGCCTTTTGTGTCACGAATTCCTCTACGTGTTAAGATTTTATTTCACGGCCTTTATTTCGATACTGAATAGACCTCGATTAAAAGATTTGAATTCAAGGTTAAATGGATTTTCTGATTTTGGGATCAGTAATAAACAGGCTACGTGTTTTGGCCAATAAGCTTTTTTATTTAAAGTAAATCTGTAAATAAAAAAAAATATTGCGAAATTCTAACAAGCCGATGTTTGTACAGTCATAAGCATAAACATGTATACACTTTTACAGTAAATGACTTCTATTACAAGGTAATAAAGACGTTCATATGTCAAAAATGTACACAATCATGTTTATGTTCTCATGAATATAAACATGATTTTATACATTTTTAATGTACAGTCATCTGTACAGGATCAGTGTTAACATGACCAAAGCTTGAAGAAATGGGGGCAGAAGCTTTTCTGCTTGATTTGGTTGGTGGTAGGGATTCTAAGCCCGCCTGGCTAGCTACCACCGTCTTACCCTAATTTATCGCCATAATAACAATGTTATAAGCATTGTTGTGTTCCGGCAATCAGAGGTAAGATAGCCAGTTCCTCAGTTGTTGGGGATTACACTAGGTGAAGCTCGCTTCCACCTTCGGTCTTATCACTTAACATCTGGTGAGATGAAGGCCAAGAGCTTACCTGTCATATGTAAACAAAAAATATGGATGTAGTCATTAGTTCCCAAAGTGGTCCAGGTGGACCCCTAGGGGTCCACGGGAGACTCGACGGGGGCCTTGTTGTCTTCACATCTTCACATTTTTGTCGAGTTTTGGGAATATGGTAGATATCTAGCTCCAAGGGTTCCACCGGAACCAGATAAATGAAAGTGGTCTATGAGCAAAATAATTCTGCGAACCTCTGATGTAGATGGACCAAGAATGGAAGGAAGACCAAATAAGCTACTGATTGAAGGTGTGAATAATGTAAGGTTATGAGAAGAAAAGAAGTACTCGTAGATGTCAAGCTGATAGTGACAGAAAAGAATGAAAGAGTAAAACATGTGCCAATCACACTTGAATAGGTAAACGGGCATAAAGGAACCTCTCGTTCTCAGCCTATATACGTCCCACTGCTGGGCACAGGCCTTCCTCATGAAGAAACACATGAGGAGTATGCGCCGTAACACCACCACGCGGGTTGGTGGGTAGAAACGGTCGCAATAGCGACCGGGACCAACGGCTTGATGTGCTTTCCGAAGCTCGGAGGAGCTCGAGATCAAAGATATTTGGTCACCCATCCGCGGCCTGACCATAGCGAGCAGCTTTGGTTTCAATCGACAGCCAAAGTGTACGAACCACTACGCCACCAGCTCCTCTAAAAAGATGGAAAGGAATCTATAGGTACGCAGTATACACAAATACTGTTTACTGATTGGAATTTTTCGTACTATTTCCTTAAGAGATCTAACCCAAAATACCTGAGAGTCCGCTTTACTTTTTGATGAAACCTCGTATAAAAGCAAACCTAATAAATAATAAACCCAAAATTCAAGCAGAACTGACTAAAATTCCCACAATACGGCAAAAATATTGCCCTTTTAAATATATAGTCCTTGTTATCGCATTAAGATTGAGAGGCTCCGTATAATTCGTGTCCGTGGCCGCCATCTTGGTCTTTTGACCTTTTATTAGCGTCTTTATGATGTTTCTTGGATTAGGCTGTTGCGTATTGAGGGGCAGCTGTAAAAACGTTATGGTACTTACTCTGTTAATGTCATAGTCTTCTGGCTATTTCATATTAATAACTTCGTTATGGTGGGACACTTGACGTTCATTTGGTTTTTATTTAACTCGGAAAAAGGACGGCAAGATGGTACGGATAAAATCGTCTGAAGTAAATGTGATATGTATAATTTCCTGCTTGTACTTTCAATAGGGATGGATTCAAAGAAAGAACTGCATTCTCCTTCTTTGGACGGTTTCTGCAAACCGGCGACTTGGCGTCTATTTGGTGATTAAGGGTTAAAAAATGTGCGTTAGCCGAGTTGGAAAAGCAGCATTACTTGTGCATAAGTCCACCAGATCAATATTATACCAAGTACACCTCAAGTTCCCAGTTGCAAGAGCAAGGGAGCGATAAAGTTTTCTTTATGCAATGTCCAACAATAATAAAAATTAATGTGGTTTTAATATAATTGAATTTAATAATAATAATTATCATTTATTCGCTAGAAATGTGGTACAAAAAGGTCTTATAATATTTAATGCGCTTCAAACATTTCACCAGAAACTGGCATGCAAATGTACATTGTTATAAATTTTACAGAATAAAAAATTATATAAGTCAGTAATGACTCAAGAATTTTCAAATTACAAAAATGAAATAATAGTATCTATACATTAGAGGAATGTCAAATACAATTTCACGTCAATTATTTAGAAAACAACTCATTAATTAGTCAAACTTACACATATGAAATATTTGTTGACAGAGTAGAAACAATTCTGAACAAGTATTTTTCTTAAATTTATTTTGATGTATCCTACAGTTTGAAGTGACGTTAACGGTACGCCACCGAGGTTCTCAGTGAGAACAATAATTATCAATGTTCAGCTAGTTAGGTAATGGATTAGTAGCGGCTACACCATAGCGCTACCGTATCAAGTTCCCTAGAAATGGCCGATCAGTAACGATAGTGAAAAAATAGCATTGGAGTCAAGTCAATACTGAATCTACTGTATGCAACAATAAGGCACACATACAAGACTGGCAAGTCTGAATCACGATGACAAAGTTTCTGAGACAGATTAATATATATACACAAGTTCCGACGAATAACAGTCGGACCGCAGTCCCCGAGCGCACACCAGCGCCCTAATTATACTATAAATACATTCAGTTTGCTATTTTACATAAATAAATACGTAATGCAAAAGCTTACATTTCAATCATCAATGTTTATTCTGCTAAGCATTCTTTCTTCAAACGCATTGGTTACGCAATTGTAAATTTATAGTAAAATGGGGGCGCTGTACGCTGGTTCGGCGGAAGATCGTCCCTTTTCGTTGAAGGTGCGGCGAAATTCGAAAAGTTTAAAGATATTTAATCTACTCTTTCTAACATAATCCTTTCAGAGAAATATTTAAAAAAAATCCTCCAGGGCAGGACATCCCATCTAGCTTTGAGATAAGATACATATTATATTTAACGTTAGTATCTCATTAATACCGTTTTATGCAACAGAGCGAAGCAAAAATGTTGTTACAAAATGATTGCAGAAAGTATGAAAACATTACAGGTTTACCAAGTTTAAAATTTTATTATTAAACTTATAAATAAGATTAAAATGTCTTTGCTTAATTTATAACTGTGTTGTATATAATAAGTTCGGTAAAAACTGCATTCCATTCCAAGAGTAAATCGGAATATAATTAATTATGTAGATATTAACAATTTTCTAGTTAATATTTTTTTTTAAGTTCATTGAGACTGTGATTGGTTGTACTTGCAAGTAGAGTCGGATTCCAACAGTTAAGCTTTTTATGAGATGTATCATGTACATGAACCACTTTTTTAAATAGCAATAACTTATGTTTACAAACATATTGGCTTGCAGTAATAAACACAGCATAATATTGCAAATTTTTTTCTATGTCGATTCTGATGAGAGGCTTCCTAGAGCTAGGCTGGCTCTGAAAATCTTTGAAAGAAACAGGGTTTTTTTTTGTTTTGTGTTAATTGGAAACGAATTAAAATTTTAATTTGTAACAAGTGATATATGGCTACCCTTACGCGCGGCGTGACCTAGTATAAATATGTCATTTTAATTAACAATAAATATAATATGTATTCAATATGGAGGAGCTCGGTGGATGAGTAGTTAGTACGCTTCGGCTTTCGATATCGAAAACCAAGCTACCTTCGTATGATCAAGCCTTGGATGGGTGACCAAAAACTTTATGATCTTCTCCCATGTGCTTCGAAAGTTACGCCGTTAAGCCGTTGGTCCTGGTCGCGGTCGCAACCGTTTCTACCCACCAACCAGCATTGGTGGGGTACGGCCCACACTCCTCACGTGTTTCCCCATGAAGAAAGCTCACGCCCAGCAGTGGGACATATACAGGGTGTACACATATACAGGACGATAACATGTAATAAGTGGATAAGCTTGGAGCATAATAATAGCAATACCACAATACCTATTATTACTCAGATAAGCTATCCGCTAACACAAATACGACGAAATTAGTTTTCTTGTCACAGTAATTGCTTGCGGGCCATTCTTTTATCTAATAATTGGACGTGGCATGGGGGGGCATATTGCTTTTTCCCTCTGTCGAAGTTTTCAGGATGTTCTGATACCATCATTATATCATCATTATATATCTTGGGTATTAAGGTATGTGGACGTCATTATTGAAATGTTTGCTATAAATGGTAAGAGTAAAGTGTCGGTCAAAAGTGTCGAGATCGATTCTCCAAAAAATTTGTGAGAAGGTGGAATGTGGACTAACGACATTTCTCAATTAAATCTTAATATGTTTACATTGGACCACATAAGCAAATGCCTTGTGTTGTGCTTTCACCTGAACTCGTCATTTCAACAAGCGTCTTGGTAAACTTTTATTTTTATCAAACTTTATATCGCATCAAAAAACACAAATACATACATAAGTCACGCCTTTTTCCCACAGGGGTAGGCAGAGATTACATCCTTCCACTTGCTACGATCCTTGCATATTTCTTTCGCTTCATCAACTCTCATACACACAGATACTCATGTTATAAGAAATGCAAGGTATGCAAGGAAGGACCTACCAAGCTAGCCTTTAGCCCATTCATGACCTGTTTCAATCGACTTGGTAACAAAGTGATATCATATCATTGATAAATCTTTAAGTGTCACAAATCACATGCCATCTACAGTAATAGAGTTTCCTTAGCTTCTGACAGTGGTTTTTGGGAACGCCCAATTTTCAATAAGGTGTTTGTACAGTGGAAGCTAGCAATAAATAATGCTATGTTTACGTTGAGGGACGTTTCAGAGTAACAGAAAAATAAGGCAGCTTACTGATGTTGATACGGCGAGATTAGTTTATTTTAGCTATTTTCACAGCGTAATGTCGTATGGTCTACTGTTGTGGGCTTCGCTGCTGACATTCAGACTATCTTTGTACTTCAAAAGAGAGCCATTCGTGCCATATACAACCTTAGACCACGTGACTCGTTCAAGGAATTATTTAAGGAAATTGATTAATTACCTGTGGCGTCTCAATACATCTTTGATTGTATTATGTATGTACGTAAACACTATGATACTTTCCTTAAAAATTCTGACTGCCATAGCCTCAACACCAGAAATAAGCATAAGCTCGCTTTTCCAAGCCCCAGACTTCACAAGACTGTTAAATGTTTTATAGGAATCAGCATAAGAATGTATAATAGGCTGCCACAAAGTTTTATTGACTTGCCCCTGCATAAATTTAAGTCAACTGTTAAACGCTGTTTGCAAAAAAAGCTATCTTCGCCATGGTCAGGCCGTGGATGGGTGACCAAAACTTTGTGATCTCGAACTCCTCCGTGCTTCGACAGGCACGTTAAGCCAATGGTACCGGTCGCTATTGCGACTGTTTCTACCCACCAACCCGCATTGGGCCAGCGTGGTGGTGTTACACAACTCCTCATGTGTTTCTCCATGAGGAAGGCCTGTGCCCAGCAGTGGGACGTATAATATAGGCCGAGGAAACATAATCTTTTCGGATCCTTTATATTAGGTCCTTACCTATGAAATTGGTGTTTTGTATGGAGATTTTCGGGAATTCTGCATTTTCCATACTAAAAATTTAATCAATTTTTTTTCACAACGACAAATCCAAAGACAATAATATTTGGCATCTATCATTAGACAAGCTTTAGTAATATGTGTAATATCACACTTCATTAAAATAATTTATCGTTTTTAAGTGAATGCAAATAAAATGATGTATTCAGGAGGCACTTAAAAAGAGTTGTCTCCGTGTCCAATTTTAACACAATTAAACTTACAACAAATTATCAAAACAAATCAAAAGAGCTCAAAAATATAGTCTGTTTTTAGACGCGGTAATTATTTTTAAGGAATACTCTGAATCTTAATAGTTACAGACAAAATACTAAGAGAGAAAAAAAACACCAATTTCATAGGTAAGGACCCAATATTTTGTCAATATAATTCGTATTTGCACTTCTCACACCCTACAGACATAATTCACTTATAGTTTCCACATTACTAATACCAAGATCGAGCAGTTTCACTGTATGAAAATGAGTATTTTTACATGCTTAGCTTGTTTACATACGACTGAATAATTTAAACATAATACTCGTAAGAAAGAATGTTATCTCTTCAAGTGGATCATAGACCTTCCTATTGACTTTCAAAGATCGTTGTGATTTGATTTCGTGGTAGGCCGAAGGAGGTTCTATATAATTTATTTCCTAACAGTTTGATATCCCGTCTCTTTGTGTCTCAGAACCCGTGGGCGTTTTGTCGGGTTTCCCTTCAGTAAAATTATTTCCGTAAGTTCTATAGGAATAAAATATATTCCTATGTAAGAATAACTGAAGTTCTTTGAGCTTTCTTTTGTTAATTTAAGAAAGCTTTTATTTTTAGGAAATCTATAACTGAATTTAAATGCTAAGATATTCTTGTCTATAAGATATATCCTGAATATAAGATATCAGTCTTGGATGTTTATATTGGGTCCTTACCTATGAAATTGGTGTTTTTTTTTTCTCTCTTAGTATTTTGTCTGTAACTATTAAGATTCAGAGTATTCCTAAAAAATAATTACCTCGTCTAAAAATAGACTATATTTTTGAGCTCTTTTGATTTGTTTTGATAATTTGTTGTAAGTTTAATTGTGTTAAAATTGGACACGGAGACAACTCTTTTTAAGTGCCTCCCGAATACATCATTTTATTTGCATTCACTTAAAAACGATAAATAATTTTTATGAAGTGTGATATTACACATATTACTAAAGTTTGTCTAATGATAGATGCCAAATATTATTATCTTTGGATTTGTCGTTGTGAAGAAAACCGATAAAATGTTAGTATGTAAAATGCAGACATCCTCAAAATCTCCATATAAAACACCAATTTCATAGGTAAGGACCTAATATAAAAGAGAGATGGGAGCGCATTTCTATAGGTGATTTCAAATCAGAAACAGCAAAGGTCACAATGGCCGAGTCCTGATGAGGCAGCATTTTTATGAAGTGTGATATTACACATATTACTAAAGCTTGTCTAATGATACGTGCCAAATATAATTATCTTTGGATTTGTCGTTGTGAAGAAAACTGAAAAAAATTTAGTATGGAAAATGCAGAATTCCCCAATATCTCCATACAAAACACCAATTTCATAGGTAAGGACCTAATATATATTTCTATATATTCTGGTTATTTATATGTATTTATCTATTAAATATATTTATCCGTCATCTAGTGTCCGTAACACAAGCAGCATTAGTTGCTTAAAATGGGGCTAGTTGATAGGTGTGAATGTCTGAGGATATTATTATTATTATTATATCATGAACAATCATCAGCCCACTCCTGTCCACTGCTGGACATAGGTCACCCCTAATGCAAGGCATCGCTCTCGATTTTCGGCCGTTCTCATCCAGCTCAATCCAGCCAACATACGAATAATATTACGCCTATATACGTGTGTGACGTGTTGTGCGCGATATGTTATAGCTACCCTCATGATCATGAATAACTATTTATAACAAATTCTTGTATTATTGTTTATATTTTTGTTGAACAGCATAAATTGGAAGACTGTTTTGTTGGGTGGAGGGTTGATAACCTGACATACAGGTACTTTCCTAGTCCAGGTATCAACCCACCATAATTTTTCTGTATCGTATTTCGTAAATTTTGTATATAATTTTATTTGTTTCTAATTATTATGGTGAGAAATAAACTATTATTATTATTATATCTCTGACGCTGACGCCTATATATCTTATGTATAAATCCCTATATAAGGGTGAGCCTGTTGCGGTGCACCGTACACATCGTGTGGCCAGCGATATTTATTTCACTCAGAGGTATTTACATTCATACCTTTAATGTTACCGGAATTTTTGTACGTATATATTATATTTTTGTACGTATATATTGTATTTATTATATGTTATACATTATTTATTTATTATATTGGGTCCTTACCTATGAAATTGGTGTTTTTATTCTGTCTTAGCAATTTGTCCGTAACTATTAAGTTGCAGAACATTCTTATAAAATAATTGCCTCTTCTAAATATAGACCATATATTTAAGCTCGTATTATTTAATTTGATAATTTTTTGTAAGTTTTATTGTGTTAAAATTAGACACAAAGACAATTATTTTTAACTGCCTCCCGAATACATCATTTGATTTGCATTAACATTAAAATGATGAATAATTTTTATCAAGCATGTTCACACACATATTGCTAAAGCTTGTCTAATGATACATGCCAAATATTATTATCTCTGGATTTGTCGTTGTGAAGAAAACTGATAAAATGTTAGTATGTAAAATGCAGACATCCCCAAAATCTCCATACAAAACACCAATTTCATAGGTAAGGACCTAATATTATATATAATAGTATATTGTTAAGTACACGTGACTCAGTCTACTTCTTAACATTTCTCCTATAGCAGGTGGGCTGGAAGATATATCTATTAAAAATAAGCCCTACCTTCTGTACTCGTCTTTTTATTTTATGTGTTGTATATTGTAAATTGTTCTTTTGTGTACAATAAATATTTAAAATAACTACATAAATAAGGTTCAATGAACACGAGCGAATCAGATTGACTGATCGACACTGAGAGGAATCTATAATGCAAATATAATTAAGCTGAAGAGTTTGATTGTTTGTTTGGTTGAACGCGCTAATCTCAAGAACGACTGGATTTCTAGTACCAATAAAGAGCGGACGTCGAGCAGAGCAACAAATGTTTCAGCTAACGAAGTCACGGGCAAAAGCTAGTATATATAACTCTGCTTATCACTATGGTTTTATGGACGTTATGAAATGGTATGTTATTCTATACTTCCATAGTACTATCCATTAATTACCCTCCATTTATTTTTTAAACTTCATTTGAGTAGAAACGCCATCATTTATTCACAGTGACCTTGGGAGCGTCACAGCGCAGTCTTTCCATAATAAAACAGCTTATTTATGTGGTAAACCTCTGTACCTCAAATAAGAGTGGCCATAATAAAAATTTATAGGCAATTTGGGGAAAGAAATACAGCGGTAGGCTGTGGTCTTTGTGTTTTGTTAATGAAAGTATTTCTTTGCGTTTGTCTCGCAAACGGATGTTTTAGAAGCACCTGCAGTTTGTGGGCGATATTGGGGTATTTATTTAAGTTTGTGGACTTGTTGGTGTTTCTATTACTGGGTGATGATGACTATAAATGTAGCGACATTATTCGGTGGCGTAGTGGTTAGTAAGCTTGTAACGAGGCGCTTTTGCTATATTAGCGACTCTTTGCTGTCATTGCGCTTTTTTCTGGCCATTTTTCTCTTGGTTTCCGATTTTAAATTTACTGTCTGTCTCTTTTTATTTGTTTTGTTCTCGAAATTAATTCTTACAAGAGCCAGCGTCAGAGCGGTCGACTCACTGACAATAATTTGAAATATAATTATAATATATTTACTATTGTGCTACATAAGTTATCGGTCTTATCGTAAAAGAGTCAAAAGCACAGGGTTCGGAAGTCATCAGTAACAGTTCATATATAAAGTCCATAAGTTTATTCAAGGCACAATTGTAAGTACCCTACCTTTTATAATATATTTTCGTTTTAAAAGTGAAATGGTTTTTGTGTATTTTGTGAAATTTACCCTTTTATATAATTGTGTCAGTTGTGCCTTTAATCTTAACTATATCAACCTCAATAAGTGATGACAAGTGCCTTTTTATATATCATCGGTCCACCACGTCACAAGCTTTGACTTACATTATGAAAAATAAAGCTCCCTTTGCCATGGTCAGGCCGTGGATAGGTGACTAAAACTTTGAATCTCGGACTCCTCCGTTCTTCGGAAGGCACGTTAAACCGTTGGTCCCGGTTGCTATTGCAGCCGTTTCTACCCACGAACCCGCATTGGGTCAGAGTGGTGTTATAATAATAATAATAATAATAATAATATCTTTATTTGCAAGAAACATGAGTATGCATAATGAGGGTAATGCAGGTCTAATTAGCTATACATAGTCCTTACATGTTACTGCCGTCACAAACAGCATGCAAAAAAATTTTTATTTATAAAATTAAACATGGCCTATACTGTTAGGGCCTATACTCCTCATGTGTTCGTTGCGGAAGGCCTGTGCCCAGCAGTTGGACGTATATAGGCTGAAGACGGAGTTACATGCAGAACGTTTGGTTAAAAGCGTAAAGCGTTGTATGTGTTTTTGCTAAACTAGTCCCTGGAAGGGGGATTATACTTAACGGTCATAAGAATAACATGTCATGTTCCCATTTTTATTTATGTCAACAACCTCGTAATAACCTCATAAATAACAACATTTATTCTACGACTTTTAATAATGACACATCTTACTTTCATACCGAAATAAATATCAATTCTGAATGTTCCTAGCTTTTAGCTAAGCGCGCGCGAGCGTCGCGCGTCGCCTTTTCGTATAAACAGATTTACTAATGTCACGACAGGTACATTATAAACTTCTAAAATCTTTTTTAATTAATGTACTGAGTTGTGTTAAAACTCTTAGAACATATGTTATTCAATTCAATTCAATCCAAAACATTTATTCACTTAAAACATGGTATAAAGGTGGTACATTTTGGAATTGGTATTTACGATAATATAGGTCTACCGGATTTTTTTTTTATTATGATTTTGTTTTAATCAACTCCTTGTCATCTATACATCAAATGAATTATTAAACGTTGTCTAAAATTTGCTTTTTCTGAAAAATTTTTGTTGTTGGGAAAATATGAAAAAACGCCATTCCATCGTAAGCGGAAAATATTGCTTTGAATGTGTATTGTAATATTATCAGAAATAAAACGTAGAACAAATGCAATCTCCAAATAATATAACAATAATAATATATTCTACAGGGTGAAATCGAAAATAAGTCACATATTTTAATGGAGGTTCTAGTGCTATTAAACATTATATTTGTAAGGGAGAAAAAAAAATCTAACTTGTAATAAAAACAAATTTTTCAGTTGCTTTTACTCGAAACTGCTAAATATACATATTAAAAACATAAACCAAAAAGAAAAATATTACATTAAATTCGATACACACTTTTACAAATGTACAGATGTTTCATTCAATAACACAGCGCGACAGTTGCAACTTATTGCTTTATTGTATTTTCTTACTTAATGTTTCATTACGATTTTAATTGTTATTATACCGTTATTATAATGCTGCTTGTGTTACGTATACTAGAGGTAGTTGATGGATAAATATATTTATTAGTTTAATACATATAATTATTCCGAATAAAAATACATATAAATATCCAACAATGAAGAGAACAAATACCTATTATTCATCACATATACATTTGCCCCTACCGGGAATCGAATCTTGAACCTCTCGATATGGCGACGCCTCGAGACCGGCGTACAGACCACTTGACCACGGAGGTCTTCCAGTATAATAATTATATAATAGTTATTAAAACTAGAGACACCTATAGCTTTATAAGAGCTTTCCTCAAGGTTGATCGGTCCTGTTTTGGTCGCACCCAATGTCTTGCTACGGCCTTCGACAAATCGGTCCATTATCTGAGCTAATAAGAATAAACTTTATATTATAACTTTCTAGAAAGCTCTGATTTTTTTGTATCAGATTCACATTAAATAACGCTCTTGAAAATCTGCACAAGAGGATTCTCAATGCGTTGCCTGCTCTTTGTACTATCTAGTCTTTACTGCAGTTTCTAAAAATACGTTCTTTCCTTTTGTCATTTTCACGAAGTACACTCTGTCAGATAAAGTGTTAACGTAAGCAGTAGTTAAAATAACTACCATTATGTATTCATGGGCGAGTCGATCCCCAGTTGAACACTTTATACTTGATTAAAAGCCTGGCTCAGTTCGAAGTAGGCTATAAACTTTTTATTGGGTTCTGCGGAAGCTGGGAATCTTCATTAATTGGCTACCTTTACTTTTATAATACTACTGTCTTAATTATTCGTGGTATAACAGAAATAATATAGAGAGGTTTTGATCATTTATTTTGATTATCGTGGTTTACTTTACTATTAAGTCCTTGCCTATGAAATTGGTGTTTTGTATGGAGATTTTGGGGATGTCTGCATTTTACATACTAACATTTTATCAGTTTTCTTCACAACGACAAATCCAGAGATAATAATATTTGGCATGTATCATTAGACAAGCTTTAGCAATACGTGTGTGAACACGCTTGATAAAAATTATTCATCGTTTTTATGTTAAAGCAAATCAAATGATGTATTCGGGAGGCAGTTAAAAATAATTGTCTTTGTGTCTAATTTTAACACAATTAAACTTACAAAAAACTATCAAATTAAATAATACGAGCTCAAATATATGGTATTTTTAGAAGAGCCAATTATTTTATAAGAATGTTCTGAAACTTTATAGTTACGGACAAATTGCTAAGACAGAATAAAAACACCAATTTCATAGGTAAGGACCCAATATTTATTTTGACGTTTTATGGCGCACATTTTGTGCTCGACATAGTATTTTTCTTTGTCCTGCTCTGTTCCTAAATCTGTTATTTATTATTATATAGAACATAGTCCAACATATCTTCTACTTCCACTCACTCCCTTCGTCATGTTATCATCATTCACACTATGCATCCATCTTTATATCGGTATTCCCCTACTAACACGCCTATACACTTTTAAATCCATTACTTTCCTGGTGACGTGATATTTCTCTCTCCTCCTCACATGTCTATACCAGGAAAGTCTTCATTTGCAACATGGAACATTTTCCATTATAATTTTTAAGTACTTGAGTGCGAAAGTCCATGATATCACTGGATGGTTAGCGGTGATGTAAAGGTGGAAAACGCAAACCCAAGGAATGCTTCTTTATTTAACCAAGCATGCTGTGAACATGTTTATTAAATAAAAACACGGACGCAGAATACTGATACAATTCTTTGGCAGTTAAATCCTATAGTTTGGTGCATATAGGTTGAATATTGACTACAACGGATACAGCCTCACCACGAAGTGTCGTCCGATTGTGGATTGTGGAATTAAATTGCTCCATTCCTGCACGCACGCACTGAAATGCAGCATGTAAAATACTGATAGACATGCTACTAGAAGGCGATGTTCCAGATAAGGGGTAATCTAGGGTCACACGTTGCTCCTGTCGCCATTTCATCCATCCCGCATTTATTCTATTTCTTACATCCTGGTCAATATCGCCATCGTTTTGAATTAATGATCCGAGGTACCGGAAATCGGAGCAAACAGGTAGGGATACACCTAAGGTCATCTCCGAAAAACGTCGGTAAAAATTGGGAATAAATGAGTGTGTATGTATGAGTTACTGGGCCAAATACCTGGGTAGTCTCTGTGAAGCTGTCCTCGATGTGAAGGCGTTGAGCGACTTCATAAGTCTTCTGTTGTCGTCGATTCGCGGAAACCAGCTGCACGTGAAGATTTGTATTATATTTTTGCTACCTCACGGACCTTGACTGAGATAACTGATGCTGTTCATTACCAAAGCGCCAATCTCTCCCAGGTTCGACTTAAATGCTATACCGATATTCCAATGATAAATTACGGAGATAAGATACTAAAGACTTTGTTGTTTGAGTTTCGACCATCGCAGACAATTAATGGTTTACTTATTAAAAATGTATCTAAGAGTGAGTTTCAATATAATTTCGAGTTATAATATTCTTACCTAATTGAGGACAAACGTATAATAATGACTTCAAATTTTTATGTAATAAAAATATTTGTTGTGTGCGGTCGACATTAGGACTTTGTAGCAGTTAATCTAACAACATCAGAATCACAAATCTTGGTTTCTTCCTAATATAGGCTCGCCACCTGTTACATGGGTACCTATACTCTGTCCGAACACAAAAACGACAAGATGTAAACAAACGTGAATAGGGTTGTCAACTTTTCAATTCACCAGTATTACTTAAATTTCTTCGAATTTGTAATTAAGAATTAAACGAACTTACCTTGTGAAGTTCGATTCTAATTATACGAGCATCACGTAGAAGATGATTACCATTTTACATGCAGCAGTACGTAGTATCATGCCGTCCTTATCACACTGTTTAAAGATATACTACAGAGAAAAAAAAAAAATATTTTTTGTTTCTTTCACTCTCTGCCTACCCTACTTGGTCGATCGGCCTGTCAACGCCGCCATTAATTTTAGAGTTGTTTCGAATCAAATTTTTAAGCGGGGAATTGAGAGAACGTATACTAACCGGGTTGGGTGGGAGTATGGTAATCATCTTCTACGTGATGCTCGTATAATTAGAATCGAACTTCACAAGGTAAGTTCGTTTAATTCTTAATTATACTTTGCATCCCTCCGAAGATGATTACCATTTTACATGCAGATGTTTAGAGTTATAATAAAAATTTGATTTGCTAGATTGGAAATATGATTAATATTATATTTAGTTCCAATAGCACATACATTTCAATACTTATCCAACACTTATATAATTATCTCTTTTCATTAATGAAATTTTAGATAACAAAAAGTATTAACAAATTCAATCAACATGTATTGCGTTAAACAAAGAGGTAGCAAATTCGTTATTTGCAGATGTACTCGTACAAATATCTCTATTATAATATTTTAAGAAAACATTAGAAGTGTCGCTCCAGCCTGCAGCCCTACGAACCACTTGTAAGTTGACTCCAGAGCGGCACGCGGCCGAAGTGGCCGCGTGTCGTGTGCTGTGCGCACTGAACAAACTTGTGTCTACGCCGCTTTTCTGGAGGGTGGCTTTTACCCAATGTGCAAGCGTTTGAGATCCTACCTTATTGTGTGGCTTTCTAAAACTGATAAATAGACTTTGAGAAGATTCACTATTTCTAATATTAGATGTTTTATTAATATACGCTTGTAATGCCAATGCCGGACATATTTTTGGGTTTTCCTTTATGTAAGGTAGTTTAATAAGTGGTTGGTAGGTTCCAGGTCTAGAGTTCTTAATCAAATCAACAATTTTTATCAATATATAATCTCTTTCGAATATTATATTTTCAAGTTTAATAAAACTTAAAGTTTGCATTCGCTGTGCCGAAGCTATTGCAAGTAAGGATACGGTTTTAAAAGATAAATCACGTAGGCATATGTTTTCATTTGGGTAAAAATCACTTACATAGTTAAGAACTAGAATAGGGTCCCACGTAACATCATATTTTGGTGTGGGAGGTTTTAATTTATAAACGCCTTTTAATAATCTGGATACCATAGTATTTGACGACACTGATATATCTAACAACAGTGATAACGCCGATCTTGCCGTATTTAACGTACTATAGCTTGCCCCCGATTGAAATTTCTGTGTTAAGAAGTGAATCAACTGCGTCAAATCTGCTTCACAATAATTATAATTATTAATCTGGCAAAAGTCCCACCAAGCTTTTAAAGAAGAGTTATATTGATTCAGCGTATTAGATGTAAATGAGGCCATAAGTAAATCTAAGGACATTGTTGGAGCACCTCGCTTCATCAGAGCTTGCCTGATAATCTCGCTGCCACCAGGGAAAGGTTTACATGAAGCGGATGAACGTTCCTGAAAGGAGAGTATAACAATAATTTATTTGGCTCAAATGTAACGATTTGAGAAACAATCATCTTTTGATATACGGGGTACCACGGCTGTGATTGCCAGAGAGGCACAACAACAATGCCTTCTGCTTTGTCTACTTTAATTTTTTGAAGTACTTTAGCAATGAGACAAAATGGAGGAAATGCGTAAAAATTTAAATTTTTCCAACTGAAGGTAAAGGCATCTACTATTTCTGATTTTGGATCAAGTTTCCACGAGGCGTATCTCTTACATTTGTGATTTTGTACAGAAGCGAATAGATCAAAGTTCGGATTGCCGAAAACGTCTACAATTTGTGAAAATGCAAAATGGGCAAGTTCCCATTCAGTGTCAATTTTTAACTGTCGAGATGCGCTATCTGCTTCGATATTTTCCGCAGATTTAATATATGATGCAAATATATTTATACCGCGTTCCTCGCACCATTCCCAGATTTTACGAGATAATTTGTTAAGGTGTGTAAATCTAACGCCGCCCATTCGGTTAATGTAAGCTAAGGCTGTGCTATTATCGATTCGAAGAAGAATATTGAAATTTTCAAGGTGAGAAGCGAATGTTTGTAATGCGTAAAAAGCTGCTTTCAATTCAAGGTAATTAATATGCTTAGTTATATCAGATTTATTCCAATTCCCACTAGCTACTTCACCATCGCATGCGGCACCCCATCCAATACTAGATGCATCGCTGTAAATAATAAGATCATAAACATCTTTACGTATAGGAGAGAAGCTATTTTCTATGTTATTTATCCACCACTTTATATCATGGTGCAAATTTTTTGTAATAAAGATATGTTTATTGTAATTTTTTGAGTTTTCTAGTGCTAAGTATTTTTCTCGTTCAAATAATTTTGTATATACCCAACCATAACGAACAGCTGGGCATGCTGAGGTTAAAAGGCCAAGAAATTCAGCGAATTTTCTAATTGTACATTTTTTTATATTAAGAAATTGAATAGCCTTTTCCTTTATTCGTAATTTTTTCTCGCTAGGTAAAGACAATGTCATGTTTACTGTATTAAAAACAAATCCTAAAAACTTGCACGATCTGCTGGGCACAGTTTGGCTTTTGTCCCAGTTGATTAAGAATCCTAAGGATTCTAGAAGGTTTGTAGTGGCCGTGACATTATCGATGCATAGCTCATAAGATGGCCCAATACAGCAAAAATCGTCTAAAAAGTTAACAGATAAATAACCAGCTGATCTTAAATGAGAAAGAACTGGTTTCAATAATTTTGTAAATACAAATGGTGCAGAACAAAGCCCGAACGGAAGAACGTTAAATTCAAATAAATTTGAACGCCACTGAAATCTCAGTTTTTTCCGATCGTGGATATCTACCAAAACAAGAAAGTAGGCATCTTGGAGGTCTATTGTAGCCAGATAGTCATTTTGTTCCGTCAGTTTCAATACCGTTCGGTAGTCCTCCATTTTAAAGTGTTGGACGTTGACGTATTTATTTAAACTTTTTAAATTTAATATAAACCTATGTTTTCCGTTCGGTTTTGGAACTGTAAAAATTGGGGAAACATATTGATCTTTATGTGGGCTGCAAGGAGAAACGATACCAGATTGAACCAGTTCGGATATACACAAGTCAATAATTTCAGTTTCTTTTATTGTATAGGACTTAGTTTTAGGAAGTGTAAGCTGTGTAGGGTTTTCCTTAAAAGGAATTTTATAACCCCTAACCCAAGACAAAATTGTAGGGTCATTAGTAATTTTTGCCCACTGTTCGTAAAAATATTGTAATCTACCCGCAATAGGGATAGGTACCTCTTGAGGAGCAGTTGGATTTAGTTCCTTCTCCCACGATGACGTTGACTGTTCTTCGAGTTGTAGTTGTTCCGATGGCGCGTCTGGAACGGGACTGGAGCCGCATAATTCTTCCTCGGTGCAGGGTTCGCTCGCGCCTCTGCGGCTGGTACATGCGGAGCCCCCCTCGCGTTTAAAGTCCCGCGACTAGCTGCCGATGCTTGACCCCTACTGGCTATCCTCGGTTTCGATCGATTTTCGGTAATAGTCGGTCTCAACTCCATCCCAGACTTGGAAATGGCCTTTGATGACTTCAGATGTTCCGCAAGATCAGAACCGAATAAATATTCGTCTATTTTGGTATTTTTTATAGTGTCTCGTGTCTGCTTATTAAGGGTGTTAATAATAGCATATCTGCGTGATTGAGATTCTTTGTAGTGGTAATCACAAAGCAGTCGACCAGCATCACTGAGTGATTTTATTACTTCTTGTGACACGTCATCTTTATTTGTGGTTATTAGTAGGCTTAGGGCTTTTCCCACGGCCGCCAAGCAGCTTGCCAACTGATTTTGCTTATTTTGGGAATAAGCATCTTTTTTGTTATTTATTTCTGTTAGAGCGGCCTTGATTTCCAAATTAAGTTTAGGTGCCTTTATGTTTGGGCAATTTTCTGGGGGAAGATAGGTCCTTAATAACTCAGCCCTATTATCTTTCACTAAGCCTTTTAACAAAATGTGTTGCCATCTTGTGGAAACATCTTTATGCAAGTTATCACCAAACAGATTTTCTGTGGAAGAATCATCGCCTAATATTTTTAAAATTTCTTGATTTATTTCGGAACATTCCTCAACAGCATTATCAATATTTTCTGTTTGAGACTGGTCGTTAATCACATTTTCATCTGAAAGGCCATAAAATAATATGTTCAATAACATTGTTAACGATAATATTTTTTAAAACGTTAACAATTTTTATTTAACCAAACATAATATAGTATAATCAGGCACGATATACGTGGATTATATTATTATTTATTTAAGAAAAACAATATCAAATTGCATAAATAGCTAGTAAATAAGTCAGTTAGTTTTACATTCATTTTCAAATATGTGAGTATTTACATAGAATCACAACGCTTAAGCGCTCTAACACGGTATACGTGGAGCTCATTGTTATTTATTGAAATTAAAAAATATCAGGTTGCTTCGTCTCATGTACATAGTATTCATATAGAATACTTCTTACGCTCGAACACGATTTACGTGGAGCTTATTTTTGCATTAATAACTCAAACACGGTATACGTGGAGTACAGAATTGCCACTTGCTGCAACACGATTTACGTGAAGCAAGAAGATGAATATAATGCAGTTTGAAATATTTAAAAATTAAATGTGGGTAACATCTAATGCACGACCGGCAGCGCGCGCGCCATAAAGGCGCCGCCGCGCGCCGCGCCGGCGCCGGCCGTTGCGGCAACAAATTCAAGAATGAAAATGTTTCTTATCAACAATAGCGGTGTTAACTACTTACCGTTGATTTCCAAATCATTATCGTCGGAAACACAGTAAGGTGACTCCTCCTGAGACTCACTTTCTGTTGTTGAAATCCTATTTCGATGATGTCGCTGTGATTTTTTCCTTTTCTTCACCTTTTGTTCTAATTTTTTAAGTTTATTCATAATATCATCGTACTCTTCGTCGTCTTTTGATCTTGAACGTTTTTTACCACCCATAATAACGTTAAATATAGGAGAAGATGAACAAAAGCGTGTGAACCGGACCGCACGAAAAAACGTAATGGCGGCGTTGACAGGCCGATCGACCAAGTAGGGTAGGCAGAGAGTGAAAGAAACAAAAAATATTTTTTTTTTTTCTCTGTAGTATATCTTTAAACAGTGTGATAAGGACGGCATGATACTACGTACTGCTGCATGTAAAATGGTAATCATCTTCGGAGGGATGCAAAGTATAATTTAAAGGGAAAACTGTGTTTCGATTTTAGAACAAAATTTTATCAACTACACATATTAAAACACATACTTTAATAACGATTTACGATGTCTAATTCAAGAACCAAAAATTAATTTGCGATTGGTATCATTTGCAACCCTGTGAAACAATCCAAATTAGATATCCTAAACATTTTTCCAAAATCAATAAAGCAGAGTTTTCAGTTGTTTTTGTTATGTCAAAGAAAGAGGCGTGATGTCAAAATCAAAATCAAAAATAGTTTTATTTCATAGGCCAAGTTCGGCACTTAAAATCGTCAACATTTTACAGTATTAAATTATTACAGTATTAAATTATTACAGTATTAAATTATTACAGTATTAAATTATTACAGTATTAAATTAAACCATTGTATTAAACTTCATTACCGCGAGCGCTTGTAACAAGTACATCCAAAGGACAGTACAAGTACATCGTTGACTGTGGTTGTAATCGATACAAGCGGTGATGATATGTATAGTGTTGTTGTTCATACTGTAGAACCCGTTTAAATAGATAGTTATAACATGTCCGGTGCCGGGTGCATGGCAACAGGTTCGCCATATGTTACATGGGGACTTAACGTATACCCTATGAGGACTTAACGTTTTCCCCTTGGGAATGTTGAAAAGGCGTGATGATATGAATTACCGTCGTCCTTCGACACCCACAACACCAAAGGAGTCACCGTCTACACGTCTTCACCAGATAGGTTTTTGGCGCTATGTAACTAATGTGAATACTATGGCCTTAAAATTAAATCTGTAGACATAAACAGTTGCTTGGAATAAAATAAACACCTGACGACCTCCGTGACGACCTCCGTGGTCGAGTGGTCTGTACGCCGGTCTCAAGGCGCCGCCATCTCGAGAGGTCCTGGGTTCGATCCCCAGTGGAGGCAAGTGTTTGGGTGATGAATTTTCAGACATTTGTTCTCCAGTCTTGGATGTTCATTATATATTATATTCTGAATAATTATGTGTATTTATCTATTAAATATATTTGTCCGTCATCTAGTATCCGTAACACAAGCAGCATTTAGTTGCTTAAAATGGGACTAGTTGATAGGTGTGAATGTCTGAGGATATTTATTATTATTATTTATTACCTTTTTATTGAAATAAAGGCTTAGGTTGCCTTTTTCTCTTCGTTTTTGTCACCTAATTGACTGTGACTGAGGGTAATTGTCCTCAACTACGAAACCTCACTCACAATTTTGTGAAACACCGTAATATTTTTAAGGAGAGGAAGGGCAAAGTCGACGCCAATGAATTATTTTTGTAAAATAGCACTTAGAAGCATTAGTATCCACATCCATCGCATCAACGTTTTCTTCTTCAAGTGCCATGTCCTATCGAAGTTGTCCTATCGAAGGTTGGCAATTATTAAAGCTATCTCAACTTTGGAGACTGCAGCACGAAATACTCGTAGTTGCGTGGAAGTTCTGTTGAACCGTTAGCGTAGATTGGCGAGCCATGAAATCCTCCTGCGGCCGGGTGGTCCTTTGCCCTTGATTTGGCCCATTTGGTTTTATGTTATGTTTCCCATTTTGATCTTGTTAAACCCGCATTGGGCCGTGGTGGTGTTGCGTCGGGGTTTTTGCCCGGCAGTCGAGGGTCGCGTCGGGGCGTTTGGCCGGCGACCCGGCCATCCGACAGGGCATTAATGGTGGCGCCTTTCGGGGCGTCGCCGGAGCCCAGGGCCACGCGGGTGACGGGACGGGGGTCCTTAGTCATGGAGGCAGTCAAACGCATTGCACGGGTCGTCGGTAGTCACTCCCGTGGCACGGAGTGGCTGGTCACCCTCCAGGGATAGGCCTGAGGCGGCCGAAAGGCCATGTCGCGGCGGGCGCCGGCGCGTACTCGAGAGCCCAGCATCGCACCAACGCGGCTGTGGATGTGGCTGTGCCCCCGGGGGGTTTCGTGGGTTCGAGCCCCGCATAACCAGGACATCCCCCGAAGCCTGGTATGGGTTGGCCATTACCCCGGGTAAATGAAAAAAAAAAAGCGTGGTGGTGTTACGGCCCATGAACACATGAGGAGTATGCCCAGCAATGAGACGTATAGAGGCTGAGGACGATCTTGTTATACCAAATCGGAACTAGTAGGATTAAAATGCCGCTCTATATAAAAACATAAAACTGTGAAAGATACTTAAGCTCAAACTACTCTGACTTCGAATATATCCGTAATATGTATTAAGGATTATCCGGCCCTCGCAGTGCCGTTAGCGCTTATGGGAAATAAGGGGAACTATTGGTTGACATTGTTGTTACGCGTTTATGTAAAGTGCCGGCAATATTTTGCGGTTTCTAGAAACTTTTATCGCAGTTATATTACGAATATTGTAAAAAAAGTAGTGGCAATTCGGAACTGGTGACGCAATTTCAGTAGGTATTATGACATCGTCCTTTCTATCAGGCGAAATTGTGGGCAATCGCTCTTAAAATTTTAATTACAAAGAAAAGAAAAGGTACTTATTTAAAAAATATCTTTAAGTTTACATTGTCCAATTTGTTTCACGTTAGTAAATAAACATGCTAGTATTTGGCTGAGCTAGGGTCGTTGGTAACACATGAAGGTAATAAATGTTACATATGACAGGTAAGCTCTTGGCCTTCATCTCAGCTGATGGTAAGTGAGGATAAGGGTGAAGGTGAAAGCGAGCTTTACCTGTATCTTACCTCTGATCGCCGAAACACAACAATTATAACATATTATCGCGACAAATTCACGTGAGACGGTGGTGGCTAGACAGGCGGGCTCAGGAGCCCTACCACCAACCAAACCGAGCAGAAAAACTTCAGCCCCAGGAATCGGACCCCAGAACCCGATCAACACCCGGTGGTGTGAACCACTAGACCAGGGATTTATTTATTTATTTATAGTATTTTTAAGAAATATCCGTCATCAAGTATCCGTAACACAAGCAGAACTAGTTCGTTTTAATGGGACTAGTTGATAGGTGCGATTGTCTTAAGATATTTATTATTAGGTCCTTACCTATGAAATTGGTCTTTTGTATGGAGATTTTGGGGATGTCTGCATTTTACATACTAACATTTTATCAGTTTTCTTCACAACGACAAATCCAGAGATAATAAGATTTGGCATGTATCATTAGACAAGCTTAAGCAATATGTGTGTGAACACGCTTGATAAAAATTATTCATCGTTCTTATGTTAATGCAAATCAAATGATGTATTCGGGAGGCACTTAAAAAGAGTTGTCTCCGTGTCCAATTTTAACTCAATTAAACTTACAAAAATTTATTAAATTTAAAAAAGCGAGCTAAAATATAGGCAATTATTTTATAAGAATGTTCTGAAACTTAATAGTTACGGAAAAATTGCTAAGACAGAATAAAAACACCAATTTCATAGGTAAGGACCCAATATTTATTATATTATGTATCTAGGTTACCATCAACTGTAGGTGCCTGTGGCCTCTTACAATTAGACATGCAGATTGCTTGTTAGCCAGCACATTATTAAAATAAAAAAATCTTCATCACCAACCTATTTTTGGACTTATGTCTTCTTAAGGTCGCCACCATAACACCCTCAGCCATCCTCCTGAAAAGAAACACTCAAAACGTTCAAAATCGGACATCAAAACTCTCGAATGCAATCGTAAGCTATTTCGCTTCTCGTGATTCAATATATTGTGAAGTCTTTAGTTCGCTGTATATTTTACTGCCGGTCGCAACTTGTTTGTTTACGATACAGACAACTTAAAGTTTCAACTGTTCGAGTCTGAGAGTGAGACACAATGTGATTTGTTCCCAGAACGATAGTTCCATCTACAAGTTACCGTTCTTTTCTATTTTGATACGCATTTGCTTTTCTTCACGTCTTCGCGTGTGGTAATGTAAATTTTAGCAATAAAATTGTTTTACCGTTACAAACTGTGCTGTAAATAAAATATATACGCGTGTATACCCACCCCACCTTTATCTTTTAACAGCAAATGACTCAGCACCTCCAGATTATAACAGAGTCTACTCTGCACATACTTATTTTACAATATTTAAAATGTTCTAAATTCCTTTTGTTATTATGGCTGTTTAAAAAAGGCTAACTGTTGAGTTTCTTGCGGCACTTCTTCTCAACAGGCCATTCACGTCGAAGTGCTAGTAGGAAAAAAAATATTGACGTGCAAAAGTATTTCATGTAAATCTAATTGCAGAATAAATGATTTCATTTCATTTCATTTCTACTGCTGAACACAGGCTTTCGTCATGGTGAAACACGTCATGAGGAGTATGGGCCGTAACACCACCACGCTGGCCCAATGCGGGCTTTGTTCTTGATATCGAAGCCAGATTGTACTTGCCACTACGCCATCGAGCTTCTTAACGATAACAGTAGGAGAGTCATTTGCAGAAAGTCGGAAAATATCTAACAAATTAAAGCTGACATAGATAACAAATTGGCCTAGACACCTTCGGTTTGTTGGGCCTTTTTCACGTCTCTCTTGTTACCTGTTGTTTAAGGTCCTACGTCATATGTCGAATAGTGAGTGTAAGGGTGTCTTTCCACCAGAGATATGCTGTTGCTTTGCTGTGTGCGAGGCATAGGATTAGGACGGCACCATTTTACGACTCACGTGAAACAAAGTTATCCTATTGGTCTATCTGTTCTTAGGAACCATGACATCGATTTTGATAAATTAATAATGGCATTCAAATATATTTACCAATCCTCATACCTACCTAAAAAAAATCGTTGTTATTGTTGCTGATGTGACTCATAAATAACAAAAATCACATTTTAAATGAAATCCCGTCAAAATAATTAAAAGAATCTAATTGTATTTTTAACAAAGTAAGGCATGTTCTTTGAGGCATAGGTTTTCTTGAGTCACGAGTGTAATATTACTTTATTTTTATTTATTCAAGGTGCATGTATGTTATCTCTCCAATCCTCTGTCGTAATTTGATTGAAGAGGCGTAATTTGATTGGATCGGTACGAATCTAATAGAGATAAAGCATCAAAATTTTCTAAATGGTAGACATTTTCCTGGATATGTACCAATCCAATCAAATTACAATACTGTTGTAGTGTGTTATATTTAATAAGAGGCTTGGAGAGAATCTCAACACAGTACCTCGAAAAAGCAAAAAAAAGTATTACACTCGTTACCCAAGATAATTTTCAAAGTTTACTTTAAAAAAAATGTAATTATTTTGAGCTCTTTTAAATGATTTTAACAGGATAAAATTTTGACTTGGTACGATTCCCAGTTACGTATGATAGTTGGAAAAATAATCAAATGCCATTGTTAATTTATCCAAAATCGATTTCATGGTTCCTAGGATTAGATTTCGCTGTCTCTCATAGATTCGGATCTCTCCCCACTGACCCATTTGATTGATCACCCTGTATTCTAATATTATAAAGATGTAGAGTTTGTTTGTTGCACGCGCTAATCTCAAGAACTATTGGTCCGACAAGAAAAAAAAAGCAGTGGTATAAAGCCCATTTAGGAAGGCTATAGGCTAGTTAGCACTACGCTCAGCACAAAAATTCTACGCGGATGTCGTCGCGGGCAATAACTACTAAGTTAATATTTGGTAAGGACAGACCTACCTCCTTATATTGTATTTCTATATACTTTTTGTCCATGTTCTTTTTTACTTCTTTTTACGTCTGTCATTCTTCTGCTCTTTATTTTGTTCCTTCAGTTTTATATTGTATTTTGTATTATTTTATTTAATACACGCTTCTCTCCCAAATCCGCCTTTTCCTTCGACTGTCCACGACAATATTAATAATAAACGGTCCCGTGTTGGTCTGGGACACGAAAAGAATGTCCCAACTGCTTTTCTTGCGTAGCATTTCGTAAAATGTGTCTAAGGGCGTATTGGGTACTTGGTCTGTGATTGTGTAAGCGATGAGCTAGCCACTTGTTACTACTGTTTCACGATTTTCCATCTGACCAAACCCAATTTTTGTATCGCTAAATATGGTCTTAAGGAACACAGTGCTCCTTGGACTCTGCGACCCCTTCAAAGATCGCAGGCGTGATTGTATGTATGTACGAATATGTATACACGGTTGGCAGAGGTTATGACGTTTTTGACTTTCACGAGTGTATTGTGAATTGCCGAAATATTTTACACTACAAAGGCAGCAGACAAACATGCCGCCCACCTAATGGTAAATGAATTGTGACCTCCCTATGACCTGTGTGACCTGTAGGCTATGGACCCTTGTAGCACCAGAAGTATCTCCTTTTAAAGGGAGCTGCCAACACTGAAAAGTTTTTCACGCCCTTTACTTTTAAATTGAATTAATTATTTATGATTGTGTTTGTCTGTACTTATACGAAGTTTATAGTATGTATACTATAGTCAACCATAAAATTACTTTACCAATTTTGACAAAACTTCCAATCTAATCGAATTGCACTACGACTCATTATTAATGTTCGCATGTGACATTGACATGATTGGTGGACCGTAATCCAATCAGTGCATAGGTTAAAAGTGCAACATAATATACCTAAAGTCTTTTTTCAAAACAATAGTTAATAATTTCTACTAAGATAAAGAATAAATATCACTACAATCCATAGATTAATTAACTAGTATAGATCGGAATATATAATAGTATATCTAGTATAGTAGCGCCACCTAACGCAATAAGTCGAACGAAGGGGTATAAGCAACAATAATAAGATTTAAACGAACTAAAAACCCATGTATGGGAATAGCGATCTCTACTTAATTTATTTTAGAAATTAAGGGGTTTCTATGTTGAAAACCACAAAGAACTCAAATTTGATTTATATGCAAAAATAGACCTTGTTGTGTGACATGCTTACGATATTCACTCTAAGGCCCAATTGCACGATCGAGAGTTAGCGCCTAACCCACGGTTTGCCCATATATTTGCCCCAGGGTTAGGTGCAATTGGGCCTAAGGGTGGTAAAGCAATTTTATGGTCGACTATCCAGTCTGACCATACATTAAACGTCTTAGTAGGTAAATGTCACGTCAGCTCTAAATGTATGAGCCGCGCGGCGTTCCGTTGCGTGCCATTGAGTTAATTGTTATTCAATTTAATGAATATTAGCTAGTATAACTCCTACCACCATACCAATCGTGTCTTATACCATAGTTTCACCATAACCATTACCATAGTATAATTTATTAGTACCATCTAACTTAGTAACTGTAGTGATTTGTGTTGTTGATTAATAAATTTTATATCCGTAGACTATATCTCTGACTTTATCTACCATCCCCTCCTTTAGATTTACATAACCCGTACACAGTCACGAGCAAAAATATGTATTCATTTTAGTACTTTGTCATTCAAAGGATTCATTACAAATTGCCGTTCTAAAAATAGACCATATTTTTGAGCTCTTTTGATTTGTTTCGATAATTTGTTGTAAGTTTAGTTGTGTTAAAATTTGAAACAAAGACAACTCTTTTTAAGTTCCTCCCGAATACATCATTTGATTTGCATTCACTTGAAAACGATAAATTATTTTTATAAAGAGTGATATCACACATATTGCTCAAGCTTTTCTAATGATACATGCCAAGAATTATTATCTCTGGATTTGTCGTTGTGGTGAAATCTGAAAAAATGACCAAAATCTCCATACAAAACGCCAATTTTATAGGTAAAGACCTATTATTCTGTTGAGGAGTTTTTATAAAAACAGCGTAGAGTACCGTATCTGTGAGGTGTCAATATCCTTTGTGCCCGCGTGGCTCCGTTCAACACATTCGGCGGATGCCTAATGGCTCGTGCCGGCAATCAATAGGCGCCATTCATCGAGTCGACGACTTTGTTCGCCGGGTTAAGGTAACACAATGAGCTTGGTATGCCCTCGCGGTAAGCGGATCTTTGGTTATAGACACTTAAGGTGCGTGTTTAATACCCGTTGACGTCAAACAGGTTTGTCTAAAGATTTGAAAAGTTAATTTAAAAGCTTTTGATTAATGTAACATAGTAAGGAAAATGTTTTGATATATTCGACGACGACGACGACCTCCGAGGTTGAGTGGTCGTTCGGTCTCAAAGCGTCGCCATCTCGAGAGGTACCGGGTTCGATCCCTAGTGGAGGTAAATGTTTGGGTGATGAATTTTCAGACATTTGTTCTCCAGTCTTGGATGTTTATTATATATGTACTATATTATGTATATTCTGAATAATTATATGTATTTATATATTAAATATATTTGTCTGTCATCTAGTAATCGTAACACAAGCAGCATTTAGTTGCTTAAAATGGGACTAGTTGATAGGTGTGAATGTCTGAGGATATTTATTTATTTATTCGGATTTGTCATATTTTTAGATCACTTCTGATTTAGGATTTCTTCACAATCTGACTAAGGTCCTTACGCGTAAGCGTATCATATAACGCGCGTCCAACGAAAGTTTTGCTCTCGTTGGACGCGCGTTGTATGAGCGCGTACATTTTCCAACAAAACCACACACGAGGTGGTGTTGCAGCGAATCGCACGAAATGCATAATGTCGTTACGATAGGCGCAGCGTTCTGGCGTGGTGGCAGCCCGCTACCAAGGAGGTTTCACACCTGTGAATAAAGGATAAAGATGACCGCGCGGCGGGCAAGGAAAAACAATCGACAATCGATTCGCTCACGACACGCCATAATTTCAACTGATACCCAAGACGATACGCCTACGCAACGATTCGTTTATAGAACACTGCAAGTCATGAAAATGCATGATAATAGCAATCCATCTCTTCCCTTGGGTGTCGTAAAAGGCGACTAATGGACTAAGAACTATGGGAGTACAAACTCTTTTGATTTTATAATCATTCTTGTCAATGTAAATTTTAAGAAATCAAGTTTGATTTTGTCAAGAAATAAACAATAAAAATTGAGTTCAACGAAAACATCTAGTTTCTGTTAATATAGTATTTAAACTCTAATAACCACAATAAAACTGCACACCATCCAATAGCTTATAACGGCGACAGGCTCACCACCTGTCACGCTGAGTGCAGTCACTGGTGAAGCGCGGACAATGGCAGACTGCTTTTGCGGTGCTTTTGCCTAGTCCCTGACTAACCCTTTGGGGATAATAGTGGTGATTACACATGTATATGTAACGGCTCCGTAATTTTAAGCATAACGTTTATTGTCATAATATGAAAATCCATAATATTGAAAGGCATAATCATCAAAACGCATAAAATTGCGACGCATATTTTTGAGAGTCCTAATATTGTATAGGCTAAAATTGTTTGTCATAAGTATTAAAAGGCACAAATTTAAAACGCACAACTAATGAAAAGCATAATGATCACAACGCATAATGTTTTTATCTGCCCCAAATTGTTTACTAAATGTATTTCGATGACACAAATATAGTTTTTAAGGGTCATAAAAAAAATAACCTTAACCTAATATTTATCAGAACACATTTCCTTGGGATTGGTTCTTTCGAATCAAGGTGATTATTCGATTCATTTTAGGACTACCTAATGTTGTGCTAAATGAAATTAGGAATTTCTATAGTTATGCTTTATAATAATATGCCATTAGAGAGTTATGCCACTTAAATGTTATGACTAAGAAGGAATATGTGACATGATTGTTATGCTATTTGATGATTATGTCATTTGATGTATGACAAACGATGTTATGACAATCGACGTTATGCGAAAACATGCGCTCCCATATGTAACACTAGACTCGTATGCGTAGTAACGATACACCTACGCTTAAGACTCAAGTGCGCAGGGCCTTAGGAATTATTAACTTAAATATTTGGTCCTTACCTATGAAATTGGTGTTTTGTATGGAGATTTTGGGGAATTCTGCATTTTCCATACTAAATTTTTTTCAGTTTTCTTCACAACGACGAATCCAAAGATATAAGAGTAAATAATATTTGGCATCTATCATTAGACAAGCTTTAGTAATATGTGTAATATCACACTTCATAAAAATTATTTTTCGTTTTTAAGTGTATCCAAATAAAATGATGTATTCGGGAGGCACTTAAAAAGAGTTGTCTCCGTGTCCAATTTTAACACAAATAAACTTACAACAAATTATCAAAACAAATCAAAAGAGCTCAAAAATATAGTCTATTTTTAGACGAGGTAATTATGTTTTTGGAATACTCTGAATCTTAATAGTTACAGACAAAATACTAAGAGAGAAAAAAAAACACCAATTTCATAGGTAAGGACCCAATATATTAGAAGCGCTAATTGATTGGTTTCAGGCTGTTTATACAATTTCAGTATAAGAACAATCTTATGAATAACTGAGCGATTAAACCCTTATTAAGCACATGATTATTAGTCTATATTTCCGAGGGGTTAGGCAGACGTGTTGACACTCATATTGTACCTGATATGTATATGTAGGTCCTGTTGCACCCGACAGTGTGATGTCAATGGTACAAGCAGTACTGAAGCTATCTCAACTGGACTATTGATGTACAAGTATTCATAAATAAAATGTTGATAAACTCCTTAAACTTTCAAACTGAATACAAAAAAAGTATCATTGTCTCCCTTTCACGTAAAAAATTCTGCCTGCTTTAAAAAGAGCATTCTCTACAAAACATTCCAGTATCGTAAAATAGGGAAAATATTTATCATTCTTATCAACATCTCGGGGGAAAGAATTTGAAATTTTCTCTTTAAATAAAAAGGTATTCAGTCGACTGATGCGGGATATCTTCGTCTGCCTATTGATTAAGGCGACACACCATTAGGCAGGCATCGCATTAATATATTAAGGCCATTGGGTTCTCTGATAGCACACAGGGGTTTTGCTACTTGATTATTAGAGAATGGGGCTATTTTTGGAATTTGAGTAAAAGAAAGTGTTATTAATAAAATTTGTCGGTGGAATGATTATATTAAATCCTACAAGGTTAGACTAAAGACAATAATAACGATTCTAGGAAGAAATTGATAGATTAATATCGTAATATTTATATGTCGACGACTTTCGAGGACAAATTGTTGAGTATTTTTGTGAACAGTTATTAGAATGGTGAAGAACGGAAAAAATCTTAGTTTCCGAAAAAAAATTTCCTATCTCAATTTACGTATTTAAATATTTTTTCAAGAGAGGAACGCTTTGTGTGTACCCTGCGATAACAGGGTCCAGTACGTGGTTATGTGGATCTGTTGGGTGCTCCCGTTTACGCTCAGTAGGCACCACTAAGCATAGGTTACGTATTAAAAGTAAGCATAGTAATTAAAAGTTTACGACATCTACTAATAAGAACAAAAAATGTTTTCTCTAAAAAATAAAAAAAAGAATAATAGATTTATTGTTCTAGCTTTATCTTCAAACATAATGTTCTTTACTTTCATTGAAAAAACTATCGTAAATGGTTTTGGGCAAACACCTAAAGTGACCGGGCGTTGAGCTTACGCTAAGTCTCTGGGGACACACGAACATGTAAATGTCTCGCAGAAGTTGGTACTGCTTGCGGCGGTGGGCTAAAGTGGTTACTTTGGGTGATTCACTTTACCTTATGACGGGGCTGAGATACTCAAAGCACAATGTCAAAATAAAAAAAATAAAGAATTAAAAATCAATTGTGCCACAGTCAGTATAACTCTACTTAGTGTACATGCACGATATATCATTAGAATAGGGTTTGCCGTCAGCATTTCGCCTTGCGCATTGTTGTAGTTACCCTTTAAATCAGACAGAATGCAACTAACAAGCAAACTTCTGATACGCGTCCTCATTCATCATTCCTCATTTTATTATCATTTAAAAATAATATATATCATTTATATAATATTTTTCTACCAGGATTATATTCTCCATGCTCTCCGTTCATTGGCATCGTAAAGGTAAATGCCCCGTATATATTTTCTAGTCCTTCAAACCGGATCTAAACAGAACAATTATCTAATCACTATTATTATTATTTATTCAAAAATATCAATGTAACTACGCGCAACATACATAATAAATATATAAAAGAAGACTGTAGAACAAATGCTTGTATTCATCGTACAAACATTTTGCCTCCATCTGGGAATCGAACCCATATCCTTTTGAGATTTTGGGGTTTTTTGGGGTTTCGGCTTTTGGGGTTTCAGTGGTCTTAAAATATAAATTATTTTAATGAATCGAGAAGTAAGTAATTTAAATTCTTTTCGGTAATAATAATAAAATGGAAATTCAGTTCAAAGTTCAGTAGGAAATTGAATCAAATTGATTTGAAATCGAAATACTCATACCCTTGGTCATTTCCTTGGTTATACGACAGATGTATAATTTAATCAAACAACAAGAACGTTTTCACCCGATCCCCATTGAAATGAAGTTAATTACAAATAAATTCAACAGTTTACAACGAATTTTCTAGTTACAGTTTTCCCAGCATTTAAACTGGATGTGATTAAAGCAACGTAATAATTAAATTGAATTATTTGATGCCTTGTACCTAGTATTTGGACTGGAAATGTGCAGGTATTTCATATTTCAGTTTCGATCCTACTATTAAACAGACGTTTTATAGCAGGATCGAAACTGAAATAAACAGACATTTCTACGGACAATAATATCATTCGTAGTATCCTAGCGAATAATGAGAATGGAAACCACTATGAGTATTTCGTTAAAGGATTTTGTGTGTAAGTCGATGAGAGCCGAAATAGAGTGAATTTTGTTGGCTGTGTTATTTTGATTTATGAAGATTTTTCTTCAAAATCAGTGGTCAATGATTGTATCGGGGACCTAAACTGGTAGTCGTATTCTATTATTTAGATAACTGTATTTCGTTACCTACATTTTCTTTATTTTATTCTACACACATTCACCTAGAAGCGGATCACCTAAGACGTCTACTTTAGCCGTCTAGTGATGTATGCGGGGGTGATTTGACAAGATTAGTTTAACGGTCTCTTTGTCCTCGCTGATTCGATAAACTGTTATTTTTTTTATAAACACAACATAGAGGGAATGCTGCCTGAATTTTCGTGGGATTTATGAAGGCTACGAGGATTTTTAGGGTAAATAAGGTTTAGGATGAATAAATTTTGTTTAGATCGGTCGGTTTGTGGGCAGAAATATTAATGAGGGTTATTTACTTAGTGCCTGGGTCTTGTCATAGGCAATTATGGGTATCTTCTCTGACGTAGCCTTGACATGTGTGACTAGCATAATTCTTACCGCCACTGTGGCTTATATTAGTGAAAGGTTTAGCTAGCTCCAATATTTCAATACGTCGATTCTATATGGTAATACTTGGTGTAGAACTTTGTCTAGCAGTTTCCCCGCGAGCGACCGTGTTAGGCATGACCAGAGGGCGCAGAAGGGAGTGGAGAGAGAATTTAAACAAGATATTGGTTTAACTCAAATTATTGACCTCAGGGGGTAGGTCAGGTTTTCACTCAGTAGTTCGCACGAGGTAAGTAGGCGACGTCTACGGACTCGAGGTCTACGGACGTCGTTGAAGCAGGTTCAGCCTCGTAGTCAGGTCCGCAAGCTCAGGTACACGGAGCCGTAGGGTAGGCTGCGGCCCGTAGGTATGTAGGCGCAGCAGGCACGACGCAGCAAGGTAGACTGCTGCCCGTAGATGGGATTCCTGAAATAGTCATGTTAAAAGTATAAACAGGTGTTCTCTAAGGTTGACCGACTAAGGTTTGGGCGCAAGAACACGAGGCTACAATTGAAAGCTTCAAATGTTAATAAAAAAATTAAAGCAGTAAGGCGACCTGAACGTATGTAAAAAATTTAAAGGTCAAAACAAAATTAACACGTGGTCACCCTACTCCATTGGAAGGGAACAATTAATTTTACGGACTTATATATTCAGCTAAATAGCTCACTATAAATATTAAAATAAGATATTTGAAATGTAAATTTACTTTAAACTACTCGTAATTAATTATCTTAGCAGATCTTAGCGGTCTTGTGAGACATAAAATTTCGCTAAACAATTCTTTAAGTTAGTAAACTAACTATGATCTTGAAACTTTAAGCCACCTCTATTTCTATTTCTATGAATGTGCTATAGGTAATTTACAAAATTTAAATTATTTGTGTAGTGTTATATTAAAAGCTACCTTAAAAGAAAAGCTTGTATAAATAGACACAAGGTTAAAATTTCAATATTCAAAGTTTCAGAAATGTAATAACGTCGAATTCTACAAAATTGCACTTGCATTTAAGCAAACAGTAAATTAATGTTCCGTTCGAATTTGGAATTCAAATAGGGCTTGGCTCTGCATGCTGATTGGACAACTTCTGACAGATGCGACGCCGCGTTTATTTTTATATAAACCGTTGAATTATAATCTTAACTTTGTATGGTACTAGTGACCCGCCCCGGCTTTGGTTGCCTTCGTTTTACGTTCGTATAATCCGTTCTCAGCGGTTACCTCTCTTTTAGGAACCTACTTGCTAAGATTCGAGTTTGTAAGTGTTACAGTATGAGAGATTTCGTGATTAATCAATTTGGACTTATATTCGTGCCTTTGGGTCGAGTGGTTTATGTTTTCAGGCGTCGGTTGTCGTCGCCGTCTCTGGAAGTTCTGATTTCAATCTCAGTGGGTGCAAATGCACATGTATTTGTTTTTCACTTTTGGATGTCTGTGCATGATTTAGGTATATGTATTGAATATTTATATGTATTAAGCTCCGATATTTAGATTTCTTACTCTGTAATGCAATTCTCGAAATTGAACCTTCTTTGTAAAATAGACAATAAGAAGTTAGTTCACATAATAACCGCTTAATATTGAATCAAACTTGTGGCGCTTTTGTTAGTTTTAATAGCGTTCAAGAGGACAAAATTACAGAAATCCAATTCCAATCCATTTAAATATAGTTGGAGAGGGCAGCCAGTTCGTCAATATTATATATTACAAAATTGAAAAAATAATAGTGAGGAAATCTTTCAATAATCAGAAGATTGACGCTGCAAACACTAAGCCAAACATGCCGAGAGGGATCTGCTAACTAAAGCCTTTTAATTTAAGTTGGTCTCTCGTAACACAGATTCCGGAGTTTTTGGGGCTAGCTCTGGTCCAAGACAGGTACGGTGGCGGGTTGACTTTTAATTAACAATTTGTACTTCTTTTAACATTAAAGGATTGCTTTTAATCTCATAGAAATAGTTGAGATGAGACGATGAAGCTAGCTTTTCAAGAAGTTTTAGGTTTTACCCCTCTTTATATAAGTTATATGCCATAGGAGACACTAGATGCCTCTATTTTATTTGAGTGTTGTGTTCATATCACCATTGCCTCAACTGCGCTCACTGAAAACCAGCGTCGCGGAATAGTCCTCAGCAATCCAAGACTTCACCATGGCGAAGTTTGCTTTGTCTTCGATATCGATAGCCAAAGCGCGCTAACCATATTTTATATATAACTTAGAGTCGTGTCGCAGCATGATACAATCGACGTGACATCAGCTGAGTGGGTGCCATTTTAAATTTTTAGTTTTTAAATTATTGTATGTCTTGTATTTTTTTGTGATTATGCTCCTTATAAATATTTTTTACGTCAAGGAGAATGATCATGTCGCCAGGAAAGTTATGGATGGAGAGGAAGACCAAAGAAAAGATGGATGGATTGTGTGAATGATGATATGATGAGGATTGGAGTGAGTGTTGTTTTGACGAGTAATAGAAGAGAGTGGAAGAAGAAGACATGTTGCGCCGACCCCAAATAGAATTGAACAGGGCAGGAAAAAGAAAAAGAAGAAGAAATATTTTTTATGTCATTTCGATTTAAAATAATCTTAAGAGCAAACAAACTGATCCAAATAATGAAAAGACATGAATTTAAATAATCTTAAGAGCAAATACTGATACAGAATAATGAATAGCATTACTAAAAAAAGCTACGCTTTAGTATTGATAACAAAGTTAACACTAAAGGACCATTGGACGAGTTTTTCGTAACTTAGACTGCGAGTAAGTAGTCCCCTGCGCCAGCAAACTTAAAACTCACTTACATAAACTTAACTTCACTATCCTGAATCGTTGACTTTGACTTCTGTAATGAAAAACTTGAGTTGTAAACTTTTGTAAAGTCATGTGGCGCCATGGGCTCTTCATAAGATAAAGGGAGAAAAAGTTATCAGGAACATTATCCTATTATCTACTGCATTGCAGTAATTTTGTTTATAAATTTGCCTTTGCTGATTAAGTAATAGGATTAAGTTATACGCTTTATTTAAATACCTATGGGAATGTAAGAAGCTCATGACGCTTATATTCCCGGATGGTTAATTCACATTTTGCCTCAAATCTTTAGCTCCTCTATAACACAGTGAGAATGTTGATACCCCAGGCATAGGGTGCGATAAATATTATTCACAATAAAGTGTAAATAAGGTAAACGCAGGTGTTACCGCGACAGTCAAATTAATTTTAGTCAATTACATGCATGTTTTACTTATTAAGTAAAACTTTTATGAAAGATCTATTTATAACCTTTTGATAAAAGTTTAACCTCCTATGTATAACATGTTTGTCATTATATAAAACTGCTTAATATTACCTACCTCGGAAGTTCCTGCAGATTTTCAACATTCTGTATATCGGTTATCGCAATAGGGAATGTTCAGGATTTTGCATTCCAACTGTTGTGCGAATTTCTTCTTTCGCTTGTCGTTTGTTTTGCCTACGGGCCTACATTTACTATTTGAATCTCTTTAGCCTACCCTTATCCCAATTTTATTTGGGGTCTTCAACGAGTCTTTCTCCTTCACTCTCCCCTATCACACGCCATATCAACATTCACTCCCATTCTAGCCATGTCCTCGTTCACACAATCTATCCATTTCTTCTTTGGCCTTCCTCTCTCACTGTCTATACCACTTTTCTCTCAACTTCTCTATCACTGGAGCAGCTTTCAGGCATCCCCTGATATCCTCATTTCTCACTTTATCAATCCTCGTCACCCCACACATTCCTCTTAACATACGCATTTCGGCCACATGCAATCTATTTTCATAGCCCAACATTCTGATCCATACATAACAATGTCTTATGATTGTTTTATATATTTTCCCTTTCAATCTAAGGGAAAGCTCATTATAAAAACGATATGCTTATATATTAGGTCCTTACCTATGAAATTGGTATTTTGTATGGAGATTTAGGGGAATTCTGCATTTTCCATACAAAATTTTTTTCAGTTTTCTTCACAACGATAAATCCAAAGATAATAATATTTGGCATCTATCATAAGACAAGCTTTAGTAATATGTGTAATATCACACTTCATAAAAATTATTTATCGTTTTTAAGTGAATGCAAATAAAATGATGTATTCAGGAGACACTTAAAAAGAGTTGTCTCCGTGTCCAATTTTACCACAATTAAACTTACAACAAATCATCAAAACAAATCAAAAAAGCTCAAAAATATAGGCTATTTTTAGACGAGGTAATTATTTTTTAGGAATACTCTGAATCTTAATAGTTACAGACAAAATACTAAGAGAGAAAAAAAACACCAATTTCATAGGTAAGGACCCAATAATATATACGATAATAATACGCAATCATACATCAGAGAATATGAGGATCAGACATTAAAGATGGAAATCACAAAAGTACATAAAGATCGAAGATTAAACACATTAGTGTATAGCCTTCTTTCTCTGGTTTTTAATCGCGAGTTTAAGTAACGGTGGTACGCTCGGCTTCTGAGCCCTTAAAGGTACCATGACTATTTTTACGGCAGAATTTTTGATTTCAATATTTATGGCGGATGAAATTGAATTTCTGGAGGCTTTTTATGAATCTCCATGTTACTGCGTAGTTTATGGCTGCGTATATTTTGATGTTTATTGTTACCTGTGCAGTAAAGTCTGGACGTTAGCATTTTTATTGTAGCTCACAATATGTGTGTGAGTTTGGAATTCTTGACACAGTAAACGTTTTCCTTGGACATGTATCATTGAATAAAACTTAGTCTAAGAATCTGTTCTTTTTTACAATTTGTTCTAAATATCGCTAACCGTGCACTGAGTCTTTTGCACGAGTTCTTAGGAGCCGCAGGCAAATGCAATTCTTACAGTTCATGTTTTTTATGTGACCGTAGCCACTTACCCGTATAGTGCGTATAGCAAAACGCAATGGAAAATTAATAGACTGAGAAATAGTAAAAATAAAATAATTTTTCAAGCCTTTATTTTATGTGAGACGGCTCCGCGCCATATTGAAACATTTTAGTTCCAAGTCGTCCCGATAGATGGCGTTACTTGCACGTTAAATCGCGCTTTAGAGCTCTGTCGTCTGGACTACCTAAACAAATATTTTTTATGTTTATTAAATTACTCAGAACAGCTAATTGAGGTTTCATTTTGATTTTTGATCATATTATATTAGACCTAGCTTAGGGTTTAACAATAGCGATGGGTCATACTTCCAATATTGAATACCAAGTCTTTCAAGTACGTCCATGTACCAATACCAGGGTCAAATACCAGTAGGCCTAGACAAAATGCCATCGCTTCTTATCTATTCTATTTCTACAATCGTAATAGACTTAACGTTTTCTATCGTAGATAGCTAGACAAGATGTTTCTACTGTCAAGATCGTTGTTTCCATCATGACAGTAGAAAGAAAAAAAAAGTGTCCGTGGTTTTTCTATCGAAGAAACGTCAAACTTACTTCGCGCGCTGCCTCTCGGCTCCATTCGGTTCTCTTCGGTAGTCGTCGCACGGTCCGCGCTTCTGCGCATGCGTGCGCCGTCGATACAAGTGCAAGGGTCCGATATCAAGGCGCGCGGACGATATCATCTGATATTGAAAATAATGAGTTGTTCTGAATGTGGTAATTATTTGGTAATTATTAAATAATGATAAATAATTTAAATTGGGTGTAACGTTTAACAGTGCAAGAAAGAAAGTGCTTTTACGTTCGTGAACATAGTAATTTTATTATTATTCTGGTGTTGTCGTTAAAAAGTGAAAAGGGTTTACAATCTATGTTTATTCCTTTTTAGGATGGCATCTAGACAAAGAGCAATCCCACAGCAGTTTGCCGCGTTGGTAGAATTCATGTGTTGCTGCTAACTACTCGCTAATAAGAGCCCGTGGCGAAAAACTAAGGGCACACAAGACCTACGAAAGAAATATCTTGTTACAATTTTTTGAGTTATTTATTACAGTGTTACATAATTAAAGTTTTATTTTATTTTACTTTTATCTTTAACTCGTTTGTTCCTTTCAAGTGTGTACGCCTTCTAAGTTCACTACATAGTTTTTTAAAAAATCTTTATTAAGTCTAAAATGTTCAACAAATAACTTGTCTGGCATGATGTTAACTTTTTCGGTTTTCATGTATCCTCTGCCGTCTAAGCCAAATTTCTTCATTTTTGGCTGCCCACAAAAGGCATAAAGTATGCATATTAACTTATAATTAAAACACGACACACAAAGCATAAGTAAAAAACCATAAGAAACTCAAAGGTTTACGCTTTACTATTGGGTTCGAGAAATCGTTTGGTTAGCGATTAGTAGAATAGAAACTTATCTATTTGTTTTGTCAAAAACGGCATCTTGTCTACCACTTTGTATGGGATTATTCTACTGTCAAAATAGAATGATGACGTATGATAGAATAGAGACACAGTAGAAAGCATCTTGTCTACCACTTTGCTACTAGCTTGATGGAATCACGTGACTTATCTATCGGAACTGTCAGTCCCATACATTTCTTTCTATTTCTATTATGGAAATCGTCAATAGAATGGCACTTTGTCTAGGCCTACAGGTTTTTAAATACTTCTAAGTTATGGACTTTAACCTTTAGACCCGCCATTATCATGAATTTGAAAGAAAACAATTCAGACAACTAGCTGGGGTGCGGGGGGTGTGGTAATAGCTCTTAAGTGATACGATAGATTCCGAAACATTTCGATCTCCATGGCTACGGCGCGCGTAGAAAGGACCTTATGCGTCGAGCTATCGATATCGATAAATAATTTTGCATTTCATAAAAAATCAATTATATCAGTAACTATTTTTGCCTGTAACTTTTATTTTAAATGTAATATTAAATGACCTGGTGACGAATAAAAATATTTAAACTGTACACTAATAAATTGAGCCTCAGCGGGTATATTTTCATTGAAAATAGTCCACATAAGAGATGTACGTGATACTTTGTCTTGCAGTGCAAAGCATTCTAGAACTACGAAGAAGTAGACGGAAGTTAGCTACGCGTTAGGCAAAATATGATAGGTATTTTATCAACGTGTCAATCGTAGGGATTAAAGTGGTGATTTTTCCACGTTATTTTTTTTATATTTTACAGGATGCTGGGATTTTTATATGTACCTAAATATCACAAAACAATTAATAAAGGTTTATAAGAAATAAAAACCATCTGATAACATAACAATATTTTATTCAAAATAACACTTTATTAAATTACAATTAATAAGTAAGTAGGAATATTGTAAATTACATAATATGCCCTAGTATTAGCGTCATCAAATCAAATCGAAATCAAGATTGTTTAAAAATCAGAACGCGGTATGGTTCGAATGGGTATATCGGTGAGTTTTAGTGATTAGGTACGGTCTGTAAATAGTGAGTGACTGACCAATTTGTTTTTATTTAATAATGAACTTAAATACGAAAATCAAATCTTTCACAAAGATTCTGAGATACTGAGCTTCGATTAAAGGTAATGATCACTCAAGAGTATAGCGACGTTCATGAAAGTTGTGCAGCACCTACACCTACATAAAGGTAAATCATATTCTCTCGCGATGGGAGCATTTGCATTGATATTAAACTTTAACATACATTTTGTTTTATTTATTTATTGACATAAATTAATTTTGTAAATCTTTGTTTGAATATGTTGAGTATCACATGATGTGAATTTGAAGCAACTAAACACACATTTTCTTGAGGTAAGTTTGAAGCTACTTCGTGTGGTATATTAATCTGAAAAGTTAAAAATATTATAAAACATTTCTCAAATCACTTTATTAAAACAAAAAAATGTTACCGTCGTTTAACAGCCCAAGACTTTTATTTTTTAACATTCTTATAATATCCAAAATAAATTTAAAAGTAAGTATTATACTTTTTATAACTATTAAATTAACAATAATCCACCAAATCGGTAACAATAATGCGTCACGTAACTTATATTCTAATAAATATAAATAAATTCTTTATTTATCTCCAATAATACAATAAATATAAAAAACATGATTGGGGTCTCCTATTAAGCTTGTGTCGCCTGTGCCAGGAGCCCCGCTCTTCTACATTGATTTACATACAGATAAAAGAAACGTAAGTAAAACAAAGAAAAATTAAATTACATAATTAGATTTGTATGTGTGTGTGTGTAATGTGTGTAAAGATCTTTTTATTAAGCTTTTTGTGTAAGTGTTTAATATTGTATTAAAATTTTTATAATTAATTTAAATTTTTACTGTAGTATTACCAAATAAATAAATATAAGAAAATAATTTTCTGGAATTTATTCGCCGCAAAAAAACTTTTTTCAAAACATAAAAACTTTAATATTAATACCAAAATTCGATCTAAGAAATGCTAAAAATCAAAGATACATTGTATTTACTTACAATTCACGATAAAAACAGCGTCGGTACTGCATTTTTTATAAGTCGCCGCCTGTTGTAAATTTTTTGAGTCCATGAGGCTATATTTTGATGGAAACCAATTTTCTCTATTTACAGCGTTTATCCACTTCTCTTTCTCGTCTTTTGGAAATCTATAGGAGAAATCTATTTTATTAGGTATAGGTTACTGTAATATGTATCGACTATATAAATACACCGATCTGATCATTGTTATCACCGATAGTGAGAGATGGACATACACGTAATCAGCAAGAGTAAAAAGGACGGGGAGGAGCACGTGACGGACCTGTCCAGTTTATGTTGAAATTTGTCAATTATTTTGAAAATCAAAATAATTGTTTAAAATATTTTTGAAAAATTGTGTAACAAGACTTACCGATGAAAACTAATATTGTTTGTTGATAGATTACAAGTTTTACTATTGATTCTGCACAAATTTACGGCACAATAGGTCATGATGCTGTATATTAAATGTGATTTATGTTTTAAATCTTAACCTCGATTCGGTTCTTGGTTTTGGTCGACACTGACACTGAAAAATCTGTCATGTAAATGTATAAGTTGAAAACAACTTATGTTTGGTTTGAGTTGAGTCGCCCTATATGACACGTCTATAGGAGGCTATGTGGTCGCTGTTCTAAGTATTAGGACAACATTGAAAAACAAACGTTAGCGCGAATTAAAGACCACGTGGCGGCATCTAGTGAAACATCAACGAACTAATTCAAAAATATTACTTAATAAATACTTTTAAAGACTTTGAAAAAATTAAATAAAGTTTTTTTGAAAAAATGTGAGTAAAATAATTTTACATGTATTTTAGACAATAAAAAACAAATTGTAGGTAAATCATTGCATTGATAATTAATAGCTCCACATCAACAATAAAATTATAAATCGTACCTTTTGTAAAATAAATGAAAATTAAAATTACAACAATAAACAATTTTCAAAATATGTTATTAAAAACAATTATTATTTTTATTAAACACTATAACATTTATCGAAGTCGTACAAATCCACAATAAATAAATAAATCCAAATCCCATCCGAAATACCAGCAAGCAAGCCATGCAAGTTTTTTGCTAATAAAATAACATATCCTAACTATATCGTGGTAAGAACGAATTTCAAATGAAATACCAGAATAACAAATACTTCTATAGATAATTAGTTCATATAGCCTTCACAATTATGACTATTATGGCGTGAAGCTCCTGCAACAAGTAAATACCTGGCTTTTCGTCTTGCAGGGCGAACGGGGCGCGTGGCGCCCCGCGTCCGTAAATACTAGCAAGCCATTAAAGTTTTTTTTTGCTAATAAAATAATAGACCCTAATCATATTGGGGTAAGACCGAATTCCGAATGAAATACCAGAATAAAAAAATACTTTCATAGATAATTAGCCCGTGTGGCCTTTATCATTAGGAGTATTATAGTGTGAAGCTCCTGCAACAAGTATAAATACCTGGTTTTTCGGCGCCCGACTCGCAGTCGCGCGCTACTCGCGCTTTCGAGATTCCGGGATCGAATCCGGGTGAGAACAAATGTATGAATATAAACACTTTCTCCATTATTTTTACAAATATTTTTTTTATTATATTTTTTATTTAAAATATATTTTAGAATATGAATACGTCCGATGTTTTGGGGTTTTGCGAAAATTAGATCGGTATCGATAAAATAATTAAAATTTTACTTTTTCGAAGTAATTAAAACTCTACTTTTTGTTGAATGATTTCTAATTATTATATTGATATATAGATAATTTGAAACTCAAATGAAAAAAATACTATAATTCTCAATATTTTGTGTTCTGATTAAAAAACATGCATAATAATTATAGAACATACAAAAAGAAGAAAAAATGCCTGAATTCATTACACAAAAATTTTGCCACACCAGGAATCGAACCCGTTACTTCTAGGGAGAGAACAACTTACCGATGAGAATTAGGAATACTTAAAAAAAGGCGTGAAATGTGTTCAAGCATCTTGACTTTAGTAATCAGGGGTCAAGGACAGTGCAATTTCACGAAACGATCGAGCGGAGACATATTATTTATAATAAAATAATATAAACCTTGGTGTCTAGACTTTAAGGATCACATTAAAAACTCCTTGCATAGTTTTTGTATTGTTACGGTTTCGATTCGAGCAGATTATTTGACATTGTTTTGTAATAATTCTATATTGTCTTTATTAGCCTAATTGGATATAAAATAATAGGTAGGTTTTAGCGAAAAAAAAAACCTAAATCTAAGAGGTAGGTACATATTTGAAAAAAGCATCCCATGTAATCGAACTAGAATTAAGCAGAGATTGTACCTATTTGTATATAATGTAGGTATATGAGTAAAAGTACATACGAAATATGTATATTGGTAATTATGAGGCAACGGGCGGAGTGGGACAAACACGGGACAAACGAACGCACAAAGCCTATGTTTATTTTGCTATGTTTATTGCCTATGTCATTCTTTAATTTATTAATTAATGCAAAAATAACACAACATTATAATATCCTATATATAGTACTTTGTTGGTAGGTATGTAAGTATATGTATATTAGTTGCAAGTATATATTACGTATATATGTATATATTTTAATTATATATATATATATATAAATAAGTAAAGTCATTTAATATAAGTAGGCTATTTATTATAATATAATTTATTATGCTTATAATAATTTTAAGTAGGTACACGCAACTTGTTTTTCTCTTTGTGCACTTCTCCTGTCGCAGGTGGGTTGGAAGAGATATCTTATAGATATAAGCCCTACCTATTGTAATTTTATTTCTTCATTGTATATTTCTTTCTTTATTGTGTACAATAAATTATTAAATAAATAAATAATAATAACATTCACATATGTGCACAAAACAGTTAAGGTACACAGAAAAAGAAAAAAAAATTAATCAAAAAATAATCACACAAAGTTTTTGGCCCCACCGGGAATCGAACCTTTAGAGGGGACGGTGACGCCCTGAAACCTCCCGGCGTATAGGTACAAGTTCTCTTTAGTGAGTACATACTAAGATATTCTTGAAGATGAAGTCACCTACTTACTTGTAATTAATGTACGTAATACAATAAAAAAACCTTAATTTGAACTGTTTTTAGAATTTGATATAATTAATTAAAAGTATTTTAGACAAAAACAAAAGTAAATCTACTAGTTAGTGCTACACAAGTCTACATCAACAATTACGTAATAAAAATCAAATCATAGTCTACAATACAATCAAATAAGCTAATATAATTATTAAACACTATTCGAAGTCGTAAGAAAACTTTGTATGTTAATCTGAAACTCGCAAGCCATTCAAGTTTTTTTTTGCTAATAAAATAATAGACCCTAACTATATTAGCGTGAGAACGAATTTCTAATAAAATACCAGAATGAAAATACTTTCATAGATAATTCGTTCGTGTTGCTTTCAACATTAGGAGTATTATGGCGTGAAGCTCCTGTGACAAGTACAAAATACCTGGTTTTTGGACTCGCAGGGCGAACGGGGCGCGACGCGGCCGCGCGGTGTGCGTCCGAAAAATACCAGCAAGTATTATGGCGTGCATTGCACACAAGTATAAAATACTTCAATAAAAGACTTGGCTCGCAGGGTGCGTGAGTGCGTCTTCGACTACGACGACGACACGTCTCCCTAATCTTCAGAGATTCAGGGTTCGATCCCAAGTGTAGACGAATGTTTTTTGATTAAGCATTTTTTCTCGAACAATATATTTTCAGTTTATTACTAGGTTTATTATGAATAATACATAATTTGCTAATATTAAAATGAATTTAAAAAACATAATAATTGGCATTATGTAATATCAGTAGTTAATTAAAAATTTACTTCTTGTTTATTGAATTGTAATTATTAATTTCATATTGCATGTACCTTTACTATAATATAATTTCATAATTTGTGTTATTGATTGGTACAAGATGACAAATAAATCATAATAATTATAGGATAAACAAAAACAAGATAAAATGTCTGTATTCATCATACAAAATTTCAGCTGAACCAAGATTCGAACCCGAAATTACTAGATGTGACCGCGGCGCAAAATCCTTTCGGCCACGGGGTTAGCCAATAACATGCAAAAATCAATGCAACTTGTTGTCCGAGAATATCAGACTCTAATTGCTGGAAATAAGGCCTAATTATTATTTCTATTATACTAAGGCCTATTTTTTAATAACGGCACCTCGTTCATGGCGAGGTGCGTTGACCCGCGAGCCCGGAGGGCGCGATCAAGTAAAATACTTTCAAGACTTGCAAGTATTTCAGACTCGTACCTGGTGCGCGTACTTGGAGGTGAATACCAGGTTTTAAAACCTGGTCGCGTAAATACGTACCATCCCTATTTAACAATAATTATGCTAGCTTCCAACTAGATAAGATAGCACGTTCACCATAAGTACACAGCTGAATAAAACTTCTTTTGAGAGTAGTGTTTCTGTGGAGAGGCTGCCAGAGCTCATTGAGACAACATTATTTTATTGGAGCAGGGAGCTTCTGTCCTAAGCTGTCAATGTACGCTTTATCAAATTATTTTGTGTTGTCGTCGGCTCTATTGGCTGCGGTGTTCGCAGATGTCACGCTTCTAAAACTGTCTTCAATTCATATTCACTGGTGTTGACAAGTGTTCTGCTTAAACTTTTTGTTTAACTAAAGTGTCATGAGTACTCATGAGTGCACAAAGTAGGAATATTAAATACTACCTAGATAAAAGCTTAAAAAATGTTTTTGTGTGTTTGTTAACACTTCATCGTTTTTTTACAAATGTAAAATCTGCCCTGTACATGTAATAATATGTAATAATAGATGATAACAATCTCTGTGATTGTCTATCTAAATAACTAGTCCAAGTATTACTGCTTATTACGAGTAATGTGTGTATTTACTATCGTGTTCGTAACTTTTTCCTTTTTTCAGATAACTCAACAGTCACGTATTTAATTGACTTTAATCCTCTTTTTAACTGATCTTTAATCCCTCTGCCCGTGCCTAATACGGTCAGAGCGTGACAGATCATCGGGATAGCGGCGTGCTTTTTCGTCTCTTTGATCTTACTTAAAAGTGATGGTGATTTTTAAAAGCATTGATGACTGGCGAGTCTACAACATCGAAGGAACTCCAAAGAATCTATCATGAATCATTCAACGCCAAGATGCGATGTGTGCTTGCAATTGAACGTGCGTTTGTGTTTATGTTAAGGGACGTTTCATAGCTACGTTGGCCGCCAGCGCTGGCCAGAAGCCCGGCGAGATATCCATACATTTTGGCATATAAACGCGTGCGTGTGGCTGTAAAACGATGTTACTATCTCGTGTAATTGTAAGCACACCGGCGTAGCTATGAAACCACCGTAACACCTAAGTATAAGTAATTAAACCTAAACCACGTTTTAGTTCCAGTTGTATTGAGGAATTTGAAATAAATAATCAAGTCAGGTTTCTTAGTTAGTATCAGAAAAGTCCTCGGATCTACCCTCATGTAATATATGCGAAGAAAAAATATTTATATAGCTTTCAGAAATAAATAAAGCAAACTCATTTCGGCGCCGCATATAAAATCGCTTCACGTAGCGTATACTCGATGCCTCCGAAATGTGTGATAGGCAAACAATGTTCTTAAATATTCAACGGCTAAGGCCGTATTATGAGTTGTGATAACGTTATGAATATTAAAGTGTGTTAACGCGAAGTCGGATTGCGACAATGGTTGGCAGGGGCTGTGACGTTTTGAACAAATTAAGGTGCTACTAAGGAAGTGGGATTTAAGTGTGTTTTAGTGACTTCACACGCGGATTTAGTGTCGAGTAAGTTTTAGTGAGACTTTTAGTGGCAAACGGCGAAAATTAAATCCATTTCCATGCAGGGCCCCGACCTTGCTAAATACGAACGTATTTACCATAACCAAATCTTAGTCGAAAACGTTACGGCCCAGCCACACTACACGACGCCACACGAGGGAACGCGAGTACGAGAATATGGAGTGTACCTCAACGATGCGGTGCTCATGGTCCTTAGGCAGATCCGCGTCAGGATCCACGTACGTGTTCCGACAGCTCACGGACCCGAAGTTACAGTGCTGCCATCTATCGTAAACCGTTTTTAGACAACCCTCGTTACACGAAATATTATCATTTATTTATTTAATCTCGCCAGCGCTTGCAGCGCCGCCCATGGGCGTGGCTCTGAAACCACACTAAGTTATTTACTGTCTATTTTTATCATTTCAAGTTAATATCTGTTTTAATATCATTTCAGAACATGCCAAGATGTGTTATGAAAACGGGAAATGAATAACTGTAGTCTGAAAGGCTGCTTTATAAGAAAATGTTAAATAAATAATGTCATGTGAGACAGTTTAATCTCTTATATAACATTTGAGGCATACGTTGAACACATAGATGATTTTCATATTTAGCTGCTGAAAATAAATAAGTTCTGAATTTCAAACCTATATACCTATTAGCATTTACTTAGCTTCTAAGTGGATAGGGTGTCCTCATCTTATATGCGTCCTACTGCTGGGCACAGGCCTAAAGGATAAACACGTGAGGAGTGTGGGCCATAACACCACCACGCTGGCCCAATGAGGGTAGGCAGATATTACTTATTTCCATTTGCTTGTCTCCTTGCCTAAATATTTTATTTTATTTTTATTTTATTTATTTGGAACAACTAACAATTGTACAATATAATTCTTTACAAATTTAATGCTGCTCAGTTACCAACTGTACAATCAGCACAGTTATCCGCAGGTAGTTAAATACATCGTTACAATTATTAGTATTCAATTTGGTCACAATATTTTTCATAGTAAGTGTTGCGAATCCAACCTCTTTTTAGGTTTATAATATTTTTATATTCTTTTTAGTTTTTGATTGATGTTTTGATATGACGTTGTCTCTTTTTTTCATTATTGGCGAATACATCTTTTTGTGCAAAAATCAGTTTATTTTAATTTTAGCAATACAGTCCACTAGTTTCCTACAGTAAGAGTTCCTGACAACAGAGCAGTATTCAAGTTGTGATCTAACAAGGGATTTAAAAAGCAGTAAGTAGGTTTGTAATCGTTTAAAGGATTTAGAATTTCGTGCTACGAATCCGTATATTTACCTCCGTACAATACCTTATTATATAGCTTGATGATGGATAAATAATAACAATTATGGGTCGTTATATGCAAGGAGATGAAGACATAGCTAAAAAGAGAAAGAGAGATAAATAAATATCCTATTAACTAGCTCCATTTTAAACAACTAATGCTGCTTGTGTTACGGGTACAAGTTGACGGATAAATTTATTTAATAGATATTTACATATAAATATTCAGAAAATGTACAATGCTTAATAATGCTTAAATAAGCATCCAAGACTGTCGAACAAATTCCTGTATTCATCACACAAACATCTGTACCCACCGGTAGACCACTCGGCCACGGAGTTCGTCCACGGAGGTAGAGTTTCCTAAAACCCATCCTTAACCATTCTTCTTGTCTACGCCCTATAGGAACCTACTTGCCAAATTGTAATTGTTTCTGAGATTTCGTGATTAGTCTGTCGTCATCAGCCTATATACGTCCCACTGCTGGGACAGGCCTTCCTCATGGAGAAACACATGAGGAGTGTGGGCCGTAACACCACCACGCTGGCCCAATGCGGGTTGGTGGGTAGAAACGGTCACAAATGCGACCGTGACCAACGGCTTAACGTGCCTTCCGAAGCACGGAGGAGGTAGAGATCACAAAGTCTTGGTCACCCCTCCACGGCCTGACCATGGCGAAGGTAGCTTTGTTTTCAATCGAAGCCAAAGCGCACTGACCACTATGCCACCGAGCTCCTCCCTGATTAGTCTGTGTTTTATTTTAATTAAACGATCATTCTTGAATTGAAATTGTTTGTTTTCAAATCACATTACAGACTTTAGAGTAAACCTTGTGTAACACACTCGACCACAGATTACACAGATTCTTTTACAAAACAAGTTATACAGATTATATAACAGTCTGTGAGTGGTTTTTCGCTCTTATAATATAGATTACGAGTATACTGATGTTATTTGTATTATTATGAAGCCACAACGTAACTACCAAATGCGATGTTACGACGCTCCCAACAAGTTATGAAAAACATGTCACGGAAATAAATGACATATGTGATGCGAGCTAGAACGTCTCTCTGTGATATTTGAGACGTTTTCTGAATAGAAAAAGTTAGACAGCTTTGTAGAAGAGAACTCACGTAACGTTACATATAAGGTCTTTATCTCCGAAAGTGGCGTATTTCGAACTCCAAAACGTTCCCTTTAAGTTGAGCCGGTGCTGAGTGAGGTCGCAGTCGATGTCTGCTATGTAAGCTATTTAAGTCTTGTTAAAATCTAACTCTGTCGATTTAGATGTCCTCAGCCTATATACGTCCCACAGTTGGGCACAGGCTTCTTCATGGAGAAACACATGAGAAGTCTGGGCTGTAACACCACCACTCTGGCCCAATGCGGGTTGATGTGTAGAAACAGTTGCAATAGCGGCCGGACCAACGTCTTAACGTGTCTTTCGAAGCACGGAGGAGTTTGAGATCACCAAGTTTTGGTCACCCAACTATGGCCAGACCATGGCGATGGTAGCTTTGTTTTCGATCGAAAGCCAATGCGTACTAACCACTACGCTAGTGAGCTCCTCATTTTGATATCGATCAGTAGTTCGAAGATTTTTTTATTATATTAATAAGTAATTCCGAGGATCACTGGACAATTCTGTTCATTCGTACCAAACAATCCCCCTAACATTGGGTGGTTTCACAGCCACGCCGCGCGCTGCACGCTTTACGAGCTATTTAGCAGCATTTTACTGTGAACGCCGCCCACGTGTGTATGCGTTTTGTCGTCAAATTGTATCGAAATTTTGACGTCTAGCGCTCGCGCGTGGCTGCAGGCGTAGCTCAGAAACGTCTCGCGAATTGCCAAGGAATATAAAATTTTTAGATTATTTTTAATAAAAAACTGTTTATTTTCCAATTATTACAACCTGAAAAAGATAACGACAGAGCAAAATCTTAATTAAAGATCAAGTGCACTGTTGCGAATGAGCCGTGCACACACGGCTCATTCGCAAAAAAATCGTGAAAAATCGTGAAAAAGTAGTAAGTGGCTAGCTCGTCGCCTACACAACCACAGATCCAGTACCCAATACGCGCTTTGTCGCTTTTTACGACATGCTAGACAAGATAAACAGTTGGTACATTCTTTTTGCATCCCGGACAAACACAGGTCCACGCGAGGAATAAAATAAATTATAATTCATACTTTGGGTCGTGTTCTGGCAAAAATATGATTTGAGGATTTTCAAGGAAAGACTCAATGGGCGTTATTTAAGAATGTATTGTCCACTAGAAAACATCGTTACATTGTAATTGAGCGAGATTGTGGCAATACGAACTTTTTTATTCTAAAAGATCTCTTTAGTTGTTTTGAACCACTAATAGCGTTCAACAAAAACAAAATGTTTTCGTAGTTAATAGACTTTTTTTCAAAAAAGCCTTAAATCTCTCATAAGCACCACTATCTTGAATTAAAATTATTTTACATTTCAAGTTTTCAGAAAAAGTGTAAACGTTGGTGAATATGTAGTTCTTTCTGTGTACCGCCACTTTTATCCATTTCCAATACTTTGTTTTTACGTTTATTTCAGAGTTGCAATGCGTGTCGCAGAATCACAGTTAAGTAAGGATCAGTAAATTATTATATCAAACTGGCTTCGTGCTGTACGATTCGGGGAGTTTTAATAATAGAATGGCAATGACAGACTGATAATCCTGTATGCGTATGAATTCAATTACATTTGTAAATTTTTTGGTACTTCGAGCAGGATTCACAGTATTTTACTACACGCTCTCAGCGGATAAAAAAATTACACATAGCTTGGGTTTTCTTTCTTAACCCAATGCGGATTGTAATAACGGCTTAACATTGTGACGGGGTGAAGCCGGGGATAATTAAAATTCAGTTGGGTCGTCACTTAAGTATCGTATATTATAATGAAGATTTAAGGCACAACTGAAACAATTATATAAAAAAAAGGTAAATTACACAGAACACAAAACAATTTCACATTTAACACTAAATATATTATAAAAAGGGTAGGGCTACTTACAATAGTGCCTTAGAGAAACATATAGTCCTTGTTATAAATTAGGAACTGATAATGTGGTTTGTTGTAACTTTGTCTCAGCTTATAAAAAATGATTCACTTTATAAATATTTTACAATTATTGTTAGAAGGGAGTCAACCGCTCTACGCACTGACTCTCGTAAGAATGAACATCGAGAACAAAACAAATAAAAAGAGACAGATAGCAAATTTAAAATCGGAAACCAAGAGAAAAATGGCCAGAGAAGGGCGCAATGACAGCAACGAGGCGCTAATATAGCTATGGCGCCTCGTTACAACGTGTTATCTAAAGGGCCCCAGCTTACAGTTTTGGTGACCAATCTAAGGTTAAATAAAGACTTTTTCCATCCATCAAATTCACTTGGCACTATAGCTTCAGTACTTATTTCTACTGATTGCACCGCACTGTGACGCCTGACGGGGCGCATTCCATTTCTAGATTAGATTCCGGTGTCGACCTCTCTCAATGGCCTTTTGATACTTTCATACCTCACTGTTATTACCATGCATGGTTTACTTGTTGTGGAGAAAAATTCGCGCCTTCTCCAATGTCACACGTTAAAAGTAGTTTTTCCGCCAAATACCGCTTCCATTCATTCATCATCATCATCAACAACCTCTGCTCGTCCACTGCTAGACAGGTCTGCCCTAATGCACGCCACCGCTCTCGATCTTCCGCCGTTCGCATCCAGCCCACTCCAGCCAACCTACGAATATCGTCATCCCATCTTGTCACAGGGCGTCCCACACTGCGTTTGAGTCGCGGTCTCCACTCAAGAACTTTACGACTCCAACGGTCGTCAATTCTACGGCTAATATGACCAGCCCACTGCCACTTCGGTTTGCTAATACGGTAGGCTATGTTGGTGACTCTAGTTCTCTGTCGGATCACATCATTCCTAATTCGATCCTTCACAGTTACTCCGAGCATCGCCCTTCCCATAGCTCGCTGAGCGACTTTATGCTCGCTGAGCGACTTTATCTCTTTATCCAATACCACCTCCATTTGTAAAATTTTTAGTGTTGTAGTAATGACGGGAAAGCTTAGTGTTCAATGTTTTGTAGTTATTTTATTGGTGAGTAGATAACTATGAACTTCTGAAGAGTTTTCAAACGGTGCAGCAATCAAAGTGAGGATTAAACGTGCTGAGTTACTTGTCCTTTCTTCTGAGGGCAAGGTCTTCTGGAAGATCAATGAACAAAACGGTTTAAATAAATAAATGTCTTGAGTATTACTCGTACCTATTGGTGATAGGGTATTTACAATACCAAAAGTCGTTAATTATATGGAAGAAGTTTAAAAGAAACTCCAGTAAGAAGCTCTAACAAACAAGAGGAGCTCGGTGGCGTAATGGTCAGTGCGCTTTGGCTTCGATCGAAAACAAAGCTACCTTCGCCATGGTCAGGCCGTGGATGGGTGACCAAGACTTTATGATCTCGAGTTCCTCCGTGCTTCGGAAGGCTTGTTAAGTCGTTGGTCCCGGTCACATTTGTGACCGTTTCTACCCACCAACCCGCATTGGGCCAGCGTGGTGGTGTAACGGCCCATGCGGTGGAAGCTAGGGCAGCTATGGTGCTGCAGAATGCAGGCCTAGCCACCTCCACCTTTCTGGCTCATAAGATACCTTTTCACGCCACTTTTGAAGGAAACCATGATGCAGGATGGAGGGCACACGTGTGCAAATGGGGAATTCCATGCTCTGGATCTATAAGCAATGAATGATTTGCTGATCCTCTTAGTTCGCGCTGATAAAGAGTTCACAATATATGCGTGTAATAATATTGGTCAACCTATGAAATTGGTGTTTTTTTTCTCTCTTAGTATTTTGTCTGTAACTATTAATATTCAGAGTATTTCTAAAAAATAATTACCTCGTCTAAAAATAGACTATTTTTGAGCTCTTTTGATTTGTTTTGATAATTTGTTGTAAGTTTAATTGTGTTAAAATTTGACACGGAGACAACTCTTTTTAAGTGCCTCCCGAATACATCATTTTATTTGCATTCACTTAAAAAAGATAAATAATTTTTATGAAGTGTGATATTACACATATTACTAAAGCTTGTCTAATGATAGATGCCAAATATATCTTATCTATTATCTATTATCTTTGGATTTGTCGTTGTAAAGAAAACTGAAAAAATTTTTGTATGGAAAATGCAGAATTTCCCAAAATCTCCACACAAAACAACAATTTCATAGGTAAGGACCTAATATTTAGTATGAACGTGGAGAGTCCTAAATTAATAGAAACGCCAAAAAGTGGTGGATTGTGTGAGATGTGGTTTAAGAAGGAAAGAACTAGATGCCGAACTAACGAGTGACAGAGTAGATTGGAAGAGGAAAATATGTAATGCCGACCTCATCTAGAGTGGAAAAAGTAAATTAAACTTCAAGTTTTTTTCAGCGGTAAGATACTCGTAGCAGTAGTCGAGTTGGGACGGAAGGAAAGACTCGTTCGAGAGGCAACGGGAATCGTTGGTTCGATCCCACCGCCTCCCTGTACCACTGAGTTTGAATAAAATTTATGTACAGTTAATTGTGAATATTGCTTACCTCATTGGGCCCGGTGCAAGGTAACAGGATCGCCTGGGGACTTAACATATCTAGAGAAATGTTTTTCGAACCTTTTCCTACCCTTTCGGGGAAAATTCGTGATGATATGTATGGTGGTCAAGTTCTTTTTAAACTCTGTGATATAGGCGGGGATTGAATAGACAAGCTCTTTTATTTTTTTCTGAAAAATAAAAAATGTTTAATATATCAAAGTTGCCATAGACAGCTTCAGTGTTTCTACACAAAACTTATATTTTACATGTCGCTGTACAATGTGCAGGATATAATAACGTCACAGCCGACATCAGTCAAACGTCGGCAACACATCCGATTGTGAAACTCTTACTTCTAGCCATTTCTCAAAACGTCGTTCTGTGCAATAAGTCCGCGTCACATACACCGGGGCCAAGGGAAATTGAGAGCTCAGTACCTTGGCTTAAAGTTGAAAATAATATATTATCATCCCCTGAACACTGAGTTTACACTATTCAAATATTAGAACAAGATGTTTCAAACACAAAATGAAAGCCAAAAGCGGGTTGTATGGTCCCTTATACATAACTAATTATTGCCAAAATACTCGTATAAGGATCGTAGCTTGATATTTTTAATAGCCGAAAAATTTTATATTTTTGTAAAAAATTTAAAACTATTGTCATTAAAGCGCATCTTTAGGTTTCAAGGCGCTCTCAAGGTTTAGTTTAGTTTATCAGAAGAAACTTCCTGAATTTTAAACTCTGTTCCTTACTTAAAGTTACAAAAATATTGTGATTATTACACAAACATCTACCCAGGAATCGAATTTGGGACTTTAGACACGACACCTCGAAACATAATTAAAAAAATATTGCCAGGCCACTATCCCCGAAGTGGTAACCCAATTAGACTGACATAATATGTTTATTTTTATTCTCTTTAAAACAAACCCAAGATACTGACTCCACATTTACCAATTTCGCAGCACATTGAATGATTTATTTCACGCGGTTTTTCTCAACGCCTAAAAGGATTCGTGATATGAATACAGTTATTTATGGATCGAAGTTCATTCAATGTGATTTAGGGGAAATCACGGTTTGTGCCTTCAAAGAGGTAAATGATATAACGTCATGGTATTTTCTTATGAAATTATAGGGATATCTAATTACCTTAAGCATTCATCCCTATCACCCATCTCCTCAAGGGTTTCTCTTAATGCAAGAGGATCTGCTGTGGTGAAATTGTTCGAACGCGTTGGTCTTCAACAGTGCTGTTTTGAAATAATAAGTATGTACACTGTACAGCAAAGAAAAGGGGCTACTTGGAAAGTCTTCAATATCTTCAAATGTACTTGATCTAGCTTTATGAATTAAAAACCAAATTAAAGAATATCTAATGCCGCGTAAAATGATGTATCAAACATTTCCATTCAATTTAGATAATTTTAAGAAAAACTGAAATTGTAAAATTATGGTCGTTTATCAATTTTGTATAAAAAAATTCAAATCATTTATTTCCCGTCAGTCTTAATATTTACTTGAAAAATGCTATAAATGTGCTTCTCTGGCTTGCACATTTTATTTTTCTTTAGTCATCATTGATTCAATCCCTTTAGAATGTGCAGGATCCTGACAATACTTGAGGAAAGGGGCAGTCAGCAAAATACAGCGGAATCTCCTGGTCTGACTCTTTTTCGAGTTTAACGAGAGCTTTAGCGTTTCCATATACCGCAATCTAATCTTGGAAGTCCAGAAACAAGCCAAACAAGGTACACGAATGCGTGGGGACGATTTCTATATGGTATCAACAGTTTGGACAAATCGCTTTCTTGCGGTCGTTGAAGTAAAAAATAGTCATTTACCAATTACAGTAAAAACAAAAAAAAAAGTTTTAAACTTTTTTACTTTTAAAAAGTTAAACTCCTCCTAAAACTTTTTTACTTTTAAAAAGTAAAAAAGTTTTAGGAGGAATTTCCTTCCTCGTACGCTTAGGCTGTGGAATGAACTCCCTGGTGAGGCTTTCCCAAGAGACTACAGCATGGAGTCCTTAAAAAAGGGCGTGAAAAGGTTTTTTAAGGGTCGGCAACGCGCTGGTGATGCCCTCGGTGTTGCAGGCGTCCATAGGCTACGGTGACCACTGCCCATCTGTGTGGGCCGTATGCTTGTTTGCCACCCTAGTTGTATAAAAAAAAAAAAGAACTCTAAGTACGGATACAGTAAAGCGGAGTCTAGCTGACGAAATTTAGGGATTAGGACATGCAAATGGCCCAAAAGTAAACGCTACAGAAACTCAAGGTTGTGTTGTAGAGAACACGAGAATTGGTTTCTGAATGCTGGTCGAGATTTATGTCTTCAAACGAGTCAATATTTTGTTTAAATAAGCACGTCGGAAAAAAAAAGACTGACAGAGATCTATAACTCTGTATTTAAGGAAAAAAACTAACATACAGGTTCTGTTCTCTACTCAGCCTTCGTTACGTAATGACTTAAACATATATAAATATTCGTACTACTTCGGAGATAAAAGTCATGGTTATATTATTCCCAAATACCACCAAATTATAAAGAAAATAAAGAAAACAGCTGTTCTTGAAAGAAAAGTCGAAGGCTTACTCTTTAACAAAATCCTTGCTAAACATTTTTTGTTCTGATTTTATTTTGGAGACATTCATTACTCTCATCTACCAGATAATTTGTCCATTTGTTATTCTAGGCGATAAATTTTCATGGGCTAAGCTGAAACAATAAAATAAATGTTTAAAGCTAAAGCTCTTACTATGGGCTCGAAATAAAATAAAAAAAGACAGGGTTCAAAAAAAGATGTACCAAAGGTAACTGAACTACAATAAGTAATTCGCCCGTCCTCAGCCTATATACTATAAAATTGATTCACGCACACATCTATTCAATATTGCATAGTATTCTAATATCGCAACATTATGGGTTTGTTAAGCAATGATACACGGTTACCAATCTCGTTTATACACACACCAATTATATTTTTGAAAATATTAATGATTGCAGTCAAACTGATGCAATATACACTGATTGTAGTCGATAAGGTCGACCATGGTATATTACTCAAAAAATCTGCATATAGTGGTAAAAGGAACATTCGATAAGGTCGACCATGGTATATTACTCAAAAAATCTGCTTATAGTGGTAAAGGGAACATTCGATAAGGTCGACCATGCTATATTACTCAAAAAACTTACGATGATATTAAGGAAAATTTACTACGATGGTTCAAAGTCTTATGTTGAAAATCGGATGCAAAAAGTGGTGATTAACGGTTCCTGTCATTGAACACTATTGAAAGTAACAAAAGCGCTACATTGAATCAAATTTTTAGCGGTTAGTATGTAAACTATTGTCTATTTTCGTTACAAATTGGAAATTGCTAAAATTTGTTACTCTACGAGTAAAACCGATGACACTCAATGGTCATGCAATCCAATATTCAATATTTAGTGTCAAATTCGGTTCGAGAGTAGCAAATTTAAAGTAGCATCCAGTGACTTTTTCTGGTGATTATTAGGAACACATTTTTAAATCGAATACCGATAGTAACGCTATCTGTATTCGAGAAAAAGTCCATATTTAACCCCGTGCAGATGGTTGAGCAACCTTAAACGAATATATATTCCACACTGTGTAGCCAAGGTCTCGTGGAAAAATTCTGCAACCTAATTGCGTAGGTGTTAACGCACCCTAACTCTGAATTTAAATGAAACTGCGTTGATTAATTGAGACTTTAATGGTAATTGAAATAAAGTGGTCTTTGTTTTTGATACGCGAAAGACAATGTCTCTGTTATAATTTTGAATAAAATTCTGAGTGAAATATTTTTGTGATTAGTTTGAGTTTAATAATATATATTAAACTCAAACTAATCACAAAAATATTATGGTAATTAAATCATATTATATCGCTAGCAGATGTAGACTATTATTTTTAAATTTTCTGTATGGGAGGCCTGCGTCCAGCAGTTAGCGTCTTGAGGCTGATGATGATCATGTCATATAAATACTATTGTCTTTTCGATATCATTGTTTATATATAATAGTCCTGCAAAATATTATCTTATATTATTTAAATTAGAAATAGACGTTTAACCCTTGCATTGATCCCGAGAGACGTCAGAGTTAAAAGTTAGTTCGCATATTTATCAGTACGTGTTTTTTTTTATGACAATAGCTTATAGATACTATTATATATTTTAGCGCTAATGTCTACACTGAAATATATAAGATAAATATTATATTGAGGTATGGCGTATAAAGTACGTGTTAACACTTCTGCCTACTACTTCGAGGTAAGGGTCTTTTCATTGGTGGGCTAGCCACACGCGCGTCACAGATATCGCTGGCGCTGTCGGCCTGCGCTGGCGGCTACCCCACCTATGAAGTCACCCTAATGGCGAATGGTATGTATGTACATACATTTAATTATAATAATATTTTATTGAGCATTGTCACAAGAACCATGATATCTTAACGCCACCCCCTTATTCTTAAACGCTATTTTAGTTTTAAGCAAGACTTTTAAGAAGAATTCTAAACGGAATAATTCTGATTCTATACTATATGCGTCTCAGTTTGATGTAAAACCAACTTCCGTTAAATAAATATTAGGTTAAATTGGTGTTTTGTATGGAGATTTTGGGGATGTCTGCATTTTACATACTAACATTTTATCAGTTTTCTTCACAACGACAAATCCAGAGATAATAATATTTGGCATGTATCATTAGTCAAGCTTTAGCAATATGTGTGTGAACACGCTTGATAAAAATTATTCATCGTTTTTATGTTAATGCAAATAAAATTATGTATTCGGGAGGCAGTTAAAAATAATTGTCTTTGTGTCTAATTTTAACACAATTAAACTTACAAAAAATTATCAAATTAAATAATACGAGCTCAAATATATGGTCTATTTTAAGAAGAGGCAATTATTTTATAAGAATGTTCTGAAACTTAATAGTTACAAGTTAAGAATAAAAACACCAATGTCATAGGAAAGGACCCAATAGTCCGCAAATTACATATCCTGCAAGGTCTACTTTTAATCCACAATAATCCAAGTTGTCTACCAACACGTATCACAAATATACTCCTAGGCATACAGAAAGTAAATCTATATCTATACATATTATAAAATTGTAGAGGTCGCATGTCTGTACATAGAAGAAAAATGCTTAAAATCAAGCCAGAGGGATGTAAGGAGGGAAAATACCAAAAAATTTTTTTTCATTTTTGTTTCTCTGTCTGTTTGTCTGTTTGTACGGGATAATCTCCGAAATGGCTGGACCGATTTCTATGAAATTTTGCATGGTGATACCCCATATCCCTGGTCAACATCTTAGATACTTTTTATTCCGGAAAATCAAAGGGTTCCCCAGGGATAGTCAAAAAACCAGTAACCGCGAACGAAGTCGCGGGCAACAGCTGGTATTAAATATTACTGTGCATCCCCGAGGGAGGCTCTCAATGAAGCAGGAATGGCCTGATGAAACCATTGATGAAGGTAATTTACGTAATTCTTCGTTTTTAATTAGCCGACGAAATCGCTAAGGGCGAGCTGGAGCAATGGAAGAGTTAGTTATTTGATTGGTTATGTAAAATGATTGGCCGAATGTACATTTTAGTTTATAATTTAACACCTTGAAGCCTTGAAAGCATATTTTTATTGTGTCTCTTTTGTGGCCATTCAGAGGTTGATGTGACCAAATAAATTATTTTTATTAAAAAAAGGTATTGTAACGTATTCAAATTAAACGTTACGCACGCGTTAACGTTAATGTTATTTAAACGTAAACGTTTCACATTAAATAGAATGTACCTCCTGTTTTTTTGCCTAGCATGTCGTAAAAGGCGACTAAAGGCGTATTGGGTACTGGGTCTGTGATTGTGTCCTTTTTTTGTATGGCTAAATGTGGTCTTAAGGAACACAATGCTCCTTGGACTCTGCCTACCCCTTTGGGGATTGCAGGCGTGATTGTATGTATGTATGTGTCACATTAAAAAAATGTATTTAAATTTGATATTTCTAAACGCATGAGTATGACGATCTAATCCTACAGTAACTTGTCATGCCATACAGCCCCGAAGCAAAAATTGATCAGGCCAAATTACATTAATGTTATATAATTATATTGCATATATTCATTTATCATCTTGTTTACATATCGCAAGCGCGTAACATTGGAACAGTAGTTTTTTTTAGCTTAAGGTAAGGTTTCATAGGTGGGCTGGCCGCAAGGGCTGCGCTAAAATTACAAGAGTAACATCGTTTCACAGCCAAACATCACATTACAATAGCCTCAACCTTAACTCAAAATGTATGGAAATTAAAAAAAAAAACAAAAAAGCTTTTGGCCTTCATCTCACCTGATAGTAAGTGATGATAAGGCCGAAGGTGGAAGCGAGCTTCCCTCAACAACTGAGAAACTGGCTATCTTACCTCTGATTGCCGGAACACAACAATTACTTATAACATTGTTATTATGGCGACAAATTTAGGTAAGACGATGGTAGCTAGCCCGGCGGGCTTAGAAGCCCTACTACCAACCAACCGGAGCAGAAAAACCTCTGCCCCCATGGGGAATCGAACCTGGACCGGTCAACACCCAGTGGTGCGAACCACTAGACCAGAGAGGCGGTAAACACCTTCCAGATTTTTTAAATTTAACTCTTTGAGAGCGTTCTCAAGATTGCAGCCGTCTAATAACGTTTTTAAGCAATAAAATTAAAGTCTGCTTCTCACAAATCTCTGATCTCTAGAACAATGGTCCGAAATCCTTTAGAAAGAAAAATATCGTCGATTTGTCTATGGAAACTGCTCGCATATTTTAGGCCGTCATGTCATAAAAGTCAAGATTCGCATAATTGCCGTCCTTCTTTAAAATGGAATTTCGAGTTGGAGAGATTTGTTGCCGACGCTTAATTTTATGTTAGAATTTCAAATAAAATAAATTATTATCCTTATGTTTAGCCATTCAAAAGGTTTGGTAGGTTCAGCGCTTGAATTACTCGTGAAAAATTTATAAAAATTACTCTTTGAATCTGGTAATTAATGTTAATGGGAATTTTAATGGAATTACACTTTTCTTGATTTTGATGTTTGTGACAATTTTTATTATTTAAATTAAACAACTTTCTAAGAAATTGGATTTATTTGCTTTTAATAAGTGTTTGCTAATTATGTACAAGAATTTACTTATATAGTGTTCATCACTGCTAGATGTTATAGCTAAATTACATTATTAGGCTCTTTGTTGTTGTAATTTAAGTTGAAGATAATTAGCAAGTTACTTATTTTTGAGAATTCAATTTAGTTTTTTTTTTGATCTCGTAGCTTATTATCATATCTTAAAAATAATTTAAAAAACAATAATATAAAGGGAGAATTGTCGGTTTCGGTCGGTGGAATTGTGTTTGTCGGTGTACGAAAAAACCTTCTTAAGTTTACGTATGCACCGTATGTTTCTGTATACCTTAATTATACATTATTTGTATGTTAATAAATAATAAATAAACAAACTTGCTGATTTTCTTGCCCGTTCTTCTCAGCACAGAGGTAACAAGGTTCTCCAGGTAACAAATTAACGGTTGACATTCATTTTGAAGTTATCAAGGGTGTTGTGAAATGCCCAATAAAAATAAGGAAGATTATTTACCACGTTCACGTACCACGTTTCATTCGTGGGCTGGACCCAAAGTCAGTCAGGTCAACGGCGCCGGCGAGTATTTTCATACATTTTGATACTTCAAAATTGCATTGCATTGCATTTTCAGTCATTTGCCTATTGATATAATTATTTATCATAATAACTAAAATGCGCACCACGTTTTTCGAAAATTCTTTTAACCAAAATATTATTTAACTCTTTAACTCTTTATTATTTAATCTTATATATTTTTATTTACTATCGTATTGTCACGGGAAGCAAGCCTGTATGCAAAATTTCAGTTTAATCGGATGTCGGGAAGTGGTCGAAAAATCGATCACCAGATTTGATCTCCGTGGACAGACATATAAGAAAGCAAGCTAAGAAAAACGTGATAAAGGAGTATAAATCGAATAAGCTTCCTAAAAATCTGTCAGTACGCAGGTCTATACTTGCCCAGTGCAAGTGCAGTGTTATGAATCAGAGCGATGTGACGTTGGCGGAATTCCTCGGCGATTAATATCAGTTTTCATAGCGCTTATTTATCGGTACCTCGTTTAGTTGCCGAGTGAAAAGATGAACGAATTGATGTATGGAAGTAGTTTCAAGAAATTTAATACTTTCCTAACGGAATGTAGGGGAATTCTTTCAATACGACGAGTAATCTATTGTAGCGCTTTTCAACGCAAATACTTTATTGCGAGGAATGACACATTTTTTTTTTTTTTACTTTATTGGTCAACCAACAACTTATGCACTATTGCAATGACAAAAATTATATCACTAAATTCTTAAATCTAAGTACACAGTTAATTAAAGGTTAACACCACATGCAATGTCAAATAAAAATCTAAACATAACAATGTGTAAAATGAAAAACGGACAAATTTTAAAATGGAATCTAACAGAAATCAAATGCTAAAAAAAACAGTTATAAATTATAGGTTTTGTAACGCCTCACATATATTTTTTCGAAATTTGCCCAGGGTTACAAGGTTGATGTCAGTTAAATGACTACATAACATTTTAATGTCACGTTTATATCCCCGAAGGGGTGGGTAAAAGTGGTAAGATCAACATTTCCACGAATGTTGTAAGTCCATCTTCTAACAAGATATTTTAATCTTAAAAAGATTTCTAATGAATGAATTACGATCGTCTCACGCAAGATAATAGGCTCTCATGGAGGTATTAATACCAGCGTTTAATATATCTCATCTCACCATCCATTATTTTAACAGCTTACTAGGTTTCATTTAAAATTAGATCGCTGGGACGTACAAATGTGATTACATTACGGGTTTTAGCATGAATTTTATTCAGTACTAGCTCTGCCCGCGACGTCGTTCCCATGGCTGTTGATTTAACGCCGATAAAAGTTGACAAAAAGTTTTTGTGTTTTTTAACACTGCATTGTTAAGGTTCCGTAGTAAACTAGGAACCCTTATAGTTTCGCCATGTCTGTCTGTCTGTCTGTCCGTCCGCGGATAATCTCAGTGACTAACTGGCACTAGAGAACTTACAATGTGCTCAACGCTACATTCCTACCTCTTATTATCAAAATAATGATTGTTAATAGTTGAACTAAAGCCTCTAATTATCAATGCCGAAAAATTTTTCAAATGAGAAATGAACTTACATTTTGACGGAATATGTCACATAACACTCGGTTGAGCAGATATTAATAACCGCGGTCACACCCGCGCGGTACCCGTTCCCATGGGAATATCGGGATAAAAAGTAGCCTATATCCTTTCGCAGGCTCTAGACTATCAAAAGTTGCCAATACTGATAGTGTAGTAATTGCGTACCATGGATATGTTGAGTCTATACTACGTTATGGAATCATATTTTGGGGTAATGCAGTTAATAAAAACATTATATTTAAGGCGCAAAAAAAGTGCATCAGAGCCATGAAGGGTATTAAGTCGACTATCAGCTGTAAGCCATTATTTATCCAGTTGAAAATATTAACACTGTCATCATTATACATTTATGAGGTGGCAATGTATTTTATGCAGAATAAACATTTATTTTCAACATTCTTACAAAGAAATATTAATAAGCCCCACAGATATGGGAATAGAATATGTGCAAATAAATATAAAACTAGGCTAATGTTATGCAGCTTCTTTGGCATGGCACATTTAATATTTAATAAAATACCTGATGCTTATACAGAATTACCAATCAAACTATTTAAGAAGCGCCTGGTAGCATTGCTCATTGACAAGGCTTACTATTCGGTTTCAGAATTTTTGGAAGACAAAAGGTTGAAATAATTGGACATGTTTTGATTGATTTATTGGAATTATTATTTTCATTTCTATTCAATTGACTATTTGTTACCATTTTATTGACTACAAATCTGACAAATCTAATAACTATTATTGTATATAAAAAATTCCATTAATATAATTGACATTTGATATTTATACTGACAAGATCATTAAAATTGTATTTTATTTTGTTTTTTCTCAATATTTGTATACCTTGACAAAGGTGGAAATGTAGTGATACTAACCAACCATGACACCAATCATTGTAAAACTAACCTACATTTCACAAATAAATAAATAAAATAAATAAATAGACAATCTGTGTACCAAATTTCAATTGAATCGGTTCAGTAGTTTTGACGTGAAAGCAAGACAGACAGACAGACAGGCACAGTTACGCATTTATAATATTAGTATCAATTAGGAGGGCGTGAGTTGTTCTATTAAATTGTAATATGTTTGTGAAAACCTTACATTGTTTATATATTTCAATACACGAAGGCGACTAAATCATTCGACTTCAGCAATCCAATAATTAAAATATTATGCTTGTATGTATTGTCGCGGGTCAGAAAAGGGATAAATAAGACGGCCACGCGTACAAAAAAAAAAGGTCGTGGGTTAAGCCCACTCAAGTTGTGCTTCGCGTCACTTCCCTTTGAGCTGCTCGATGCGGCGGGAAGGTTGAGATGGTGGTCCAGCAGTGGCCGGCACAGCCAAAAGCTTCCTCCAGGTGAAGTAGAAGCAACTCCTCTGCAGCGGAGGCTTCTAGATAGGAGGGTTGTGGCTCAAACGTTGTTCCCTGGAATTCACCATTCGCAGATGTTAAAAACAAGAACATCGTCATCCTTCTGCAGCTATTAAGGCACTACATCCCAAGCAGATGTTAAGGAGTGACCAAATAGCAATAGTGCAGAAGTGACTTATGTAAAACAGCTGAAGCTGTTTCTCCACGAGGAAAGCCTGTATATAGGCTGACGACAACATTTATTCCTTTATTTATCAATAAGCGATCCAACAATCTAACGACCACCAACCACATTCCAAATCCATTATAAACGAAGCTATTAACCAAAAGAGAATAAAATTTACGTAATTTAGATTCAATTGTACAAAAGAGGGTAGTTGGGCTCTAAATCTAATTTACTTTTGCTAACGTTATTTACAAAACGAATTAACTGAGCCGTTAACAAAAGATTACTGAATCATGCAGCATTAACTCTGAATCCATTGGGCCGTTTCTGAGAATTATAACGCTTTAACATAACCGGGCCGTAATACCACTAGGTAATTCTCAGCCTGCCTTGTAGGATCAGTTACCTGAAGCGGATAAGACTATCATATTACGAAGCAATAAATTTAATGTATTATGATGGATCAAATTAAATTCGTTAGAGGTTTGGAGTGTTTGCGTAAATTCACATGTAAATCGGATCATTTCACTACCTCACCATATTTTCTTTACACCGCTGGTAGTTCGTGTTATTTATAGTGATGATGCGTTTTCTTCATTCTGTTTTTTGTTTATGCCTGTTATGTTAAAAAAATATATTCAAAATCAAAATAAAAAAAAGTCAAAATCAAAAGCATTTATTCAGTTAAGATGCGTCTCAGCGCATGCTTATGAATGTCATAAACATTTTACGATATTTCGTGAAAAAGAAAAACTACGCCATCCGTTCACAAAAGAATCGAAAAATATCTTTTGTGTTTTACGTTCGTCGTCCTCAGTCCATATACGTTCCACTCTTGGGCACAGGCCTTCCTCCTGGAGAAACACATGAGTTGTATGGGCCGTAATACTACAGCGTGGGTTGGAGGATAGAAACGATTGCAATAGTGTCCGGGACCAACGCCTTGACGTGCCTTCCGAAGTACGCTGGAATTCAAGATTATAAAGTTTTGATCAGCCATCCAGGGTTTAAGCAAAGGTGGATTTGTTTTCCTCGAGTTTTTACAATTGCTGTTATTATGTTACTATTACTTTAAAACTATGTAGTAACATTTCTCTTACAATGAATTTAAAGAGACCACACGATTTTCATCTAATTGATGGATGCTCTCACAATTACTTGCGTCTATAGACCAAGTTAAACGCCTTATTCAAACTAAGCAAATAGTTCAATGGTTCCTGACTTCTGGATGAATGGAAGCAAGACTTTAAACAATGTTTAGGGAAATATTGTGGCGTGGTGAGGTGGTATTGTAGAAATAATACCCGGAGATGTAGTCACTTAATTTATAATGAAATCAGAAGGCAGAACTGGAAAAATTTAAAGAATATTCTAAAGGCAACAATAGTGCCTCGGAAAAATTATTTAAGTTCTTTAAAATTACTATTTATTTAAAAGTATAATTTATTATATTATTTATTATGAATGAAAATTTGAGACCAAAAACAATGATAAAGATACAGATAGTTGCTTTAAAAACAGAAACAAAAATGAAATGGTCAGGGAATAGCGCAATAACAGCAAAGACTCGCTAATGCTGATATAACGTCTCGTTACAGTATGACTTCAAATACCCTATTCTATGTTTTAAATGTGACATCATCATCATTATCCTGCCCTTTTCCCAATTTCATTTGGGGTCGGCGCAACGAGTCTTTCTCCTCCACTCTCCCCTATCACACGCCATATCAACATTCACTCCCATTCTAGCCATGTCCTCATTCACACAATCTATCCATCTCTTCTTTGGTCTTCCTCTCCCTGCATTACCATCCACTCTCATATACATAACTCTTCTCGTTACATGCTCATTCTCTCTCCTCAAAACATGTCCACACCACGACAGCCGCTTTTCTCTCAACTTCTCTATCACTGGAGCAACTTTCAGGCATCCCCTGATATACTCATTCTTCACTCTATCAATCTTCGTCACTCCACACATCCATCATAACATGTTTTAAATGTGACATATCTGTCAAATTAGACAACCTCAGGAAAAGTATGTTAATTAACTACGAGTAAGTGGGGGACTTCTATCCTTGGTCTAAATGGGGGACAATAAACAGCTGATATTTTTTGACGCAATTGCTACCAAGCGGGCCGTCAAAGTGAAAGATAAATTTATACTAATTAAAACTGTTTTATGAATAAGGAAGTCTTAAGCATAGCTTAAAACTTAATTAGTTGATTAACGTGTTTTTTATGAATAAGCGTGAGTGTGTAGAATATATAATAGACCGTGACGAGAGTCCAAAGATGTAATATAAGGCAAAAGTATAGATATGAGTAAAAAAATATATAACATAAACTATAGATTTTAAGCGGTGCTACTATACGCAACAATGCATATTTATAATTTCTTGCCTTTCTCTTGTCGTTTGATTTTATTCTTCTATAATATAAAAACCTATAACAATAAATTTTGTTTGATTCGCAGGAAAATAAATGCCCTAGTAATAAAATCGATTAGTTTCTCTCAGCCGGTTTACGCGTCTAAACTAAACCGCATTCTGTTATTTTGGAGATAAAATGATTTGACGTTTTGATCGTGTCAACACCCTTTGACACACCCATGCATATTCAAGCTGCGTTCACAAACAAAAGGACTCTCGGTGATTTTTGGGTTTGAAGGGACACGCTTCGGTGTTAGTTAGGTAACAGGGAACTTCGCTTATCCATACTAATATTATAAATGCGAAAGTAATTCTGTATGTCTGTCTCGATTTCACGTCAAAACTACTAACCAATTTAACCGAAATTTGGTACACAGATAGTCTAGAGTCTGAGAAAGGACATAGGCTACCTTTTATCCCGATATTCCCACGGGAACGGTTGCCATGCGGGTGAATGTAAAAAAATTTAAAAATTTACACCACTATGAACTTTGCTTCTAATAATAGAGTAGGAGTAAATTTGCAATTCCACCAATTGAGGCTACTGTTTCAATTTGAAAAAATCATTCAGTGTTGAATTGCACATTTATTGAGGAAGGCTAAAGGCTGCATACCATCACACTATCTCAAAGTAACTATTCTGTGCCGACGAAGTCACGGGCATAAGCTAGTTGTGAATAAAGTCTTATTTGATTGCTTCCTATTAAACTTAGACCTACACATACATTAAAATTTGAAATATTAGGAGTTTTTTAAAAAAGCTCAGTTAATTAATAAATAAATAATGAATATCCTCAGACATTCACATTGATCAACTAGTCCACTTTTAAAGCAACTAATGCTGCTCATGCTACAGATACAAGATGGCGGATAAATATATTTAGTAGGAAATACATACTAATATTCAGAATATAAACAATACATAATTATAAACTTCCGAGATTGGAGAACAAATGCCTGTATTCATTACACCGGGGATCGGACCTACAACCTCTCGATGTGGCGTCGCCTTGAGCCCGGCGTTCAGACCGCTCGACCATGGAGGTCATCAATGACTCAATACCAGCTGACGGTAAACAGAAGATGAGTCTATATGTTAAGGAAGCTAAACAAAATGAAATGCAGGGCTGGCCACCTTCCCCGTACTAGCACGTAATATCAAGCCTCCTTTATAAGAACCTCTTTGTACCTCTTGTATATTGTGTAGAATAAAATATCATTCTATTTCAAAACACGGAATAAAAATATCCAGCTCTTTATCACTTATGCACCCAACTGTACACCTGTATATCGCCAAAGCGTCGAGGGCAAAAAACAAAACAAATTGCTCTATTTGTTCGCGATTGTACGCTCGATACTGTGGCTCGGTTAGCCGAAATGAACAATGGTTTGAAAACAAACCACTGTATAGTAATCGGCAGATCAAGTACAAAAACTGGAATCATTAAAACGAATTCAAACCTTAAATACAACACTAAAAGTTCAATATAAAGTGAATGGAATATTTAAGGGTTGATTTTACATTTATTTATCGGTACGGCGTTATCGCAATTCCGAATCGGTAAATGACGAGGATTTTTCCGAATATCGTGAAATGAAGAATTGATCAGGACTTTCTGAATACATACATGAATGATTCTTTGAATTAGAGCTGGTTGACCGAACAAGTTGCAATATTGTAAGTTACCTAATTCAAAATTTGGACAGTGACTGTAAAACGGTTTTTTTTTCAAAATTGTTTTGACTATAAACGAGAAAGCAATGCTGAGATACTTTGGTCATATAGAAAGAATGAGTTAAAGTAGATTGTCTAAAAGGATATATGAATCGGGTGTGAGTGGAGATACGGGATAAGCAGACCTAGGTAGGTAGGAGGTTCCCAGACAAATTTTTCTCATAGACCACTATCAAAATTTATCTGGTTCCGGTGATCCCCCTGCAACTACATTTCTACCATATTCCCAAAACTCGACAAAAATATGAAGATATGAAGACAAGAAGATCCCCGTCGAGTCTCCCGTGGACACCTAGGGGTCCACCTGGACCACTTTGGGAAATAATGACTAGGCGAACGTTTGGCGACCAAATCAAAGACGTTATTGGGAAGGGCCAGGTCAAAATTACCTGTAATCGGCGAGCATGTATGAGGGCTATGATAAGAGTTGCTGAAGCAAAAGAGATATGTGATCGTAGCAAGTTGAAAAAAGTAATGTCTGCCTTTATTTGTATGTATGTATGTAATATTTTTTTCTTAACACTTAGAAACTTACATGTAGATAATCTTATATGGTCACGTCATTTACGCACAGGAGTAGGCAGGGATTTCTTTTTGCCACTTGCTACAATATTGTTCAGAAAAAAAAACAAATTCTTACAAAAGATGTGGAAATATTTAAAAGAAATATCTATCGATCATCATTCAATTGACAGTTAAGTTCAATAGATACATTGTGTTTATACGGTCCTTAGCCTATATACGTCCCAATGCTGGGCCTTCCTCGTAGAGAAACACATGAAGGGTATGGGCCGAAACACCACCACGCTGTCTGGCTCAATGCGGGTTCGTGGTTGGCTTAATACAGTAGCGGACACAAATTCTCTTTTGTTTTTACACTCATAGTCCATTCAAAACAATTTAAAAGTACATTAAATCTTACAGTCTTAATTTCTTTTTCTGAGCATTATTTGCGGATTTTGGAAGTCCACCTTGCAATTTTCCCCCCTCCCCCCATTGAGCGTTGTAAGGAAACGGGCCCAAAACCCTCGTTCCCTAACACTCCTGCTGATATAATTCTACAGTGGAGATTTAAGTAGGAATAATTTGTTTAACTATCCTAAGCTTTGGACTCACGCGTATCAATAAGACCAAGGTAAGCTTACTCGCTTGTTTTCAATAATCATGTTATTGGTAGAATTGTATTTAAAGGTATTTTGCTTATTCGTTTAAGGTATATTGGCGAGCCAATTACTATGCAACGGGTACAGTGTTTGGTAAGTAGACAATAGGTTATATATTAATTTATACTTTGAAAGTCCCCGGCACGGCTCGCCCCCTTTTACATGGGGTCTAAACATATCTGGCGAAAGGTGGGCGTAAGCACCTCTACCTAAAAAGGCGTGAGGGTATGTTATTGTTATGTTATTACTCTGAAAGTCAGTCGGAAAACCCGAAAAACAGGATGAAAATAGTTCTTTTCGTCCCTAGAGAGAATCGCTACACAATATTTATGTATAAAACTTATTATTTGCTAAACAAACATAATTATATCTTCGATGCACTTAAATCCTGTTACTTAGTACGCTTTTGCAAAATTTTGAATGACCTTCAAGGTGACTCGACCAAGTCCATCTATGCCAGGTCTGTATTAACGTGGTAACGACCTAATAACTTGCTCTGTAATGTGACCAGAACTGCTATCTATAGCAATGAACACGCACCGCTCAAGGTAGGAGCGATTAAGCTTGTTGACGCCAAGGTTTATAATATGGATGTTGTGTAAGTGAAAGGACGAAACATACCTTTTTTGGAACTACAGGCTTTGAATAGTAGTTTATGTAACTGTTTCATAATATAGGTTATTAAAACACGAGCGTGGTTTTAAAAAACGAGCCTTTACGAGTTTTTTAATAGTATCATGCGAGTGTTTTAATTCCGAGATATGTGCAGTTACATACACTACTTTATCTACACTCATTATTCAATGAAATAGAAAAAAATTGTTAATTTTATTTATTGTTGGCTGAAAACATTTGCCATAGTTTTATGCGTTTTTAAGAAAAATAGGTGTTGCATAATGAGTTCCACCTGTTGCATAATGGTCATTATGTTACAGATTCCATTTTAAAATTTTCGTTTTTATCATCTGTGTTAAAAAGTATGTCATTATGAGTTCGAGTCTGAGTTCATAATTCGAACATTATAACATGAGTGTAGATAAATAATTTGAAAGGATTCATTGCACTAAGTTCAAGAGTTATGAATATGAGAGTGAATGGAAATGCAGGGAGAGGAGTGCCGAAGAAGAGGTGGATAAATTGTGTGAATGAAGATGTTGTGAATATGAACGAATTTTACGCAACTCTCAAAACATTCGTCAAAGGAGTTCAGTGGCAATTTCGTTTTGTTTACGGGATTGAAAGCAAAGTAACTTATGCAACAGTTGGACCTTGCATGGGTGACCAAAACTTTATGAAGGCGAGTTCCTCCGTTTCTCGTAGAATAAAATAACACAATTAATGAATCTTGAATGTATTGATGTCCTTAGTCCTTATTGAAAAGATGTCCTTAGGCCGCGGTGATGCCTTTTCATTTGGTGAGTCCGTTTGCAACAATATTAAGGGAAAATTCGACCGAATTTAATGCTTAAATTTGATTGGTCGAATCCGCTTTAATGGCGGAGTCCTGCGTACACGACCATTGACAACTAACCATTTTTGGTATTACTACACTATACTAATCGAAATTAGGTCGAATTTGCTCTGAAAACAACTAGAGATTCCGTAAAATGTATCCATCAAAATATTTTTATACGTATTGTAAATTACAGCTAAGTGCCCCGAGTGTGATCTGCCATCTTGTATCTTAACCCAACCGATTTAGAGATTTCGATTTACGGTAATAGCTCTCTCTGACTGGACTTACATCGTTAACATTGCGTGATGGCATCTCAGTCTACCTCCAGTCGTATATTATTGTCCTCCTAACACTGAGAACACGGCAAATCGATGTATGGCAACCGAATCGGCTCTGTCTTTCGGTTCAATGGCTGATAGGTTCTAATGATCAGTATGTGGGACGAAGATTGATGACTAATACCTTCGCCCGTATTCGGCTCTTATCTTAGTTTAACGTGTGTTTGGTACCAAATAGGATTTATTTCTCAGTTTTTAGGTCATGAAGTTAAGTTGCAAATGTAAAATTAATCTGTGGTACGCCTAGGCCTAGGCCTAATTATATTATACTAGCTTTTGCCCGCGATTTCTTCCACGTAGAATAGTAGCTTTGAGATAGTGTGATGGTATGTAGCCTATAGGCTTCCTCAATAAATAGGCTATTCAACACTGAATTTTTTTTTTAAATTGGATGGAACTATTCTATTATTAGAAGCAAAGTTCATAGTGGCGTAAATTTGTCTTTCACTTGTCTTCACATTATTTAATTCCTTTAACATTCACCCGCATGGCACCCGTTCCCATGGAAATATCGGGATAAAAGAGCCTATGTCCTTTCTCAGGCTCTAGACAACCTGTGTACCAAATTTCGGTAAAATTTGTTCAGTAGTTTTGACATGAAAGCGAAACAGACAGACAGACAGAATTAATTTCGGATTTATAAATTAGTATGGACCTTTGTTTTTTATAATGCTTAACACGTCCAATAAGAGCAAATGATAGATCGAAAAGCTTTGATATATCCAAAGAGACTGCGTAGGAAAAATTACAAATAATATGTTACGTATAGCAAGAGTTGAATGGTGACTATTTATGCTTAGTTCTTAAATCAGTAGGTTTCAAATGCTAATAAGCTTAATCTAAGATGTTGACTAGGGATATAAGTTATCTCCATGCAAAACTTTATTGAAATCGGTCCAGCCATTTCAGAGATTTCACAAAAAATTTTTTTTTGCTTTTTTCCCTCTTTTTACATTCCCCTGACTTGATTTTAAGCATTTCTTCTCCTCTAAGGTCGAATGTCTGTCTGTCTGTAAAGATGTGAGCCAGCTAATATGAGCGGAGCTGATTCGTCGTGTTTTCCATAGAAGCTTTTGAGCATAGAGGATCACAAAGTTTTGGTTATCCATCCAAGGGCCAACCATAGCGGAATTACCTTTGATTTCAATATTGAAACAACGTACATTTTCGCCTAAGGTTACCTTTTGTCCCTGAATAATAGGCACTTGATCTATGGGCTCATATAATAGAGTAAATTTTGGTTTACTCGTAAGAACTTTGCTAATATCACACAAGGTAATGTAACCGAACGCGGCAGACTTAGAGGTACAATTGCTATTGTAAATAATATCTCTAGATAATCTCTATGCCTTGAACAATACGGTCGTATATTGCGTTCTATGGATTATTCAGTCTCTCTATCTTTTTTATTCACTAATCCGCTTTGAGATCCCAACAATGGGCCGTATATATGCTAGTGACGCTCACTAGTGGGCTAGTGAAGCAGTTTTTTCCCTATTCTACTTGGGTTCCACATAATGCTCGTATGTATGTCTTATACCATCCTCTGTTCTATCACTCGCTATATCAACACTCGTATTCGTCTTCATCTTTATTAAACTGATCGTAGTCGTCTCTCTATTATCGTTAAGTTTGACGACCTCCGTGGTCGATTGGCCTGTATGCCGGTCTCAAGGCGTCGCCATCTCGAGAGGTTCTGGGTTCGATCCCCAGTAGGGGCAAATGTTTGGGTGATGAATTTTGTGGCATTTGTTCTCCAGTCTTGGATGTTTATATATATTTCTATATATTCAGGTTATTTATATGTATTTATCTATTAAATATATTTATCCGTCATCTAGTGTCCGTAACACAAGCAGCATTCGTTGCTTTAAATGGGGCTAGTTGATAGGTGTGAATGTCTGAGGATATTATTATGTTATTATTATTTTTTTTGGACATTAAAGATCAAATAAATAAACAAATAATAAATACCAGACCCCAGAGACTTATATATATTTATTTATAGCTTAATCTATTGTGCGTGGCATCCCGAGATGCCATCGTTAAACAATCCACCAATGTTTCCTTCAGTTTTCCTTTCCCTACAGGCTCATTTAGGTACTTCCATGTCCATCCTTACTGGTTTATAAAAATTTTCACTAATTTATTTTTCCATCTTGTACCTACACAGCTAAGTTTCCTTTAAAATTAAAGTGAAGCAGGTCAATGAACTTAAGGGTGGTTTTATAGGTGGGCTGGCCGCCAGCTCTGGCCACGCGCGCGCTCTTACAATTACAAGATATTATACCTAACATCATTACACAGCCACGCGCGCGCTTTACGTCAAAATATATGGAAATCTCGCCGCCCATCTATGAAAACCTAAGCCTAAACTGTAATCGCAAACTCTTCAATTTAGTCAAATTACAAATATAAAGGCGTAATACAAAGCTGTATGTCGCCAACGCAACATTAAAAGCATTCTTAGATTACGCCACGTAACAAAACCCGTATAGTTAATTAATGAGTATTACAAAACATGTGAAACGCTCCCCTAATGTCTCTAAATTGGGTACAAGTTTGAACACGGCCTTAGATTAAGATACAATCGACACTACATTTCAATTAACACTAGGTAGCACCTATAAGGATGAAAAGTAAATTCGAAACGGATCCGGTTGTCTGGAACAAATTGAATGAAATATTTGCCCGCATTAAGGTTTGAACTCGAAATTTCAGAGATGGCGACTTGAAACTATTGATGTTAATTATGGATCTTTAATGCGCTTATTGGCTTGTAATTCAAGTTGATATTAAATATCTTCAAACATTACCACTAATCATTAACTAGCCCCATTTTAAGCAACTAATGCTGCTTGTGTTACGGACACTAGATGACGGATAAATAATAGGTTACCTATGAAATTGATGTTTTGTATGGAGATTTTGGGGAAGTCTGCATTTTCCATACGAACATTTTTTCAGATTTCTTTACAACAACAAATCCAGAGATAATAATATTTGGCATGTATTATTAGACAAGCTTCAGTAATAATAACATGTGTGATATCACTCTTCATAAAAATTATTTATCGTTTTTAAGTGAATGCAAATCAAATGATGTATTCGGGAGGCACTTAAAAAGAGATGTCGTCGTTTCTATTTTAGCACAAGTAAACTTACAACAAATTATCAAAACAAATGAAAAGAGTTTGAAAAGAAAGGTCTATTTTTAGAAGAGGTAATATTTTTTTAAGAATATTCTGAATCTTAAGAGTTACAGATAAAATACTAAGAGAAAAAAACGGCAATTTCATAGGTAAAGATCTACCTATTATACCTACCTACCTATTATATAAAACCCCTACCTAACCCCCCCCCCCCCCCCCCCCCTCCGGACCTATTATATGAAATACAAAATACAAAAAATACAAAAAATGTTTATTTCAGTAACTTAGTCTAATACAGGCATTAGTGTGGTTGGTGCTTCCATTTAAGCTAATTTGCTTGTGATAGGCTGCACCGCTCTTCCATATCGTAGATACAATAGACTAAATCCACCTTCATGGTAAACATAAAATTGTGTGTGTGTGTGTGTGTGTGTGTGTGTGTGTGTGTGTGCATGTGTGTGTGTGTGTGTGTGCATGTGCGCGTGTGTGCGCATGTGTACCCGTGTTTCCATTTTAACAAGAAATCAACTTATGTACATTTCTATTTCAGCGTACGTTTTTGTTTTTAGCCATTCAGTAAGCACTGCTTTACATCTTTTGTATTTCATGCTGTAAATATCTAGTTCTTTATTAACTTTATTATACAAAACATTAGATCTGTTGACATATTGCCTCGCCGCAAAAACAGACCTCATACGTAGTTGTTGCACAACATTGTGTTTTCGTCTAGCATTATTTATTATTTGTTTAAAAGGAAGTGATTTGTGTTTACTTAGCACAGTGTGCAAAATATATAATTTCCTTACAGTCAGCAAATTAGCGGAAGAGTAGAGTAAGTCAGTTGGAAACTCGCGCGGTTTAAAATATATAACCTTCAGCAAAGATCTTTGCGCTCTTTCTAAATCAATAAATCTAGTTTTATTTGCTCCCCCCCAGACTGTTATGCAGTATGTTAAAACAGATTGAGCTAAGGAAATATATGTCAGACGCAAAAGATGTTCAGAAGACACATGCCGTAAAGTTTTAAATGTCCAAATCAGAATTCTTGTTCTATTCATAAGTAACTCAATGTGACTGTGCCATGACAAACGCTGGTCAACCATAACACCCAAGTACTTTGTACAGGTTACTTTTTTAAGTTCAGGACAAAAGCAAGGGATATTATCATTACAAACACATTGATGTACTCTTATTTTGAAATCTGGCCCAGGTTGACCATTATCATACTTGCTAAAACAGATATAGTTACTTTTTTGAACATTTAGTGACATAAATAATGAGTGAAATAAATAATTATATACATATAAATAGCCTGAATTAATCACCTAAGCATTTGCCGATCGAACCCAGAACCTCTCGAGATGGCGACGCCTTGAGACCGGCCCGCGGAGTACAGACCACTCGACCACGGAGGATATTGCGTAGTTTTAATCATATAATTATAAAGTAAAATTACAGATGTTGAAAGAACTACATAATAATTAGTAGTAATTGTAGGAATAACTTATTAAAATATCATTTAAACTGGTATTGCCTGCCCTATTCCCGTCTATCAGTTTATTAAATTTTCAACGATATTTAGGCATACTATGTTTTATACTGTATTCTCTTTGTGATGAAATAAATAATAAATCTATACCTAAACAGATGCGAATATTTAAAAAAAAATTGTTTTTTGTTTTTTCTATGCCAATACCTTTGAATATAGACGTATTGTTCAGCCCACGTTTACGATTTTATTTTTGGTCTAAAAAAATTTTCGCGTGTACTTTATTTTGCGTTCAGGAATTTATCTCCAAGACAAACTTCCTGGAAAAAGTTAGTTGTGCGTTTAACCGTTGGTGGTGAGCGTAAAAAATAACTGTCCATAACCGTATCATCGGAACCCTCGATTTATTACGGTTCGGTATTATATCGCCTTAGCCGTCAGAGAGTATTTTGAGATGAATATTTAGGTGCGGCCGCAACGGGTTAAATGTGTTAAGGGGAATCTTAAAACAGGGGGGGGGGGGGGGGGGTCTTCTTTGAAACAGTTTTTTTTTACAAAATTCTAAATATGAGTTAAATGTTTTTATGCGTTAATTTTTTATGAGTTAAATGTTAGGTAATGTATCCGGTGGCGAGCCTGTTGCCATGCACCGGGCACAATGTGAGGCAAGTGGTATTCCAAATGAACTGTACGAGTAAATAAGACTGTACGACTAAATATAACGTTATTTTATTTATAGCCATGAAAACATTTTCACGTTAAGTAGCTTCCAAAATAACGTTAATCCCCGTGATGCAAATAAAATTCCTGTGTATTAGTGATTAAACCTGTAATTAGCATGTGGTAATTATCCTAGCTGACGTTAGAAACACAAATTCGTTATGCAATTAAATCTATGACGATTTTCGGTTTATCTGCAGTAATGGTGTTGTAGCCATTCTGTAGTGGTTCCGAGTTCGAATCCCGGTGGGATCAATTGTTTGTATAATAAATTTATTGTGTTTGGGTTGTTTATAATTATGTTTCGGTATAACTATTAATATTCATTATTGCATAATATGGACATCATGTTGTAAAAGCAGTGAGTTTGAATAAAAACTTATTTACTCGTACAGTTTATTGCGAATATCACTTGCCTCACATTATGCCCTGCAACAGGAACGTTACCTGTTACATGGGGACTTAACATATCTGGCGAAATGTGAGCGTTAACACCTCTGCCTACCCCTCTGGGGAAACGGGCGTGATGATGTGTTATGTGCTATGTTATGTTTCACTTTGTAAGTAGGCGTAAAAGTTCATGGGTACTTATAAGAGAGAATGTCAAATGTTATTTATACATCTATCGCGTCTAAATTTGTGTTATTAATCTCAAAACAAACAGGCTTAATGTTCTAAGGGGTTAATCATTTAAATCAACTAAATTTGCAAGCAAAATACTCGTATATAGCTTTAATATTTGTTTAATTGAAATGAAAATGTATACATAATATATGTATTTAATTACAATACAGGCGGCTTACAATTGAAGTAGGTTCTCTAGGAAAACTAGGATATCTAGGAATATGTTCTAGGAAAGTAGAGAGCAGATAAAACGAATAGGTAGGTGACAAAGTTTGTAATTTTGTATTTTTTTGTCTATGTACCTATTTATATAACAAATGCTTTAAAGCAACACTTTTTTAAATTACCTGATTGGCTATTTAAAAAAGTAGCTATATAAGTTTTTTGCCGAATTCTTCTCATGAAAAGCCTACTCTCGGGATCCGGCCGCTTCTATTAATAACAACCAACATTCAAAGCGCTTTTCATTTTGTTATTGTTACTTGCTACAAGCGCTTATAGTTATACAATTAATTATAATTTTTTTTTTATTTATTTTGTACCTAAGATATGTAAAATATTGACGGTTTTAGTGCCAAGCTTGGCCTATATAATTTTGATTTGTAATTGTGTAAAGTGTCAATCAGTTTCATTGAAATTAAAATATGTTTACTTTTCTCTATTTCTTTCTATGTCCAGTAGTGGAACGTAGGTATACTGTGATATCTCAAACAATATTGCCACAAGCAAATCCCCTCCCCTATGCAGTAAATCACCTAGTTTTGATTTATTAACACGCCATGCTATAACCGGGTGGAGTCCAAATTAAACCCGGATATCATAAGCGTGTTCAAAATCAATGAACACCATTTAATTCCCGGTGTACATATTGGGTCCTTACCTATGAAATTGGCGTTTTTTTTCTCTCTTAGTATTTTGTCTGTAACTATTAAGATTCAGAGTATTCCTAAAAAATAATTACCTCGTCTAAAAATAGACTATATTTTTGAGCTCCTTTGATTTGTTTTGATAATTTGTTGTAAGTTTAATTGTGTTAAAATTGGACACGGAGACAACCCTTTTTAAGTGCCTCCCGAATACATCATTTTATTTGCATTCACTTAAAAACGATAAATAATTTTTATTAAGTGTGACATTACACATATTACTAAAGCTTGTCTAATGATAGATGCCATATATTATTATTATTATTATCTTTGGATTTGTCGTTGTGAAGAAAACTGAAAAAATGTTAGTCTGGAAAAAGCAGAATTCCCCAAAATCTCCATACAAATCGACAATTTCAAAGGTAAAGACCTATTATTTGCACGTTTCTTACAATATTCTACCTTTATGCCAGCTCGTGGGAATGGGTATTATCGTGTCTGGGCCCATGGGTCCCCTTTGGGCTAACTCATCAACATCGTTTCTTCTATCCCCACTGTGGCCTTTGATCCATGCCAGATTAAGATAATTGTTATCTCCTATCTTGTTGAGGATGTCATGGCATTCCTTAATGGTTGGTTGGTCCTTAATGGTCGTCGCCCTTCCGCAGAGAGTCTGCAGGACCGATTTACTGTCTGAGAGGATTGTGATGTTGTGTTTTGTGACTCCCCTTGTAAGGATGGCTCAGCAGGTAGTATGATACCGGCACATTCCGCTAGGTACACAGTTGTCGTGTTTCCCAGTCTGATGTGTTTGTTAAAAAGCGGTTTATGTGATATAAAAAGCGTCGTTTTTGTGCAAGGCTTTTTAATTCATATAAATATTTGCTTGATGGTAATCCTGTTGGCACTAGACTCGCCTCCTGTTGCATGGGGATTTAACATATCTGGCGAAATGTGGGTGTTTAACACCTCTGCCTACCCCTTCGGGGAAGAGGCGTGATGATATGTTATTTTATGTAAAATGACATTAATTAATCTTTCTTATAATCTTATTGTACATATTTCTGCTCGCAATGCAGCGCAGTGACAAATTCCATACTAATTAATAATGAAAAAAGCAATATGTGAAAAGACGATGCAGAACAAAAATTTTAATATTGCATGTTTGCGATGAAGAATATGTAAAACACACGAGTGTGTTCGTTCGTAATAGTAATACCGAATGTTCGTCTCCGTCGTACGGTGTAACACCCATCCGAGGCTACATATCAAAAGGCCCGCGTTTAGGCAGAAGCCAGTTCACACCTGCCGACCGTTTGCCGTATTTATTAATGGCACGTCAAGAAGACGTATGCCTCTCGGGTGTAATGTTTGGTTAAATGATATTTTGGACTTCGGGGCTAGGATTATACCTAATTGGTTTATGTGACACCGCAGCGAAAAGTGATTTAAAGTTTATGGTCGCGCCAATATGTTATAGAATCTTCGATGGTAAAAAAGTGGACTGTATTTTTTGCGTGGTACATACAACTGTAAGAGAAATGTTAATGCACGCACTGACCTGCTGGAGCCTTGGTCCAAGCTCGCTACGCTTTTTTATAGTAAAGTATCGGCGGGCCCGCCTCTTCTCCAGGCAATGTCTTCGGAGATGGCGTGATGATGTAATTCTCTCTTCAATTGTATTTGCGGATGGCACGACGCATTTGTAGATTTACAAAGACTCAATGTCTCATTAATGCGGTTGCAGGTTATTAATTTTATTATTTTATAAAAGCGAGCAAAGTAATTTTCAACTCGCGCGGGGCTGGAATCTTTTTCTTTTTTTTTTCTTTTTTCTTTTTTTTTAATGGCAATGCGTGCAAATTAGGCGAAAGAAGTATGTACCAGATTTATATATTTTTAATTTGGTATTTTAATTAATTGGCGTAACCAGTTTAATTGTTTAACACCAATCAACCCAGCTCTATTCTCAAAAGCACTGTAATAGGATCTAGAATAACAGATAAACAAATACATTCGTCCCCAGCGGGTTGGTAGATAGAAACAGTTGCAATAGCGACCGGGACCAACGGCCCAACGTGCCTCCCGAAGCACGGAGGAGCTTGGGATCATAAAGTTTTGGTCCTAACTATTTGCCATTTTCTTTGAAGAGCCCCATACTGAAAATTTGCTTGAATCAGGCTATTTTGCAGAGACTTTGCAGCTAGGGTGTTAGTTTCAACATCAGACATGTTACAACATGTGTCTCAAGGGGATTACAAATAACAAGCATCGTTTGGCAATGTGCATGCAGATACCTTTGCAACTAAAGCGTTGCTTCAGCGACGAGTTTCACAGACGATTACGGTCCCAAATCCGCAGTGGAATCAGCTCAGCAGAAGCTTTCTCATTAAAGTGGGTACCTAAAGAGACCAAACTTGAACAGTTAACAGCACATCAGAAACTGCAAAAAACAAATATATAAAGAAGCTAAGACGTTCGCAGTGACAGTCCCCATGAATCGTTTTTTTCCAATCTCGTAAGTGTCGTGTGGTTGCGGCTCATTAAAAGAATCCATCGCCAGGGAATTCATCCTCACACTTTAGAACCAAAATGGTCGCGTACCGTGCGTTTTAGGAGGAATTTCCTTCCTCGTACGCTTAGGCTGTGGAATGAACTCCCTGGTGAGGCTTTCCCAAGAGACTACAGCATGGAGTCCTTCAAAAAGGGCGTGAAAAGGTTTTTTTAAGGTTCGGCAACGCGCTGGTGATGCCCTCGGTGTTGCAGGCGTCCATAGGCTACGGTGACCACTGCCCATCTGTGTGGGCCGTATGCTTGTTTGCCGCCCTGGTAGTATAAAAAAAAATACTACCAACCAAACTCTTCCCTTGAGTGTCGTAAATGGCGACTAACGGGCATAGAACTGCACAACATCCAATAGCTAATAGCGGCGACGGGCTCAACACCTATCACGTTCAGTGCAGTCACTGCTTGGTGCAGCGCGGACTATGGCAGAGGATTGTTTTTTCGTAGCTTTTGCCTAGTCTCTGATTAACCCTCGGGGGATAATAGTCGTGATTATATGTATGTATGTCGTAAGTCCAGTTCAGATATATAATACGGGAAAAGTCAGAAACATTAAATAAGCCATGGTTACGTATATTTTGATTATTTTCAAAAGTCCAAGATAGTGATTGATGTTCTAATAGGTATGAGCCTCATCCCCGTATGGAGGCACGGACTTGGGGCAATACAAGAGGGTGACCCCATAAGGGGACACTGGGCTGTGAACTTGTTAGTTTGTTTGGATAAGCTATTTGGGAAAAACTAAGCTCACAACTCAATATTCACCTACTGTACATAACTCTTGAGTTACTGTGTAGCTTCATCATCAATTTTCGCCGTCCGCTGCTGTATATAGTTCTCTCCTAATGCACTTACTATATCTAGTTATATGGGTCATTCCACCTAGGAATTAAAAATAGTCTTGTGATCGATATAATTGTTGTTTGTCAGAAAGTCCTGATGGTAAGTGACGATAAGGCGGAAGCTGGAAGCAAGTTTCACCTGTAATCCTCAACAACAGAGGAACTGGCCATCTTACCTCTAATTGCTGGAACACAACAATGCTTTATAACATTGTTATTATGACATCAGATTTAGGTAAAACGGTGGTAGCTAGTCAGGCAGACTTAGAAGCCCTACCACCAACCAAATCGGGGGAAAACCTCTTGTCCCCGTGGGGAGTCGAACCCGGATCTCCCGATCAACAAATATTCAACATTAACCTCTCAAAAATACCCCTGATTATCCATGGCCAAATCTACATAAAAAGAAATTCATGAATTCACTGTGACCATTTCGGTTCCATTGTAGTCAGAAAACCAAAATACTGCGCTGATTTGGAATATAATCGATTCAATTATCGATATAAAATCATCACAAACACCGTTCGTTAGTCAAATAGTGTAATAGTTACCACGCCCCGCGTCGATTCCGCCTAAATATTTCCGCCGAATTGTGCGTTCAAAATCGGAAATAGATTCTGAATTACAGAGGTATTGTCCACGGAATAGCTCATCTAGATTTAGTGATGGCGAATAATTGAATTTCGAGATTCTGTATGCAATTGTTGTTGCATCTTTGTAATGTTTGTGTGAAACCGAGTCCGAATGTTCTTCGTCTAATCATGTATTAATCTATTTGTACTGGGAACTTCGTGGCCGAGATTCAGATGGCTGTTTGCTTAGTCATGTAATTGCATAGCATGTCTTGTGCCCTCAACCGAAACACACAGAAAATCGTAAGATATACAAGTTTCCATGGATTATTCCATTCTGTCACCCGGCTCTGTCCCCTTGGGGTGACAGAACAGACAAAAAAGGTCTGTTTGTCCCCTCATTGTTAAAAGGGGGACAGACAGACCTTTAATGAATACAAAATGGGTTTGTCTGTCCTCCTTTGACAGACAAACCATTTTTATTCCTGTTTGTCCCCCATCTAATTAAATATTAAAATGAAACAAAGTGGCTTCAGTTTTAAATCATCTTTATGTGTACAATTTAAAATATATTTTATTTTTCTAAAAATGATCATCAGTCTCGTAAATTACGCAATTTTATGAGTTCACTCATAAAATTAAGATTCAAATATCTATACGTATTTGAATTAACTATCAACATTTATTTATCAATCAAAATAGATCAGTGCTTTCACACCTTCTGATCACAAATCACAGTATTCATTCAAGAGAATCAATCATTTCAAGAACCACAGTAGATACTGTACATATTTCAATCAGTCTTATTATTACACAATCAGTCTTCTGATTCGACTTCTTATAACCTAGTGACTATTAATGAAAAAAACGTGAAAAAAATGGTTTATCTGACCCCCAATTAGTCAAAGGAGGACAGACAAAACCTTCTAGGATTCAATAAAGGCTCTGTCCCCCTTTTAACGCAGAGGGGACAAACTAATCTTTATTGTCGGACAGACAGAGCCGGGTGACAGAACGGAATAATCCGTTTCCAAGTGGACGACTCAGTACAAAGTTTCCTATTGGTTATAATTGTGGAACTTTTATAAACCAACAAATAAATAAATCATCAAACAAATATATCTTCAAACATTTGATAGATACGAGGGCGGGTCAATAAGTCCGTGACTTTTTTAATGAAACACAGGTTTTAAGACATAAAGTTATTTTATTTTTCAACATAGTCTCCTTTGAGTTCTATGCAATTAGTCCAACGTTTCTCCAATTTTTTTATCCCTTCCAAAAAAAATGATTTGTCGAGATCGTCAAAATAAGCTTTTGTTTGTGAGATGACCTCGTCGTTGGACTCAAATCTCTTTCCACCGAGCCATTTTTTTAAGTTTGGGAACAAGAAGTAGTTACTCGGTGCTAGATCTGGAGAATAGGGTAGATGAGGGAGCAATTCATAGCCCAATTCATAGATTTTTGCCATGGAAAGTGCACATGTGTGTACCCTTGCATTGTCCTGGTGGAAAAGAATTTTTTTCTTTCGGTCGTTTTTTCTTCAATTCCTCATTAAACCGACCTTATAAGTTACAATAATATTCTCCATTTATTGTTTTCCCCTTTTGAAGGTAGTCAATAAAGATTATACCGCGTGTATCCCAATAAACGGTCGCCATGACTTTATTGGCTGATAAACCCAACTTTGCCTTCTTTGGCGCCGATTCGCCCTGTAAAACCCACTGTTTTGACTGCTGTTTGGTCTCCGGTGTGTTGTGGTGAATCCATGTTTCGTCTACGGTTACGAAACGGCGCAAAAACTCGTTCTTATTGCGGTTGAACAATGCCGAACAGTCCTTTGAAATTGTTGCGCTTGTGATCGATTGTGAGCAATCGCGGCACCCATCTTGCGGAAAGCTTTCTCATGCCCAAATGATGATTCAAAATTGAAACCACTGAGCCATGTGATATGCCTACCGCTTCAACAATCTCTCTCACTTTCAATCTCCGATCAGCTAAAACCATATCGTGAATTTTTTCTATTGTTTTGGATGTAGAGACCTCAACTGGGCGTCCAGAACGTTCAGCGTCTTTCGTACTTGTACGACCACATTTAAATTCAGTTTACTGAACCACATCTTTATCATGGAAACAGATGGTGAGGAATCTCTATAATATTTATCAAGCTTAGCCTTGGTTTGAGGGATGTTTTTTTTCCGCAAAAAGTAATGTTTGATAAGCACACAAAATTCACTTTTTTCCATTTTTTTTAAAAACGCAAGGTAGTCTACTATAAAAGGCTGTCAAACAAAAACCAAATGACGCCTCTTGTTCAAATTTTGACATGAGTCAACTGACAGTTGCCTCTTGACAGGAGCAGTATTGCCATTACCATTTAGAGCGGGAAATTCAAAAAGTCACGAACTTATTGACCCTCCCTCGTAAGTACAGACAAATATCCTGTATATAAATAAATATATATAAACATCCAAGACAGATGAACAAATGCCTGTATTCATCACAAAAACATCTGTTCCTGCCAGGGATCGAACCCAGAACCTCTCGAGATGGCGACGCCTTGAGACCAGCGACAGACCACTCGACCACGGAGGTCGTCAAGTAAATATCTTTTAAAAATGTTATAAAGTACAACCATCACATCATATTGCATTAAGATGCATAAACCGCTAATTTCTGGCAAATCAAATGTCAGTCAGTACGGCAAATATTTTTGTCGTATTTTTGGTTATTAAAAAGAGTCATGTTACAGTGAATGGGTTGCATAAATAGGCTGAGGTTCTCTCAAAGGGCAATGGAAAGAGATCGAAGCAGGAAAAGTAAAGACATCAATATAGCTCACAGAATTACGAGCCTGGCTGTCAGCAGTGCATATTGCTCGTAGAATTGACGGCTGTATTTCTTCTACATTAATATAATTAATTCAAAATAATCCGGTGTAGGACCCTTACTAGTCACAAGTTGCTAAACTAGCCCCTAAATTGTCCAACAAGATATCGTTACATTGTCCCATCAAATGAAACATCCATTACGACAGCAAAACAAAGCTTTGAACCTTGAGACAAAGTAATTAAATTCATTTTAGTGTGGATTTATGTCAATAATTTTCCTATCAATTTTGTTTTGCAATATTCATTAAGGCAACCCAAAGGAAATTATCCTAATTATTTTTCCGTTAAGTCTCACCTACTAAATAATAAATAATCAAATTAATAAATTTTAAATAAACTTAAAAGACGAAGTAATTAAACAATACATACATAATTATAATCACGACTATTATCCCCTTAGTCAGAGACTAGGCAAAAGCACCGCAAAAGCAGTCCACTGCCAAAGTCCGCGCTTCACCAAGCAGTGACTGCACTCAGCGTGACAGGTGGTGATTCCGTCGCCGCTATAAGCTTTTGGATAGTTGTGCAGTCCTAAGTCGCCTTTTACGCCACCCAAGGGAAGAGATGGGTTGGTATTCTTTATTCTTTCAAAGAGCCGCAACCACACGGCTTAAATTAATGTTATGTTATTTACAAAAAAAATCAAATCTAAGGGACGTTTCCTAGCTACACGGGTGCCCAGCACCGGCCACGTGCGCTCGTTTACGCGTTAAAATTACGATACAATTTGACGTAAAAGCGCGCGCGTGCTGACAGCGCCGCCGGCGATGTTGACAGCTCCGTGATTGTAAGCGCGCGCGTGTGTCCTCACTGGCGGCCAGCGTAGCTATGAAATCACATTTAAAAACTGTTCTTGGCATAAATATTATATTTTTATCAAAACTTGGCTTGGCTTGAATTGTCGGCGATCCCGAGCTTGAGGAGAGACTTTGCTTCCTTGTGTGTGTTCTACCGCCTGTACAATGGGGTCTGTTCTGATGAACTGTTTGACATGATGCCAACAGCTACTTTTTATCACCGCACCGCTCGCCATCGCCAGGGAATTCATCCTCACACGTTAGAACCAAAATGGGCGCGTACCGTGCGTTTTAGGAGGAATTTCCTTCCTCGTACGCTTAGGCTGTGGAATGAACTCCCTGGTGAGGCTTTCCCAAGAGACTACAGCATGGAGTCCTTCAAAAAGGGCGTGAAAAGGTTTTTTAAGGGTCGGCAACGCGCTGGTGATGCCCTCGGTGTTGCAGGCGTCCATAGGCTACGGTGACCACTGCCATCTGTGTGGGGCCGTACGCTTGTTTGCCAACCTGGTGGTTTAAAAAAAAACTTACAATTATTATTACTTCTATTTGCAGCATACTGAAACTGTAACCATTTGGTTGTAATTAATTGTACCTTTTTAAAGAGTATACGTATTTAAAGTTTTGTACCCGATTTGACGATTTTACAGTTTTTATTTTAATATCCCGATAAACCTATATTCGGTTAAAGATTCTTGCCAATTCAATTATTTTGTAGATGGGTGTAAACGCATCTATTAACCGTTTTGATAGAACGAAAATAAGCATAAGCTTCGGCTTATTACTTGATAAATTAGCTATTCATTAACTCTATATTCATTAACGATCGAAACTCCCTGCTTTGAGAAAACACAATTATTAATTCAAAGAGCTTTAATGTGCTTGCCTGTCTGGATTTCTTTATCATCTTCCTATATTTTAGGCCTATTTCAAATACTATTTGAATAAGAAAAATACCTTTACTTGTAATTTTTTCTGAAAAAGGTAGTTGCCGCTAAGTGGAGGGTAAGCCGTGTACGTTGTGGACTGTACAAGCAATCTTGAGCACGTTCAAATCTAAACAAAACACTACTCGACACAGCTCTTGTAAGTAGGGTGACTACCACAAGGTAATTTGCTAGGACAACTTCATTCTATTAAATGAATAAAATTATGGATAACGGTATGGGCTTCACAATGAATAACCAATTGTAATATTTCTCTTGAAACTGTTGTACTTAATAGTTTTATTAATATTTGATTGTGTTAGCTGTTTGTTATTCCTAATAAAATAAATAAAACAAATTAATTTGATTACAACTTAAAAATATTCAATCGTATTTGCAAACGGTAGCCAAGTTAGAAAAGACTAAGTTCAAGAGGTCGCGGATTCAATCACACCGCCTACGTGCCTCTGACAAAAAAATACTGAAGTACAGTTTATTATGAATATCCCTTGCCCTTCATTGTGCCCAGTGCATGGCAGCAGGCTCGCCACCTGACTCGGGGACTTAGTCGCTTAGCCCTTCAAGGATAGAGGCGTGATTATATGTGAGGTATTTGCAAGTGGAAATCGAACTCTAATCGGTATTATTATGATTCAGTCTTTGAATACCAGATCGATGTGATAACTCTCACTCACTCTTAATTTATGTAGTTATTTAAGAAACATAATACACGAATAAATAATGTTACATAAAAATTACTCCACTGCTAAAGAAATCGCTGTGGAGTTGTAAGCAGGGATTATTTTTACGCTACCATTCGTTTTTTCTGCACTGCCCGCATCCACATCTTCGCCAGATTATCGTACCGCCTCGTAGGGACCTATAAAAGTGGTAGAGACCTATAAAAGACCTTCCAATACGTAGCTGTCACTAGATACTATTTTGAGCCCAAAGCCAACGGCTGGTACGCAAGCAATTCGATTTAAAATTGACGTTATTAAATTTTACGTCAAATAAACTATTGTTCAAAATTTTACTGTGATTCGTTTTAGCATGACGTCATATTTTTACGACGTGTTTGATTAATGATGTCGAACCAGTAATTCATCGAGTTCGTTTGGGAAAGAAAAAACGATAACGTTTTGATAAATTGATATTTCGTGTGGTGTTTAATTTATTAGTGTCGATATCCAATTCGTTCACATACATTCCATATATTTCTATACACTTCTCTTTATTATCTCTTTATGTTGGTAATGTATTGCCTCGTTTAATAATATATCATTAATGTAAATTCTGAAAGCTACATAAATATATTTTTAAAAACACTTGACTAAGGGCTCCCTTTTGGTCACACAGTACAAAAACTGTGATATTGAATGTTCAATTTCTTTGTATTTAAATCTATTGGCAGAATTTTCACTAAAATATTTTGCAAATATTCTAGTATAGAACAGTGTAGTGTCCATCTTTGACTTTTCCCTTTAAAGCCAATTCAAACTTACTTTAAAACTTTCCGGAAGTTTATCTAACTTATTGTCACCGTACAACTAGACAAATACTCTCCAACAACCAGGATTAACTCCACCCACAGAAAGAGCATCTCCGCGCTTCAGAGTTACCGATGGGGTACACTCAGATCCTGTTTTAAGTGAAAATTCAATATGTTGTGTCTATATACAAAAGGTCTCTGAAAAAGATTTTCAAATTTACCACGGACAAACAAGCGTTGGTTCGAGTGGCGATTGCTTGAAATTATTCAAAATATAATATATACAAAATGTCTCTGAAAAAGATTTTCAATTTTACCACGGACAAACAAGCCTAGGTTCGAGTGGCGATTGCTTGAAATTATTCAAAATATCTGTTTAATTTTTGGATAACAACTAACTGTTATTTACAGATTTTGTATCCAGATGTAAATATTCAATTGGCAACATAGTTTGTAGGCTATACACAATTATTGATAATTATGTAGTTACTTAATGAACAATCGCGTTTACAGTTTAAAATTTATTTATCAGATTTCATACCAGTTTAAATTGTATGGTTTTAAGATTTTTAATTTATGTTGTAGATTAGAATAAGAAATTGAAATTGGTATTTTTATTTACGTCTTTTAATCTATATTGTGTAATGGCGGGACTCCACTTGGCTTAGCGTATTCGCGTAGCGTTATCAATGTGTTTGCCCGACTTTACCCGAATAATAAAATCAATCCAAATAACCCATCCACACAGGGACTGTTTCGGGCAAACAATTCAAACAATCCTTTGATGTGTGATCAAAAACCGACAAGTTGACGTAAACGCATGTTTGCTATTTGCGTTGTTTGCACCGATAGTGCAAATACTGAAATAGACACACACAGTCGTTTTGGACAAACATATCAAATACGCAAAAAGGATATGCCAAGTGTAGTGCTGCCATAATATTAGGTCCTTACCTATGAAATTGGTGTTTTGTATTGAGATTTTGTGATTGTCTGCATTTTACATACTAACATTTTATCAGTTTTCTTCACATCGACAAATCCAGAGATAATAATATTTGGCATGTATCATTAGACAAGCTTTAGCAATATGTGTGTGAACACGCTTGATAAAAATTATTCATGGTTTTAATATTAATGCAAATCAAATGATGTATCGGGAAGCAGTTAAAAATAATTGTCTTTGTGTCTAATTTTAACACAATTAAACTTACAAAAAATTATCAAGTTAAATAATACGAGCTCAAATATATGGTCTATTTTTAGAAGAGGCAATTATTTTATAAGAATGTTCTGAAACTTAATAGTTACGGACAAATTGCTAAGACAGAATAAAAACACCAATTTCATAGGTAAGAACCCAATATAGTACCAACACATAAGTGTCAAAATAAAGAGTATCTTCTTTTTGTAATGTATTACGTTGTTTTACTCCAAAAAAAAAATATAAAATATTCAAATTTTTTTGGCTGAAATGTAGGTTTTGGCCCTTTGGGGATAAAGACATGATTATTATTATTATATGTGGTTATTCGGGGCTGTCACTGCGTCCCTAAAGATCTATTCACAGGAGCACAAGAGGCGCATTGGTGTTTCACGCTCTTGTTCGCAGAATCTGCAAGTGTCAATGTCCTTTAGTCTCGTGTTGTAAAGGTATCTGTTCAGCTTGCAGTGACCAGTCAAAGTCCTAATCATCACGCTTAGGTTACTGATGAGCTTTAATAGTTCGTCAGTGCGATTGCGAGAGTATGGTTCGATCAAAAGCACTATTTTTGAGTGTGTTAATCCGGGCGTTTTATGCCAGTCCGCCCTTGCGGTTAAAGACGTGATGGTAAATGAGTTTTGTTTATAACAGAAGGAATATATTCCAAATTTTTTAAACAAATCTTTAGGACGTAAAGGAATACACGATATTTCTAATATTTTTCTTTTCATATCAATACCGTTACTATATACCCTTAGCCACAAGAAAAACCAATGACAATAAAAAAATTATTACTCAACACAATACGTAATTACGTTTATAAGCGCTTTTCCCGCGCCGGCTCTAAATAGATTAGACGGATTCATCGCGGATTAGTCGGCACAGAAGAAGTCGACCAGTTGCAGTACAATGCTTTTTCGAGGAGTTAATACTATTATACCTTTGAGAAAGCGGAAAGAGGAAGGTATTAAAGGGATACGTACTATTATTATGTTTCTCAGTTTATTGACAATATGGAGTGGCCCCAAATATGACCCTTGTGGAACGCCTGACGAAATTATTGTTGAAAACTCTTGTTTATTTATTGCGTGATTTGTAAATCATCTAAAGTTTGACCTACTTTAATGAATTTCATAGAGAGATCAAATGGCAATCATGGTCTGTGAGCTTGGTTGCTGGCTCCCCAAAATATACACATACATATCATACGATACACACAAATACGCCTTTTTCTCTCTAGGATCTCCTCTGTGCACAATATGAAACGATGCTATTATAATAATTTTAACTTAAACACCTATGCAGACGCCTTTCTTCTCTTAAAACCATACAATTCTTATCGCGTAGAAAATAAGTCTCTTAAAACGTTTTTTTATGGTGTAGAGGTGAAAGGGAACTGTTGTGTGTTCATGGCCTAACCTGATGAGGCTGGCTGGTCGAAGACCAGAGACAGCGGAAATTTACGGTGACGGGACTGACACGACGGTCCTTTGTTCTGTACGTGACTTGACGGCGACGAAGACAGTCTATTTTACCAATATTAAGTGGTTTCATTTTCGCCAAGACTAAACAAAGTGGTCCTTCGAGCATTAAAAGACTAGTCCATGGTGAATACACGCAGTGCGACGAAAAAAATGACTACCGAGACAGCGACCGCTGCCACCGACTTGGATGAGCATGACCGACGCTCTCTCCGAGGCAGCCGTCCGCCCTCGCCTAGTGTATCCAATCGTTCCACCAGTTCAACATCAACGGTAAAACGTCAACGCATAGTCCAACTTCAATTAGAGGCCGCCGAAAAACGGGCCGAAATAGACAGACGATCGTTGGCTGAAGCCGCCGAACTAGAGAGGCAATTGTTGGCTGATAAATTGGCTATACAAACTGCGGCTATTGAGGAGGAAGAAGAGTGTGAATCTCGACACAAAAGCACTCCCCGTCCATACAACATTCTGAGCCAAAAAGCAGGTACAAGTTCAGCCTCTATTAAATCTCATATCAGCAATAGCAATAAATTTCATTCGCATAGCATCCAGACATCTCCATACGTACCGCATACTACTCAGGACAAATCATCTCAAGCCCTAGAAAAGACTATGTGCAAATTCTTGGCCCGGCAGACCAGTGCCAAAGAACTGCCACAATTCTCCGGTGACCCAGAAGAGTGGTCGTTATTCTACAACACGTTCACATCCACAACTCGTCTATGTAACTACAGCGACGACGAGAATATCGCAAGACTATCACGATGTCTCAAAGGACGTGCTCGTGACGCAGTTTCCGCTCTCCTGGTGAGTGCATCCAACCTGGAAATCATCATTAACACATTGAAATTACGTTTTGGCCGACCCGAATACATTATAGAAATTATGTTGAATAAAATCAAAAATATTCGAGACATACGTCATGATGACATAAATCAATTGATAGATTTTGCAACTCAAATTCAAAATATTGTAGCGACTATGAAAATTACAGAAGAGGTCGGATACCTTTCGAACCCGACTCTTATTAGAGAAATAATAAATAAGTTACCGTCGACTCTAAAATTTCAATGGAGTTTCCACGTATCCAATTTATATGTGAAAAATGTCACACTCAGTGACCTATCTGACTGGCTTATGATGGTAGCCAATGCTGTGTCGCACATCGCTCCTATGACTGTGAAGAGTAGTCAAATCGCAAGACCTGAGCGAGCATGGCGACCAGTTTTATCGACGACTTCACCCCTCTCATCGACATCACGTCTGTGTGTATGCTGCAACGGAGAGCACAAGTTAAGGGACTGTGGAGACTTTAAATCTATGAAAATGGACGATTGATGGAAATTTGTGTCACACAATAAATTGTGCTTCTCCTGCCTATCAAGTTCCCACCATCTTAAGATCTGCAATCGCAAGACAAAATGCAAGGTGCCCAATTGCAGAAGACTGCACCACTCCCTCTTGCATGCTGAACCCCGCAGCCAGACTGAGCCACATCATACGCTCTTACATACAGAGCCCCAGAACCAGACTCATGAGACTGAACACCCAGTGGCTCACGCTACTTCCGACAACACCAGCAACAGAAACCCGCATGTACTGCTGAAGGTGGTGCCCGTGACCGTTACCGGGACGAAAGGCGACGTGCACACATTTGCACTTTTGGACGAAGGCGCAGCACTGACTCTAGTGGACTCATCGCTTCTAGAACGAGCAGGCATCTCCGGACCATCAGCACCACTTCACATGCGCGGCGCGTCAGGAATGAAGACTACGGAGACCCATTCGAGAATAGTGACATTTCCGATAAAAGGACGCTTTACAAGTGATAGATTTATGTTGTATAATGCTAGGAGTGTAAATAAGTTAAATATTTCTGTGAATACTGTAAATTCTAATATTGTAAATACATTTCCTTACTTGACTGACTTTATTACAGAGACGGACTTAGGGTATAAAAATATTGAACTTTTGATTGGACAGGACAATATTGATTTGATCGTGACTAGAAGGGTTATACATGCACGGAAGAACGGGCCGATGGTTTCGGAAACTGATTTGGGGTACGTAGTACATGGTAAGTACTTTAATAATTTCTTTCCAATAGGAGTTCCGGTTTTCCATCTCTGCGCCTGTGAAGAACTTACCGATGCGCTGAAGAAGACATTTCGCACGGAAGACTTTGGAGTAAAGACCCAGTCTGACACCCCCAGGTCCAGAGAAGATTTGCAGGCTCTTAAAATTATGCAAGATACGACCAGACTCATCGGAGACAGGTGGGAGACAGGCTTGTTATGGCGAGACAGCGCCACGCTTTTGCCGAACAGCAGACCTCAAGCACAACGACGTCTCCAGAGCATCCAGCGTAAAATTGCCCTACCTGCTAATGGTGAGTTTCGTCAGAAATACAGTGCCAAGATTCAAGACTATCTCATGAAGGGTTACGCTTCCAAGCTTAGACCAGAGGAGTTGAAAGTTAAACATGATCGGGTCTGGTATTTACCGCATTTTGCAGTCTTCAATCCAAATAAACCAAACAAGTTGAGGTTTGTACTAGATGCAGCAGCCAAGACTGAAGGGAAGTCTCTTAATGATTTTCTGTTGCCTGGACCAGACTACCTCAACTCCCTACCTGGAATCTTGCTGTCCTTCCGCTGTCATAGATATGCCATCATGGGAGATATCCAGGAGATGTTCCATCAGGTTGTCATCCGAGAAGAAGACCGACCAGCTCAACGCTTTCTTTGGGAAGAGGACGAGTACCAAATGAACGTGATGATTTTTGGCGCCATCTGCTCCCCTTCAAGCGCTCAGTATGTCAAGAATGTTAATACTGAGAGGTACCTTGACACACACCCTCGAGCTGTTAAAGCGATCGTACATCGCCATTATATGGACGATTTCATTGACTCAGTTCCCACGGAAGAAGAAGCTGTACAGCTCGTTGACGATGTCATCCGAATCCACAAGACTGGCGGTTTCAACATGACATGCTTCATGAGCAACTCTATCCAGCTGATACGCCATCTACCCACCGAAAAGCTTTCATCTTCTGCGGTAAAGGTGATCTCTGACACTGAAAGCCCACATGTGGAAAGAGTCTTAGGCCTGCATTGGGATACGAACTGTGACAATTTCGTCTTCGAGCCAAAATTCCACAAAGTATCTGACGAATTGAAGTCTGGCTCGAAAAGGCCGACGAAACGAGAAATCCTGAAGATGATGATGTCAGTTTTTGACCCTTTGGGATTTCTTTTACTTGTTACGATGACAGCACGGATTTTACTGCAAGACGTCTGGAGGCTGAAGACTGGCTGGGACGATGAAGTAGAGTTGCCGCTCTTCGAACGATGGAAAACTTGGATCCACAGATTAGAGAAGACAGTAACCTTGACGGTTCCCAGATGGTTTTTGACTCCTGAGAATGACTTACAGGAACCACTCCAGCTCCATGTATTTTGCGACGCTAGCTCAAGAGCGTTTGCAAGTGTGGCTTACGTAAGATCTGTTAAGCGCGATAGAAGCATTCATACCGTACTTGCCATGGCTAGAGGACGTGTAGCTCCGCTAAAGGTTCTGAGCATTTCTAGATTGGAGTTACAAGCAGCTGTACTTGGCAGTCGAATAGCACATACATTACAAAACTTTATAGACCTACCAATTGGAAGAATTTTTTATTGGTCAGACTCTAAAACTGTCATCAGCTGGATTAGGTCAGATGCGGGCCGTTTCAAGCCGTTTGTAGCTCATCGTGTGAGCGAGATTGCGGAGACAACGCACCAGTCCGACTGGAGGTGGGTACCGACCAACCTCAACCCTGCAGATGATGCTACGCGGGATGGTGAGCCTGAAAAAGAAGCAAGATGGTTCAACGGACCAGATTTTTTACATGAGCCCGAAAGCAATTGGCCGAAAGAAGTCGACACAGACGTCAAAGAAGACTCGAGTGACATTGAAATAAAACAAGTTTTTCTGCTATCTATAGAGCCTAACAACGCTCTCCCCGATGACTCGCGTTTTTCTCAGTACTGGAGACTAATAAGGAGCACCGCTTGGACGCTACGCTTTATCCAAGATTTGAAGAGACCAAAACCCACTAGATATAGAGGTGAACTGAATTGCGACGAGCTGAAGCATGCCGAAAAGTTATGGGTCAAGGAAAGTCAACGAAGATGTTTCGCCGAAGACCTGGAACTGATTAAGAAAAACCTTCACAAAGACAGCAAGCTCTACCAGTTGACCCCATTCGTAGATCGAGAAGGAATACTTAGAGTAGGTGGTCGTATCGACAACGCGAACGTGACCGAAGATACGAAGCACCCAATGATTCTCCACCCCAAAGACAACTTCGTCAGACTACTTATAATGCAACATCACGTAGATTGCGCTCATGTCGGGCGAGAACAAGTGCTAAACAACATTAGACGTCGATTCTGGATTTTGAGAGGGAAAGCAGCAATCAAATCTACATGGGCACACTGTCAAAAATGCAGAAACAAGAGAGCTTTGCCCCGACCCCCTCTAATGGGCCAAATACCACACGAGAGACTGACAGTAAATTGCAGAGTTTTCACTGTGACAGGGTTAGACTATTTTGGCCCTATGAATGTCAAAATCGGAAGGCGCAGAGAAAAAAGATATGGAGCATTATTCACCTGCATGACGGTGAGAGCAATTCATATAGAATTGGTTCCAGATCTTAGCACGAGCAGCGCTATAATGGCCATTCGAAGATTTGTAGCCAGAAGAGGAGCGCCCCGTACCATAATGTCCGACAATGCGACGACGTTTAAAGGAGCGGATCGTGAGCTTCAAGAGGCGGTCAAAAATTTCGACCATGACCAGCTACAGCAGTTTCTAAGCATCCATCATATCGAGTGGAAGTTTATAAGCCCACTGTCTCCCCACCATGGAGGTTGTTGGGAGAGGATGGTCCGTTCAGTAAAGACCACACTCGGCAACGTCTTGAAAGAGCACGCTCCTACAGACCAAATTTTACAAACTGTACTAGCCGAGACGGAAAACATGATCAACAATAGACCGCTGACCGCAGTTCCAGTAGACCATAATGACGACCTTCCTTTGACACCCAATCACTTCATCCACGGAATGTCTCCCGATAACACGCATCAGATCGGCAACTTCTCTGAAAGAGACCTTCTAAGGAACTCTTGGCGTCATGCACAGCGACTGGCGGATCAAGTGTGGAAGCGCTGGGTGCGAGAGTACCTGCCGACTCTCACCAAACGTGGGAAGTGGTTTGGTACAGTAGAGCCTCTGAGGGTCGGAGATGTGGTCGTTGTATGCGACGGCGACCTCCCTCGAAACTCGTGGCCTAAAGGGTTAATTGAAAAGGTCTACCCGGGTGCTGACGGAGCAGTAAGAGTGGCTGACGTTCGACTGGCTCACGGGCTTTTCCGAAGACCTGTGACAAAACTAGCGAGACTTGATATCGATGAACCGAACGAAGCGACACGATAGCTTCCGACTGTTTGGACCTGACCTTACCTTGACCTGACGTAGCTGACTGAATTCCTCACTTGTGACACTTGTGACATAACCTGTGACCTGTTCTCTGACAAAACCTTGATCTGACTTTACTGAGTGACTTAAGTTCCGACCTGGCAGCCTCATCAGACCTACCTGACTTCGACTGAGTATTGACCTCTCAATACTGGAGGTGGGGATGTTGTGTGTTCATGGCCTAACCTGATGAGGCTGGCTGGTAACCTTTTAGACGATTGAATCATCAAAAGACCGTTTGAGACTCACTTTGTTATTCTGAAAAGGCTTTTATTGTCACAGTTTGATGACGAAAAAGTTTCGTACTATTTAACTTGTAAGATTGAAGCTATTCATTATACACAATAAATTAGTGCTTAGAATATATTATTTAGCTGATATTTTTTTACTGTTTCTGAGATGACGCTTCTTAATGATACAATAACATGCAAAAACCTTTTTACTTATATCACTATTACTATTGTTGTATTAGTTTTTTTTCTAATTCTATAAATATTTATACTAGGGATCCATTCAGGATGTCCAAGAGGAAAAGATAAACTTTTAGTCTATAAAAGACATTTTTGTCTGCTAGCTGCTGATCATCAGCTACAAAAGCCAAGTTGTGGCCGACTGTGTAACAATATTTTGGATGAGAACTCTAACGGCCCCACTCAGAGACGTCATTTAACCTAATGTTCATTATCGTATTTAAAAATCTTCTTTATGTGTATTGTAATAAGTGTTTAATTTTTGATCTAAGTAATCATTAAAGTTAATGAAAGACTCTGAGTGAGGCAGTAAGGTTTTTTTTTAAAGCTGCTTTGGGGTCAGTAAAACATAAATGTAATAAAGCTTCAGTTTTCACAAGTGTAGGTTCTAAACAACATTTCGTGTATAGTTTTCAGTATTTTTACAAATTATGAGTTATTGGTTTCCATTTACAATAAGTTCTGTTCTGCCTCAACATGTTCGTCAGTTATGCGAGCAATATGCCCTGCCGATTGCCATTAAAGGTCCGCAATTTTTTACCTATAACGGACACGTCTGCTCACTATTACACCATAAATCTGATCACTATTACACCATAAAATAAATATTTAACTCAGGAGCCTTTTCTTAATCTAACCCTTCTTCCCCCTTCCCTTCTTAGCAATCGAGGTCAGATTAGCCAAAAAGAGGTTAATTTTATAAAAATGTTTTCGAACAAAATATAAAACTTCCTCTCCTAGCGATACATAGCCAGTATTTTCTATACAAAACCAATAAGAGGCCGCATAAAAACCTATAGGATACTTCGATCGAAAAAAATGATAAGCTACCCAATTTGCTTCTTTATTTTCTCGACGGAATCTTAGCCAATATCTTGAGTCATATTCATCAAAAACCTTGGTGCCTTGTTTACCAAATTTTCGTGGGATCATCTATCATTTGTGTATAAGATGATTAATTATAGTACATTATCGACAGGACCAGAGTGCGCTTTTCCGAACTCCATTATATTTTAAGGCAGAGACTTTTAGGCAGACTTGATGGAATCAGCGGAGGATGATTGGATCCATTTTTCAATGACGCTGTTATGTTTTATTACGTCAATTTAAGTTTGCGATTTCGCCTTTAATATACCTAAATTCAAACTGAATGATATCATTATTATCATCAATTTAGAAAACTCGATTGCTAACCAATGATGCTTTGATCAGTAATTAGAACGTCAAAAATACAAGACTTAGGGCGTCTTGCAGGAAATTTAAAACTAGTAATTTTTTGACAGTTCCTATATGGCTGAAATGTCAATTAATTACAAAATCGAGTTTAAAACCTAGTTTAACGCTCAGTTGCACAAAGATTTTTTAAAGACGACATTTAGTAATGAGACATTAAAACTTTAAAGTTCATTAAATTTAAAATTGGAACACAAAATAGTTCTAGCTAATGTCTCTTTAGCATTGATAGGGTGCTAATGTCGTTTTGTGCAACGTAAAAACTAAGCTAAGGTGTTCTTTTGACACTTCAATCAATAAATTTAATGGAGCATTAGGGATAATGCCGACATTAAATTTTAAAGCTCGTTTCTGCAACTGGGTGTTAGTCTCGATTTTATCATTTTTTTGACAATTCAGCCATATTAAAATTGTCAAAAAATGATTAAGAGCCACTTGCCGGCAATTTGAATCACGATTTAAAACTAGATTTTGTGATTTTCTGACAATTCTTATATGGCTGAAATGTCAAAAATTTACCAAATCAAGATTTAAACCAGGTTCAAAATTTCCTGCATGTGGGCCTAAATATAGTTTTAAATCTAGATTTAAATTTGCTGCAAGATGCCTTAAGATTATAAGTACTGTAACGATATGGCAAAAAACATTTGTTTGTATTAAAAAGGGGTCAAACGAGCACACTTTTATTATTATTATTATACTCTTTATAATAATTATTATAATAAACCTAACCTAACCTGATACACTTTTCACCTGGTAATTAAAGTTAGCGCCGCTCATTGACATGTACAACTGTACAAGCCCAGAAGAAATTTCTGAATGCTTTCAATCAAACAAAAAGTTATAAATAAGAGAAATTTTATATAGTATCCTATTGTCAAAACGGAAAGGAAACAAAAGGATATTATATTACTTGAGATTCCTTGATAGTCATTTAACATATTGCAAGTATATAACTAGTGATAGTCTCTTTTCTTGACAACGCCTGGAAAAAAGTGGCATTAGTTTAAAGAAATTTCGAGGTATTTCTCATGAAGATGACGAGGATGTAAGTACTTGAAAAGTTGTAGTACACAACAAAAATTACATTAATGAAAGTATTGGATGAATTTGGATGATAGGACTTGATGTTTTAATATGGTTCTAAAGATCTTTACATTAGACATCTCAAATCATCCTGATTTTATCCCCCCTGCGGAAGTTTTATCCTAGTAACTTTTTCCCTAATTATATTCGAACAGAAATTTATTTTTTAATAGCAATATATCTTGACGCAGAATATCAAGCATGACGAACCAGTTTTCGACCAAATCAAAAATATTAAAATGTATAAAATATTCTTCGCTGCGATTGACTTCACTTGCAAACAGGAATGTCAACCTGCCATGTGGCAAAGAATGAACTTAAAATGTTTGGAGGAAAACAGATGAGAAGCCAGAATCTAAAGCTTCTGCATCACATAAATCCTTCTTGGCACAGAACAAAGAAACTCATTTTAAGTTTTTGTTTGTAACACATACTGCATTGTCTTGCTGTATCAACCTCAGTACGAAAAACTTTGTGTCTTGGAAACGTGATAAGCGCCCCTAGCGGAAAGTAGTTGAAACCACGTTTTTCATAGAAATTTACATTCTTAACGCAACTTAAAAAGTTGAGCTTTTTAAAATGAAATTTTACACTAGAGGTAACTTCTGTTTGAGAAAGTATGTTACTAGCTGTACTGATCACTTTTGAATTTATTGTTTGAATAATAAATACTAATATTATAAAGATTTGATTGTTTGTTTGCATTGAATAGGCTCCGAAACTACTCAACAGACTTTTAAAAATTCTTCGTAATATAGGCCACTTTATATTGGGTCCTTACCTATGAAATTGGTGTTTTTATTCTGTCTTAGCAATTTGTCCGTAACTATTAAGTTTCAGAACATTCTTATAATATAATTATCTCTTCTAATAATAGACCATATATTTGAGTTCGTATTATTTAATTTGATAATTTTTTTGTAAGTTTAATTGTGTTAAAATTAGACACAAAGACAATTATTTTTAACTGCCTCCCGAACACATCATTTGATTTGCATTAACATAAAAACGATGAATATTTTTTATCAAGCGCGTTCACACACATATTGCTAAAGCTTGACTAATGATACATGCCAAATATTATTATCTCTGGATTTGTCGTTGTGAAGAAAACTGATAAAATGTTAGTATGTAAAATGCAGACATCCCCAAAATCTCCATACAAAACACTAATTTCATAGGTAAGGACCTAATATTTTCAAAAAATTTGGGAACCTTGCTGAAACTCCAATAATGTTAATTTACCAAAAATATTCCTTACATCGCGTGCGCTGCGACGACTATTGATGATACTATGAAATGATATACTACGACACATTATCTAGAAGATAAATGGCGAGGAAATAGGTATTTACTACTGTTATCATAAGCATGTTATTTTGATGGATTATAGAAATTAAGAGATTATGTAATAATATGTTTAAGGGCGAATTCGACCAAATTGAGATTCGCATCACGGGAATAGTAATACCAAACTGAGCTGAAACGATTGGTCGAATCTGCTCTATGTCAAAAGAGACATTGACACATTCGTGCGCGAAAAACTGCGTACTCCGTTAAAATAATATTATTCGCGTGTAGCCAAACTTGAAAAAACTAGGATAGTTAATCGGCTCCGCCCTTTGGACAGATTCGACCAATCGTGTGAACTCAGTTTGGTATTACTATTCCCGTGTTACTAATCTTAAGTTGGTCGAATTCGCCCTAAGACTGATAAAAATTATATGATTGGATATTTTAAAAAGTAGCTCATGAGTTTCTTGCCGTGTTCTTCTCATGGAAAGCCTTACTCTCGGAATCCGGCTGCTTGAATCGATTACAACCACAGTCAAAGATGTACTTGTACTATGCTGTGGGTATACTTGCTACAAGCGCTCGTGGTAATAATGATTGATTTATTTTGTAAAATACATAATAAGTAAAATAATGACGATTTTAAGTGCAAAACTTGGCCTATGATTTTTTTTTTATTTTGATTATATTTTAATAATATATTAAATTCATTGTATCATCAATTAGTACTAGCTTTTGTCCGCGACTTCGTCCGCGTAGAATAGTTACTTTGAAATAGTGTGATGGTATGTAGCCTTTCCTCAAAAAATAGGCTATCAAACACTAAAATATTTTTTCAAATTGGAACTGTAGCCTCATTTGGTGGAATTGAAAATTACTCTATTTTTAGAAGCAAAGTTCATAGTAGCGTCTTAAATTTTTCAAGGATGCGTTATTTAATTTTTTTAACATTCATTCGAATGGCAACCTCTCCCATGGGAATATCGGGATAAAAGGTAGCCTATGTTCTTTCTTAGGCTCTAGACTATCTGTGTACCTAATTTCGGTTAAATTGGTTCAGTAGTTTTGATGTGACAAACAGACAGAGTAACTTTCGCATTTATAATATTAGTATGCATTAAGGCCGTTAATCTAGAAGGTTTACGTCAAATACGGCCTTCTTGCGTACCGTAAAATATTCATGTTCGCGACTGCTAGATATATTCCGAAAGTACCGAGCCTATTTCTCTTGATGTTTCGCTGTAAAATTTCCCGTCGCTGCATATGTAGAGGCACTTTATTTACGGGAAGCCGTACGCCGACGCCGTTGCCGTCGGTGGTCGATTTCCCGGAATAACTTGCTACAGAATTTACTCATCCGAATATTTTCACGTCAAAACTAAATGTTGCTGTTGTTTCTGAATTTTTTGAACAGGATGATGAGAATTTATAATAGAATTAGCTGTTGCCCGCGACTTCGTCCATGGTTACTATGGTTTTATAATTTTTCTTGGAACCCTTAAATTTTCCGTGATAAAAAGTATCTTAGATGTTGACTAGGGATACAAGGTATTACCATACAAAATTTCATTGAAATCGGTCCAGCCATTTAGCCCGTACAAACAGACAAATAGACGAACAGACAAAAAAAAATAGTTTTCTTTTTTGGTATTTTCCCTCTTTTTACATCCCCCTGATTGGATTTTAAGCATTTCTTCTATGTACAGACATTCGACCCCTACAGTTTAATTATATTAATTACATCTGTGGTGGAAATTCAGATAACTTTCCAAAAAATATTATCTTAATCTGTAATCGTCTAGTTTAGTCCTGTCCTGTTCTGTTAAGTCCGCTCTGTAATAAGCTTTCTTAAATGATTATAACAATACTTATCCATATTTGAATTTGCTATAAAATACGTAGCTTCCTTTAATATTGACTCATGTTATAATGACAGTAAATGACGTTTCGTAGGAGAGACTTTGGTCTGTCAAATGTTAGACTTGTACATATTTTTCCTCGAAACTGTACACCAACAATAACTATTCTTCTCGTCCTCAGCGTACGGGCCGTAACACCACCACGCTGGCCCAATGCGGGCTGGTGGGTAGAAACGGTCACGATAGCGACCGGAACCAACGGCTTAACGTGCCTTCCGAAGTACTGAGGAGCTCGAGATCACAAAGTTTTGGTCACCCATCCACGGCCTGACCATGGCGAAGGTAGCTTTGTTTTCAATAGAAAGCCAAAGCGTACTAATCACTACGCCACCGAGCGCAACCTTAAGTATGTGTGTTAGAAAAGTACAATGTGGTCCGTTTGAGAAATATCCCTATAGTCCCTTTCAGTTCCGACAAGACAACATACGTTTCCGTAAAATGATTCAGTTGAAACTGTTTGAAACTAGTTCACTGCTGTGTCCGACAACTGACGATAGACAGAAATTTAAACTGTTGTTCAACAAGAAGTTTCAAATTTTGTAGGTATTCCACGTCATCCACGTGTATTAAAACGTTTTAATTAAAGTAGGATAGCACTGTTAATAAAGAATACTACCAACCCATCTCTTCTCTTGGGTGTCGTAAAACGCCACTAATGGACTTGGAAGAGAACCGCAAAACCATCCAATAGCTTATAGCGGCGACGGGCTCACCACCTGTCACGCTAAGTGCAGGCACTGCTTGGTGAAGCGCGGACTATGGCAGTGGACTACTTTTGCAGTGCTTTTGCCTAGTCTCTGACTAACCCTTAGGAGATAATAGCTTGGTGGCGTAGTGGTTGTTATAGTGGGTGGCGTGGTAGCCGCGGATGGGTGACCAAATATTAGGTCCTTACCTATCAAATTGGTGTTTTGTATGGAGATTTTGGGGAATTCTGCATTTTCCATACTAACATTTTATCAGTTTTCTTCACAACGACAAATCCAGAGATAATAATATTTGGCATGTATCATTAGACAAGCTTTAGTAATATGTGTAATATCACACTTCATAAAAATTATTTATCGTTTTTAAGTGAATGCAAATAAAATTATGTATTCGGGAGGCACTTAAAAAGAGTTGTCTCCGTGTCCAATTTTAACACAATTAAACTTACAACAAATTATAAAAACAAATCAAAAGAGCTCAAAAATATAGTCTATTTTTAGACGAGGTAATAATTTTTTAGGAATACTCTGAATCTTAATAGTAACAGACAAAATACTAAGACAATAAAAACACCAATTTCATAGGTAAGGACCCAATATTTGTGATCTCGGGATCCGTGCTTCGGAAGGCACGTTAAGCCGTTGGTCCTGGTCGCTATTGCGAACGTTCTTACGCACCAACCCGCATTTACTCAGCGTGGTGGTGTTACGGCCCATACTCCTCATGTGTTTCTTCATGAGGAAGGCCTGTGCCCAGCAGCTGGACGTATATAGGCTGAGGACGACAACAAGTTGTTAAAGCCGCTGTATGCGAGCAACGCTGGACCAATTGCCATAGAAATTGGGGGCGACCTATGTCCAGTAGACGTCTCCGGATTGATTTGACGAACCCCCATAAATAACAAATTTCACACGTTAAGCCCAAATGATTAGCAATTAATAATTCCTTATTCAGAGTCAGAATTTAAAATTAAACTCGCCGGCCCGTAGAGAGAAAACTTTATTCGATTGCCTGTCGTAATTAAAAAGTTCGGCGGCCGTTTGTTCTGGTCCAATGGAAATAAGCATACGTCATTGTACATCGGATGGGTTTTACCAGAACATGGCTTTTGGCAGGAATTTTACGTTACCTGTGAAAAGCAATATTAACTGTATGGAAAGACAAATAAAATATAAATTAAAAATACAACTCACTAGAGAGAAACACTGACAAGAAAACTAATAATTTGAAAACAATTTGAGGCATCCAACCTATGAGCCTTGGTGCACTAAATTTAATTTTTTTTTTATATTATGAACTCAGACTCGAACTCATAATGACACATTTTTTAACACAGATGATAAAAACAAAAATTTAAAAATGGAAACTGTAACATAATGACCATTATGCAACAGGTTGGATTCATTATGCAACACTTATTTTTCTTAAAAACGCACAAAACTATGGCAAATGCTTTCCAGATAGCCAACAATAAATAAAATTAATTAATTTTTTTTGTTTTATTCCTTTGAATAATGTGTGTAATAAAGTAGTGTATATAACTGCACATAACCTATAATATTATGTGATAGTTACATAATCTACTATTAAAGTATGTACAGACTAGTGAAATGTAACATGCAATATAGTTGTTGCATTTTATGATGGCGAGTAACTTCGCACTTAACGCCTTAAGATAGAGTCTAAAGTCGATTGATTTTGTCGCCTTCGTGAATTGTACTAACTATAACATGAAAAGTGCATTCATCGGAATTAATTACACACTAAAGGAATTCTTTTACATTGCATGATATATTGTGATGTGGAAGGCTAATTTTTTCATTTCGTATTATATTTCATTTTTCATTTCACACTGTACTACGCATGATAAAAGGCTCGCCTTCCTTTACATATATTTAGATTGATTTATTTCACTTTGACACAATTACATGATAAGTAATTTTAAAATGCAATTGGAAAAAAAAATAATCGTCAAATGTACAATTCATAATGATGTTTAAATATTGAGAAATAATTTAACAATGTTTATTATCTATTCGTCATAGGTTGCGTCATAAGTGTAACTACTTGTTGTTACCTAAATTATTAAATAAAGAGTTTAATTTCATTTAGATAATTATAATAAAAGTGAAGAGGTCGAATGTCTGTACATAGACAACTAAATGCTTAAAATCATGTCAGGGGATGTAAAAAAGGGAAAGTACCAAAAAATGTTTATTTTTTCAATTTTCAGTTTCTCTGTTTATACGGGCTAATCTCAGAAATGGCTGGACCAATTTCATTGAAATTTTGCACGCCTATACCTTATGTCCCTAGTCAACATCTTAGAGACTTTTTATTCAGGAAAATTTAAGGGTTCCCGTGGGATAGTTAGAAAACCATAGTAACAGGGCAACAGCTAGTATTAAATAATTTATCAAACTCAAGATTTATTTCAATAAAGTTATCACGTACAAAAGTCCAATTACTATTCATTTTGTCAATATAGGATAAATCAACCGACTGTTTTTTGTATATGCAACGTTCTTTGTATTGTTATGTGGAGCTCCAGAAGAGTCGTTCCCGATTACCTACTAACATTCTAATCGGCATCACCCCGGTGCGCTACATGGGCGAAAGCCGGGCTTGAAATGTCTCTGTATTGTTTCTTACCTGTGCGAGACATTAACGCGTGAACAAACCATTTCTCCGAGGAGAAATAGCTTCTGACACGAGGGACTTCAACCTTAGCACTTCAGGGACAGACCTGATAATAGCTGTCTAATTGCTGGATAATTCCTGGTATGCTGAATAAATTCGATCTATCTACGATATACTCCACCACAAATTAATCTCATCAAAGCGAAGATTACTCCTGTAACACGATTATGGTTTCCAATAATGAATCGCTGTTGAGATAAATGGTTATCTTAATTGGTTTACTTAGTTATAAGGCTTGATGACGTGATGGTTTACAATTACATGATCAACGCCAGGGAGGGGAGATATTTCCCCCTCTGGCACTTTTTCTAATACATAGTATGGAAGCTTCACATTTGAAGTGTCGTCGTCATTAGCAGTTATCTGTATTTAAGTTTGTTCTTAAATGGATAAGTTTAAAGTACGCTTTTAACCAAGAGACTTTGTTACCAAAACCAAAAACTTCGAAATTAAATCGCCAATATCCGTAGCTGCATTGGGATTTGATAATAATCCGTTAATCCGGAATGACATTAAATATTCTGAGACTTTAAATAGCGGTAAAGAAAATTAACGTTTCTCCTAAATTAATTACATTTCCTCAATAATTTCTTTAAAACATTAGCAAAAACTTACTTTTAATAACGTTGTAAAAAGCTCCTTTTATTAGATTCCGTTACTGACCTTTGAATAATGACCAATGAGATTTGAACACTGTCACTGGCTTCACATTCCAGGGTAATGAAATTATTGTCCAATCAGCAATAAAAAGAGGCTCCAGGTTTTACAATGTAAAATTGAAATTGGGAAGAATTTAGGGAAGCTATTTTCAGGCCATAAAACAGAAATCCCTTGTCGAACTGGCCTCGCCCTCAGGTGAGCGCGTGTGACGGATGGCTTCCTGTTCCGATGCCTTAAGAGTCCCAAGCAGCCACGGAACATTTAGATAATGTTTTATCTTAACGCCAAATTCTTTTATTTGGTTTTCGGGAAATGGAAGCTTGAGACTTTTAGTTTTGGCCCAGTGTTAGATTCAGTTTGGATACTGGACGATATGGCTTTGTATTATAGGCTTGTTGACCACTACGTCACATTGGCGCCCAACATGGGGCTCATCATATTTTATTTCTATTATACGCTTTTATGCTCTTATCCGTCCTAGAGTTTGATATAAGAGCATAAAAGCGTATAATAGAAATAAAATATGATGAGCCCCATGTTGGGCGCCAATGTGACGTAGTGGTCAACAAGCCTATAATACAAAGCCATATCGTCCAGTATCCAAACTGAATCTAACACTGCCTGGGCCAAAACTAAAAGTCTCAAGCTTCCATTTCCCGAAAACCAAAACCGTTACAACAAACCGTTGTAACTTTTGTTTAAGCTTATAAAAATTGATAATAACTTTATAAATATATTACAATTATTGTTAGTAGGGAGTCAACAGTTCTACGCGCTGACTCTCGTAAGAATGAACTTCGAGAACAAAACAAATAAAAAGAGACAGACAGCTAATTTAAAAACGTAAACCAAGAGAAAAATGGCTAGAGAAGAGCGCAATGACAGCAACGAGGCGCTAATATAGCTATGGCGCATCGTTACAGCTTCTTTCATAGAAATTTCAACTTTTCTCACTTTGGGAGAGTCATCAGTACCCTTTTTTGTTCATAATGGGTACACAGTTCACTTGATAGAAACTTATCAGAAAGATATATCTAGAATGAGTAACATGATCAGTTCCTAATTAATAACAAAGACTATAAGTTTCTTTAAGGCACTATTGTAAGTAGCCCTACCCTTTCCATAATATATTTAAGTGTTAAATGTGAAATTGTTTTGTGTTCAGTGTAACTTACCTTTTTTATATAATTGTTCAGTTCAGTTGTGCCTTAATTCTTCATTATAAAATATACGATACATAAGTGACGACCTAACTGCATTTTCTTTATCCCCGGCTTCACCCCGTCACAAAGCTACCTAGGTGAGGAGCTCGGTGGCGTAGTCGTTAGTACGCTTTGACTTGCGAAAAAAAACAAAGCTGCCTTCGCCATGGCTTCTCCGTGCTTCGGAAGGCACGTCAAGCCCGTTGGTCCTGGTTGTTATTGCGTCTATTTCTACCCACCAACCGGGATTGGGCTCGTGTATTTCTCCATGAGGAAGGTCTGTGCCCAGCAGTGGTACGTATATTGGCTGAGGACTGAACTATTAGGTCCATTCCTATGAAATTAGTGTTTTGTATGGAGATTTTGGGGATGTCTGCATTTTACATACTAACATTTTATCAGTTTTCTTCACAACGACAAATCCAGAGATAATAATATTTGGCATGTATCATAAGACAAGCTTTAGCAATATGTGTGTGAACACGCTTGATAAAAATTATTCATCGTTTTTATGTTAATGCAAATCAAATGACGTATTCGGGAGGCAGTTAAAAATAATTGTCTTATTGTCTAATTTTAACACAATTAAACTTACAAAAAATTATAAAATTTAATAATACGAGCTCAAATATATGGTCTATTTTAGAAGAGGCATTTATTTTATAAGAATGTTCTGAAACTTAATAGTTATGAACAAATTGCTAAGACAGAATAAAAACACTAATTTCATAGGTAAGGACCCAATAACTAGGGCGGCATGATTTACTGGAGAAACAAATATGAACGCTTCTTAGCCAATTGATATGAGCGAGAAAAGAGAAAATGTAAATTTTTCCCATGACGTACCCCTTAGTCATAATTCTGTTCACGTCTGATGTCAATATAAAGCCTCATTCAGTGGTTCCGTCTATTTTTTTTCGTATAAGGGACTATGGCATCTGGATTCGATCTTAACCGCCCTGTTTTGTGAAAACACACAGAGAAGATTTACGGGTATCGGTGGTGGCCTCGTAATGTATGTTATATTATAGTAACCTTAAGATTTTTTTTTGGGAGATTTATAGCAAGCTTTCGCCTTGCACGTTACGTTCTTATAGCAATTTAAAAAACAAAGTAATATTTGATTACGAGGATATACGGGGATGGTACGATTTAAGAATGCTCGGAGATAAGCATGGAACAGTTAAGAAATTTCGTTTCCAACCCACTGAGATTTAAATGTCATTTTGGAAAGAGGCACTATTAGCTACGTTTTAACTGCCTCTGTAGTTTAGTGGTTGACACTACCAGGGGTTCGAACACCGGTGAGGGCAGAAGCTTTTCTACTCGGTTAGTGATAGATCTTCTCAGCCCGCAGCTACCACCATCTTACCTAAATCTGTCGCCATAATAACAATATTATTATGCATGTTGTTTTTCGGCAATTAGAGGTAAGATAGCCAGTTCATCAGTTGTTGAGGAATACAAGTGAATCTCGATTCAACCTGCGGCCTTATCGTCACTTACCATCAGGTGAGATGAAGGTCAAGAATTTGCCTGTCAATTCTGCAAAAAAAACGTTACTATGAGGACGTTGCTTATACGATTTACTGCCTTTTGAAAAATCAATAAAAAACAACCATTAGTTATCAGTATTTATTTTCTCACGTCAAATAGACTAGCCTAAAATATGAATTAGAAGGCTTGTGTTATGGGATAGGGTGACAAACAGATTTGCTTAATCTTATCATGATGAAAAGATAAGTATACATTGATACAAATATTACGTGACTAATATGCAAACTGTATTCATCACACAACCATCTGCCTCTACCAGAACTCGAAACCAAAAACACAGAAATAGCGGTATCTTCAGACAATCTAAATGACGCCTAGTCCATAAACATTTGATATTTAATTCGTTTCCACAATTTATTTTTACGGCAAAAAGGAAATAACACAGAACATTTCCAAGACATCACTAAATATTTCACGAAAATACAAAAATAGGAGCGGGCCTTCTATTATCAACGCCTTAGAGCAGTATTTCACAGATGTATGTGACAAAAACACAAAGGTAGGGACGTAGGGTCGGACGAAGAGGATTTATTATTATCGAGATAGTTACATTACACTTGTTACAGAGGGTTTTCAAGGTATAAAGTGTGGACTGTTTGACATTTGTGAGAAAAATAAAAGTTTTAGCGGTGGCTTTATGGTCATTTGTCTTTGGACGTTTGAGGGTGAAGTAATAAGCAGTTACGTCCGCAAATCGTCCTTTCTGAGCATCTCAGAACCTTCTTCAAGTGTCCGTATGAAAACCGCGGAAGTTAAGTTTGGACTACATGCTAATCGTAAGAGTTTTATGTACGAATTATAGATAAATAAAGTAGTATGGATCGCTATCCATACATGGGTTTGTAGTCCGTCTAAAACTTATTATTGTTGCTTGTACCCCTTCGTTCGACTTATTACGTTTGGTGGCGCTACTATCCTAGCGGAATCACAGATAAATTAAGTAATTCCGCTAGTATAGTAGCGCAACCTAACTTATTAAGTCGAGCGAAGGGGAACAGGCAACAATAATGGTACGAGGCGATAATTTAAAATAAGCATAATATTAAATTATCTAGCCGGCACAAACTATAGATGTAAAAAGACCGAGAAAGGTTTTGGTAGACCTAGTTTCTAATATTTGTATCTCCTAACTAATTAGCATTTTTGGAGAAAACATCTAAGTGACTTCTATAAAATTGTCGGTTGTTGGAAAAACTCGAAAACTAGCAGTTGTCTACTTTTTATATTAATACTCACATAATGTTAATTTTGGCTAGTCTTAATTTTGCGCGTACACCAGTCGACACGAGACTGCTAAAGGTTGGTTATTAAAATTTTCGTTTATTTTTTACTGTGCAATGAGAAAACTTATAGAATTCAGAAGACGCATTTTAAGTCAAAATTTTATGCTTCTACCACTTAAATCCTTAATATTTCTGTCTATACAAGGAAGTGCAAACGAATCTTACTGTGAAAAAAACAGCTTGAGAAAGCACGGAAAAACTAACACTTGCCCTACGTTGTATACTCCAGGGAAAACCTTGTAAAGATTCTCTCAAAGTGAACGCTGCAACTCAAGCTGTTAAAGACCTTAAATTGTGCAACGATTATGAGTCTACTTGATGTAAACAACACAGAGTTAAAAGTCTTAGGGTTATAATGGCGAAAACGTATGATGTCGTGATATAATAGCTTGTGCAATAGTCGAATTTCCAAATATTACTATAGTTAAATAATCACATACAATTTAACCACAACCCGATGCTGGGATTATTAAAATGACTGCTGGCAGCACAGCTGCTGTATAATGCTACGAATATTCATCACAAAAACTATTTGTCAAGCTGACGTCACACAATTGGAGTATCCATTTACGCTATACAAGTCAACGACCCACCATAGTTCTATAAAAAACAGGTGCTCTACTTGACTTAAGCTTGGCAGTAACGGTTGGTTTGAGTATAGTACCCAACGACCGATTGGCAACACCATATCAAAGAAGTGAAGTGAAGTGAGTGAGTGAGTGAGTGATTCTATCTATTGAGTTAACTATTACCTTATTATTATTAACCTTATAACCATTACCTTACTGAGCAGTACAGTTCTTAATTACGTCAACCAGCGAATAATTAAAGAGAAAATAAACTAATCGGGACCCGCAACGACCATCAGGTCTGCAAGCAATGGTTTCGCCCACTGCCATTTCAGGTTCGCGATTTTTGGAATATGACAATGGGTGGCTTAGTTAGCGGATATATTTGCACACAGAAACTTTAAGACTCCTTTGGGTGGCATTGAGCCTTCTAATAAAGCCTATTTTAGGTTCCTTAAGTCATCACTAACACGAACGAATATGCTATGTAGGTTTCCTATCTCTGCTGTACCGAGTTAAGTTCATATATTGACCTCTGACGACTTACTTAGTTGGTCTACCTACTTGTCTCTGATATACATACCCGTTTACACTAAAAGTTTATCTTAATTTTCATTGTAAAATTAAACACGCATACCAATGCTGCTCTTAAAGATCTCTGAATGTGCTTAGAACCTTTATAGATCGAGCGTAAGATTGTTCGAATTTCAGTAGTAAATATACAAAGCGTCTAATCAGTGATTTGAATGTTACTTACCATTTTGATAAAAATACGCTTCCTAATTTACAAAATTCCGTGTTCATTTTGGGGAATATACGTAACCTACGTCAACAGCACATGAGACTAAGCTAAGTCGAAATTTTTTTAACAGATTTTTCGTCCTAATTTGTAAGGTCTAAAGTGCAAATTTGTTGAGTAATTTTACCAATTTGTGCTATTCTAAAAACCTGCTGTATGTGCTTACGACCCTTGTTAAATTTAACTAATAACGGGGTATTGTATGTACCTACCTGAGGCTTTATTTGTACTGACACAGAACACCTTTCCTGATTGTCAATGAGAACCTGATTAATTTTATTCCAATGAATATTGTGGGATGTTTTGCAAACAAATTACGATTCTCGGCATCGAATTCAGTTTGCTAAATAAGATTTATTCCTAATACCTTTCTGATTGTTAATTTAATTACCTTTCTGATTGAATATCTTCCATATTTAGAAAACAAATTTAAATAGGACTGAATAACATATAGATACAATACAAATATTTGAATTTATATGTTCTGTAAGAAGATAGGTCAGGCGCGGGTGTGGCACGGGTGCGGCGCGGGCGCAACACTGCTTGTTTCGTGCGTTAAAATGTATAGAAGTGGCGCGGCGCGGCACAGCGCATATACAAGCGGCGAGGCGCAGCCGTGCAGCCCGAGTGCTACTAATAGTACTTGTCCCGCGCCTTACGGGGCATCAACAAGCTGGCATCGCCGGGGTCATGCGATGCTACGTTTGGTATGCCCATGACTCCCAGCGAGATGTCGAGACTGGAACACTGTTATTTTTCTGGCTCCTCAACTTTACTGAAAGTAGACTAATCTCCATAAGACACACCTTTTGTACAATTTTGTGTAATGATATTTGTATGTGTTGAATAAATTATATAATAAAATTGCAGTGGGCGAAACCATTGCTTGCAGAGCTGATGGTCGTGGTGGGCCCCGATTAGCTTATTTTCTCTTTAATTATTTGCTGGTTGACGTAATTAAGAACTCTGCTGGTCCATAAGAATGATGATCTTAATGTAAAGCTCATTGAGAAATCGATATATTGGTGAGAGCGTGGGAATACTTCGTGAAACAAAAAAAAAGAATAAAAGGCGTTAGCTAGAAGCATTTTTGAAATGTGGTTGTGCCTAGCGAGTCCAACATCAAGAGTAAACTTTTATATCAAATTTTTAAGACAGAAATATGAAAATGCAACACTAATTTTAAATAGTGCATAGAGCTAAAAGGCATATTAGTGGTTGTATGAAAGTAGCACGTGAACCGCAAGGTGCTTATTTACCACATTTTTATCACGCCCGACTGTCAAATTCTATTGTACTTTGTCTGTTAAACGTGATTAAACCTGACATAAATTATAATGAAAGGGTTTATGCCAACGGGGTTAAGTCATATTTAATCGAGACGAGTCGATAATGTTCAGTGGCATGATACGAGTGAATTCGATTTTGAAAACAAAGCAATTTTTGCAATGGTCTAATCATTTGATAGGTGACCAATGGAGACAAATTTTGGCTATGTCTTTAATTTCTAATATGATAATATGTACTATATATAGAGGAGCTCGGTGGCGTAGTGGTCAGTGCGCTTTGGCTTCAATCGAAAACAAAGCTACCTTCGCTATGGTCAGGCCGTGGATGGGTGACCAAGACTTTGTGATCTCGAGCTCCTCCGTGCTTCGGAAGGCACGTTAAACCGTTGGTCCCGGTCGCATTTGTGACAGTTTCTAATTTCTACCCACCATCCCGCATTGGGCCAGCGTGGTGGTGTTACGGCCCATACTCCTCATGTGTTTCTCCATGAGGAAGGCCTGTCCCAGCAGAGGGACGTATATCGGCTGATGACGATACTATATATATATTTTTTTTTCATTTATTATAGTTTACAAAATAATACATAAAGTTGAAAATAATACATTGACATAAACCACAGAGGTTTCGCGACAATATAGAAATCTGATCAGATCATCACGAAAGTAAACAATTTTACAGTTTTTGTAACAGGTTAGCCAAATAGGTATTGTTTTTGAGAACCAGGCAATGTTAAGGAAGGGGGGTCGTATATGGATATTCGTCGTGGTTATATGTATGTATATATATGAAAATTCCACATGTTCGGGGTACCCAATCGATACTCGAGTGTCCAGAAAAAAGTCGTCCAGAAAGTATCGATAAGACGAACCACTTTCGTCTACTTTAGGCTCGAGGCCGTAAGAAGGGTCGAATATGGTGTATTCATGTAATGTACTCGAAAGGCGAAACTGTTAGCTCTGGGTTCAAGGGTGCGAAGGGTCTGAGATATAATGGACAGATATCTTTTTCTCACGTAATGACAAGCAAGCCAAGCTAATAAAGATCAGATTGTGATGTGGTGGATGCCGATAAATAAAAACCCGGAGGTCGACTTATGGTATATATAAAAAAAAACGAAAAAAAAAAAAACTAAACTAAACTATTTAAAAACTTAGGGCACACTGAAACAATTTATAAAAAGATAAATTTTACAAGTCCCTGAACATAAAACTTTAAGATATTATCAAAGGTAGGGCTACTTACAACAGTGCCCTTGTAAACTGACTCTGATAGGAATAAAATTGGTGACCAAAAACAATGAAAAAAGGAGACAGATGGTTAGTCTAAAAACAGAGACAAAGAGAAAATGGCCAGAAAAGAGCGGAATAACAGCAAAGAGTCGCTAATACTGATATAGCGCCTCGTTACAAGATTTAACCGTTGTTTATAAGACTGATCAGGTTTATTGATATCTCAATGGTCAGCAAAACCAGACACAATAGAAACATCTATTGTTTCCGAACACCGGAGTTCGCTGACCCTCAAGGGGTTAATAAAAAATCTAGCAGCATTCGCGATGAGTATAATGTCGTGATAAATCAGGTGGATGTAAAAAGAGGGAAAATACCAAAAACAAGTTTTTTTTAATATTTTTTGTTTCTCAGTCTGTTTGTATGGGCTAATCTCCGAAATGGCTGGATCGATTTCAATGAAGTTTTGCATGGTGATACTTTATATCTCTGGTCATCACCTTAGATACTTTTTATTCTGGAAAATTTAAGGGTTCCCCTGGGATAGTTAAAAAACCATAGTAGTCGCGGATGAAGTCGCGGGCAACAACTAGTCGTAAATAAATTAACAGAATATAAATACATGATTAGTTTTAAATATGAAATAACCTCATAGAGCTATTTTACTAAGCTTGGATTATAATGCAGGGAAATTAATCTCAAATTAGAGATAATTCCACAAGTTTGTTCTAGAAAAATACATTCAATCAGATAAATTATGGCGCAAGTTTAATCGTTATTAAAGCGTGGAATAAATAATTGGTCATTTAAGATACTTAGAACAATTTTAATTGGAGTTCTGAGAAATAATGGCGTTGGTCTTGAGTGCTCAATTCAATGGTTTCGTATAGTTTTTGTGGTATTTGTAAAATTGTTCCTTTAGCTAAGACGGTGTAGGTTAATTATACAAACATACATATAATCACGACTATTATCTCCTAAGGGTTAGTCAGAGACTAGGCAAAAGCACCGCAAAAGTAGTCCATTGCCATAGTCTGTGCTTCACCAAGCAGTGACTGCAATCAGCGTGACAGGTGGTGAGCCCGTCGCCGCTATAAGCTATTGGATAGTTGTGCAGTTCTAAGTCCAATAATCGCCTTTTAGGACACCCAAACGAAGAGAGGGATTGGTAGTATTCTTGTAATGAGCCGCTACCACATGGCTCCAGATTCATTCTTGTTGTAAGAAATTTTAGACAAAACTTTGCTGTCTTGTGAGGTACTGTCTTTTTCGCTCACAGGGTAGTGTTGATTTTCAGATATTTATTACGCTAATTCATTGTTTTATAATAGGTAGATTTATAAATATCCCTAATTAGCTTCGTTCAAATGAATCATTTTAAGGTTTTCGGGATCTAAGTTTACGGATAGAGGTCATCAGATTATTGATATATTAAGGAAGATTCCTTATTTATTTGCTACTTCATTATTATAATTTATAGGAATTTAAGTGCAAGTTACTCTTCTTCTTAAATTCTTATTTGGGTAGCTCGTTGGCGTAGTGCTTAGTACGCTTTAGAAAGAAAACAAAGCAACCTTTGCCACGGTCAGGCCTTGGATGGGTGACCAAAACGTTGTGATCACAAACTCCTCCGTTTTGCAACCGTCTCATCACATCAACTCGCATTGGGCCAGCGTAGTGGTGTTACGGACCATACTCTTCATGTGTTTCTCCATGAGGAAGGCCTGTGCCCAGCAGTGGGACGTTTATAGGCTGAGGACGAAGATCCTCTTTATAATCGCAACCATTCCTACCTCTCAATTTATCAACTCCAAATCTAGCAAAACACTAAAACATTACCCGATAATACTCAACATTAAGTTAATCTTATTCCTACCAAGCAATAAATCTGCTAGGCTACCGATACCCGAAAGAACGTTGTTCAATTACCCTCAAGAGGAGGGCAATTCACTTAAAACAAACAGTTTTTACGGAGATCCGGCATAATCGGAGGACGGAAACCTCATGATTTATGCGTGAACGAAGCGTTGGCTCTCTCGGGGCTAAGCGGAATAGGCAGGGGAATGCCAGAGGAATAGCGGTCGGGCTGCGATTGTGCTTTCTTCACGTTGGATTTATATTCCAAGGAGGTTAAGTAGTTTTACGAAAATAATGACATAATGAAATAAAACAAATATAGACGATCTCCGTGATCGAGTGGTCTGTAGGTACGCCGGTCTCAAGGCGTCGTCATCTCGAGAGGTTCTGGGTTAGAATGGGGCTAGTTGATAAATTATTCATATTATTTTTCATACATTTTTGCTAGTGAAATTACGTAACTTTAATAATGCTGCCACGAACATTCTGCTTAGCTTAATGGCTGACTGGTATGTTAGTTAGTCGTTAAGTCCGCCATATGTACATTCCTACTGTAATGGACATTAAAGTTTAAATAAATAATTTAAAAAATCCTGAGTTAATAAGTTTGAGTACTTTTAAGTCAGTGTAATTTTGATTACGATACTCATCAAGTGTTAAATGCTGCTGATTTTGTAGGTAGCGGTATCTGCGTTGGAAAAAGGACAACAGTGCCTTGTCTGTGAAGGTAGCTTTGTTTTCGATCGAAAGCCAAAGCGTACTAACCACTACGCCACGAGCATATCAAATATCATATCATATCAAATATCAAATGGAGCTCATAGCAAATAGATAATTATATGTAGTTAATTATGAATATCGATTGCGCATACTTCTAGTATAAATACTCTCCCACTCTGCACTAATCAAAGATAGAAAATTAATTTGTTGTTCTGCGACAACTCGCTTGCTTTGTTGAGAATCTTCATTCATCCTCATTTCTACCTAGTTTTTATTAGTCTTAATCCATTGCTATATTAACTAACATGCCTTGAATATTGTACATCTTCGTTAATCATCGTTAATAAGAAATTTAAAAATTATATAGGTACTTTCAACGTACCAACAAATTCCTCATAACATAACGGCAATTCATAAATTCCTGCTACACAAAGCAGACAAACTTAGAAACAGTAGATGAAATCTTAATGCTAGCGGTTTACGAAGCAGCTGATCGTAAATCAACCCTTAAATGGCGACTAGTTGAGATCTAACTCCAGTTAAACTCGGAACAACTCTGTGTTCTATTCAGAAACTGCGACAGCCATTGCCATTTCTCTGTCTTCACGAAGCAATTTTCGGTTATTAGTTATTATATCGTCTATGAAAGCGCGTGGTAGTTTTGCAAATGCTAGATGTTTGTAATTCAGGTGTCCTGATTGTGAACGATTGATTAAAAATTTGTGGTCCTTAGCCTATATTCTCCCGCTACTGCGTTCAGGCCTTCCTCATGAAACATATGAGTATGGGCCGTAACACCACCACCACCATGCGGGTTGGTGGGTAGAAAAGGTTGCAATAGCGACCGGGACCAACGGCTTAACGTGCCTTACGAAGCACGGAGGAGTTAGAGATCACGATTCGAGATAAAAGCTATGTTTTCTATATCGAAAGTAAATCGTACAAAGCACTATTCCACTGAGCTCCTGAGAAATTTGTATGTGGAATCAATGCTAGGCAAAGGTATATTTACAAGAATTCTTAATTTATAAATAAAGAGAATTCTTCTTACTTTGACACTATAACATAGGTACTGATGAGGGTTTTGACTATCGTGATCGCTATTCAATGCAAAATGATGCACTTTTAACTTGATATATTGAAATAACTAGCTGTGCCCGCGTCGTCGTTCGCATGGCTATTGATTTAACGCCGATAAAAGTTTAAAAAAGTTTTTGTGTGTTTGTTAACACTGCATTGTTTTTTTACAAAGTGCTCAACATTACATTCCTACTCTTATTACCAAAATGTTGATTGTTAATAGTTGAACTGAAACCTCTAATTATTAAAATGATGAAAATAACATTTCTTGTCAGTGTCATCTTATTAATTGTTGTTATGGTAATAAATCTCTGTTGTCGTAACATTCTTTTACAATGCCGAGAAATTGTAAAATTCGAATTGAAATTACATTTTGACGGAATATGTCAAATAATACTCGTTCGAGTAGATATTGATAACACAGAACAATAAAAAAGGTTAGAATGATAACGCATCCACATTAGTACTAGGACCGCGCGAGCCAGTTCTCACACATACAAGAATTAATAGTTATTCAACACACAAGGAGCGCAATGTATTCATTGGCTAAAAAAATTCAAGCAAAAGTAGCGTATTGCACCTAAATAATAAGGGTTATTTTACTGCAATACACAGTTATGTGTTACCAGCTGTTGTACGGTACCATTTATGTTGGTACAATGCATTTTGTTACTTCGAAATTTTACAGTTCAAGCACGGACTGGTAAGATCATTTATATACAATCATTTGAAATACGTTTTTAAATATTATAATCTATAATACGTATAATAAAACACGTTAAATATCTTTTTCGAATTATTGGGCAAAAACATGTACACTATCATGACAGCACTGGACTAGTGTAGTGCACAATTTGATGTCGATAATCAAGTATTAAGTAACAAAATTATGTATTTTATTTATTTAGCCAACTTCGTAATTAAGGAGAATATTAATATACAGGTTGGATTTTTTTTATCTCCACAAAGGAAACACACTTTTATTTTCAAATAGAAACAAAACTGTTTTCACACTTTTTTCAAAAAAGCTTACCCAAACAAGGAATCAAACCACCTCAAATAATTCTATTTCGTGGTGGTTTTGGTCGCTACACAAGCAGCATTTGCACAAGTTGCTTAAAATGGGACTAGTTGATAGGTGTGAATGTCTGAGGATATTTATTTTATTTCACTAATTGATTTAGTTATGGCTAAAAATACGAGTGTTTCACATTGTATTGGTTCAATAGAATAAAAAAATAACTAAAAATTTTTTAGCTGAATCTATTCCCGGTTTGGGTAAATTTTATTTGAGAAAAATGAGAATGCAGTTGCTTCTTTTTAAAATAAAAGTTCGTTTCCTTTGTGGAAATTAAAATATTTTATTTATTTGGGGTACCTCCCCTCTAGGGCTCCTAAAGAAATTCCAACCAATTTCAATAATATACAAATTTAATGAAGATAAATATTTTGTAGTCTGTGATTTAGTTTTCTACTGAATAAATACTATAAAGACAAGAAGTAACAGTTTTAGGTGGATGTTTCTATGAATAGGTCACTGACTATAACGAAAGACACACTATCGCTATAGTTGGCTTGGCAATGAGAACAACAATAAAGAAAAACTGCCTTGCCAGTTTTCCACCAGTGAATAATAAATAAATTAATTGGTAATGTTATGAGCTGGGGTTGTTCTCAGTAAAGAAACAGCGGTTACCAACATACACTTTTTAATTAATTAACATTAATACTGGTTTATCACATATTTCTCGTCACCCATCCCTCAATGTCTTAAGTCTTCGACCAGTGCGTCCTCCCGGTCATGACCTACGGTGCTAAGACGTGGACACTCACTGCTCGACTAGTCCAGTAGTTTAAAGTCGCCCAGCGAACTATAGAAAGGGCTATGCTCGGAGGGCACTGTCTTTATTGCCTATTATAATTTTGAGTTTTCGCTTTCTTTGTGAACTGGCATTTGAACAGGAAGGCGAACTTGATTTTCCTGCAAACAAAAGTAAATGATTTCAAAATTCTCGCTTTTGAGATATTTGACATCATGAAATAAATTTCATTATAGATAAAAAAAATATAGAAAATAATCAACAAATTAAAGTCCCTACTAATTTTATTCAATCGTCACTCAATCACATGCGCAATATTTCTACCCTGTATAATCGAAACGACTGATTTGACGCAAGGGTAAGGATAACTGCCTTCTGTGGCAGACATCACGGGTTCGATTCCCGAACTAGACAAATGTATAATTTTAAATTAATATTTTGTTTTCACTGTGGACAGATAAAATATTCATAACATTACCTGTACGCAAATATCTGTGTATCTATGTGAGGTACTGCAGAAGATTTCAAATGCCTTTTTTTTAAACTTTTAGGAAGTCATCTTCCGTAAATTGCTCCGAGCAAATGCTACTGCTTTTAGTAGGAAACCATTGATCTTTCATGCCAGTTGCGGATATCCATTTTTCTTTTATATCCGGATTTGTAGGAAATCTGAAATATGTAAATCTTTATAAACAGAATATTTGTCTTATTTAAAAATTAAATAGATATTTAAAACTTAGATTTGATATTATGTCCATGTAAATTACCACATCATAATGTTTGAGCACAAGGAACAAAAAAACTCTATCGATAAAACTATCGATAACATGCAAGCCCTATGATTGCACAGAATTTGGTACGAATTATTTTCGTGATTGATTATGCCTCCATATTTAGTTATTTCCAAATATTATTACATACCGATGAAATGAAATTCCTCCTTTGTCCAGATTCACCTTTTCACTTCGCAAACGGCACGAAATAATAGCGAAACTCGGCATCTTTTTGGGTTTTGTACTGCACCGAATATACGTCTGACAGCTACGCCATTGTGCAATACACTGCGAGCAATTTGACGTTCATATGCCCGTTTGCTCATATGAGCGGCTCGTCAACCACGCCCACTTAATCATTCTAACCTTTTTTATTGTTCTGTGATTGATAACCACGTTTACAGCTGCGCGGTATTGGTTCCGGTGCTTTCTCAGGCTTTAGACTATCTGTGTACCAAATTTCAATTGAATTGGTTCTGTAGTTTTGACGTGAAAGCTAGACAGATAGAGTTACTTTAGTATATTATATTGCTATGGATAATTCAGAACTATCAGAACATCCTTACTTGCGGTCTGTTGTACGACGTATGCCTCCGCTACCTTTTGTTTATCAAAGACTACCGGATTATTCTAAATTCAAATCTGTTTTTATTCATAAGACCAAGTGAGAGGAGCGTATAGCAAAGAAGTTTGCCACAGTAACATACATGTTGGGCATATTTTCCTATGTCCATTGTTCGACAGCAGACTTGCTGCCTGTTACACGTGGACTTATGTAGGTACTGCCTAAAGATTAGAAACGTTATTGGCTTAAGTGTTTTTGCATGGTTCGTTAAGCTAATGCATTTAGAACTGCACAACCATCAAATAGCTTATAGCGGCGAAGGGCTCACCACCTGTAATGCAGAGCATGTTTGCAGCCATTGCTTGGCGAAGCGCTATGGTAGGGGACTGCTTTAACCGTGCTTTTGCCTAGTCTCTTACTAACCAATAAGGTATAATAGTTATGTTTCGGCAATGATTTCTATTAATAACCGAAGTATCATTGAGATATTGTTTTATGTGGAGGATTTATGTGAATTCAAACAAGTTTACAACGAACGGTAAGAATGTCGCCTCCTTTTAGTTTAAATATAACTCTATTGATAACGTTTCAACTCTATTTACATTCTCATTTGTAAATGAATTTACAATCGTTAAATAAAACTAATTCCGTTCTTCAAAGCTCAACAATTGAGGGAAGCTTAGTAAAATCGGTTTAAATAAAGCTTCTTATTGTGGCGATGCCGTTCAGTGTGTAGCTTAATCTTAAGAAGTATAGGGAACGAACATCTTTAATTGGGACAAACTGAATTGCTTAAAATTATTCACATTAATTATCCATAGTAATATTATGAATACGAAAGTAACTCTGTCTGTCTGTCTCGCTTTCACGTCAAAACTACTAAACCAATTTAACCGAAATTTGGTACACAGATAGTCTAGGGCCTGAGAAAGGACATTATATCCCAATATTCCTATGGTAACGGGTAAATGTTAAAATAATTTAAATAACGCCTCCCAGAAAAAATAAGGACAAATTTACTCTACTGTGAATTTTGCTGTGAATAGATTGGAGTAAATTTTCAATTCCACCAATTGAGGCTACTGTTCCAATTTGAAAAAATCATTCAGTGTTGAATAGCCTATTTATTGAGGACGGCTGTAGGCTACATACCATCACACTATCTCAAAGTAACTATTCTACGCGGACGAAGTTAAAATTATAAAATATAATTATGTACTATCTGTTGCCCGCGACTTCGCCCGCGGTTTCTTAACTATCCCACGGGAACCCTTAAATTTTCCGGAATAAAAAGTATTTAAGATGTCAAACAGGGTATATGGTATCACCATGCAAAATTCATTGAAAGGTCCAGGTGCAGCCGTTTCGAAGAATAGCCCGTACAAACAGACGAACTGACAGAGAAACAAAAATGGAACTTTTTTGTAATTTCCCTCTTTTTACATCCCCCTAACTTGGTTTTATCCATTTCTATGTGCAGACATTCGACCTCTACAGTTTTATTATAATGGATAGATAAAATGGAGCGTACCATGCTAGGCATCAAGTTAATAGATCGCGTGCCTAACATAGAGATCCGTCGGACCAAGGTCCAAGATATTGGCAAGCTTATCTTGAGACTTAAGTGGCAGTGGGCAGGACACTTGGCGAGGCATGAAGGCGACAGGTGGAGAAGGTCCTTAACAGAATGCTGGCTAAGGCAGGGGAAAAGACGACGAGGCGCCTTTAATGCGATGGGTCGACGACATCGAGCGAGTCGCGGGAAAGACCTGGGGACGGATCGCGCAGGACCGGACAGATTGGCACAAGAGAGATGAGGCTTATGCCCTGCAGTGGGCGGTATCGGGCTGATATGATGATGATGATGATATTGATGATAGATAATATTATTATGTATTTTGACATTCTCGGCCTTTTATAGCATATGTTTTGCAGACTGCCTATTATAAATAATGTAGCTAGTGTTGCCTAGAATAGAATGCTTTCCTATAGAAATTACCGTGGAAGTGATTACAAACTGTGACATAAGATGCCGAAATACCCATTTCAATACCTGTTTTCCTGTAGTAAAATTGATCTAGTTTATGTCATACTCAGTGCAGCTCGGTCACGTAATGGTTAGTGTGCTTTGGCTTTCGATATCGAAAACAAAGCTACCTTCAGCATGGTCAGACCGGGGACGGGTGACCAAAACTTTGTGATCTCGAACTCCTCCGTGCTTCGGAAGGCACGTTAAGCTGTTGATCTCGGTCGATTTTGCAACCGTCTCATCACACCAACTCGCATTGGGCCAGCGTGGTGGTGTTACGGCCCACACTCCATTAGGAAGGTCTGTGCCCATTAGTGGTACGGATATAGGCTGAAGCCGATGTCATAATACCAAAAAATACAATAAAATATTGTTATTTTTCCTTTTCAGACTCGTCCGTGCAATCTTTTAAACGGTATCAGCGAGATTACTGACCTATTGATATAATTACCTTCTTTCTCAAAACATTCTTGTATTTCTTATGAAACAAAAACTGAGCCATTTATTTATACTTCTAATAAAGTATACAACAAGTTCTGGCGTAATATTACTTCTACGGATTCTTACAAGGCTCGATCAATTTTCATTACAATATCGAGTCTTTAATATTGATATCAAATAATGATGTACCTAGATTCAGTATCAGAGGAATTTCAATGAATACTTATTACTGAGACACCCGCGGATCTGTCTCGAAGAGCTTACACGTGGAAACGTAGATTACATATTGAAGATCACTGTATCTGAAACTCATTCGGAATTTTTTAAATTACCCTCATATAATAAATTGTTCCAAAAATTATATCTCATTTTCTTAGTCAAAGTTCTGGATTTTACAGTTATCATTAGAACTTGATATTGTCGTATTATGTAGTAGGTCTTTATCTACACTCATGTTAAAATGTTCGATTTATGAACTCAGACTCGAACTCATAATGACATACTTTTTAACACAGATGATAAAAACGAAAATTTAACAATGGAAACTGTAACATAATGACCATTTTGCAACAGGTTGGACTCATTATGCAACATTTATTTTTCTTTAAAACACACAAACTATGGCAAATGTTTTCCAGAAAGCCAACAATAAATAAAATTAATTAAATTTTTTGTTTCATTTCTTTGAATAATGAGTAGATAAAGTAGTGTATTGTGTGTTTCGGAGTGCACGTTAAGCCGTTGGTCCCGGTCGCTATTGCGGCTGTTTTACCCACTAACCCGCATCGGGCCAGCGTGGTGGTGTTACGGCCCATACCCCTCATGTGTTTCTCCATGAGGAATATATAGCCTGAGGACAGGGACAGGGACTGTCAAACTTAGTGACATATTTTCGGAGTTGACTCTACACGGATATCGAATAAATTCAAATACTCGCTACAATAGAACATAAACATTCAATTCTAGAAAAAGCAATTTGGGTTATTTCTGCTCGAACGCCCGTGAGCCAGCGCATAAAGTTGGTAAATCTCTAGCATGAAGCGAGTCATAAATCTGGCTGACCTATTAGTTATGCATTGCTTAAGTGCCGATATTCAGAAATTTGTCAAACCTAGATTATCTTGGGAGTTCATGGCCTGTGTTTGATCATCATAGTGCTGTAGTTACAATTTCCAATGACGTAATGTCGGTTTTGAAAAAAATTTTCAACACAGAAAAATAAGACAATACATACATTCATACATAAAATCACGCCTGGAATCAAGGCAGAGTCCAAGGAGCACTGTGTTCTTTAAGACCACATTTAGCCATTCAAAAATTAGGTTTGGGCAGATGAAAAAATCGTGAAAGAGTTGTAACAAGTGGCTAGTTCATCGCCTACACAATCACAGACCCAGTACCCAATACGCCCTTAGTCGCCTTTTACGACATGCTAGACAAGAAAAGCAGTTGGTACATTATTTTTGTGTCCCGGACCAACACGGGACAATAGGTCGGGCCAGTGTTGCATTGTATTTTTTTCTTTACTATATTTCTGTGTTTTCATTAGTTGCAATAAAGAATTTTATCTATCTATCTATAAGTTATGGCTTTTACCTAGAAATAATAAATATACGAAATCAATTCATAGACGCGTCACCTCTTGGTCATTTATGTCTAAAAAGACGCACGCACCCACAAACACAGCAAAAGGAGTCCATGTCATGGTCCACGCTTCACCAAGTCACTAATACTTCACGATTTTAAGTTTACCAATACGTATGTTTCTAGTGATCCAAAATAAGAATTTTGTCTTTCAATTGGTACTTATTACATGTTTGCAAAACTTTGTATTGTTATTAAAAATACAGAATCTTTGCAAATGGTCGTCAGCTTATAGCCAAGTTTAAAATTACTCTCATTTGGAACTTTAAATCCCGGACTCCTGGAGGAATAAAAACTTAAATGAGTGAAGACGTGCCTAGCATGGCCTCGGGGGATGTGAGAGTGTGGGGCAAGTGATATACTGAGACCGATTTTAAGCATTGTAAAATGTTGCATTTTCTTACCAAAGTTAAATGAATTAGCTCCTTGAAGAGACGTATCTCCAGCAGTGTGTGTGTCAGCAACAAAAATTACGTTCTTAAGCGACCTTGAGTATGAGAGGACGAACAGACACTTACACACAATTTGAAAATGAATTCTCAGCATATAATTTGTATGGAATTGTTTACAGATTTAATATTTTAATCCACAACGATACCGATATCATCATAATGGCGGATTTGGTAAATCATATTATGTCAAAAGCAAGTTATTTATTTATAAGCTAGGTATTTATTGTGCACAAAAAAAATTAATTGACAGTATATAGTAAGTTTGGTAACAAACAATATTTATAACGATTCAACTATGATCAAAAGTTGATAAGTTGTCTTCTTCTTGTTCTTTTCCCAGTCTTGGCGGGATCGGCACAGCATGTCCTCTTCTTCCATTCTCCTCTGTCACTCGTCAGTTCAGCATTCACTTCTTTTATTCACAATTCATTCTTTACAAATTCAATCCATCGCTTATTTGCTTAAAATTTATATTATCGCTTAAAACAGATAAAAAAGTATTTTTACAGAACAATGTAAGGAAACAATTCAGTTGTAATTTTGTAATTAATTAAACTTTGAAACAATTAAATTTTAATTTTATTACTATTGCTACTTGACTCGGTCACCGCTAATCAACGAAGTTTTAACGACTTCCGTCTTCCGATGCTTGTTAACGATACGCTTGAGCAGTGAAAGTGGAATATTTTACTAACACGACTTATCATCTTTCCTAGGGTAGACGATCAAATAAGCGATGGATTGAATTTGTAAAGAATGAATTGTGAATAAAAGAAGTGAATGCTGAACTGACGAGTGACAGAGGAGAATGGAGGAAGAGGACATGTTGTGCCGATCCCGCCTAGACTGGGAAAAGAACAAGAAGAAGACAACTCATCAACTATCAATTCTTTCTGCTATTGTGACATTTAAAGTGTAGTCTGCACAAAATAACATCATCTTCTTAAATTCTCCTTAGTTATTTGAATATCAGCATCCACGTCTTTTCTATTATGATTGTTCACACTATTCAACCTGTCGCTTCGTTAGACCTTCTGTCATTTAAGATCAATCTACAGTCAAGCTTAGCAGCCTCCATTGCTGTGTCATTCTACCCCATCACATTTGTAAGTCAATGTGGTGGTACTGAATACAAAATAGAATTAAGAACACGGTGAGTGCGTGGTTATTGCAGACTATAAAAATATTTATTACTTGGGATTGCAGGCGTGATTGTGTGTATGTATACATCACAAATTACTTTTTAATCAGAAAAATACATTATAACATAGTTTATTGTGTATTTAAATATGTTTGTATACCTACATGTATTTATTTTAGGATAAGTATATAATGTACTTTTTTCTTAATTTTTATTTATATATTTAACGTGTATCTGTTATCGTTTACTTTTTACATCTGCGACCCAATACAATACTATGATGATTCATGGGTTGTACTGGAAGACATCTCTTTTAGGGAAAAGTCCGCCATTGTAAACAATATTACTATAATATGTTTTGTATATAATTTCAAATGCAATATAGAGTATAATAATAATAAGGCATTCAAACAGAGACCTATGCTTGGATATGGGCCTATTTGCAAAGGTCAGGTCTAACCCGCTGTGAGCTTGTAACTTAAGCGTGTCCTCAACTGCCTGAGGAGCAAGTTGGGAGGCTGCGGCAATAGTGTAGCTACCCTCACATACGGAGCTTACGCTGTAGTAATTTACAACGCTCAGTAAGGGAATGTGTGAACAAACACAATTCTATTAACCACACATGAAGGTACTATAACGTGTTTATGTATATGCTACCTTAAAATTAATGTCCTAGAAACGTAAAATTAATTTTGGTTTATTTGCTTGTAGTTATTTGAGATGGAATCGTTTCTTGTGATCGTGCATTTGTGGTTGGGATGTTTGAATAGCATTTGTTTGTCACACCAAAATACTAAGAAATAGATAATTTGTTATATGGCTTGAAATATTATTTTCTTTGGATAAGTATAGAAAATAATATTTGGTCTCGTTCAGTTTGTTCAACTTAATATTAAACTTGGAACCGCGTGAAACTTTTATCCCTTGACTTCGATATGGAATGAATGAATAAGATCATTATTTATATCCTAAAAAAAATCTGAACTAAAATTTCCCTAACTCTCTGAAACTCACCATAAAGAATTGTTTGACATTTTCAGCAGCTTAACACATAGGTTCAGAAACAATCAATTTTATTCCTCACGAGAAGGATTACTATGGTAATCCGTACACCAGGAACTTCCTAAAAGGCTTCAACGAACTATTGTTCAATTTGCGAAGTTGTTTCATCGTAAAAGTTTTCCGCAGCCAACTCTGCGCTTGTAAGGAAATAAATCACACCCAATAGTTTCCATAGCTCGTAGAGTTTTCAACGAGGAGGTTTTAATTGAGGCAAGCAACGATTCCTTAAGCCTTTAATCAGCATCTTGCATGGGTATTTGTCTCAGGGAATCAGTATCTTACCAAAACACGTCCATACGTCCCATTACTGGACACAGGCTTTCCTCATGGAGAAACACACGAGGAATGGGCCGTAACACCAGCACGCTGGCCCAATGCGGGACGGTTGGTAGAAACGGTCGGAATAGCGACCGTGACCAACGACTTAAAGTGCCTTCCGAAGCACGGAGGAGTTCGAGATCACAATGACCTAAATACAACTACTGACTACAACGGCCTGACCATGGTGAAGGTAGCTTTGTTTTCGATATCGAAGCCAATCCGCCACACTATTCGCTACCACACCGAGTTCCTCTTACCAAAATATTACTTAATAATTAAGAATGACATGGCATTACTTCTGCGCCTTCAATCAGATTACGATGCAGAAGTAGTTGAATTTTAGTAATAATTAAGAAGGTGGAAAAAGAGCCCTGCCCTACATTTTTTCATGAGTTTCGTTCATGAGATAAGACCTGTGAGGTAGAAGGTATTTAAGATAAATAAAATCAAAACCAAAAATAATTGAAACCAAAAATAAAGTGAGCAAATAATCACTTATGAGTTCTAAGATAACATATTCCTCCTAGCATCATGTTTCTCATTTACGACGATCGTGACCGTGAGGTCCCCGCGGTATCTTTGTCGATTATTGGTACTGTGAGAAGTGACGAGAAGACGTAAAGAGCAGAACGGCCCTGATCTATCCAACTTGTTGGACTGCGGCCCCTGGGTTGTTGCCATCAACCATGCATGTAATTGTTCAATATTGTGGCCTTCTTTTCTGGCTATGTGACCGAATCTTGACAGAATCTTGCGTAGACAGATGGATAACATAACTTAAATTTTTTTTTGACGAGAACTTTTAATCCATTTACGTGTATCTAACGGTGGCTGCCTCGTATTCAGTGTAATTTCTTCATAAAAGTACTATAGTATGTCTCCAAACTTAATAATTAATTAGTGGTCAAATGGGAATTACAAGGCTTTCGTAACAAATCTCTGGTGTCTAAAATCTTAAGTATTCTGTGGCTGTATGTTGTCACAGAATTCTTAAGAGTTGAAACTGAAGGTCAGGTTGCCACGTCTTATATGAATACAACCCTTGCGTTGAAGCCATAAAGTGCAATATAACTCGTGCGGGTGAATGCCTACACTCATTTGTGAAGCATGCTCTGTGTGAGCAAATGTGTACCGAATGGGTATAAGGTTGAAGTTTCTTTTGCTCTGAAACTATTACGAGTGACCTTGAGCACATTTCCATGAACATCGAGGATAGCGAGGTTCTCCGATTTTATTGGTTATGTTATGGGTGTACATATATTAACTGTCATAAGATACTTAAAATGATTATTTAATGTTTCTTTTTCTTTAATAAGTAATAATAAAACTGCGGACAAAGAAATGCAACTACAGATATATATGGGTGAAAGAGATGGCGAAATTTTGTATGCATTGCGCATTTTTGTGCATGATCGAAAAGTATGTGTGGCGAAGAGAATATGCCGCGTCCCTAAAAGCTGTTAATCAAATTCATATTAGAAACCAGGAGATAGAAGATAATGAGCAATGCTCCAAAAGTAGTACAGGGCATCGAAAGACTTTTTTGTCCAAACTTTTCTCCAAAATAATAAAAAAAATCCCGTTCCTGAACATCTGGCCGCTTTTCAAACCCTTTCAGATTAGGCGGACCACGAAACGACAGAGGTGTCCCAATACTGCCCATACGTGCTTTATGAAGCACAAAATACAACCCCGGATTGAAGGCAGTCATGTTAAGCGAATAGGGGTCTTAGGGACCGTGGTCAAACACGAAACCCCTGTAATTTTATGTCTTTCGACCTTTTTGGAACTATTTCTGTGATTTTGTTATATTGAGTTTGAAAAATTCTTCAAGGTAGTTGGTTATAATGCGAGATGAATAGGAATTCGTGCAAGCCAATACACAGGAGTTTACATTATTCTTGTCACGTTCGTTCGTTCTCAGCCTATATACGTCCCACTGCTGGGCACAGGCCTTCCTCATGGAAAAACATATGAGGAGTATGGGCTATAACACTACCTCGCTGACCGAATGCGGGTTGGTGGATAAAAAAGTTGGAATTGTGGCCAGGACTGACCAGGGCCGTGGACAACAGGTTAACATGCCTTCCAATGCACGGAGGAGTTCAAGATCGCAAAGTTTTGGTCACCAAGACCTGACCATGGCGAGGGTAGCTCTGTTTGATATCGAAAGCCAAAGCATACTAACCGTCTATAGAGCTCGCTTATTCATCAAAGACTTACCTTCTCTAGCTTCTCTTTACGCATAATTCTCAAGCCTAGGATTTCGGTCTCATACACGCCATCAACATCATGGGCCCACACAAGTCCAATGAAAATGAACGACTTGGAGATTGGTAGTGATACTGCAACTCGAAGAGCGTTTTACGCTACGTTTGCCAAGTCGCGTATTCCGTTCAAGAATACGTCTTCACGGCGCGGCGCTAGACTGCACTTGCAATAAATGCCAGGTTAATATATCAGTATTTATTGGGCGATCACGTAACTGTCCCAAACAGTTATCGAATCTATTACAAATATCGGAGCTTTGATTCTCTGGTGTATAACGGGTTTTATCTGGATTTTATCGAAGAGCGAAGTCTTTCCGATAAAGTCTAGAGTATTGCACGGCCCATAAACAGAAAATGGAATAGATCAAAATCCTGTAGGTTTTCATTGGAACATTAGCAAAATTAGTAGATATAATTGTCATAAATAGATTCAAGTCCACAGGCGCTGTCAGATTTGCATTCAAAGGCAAATAAAAAAACTTAAAAAGTGTGTTTGTTTGTGCCCTAACTTTGAGATTTTGCACTAAACTTTTTGAAGTTTAGTCTGCAATCCAACTTTTATGGTCACTTTTTTGATCCTTGGTCAGGTTAAAATATGGACCAATAACGAAAACGAATGATGTCGTGATATGACAGCTTGTCCAATACTCGAATTTTAAAATCTAACTATAGTTAAATAATCATAGACAATTTAATCACAACCCGACGCTGGGATTAGTAAAATGTCAGCTGGCGGCAGAGCTGTTGTATATTGCTTCGAATTTTCATCGCAAATTTTATAACTTGTCAATCTGATGTCGGATCAAAAAAGCTACCCTTAGCGAACTAATAAAATTGCCAGCTTATGTGATGTAGTAGTTCACATCGTTAATCGTTATTAAAGTTTTAACTATGGTCATACAATAACATTTGGTTACTTTTGTCATACATACATCGTAACTTTAGAAGTCTTTTCTTTTTTTGCTTTTTTCGATGGATAGTTTTCTCATCATAGCTTACCACTACGCCATCAAGATTGTTAGCACTAAGTATGACATGATTTTGGGGAAACCCAAAACGTTACAAACTTAAATAGTTTTTATTTAAGCACCACCAACTACTTTAGGTAAATAAAATTTCAAGAATTTCCTTTGGACATTCGCTTAAGACGTTCCACAGGGTGACCATGATACGCCAGTGCCGAGAATTTTTAGAAAAAATGATAGTCTTAAAATTTTAATATAATAAGGAAATAATTGTACTTTTGAGTTCCTGGTTTTTGTTATCGTGTTCATTTGGCAAGTATTTGCTAACACAAAAAGTCCAACTTAAAAATTCTAAAGATTTGCGAGGTACAGTAAAGTTGTAGTGATTTATGAATCGAATACTGATCTGAGTTCCTCAGAGCTTCGAATCGCACGTTAAGCTGTTGCCCCGGCCACTATTGCAATTGTTTTTTTCCCACCATTTCGCATATGAGCGTGATGGTGTTATGACTGATAATTACATAAAGACATCGAAATATAGGCCTAAAATTAAAAATAACAATTCACTGCCACAGACACAATATATTTAAATAGATGATAACGATAGTATAACGATTTGTATAGAAATCAAGCGTGTCTACTTTTTAACATCAACTGTGACTTCGCAGCCGTAATTTTAAGACTGGAGATCCAAATTTATTGGAAAATACCGATGCCGCCAATTATGACAGAACGAGGCATTTTTTTTTGTTTTTGAGGTTATTTGGACGCGTGCAGACTAATTAGCAGCGGCCAACCGCGACGTTTGGTCGGGGTTTTCGAACACGTGCAGTACATGCAATTGCGTCATCTATGTTAATGTATATCTGTGTACACAGCAGCATTGACAAGTGCAAGGGACAGTCCTTAATTAACCCCAGTTTGTGGCCACCGCAGTACAAGCCAAAAACATCTGGTGCGCTAATGACTTGTTGTTTGTTTGCTGCCGAAGTGGCGGCTTCTTACCATTCGCAGCGGGGCTTCGGCTTACAGATCTGGGGGTCTAAAATGGCCGCATTTTGCAATTCCGTTACCGAATTTGGGTTAGTTTTACTTTACGCAATTCATCAAATGTATATCTATTAATCTTTTGAGGGTCAAGCAAACATCGGTATTCGCTTAACAATTATGTTTCTATTGTGAAGGGCAATCATTTTGTTTTTTTTTCTAAGGAAAACTCAACAAAATGGTGAATAACTACAATTTAAATTTTTAATAATATCAATCGTCACATAATGGTAATATTATGTTTAACAATACAATTCTTAGTAGGAACCGCTAATGTTACCATTTTAGACCCCCCGAGTTCATTAGCGAGAGCAGGACGGCGCTTAAATCCTTCTTAAGAATTTGTGAAGGCTTGGATTTAACTGGATAAATGCAGTGATGCTGTATTGAGATGTTCAATTTATGTTGGTTTCTAAGTATGTTATTGTCTGCTTTTAAAATAAAAACATACTTTTACTAGCTCAAAATAATAATTTTTCTTAATGCATATAAAAACCTATTTGTTCACAAAATATAAATAGCAAAAATGCAGCACGCTGCAGAAATAAGTAAACATAAACGTAGGCAGAGGTCCCCCAAATTAGGCTGTGCCTGTATCCTGGGAAAACCAACTTGAAGGTGAATTTAACAGTGTATGTCTTAAACTAAGTTTTATGATTTTTCCTTAAACATTAACAATTAAACAGATAAAAGAGAAATACAAAACGGAGTAAATGGACGCTATCCTTAATAGTATATATATTATTATATAGTGTATATATTACGTTTACGAGTACATACATAAATATTATTATTTATTTTAATTGTTAACTATTTTATGTTATTTTAAGATACACCTTTAATACAAAATTACATGCGTCTCTTTGCATGAATTTTACTTGTATGTAGAAACGGAGACACTCATACAAAGGATATTCGGGTTAAACCACGCTTATTTACAAGTTCATAAATTAACTACATATACTCTGTACAATAACAGGTCTCCCCTCGCCCGCTGTTACATAGAAACTCGACTACACATAACTTACAAGTGAAATGTCAGTGTTAACATCTAAGATTCGGGAACTCAGGCAAAATGATATGTAATTATTAGTACGTTGGTAACAGAAATATGTGAAATAACAACATTACTTAAGGTATTCAATTTTCATACTGATCCCTAACATTTTTATATATTCTAAAGCATTTCTTTTTAATTGGTGCATTTACGCATTCCCTAGAGGATGAAACTCCCTGGAGCTTTGTGAGGCTCCTTCGTTCAACAGTTCTCGGAACGACCCTACTTAGTAAACTTCAGAGGCACGAACTCTGTTCGCCTCAATTGCTGCCACACGTGGAACTGAGATGTAGACAGGCTTCGCGAGGCTTACAGCTTACTGGGACTGTATAATAAGTGACGGGGCTGCATCCCGAACTGCATCAACGGCTCTGGCAGAAAAAATTGGTCATAGAGGCGCTCTCCGGCAAAATCGTCTCAATTGAAGAGGACGTACGTTAAGGTACGTCGTAAAAAAGAACTCGGGAACGCTTGGGGAACCCTGAGGCGTTCCCGAGTTCTTTTTTAGACTATGAGCGCTGACTACGGCATGCCAGGACGTCAGACTGCTGGCTAAGGCTATTACCAGTGTGAGCAGTGCGAGGTTTGTCCCAATCTTTTCAGCCGGAATCTGAAGGACCCCGTCGTTTTGGCGCTTATGTCTAGCACGACTCAAGTACTTGTTATGCTGGGTCCTCCTCGTGGCCAAAGCACTGGATTTGTCTCTCTGCCGATCCTGTAAATGTACTTACCTAACGCACCATGTCCCGTAAGTAACTGCACCAGAGGAAATAACAGGTATCCATGTTGCCGGGCCATCTATTCCTCCAGGCTTGGTGAGAGGTGAGAGTCCCAATAGGATCTTGACAATCCAACCGGTGTAGAGCGTATTACCTCGTGTTTACCGCACCACACTTCACCAATACAGCTCCAACAGCGCTAGCGCGTCGAAGTCCCAGGTTGATCTGAAATAATGCAGCATTCTGATAGTAAATGGATTTTTTCTGTCGATCAACGTAAGTATTTGAGTAATGCGATATGATATTTTTCACGTTTTATTCACGCCCAATTGTCCAATACTAACATTTTTAAACTCGCGAACTCTTTCGAATGGAAAGAGCCTTTTCTATCAGCAAAGCAAATAGCAAATTTTAATTAAATTCTTAAAATAAAATGCACTTATTGTGGCTAAACTATAATAGTAAGACATGTACTGTCGCGACATTTTTTGTGAATAATGAATAGTTCTACAAAATCGTAGTACATTATTTCATTCCATCATCAATAACTTTTGCAGGGCACGCGCTGAAAAGAATATTCTTGGTTATTTTTTGACACTCTGGGGTACATTATTGAAGTTTTAGTAAGAATCCCCAATTTTTGCTAAAATATTATATATCGTATGTCACTCCAGGATAGTGTAGCTTTTTAACAGTAAAGGATTTTTTCAAATCGGTTTAGTAAATCCAGAGATAATAATAAAAAGAGATAACCCCAACAACGTCACAAACTTTACCTTTTTGCGAAAAGTGGGTTAACTCCTATCCCTTCGGGGATAGAGGCATATTGATATATAGTTATGTTGTTTTCCCTTTTGCTTTTAAAGAAAATATTTCCTTAGCAATATTCAGCTTAATTTTTTTTCGAGATGCCAACATAAATAACAGTTACTCAAGAAAACACAATTCTAAACTTTATTACAAGGTTGTAGCGTCTAAATCAAGGTTCGCTTTTACTTCCTTTTGAAGAAAGCCTAATTTATGTTTTGATCTAACATCCACTCTAAATTAATACGCACGGCTGTTATATACGACCGTCCTCAAAGTCCAGTGAGTCTTATTTGTATGCAAATATGAGAGAAGTCTCAGAATCATATACTATACACGTTCAACGACACATGCCTAGTTTCAAAACTAGACGAGACTACGTTTATGTTTTTATTTAAAAAAATCTCATCTTCTTTTCGTGTCGATGGAACCTAAATGGTATCTTCCCAAAAGCCAGCCATAGAAATTGCAGTCAGTGGCAACCATGAAATCCTCCTGCGTGCAGCTGGTGGGGCAAGCTGGGCAGGATATTAGGTGCTCCATCGACTGCGGATACGCACCGCAACTGCACCAGATTAGTACAGGTTCCCACCTGAATATGTTCTCATGATCTGTGTAAAGAATCTCATTATATGGCTCGTTATTTTTTTTACATATGACAGGTAAGCTCTTGGCCTTCATCTCACCTGATAGTAAGTGACGATAAGGCCGATGTGGAAGCGAGCTTCACCTGTAATCCTCACCAACTGAGGAACTGGCTATCTTACCTCTGATTGCCGGAACACAACAATGCTTATAACATTGTTATTATGGCGACAGATTTAGGTAAGACAGTGGTAGCTAGCCAGGCGGCCTTGGAAGCTCTACTACCGACCAAAACGAGCAGAAATCTTCTGCCCCAGTGGAGAATCGATCCCAGACTTCCCCATCAACACCCGGTGGTGTGAACCGCTAGACCAGAGAGGCGTTAGGCAGTAGGTGAGTCCATATACGAAGGAATGAGGCAGGCAGCAGTGCATTGCATATTTCGTTAATCCCATGTAATAGGAGACAAGCCTATTGCCGTCTCCGGGCCAAAGAAAATCCATTACTACTCTGTAATTTAAACCAAAATTTCAACAGTCTGGATAGGTGTTACAAACCACTAAAGAGAATCACTGAGGTCCGAGTGACTGTACATCTTCTTCTTCGTGTTACATGCCATATGCGGAGAAAACTAGGAAAACAATAATAATGAAGCATGATGTATAATCAAGAAACCTGTAACCATCCCCTCCTTGCTAGCCTGCACGATGTATTACGTTAATATTAGGTCCTTACCTATGAAATTGGTGTTTTGTGTGGAGATTTTGGGGAATTCTGCATTTTCCATACTAAAATTTTTACAGTTTTCTTCACAACGACAAATCCAAAGATAATAATATTTGGCATCTATCATTAGACAAGCTTTAGTTATATTATGTGTAATATCACACTTCATAAAAATTATTTATCGTTTTTAAGTGAATGCAAATAAAATGATGTATTCGGGAGGCACTTAAAAAGAGTTGTCTCCGTGTCCAATTTTAACACAATTAAACTTACAAAAAATTATAAAAACAAATCAAAAGAGCTCAAAAATATAGTCCATTTTTAGACGAGGTTACTATTTTTTAGGAATACTCTAAATCTTAATAGTTACAGACAAAATACTAAGAGAGAAAAAAGCACCAATTTCATAGGTAAGGACCCAATATTAGTGCTCTAACTGGAAATGACATTATGGCTTGGAAATGGTTAAGGTATTTCATAGGAAGATAAACATTAATTTTATCCCCCTCGAACATTTTCAGTAATGTTATACAGCAGCCATATCCAGGATACCAACACGGAACACTGGAGCAGTGAAGTGACAATTTCATTCGCTTTTCATGAATTTTGGCTTCATTTGAGTTCGCTTACGCTCAGAGAGTAGCGTAATGACTTAGTTAACTCGGTACAAGTGAACAAGAATTTAATGGCACAGATGAGATCTTGTTACGCACTGCGGAATTTGATGGTTTTGACGGCATAAACGTTTGTTGTAGATCTTATTTTTTACCAATCAAGAAAAAAATTTAAAAACAAAACGTAACACGATTATATCCAGGAAGAGGTTAGCATAGCTGCAAAACAGGCACTTTTTACCTGATTTGTTTAAAAGTGTTGTCTATGTCAGAGATAGCTGTAGATACTAATAGTGCCTATGTGAGATAATTTTAGGTACTGAATGTGCCTATGTGAGATAACTTTAGGTACTGAAAGTAGAACAATGTTTGGACGAATTCCAACAGTAAACCACAAAGCCTCAAGAATCTATCACAAATCAAGTAAGAATAATACATACATACATAATCACGTCTATTATCCCCTAAGGGTTAGTCAGAGACTAGGCAAAAGGACCGCAAAAGCATTCCATTGCCATAGTCCGCGCTACACCAAACAGTGACTAAGCATACGCTCTGCATGACAGGTTGTGAGCCCGTCGCCGCTATAAGCTGTTGGATGGTTGTGCAATTCCAAGTCCATTAGTCGCCTTTTACGACACCCAAGGAATGAGATGGGGTGGTAGTACTTTTAATGAGCCGCTACCACACAGCTCATTAAAAGTAAGGATAATCATCCGTATAAAAAAAAATTAGTGCAAATTATAGCTGCGAATTCTAATGCTTACTTTAAAACCTTAAGAGGTTGCCTGGAAGAGATTGCTGATTACCCGCAAGGCCGCCTATTGCTCTTTATGTTTTTGTAATATGTTCTGTTAAAGTTATTATGTGCAATAATATATGAACGAGTATATAAATAATAATAATAAATAAAACCGTGATAGAATGAAAACATAAGAAGGATAGCCCCTGAATAAAAAAATACTACCGACCCTTCTCTGTTAACGTTCTTTACGTAAAGCTAATGAATTAATGTATTGTTTGATATAATTAAGCAGGACTTGTACAGAAATGTATTTCATTTAAAGTAATTAAAAAGGTGGAAAGATTACAGGTCAATTGAGGCTTGATTGAAAAGGTTTGAAATAAATGGAAAAGTGTACATACAATAAATATTTTCATTTCCTAAGAATGAGGAAAACGTGTTAAAATCAGATGTTAAATGAATAAGCATGAGTCTTAGACTATATGAAATATACTTTTGAAAACTTAACAACTGTTGGTAATTCATCTGCCAGGAATCATTAAAAGAAAAAAAAAGAAATAAGTTTTTCGTTGTTCTACTGCTCGAGGTCTCTCAAAATACTACAAGTAAATATTATTGCTTTTGAACGAAAAATGGGTGAAAACATTTTTTGATGTTACTGGAGGGATTTTTATTTCACTACGTATTACGAGTAAAATATATATGACTGTCACTTATTGCACATATAATGTTTGTATTTAATTTATGGTACTTTAGGTCTTTTTGTAAACTTTTTTACTATTATTGTTTATATATGACTGAGTTACCTGAAAAAATAAATAAATAAAATAAATTATTGAAAGCGTCTAGTTTCTAGTATTTTATAGCTTTTTCCCGCGACTTCGTTCGCGTAGAATAGTTACTTCGAGTGCGATGGTAAGTAGCCTATATCCTTCCCCAATAAATAGGCTATTCAACACTGAAAGATTTTTTCAAATTGGAACAGTAGCAGTACCTCTATTGGTGGAATTGAAAATTTAACTATACTCTATTATTAGAAGCCAAGTTCATACTGGCGTAAATTTGTCCTTTTTTTCTGGGAGGCGTTTTTAAATTCTTTAACATTCATCCGCATGGCGCCCGTTCCCATAGGAATATCAGAATAAAACGTAGCCTAAGACCTTTCTAGACTATCTGTATACCAAATTTCGGTTGAATTGGTTCAGTAGTTTTGACGTGAAAGCAAGACAGACAGACAGAGTTACTTTCGCATTTATATAAGTATGTAAAAAAAGTTGCTAAAGAAACTAAGGTAAACAGCATTTAGTTTACCTGCATAATGTCGCGAGTACGGCGTCCTATTCTGAGAATACAGAATATCCACCGCAATAGTATCGCAGTGTTATCGCCGCCTGGCGTTAGTTTTTATTGAGTACTTGTCCGTTACGATAGTGAGATTGAACATACGGGGCGCTGTAACGTGCGCGAACGCAGATATTGGTTTACATACGTATAAATACATACACAATCACGACTTTTATCCCCTAAGGGTTAGACAGAGTCTAGGTAAAAGCAATCCATTGCCATAGTCCGCACTTCACCATACAGTGACTGCACTCAGCTATTGGATGGTTGTGCAGTTCTAAGTTCATTAGTCGCCTTTTACGATACCCAAGGGAAGGGATGTGTTGATATATTCTTTTAATAATATCATGGCAGTATTCTTTTAATGAGTCGCTACCACACGGCTCTTTATATTTCTTTATTTTACATATCACGCCTGTTACGCGGCGTGGGTATCAATAAACTGTACATCAATTTTATTCTATGGTGATATAGGAGCGGATGGCTTTGCAAGATGTAGTATTGGGCAGTCATTATTATTAAAATACCTAATAGAAGTCTTAAAAGCAGCACAGAACCGTACACTCCGAAGATCCCAGGGGGAGGCCTATGTCCAGCACTGGGCATATGGGCTGAACTTGATGAAGAACAAACCCAACAGTTCATGTAATCATCTATTTGAAATGCTTTCTTTGTCTTAGTTCGATGGTTAGGAATACTATAATTTTTGAGGTATTGCGTTAAGTATTCCACAATTAAAGTGTCAAAAATTAGACTATGAGCGTAAGCAACATTTATAAAAGGAATCTTATTTCATAAACTTAAAGGTGTATATACTTTCAGCCGATACAGTTTCAGCGGTCTGTCGAGAATTAAACTTCGTATGTTTACAATACCACGCCATCCACCCCGACAATATTAACTTGTAAGAACCCACAATACAACTGTTTAGTGATTTGAATGTATTTTACCCCGATTACAGTGGTTAGCGATACGTAAAATTTTAATATTCGTTTTAAAACGAAAATTGAGGTGGCGGCGTTGCTCGTGATGAGATTACTTTGTATTCTATTACCACTCTGAACCCGTATAGAGCTTGAAGAGTATTATTGTACGAGAGGTGAGGTACGTCTGAATGAATAATGTGAATAGGAAGAGAAGTTTTTTAAATAGGACCAGAAAAGGATTCACTTCACTTGATGAAACAGAAGATAGCGAATGGATCCTTTTCACTCTACTTTTGACTGACCATTAGACTTCTGCTAACTACAAGGAAGCAACATGAGGGTTGTCCTCAGCCTATATACGTCCCACTGCTGGGTACAGGTCTTCCTCGTGGAGAAACACATTAGGAGTATGCCCTGTAACACCACCACTCTGGCCCAATGCGGGGTGGGTAGAAACAGTCGCAATAGCGACCGGGACCAATGGCTTAACGTGCCTTTCGAAGCATGGAGGAGGTAGAGATCGTTTTGGTCACCCATCTATGGCCTGACCATGGCTTTGTTTTCAATCGACAGCCAAAGCATACTAACCACTACGCCACCGAACTCCTCAACATGAGAGTGCCAGGACCATTTCAGACACGTAAAATGTTATTTGTATAGAAATGTATGGGATATGATTCGTCCCAACCCCTCGACTAGTACGAGAGGTCGCGAGAACCGCGGGTTCGATCCCCCTGCGGCCACCACTGAGTTTGAATAAACTTCAAGATCAGTTGATTGTGAATATAAGCGATATTCACAATCAACTGAGCCCGGAATTGTGCCCGGTGCATGGCAACAGCCTCGCCATTTGCTTGCTACATATCTAGCGAAATGGGTGTTAATACCTCTGCCTACCCCTTCGGGGAAAGAGGCATTAAATGTATGTTGAGAAGATGATATGTAATGTATGAGATTATCCAGTCGGTGAATGAACGATTTAGTGAGCATATTTTTCTCTCATAATTTTCTATAAAAAGAATAATTTTTTTTACCTGAAACGGTCCTAAGACGGTCAAGGTATGCTCTGGACCCACCACCAACTCATGGTCTTACCTGCCTTACGGCATGCAGATCGAATCACGGGAGAGAGCGGTACTTGCGTGCTCTATCCCAAACCGCGCTTGTTCTATGCTCCCTACAAATTCTATTTCATCCCTATTGTTGCCACCTCCCCCCCTTCTTGGGCGTGACAGCGACAGTCACAGGACTTCGCCTCGGGCTGCTCTTCTGCTGATACCTGAATCAATCCAAAGCGTGCCTAATGGTGTGCCGGGAGTGCGCGAACTGGCGCCACGCGTTTCAATTGTTGCGGCTGCAGATGAGGTTCTGGTGATATATGGGGCCAGACTCCACTGGTTGTAAGATCCAACATTTTCTTCCTGGCGTCAGCATACAGCGAGCACTTCCAAAGTGCATGTTCTCGGCTCTCGTCGACGTCCTCTCCACAGAGACACAGTGCTGATTCGCACAGGTCAAGGTATGCTCTGTTGTAGTGGGGAGATACCTTTAACTTTTACTCTCTATTCTTTACATATTAAGGGTTGTTTCATAGGTACTGGCTGGCCGCTAGCGCCAGCCACGCGCGCTCGCCTACAATTACACGGGGCTACTAACATCGCTTCACAGCCACGCGCGCTTATACGTCAAAATGTATGGAAATCTCGCCGGCGCTGTTGGCCAACGCTGGTGGCCTGCATACTTATGAAACCACCCTTAAACTTTTAGTCTATTCTTTACATAGTTACCAAAAAAAACTTTCCACATTTGCTAAAACTAATATCTATACACATATTTGTGTGTTTACTTAAGTCTATCATAAAAAACAGTTAACCGCTTCCTGTTTGACTAGAGTGGAAACTGGAGTTATATAAACACAATAAGCATGTGCCTTAGGTACATAACTTTAAGGTTTCTCACTCACTTGCCGCATTAATGGCAATGTATGTACCTTAAAATAATAGTCGTGATTATATGTATGTATGTCCCGTGTTGGTCGGGGACACAAAAAGAATAAACTGCTTTTCTTGCCGACATACACACATACATAAATCACGCCTATATCCCCGAATGGGTAGGCAGAGGTGAACTAGCACCCACGTTTCGCCAATCATGTTAGGTTCCATGTAATAGGTGGCGAGCCTATTGCCATTTATCGGGCACAAAAGTCGCGGTACATTGCTATTGCTAGGTGGTATAAAAGGAACGCTGCTGCCCATTTCTCATCATTGGTTTATCCTTTTTTTTTCTTGCCTAGCATGTCGTAAAAGGCGACTAAGGGCGCATTGTGTACTGGGTTTGTGATATTGTAGGCGATGAGTTAGCCACTTGTTACTACTCTTCCATGATTTTTCATCTAACCAAACCCAGTTATTAAATATGGTTTTAAGGATCACAGTGTTCCTTGGATTCTGCCTACCCCTTCAGGGATTACAGGCGTGATTTTATGTATGTATATATGTGTGACAGTGGTTAGAGTCCTGTTTCTTTCTTCGAATTATATGATAACTGTAACTGTTCTGAGTGTACAATCGATCCTGTCATGTACTATCAAAAGTGATTACATATTTTGTAGTCGACTGTACGTGGTATAATCTCTTGATACAGAACTGATGGAAAAAAAACTTGTGACTAAATAAATAAACATCCATGACTTATAAACAAATGTTTATCCAACAACAACATGACTAAACATTGAGGGTGGTTGAACTTATTCCAAGTGGGTGTCAAACAAAAATATCCGAGGGTTTTTTGCTTATTTTTGTTGCCCCTTTTGCCGTGGGTTCTTGGGGTACTATATACATTTCTTGCCGAGCCTAAATAAATTCAAGGTACTATTATAATAGTACAATGATAACTCACTATATGAACATCAAGTAATGCCCATTCGCTAGCTACCAGGCGGCTTCTTCTAAAGCTCGCTCTACACTCGCCCGCGATTCTTGCCATTAATTCACGCCACGGTTCGCGCCGTGAACTTCGCGTTTATATGCGGCTCTCCACACTCGCAAAGCTTCGCAGTCTCGTTCGCGGCTTCAAAGGAAATGGATGACGACGTGGCTGTCGCTGCTGCTACTTTGTGCTATATCTTATCCGTGTCCATGCATCGTGGATCTTATTTTTATTTTTATGGTCTTTGTGTTTGGACTGCCAAAATATTTCTTCACATTGATAACACTCAATACATTTTAATTCAAGTTCGTTATCCCACGTAGAACTCATATTTAAAAAGAAGCTGCCAACTACGCAATAATGCACAACCACTTGCGACGGTGTCGTCTCAGCAACTGCGAACAACTGCGAGTGTGGATGCGGTTCGCGTTCGCGCGGCGTGAACGAAGCGCGAACCCTTTGTCGCGGGACAAAAAACCGACAACGAACGGGGAACGACGCGAAGCGTGAACGTCAACACGCGAAACCATCCACACACGCGTTTCGCGACTTTCGCGGTCTTTCGCGCCGCGAGTGTAGAGAGCGCATAAGAAATAGGATGTTATGAATTTTTATAAATGTGAAACCCTAGATAATAATAACTTTTTTTATAAACGTCAAATACATATAAAATCTCGCATCTTAAATTGCATTTAAAATTTCGCTCCAAAACGCTAACACTTACCACGTGACCGCGCTATTACGTCATTTATTACTAAACACCGCTAAAATGTTTTGTTTTTATCAAATCATCATGGGCTAAGCAAATTTTCCAGATTTTCTGTAGTACCCGGGTTTTTTATTTGCCCTAAACTGATGCCTCTGACGGCTATTCAGCTATCACCGGATTGTTTTAAAGAAGGCGAGAACTTTTGTGGGTTCCCAAGACTGTAGTGACAAACCACCACTAGGTTTCTCTATGGAAGCATCCCCCCAGGAGGTCCCGCTTCCAGAGAGAGCCTCTAGGGCGCTCGAGCCGGATTCGGGAATCGGTAGATGTCCTGAGGGTGCCTCTAGGGACTAAGACCACGGCTCATGCGTGCCGTGTCGTGGAGGAGTTGCAATGTGTGTGTGTGTGTGGAGCTCGACCGTTCGCGCTTGTAATGTCGTCCTCAGGGTCGAGGAAAACGTGCCGAGAACGAGGAGGCCTGTAGAGTTTCGGTCGATCCTCACCTCAGTGGTATCGTAATAGGCGGCTCTTACGACGAGCGGGTTGAGGTGGTAGAGGGCATTTTCGAAAAAACGCCTGGTGGAGAAATTGACAGATAGATGGTAGGCCGAAGTTCCTATGGAGGTCTGAATTCCGTACTTACCAAACGATTGATATCCGCAAGGAAACAAGTTTGGATGTTCTGAATTTTCGTAGGCAAAAGCACCGCAAAAGCAGTCCACTGCCATAGTCCGCGATTCACCAAGCAGTGACTGCACATGTGCTCTGCGTGACAGGTGGTGAGCACGTCGCCGCTATAAGTTGTTGGATGGTTGTGCAGTTTTAAGTCCATTAGTCGCCTTTTACAACCCCCGAGAGAAGAGATAGGTAGGTAGTATTCTTTTAATGAGCCGCTACCACATGACACTCGCTACCTACGTAATAATTACATATTAATATTCAGAATAATTAGGTACTGTGATTAATATAATAATATTTTGTCATCACATAGCGCGGCAACCCGTAGACACACATCGTAAAGTAATTTTGTGCCTTAGAGCTTAGCTTACGTAATTGTATGATACAGTTCATATTCATTCTTTACGAAGATTTCGAAAAAATTCGCCTCCGATTTTCGCCAACACTTAATGTGAAACGAGCGAATTTTCATTTCATTCCATTCTCAACACAGACAGACATCTATGTGAACTACTTGAGCGCGCAATGAAAAGGAATTCGTAAGCCTCTTTCAAAGTGGTCTTATTACTGTGTAAGAACCTTTAGTTTGCAATAGCAAATGCAAATCCGTTTAATTTCAAAATCCCGATTTTTTAGGAGCGAATTTTTAATCCAATCCGGATTATCCGGATTTTTCGGCATTTTTCATGAAAGTATATATCTATCATTCACAGCAGTCACAAAACTTTTAAAATTCGTGTCTAGCATATTCATTTGGTGTAACGTAGTCCCCGAACTACGATTTCCTTGTATTCGAAAAATTTGGATTCGATTTTGAAATCCGGAATTAGAAGTCGAGTCAATATTTGCGAAAATCCGGATTTTTCGGATTACAAATGATCCGAATTGCATTCCCTAGTTCACAAGAGCAAAGCGGAAGTATCGTCCAACCTTCCGCCCGAAATTGCCTTTGGCTGTGATCATAATTCCTTTGTTTGTTGTTGAGCTAGTGAGATAAATTTGAGCTTTAACCCGTCCGTCCCATTGTTACGAACATCCACTGTTGAGCAAAATGGTCTTAATTTGACAACCCAACCATTGAGCACATATTTCGTAACCCTTTCATATTTTCCTTAAGAATAGGGCAATGAACTTCTGGCAAATGGTAAAAATAAGATACAAGGATAGGCTCAGAATAAGGCTGTGTCAGTAAAAAAAACTCAATCAATTTTGACAGATCACTCATTAATATTCGTGCTCACGTTACTGCTTCTTTTCATACGATGTTACAAATATACCCTTAAAATGGAAAAATATGGCAATAATGAATTCTTAACCCTTGGACTAACACTAATCCTGTTAAGAACGAGACACAATTGATTTCCTATTGTGTCTACAAACGTATCAGATGACGTACATACATACATATAATCACGGCAATTATCCCCTAAGGGTTAAAAGCAGTCCATTGCCGTAGTCCGCGCTCCACCAAGCAGTGACTGCACTCAGCGTGACAGGTGGTGAGCCCGTCGCCGCTTTTGCTATTGGATGGTTGTGCAGTTCTAAATCCATTAGTCGCCTTTTACGACACCCAAGGGAAGAGAAGGATTGGTAGTGTTCTTTTAATGAGCCGCTACCACACGGCTCCACGCCATACCAACATTTTAAAAACGATAACCTTAGTACTTGCGTGAAGCTCACCACCAAAAACAAAATCATAAAATTCATTAATATGCAAGTTTTACAAATTGATATGCAAATCCTATTTCATTATTAAAAACTAAACGGAAATATATTTTTGTAACAATAAACGAGTATGTCGTTTATTGTTGCAAAAATATATTATTGGAATGCAATGCAATTTATTTTACTTTTCACGGGTATTTTTGGCGCGTAATTTATCCGCGTCCAGGTGACCAAATTGAGTAAAAACTAGAACACCGTAGATAAGTACAGAGAAAAAGAAAGAATAAAGTAAAATATATTTATTTCCATCAAATTGTGAAACTAAGGTTGAAACAAAAGAACTTAGGCTTAGTGATCATTAAAAAAAAGCCCCACAACTGCATGGAATGGGAGACCCAATTCAGCATTGATTTTCAATAGGCACCCGTTAGGTCTGACAGAGGATGCCAACTGCTATATAGTACATATGATAGAAATATATACAAATACATAGAAAACAGATCACCATATATATTATAAATATAACAACCGTCTTAGGTGACTTTTTATATAACTAACAGTTCACACAGTATCACCGCATCTGTATATCTGCACGTGTATACACAAGGGCTATCATATTTCGTCATAAATTTCAGTCTGGATTACTCTGGATGTAACAGGACGCGAGTTTGCAATGGTCCAGGCAGTTTGGGCAGTTTGACGCAGTTTCTACGCAAGGTTATGTTCATCAATCTTACTCTTGTGTAAGTTATCTATACATATAATAAAACTGTAGATGTCGAATGCCGGTACATAGAAAAAAAAAATACTTACAACCAAGTCAGGGGTGTAAAAAGGGGGAAAATACCTAAAATGATTTTTTTAATTTTTTTGTTTCTCTGTCTGTTTGTCTGTCTGTACGGGCTAATCTCCGAAATGGCTGGACCGATTGCAATAACATTTGGCATGGTGATACCTTATATCCCTGGTCAACATGTCACGGTTCTAAAACCGTCTTAGAACCGTTTTCAATACTCACGTTGATTTTTGATATAAAATCCATACAAAAAACATAGCATCACATAAACAGCAAACATCTAATTAAACATTCTCAGCTAATATTAACTAATTACTAGGTTTTAAATACAAATATAAACACAAAGATTGTTATTGTGATTAACTTATTTTTCATCTGTCTACTAATGACAGTTGATGTATCGGTAACGCCGGTACCTCTAAATCTTGTGATTTCTCAAAATGAGGGTATGTTAACATTAATCGGTTGTTGGTTTTCTACTATAATTATTTTAAACCATAAACATTAATTGCTAATTAATTAAATAATTAGTATTTTCTGCCATAGAAAAATACGTAGATTATTTTAATTAAGATATAAAATTTATTCTTTTATCTAAGTTTTGGTTGTTGTTTTGACCATAGATAAAACTACATACTTCTACATTCTACATAATAGATTATGGAACATGATTCGTGACATCGAAGCTCCCACTAAATTCTGGGAGAACATTCTAGACGGGTCCTGGTATATAAGCGGTAGTCCTGGGAAAGCAGACCTCTTCAGTTTTCTCTGGCTATCGCTTGTATCCTTGTAAATCTGTTTAATATCTGTGCGCGATCCCCGAACTAGGGTGAGTGTGTGTTCCTAACCTATTGTTTTGCAACTTGCTTTTCAGTAATTTTAATAGTGTTAAATCCTGTACTGCTTAAACTATTAATTAATATAACGAATTCCATGCTAATACCATATTGATCAAAAATATAACTAGTGAATTGTAGGTAGAATTAAGTTGCAAAACAATTTATATAGTTCTTTTGATTTTGTCTCAATAAATTATATGAAGATTGTAATCATGAGAAACGGGCCACTAAATGGACCGTGGACGGATTACAATCCACATTTAAATTCTTTTGTCTTTAATGTGTGAACTATATTTTTTATAAGACCGGTGGGTAGTTTACTTTGGATTAGCTTTCTAAAAAATATATACTATTCTAAACTAAAAATTGTTCTTATTAACTGTTCTTTTAATAGGATGAAGTGACCACTTGCTGACCCTTGTTCGACCCTTAAATCTAACATATTTTATGGTCACTTTATCACACCTTGATTTTTTTAACTCCCTTGATTTTAGAAGCATTTTAATTGTAGCGGCTTGCTTCCACCCCCTACCCTTAGACGGTCGACTGTATGGAACACCTGTTCATATCTTAAAAATAACCATTTCAGGGATCCTATCCACGGGCAGCCGCCTACCCTGCTGCTCCGTGCCTGAGCGTCGGCCTTCTACCCGCCGAAGCTGAACCCACGCCAACCACGCCTGTAGTCGGCGTGACCGGTTCCTGCTGCTTCGCCCCTTAGCTCCTTCAAGCTAAGTCCCTTTGCTTCCCTTGAGAACTACCGAGCGAGAGACTGTGAACCCCCTGAGACAAATAAATTGTGTATAATATACCCAATTCTTTTATTTTCTCTCTTGCTCTCTCGGGTCGTGCTACCCACGGCCTGAGCGTGTCAGTGGCGCCCAGCTCGCTCAGTGTTCTTCGCTCTGTGGTTCTCTTTTTTTCTTTTTTTTTATATTTTTTGTTGTGTTTTAGGTGGGTACCTAAGTATTTTTAATTATTTTTTAACATTGCAGTAAAAATTTACGTAAACATTTTTTTTTCTTTAGATACCCACTTATAATTTTTTTATCTATCTATAACGCTGCAATTGAATTGCTTCGCACACACTCGCCCTTATTCCGTGTTTTAGTTGTTTTTTACTATGCTGAAAATACTGGAAAACTTAGGAAAATATTTGACCAAGTCCAAAGCTCTCTAATCAAATCGCATGCTCGTAATTGTGGTACTTATAACCTGCGTCGCAAAAACTTTGACTTCAACGTTAATGATATTGTCTGGCGGAAAACATACTATCAAAGCGACAAAGATAAGCAATTTTCTAAAAAACTTGCTCCTAAATATATTAAATGTCGTATTAAAACTAAACTATCGCCCTTGGTCTATGAGTTGGTTGATATGAAAGGAAAAAATCTAGGTTCTTGGCATATCAAAGATTTTAAACTGAATAATTACTCTTAACTAATAATTAATCTAAAAATACTTTACTAATAAGTTAAACACAATAAATAACAAATTATTGCATTTGTAGTCTAAAACTATAAATAATAATTTGTTAAATTAAAAATTTTACTAACATTTAATATACAACAAACATACTATACTCTTAATATACATTGTATAAAAAAAAAAAAAAAAAAAAAATTTAAAAAGGCGGACTTAATCTCTCTAAGAGTGATTTCTCCCAGTCAACTTATGACTGTCAATCCAATACATTCTAATGTATTGTTTTAAAAAGAAAAAATTTTTTTTTTTAAAAAGGCGGACTTACCTGTATACGTGTTTTCTTCCAGACAACCTATGAATGTTCAACCAAGTACATTCTGATGTATTGGTTGCTTTTAATAATTTAAAAATAAAAATCTAAATATTATTTAAATATAAAAATGATTCCTTGTCGTATGAAACTATCTAGTTTTTTCCTTTGTTGTTTACTAATGCATTTGGTTCTAAAACAAATGATTATCTTATCTTTCTCTTTTCGCTAATTGTGATGATTAGGTTGCCTTTTAACAAAAAAATTTTTTAAAAAAAAAAAAAAACCTATACAAATCTTTTTACAAAAATTTCTTTACAATACCTTTTACTGGAAATATTTACTATATTGCTGTTTGTTTCTCAAAACTTTTGTTTGCTTTTATGAAATTGCTTATACAATTCCTTTTACATAATATAATGTTTACTTTTGCTTGATCATGTTCTTCCTAAACTCTTATTCTTTTATAGAATACTATGAGGTCTCTCTGCTTTTACTTTCACAGCTGTAATCTTTTCGTGTTTCGATTGCTAAACAATCGAAATACTCTCTTTTGCCTCGCAATTGTAGTCCTAGGTACTACCAAGACTCTAAATCTTGTATTGTCGATACCTCTCGTCAATGTTGCAGGGTACTCTTTTGCAGTTGTGTTGTAACTGGAGTGTCTGAATGTTCTATATAACTATTACTCTAAAGCTTTAGTTCTTTTGAGAGAGTAGTTTTCCTCAGTGGATTTTGAATAAGCAAAATCCTACTCTAAAGGGGGGGATATGTCACGGTTCTAAAACCGTCTTAGAACCGTTTTCAATACTCACGTTGATTTTTGATATAAAATCCATACAAAAAACATAGCATCACATAAACAGCAAACATCTAATTAAACATTCTCAGCTAATATTAACTAATTACTAGGTTTTAAATACAAATATAAACACAAAGATTGTTATTGTGATTAACTTATTTTTCATCTGTCTACTAATGACAGTTGATGTATCGGTAACGCCGGTACCTCTAAATCTTGTGATTTCTCAAAATGAGGGTATGTTAACATTAATCGGTTGTTGGTTTTCTACTATAATTATTTTAAACCATAAACATTAATTGCTAATTAATTAAATAATTAGTATTTTCTGCCATAGAAAAATACGTAGATTATTTTAATTAAGATATAAAATTTATTCTTTTATCTAAGTTTTGGTTGTTGTTTTGACCATAGATAAAACTACATACTTCTACATTCTACATAATAGATTATGGAACATGATTCGTGACATCGAAGCTCCCACTAAATTCTGGGAGAACATTCTAGACGAGTCCTGGTATATAAGCGGTAGTCCTGGGAAAGCAGACCTCTTCAGTTTTCTCTGGCTATCGCTTGTATCCTTGTAAATCTGTTTAATATCTGTGCGCGATCCCCGAACTAGGGTGAGTGTGTGTTCCTAACCTATTGTTTTGCAACTTGCTTTTCAGTAATTTTAATAGTGTTAAATCATGTACTGCTTAAACTATTAATTAATATAACGAATTCCATGCTAATACCATATTGATCAAAAATATAACTAGTGAATTGTAGGTAGAATTAAGTTGCAAAACAATTTATATAGTTCTTTTGATTTTGTCTCAATAAATTATATGAAGATTGTAATCATGAGAAACGGGCCACTAAATGGACCGTGGACGGATTACAATCCACATTTAAATTCTTTTGTCTTTAATGTGTGAACTATATTTTTTATAAGACCGGTGGGTAGTTTACTTTGGATTAGCTTACTAAAAAATATATACTATTCTAAACTAAAAATTGTTCTTATTAACTGTTCTTTTAATAGGATGAAGTGACCACTTGCTGACCCTTGTTCGACCCTTAAATCTAACATATTTTATGGTCACTTTATCACACCTTGATTTTTTTAACTCCCTTGATTTTAGAAGCATTTTAATTGTAGCGGCTTGCTTCCACCCCCTACCCTTAGACGGTCGACTGTATGGAACACCTGTTCATATCTTAAAAATAACCATTTCAGGGATCCTATCCACGGGCAGCCGCCTACCCTGCTGCTCCGTGCCTGAGCGTCGGCCTTCTACCCGCCGAAGCTGAACCCACGCCAACCACGCCTGTAGTCGGCGTGACCGGTTCCTGCTGCTTCGCCCCTTAGCTCCTTCAAGCTAAGTCCCTTTGCTTCCCTTGAGAACTACCGAGCGAGAGACTGTGAACCCCCTGAGACAAATAAATTGTGTATAATATACCCAATTCTTTTATTTTCTCTCTTGCTCTCTCGGGTCGTGCTACCCACGGCCTGAGCGTGTCAAACATCTTAAATACTTTTTATTCCGAAAAATTAAAGGTTTCCCGTGGGATAGTTAAAAAACCATAGTAAACCGCGGACGAAGTTGCGAGCAACAGCTGTTAGTCATTGTTTAAAATTTTAGTTTTATGTTGCGTTAGAATATCAATTTCTGCGAGAAATGTGACTTCAGCTACTTTAATTTTCCTATAGAAACATTCTTAACGCAACTAAAGTTTTTTACACTAACAACTTACACTTGGGGCTCTAAACACTAAACAAATTTTAGTTTGGTTAAATTTGGATGTGTAACGAATGATATTAGGTCCTTACATATGAAATTGGCGTTTTGTATGGAGATTTTGGGGAACTCTGCATTTACCATACTAACATTTTTTTCAGTTTTCTTCACAACGACAAATCCAAAGATAATAATATTTGGCATGTATCATAAGACAAACTTTGGCTATATGTGTGATATCACACTTCTTAAATTTTTTTATCTTTTTATGTGAATGCAAATCAAATTATGTATTCGGAAGGCCCTGAAAAGGAGTTGTCTCCGTGTCCGATTTTAACACAATAAAACTTACTACGAATTATCAAACCAAATCAAAAGAGTTCGAAAATATGGTCTTTTTTTAGAGGAGGTAATTATTTTTTAGGAATACTCTGAAACTTAATAGTTACGAACAAAATACTAAGAGAGAAGAAAAACACCAATTTCATAGGTAAGGACCCAATATTTTTATGAATCGTTTGTTCTATGAAGCATTCAAAGCATCTCCTCCTCATGTGTTTGTTTCCACGAGGAAGGCCTGTGCCTAGCAGTAGGCCTTATATAGGCTCAGAGCGAAGAAGCATCCAAAATTAATCAAAATGTCGAATTTTTAATGAATAGTTTTGGATTTATAAGTAAAACTAAAAGTTCATAACAAATATATATTTAGCTTCTTTTTATCACAGATTATGTCAATTATGGCTTTACAACTATTTGTAGTATTAAGTACTGTGGCTTTCTCGAAAATCTGGGTACAAAAGGGCAATTTCGGCGGTAAATACCTATCAATACCAGCTTTAAATGGGGACTGATGACCTGTTATATACTGCTTTTGAGCTTCCCAAATAGTTTGTAAATTGTTCCTTTGTTTGATCTGATTTCCATTAATGTTCAATAGTTTCATCAGGGGTTACTAAACAAGTGAATGGAAACAAAGCACTTCACTGCCTTAAGATAAGGGCCAATTTGGCATGTCTTCTGACTGTCCATTTGTGATCAGTTGCATGCTAGTCGAAGAGAAATTGCTTTTGCTAGTGAAGACACGATGTAAGGGTTCAGTTGTTAGAGAATCTATTCAAAGCTTAAAATCTTTCGGTAAATTAAAAAGGGGTTGTCTCTTCTTCTTCATTTGGGTTGGACACACAAACAATCTTAATTCGTTATCTACTAGATATTTAGATAAGTCATATAAGGCATAAATTTAAGTCAACTGTTAAAAGCTCTTTAATGAAAAAGGGGTATTATAAGATAGAAGATTATTTTAAAGATAAAAATTCGTGGCTACTATAATTTGCTCCTCTGCACATACTTATTTTACAATATTTAAAATGTTCTATATTCCTTTTGTTATCATGGCTGTTTAAAAAAAACTGTTGAGTTTCTTGCGGCACTTCTTCTCAACAGGCCATTCGGGTCATTTCATTTCATTTCATTTCATTTCATCTCATTTCATCTCATTTCATCTCATTTCATCTCATTTCATCTCATTTCATCTCATTTCATCTCATTTCATCTCATTTCATCTCATTTCATCTCATTTCATCTCATTTCATCTCATTTCATCTCATTTCATCTCATTTCATCTCATTTCATCTCATTTCATCTCATTTCATCTCATTTCATCTCATTTCATCTCATTTCATCTCATTTCATCTCATTTCATCTCATTTCATCTCATTTCATCTCATTTCATCTCATTTCATCTCATTTCATCTCATTTCATCTCATTTCATCTCATTTCATCTCATTTCATCTCATTTCATCTCATTTCATCTCATTTCATCTCATTTCATCTCATTTCATCTCATTTCATCTCATTTCATCTCATTTCATCTCATTTCATCTCATTTCATCTCATTTCATCTCATTTCATCTCATTTCATCTCATTTCATCTCATTTCATCTCATTTCATCTCATTTCATCTCATTTCATCTCATTTCATCTCATTTCATCTCATTTCATCTCATTTCATCTCATTTCATCTCATTTCATCTCATTTCATCTCATTTCATCTCATTTCATCTCATTTCATCTCATTTCATCTCATTTCATCTCATTTCATCTCATTTCATCTCATTTCATCTCATTTCATCTCATTTCATCTCATTTCATCTCATTTCATCTCATTTCATCTCATTTCATCTCATTTCATCTCATTTCATCTCATTTCATCTCATCTCATCTCATCTCATCTCATCTCATCTCATCTCATCTCATCTCATTTCATTTCATTTCATCTCATCTCATCTCATTTCATTTCATTTCATTCGTGGGTTCATTTCATTCATTGAAACTATTGGCTTAATGAGCCAGCGATCTTGGCGGTGTTACAGTCCTTATGCGTTCATAAGTCTTCTTCTCATCGTCAACAGTACAGTCATAACACTTACACACGAAACCATAAATAAGTAATCATAAGCACAAGGTAGATAAGATTAGAGTGAATTGTACTTCCAAATAAAATTTGGGCAGTAATTAATTGGATAGTCATTTAATTATTTGGTCAGCAACAAAAAGGTCAGCCAAAAAATCATTTGGGCGGCAAACAAATATATTGTAATATAATTATTTAGGCGGCAATGTTTGGTCAGCAGAATATTTAATTGGGCAGAAATATAATTATTGTGCTGCATAAGTTGCTGACCAATTAGTTATTTTAGCTGATCAATTGTATTTTTCTGCTGACCAAAATTAGAATATTTTGCTTACCGTTTAAATAGCACCCATAAATTTTGATACTGGTGAGGCCATTCCAGCATTCCAGGACGATTGAATGGAATTATTAAGGGATGTTTCATAGGTATGCTAGCCAACAGAGCCTGCGAGATTTTCATACATTTTGACTTATAGCGCGCGCGTAGCTGGTGTAATTTTAAGCAAGCGCGCGTGGCCGGCGCTGGCGGCCAGTTTGAGTGTTCAAAGTCATTACGAGTATTACCGCCTTTTTATTTTTATTTTACTAAGTTACATTTAATATCCAAATGTTTTTCATTCATAAAGATTTGAATGTTTTTGATACTTTACTGGTCCATGGGTTGGAAAGGTAGTTGGCTTCCGCCTCACGTATCGGCTCAATAGCGGCTCAATCGTAAGCGTTAAAACTTAGGACTGTAATATTGTTTCTTAAAATGATGTTTATGGCAAAGACACCTAACTGTGGGAGTCCTGTTGTTCCAATTATTTCTAAGAGGATTTCCAAGAGAAAACCAAATAGGTAATTTATATTGCCGGCAGTCACATACCAGCCCAGCCACCTCTATGGACTTGCTACTCTCAAATTGTTAAATTCATATTTTAATATTGTTAATATATTATTATTGCTTATTTTTGATACTATTCTTTTCTTCTTTTCGATACAGGCGGTTTCCGCAACTCGACGTCTAGATTGCGCCTGTTTTCCTTCGTCCTACCTAATCTATCATATTTTTTTATCTGCGCTCTATGCAGGCAACAGCTTCGCCGTAATGGGTACAGTTAACAGCACGTTAGGCTTTACAAATCGGCCAAAAATCTTTAATACATTTACATACATTAAACATGAAGTGAAAAATCATTGAGAAATTCTGACAGTGTAAGGTAACCTGCCGAGCTTTTGAGTTGACATCTTATTAAATACAATTATTGATGTAAACTCCTTTCATCTCGGGGTTAAATGCAATGTTAAAGTAGAATTATTATCTTTGATCCTCACAAAATGTAAAAATTCACATCATTACTTTAAATCTTTTAAACAATTTATTGGTTCAACAAATCCTTATTACCACAACATGCACAACCCAACAGCATTGCAAAATAAATTGAATTCTAAGCAAAGACAATAAAGTGCAAAGTCTCTGAGATTACTTTTAATGCTATTTGGACTACGTAGACGCCAGATACGGTCTGTTCAATCCTTTGTGCAATTTCAATGGACATTGTGAACACAAGAATGAAATTGATTTGCACAGCTAGTGATTGGTTGGTATGGTCGACTGTACTATTTTCTAGCCCGGATTTAAAGATACTAATATTGTTTTGCCATTTTCCCGAGTGTCCGCAGCTTTACCCAACACACTCTCTTGATGTTTACCAGAGAACTCGTCATGAGTTAATGCGCGAAAAGAAAGCTAAAAGCCATCTAGCGGATGATTACGGTATAATGGTAATAACGTCTGCTTACAACCGATTTTAAAAAAATAGGTACTACCAACCCATCTCTTCTCTTGGGTATCGTAAAAGACGACTAATGGATTAGTTTATCGCGGCGACGGGCTCACCACCTGTCTCGCTGCTTTTGCCTAGTCTCTGACTAACCCCTAGGAGAAAATAGTCGTGATTTTTACGGACGGTAAGATGAAAACTTTTTTATTTGTTTATCTATCTCGTCTGATGAGATCTAGGGTGGACCTCATTTGCCTAGAAAACACCTGTTCACTCTCGATTTGTGGACCCCAAGATTATAATTGTCAGGGAGCACTGATTCAGGCAAGAAGTTCCACTCCCTGGCAGTACGTATGATTAAAGTAGAAGCAAAACGCTTGGTCAGGGTGCTAGGGATATCCACAATGTAACGGTGGCGCAGATAGGTCTACATCTAGTTGTTCGATGGAAAAATGGTGAGGGTGAGACCAGACTGTGCAACTCAAATCTTCAAGAAAAGAGCGTTCAACTTTCTAAAGGGATGGCAACGCATTTGTAACCCCTCCGGTGTTGCTCTTCATCAGCTGAACCGCCTGCTCGATTGCCCCCTATTAATAAAAAAGAAAGACATTTATTAACCTACAAACACACAATAAGAATAAAAAACAAAGAAAGAACAGACAAACACAGAGTACAGTGAATAATTTTAAAAGACTACACAATAACGGTTAATTAGGACCCGGCCTCAGCATATGCTGAATCAGAGACTGACCCAGCGCTCAGCATATGCTGAATCAGAGACTGAACCAGCAAAAAAAAACACTGATCTGCTCTGCAACTTTAATAGTACCTATGTCATTCATTGTAAAGACGCTTACTGGAGAAATAAACATACAAAAATGCATTCAGAATACTTTTGGGACTGTCTCGCTTCTATATGATCAGGTTTGCAGAGTGAGCGTGGATTGGTTTTACCCTGATCCCTGGTGCGCAGGGTGCGAGCTAGCCCAAACTGTATCTTGCAATTCTTGCTGACATCGAGTTAAGGGCAGCGTTAGTAAGCCTGGTGCCGCTTTGACCATTTGCTGAGCGCCCCACATACAAACTATTTCTTGGCAAAGAGGTAAAATATATTTACGGATATTCCTGGGGGATAGTGTTAACCGTAGGTGTGTTTAAGGCTCTAAAGATGATGATACTAACCACTAAACACCGACGTCGTTTGGAGTAAAGACATTTTTGGGACCCAGAAAATAAACACGCTCTCTAAAAATAGCGTGACCACAGCCACAAGCTCCTAGCAAGTTTTGATATATTCATTAGCAGTAAGTACAGAACGTCGTCTATTTTTTCAGAGGTTGCTCCACAGCTACGCTACAGTGGCTTCAATGTTGGATGGCTCGAAGTGACACTTCCCTTAGTTGACATATTCCGGCCTAAATAAGTATAATCATTCACAGAAATTGGTCCTCTCTCTTTCCCACTTTGACCCGCATACTTAGCAAGAAATTGGGAAATACAATGATTTAGTTTTCGCAATGAACTAGATGTGCCAAAGTCTGCCATAATCCTGTAAAAATGATGTTGTGTCTAATTTAGTAAAATATTGCAGAGTAACAGTATCATCTGTTACTCTGAAATATTGAAATTTATTAACAAGATTGTACTGAATTGAAATTGTTACATAATATAACATGAAAATGTTATATTATCTGGATGAAAATATATACAAACATTTGCCCTCACCGAGGATCGAACCCAGAATCTCTCGAGATGGCGACGCATTGAGACCGGCATACAGACTACTCGACCACGGAGGTCGTCATGACCACAATGGAAGAAGACAAATGTCGTGTCAATAACCTTCCTCAGATTTCAGAAAAGGTTTCTAGCACAAAGATATACAGCTTAACCTTTCCTCTCCCATTTATCGAAGAGTATAAAATAAAACATTGGGACCTTCTTATACATACATACATATAATCACGACTATTATCCCTTATGGTTTAGTCAGAGACTAGGCAAAAGCACCGCAGAAGCAATCCATTACCATAGTCCGCGCTTCACCAAGCAGTGACTGCACTCGCCATCGCCACTATAAGCCATTGGATTTTGTGCAGTTCTAAGTCCATTAATCGCCTTTTACGACACCCAAGGCAAGAGAGTTGGTAGTATTATTTTAATGACCTTCTTATATTTTGACCTTTTCACATCCAGTACCAAAGTCTTTGGTAGATCATTGCGAATAATCGCCGCGAAGGAGTTGGTAAGGAGCAAAAATCTATTTATCAAAGTATCGGACTGCACCGCTCGGCCCATTTCTCAAACAAGATTAATTACGTCGGCACGACAAAACTGGACGCCACGCTAGCGATCGCCGGATTGGTCCAGAAAATTGGCACTACCATCAGCTCAGGTATGTAGCATTAATCAAATTTGGCGTTGGATCGGTGGATTTTAGGCCGAACTTATCGAGCTAGTTTTGCTTGCTTTTTTCAAAATGTTGATGAATTCTCTAAGATATACTATTTCCGTTCTCTTTTTGTTTCCTACCATTTTTAACTATAATAATTTTTTTTGTCCTAATCATCATTTTATCAACCTAAACCTAATAATTTTTTGGTTTCATTTTCTTTTCAATGTTTAAATGGTTCCGCGTGTATTCAAGTGATACGTAATTTTGGTGTGAAGAATTAAAAACCATTTGATGGCCTTTGAATTGTCTCTGGTCACAGTAAGAAGTGAAATACAATTTTTAAAATAATATTTATTATAATATTATTTATATGACATTCTACTCTTGTCCTGTACTGATAGTCCGCGCAAACACCGGTGCTCGCAAACAATATTTATGCTTTTATTGTGTCTGGTTTAAGACCATTGACAGGGTGATTAAATTCCCTGTATAAAAATATTACAATCCAAAGTAGAAAAGTTTTAATTTAATTTTCAGTTGAGAATATATTATTACTTATTATATTTTTTTATCGAATTATAATCAAAACAGAAACAGATAGACAAAGGAACAACTACAGAAAGCCTGTCTTCAAAGGGCACAACCCCCTCGGCAAGTGCTCGAGTTTTCCGCGCATCTGGACGCAGCCTAACAATGCCGTAGTAGGTTTCATTCGAACTTAATTCTTAGAAGTTAGTAAACGATATCCAATTACGAGCTGTGAACAACAATCAGTAGAATGTTTTCATGTCTATGTTCTTCTAAACTGAGGAATCACAAGAATCTAATAATCTGGAATAGTTGAAAGTAAGTGAGGAGCTCGGTGGCGTAGTGGTTAGTACGCTTTGGCTTTCGATTAAAATCAAAGCACTACTGTACAAATTGATGTAGTTTGTTTATATATATTATTTGATTAAGGATCAACTTAAAAGTAAATTAAATAATTATCTAAAATAAATTCTAATAAACTAACTAGTAAATAAAATGTGTAATAGTTATCCTATAAATACACCAAAGCGGCGTCTTTCTTCAAATCAGTTATTTTTTGTATCACTAGATGGCGCCACCTATCTTTAACATCGCGCTAATGTTTACTCCCATAGACTTATATGGTCAAACTGATGTTAATTTGCATTCGCCTTGGACACGGTGTACATTTTAGTAACCACCTTGGGATATAACACCACTTTGACCAAAACTTTGATCTCGAGCTCCTCCGTGCTTCAGAAGGCACGTTACGCCGTTGGTACTGGTAGCTATTGCGATTGTTTCTACCCACCAACCCGCAATGGGCCACCGTGGTGGTGTTATGGCCCATTCTCCTCATGTGTTTTTGTATGAGGAAGGCCTGTGCCCAGCAGACAGTGGGACGTATATAGGTTGAGGACAGTGGAAGGTAATATCTACTCTTCTCTTAGAACTATTGTGTAATATAAAAAAGTACTGAAGGAAAATCTAGAATATTAGGTTTTGAAAAGAAATTTAATTTTGACTCGAGATGATTTTATTAGAAACAACCTTTAGTTATAATATTTAGGCGTTAGTTTGTTAATAAGTTGTTTAAGTTTAAAATTTGAGATGACATCTTGAAACTGGGCTCGGAGATAATATTTATAGTAGCTTATATATAATTTACGCCTTCTCTGTTTATACATACATGTGTATGGGAAGAGAAGTCTTTATTATGGCAAAAGCCAAAACAACAACTTTTTTGATCATTATTTTTTATGCTTATCATATCGTCTATATTGTAACATAACATTACATAATAATACCATCACATCTTTTCCCTGAAGGGGTAGGCAGAGGGAGGGGAGATGTTTACTTATAATAAACTAGCTGTGCCCGCAACGTCGTTCGCGTGGCTATTGATTTTACGCCGATAAAAGTTTACAAGAAGTTTTTGTGCGTTCGTTAACACTGCATTGTTTTTTTTACAAAGTCCTCAACATTACATTCGTTCCTACCTCTTATTAGCAAATTGTTGATTGTTGTTAATGGTTAAAATAAAATCTCTGATTATTTGAATAATGAAAATAAAATTTCTGGTCAGTGTCATCTGATTGATTGTTGTCATGGTGATAAGTCTCTGTTGTCGTTGAAATTACTATTAATTCGAAATGAAATTACATTTTGACGGAATATGTCACATAATACTCGGTCGAGCAGATATTGATAACCACGGTTACTCCCGCGCGGTAGCCGTTCTCATGGGAATATCGGGATGAAAAGTAGCTCAGGCTTCATCGTAGCGTCCTTTCTCAGGCTCTAGACTATTTGTGTACCAAATTTCAATTGAATCGGTTCAGTAATTTTGAAAGCAAGACAGACAGATATACAGAGTTACTTTCGCATTTACAATATTAGTATGGATAACGAATTTTTCTCACAGAAGCATCACCTTATCTATTTTCCTAGTTCCTTTTTACTCGCTTGGAACTTTATTAATCTTTAATTTTATTACGCTCTTTCCTCACAGAACAACAAAAAGAAAGAATTGAATCGCACAGCAAATAGTGCACAGGAATCAGGATAAGGGATTCACCATTTGTCGTTTAAAACCACACTTGATTAGACTTGATTAAAAAGAGAATTGTACTGAAGTGAATCGAATCGTTCCTAATGGAGAGTAACTAAACAAAGACTCACTTTAATCAACGCTTCTGATGTGGGGGTGAGCGAGGCGAGCGAGGCGAGCGTAGCGATTGGCGATCCTTTGGCGGAAGCGGTGCAAGGAAATCTTTGAACTCAGGAAAGGTTTTCGCCCAAACAATTTAATTATTTTGTGTATCTGTAATTAGACCTGTGGTGTATGGATCGGAATGTTGGCCTGTAAAGCGGATGGATGAACAAAGATTGTATGTAGCTGAAATGCGAATGTTGAGGTGGATGTGTAGTGTGACGAGAATGGATAGAGTGAGGAATGAATATAAAGAAAGCATGTTGCTCCGAGCCATAGAATTGGAAACAATGCAGGACAAAAAAGAAGAATTTAATTATATTGTGATATTAATGAACTCGAGGAGTAGGATGTGGTGATGTGGTTTGGAAGATTAAGTTTCGACGTTGAAAACAAAGTTCTATCCACATACGAAGAAGGTTAATACATTTTCAGTTCGAACAGTTTATTGGAAATCGCTTTACCCACTACTTTGTACGATAAGAATGCACAAAATGGTAGTAAGTAGACAAATTGTTGACAATTTTTAATCCTCTAGCAATGTCCCGGTAAAAATTACATTATATAGACAATTGGTAGATTTTGCATTATGAGGGTACTTACTAATATCATCATTGTCGTCATCAGCCTATCTTTGTCCACTGCTTGACATAGACCTCCCCTAATGCACGCCACCGCTAAATATGCTGACTCAAATTTCTAAATACTTGTTTTGTAATATGCATTGTTTAGGTTGAGAAAGTACAAAGTTTTAGTACAAATATTTGAAAATTATTCCGTCTTCAATAAACCCTAAAGTCCACTTGCAGGTCCAAAATTTTATCTAGATTAAAACTAGTTAAAGTAATATTTTGAAATTTTTACTGTGGTTAAAATGTCAAAAAATTACAAAATTTAGTTTTAAGCTTTAATTTTAATTTAATTTAATTTGAATTTATTTTATATATAATTGCAAATATTATGTTTTGTGTATAATGATATGGGTTTGTGTTGCCTGAAATAAATTATTTTAGTTTTAATTTTTGATTTTAATTATTTAAACAATATTTACCTGCAAGACGCCCTAAGTCTTTTTTAATATACTAAATTAAACAAAAAAGTTCTAATCAGTTTTCAAGTTCTGTCGATTTGACAATCACAATTCACCGTCGATTTGACAAGCCTGTAGAGCAGAACTTCCTTCGTATCAAACGCTAATTTGAAGGCATTCTCCTCGTAATCGAGTCTAAACGGTAACGAATTCTATTCGCGTCGCTCAACTGCCTGAACTGAAGCAACAAGTAACTGGATTAAATCTGGAGACATTATCACGACAGTAGGTTAGTAAACCTCCATCGACAAGTTATAAGTAAAATTTGCTTTAACACGGTTCCAATTCTGTTCAAGGTCCACCTGATTTGTGGGAAGTTGGGACTGATTCAGATTTATTAGATTTTGAATAACTAATATTGAAAAGCTGTGAAATTGTTATATTTTTATATTGTCAACAAATTGAATTGAATAAAGTTATTTAATTTTGTGTGTTGCGACCGAATCGGTTTTAGATTGTTTTATTTGTTTTTAGTTTTTGCTGTTGACAATTATCCTGGTGTATAACAATGATAAAAGTCTTTCGCTCAAATTATAATAGGTCTTTACCTATGAAATTGCCGTTTAGTATGGAGATTTTGGGGATGTCTGCATTTTCCATACTAACATTATTTCAGATTTCTCCACAACGACAAATCCAGAGATAATAATTTTTGGCATTAGACAAGCTTTAGCAATATGTGTGATGTCACTATTCATAAGAATTATTTATCGTTTTTAAGTAAATACAAATCAAATGATGTATTCGGGGGGCACTTAAAAAGAGTTGTCTTCGATTCTAATTTTAACACCATTAAACTTACACCAAATTATCAAAACAAATCAAAAGAGTTCAAATTCGGCCTTTTTTTTGAGGAGGTAATTTTTATTTAAGAATATTCTGAAACTTAATAGTTAAGACAAAATACTAAGAGAGATATAAAACACCAATTTCATAGGTAAAGACCCAATACTTCATCCATCCATGAGCCTATAGACGTCCATTACAGGACATAGGCCTCCCCCAATGATCTCCGTAACGACCGGTTCTGCGCCGCCCGCATCCAGCGACTTCCTATGGCCTTCACCAGATCGTCGGTCCACGTTGTTGGGGGCCTCCCAACGTTAGGCCTCCAAGTACGCGGTCGCCACTCGAGAACCTTTCCGCCCCAACGGTCAGTTCTACGAGCTAGTGCCCTGCCCACTGTCACTTAAGGTTGGCAATTCTGTGGGCTTATAATTTAAAAGTTTTTTTTTAAAAGAAGATGGTAAATTAGATAATGCCTTGAAAACAAGCTACCATTACGACATTTCTCTTTTTTTTTTGTAATTCATGAGGTATAATTATTTTATAGGAAGTATTTCTATTTTGTGTGGTCTGTCTAAGACCACGAAAATTGAAAATTAAAAAAAGATCCATTCAAGTGACACTTAATTGCGAGATAACGAATCAATTGACATAAATACTTGTGACACAGAAAAATACTGAGTTTCTCCAAAGATTAAGGTTTTAATCTTCAGATTAAGGGTCAGTTTCTTGATTCGTGGTTGACCAGTAGATTAAAATATGGACCAATGGCGAAAACGTATGATGTCGTGATATGACAGCTTGTCCAATAGTCGAATTTTCAAATATAACTAAAGTTAAATAATCATAGACAATTTAACCACAATACGATTCTGGGATTAGGAAGATGGCAGTTGGCAGCAAAGCTGATGTATATTGCTTCGAATTTTCATCGAAAACTTAACAATTTGTCAAGCTGACGTCAAACATTTTGGCATTTCCATTGACGCTATTGGTCTAGAATTTAACTATTGTGGTTACTATCACTACGGATCAAAAATCTCACCCTAAATCTCTGTAAAGCCGTTAACAAATTTACCTTTGAAGTGACAAAGATATTTTCTAATCTTGTTTAATTTCCCAAGAGTTAATTTAGGCGCGGAAATAAAATAGAAATTTTAATTTTCTTTTTAAGGAAAATTGGAATCCTTTCAAAAGTCCGAAGGATTTTTGTGGAAGTTGATACCGGTGTTTACTTAAAATCAAAACAGGTTTCTTTTTATTAATTTAGACATGTATTTTATTCTAATTTGATTTAAGTCAGCATAAAATAAATTATCATCCATCATTATCTAGCAATAAATATTATAGAAGACCTGCTGGCAGTGGCTGGATGAGGGAAGACCAAAACTGAACCTTCTGGCCTGCAGGTTGTCTAACATTCAACAGTGAAAAGAATATAGCTGTTAATTGATTGATAAGATGAACGAAAAAAAAACAAAAGTCTTTGCATAACACGACATTTCTCACATGTTAAAGGTGTTTACCGTTTCTCTGGCCGTTATTACATCATCTGTGAAAGGGAGAATGTGCCTTGACATCAGTTCATGAAAAAATACACAAGTAGTGGGAGCCGACACTATTAGTAGAACGGCAATAGTGTCAGGGACCAACGGCTTATCGTGCCTTCCGAAGCATTCAAGAACTCGAAATCACAGACCACAGTGCAAGGTTTATTATTATTGATTTATTTATACTTTACTGTAAATCTTCCGTGTTGGTCCGGGACACATAAAGAATGTACTAACAGCTTTTCTTGCCTAGCATGTCGTAAAAGGCGACTAAAGGCGTATTGGGTACTGGGTCTGTGATTGTGTAGGCGATGAGTTAGCCACTTGTTACTACTCTTTCACGATTTTTCATCTGACCAAACCCAATTTTTGTATGGCTAAATAGACCACATTTAGCCATACAAAAATTGGGTTAAGGAACACAGTGCTCCTTGGACTCTGCCTACCCCTTCGGGGATTATAGCCGTGATTGTATGTATGTATGTATGGAACATATTTATAGAAACAAAACAGACAACTTAAGAAAACTCAAATCTACAATGGGCGACCTTATCGCTAAGAGCGACATTTTCAAGACAACCTTAGGATGGACAGGAAATAGACCATCAAGAAAGGGAGGGTGTAGGTGTGTCATAAATTAGATAACATGGTTGCTTTGCTTGGTTGCTGGTTTTATTTTCAATATCGAAACATAACTACTAATCCAATTTCTCAAAAAGAATGTATCTGTTTATTAAGTATTAAATCGCTAAACTTATCCATTTAAAAGAGGTCTCAAAGCTCCGTCAAAATGTATGGAAATCTCGCCGGCGTTGTGGGCTAGCGCTGGCGTCCAGCATAGCTTTTAATCGTCCCTTAATCTCAAATATACACTGCAAATATGCGTATCTTGTTCAATCTTAGTGCAATGCAGGACAAATTGGAGAAAAATATTCAACGTTTATTCTGCATACCGCTGTTCAGATGAAGACTCAATTTAGGGTGAGTTTTTTGATCCGTAGTAATAGTAACTATAATAGTTAAATTTTAGAGCAATGGCGTCAACGGAAACGCAAAAATGTGTGACGCCAGCATGACAAATTGTTAAGTTTGCGATGAAAATTCGAAGCAATATACATCAGCTGTGCCGCCAGCCGACATCTTCCTAATCCCAGCATCGTTCTGTGGTTAAATTGTCTATGATTATTTAACTTTAGTTATATTTTAAAATTTTACTATCCGACAAGATGTCATATCACGACGTCATACGTTTTCGCCATTGGTCCATTGGTCCATTTTTTAACCTATTGGTCGACCTGACCACGGATCAAAAACCTGACTCTTAAGCAAATACTGACCCATCTGTTAGGTCTGCAATGAGCTGTTTTCCTAGGCAATACCTATAACATTTTACAGCTCTTTAGTGTTGGGATCGTAGAGAATAGGATCGGATATTTATCTTTTTTTACTATTTTCAACATGCGGTTGGTGGTCAGCCTTCTGTAGTTGCTGAGCTTTTAATAAAATTACACAATACATTTTTATCAAAATATGCTTAACTTGGTACCAATCTATGTATTTCTAAATCTTTCTTAGATAGTGCCCAGTTGATGGAGCTACTGTTGGGCCTAAATAGAACTTACATAGGAGGCTGGTCACAATAGATCTTATTAGGTCGCAGTGATGCGAAGCGGCCCCGAATAATACAAATAACTAATGTATTTCTATAATCCGCTACTGCAAGCACAAAAACACAAGCCGACTTATTTTGATTTGGCTAATTAATCTGAATCTTAAAAACATAGGAATGTTTTGTTTTAATTGTCGATTAACATGACGAGTAGGTAGATAAGTTAATTTATACAAAAAAGAAAATACATAAAAATCTTTAAAAAACGTAAAATCTTTTGTATGTCCGCCAACAAAGGTGCCTGTAAAATTATATTGAATATGTTTATCCGTTATCTAGAATCCTTCACACAGTTATTATTGTAAAACTCTGATCTTATACACGATTATTGGTATCATTCATAAGAATCACGACGTCGGATATTAACCGGATATTTTAGATACGAAAAGTTCAATCCTTATACACAAACACTTTAACGGCTTTAACTGCGGCAAAAAGCGCATTCAGACGCAGCGAGCAAGCTAAATCTGTACATACTCGAGTAGTTCAAAAGTTAACACTAAAAGGTGGCAATTAAGAAGTTTTTAATGAACCCTCAGTGGACGCCGGCCTTTGTCGTTAAGCTGGTTCTTGCGCGTCCTTTTCTGAATGTTTTGAATGAAGAAAATTTTGTCGACCTTTATTTTGAAGAGAATCACAATTTATTTAATGAATACGCTTAACAATTTGTTAAGCTTACTCATTGATTTGAATTGTGTGTTGTAATTTATATAATAGATCTTTACCTATGAAGTTGCCTTTTTTTCATCCTTTGTATTTTGTCTGTACTATTAAGTTTCAGAGTATTCTTAAAAAAATATTACCTCCTCTAAAAATAGACCATATTTTTGAGCTCCTTTGATTTGTTTTGATAATTTGTTGTTAGTTTAATTGTGTTAAAGTTTGAAACGAAGACAACTCTTTTAAGTGCCTCCCGAGTACATCATTTGATTTGCATTCACATAGAAACGATAAATAATTTTTATGTAGAGTGATATCACACATATTGCTAAAGCTTGTCTAATGATACATGCCAACAATTATTATCTCTGGATTTGTCGTTGTGAAAAATCTGAAAAAATGTTAGTATGGAAAATGCGGACTTCCCCAAAATCTCCATACAAAACACCAATTTCATAGGTAAATAGGGTATTTAATCCATCTATTTTTATTGGAATTTTATTTCTTCGACTACTTTATCAGTATAGCACTATCGACATTGGTTCGGTTAGACACTGTACTTCGGCTCGGAGAATTGCTTCCGCAGACCCGGGGTCACTCCCACGAAAAAGCAAGGAATTGGTGCATCGGGAGTTTTAGTGAGTACTAACAGCGAACAGCCGAGTAGGTCCCCCTCGCAGAAGGCCTAGCACGAGCCGGAGAGGAAAAGTCGCCGGAGACAAAAATGCTCATTGCCTCTCCCTTCTTCGTTCGTGAGAAAGTGAGAGGCAAGGAGTAATTTTGTCTACTTTTGGACTACAGTAGGCCTAGCACGGGCCGGAGAGAAAAAGTCTCCAGAGGCAAAATTACTCATTGCCTCTCGCTTTTTCGTTCGCTCTGTAGCGAGAGGCAATGAGTAATTTTGTCTCTGGGGACTTTTTTTCTCTGGCCCGTGCTAGGCCTTCTGGTCCGTAAACAGGATTTTGTCCCCGTCAAAAAGGCTCTGTAGAAAATTGTTTTACAACCGAACAATAATTTCACGAACACTTGCACACTAGTAAAGAACATGGTACCTCATACCGCACTATGGCGTTGGCATTTAATTTTTAAGTGTAAACATTGATGTTATTGTATGATTAATATGAATTATGGCAACACTGATTATAAAGCATCGTATTTAATCGGATCATCTCTCACTTTCTAAGGTGATTAAAAAAATTAAAAAAAAAATGTAAAACAAAAAAATATCCCATTTAAGACCTTTAAATTACTTATAATTCTTCCATTTATAGCATTAGAAGATCCTTCATTGATTTCAAGATATTTAAATAAATAAATAAATAAAATATCTTCAAACATTCACACCAATCAACTAGCCCCATTTTAAGCAACTAATGCTGCTTGTGTTACGAATACTAGATGACGGATAAATATATTTAATAGATAAATACATTAACGTATCCTGTATATATATAAATATAAACATCCAAGACTGGAGAACCAATGCCTGAAAATTCATCTCCCAATCATTTGCCCCCACTGGGGATCGAACCCAGAACCTCTCGAGATGGCGACGCCTTGAGACCGGCGTACAGACCACTCGACCACGGAGGTCGTCAAATTTGATGATAGATATCATAAAAGGGATTTCTAAATAAATATCCCTAGATTCATAAGCAAGCGCTAAGACGCATCTAAACTGAATAAATGCTTTTTATTTGATTTGATTTGATATAGACTCGCCTCTGTATCTCAATGCTTGTATATAAAATTTATTTTTCCGATATTAAGCGCAAACGTCTTGAGCGCCCTTCAGCGCAAATCTGTTTACATAATCTGCACCTTTAATACTCTTTATGTTTGCTTGAAACCCTTCTAAGAACTAAAACGGTTTAGAATTATGGTATTTTAATCGAAAAATTTGAGCATACTTCCTGTTTGAAGCGATAAGTAGAAAACAATTTTCATCCCTTCGAAAAGTGTTGTTTTGTTCCTTAATAAGTGGGAGCAAAGTGGGAGTTGCTGTTTTCTAATAAAACCTCTTTTAGGGCAGGGATGAGATTTGAATTTAGAACATCTCTCATTTATAGGCTTCTGTAATTAATTATTATTGTTAAAAAAATGACTAATAAAGTATTATTATTATTCAAAATCAATTTTAACTCTTCCAAGTCCCTCAACGGCTCGAGGGACGGGAGACCCCACGGCAGAGGAGACCAGACGGCCTATTATTATTATAGAAATCCAACACGATTGTATGAATTATTAATTACTGCCTGGTATGTGTGCAATAACGACAATGCAATAACAGACAATAACTGTAAAGTGAGTGAAATTAAATGTATTCAGTACTACGCTAGCATCGTCTTTATTTTCTCATAGAAAGTCGATTTTGTAATTTTTTTAAACTTGATTTAATTTTCCTGCAAGTGGACTTTACAATCACAATGACTGATTGTTTACTAAGTGCGTCTCAAAATATCGGGTTAAGCTTAACATTAAAGTAAATTTTGTTAGAATGTGTGCCACGAAATTAATGATATTTTTCTTTCTTTTCCAGGAAGAAAGCATGTTTCCATGTACCGGCTCATGTAAGTGATATGGTACTGTAATAAACAACTTAATTTATTTCTGTAGAGAAAAATTCCGCAAATCAAAACGTATAGACGTAGTTGACTACGATAAATGATAACAAAATTCCATCATTTGACTACTTGTAGATAAAATTAAGCATTTATTAAAATGGTCGCGTACCGTGTGTTTTAGGAGGAAGTTTAAGGTTCGGCAACGCGCTGGTGATGCCCTCGGTGCTGCAGGCGTCCATAGGCTACGGTGACCATTGCCCATCTGTATGGGCCGTATGCTTGTTTGCCACCCTGGTGGTAAAATATATCATCACGCCTCTTTCCTCGCAGGAGTAGGCAGAAGTGTTAAATACCCACTTTTCGCCAGATATATTAGGTCCCTATGTAACAGGTGGCGAGCCTGTTGCCATGCACCGGGCAATTATGGTCCCCTTGCAGAAAAATCAAATCTAGATTGAAACTACCTAAAAAACTAATACTCCCTTGGGCGTCTAAGGGCGTCTTGCAAGAATTTTTAAATGTAGCATAACGGTTTTGTTTTTTTTTTTGACATTTTGGCCATAGTAAAAATGCACAATAATCACGAAATAGTCTAAATCTAGATTTAATTCTCCTGCAACTGGACTTTAAAATTTAAGTTTAGTATGTTTCAATAATCTCATTTTTCATGTCCGGATTAGTTCGTTTGCTAAACACAAGGAATGGAATTAAACTATGGAATGGAACTATTTCTGGAATGGTTCCTTCGAGCTTAGCATTGTGTTATGTTTTAGCTTTCATCACAATCCTCATACATACTCGGCAATTTTGGAAATTATAATTCTCACAAAAAATGAACAAACTTGTAGTTACCATCAAAAGCTTTAAGTCTTAACAATCTACGTTTTCGTTTGATATACGAACATAATTATTAATGAAATTAATTACACTCAGCTTATAAATCTATCCTGAAGTAAAATTGAGTGATACCTTGACGTGATAAGAAAGGAGTGTGGTTAGAAAGAGGACGTAGTGACAAGAATAGAGAAAGGAATGCTGACATGGTTTGGACATGTGGAAAGTATGGATGAAAATAGAATGACTAAAAGGATATACGAATCGGGTGTGAGTGGAGATACGGGACGAGGCAGACCTAGGAGAACGTTTCTCGATCAAATTAAAGACGTTCTTGAGAAGGGCCAGGTCAAAAGTACCCGAAATCACCGAGCATGTACGAGTATGAGGACTGCAATGAGAGTTGATGAAGCGAAAGAAATATGCAAGGATCGTAGCAAGTGGAAAGATGTAATTTCTGCTTACCCCTGAGGGAAAAAGGAGTGACTTTATGTTAAAAATGTACAATTATGAGACTCGTCCGAATGAATCTCAATAAAACCTTTTTTCTCGTTTCAATTTTTTCGTTAAATTTAACAAAGTTTAACTGATTAAAGCTCAGTTGTCGAGAGATATTTCGCGGTTCATCGATTCTACATTGCGCATTCGATGCGACTTCACAAATTTATTCGAATAGTACCGGTATTCGGATAATCCCGATTCGTAGGATTAGCCCTGATTTGAATCACAATTGCGGTGTTGTACGCTAAGCTGTTTGTCTGTTTCTTGATTCAAAGGTATTAGTTGGGTACGGTGGGTCTATCATTATGTTTTAGGTCAACGGCAATTGGAAATTTTATGGCCGTAGATGTAAGTTTTGCATTCGTTTGAAGCAATTTAAAAAAAACATACACACATACATACATAAAATCACGCCTGCAATCCCCGTTGGGGTAGGCAGAGTCCAAGGAACACTGTGTTCCTTAAGACCACATTAAGCCATACAAAAATTGGGTTTGGTCAGATGAAAAATCGTGAAAGAGTAGTAACAAGTGGCTAGCTCATCGCCTACACAATCACAGACCCAGTACCCGTGAATATTCTTTGACCTTTAATATCATAAACATCGTTGTAGCAGTGCTCCGTGAAAAGTTTATAATTTAAAATACTTTTTCTACAAAAGACTCATCTAATTGTGCTAATTATAAATTATTTTAGTGTTGTGTATGTGAATTCAATTTAAAATTTTGTAATTAAAATTATCTGCAAATGAAAATACATCGATACGAATCAATTTCATAAGCACTGGGGCGAACCCTATCTTTCAATTAATTCTTTGCCATCGTAAATTTTTTTATTGACCCTAAACTGCTACCTTTGGCAGCTATGCAGCTTCATACGGACTTTTAAAAGAAGGCGAGAGCTTTAGTGGGGCCTCAACCTTGTATTGGCGAATTACCGCTGGAGGATTTCCTAGAAGCCTCCCTCCTTAGGGTGTCCCGTTTCAGGAGAGAGTCTCCAAGGCGCTCGAACCGGACTCGGGGATCGGCAGACGCCCTGAGGGTGCCACTAAAGGCTTAGACCTTGGCTCAGGCGTGCAGTGTCGTGGAGGAGATGGGTGGACCACGGTTCTGACCCGGGACGCTGTTCTTATCCCGAAAAGCAATAAGCGAAGAGGGCTCTTTGACGTGTCTGCACGTAGGAAAGGAGGTCATAAAGTTTTGGTTCCATATTTGGTTTTGGTTCCAGATCCTTTTCTCAGTCAGTAGTTAGTGTCGTGAAATACTATCTACTGACTGCGGAGTATAGTGAAAGTTAAAGCGGTACTTGAGCGGTGCAGCAGCGGAGGCGCGGCGCGAGAAATAAAATATTCTTGGAATAAATCGCACTTAGTTAGTGGCAGCAGCATGGCGCGACACAGTTGATTCCCGCAGTACACTTATTTATTTATTTTATTTATTTATATATTTATTAAAGAATAACAAACATTTTTGTAACATCCAACAATACAATATAAACTAACAGAAGTTTTTCCATTTTCTGCCAATTCGTTTCTCACCTGCTATCATTCAAATATGAGTTGTAGTTTGCAAAAGTCTAAGTATCAGTATTATAAATCTGTAAATTTGCTTAGATAGATTTTTAGTAGTTGTTAAAACCCAAGGTGGTTACTAAAATGAAACTCCGTGTCCAAGGCGAAAACAAAGTTTAATTAACATCGGGTTGACCATATAAATCTCTGAGAGTAAATAATAGTGCGTTTTAAAGGATAGGTGGCGCCATCTAGTGATACAACAAAGAACTAATTTTAACAAAGACGCCACTTTGGTTGTATTTATAAGCTAACTATTACACATTGTTTATTATGAGTTTTGTTATTTTATTAACATTTATTTTAGATTATTTAATGATTTAATTTACTTATAAGCGATCCGAATGAAATAATGTATATGCAAACTACCCACAGTTTGTACAGTAGTAGTTAGTAACTAATAATTTTAGTTATTTATTAATCTTTCCAAAAAGAAGCTTTTTAATGTCTTTTTGATATTCTTTTTATTTAATTGGTCTTTTATTTCTTTTGGATTTGCATTGATAAGATGGGGGTCCTGATAACTAAGACAAAATTCACCATACATGTTTACACATCGAGGCACCACAAGGTCAGGGTCTATTGCTTGCCGCGTACGTCTGCTATACACGATACGTCTTTAGGTCTTCCCGTCCGTAGCTTTGCCAATACTGTCGCGCCCCGCATAACCAGTTTAACCTTTATTGTCACCGTGACGTTTTCAGTTTCCTAAGCCACCAGCAATTTTCAACTTGCAAATACTTTAACTCTTTATTAACTCATTATTGCACATAAACAAAAAGAAACAATGTAAAAAGCAGAAGTATACAAGGGAGGACTTATCTCTAATAGGGATATCTTCCAGTCAACCCATTACAGGTGTGTGAGATCTCAGGATGTAAGAGAAGCAACACCAGTGCACAAGACAAAACAGAAATCTATGCAAACATATACATTACTAAACAAATAAAATGATATATATAATGAAAAAATGATAATAATGATATAATGATGATGATTATAATATATATATAATAAAATGATATATATACTTTATTATCCCTCTAGGTGGACCTTGCCCTAAACTTGACAAATACTTCAATACGAAAGGCTCAAACACTCGTGTATTCTCGTTTGGTATACATCTGTCTCTTTTATTGGAGAAATATTTGCATATGCGTGAGCAGGATAGCCAGCCTTGACATCTGATTTAACGTTCAAGTATATAGGGTTAACAGTACTGGGTTACTTCGTGTGAATTGAAACGGCATGGACGATTTAACACGCTTAACCCATAGATTTACAGTTGATCGACTTTAAGGGTGTGCTGGTAAAGATTTAATACAGTTTTGGACAGAAAAATGGGCTAAGCGGTCGATGCCGGAAAGGAAAATGTAAAATCGATGTCATTTTTCATTTTAATTTTTTTGTTAAGTGAACATGTAATTATTATAGATTAATGTTTTGATGTCAATGTGTAAGGGACGTTTCAGAGCTGCGCTGGTGGCCAACGTAGCTATGAAGCATCCCTGAATCTCTAAATATACAGGCCTAACCACCCAAGTCCCGGAACGAGACGTAATTGTAAAATCTATTGTGTAAGCAAGCCGGAATGCCACCCGGGACAAGAAGAGTACCCTTTTACTATCAGGAGGGCCCTATATACTCGTAACTGCTTTAGAAAATCTTGGGGTAAAATTCTATTTTTTTTATACCACCAGGGTGGCAAACAAGCATACGGCCCACACAGATGGGCAGTGGTCACCGTAGCCTATGGACGCCTGCAACACCGAGGGCATCACCAGCGCGTTGCCGACCCTTAAAAACCCTTTTCACGCCCTTTTTGAAGGACTCCATGCTGTAGTCTCTCTGTAATTTAATTTTACACGTCATCTTATTAGTTATATTCACTGCTTACAAACTTTTATCATGTAAAGTAAAATGTCTTTTACAAAAAAAAATATCCACAAAAAGTTAGCTTAATTGTCAAGAACGTTCGCATACTACATAATTTTTGCCACGGATACAGATACAGTTCTCAGCTTCTTTTAAAAAAACAGGGCTAATCCTACGAATACGGTGCTAGAACGACGTTTATTTTCCAGGATGCCTTAAAATTAAAGAAATCGACAGGTGATGGTTGGATGGATGGTTGTTTATAGGTCGATTTCTAGTTAGATCGCTGCTCGTTCCATGTCTGAAACTGAAACATATTGGGCAAAATGCTGGTATCACCATTTCTTTCATACAATAATAATAACTTTATTCGTGAAATGCAGGTTAATAGTACATAACAGGTGTTACGAGCATTTGTTTGGTTTCACTACAATTCCACCTTTTACAAGGTATACAAATATTGAATCAAAAAAGAATAATCATTGCAATAAAATTATCCAAACACTTAACATAAATGTGACTGATGATAATAGAACATTACAATTAATTTATTAACTTAAATAAAAAATAAAAATTGCTTTAAATTATAATATATTGGCAATGTCAACGTTACTCGTAGCATGAGAAAAAACAAAAAAAATTGGTTTAATAAAATTTCCAATTAAAAATGACTAAAAAGCTTGTTAACCATTGCAAGGTAGTATCGTCCAGATATTCGGCGACTGAATAATATGCCTTATCATGAAGCAGTGAAGCTTTTTAAGTTTTTTAAACATATTTATAGCAAGGCTTTTGTGTCTATTTGGAATTCTGTTGAATATTAGAGATGCCATGCCAAAGAAACTGCGACGACGTACCATTGCCGTTCTGTACCCCTTAACACAAAGTCTGTGCACACGTCTTTGAGGTTTCCTATATTTATACGGAAATTAATAAATTGGTGTTATTTCTCCATTTATCACGGTGTTGGTTCTCCATTTATCTCCAATGGTTTGAGATAAGCTAATTGGTGCGTACATAAGTTTTCTTTTTTTTATTATCATTAAATTCTTTGCGACATAATAGCTGCCTGTGAGAACATTATCGCAACATCCATAACGTAATGTTTACACGAAAATAATCTCGGGGTATTTTGACATAGCGAACGCAATAAAGACCTTTACACCCCAAGGAATTCAGCGGAAATCACCGCGAAAATCTTGAGCTTCACAAAAATTCGGTGACCCACTTCCTTGAAATGACAAAAAACGTAGCCAACTCGACGTTTAATTGAAAAAAACACGAGGGTGATAAATATGTCAAGTGCTCCCAACGGGATTCTTTTAAGGGGGATAGAGGGCTACTGTATAAATCTTTAGAACCCTCAGGGTCTTATATGAGGACTATTTTGACGTGCCGTGATAAATGGTTACCGTCCGGTGTAACAGGTTGGTATTGGTAGAAATTGATAAATGAAATCGATGGTGAGCCGGTTTTGGTAGGACTTATTTAGGTGGAAATAGTTTGTGAATGGGATTTTTTCAAAGAATAATCAAAAAGTTTTTGTCACCCATCCACAGCCTGACCACGACGATGGTAGCTTTGTTTTCGATCTCGAATGCCAAAGCATACTAACCACTAGGCCACCGAGCTACGGAGGAGCACTCAGAACAAAATAAATATATTTATAATAAAATAAATACCTGTTTACTTTGCCTTTAAACGAAATGTCTGAATTTCAGCTTAAATCTTCTTTTATTTTTATCTAAAATTTATGATATCATCACACAGCTCAAAAACTTTTTACAGCCTTTAAAAATCTTAGTTTACCTTTCTGAAAAGATTTTATAGATTTTGGGAATATTAAGTCCGGTACTCAACACACAAGTCATTTCTTTCTTATATGAGAACTTTGATGAAAGCACAAAAAAAAGAGAAAATTTTGAATCTTTCTACTCTAGCAAACTTTATAGCTGTCTTCTAGCAAATAAACGATTATAATTTATATCAATAGAAACCGACTTATCTTAATGTTCACTTCTAAAAAGAAAAACGCAGTGAAATATAGGTTCACATTCCGTGGCTATCTTAACTGCCCGTAAAACTTTAGTTTCTCTATTCAGGATTTTATATGGAAAAAAAATAGCATTTGCATTCAGTTTACCCCAATCGGGATATTCGAATAAACATCGCCAAGTCTTAAGATTTCTGCATCGTCTTAGAGCACATAAAACGCTGCATTCCTCTTTTACGTTTAAATGAAGATTAGCTATCGTTTTAAGCTTTGAAAGTCAAAGATATTTTTGGTTCACTGGTATAAATTTGGACTTTATAAAATCACCAAAAAAAAATTATACGATTATCTAGACGCGGTTTTAAATGTGAAGTGATTTAATTATTTGGTCAGCAATATAATCATTTACCCGTCAAAATAATTATTTGGGCAGCAAAATAATAACATAATAATATCTATTTTGCTGACCAATTTAGAAATATTTGCTGCCCATAACTTGTTGATTAATTAGTTATTTAAGCTGACCAATTGTATTTTTTTGCTGACGAAAGTTCGAATATTTTATATTCGAATATCTTGTATAATTTTTGTGAAAATTTGTGGGTTGTTGTTATTGTGTATTAGAGATATCTTTTATTTATAATTCTATTTTCTTCACAAATCTGCCTTAACAAATTTTAAGATGCTTTTCCAAGAACGCCATAATATTTCATTCATAACGCTTCAGATGTAATGAACGTGATTTGAAAGAGCCCAACCGCCCCTCAAATCCTTTTCCTCAGCTCAAATAAATTAATCACAGCGATTAAGCAAATCAGTAAGCACAAAGCGCCTGAAAGTTTCTCCCGAAATAATTGAATGGTCGGCCATGCATATTAAATTCTAATTCATTTTACAGCGACTGTCAAAATTGAAACGTTTATTGAATTCCAATGACCGAAGTCACCAGTGCTTTCGATATGGCTTGTTGGTGATTAAATATTAATCTTAGTTTCTAGTGGCTTACATTGAGCTGTACAAACACAAACACATAACATATCAGACGCCTCTTTCCCCGAATGGGTAGGCAGAGGTGTTGACACCCAAATTTTACCAGATATGTCAATGCACATATAAGTGTTTATTGTATCACTTTATTGTTTCTCTTCGAAGTATCTAATGTAATGCAATGATCCATGTTGGTCGAATTAATAAATTATTTGATTTGATTTTGATTTAATAACAGGTGGTTATCAATAATCGTAAAAACACACACACACTCCACTCCACACCCCACACTCCACCCCCACTATTTCTCCATGGGGAAGGCCTGTCCCAGCAGTGGGACGAATATAATAATAATAATAATAAATATCCTCAGACATTCACACCTATCAACTAGCCCCATTTTATGCAACTAATGCTGCTTGTGTTACGGACACTAGATGACGGATAAATATATTTAATAGATAAATACATATAAATATCCTGAATATATATAAATATATATAAACATCCAAGACTGGAGAACAAATGCCTGAAAATTCATCACCCAAACATTTGCCCCCACCGGGGATCGAACCCAGAACCTCTCGAGATAGCGACGCCTTGAGACCGGCGTACAGACCACTCGACCACGGAGGTCGTCAAATATATAGGCGTCAAATATATAGGAATATATAGGGTGAGGACAAATTAACAATTGTAAAACGATTCGCGTGCCGTGTGGAAGCGGCTTATTAAAGGAATCCTTACAACCCTTCCCTTGGGTGTCGTAAAAGACGACTAATGGACTTAACTGCACAACTATCCAATAGCAAAAAGCGGCGACGGGCTCAGCACCTGTCATGCTGAGTGCAGTCACTGCTTGGTGAAGCGCGGACTATGGCAATGGATGGACTGCGGTGCTTTTGCCTAGTCTCTGACTAACCCTTGGGGGATAATAGTCGTGATTATATGTATATAAATAAATATGATACTCAAGGTACTCAAGCATAAAATCCACGCTTAAGATTGATTATAGAATACAGGCTAGAAACATCGGTAAATTGTGTCTCGACTTATCACGTTCACGTTTAATCTATTAACGGCTGACGTCATAAATAGTATCTTTACAGCGATATCATATGCATCCTGCTTCTCATCGAGAGAGCTACGATATTTGCCACCCTCAACGCATAAAAAACATTAAGCTGTCAGTACACCGCATCTACGAGAATCCTTATACATATCTCTACTCTTAATTTATTTTGCCAGGCGGTATATTCAGCATATAAGGGCGAATTCGACCAAATTGAGATTAGTAACACGAGAATAGTAATACCAGAACTGCAACGATTGGTCGAATCTGCCCTGTGTCATACGAGACATTGACACATTCGTGCGCGAAAAACTGCGTACTCCGTTAAAATAATATTACTCGCGTGTAGTCAAACATGAAAAAACTAGGATAGCTAATCGGCTCAGCCCTAAGGTCAGATACGACCAATCGTGTGAACTCAGTTTGGTATTAGTATTTCCGTGTTACTAATCTCAATTTGGTCGAATTCGCCCTAAGACAGAAAGCCCTGAGACAGATTTTTAACATTGCTTTTAACATTGGTGATTGTTCATACCGCGCTGATTATGTTCACTACCAAAGGCAATGGAAAGCTCGTCAGATTTCTGTCCTAAGAATTTTTATTTCAATGACTTACTACTAATTATTACAGTTAAATTATAAATATCCTCAGAAATTCACACCTATCAACTAGTCCCATTTTAAGCAACTTATTGCTGCTTGTGTTACGGATACTAGATGATGACGAGATGACGGCCAAATATATTGAATTGTTAAATACATATAATTATTTAGAATATACATAATATGTTATACATATATAATGATATATATGTATAATATACATAATATATTATGTTGGGTCCTTACCTATGAAATTGGTGTTTTTTTTCTCTCTTAGTATTTTGTCTGTAACTATTAAGATTCAGAGTATTCATAAAAAATAATTACCTCGTCTAAAAATAGACTATATTTTTGAGCTCTTTTGATTTGTTTTGATAATTTGTTGTAAGTTTAATTGTGTTAAAATTGGACACGGAGACAACTCTTTTTAAGTGCCTCCCGAATACATCATTTTATTTGCATTCACTTAAAAACGATAAATAATTTTTATAAAGTGTTATATTACACATATGACTAAAGCTTGTATAATGATAGATGCCAAATATTATTATCTTTGGATTTGTCGTTGTGAAGAAAACTGAAAAAATTTTAGTATGGAAAATGCAGAATTCCCCAAAATCTCCATACAAAACACCAATTTCATAGGTAAGGACCTAATATATATATAATATAATGAACATTCAAGACTGGGTAACAAAAGTCTGAAAATTCATCACCCAAACACTTGCCTCCACTGGGGATCGAACACAGGAACTCTCGAAATGGCGACGCCTTGAGACCGGCGTACAGACCACGGTGATCGTCAAAATATCAAACGTTAAGCTTAATTTGTTGAAAAGAGACAAGTAATATACCTATATCATCTATATTTGTCAAATTAAACATACCCCTTCCTATTCGCTGTTTCTTTTTCTACTCTTCGTCCTAAAAAGGCGACATCACTTTACAGAATGTTTAAATTTAATTTCCGTGATGTTGCTCGGGAGTTTATGAAATGCAAAATGGATTCTATTGGTCGTTGCAGAGTAAAGCACTTTGATAGCTGACACGGAAATTCGTTTGCATTTACAATGAAAGTCGCACAGTCATTATATTTGAACTAGTTTCGCAAAAAGAGCAGGTTATATCGGTGCGGGTATGCTCCTTACTAACATAGGAATTTCTATTCTTTGTAGGGAACTGTAGAAATTGATCGTGTAGGCTTTTCACGACCTACCAAAGCAAAATTGAGGCGGTTAGTGAAAGCTAAGATGGGAAGAGTTTAAATATAACATTACAGTTAAATGTAAACATTTTAATATATAAATATTTATTTATTTATTTAGCTTTATTTTTCCCTTTACACAGTTTCTATTTATTACTTAATTAGTGTATGTTTATGTTATGCTATGTATTTTGCTTAGATATTTGTTAAAATTGTTAGTATTTGTGCTTAATTTAATGTTATTATTGTTAGGTGTAAGAGCCGCCTTCTGCGGTGAAAGCCTCCTCCAATCTATTCCAGGCTTGTCTATCTTTTGCTAAAGTAGACCATATTTTTCCACCTATTTTAGCAATATCGTCACTCCATCTTTTCAAAGGTCTGCCCTTGTTTCGTTTTTTATATATAGGATACCAGTTTGTCACTACATGGGACCACCTTTCATCAGACATTCTCTGTATGTGACCAGACCATTTCCACTTTAGAGTTAGCATGTGTTTAATAACGTCTTTCGCTTTTGTTTTTTGTCTTATTAGTGAACTTTTGACTTTGTCTCTTAGTTTGATATTCATGTAACTTCTTTCTAAACCTCTTTGCCAACTTCTTATTTTAGCTATATCTGATTTTTTCAAGGACCAGGTTTGGCATGCGTAGGTAAGAACTGGAGTTAAACATATGTTCATTGCTTTGGTTTTTAATTTTGTGGGTATATTGCTTTTGAAAATCTCTTTTAGAGCCCAGAATTTGTTCCATGTACTCTTAATTCTGCGATTAATTTCTTTTTCTGTGCATGATTTCATTGATATTATATGTCCTAAGTAGATGTATTCATCAACATATTCAATATTACGTGATTGTATAGATATAGGTATAGGTTCTCTGTTAGACATAACTTTAGTTTTTTCCCAGTTCATCTTAAGTCCGACATTCTCGCTGTGATGGTTTAGTGATTCTATCATGTAATTAAGACTATATGGGTCTCCTGACAGTAATACGATATCATCGGCGAACCTGAGGTGTGATAGAAACTTTCCATAGATATTTATGCCCATATTGCTCCAGTCGAGATTCCAGAAAATGCTTTCCAGAACGGCGATGAAAAGCTTCGGGGAAAGGGGATCTCCTTGCTTTACCCCCCTTTCTATTGAAAACGTTGGTCCTTTTGTGTCTAATTTGACTCTTGTCGTGCTTCCTGAGTAAATTGCTTGGATAAGTTCAATGTAGTCGTACTGCAGTCCTTGCTGTTGTAGCGCTTTCCATATAGAGTCATGCGAAATTGAATCAAAGGCTTTTGAGTAGTCGATGAAAGCAATATATAGTGGGAGATCATACTCCGTGCATCGTTCGATTACAATTTTTAGTGTGTGTATGTGGTCCACGGTTGAGAAATTTCTCATAAATCCTGCTTGTTCTACAGGCTGGTTCTCGTCGATGATGGTAGTGATACGTCTGAGTAATGTTGATGCGAATACTTTGTAGAGACAAGATATAAGACTGATAGGTCTGTAGTTTGAAATTAATTTTGGGTCTCCTTTTTTGTAGAGTAGCGCTATTTCAGAACATGTCCATGTTTTAGGTATTTGTTTTGTAAATAGTATGCGGTTAAAAAGTTTCGTGAGTGGTTGTATAAGGATATCTTTAGCGTCCTTTATCATTTCATTTGTTACTCCATCTGGTCCAGGACTCTTGCCACTCCTTAGATTTTTTATAGACCGTTCCACCTCACTCACCATAAAATGTGGTACCGGTTCTTGAGCATTTTTATAACTTTCAAATGTTATTTTTCCGTGATTTTCCTCGGTTAATGTATAGAGATTTTTATAGTATTGTGTTGCTAATGTCATTATGTCTTTCCTGTGAGTTACGGTGTTTCCGGATGAGTTCAAAAGTTGAGTCATAACTTCTTTCTTATTTTCAAGTTTTTTGTAAGCCCTTTTTATTCCACCTGTTTCTGTAATGAATTTGCTGATCGTGTCTAATCTTCTCTTTTTGATGTTTTGTTTAATTTTTTTATGTATTATGCGGTATAATTTACTAAGAGTGTTCTTCTCTTTTCTCGTTTTGTTTTTTTTATTTTTTAATAAATACTTTTGATCCTTCAAATATTTAATTTCTTGTGTGATAATTTCTTTATTTCTTTTCTCTATTCTTTCTTCATTTTGTTTTTTGTAGCCTTTAATTAGGTGAGTTTCAATTATATTGTTCAGTTGGTCGATAGAAATTGCATCATAGTTATCTGGAAACGATAATTTTTCCTTCTTCGTATCTTCTGTATATTTTTTGTTTCGGTAGTGAGCTCGTGATTTCTTGTTATTTTCTCGGTTCGTATTTATAGCTATTCTTACCATTCTATGGTCGCTAGGGTGTTTTAAATTACTTATTATATTGACATTGTGTATATTTTTGGAAATATTGGTAGCTATAAAATCTATTTCGTTTTTTGACTTTCCATTTGGGGCTCTCCATGTCCATCGGAGTTTGTCAGATTTTTTAAACAAAGTGTTTGCAATTTTGAGGTGAAATTGGAGACAGAATTGTATAAACATCTCTCCCCTTTCATTCCTTTTTCCGTAGCCATATTTTCCCATTACTGATTCTTCATTTTCTTTAGGGTTCCCTATTTTCGCATTCATATCTCCCATGACTATTATATTTTTTGTGCACTCCTTCATAGCTTTCTGTAGATCGTCGTAGAAACTCTCTATTTCTTTTTTGTTTGCTTTATTTGTAGGTGCATAGGCTTGAATTAAACTGAAAAGTTTCCCACATATTTTTACTTTTAACACAACTATCCGCTCGGAAATAGCGATGAAGTTTTGAACCTCCGTATTGCTTTGCTTTCTTACAATAAAACCTACTCCTTTCTCTCCTTTTGTTTTCCCGTAGTAGTATAGATGATACATTTTTCTGTCTTCTATTTTATAGCCTTGTTTTCTTACTTCAGCGATTCCAATAATGTCCCAGTTAATAGTCGATATCGCATATTCAAGTTCAACAACTCGTGCTTCATTTACTAAAGATCGGACATTAAATGTGCAAATGTAGTATTTTTTTCGATTTGGAGGGTGGTCGTCTTGAACCCCCGCGGTGACGAGCCGTTCTGGGGATGGTTTAAGTGTTTTTTTTTTGTTTTTTATATTTTATTTTGTTTTTTATTTTTGAGGGTGCCGTATTTTCATTGTTCTGGAGTGACAATTTTAATTGCTATTCTTCTGGATGTTGGGAAGGAGAAGCTAGGAGTCCTCCGTCATCTCGGAGTGTATTGGTTACATTTGGGGATTGCTTAGATAGGTAATTTTCCATTGAATTTTGACTGTTACCTGCTTTGTAACTGTTATATTTATTTTTTTTCAATGCCTGTTGTTGTGCGTAGGCTTTGCTAGTATTTCCAGATTGGTTTGGTGGTGTTATTTCTAACTCGCGTTTCTTTTTATTTATTCCATTTTCGAAACTATTTCTTACTTCTTCCTCCGTGTCGCTGTTATTATTTCTTTTTGGTTCTTTTATGACGAGCTTGTCATATCGTAGATAAGCAATTTTTCCGGCTTCCTTTTCCTTTTTTAGTTGATCTTGTAGATTTTTACGTATTTCTAGAATCTGTGGTGGAAAGTCTTCTTTTAGGTAAATAGATTTAGTTTTAATATGTTTCTTATTTTTTAAAATTAGGATTTTTCTACCATATGTTGTAAATGTAACGACAATAGGCCTCGCTTTTATTTTTGAATATTTGCCCATTCTGCGTACTATTTCTATTTCCTTTCTATCACAATCTTGTTTCATCTCGTCGTTGATTATTTGTAGTATAATTCTTTCCAGATCCTGATATGATTTTTCACCTTCCTGAACACCAAAAAATATAACATTTCTTTGTCTTATCTGTTTTTCAATTACGCTTATTCTTTGATCGAATTTCGAATTTTTTTCTTTAATTTGCTGGAGTTCACCCTGTATCAAGTTAAAATTTTTATCAATTTTATCGTTAATCTGGTTTGTAATTCTTTTTTCCACGTTAATCAGTGATTTTTCATTATCTTCTTTAATATTTATTCGTAGCCCTTTTAGTAATTTTTCAATTTCTGCCATGATAACAGTTATGTTTTGAACAGTTACCCAAAGTGCCCTCTATCGAATACACGGTGAACTATAATGAATTAATATTGTAGCTCCCTCTGTCGGCTAGGTGTCGTATTAAGTTGCTAATCAATGCTATTTAGCATTCCACCAGATACTGCCTTATACGTCTTTGTTAGCAGGTAAATTGATAGATGTCGCCACTCTCTACAAATGTATTGATTTTGTGAGTGAAAATGACAATGTATATTTTAGATTTTGTAGGTTATGATTTTAATTTCTTATTTTCATGCTATTGTGAGAAGGTGAATACTTGGTATAATATACTTGCGATTTGCGATAGTGGCTTGATGGTTTGCGAGGCACTTCACACAGTATATCTTTACATAATTTCCCTTTGTCATTCGTTGTTCATTGCAATTTAATTTTCGCAATTATTTCTGTATTTATTGCTTGTTTTTGGTAGACAATACTTGGCGTTATTCTTATCACACTTTAGAACAACTTATAACATTAATCAGCTCAGTTCTGTTTAAGATTACACTTAAATCTTTTTAAATATGACGAGACTATTTAAATTCACTGTTTACATTACGGCGCCCTCTAGCAAATATTGGTACATCATCAATATATAAATAATAAGTAAATAAATATCTTCAGACATTCACACCTATCAAATAGCCCCATTTTAAGCAACTAATGCTGCTTGTGTTACGGATACTAGATGACGAATTCAGAAAATATACAATACATATATAAACATCCAAGACTGGAGAACAAATGCCGGTATTCATCACACAAACATTTACCCTCACCGGGATCTAACCCAGAACCTCTCAAGGAGGCGACGCCTTGAGGACACTCGACCACGGAGGTCATCTTTTTATCATCCGCGATGGATTGGCAGTACATTATTCTAATGAAAAGGGTATTTTAGATGCATTTACTCGGAGTAAAAGAATGCAATCGTGTAAGCTGCTCAATTTGGACTTGTTCATAGAATTGACAATAAAAACTCCTTTTAAAGGAGCGATAGGCAAAGTTGCTTTTTGTGAGGCAGAGAGATCAACAGCTTATCTCTTTAAAGCTAACAAAAGAAAGAATCAACTTAAACATTTCAAAATATAATATATAATAAGATTTCATCTTGGATGTCTAAGAAATTGACAGGACGATTAATAGATTTTCGTCGAAATGTAATATGCTGGGTTATGTAAATATTAACGCAAAACAATATCAAAATTGTAGCTTATTAGGCTTTCATAGAACCATCTCAAAGCTGACATTATTCAACGAAATCTGAATTCGTAGTTAAAGCGTTTTGACATGTAGTAATAGTTACCTCAATAGTTAAAATCTAGACCAATAGCGTCAAGTGAAACGCAAAAATCTATGCTTGACAAATTGTTAAATTTGCGATGAAAATTCAAAGCAATATACATCAGCTGTGCCGTCAGCCGCCATTTTCCTAATAGCATGTGTTGTGGTTAAATTGTCTATGATTATTTAACTTTAGTTATATTTGAAAATTCGACTATTGGACAAACTGCCACAAAAGCTGATCCTAAGCATGATTTTAATCCATGAAGCGTTCGTATTTCAATTAATTTTTCGACGAATTCATCTGTGTTATTTAATTGTTTTAGAATATACCTTACTGGGCACTTCCTAAAGTTGTATATTTACCTGGGATCTTGGTATACCATGTACACCTGTGAAAGCATAGGTCAGACAACAAGGTATGTTTGACTACGCTCCTCCTGGGAAATCAGAATGGTGTTGTACATATTAATTTTATTGTGCAGTGCAGTGTTGATATGTTAGATGTTTATCGTTTGCGGTGAAAATAATGTGCTCTTGGGCAAATTTTTGAATTCTCTAGTGTTGACTGTGCGCTTCTTAACATCCAGTTATTCACTCGTCTACGCAAGAGTAAAATTTATATAAAAATCAGGATTTTTACCCACCGACTTTTTAAATTCACGAGACTATCAGAGACATGTGCGTGATTCAAAAGGTGTATGAAAGTAAAAATTCTAAATATAACTGGGAGCCTCAGGGCTCTGATGAACCTATATCTCTTGCAAAGTGGTAGTTCCTTGACAGACAAGATGACTAGATTTGGTAACTTTATTTTCTTATAAGATATATTTGACAACGTACCCTGTAGTACCTAGAAGAAAATCTGTTATCTATCACATGTTTCTCTACGACTATAGACGCTTACAATCAGGAGACAGCTACCAAAATACCACTGTGAGTGAATTGGCGACTAACGTCACTATGACTTAAATTCCTTTTCTAAGCATAGAGGAACTTAAATGATCACAAGACTTATCCGTGGGCGTCCTCAGCCTATATACACGTTTCCCTGCTGGGCACAAGCCTTCCCTATGTAGAAACACATGAGGAGTATGGGCTGTAACACCACCACGCTGGCCCAATGCGGGTTGGTGGGTAGGCTTATCCATCCAATGTAAAACCACAACTAAAGTTGCTTAGTTTAAGTATCGAAACCAAAGTATTATATTGAAACCCGAGCCATTACGATACTGCGCTACAAATATTTTATAATAACGATCTTACAATATAACAATTCCGAAAAAAATTGAACCGCACATATTTTTAGTAGCCATCTTTGATTAAGATGCTATCAAACTTCCCAGCGGCTTTGAAAGCGTCGATAATAGATTGTTATTTAAATAAGTTTGTTTCTAACGCAGTCAGGAGAAGAGGACTTCGACCTTTGAGCGGTTAGGGTTGTCAAATATTTTTAATGTACTTTTTGTTACATGTTCACATGAAACCTTTTTCAAGAGAAAGAATTTCATATTAATGCATTTTTCAAACTTTTATTTCGTTTTTAGAGCAACTATTTTCATAATGAACCATCACGGTACGCACAATCTCAGCAATTGAAACGGTTGACTCTTTTATAACTGTACAGTGAGTTATATCCATGCTTTTGAAGAGGAATCAAGAATCTTTACCAGTTCATTTTGTACTATGGTCCCGTTTACAATTAAACCTCCTTTTATGAATCAAGCTCCCAAATAGTCTCACAAGAAATAAAATCGCTCGAATAGAAACAACTATAGAATCATAAACAAATAGCCCAAATTTAACAACTCAGATTCAAAATAAAGTAATCAAAAGATTATCTTTCCTTGATTTATGCTTGTTTAGCAGTCCTTGTATACATCCAATACCCAACTAGGTCAACGCATTGGCCTCCCAATAAGATGTCTGTGCCAAATTAATGTTGGCAACACAATCAATTGTAGTCCCAAGGGCTGAAATAGCATGCTTAATGTAACAAGAGACGCAGACATGTTACACCTTCCGCGGTTGTAACATTCGACTGATTGGACATCAGTTCCTAGGGGAAATTATGTTGGGATGTACGAAAAGAGTGAACTAATCCATTCTAGTGGAGCCTACACGGCCTGCTGTTAATCTTGTAGTAAAATGAGGTTGATTGGGCGAAAATTGTGTTACGTTTTGTGCAGAAAATGGACCTTGTTGTTCAGGAAGAGTACAAAAAAAAACAAAATCAAGTATAAACTGAGAATAGACTCAAAAAGTATCATTGAAAGGATTCTTTGTATTATTTTTAATGACTGACTACTACGACTACTGAATAAACACTGCGTTAAATAATACGAATATTATTACGCCCCCTAAAACTATGAAAATTTTTTCGTGATATTTTTTATTAGTTAGCTTGAAGCAGGTAAAAAAGTGATATTATGCAATACATATCAGGGCGATGCAGATTTTCTCAACACTTGGCAGCAAGATAAGGTAGTAAGTCCTCAGCCTATATACGTCCCACTGCTGGGCACAGGCCTTTACATGAAATACATGAGGAGTGTGGGAGCCTATATACGACGTCCACACACATGAGGAGTGTTGGCCGTAACACCACCACGCTAGCCCAATGCGGGTTGATGGGTAGAAACAGTTGTGATAGCGACCGGGAAGTTGTAATAGCACGGAGGAGCTCGAAATCACAAACTTATGGTCACCCATCCACGGCCCGACCATGGCGGAGGTAGCTTTGTTTTCATTCGAAAGCCAAAACGTACTAACTACGCCACCGAGCTCCTCAAGGTGGTAAGACTTTATTATTATTAGAATAGATAGAATATAAAAAGACTATAAATACCCCATAATTTTAACGCGCAAATCAATACTTTTTATTTGTATCTTTTGTATTATTTACAACGACTCAAGCCATGGAAGATACCAGACTTGACCCAAATAAAATATTGACTTTCTGACATAAAGTCAAGAAATTAGTCACCTATAAAATAGTAAATATTAAAATTCCTAGTTTTGAGCGCCTCCATTTAACCCTAAGTGTATTCAATTAAAATTTAAATTATTCACTTAGCTTACGAGCGTTTGAGTGAGTAATTAAATTTTTGGCTGAAAGGAATTTCTGTGTTAATTAAATGTTTCATTTTAGTTTCGGAATTCACTTTGTTTTCAGCAAGTACAGACATAACGTTTATTATTTTGTTGACCACAAAAGTATTTAAAATATAATAATATTTCAAAGCACAATTTACCTGTTTTTATAACACTGACAGTGCGCCTTACTCACAATCCTACAAAATTTCTCAGTATATTTTTACATTTGCAACGTTTTATATTATACAAGTTAAGTTCAGTCTTAGTTTGTGATTAGATTTTATTAATTTTTTTGAAGGAGACTGATACCAGCCAACTGTGAGCAATCAATGTTGCAGGTAGGAGAGAATCGTATGTGTAAATAAATCTATGTATAAAAACTTTATGAAAATATTACTAGCGGCCCGCCCGAGCTTCGCACGGGTAGACAGGGATTTTAAAAAAACTTTTTCGAAACATAATATAGCCTATGCCACTTGGGGATAGTGTATTATCCCAACAGTGAAAGGATTTTTAAATCGGTTCAGTAGACCCAGTACCCCCTACGACGCCACACGGTTTACCTCTTTACAATATTTTGTATAGAAAAAATAGTAATAATAATATATAATAAATATCTTCAGACATTCACACCTATCAACTTCCCCATTTTAAGCAACTAATGCTGCTTTGTTACAGATATTAGATGACGGATAAATACATTTAATAGATACATATACATATAAATATTCATATAATATACAATACATACATAAATATCCAAGACTGTAGAACAAATGCCTGTATTTATCACACAAACATTTGCCCGCCGCAGAGTTTGTCAAATGGCGAATACACATATAATCACGTCAGAGATTTGATAAAAGCACTGAAAAAGCAGTCCCCTGCCATAGTCCCCAAGCAGTGACTGCACTCAGCGTGACAGGTGGTGAGCCCGTCGCCGCAATTAGCTATTGCATGTAATGCAGTTCTATGTCCGTTAGTCGCATTTTACGACACCCAAGGGAAGAGATGGGTAAGTAGTATTCTTTTAATGAGTCGCTACCACACGACTCCACACACGACAAACACGACGAATGGCGAATAGGTATCCAAAATTCACTTTTTTATCTACCAATTTAAACTGACGAAGAGTGCAGACGCATTACTATAGTCTATTGGTCATGTGATCGATCTATCCATAAGTACTACAAAACGGCTGGGTCGGCTGCCTCCGTGACGGATCGGACCGTCGCGTCATAATGGCTTACATTACGACCCCTGGATTCTAGCAACAGCGAGTTATATCTCCCCTGTGGCCAGAAAACGAGCTGAAGACCCTCCGATGTTGAACCGATCCGATAGGTTTGACTCAAAATGTGCAAATTTACAATTGTTGCACTTGAGTTGTAATATCAGAAAAGGCATTTTTTTTTAAATTGAGGGACTCAGCTGATGACTACACTCTGCCTGATCTTAAGCAGCACGTGGAGTCCAAACACGAAAGTAGCTAACACTGCAGTCTTAGCCACTTCCGCTGGTCCAAAAGATGCTTCTTCACGCCTCGTAAAATTTCGCAGAACGAATCGTAAAATTTGCTCTTTTTAGACAGTCTACTCAAGGGTTTCTGTTAGATTACTATAAGTCGCATTCGTCCTCAACCAATAAAACACATGAAGAGTATGGGCCGTAACACCACCACGCTAGACCAATACGGGTTGGTGGATAGAAACAGTTGCAATACGACCAGGACCAACAGCTTAACGTGCCTTCCGAAGCACAGAGTAGTTCGAGATGACAAAGTTTTAATCATCCATCCACGGCATGACCATGGCCAAGGTAGCTTAGTTTTCGATTGAAAACCAAGGCGAACTAATCACTACGCCAGCGCCACCGAGCTCCTAACCTAACTCGCATTGCAATTTGAGAAAAGAACGATTTTCTAAATTAGTTAAATTATTACAATCAATTTATATGCCCTGCTACTAAAATATATTACATACTTTTTTCGCAAAACATCAGTTCTTGCATTGCTTCCGTCCAGCTTTTTAGGGTAACACAGTGCAGGTACTGCTTGCTGTTTCGAGTTTCGAGTTGTCTACTAACTGTGATCCCAGCGCCCGTAACTACTTCGATTACTTGAACAGATTGTTTGATAAGTTCGCAGGTGTAAGTAGGGAGTATATGAGACGACGTGAAGAGAGACAAATAACAAGGTATATAAAAGATTTCCATGAATTTAAACTTTCGGTCCCATAAACCAATCAATTATAACGTCCCGCTGCCCCTACAGCTCAAAAACCACGGCTTTCGACTTCTAAAAACTCGGCGACACTATAGAGGCCAAATAAAAAACTATGCCTAGTGACAACAGCGAAATCCCCCCTTTTCACTCCCATTTGCGAATCGATCTAACTTCGTGTATCGGAAGGTCTAAATTCATTTGTACCTGGTTGTTCGTCCGCTTTCATTTTTAATTTAGAAACAAACGAATGCGAGTGCGATTTGATTATTATAATAGTATTCCAGACTGTAATTTATTTTGCTAATGTTTGTACTAACTGGTCCCGACGTGGTTATAAATACTAAATAAATTGTCAGTCTATTACCACTCATAAAGGAAACTAAATTCCAAATTGAAACTTGCTTTTTTGAGCAGTCTAAAATATCAGAAAAGGCGCGAGTGGCGATGGATGGGTGTGAAAGTGGGTATGGAGAAGAAACATGAAAGCAGAGTTAATTCAGTACAAATGAGAGCTTGTTGGATAAATTTAGGTATTTCATTCGTATTATTAAAATAAATACACAAATCGACAATAGTTATATACGTTATTATTCAACAGTAAGATTCAAGCTATGTCAGCTATCGTCGCTGCTGTAGTTCTCCTCGTTCCTGAAGCTCCAAGCTTTCTACTATTTTATTTCAGTGCTTCCATCAACATTATTTTAATGGAAAATAGCTATTGCTCAGAAAATTATTTGCTAAAACTCTCCGACACTACCCAAAAAGCTCAAGCCTCTCAAAGCCGAAATATTGTCGAGAGTAAAAAAGCAAAATGGGCACATAAATGCCAAGCAAGTTTCCTGTGTGCTCAACAAATGCATGCAGCGTTCGCTCTTATCACGTACCAATAAAAAGCAAAATGCCCCGTTTTAATGTGCCGTTCGTCCCTTCGGCTATTACGGGTAGAGATGGGACACGGGCTTAGAAGAATTTGTTATAAATACGGAGAAAGTAATCCATATGATCTTGTTTGTGTTTGAACTGTTTGGTAATAGGATATGGACGGAGCTCGGTGGTGATCTGATCTTTCGAATTTTGTAATGGTTTTGAAATAGAAATGATAGTAACTTTAGTCATGTTTGGGCTTTGGACGAACAGTTGGTGATGTTGAGTTCCTCCCTGTTTTAAAAAAGGTACGTTATGCTTTAGTGTGTGTTAACTGCTCTTCCTTCCCCTTCAGGCATAACTGTAGGTAACATAGTATATTGTGCAATTTTAATATTCTATGTATAAATATTAGAAAATAATTTTCTTTCTCTGTTTCGACAGACATCGAACCTCTGCATCTTATTTTAAGCATTGACACGTTAAGTCAATAACAAGTAGATACATGCCAATATATAGCAAAATAATGTAATGACTTTGACCGTTGAATTGAAAATTAAGTACAGGTGCGATAGTGTTAAATCTCGGATTCGAACAAACCTTGAAAAAATTCTTGAAGACGAGATTCGAGACGACGAGACGAGACGAGATTCCTCGATTCGGGACGAGATTTCTTGAATTTCTTGACGTAGAAATATTGTTTGTTCTCCTATTATAAAAGTTTATCGGGCCCTTTACAGTAGCCATACAATATATATATACTCTTTAGTGTACACAGAAGAAAGACACAATACATAAAAGAAACAAAATTTGGCAAATGCGAATACCATTATTATAATATCTGGACAACACTTTTTCTCTTGATAGCCTAGTAATATAAGGCTATTAGTACCATTTATTAATGGAATCACCTGCCAATCCATATTAATAGCCTGTCATGGCTAATGACATTAATGCCATGGATACTAGACAAAGGCTAGAAATATATAAGTATGTATGATAATTATAGGATTTTTTTACTATAATTAATTATAATAATAATAGTAAATTGTAGATAGCCCATATCTAAGGTGCTTTTTCATGCCCTTTTACAAGGAACACAATTGTTGTAGCCTTTAAGGACATTATGCCGGATGTGCGCATAAAATTTCGATCTTTATTAATAATAGTAGTATAATAAGCCTTTATTAATAATATACTAACACAAAACAATATAACATATTATCATCGCGCCTCTATCCTCTTCGGGGATAATATGAAACGTGATGATGATAGGCGGGTATGCAGCTCTCAATAAAAAAATTGATTATGTTAAATTGAATGGAATGGAAAAAGAAGATCATTATTTAGAACTTTGTCTCAGTCAGCGATTAAAAATTCAAAAGAGTATTTCGGTATTTCGAATTACATCCCTATGAAATTCATTGGCGAATTTACGAACTCAGGTATGGTATCAACCACCTCGATTAGGTGCATATTTCACAATGTTTTTCCCAGTATCAAGCAGTCTCGAATGAAAAATCAGGTGAAATTTTGCGTATATAGAAAGAGAGCACATTGCTTAGCAGAATCATTACATCCATCAACATTATTAATTTACATCTCTACATTAATTACGAAGACAATATCACTGTCTAGCGATGTCTAAAGATCATCAATTATATCATCTGGATAGAAGTAATTCTATATAGAATTGCGTGTATCTTATTATGATGCAGTCAACAAGCTTCCGTGCTTCGGATCGTATGATAATCCGTTAGGCGTCTTGCGTTAAGACTATAAATTTTATCATCTAACATTACACAAAACATATCGTCATTTTCTTTCCCCGAAAGGTACATTTCGCTAGACACGTTAATTTCCCATGTAACAGGTGGCGAGCCTGTTGCAAGGCACCGGGCGCAATGTGAGGCAAGCGATATTCACAATAAACTGTACAACAGTTTTTATTCAAACTCAGTGGTACAGACAGTGGAATCGAACCCGCGGGTCCCGTGGCCCCTTGAACAAGTGGTGCCCCGTCCGTTCTAACTCGGCTACCGCTGCCGCTTATCATCTAGAGAGAAGTAATTCTATGTAGTTAACATACTTAGGCCCGATTTTTCAATCCCCAGATAAAATTATCCGCCATTTAAAACTATCACTGTCACTTTCTAAAGTCATAAAAAGAAAAGGGACAGAGCTAACATTTGACAGACAGATAGTTTTATCTGAGGATTGAAAAATCGGGCCTTCATCGGTCAAAAGTAATTTAAACTCATTAATCGGTCAAAAGTAATTTTAACTCATGACAGAACAGCCAATAGACGTTTTGGCTAGATAAGTGACTAAGCAAAGTAGTCACATTCACACCAAAGGCACAATAAGCCGAAAAGCACAATAATGGTCCTGATTTATATCATATCCGATTTTACACCCAAACCCGCATTGGGCCGGGCTAGTGGTATTATGGCCTATTCTCCTGGCGTGTTTTTCCGTTCTTCAACTCCAGTACTGGGCCGAACGAGTATATTGGAGTTTATTTTCCTAAGTATTAAGTATTTCCTTTTACAGAATTATTTCACTAATAATATTTTCAGTTTCGTAACTACCTGATACAGCGATCAATTTATGGTTTCTCTAAAGAATATTTTTGAAACAGTGTTCTGGAATAAATAAAATATCTTATATGTGTTAAAACAATTCAAATCCTCCATCAAGTGCCACGAAAAGTTCCAAAGAAAAAAGCCGAAGTCACATCTTTAAAGTTCTTGAACTTCTTTGGGACTTTATCATTATATATGCGGAGTTAAAATGTCAAAGAACTTAGGTCTAGCACACACTAAAAGATTGGCAAAAGAAATTACCAAGTTTGGAATATTACTATGTATATTTTTACAACAAAACGGTAGCAAAATCCTGATGCGCATTTCTTCATAGTAAAGAGAGCTACGAAATAGTGGTATCTACCACACGATTGGAGTAATACTTCCTGATTTTCAAGGCAAGAGAGAAGACAGCATTTGAATTTGCGTCACATCTCTTTCACACCGCACTCTCTCTCTCTCATCTCTGTGTCACATCTCTTTTGCGTCATTCCATCAGGCAAGATTGTGATCAAATGCACTCAAATCATTACTAAAAAGAACTTCCTTCCTACAGAGCATCGTATCCAAATGACACTGCATTGTAATATTATATTCTTACTGTGTTCGAGGACACCAGAGCTCAAGATTTTCCTTATACTATTCTGTAACAAAACGATGTGCCACTAAATAGCTTACCGTTTGTGTAACATGCGCCTAAAGGCAACGTGACTTAGCCTTTTTGAATATTTTACGACTTTATCCAAAGCTCTCGTTATATAACATCACATTACAATCACAGTGCCTGAAATACGCAGACTGTAAAGCAAGTCATAAATTCTTCGACTGAGAGGTCAAATTAAATGTAGCACATTATTGAATCAATGTACCTGTTGATGTTCTCAAGTCACTAATAGGCGAAACATTTGTTGTTTTTTGGTCCTTCGAGCAGGACATTGTTCCTTAAATCAATGTAAAATTAAAATGTAAAATTAAAATTAAACTAACAGTGAGAGGTAACACAACAAATCGCATCACATCGCCTGATACTCGTATCAACAAATGCACGTGGTCACGCTCAGGGCAATAGAATAAAAATACAGGCCTAGACTAGAATGTTGTCTTGATACAATACCGAGAATATCATGCAACAGTCGTTTACATAAAAATCTGCATGTGCAATCCAGCTCTTAATTTTTCATTCTTTTCCGTTGAGGATCTGCTCTATTTCGAAATAAACTAAATGTCATCGAAAATGTCGAGCAAACGAATATGTTCAAATGTTAAGCTTTTGTAGCTGACTGTGGCATTTCACACCGCTTTTAAAGGAATCCATTTTGTAAGCAGGATGGAATTTTTTTATGTATAGATCATTTCTTCACCATACGCTTTTGCTGTTCTTGTATACCATCAAATATGAGAAACGAAAATTCCAATGCGACACTCGTTCGATTTTTCATTATAGGAGGCCGCAAACGCTAAAATGGGGTGCGCTCTTATATTGCACGCAAATTTTTTGAAAAGATAAAGGGATCGTCATTTTCGGGTCGTGAATGGAGTGCCTTACAAAAAAACCGAGGAAAATAACTTTCCTTCCCGACCGGTCCTAGTTGATGTATATTTATTACTCTGCCATTGTGAGGGCGACGGTTGAGAACCTCTGAATAAGAGCTATCAACATTGGGCATGGTGTGGCATGGTATCGACAGTTTCAATTGACTTTTTGTGCTTAGATTTTTTGCTGATAACCATTGTTACGTGTTTCAACTACTGATAGTGAAGAAAAGTAGATGGGAGCAGGAAGGGTGATAATGAAAACGTATTTTTATATACCACGAGTGTTTACAGCTATTTTCATGTATACTACATCAAAAGGGTTCTTCTTCACGAGATGATTCAAAATGTCATCAAAAGGTTTATAACCTTCGTTATTAAGTAGTTCTTGGACGAATTCCGTGTTTGTCTTTTGGACGCCATATACCATAAAAATCAAAAGAAATAGTTTTGTAAACAATAACGGAAAAGAGCTTTCTGCTACCATCATATCGCTCTCTCACTGAATCAATCATTATAATTCGCTTGTTTATTTATTCACCTAGTATCCATAACGGAAGCGCGTAAGCAACATAGTTTAGGCTAACACCTACTATAGTGTGAATGTATGATAGTTAACTAGTATGAAAATTGTCCTTAAACGAAAGATGTACAAATAAAATATGAAGATGAGGAGTGTCTCGTACAGTAATGGAAACGTACACACACATAGATACGTAAAATGTAGCCTAATTAACTTTTCCTGCACTCTCGGAACTGAGCTTTATAATTATGTGAGTGGCTGCGACACGTCTTTGTGAAATTAAAAATATTAAAGTAAATTATTAGGTCGCGGGAATTTGCTGGATGCAAGCAGAGTAACAATAATAATAATAACACACTACACTGACTGACCACTCCTGGTCAGCGTGGTGGTGTTACGGCCCATACTTCTCATGTGGTTCTTCATGAAGAAGGCCTGCGCCCAGCAGTGGGAAGTATATCGGCTGAGGACGACACTGACTTGCCTTGACTACTCGTAAGTGTAGTTGGAACCAGCACTTTAGCTGAGAAATAATTACATAACGAAAATAATAATGATAATAAATTTGGGATCAATCATTTTGGAAATCCTTGGAGGATGTCTATGTCCAGCAATGAACTCAGACGTTATTTTATTAATTAATTCCTCTCAATTCCCGAGTCATATGTATGTTTCTTTTTGTATCATACTACATTACTGACTTAACGCTCAAGGCATGAAGGAATCGATTTCTAATTTGGTTTCGAGCAAGACGAATCTATGAAGCCTCGATGTTGTAAAACGTTTTTGTAAACGTTTATATGCGAATTTTTTCAAACTCGCGCTACGAATATCGAGTTTGTTTCATTGAATCGATTTATAAAGGGGACTAGCATCTAATTTCACACGTTCCTTTGTTTATTGAGTATGCCTTTGTTATTAAACCTCAAGGCAAAATCTGCCAATAAAAGTAGGGATAGACAAAAATTTAAATGTATCGGAATATTTTATTCAAATTAATTTATGCCAACCCTTGTTTGTCAGAGGTCGCAAACCTTTTTCCTTTTAGTTGACTATAAAATTACCGGATTCCTAAGAGTGAATGAGCCCAGATGGACCGTTCGCATGACCTGATATAAAACATCCGAAGTAAGCAGGTGGCCCAACTCGAATTTGAATACTGTTTGCTTCGCTTTCTTGGGTTTCTTCGGCTTAATCTATTTGTTAGTAAGACATATGAAAGATTTTCTGAGCTTTAGTGTAATAAGGGATACGTTTATATTATACAAGAGGTCAACCAGACCGGGTAAGACCAAATAAAATCTTGCTGCTCCTGAATTGGGAAAAAAGGCACATTTACGCAATAAAAGGTTTGAATTAAGTCTTGCAATAAAATTTCGCAGAGCGTGTCGTAGGCAAAGCTATGTGATAATGAAAGTATTATTGATGTAAACTTTCAGAAACTGGCAAACGGAATCACAAACGTTTATGCATTATAATTAAATTTAATTGCAGTCCCTGCAAATTTTTTGTCTAATTTTATTTTAAAGGAAGGAATGTAAAATATCTTGCTTCCAAACTACACGTCTCCGGCCACTTATTACTATTAGGTTTCTAGCTAGTCGGTTGGCCAACCGAATGCAAGGGTAGCAGGTTCCATTGCCTTCATTCAACCTAAAGATCCCTGTGGCTGGACATAGGTATCTCCAAATGAACTCAATTACAATCAGTCATCTGCTGTCCAAATTCTCGGTCCACCTCTTAGGAAAGGAGCATACCAAGGTTGCGCCTCCCAAAGTCCCAACATTGGCCATCAGTCAGACCGCAGACAGATTTAGGAATTTGTTATAACATTTTAATAGCCGCTCTATCTCGGCATTTCAAGGCAAATAACTGACAGTAACAACCTTAAATATGATAAAATGATATCAAAATTTTCTACTTACGTCCCAGTAAATATAAAGTTAGAAGCCATCGTATGAATCTGTAATGAACCCTCAGTAAACAGGTGTTCCTCAGAAATTTAAATACAGTACGGTCGGGCGCTATTTGTGTACCATTCGTGTTATATTTGCCAAAGGCCACGTACGTAAGTGGCTTAACTACATAATGAAACACTTATTTCTGACCCTTAAGGTCCAAAATGTAAAATGTTTGCAGCAGCTCCAAGATTTGCCGATATATTACACTCAATAAAACTATGTCACGGTTTACTTGGCTAATGATTTTCAATATCGTTACGAGTTCGAAAACCGACAACGAATCTTTCAGGTCTTGCCTTTGTCAAACCAATTAGCATTTATACTCTTTAATGTTCAATTCCTACTTGGAAATCAAGCCACTCACCTAATGATAGGATCACCTAATGATACAGGACGGCAACGTTCTTTGTAACTCTTCATTTGTTGTAAGTATCCATGGGAGGCGGTCACACTTACCATCAGATGATATGTCATCTCGTCCGCCCCTTATTCAATAAAAATACCCTCTGAGACACATCTTCTTCAGAGATGTCTTCTTCCATAAACAATTGTCAGAATATCTTCAAAACATGATTCGAAAAAGCCCCAAAAACTTCAAGCTGGTCAAGTGTTAAAAGGCTTAAAGTTAAGAACATAAATTTTACCTGCGCAACTGATTATAAATTCTAATTGTAATTTCGTGCGAAATTATGAATTCCCGTGAAGGCTACTGTTTGCTTCTCACAATCATGAACCCTTGTCACATTTGCAGACGCTATGGACATTCTCGTTAATTTCTAAGCTTTCAGCACGCTAGTTACACGTGCTCTTTCGTTATGGAAATTCTGGTTCATAATTTAAAGGCATATAATGTTTTTTCTATCCTACGATTTTCTTGCGAAGTACTGTACTTCGCCTCCATACATATATACATAAAGTCTCGCCTTTTTCCCTCAGGGGTAGGCAGAGATTATATCTTTCCACTTGCTACGACCCCTGCATATTTCTTTCGCTTCATCAACTCTCATTACAGTCCTCATACACGCTCGGCGATTTCGGGTACTTTTGACCTGGCCCTTCTCAAGAACGTCTTCAATTTGATCGAGGAACGTTCGCCTAGGTCTGCTTCGTCCCGTATCTCCACACACCAGATTCATTTATATCCCTTTAGTCAATCTATTTTCACCCATCCTTTCCACGTGTCCAAACCATCTTAGCATTCCTTTCCCTATTCTTGTCACTACGTCCTCTTTCTAACCACAATCACAGCCTCCAGATGGCCGCCAACAAACAGATAAATGCAATATTGAAACAAAATTACAATGGAATTATCTGTCAGTAATTTGATCAGAAGCTAACTAATCTGGAGAAGATGAAACCACGAAACCGGATCTGCTGCCCTACTGCCCTACTCTCTTGCAAATTTTCAATGGATATGAATTGGATTTCTGTCATTTCGAACTCTTTTTTTTTAATTATCAAAGGACATGACATTTGACGTTGCAATTAATCAATATAGAGTAGGGTAGCTATTTTGTTGGTCATAGATGCCGTATGAAAAGATTTTCTGGCGTCATCTCCTAATGCTACTTGGCCTAAGACTTTGTCTACGAATGTACTACATGATTATATAGAAATCGTATCATATATTATATGTCCTACTGCTAAGCACAGACCATACTCATGGAGAAACACAGGAAAAGAATGGGCCGTACCACCACCAGACTGGCCCAATGCGGGTTGGGAAACGGTTGTAATAGTGACCGGGACCAACGGCTTAACGTGCCTTCCGAAGCACGAAGAGTTCGAGATCACAATGTTTTGGTCACCCATCTACGGCCTGACCATGGCGAAGGTAGCTTTCAATTGAAAGCCAAAGCGTACTAACTATTACGCGACCGAGCTTCTTATTATTTATCTTGAATTTATTAACAAAATATCTAAAAATTAAAGTGTCCAGTTGTTGAATGCTGACTAATATGATGCACTTGAAAAGATTTTAGATTTTAAATGGCAAAATGGTTTATTTATCTCTTACATAACCTCAAAATAATTTTAGTATTACCTCTAATAGAAAGTTCTCCAAATTTTCCGTTACTAATATTTAGTTATTATAGGAAACTATTGTATTTTCCATGATTGTTGGTTAGTCACTTGTAAGCCAACAAAGTATGGACGCTGCACAATGTGCTCCACAGTCTCTTTATTTATTTGAAATGTTTATTTCAATTCCCCTCTGACGATACTACTGTCATAGCTTGTTAGCTGTCTGTTTAGAGTTAGATTGTAGGATTTACTTTGAAATGCGTTTGCGTCCTTGTCACTGCGTTTTATGTACTGACGTAAAAATCTCACAATTTTTATGGATATCCCGTAAAGTGTACTTTGTTGCACTGCGGTGGATCTCGCAGAACCATTTTAAACGTTATATCCTGTGCTTTAGTTCTATTTTCCATTGACAAAGTTAAAATTACTAAAGCCCAGAAATATTTTCGAGAATTAAAATTCAATGTAAGTGCGTTATAAAAGCTTTTTCGTTTTCCTTTTTCGGTGCGGTGAAACTCTTTTCAAATGACGTGAATTTTGCATAAAGTAAATTGGATGAAGCTGTATATTTTAATAGATTTAATAGTTTAACGCTTGATGACAATCTCGCGAAGATGATAATCTCGGATGATGTACCAGCTGCCTAGAAGACGTCTAGCGATTCTTCGTTAGAAGATTCGAGAAAGTACCTTTGAACAAATTTTAATACTATAACGAGTATTCCTATTTTGAAAGCTTTTAATTATACTCGTACTCTTTTACATTTAATTTTTTTTTCTTTATTTCTTTTTTAGGAGCTTTGATCACTAGAACGTGTCAGCTCCAGCTTCACCCTAATCTTTATAGCTAAATCAACTTTAGACTAGAAATTACAAAGGATCCGCCAAGAAGTTGATCAAGCAACCTACATCATTTTTATTTATATTAAGCGTATTATGAACTACGTCCCTTAGGTGACGAATCCGTTAATATTCCATTAGCGAATTATATACATCTTCTATTATTCCATATTCAGTACAATTTGGAGAATCTGTTAATTTCATTAGATATTTAAATTTATTTAATGGAAAGTAAGCTATACATGTAAGCTATAACAATATGTTGTCTATTTAAGCATGCACTAATAAACCACTGTACTGTAACCACCAGGTTCTGACTGTAATATTTTGTAACAGATTCCTTTTTCACAAGATCTCCTATCAAAATGTTCTTTCCATAAATTTTGGATTTCAATCTTATATTTAATAAAAACTTCCATACTACTAGGTTTTATATATTTTATAGTTCCTTCTACAAGTGCAAGCTTAGACAGATGGTCACCTCTCACTTCTGGTTCTTCTGGTTCTTCTGGTTCTTCTATGGTCACTTCTCGTTACCCCAAATACCTATATGAGCTGGGATCCATTGCAGTATAATATTTTTATTGCTATTTTGACTGCGTAACAATTGTTCTAAAATAGCATAAGCTATCGCCACTCCTCTGTATTCAGAGCAGCAGCAAGCTATATGCTGGAGGGCGATTTTACTATCTGTTAATATTGGGTCCTTACATATGAAATTGGTGTTTTTATTCTGTCTTAGCAATTTGTCCGTAACTATTAAGTTTAAGAACATTCTTATAAAATAATTGCCTCTTCTAAAAATATACCATATATTTGAGCTCGTATTATTTAATTTGATAATTTTTTGTAAGTTTAATTGTGTTAAAATTAGACACAAAGACAATAATTTTTAACTGCCTCCCGAATACATCATTTGATTTGCATTAACATAAAAACGATGAATAATTTTTATCAAGCGTGTTCATACACATATTGCTAAAGCTTGTCTTATGATACATGCCAAATATTATTATCTCTGGATTTGTCGTTGTGAAGAAAACTGATAAAATGTTAGTATGTAAAATGCAGACATCCCCAAAATCTCCATACAAAACACCAATTTCATAGGTAAGGACCTAATATAAAAGTGCCTTATTTATGGCAACTAACTCTCCTGTCATAATATTAATATTATAATTTCTCCGAAAGCTAGCAGATTTATTATGATGTGGGTCAAAACATGAGGCGCCAACAACATTAGTGCTCTTAGATCCATCTGTATATATTTTCCTCCGTCCATTGTGTTTCTCATTAATTTCTTTCACAGTTTCTGCCCTTAACATATTACTATTTAATTTAGAATTTGCAATCTCTATGCAATCCAAATTGGCCACAATATTCTTTAATTCCAATTTAATTTTAACAAGACGTTTTTATCTTTTCTTTTGGGAAAAAAAATGATTAAAATGAACCTTTAGCGCGTGATGGAAAGCTGTAGATGGGTTCATATGCGAAAGAGCAAGAGCACCGTGAAAATGCTACGTAGGTATGCTTTGTAAATAAATAGCCAAATGACAACATAACTAGGTCCGTAATTTAAAGTTTATTGCAAACAAAATAATGTACATACATACAATAACGCCTGTAATCCCCGAAGGGGTAGACAGAGTCCAAGAAGCACTGTGTTCCTTAAGAGCACATTTAGCCATTCAAAATTGGGTTTGGTCAAAGATAAAAAATCGTGAAAATAGTAGTTACAAGTGGCTAGCTCATTGCCTACACAACCACAGACCTAGTACCCAATACACCCTTGGTCGCCTTTTACCACATGCTAGGCATGAACAGCAGCTGGTACATTCTTTTTAATATAATTTAATACAAATATAATATGCTTATCTCTAAGTTCATGAACAAATTCCATTTCAAATACTTCTGAACTTCAAAGTAGCGGTTCCGAGAAATAATTTATAAATCTGGGCTCAACGGAAGATCAGTGTTGTGAGGACATTATGTTTTCGCAACAATATACTAAATAGTAAGCCTTTTCTGTGACACATTTTTATTGTATTATGTGTACCTATATAATAAGTTACATACGGTGTCACAGAATAAATGCCTTTTCTTTCTTTCTTTCAAAATACCCGTTTAGACTCATCAACAGACTACTAATATTAAAAAGAAGTCTAAAAGATTCTACGAAACTTATTTTTTTAATTTAAAAGAAAGTTTTGGATCAAGTATAATTTATGAAACTGGTTTTGACTTAAGTAAGTTTTATATAGAATAACAAGTATAAATTGATAAGTTATGAACATGAACGTGTGGATACTTTTGTTTTGACAGTAAATGATTTTGATCACCATTGCGGATTGTAGATAGAATTGGTTCCACTAGTGAACGAGTGAATTTTCCCCCTGAATTTTCTCTTTAGTATTATTTCCTACATTTGCTAAATAAATAGCTTTCAAACGGGATATCGTGGTCGTCTCAAGCGTGGGCTACATCACGGTAGCCCATCAGGTGGGCTGCATACCTTATTGCCACCATGTAAATTATATAGGTAATAGTAGGTAAAATTTCCATGTCAACCCAACCTACACAAACCACAAAAATACACACAAAATCTCAAATACCAATCAATAAAACATGGTTTGTCGCGAACAATTACATAAAATAGATGCACATGCAAATTCCCTGCATTTTGTCGAGTCTAGCGGCTCAGAACTTCTTGTTTATCTATAATTCTAAACAGATACGGATTTAAGGTCAGCTTTTATCCATAGTAAAATCACGAAATGTTCATTTCTTGACCAACGATAATACCAAAATATGTAACGTCAGCTTGATCGATGATTAAATTAGTCGTTCATTTTCTTTTCCTTTAATAACAGCTTCTCAAATTAAAATTTTTATTGCTCTACTTCTCTTCGGAGGTGTTTCCAATTATCTTTGGGATTCCTCTTTTTGCATTCTTTTCTCCCATTCATAGTTTGATCACATGGGTGACTATTTTGCATAATAGTCTAATCTTAATTGGGCAAAATAAATTCTAGGCTTACAGCGTAGCGTTCACTTTATAATCTTCATAAGCTCTTTATTCCCAAAACTCGTGTTTCAGATCCAATATTTCTGCGAAATTTCGCCAAATTCTGATAAAACAATAAAATAGCTATATTTCAATGAAAGGGTAAACCCGTCACAACCAAACAATACGAGTGTTAATTTGGTGCCCTAAATGCATCTCTGTCGGCCATAGGATACGGGTTATGACGGCTCGCGAGCTCATTTTAGGTGCTTTGTTCAGGCATTGTTTAAAAATACGCTATATTTACAACAACAGCCAAATTGCTACAGTGTGAATGGTAAATGGAGGGTATGGTGCAGTGTAAAATAAACAAACCCAGCTCGGTGTGCTAGTGTCGCTTTAGGTCGATTAATAGCTTGCTCTCTGGAGTTTGAATATTGTAGTAGCGTTTGCACTGCGTAAGCCTGATGAAAATAAAACTAAAAAGAAATTTCAGTGTTAAATTCAAGCCTGGGACAGATAGACAGAAAATTAAAAATCTAAAGACAACAAGGCTTTAATTATAAGGAAAAGAAACTGATATTTGAGCAGAGAGATATCCCATCTAATCTGGAAAGGATTTTTTTTTCTAGCTAATCACCTAAATTCCTTTATTCTACAATATGGTCTTCCTTAATTATTGCTAACCTCCTTGGTTAGAAAGTATTCTGCTTTCTAGTCCCTAGTGTGACTGGCAAGATTTGGTTACAGACAGAGACTATAGATGATTTCAAAAAGTCTAGTTAGCCCGAAGGTAAATTTTTTGTACAAAAAAATTACGTGAAATTATTTAGATTTAGGCTTTAACGATGTGAACAAAGAGTAAGAGACCTTAGCAAAAGATTCTTCGCATCTCACGTGAATCGAGTTGGTCATCGAAAAAGACAAAAGGCGATTTTGTAACTGTAGTAACTCAATTATGTCATTATAGAACCTCTGACAAAGCCCTCGCAGGTGCGACAAACATTTGTTCTAATCAATAGTAATAATGATCGTAATAAGGGAACTTATTGAGGAAGTTAGAGCCTCGAGGCTACATAATAATAAGACACACCTGAGTAAAACGAATTGTCTTTCAGTAATGCTGCGAAAACATTAAGGTAAATGATCGTGTTACAATCGATACAATTTACGTCACGAAATAGATCTAAGCATTTTTTGTATTTCTGCTTTTTATTCACTTGAAACTGCTGTCCAGGGTCTTTCAGCCTTATCTCGTTTAATCATACCCAATAGAATCTTGAACATAAAATGCCTTATTTAAAGTTTTCATCAGCTGTTCTGATTTTCTCCATTCCTATAGTGTCCTCTAGTAAATCAAGTTCAGATAAACTTAATACCCATTTATCGTTAACTGAGTTCAAGTCTTTGTTTAAAGTCAACATTGGACAAATCACATCTAATATTGCACTTACATAACATTTTTCGGAGTTTAAGCAAAGTCACAATGTTGCCGATATTTTTCATGAAAGAACAATATTCACGAGTGAAGTTTTCAAACACAGGATTGGTAAAAGAGGTTTGACATTCGTAATCTGATCTGCTTATTCAGTGACTTCTACAGGAAGCTTATCCCAATAAAACCGTTTCCAATCTAAACTACTAAATAAAATATGAACTCCCAGGACTTCTGCATCCAACAGCATCGTAAGTCTTAAATTTTTGGACCAGTTTTACGCTCCAAAATTGACGAAATTTTATGCGAAATAGTTTGATGTGTGCTAGCGACACCAACTTAATAAAATCATACATCCAGAATACCTTACTTCAAAACCTCCACGGTCCAGAAGCTTTTACCTCAGTTTCAAGACGTCGCCACTTTAGTCACTGTAGGAGAAATTAGGGAAGTTAAATCCGTCAATTAGTTTCCATAGCACAAGCGGCATATTTGGCCTAATTGGACCAGTTATGTTGATGAGTGTCAATGATAGAACATATTTATTTATTTTATTACCTTGTCGCGGTAAATAGAACGATCGCCGAAGACAGTTAATATGAACTCTGCGTAAGTCGTTAGGCTGCCTACTGTATTGAAAGAACAGCGGAGACAAGAATATATAAAAAAAAAAGTGTCATCACTTCTTTTATGAACAAACCTTTATGCTTTAACACGCAAGAGTCCATTTCACCAGATGTAAAGAAAAGTGAAGCCAAAATGCAAGGGTCGGCCTAAATAGCGTTTTCACCCCTCGTTTAAAGACTGCAGCCTTTCCGAAATGAGAATTACCTTTATCATGTTGATAGCAAATCAAAAATTCTGTTATATTCAAATCACACCGCCATAGAATTTCTGATTCTTAAATTACGATTTATCTGCTTTACTGCATGTAATACGAGTAACAAGAAAATCTATACGTGAACAGCGTCCTTAAAACTCGTCAAGTGCAACTGGAGCATACCGCGCTGACGTACACATTGTTTGCAACATTGCTTACAAACAATAGCGTCTAATTAGCGTAATCCAAATCTGTGCATAGTATTGCGAGCGTAACGAGTGCGAAGATCCTATTCTGTAATATCGATCGGGGACATTATCGTTGGGATATATTTATTTATTCACATATTGAAGTAAATTTTTACTAACTCAGATTTGGAAATATTCTCACAAAAACATCAAGAATCAAGACTTTTATGGTTGTATACAGTTTTTAAGTAGTTTACCAAGTAATTTTGTGTACCACCTAAGTAGCTGTTTTGTTAAAGGTAATTGTTGTGGATAATGGTGCTGGTTGCACATGTAAACACAGTACTTAACATAATATGTCTTAGTTAATCTATGTGTGTAATTGTTTATTATCCCAAATAAAGTGAAAAAAAAAAAAAGACTCAAAAATATGATGAATAGCTACGATACAGTTTTACACAACTAATGTGAACTGGAATACCTTGCGTTCGTAGTAGCTTAACAACTTTTTAAAATCAGAAAATAGGTAGATAAAAAAAACAACACGACTATTGAGGGCCTTTTGTCCGTACAATTATTTCAGATCTGTAAAGTTCCTAATAGGGTGCTGGTAATAAATGTACTCATTCACCGTTTGTTCTGTACCCTTATATGAGTTGAGTTGAGTTGAGTTGAGTTGCATCGAATTCCATCTCGACAACAGTAACTTTCTCCATACATTTACATCAGTTCTACATAGCCAGGCGGACTGAAAAGCCATACCACCAACCAAACCGAGCAGAAAAACTTCTGCTCCCATGGGGAATCGAACCCGGACCTCTCGATCAACACCCGGTGATGTGAACCACTAGAGCAGAGAGGTTACTACAGCGTTAATGTATGAACTATCCTTTTATTGCTTTATTTTGTTACCAGTCATTATAAAATCCACTTCTCCCATTCTCATCATCATCATCAATTTCCTACCCTTTTCCCAATTTCATTAGGGGCAACGAGTCTTTCTCTTACATTCTCCCCTTATCTCACGCCTTATGAACATTCCTTATCAACAATTCCTTATCCAACCTTATCAACATTTATGAAGACCTCCGTGTTCGAGTGGTCTGTATACCGGTCTCAAGGCGTTGCCATCTCGAGAGGTTCTGGGTTCGGTGTTTGGGTGATGAATTTTCAGGCATTTGTTCTCCAGTCTTGGATGTTTATATATATTTCTATATATTCAGGTTATTAATATGTATTTATCTATTAAATATATTTACCCGCCATCTAGTGTTCGCAACACAAGCAGCATTAGTTGCTTAAAATGGGGCTAGTTGATAGGTGTGAATGTCTGAGGATATTATTATTATTATTATTTTTATTCACTCCAATCCTAGTCATCATTTACACAATCTATCCATCTTTTCTTCGGTCTTCCTCTCCCTGCATTACCATCCACTCTCATATTCATAACTCTGCTCGACACATGCTCATTCTGTGTTCTCAAATATGGACATACTACGATAGCCGCTTTTTTCTCACATCCCCCGCTATCATATCACTGAGCTATTCTGATCTTTTGCATTCACTTTCGCACACTGATTATCAGCTTACGCAATTGGCGATTTACCAGAATAATACTGAATACATTTTTGTGTTTTGAATTTACACATTAACAGAGTATGAACAGTTACATCACGCAGATGCAACTTGTATCTGCGTGATTTGTTGTTTATAAAGTGCGCAGGCGTGAAGTGTTGTCATTTATCAATAACGGAATTTTTTAAGCTTGGTGCCTCGACCATCATGGTTCAAGCTGACGAGTAAGTATAAAATGAATTATTTTAATTTTGCTGTTGAAATTGTAAGGGATATTGCCTTGCCATGCTTGGACCTTAAATGTCCAATGATTGGTGATTTTGTTCCTCTGTGCATCGAAAGACCCGTTAAGCCGTTGGTCTCCCACCGATCCGCTTATGGCTAACTTTAATCGTTATTCGAGTCAAATGGAATCTTGTGACATGTTTACGTTTTAAGCCTTTTTATCTTGCCTACTTACTTGTTTCTTGCAAATGTTGCCGGGCTTAGGTGGCCGTTCAAAGTATTTTGGTTCATTCCGTTCTGTTTCCTCCTATTCCTCCAATTTCATTCCATTCTATGATACACATTTTTTTAAATCTTTATCGTCGTATTTTTAGATTTTTTCGTTGTAAAGAATAAAGTCACTTTACATTTTAGCAACATTTGTGGGAACGTGGGAGATAGTACATGAGAGATAGGAAATAGGGAAATGGAGGTTCGGAGATGGGAGGGTGGATTTCCCATCTGCCATTTCCTATCTTCCATCTCCGGTCTACCATTTCCCAACTCCAGTCTACCATGTCCCATGTCAAATTTTCCAGCTCGCATGTTTGATCTCCGTTTCCTATCTACAATATTTTATTGCCTATATTTGATTTCCCAGAATTGAGTATTAAGAATGAGTACCTATGAGATGGGACATGGAATCAAGTATCGAGAATCAGCTATCGTCTCGCCCCGTTCCTTTTTGTAGTATCTCGTTACCGAGCATCGAGTGTGTGATTGTGAGTACCAAGTATGAGTAAGACCTATCACGTCCAGTCCAGTCTCGTCCGACGCTGTTTCGTTCCATCCCGTTTCGTTACATCACGTTCCGCCCCGTACCTTCCAGTTCCGTTTTGTTCCATGACAACCCGTGCCGTCTTGACCTGTCCCGTCTTAAAAAAGTATAAAGGTTGAAGTGTCCCATGAAACTTAAACTCATACTAGGGGCATGACACATATTATCTCGAGTCATTGTGACAATGCTCGCAATGCAAGTCCTGTTCATGTCAGCCGTGTCTAATTCGCGTGACCAAATACCAATTATCACTCTTGATCGAACAGTCGCAGTGGATGGAGTCCGGCCCTGTGACTGTCACTTGAGGCATTTGCGTGACTAATTGGAATAACGTCTATTGATTCCTGTTTACAGATTGACAAATACATTTAAAGATGCTGGGTATATTAACTGTTTGTTATTTCGACACTGACACTCATCCCCTTTTACTTGACTAATATTTTACGTGTGTCTTTAGGTATTTTCGGATTCCTGATACTTTTCAACATTGCAGAAAATGAAATTACGCCAATAATCCAAATAAATTTTTTTCGGAACATTCAATAAAAGTATTCGTAATTGCATTCGTTATCGCGATTGCAACCGTTCCTAGCTACCAGTCCGCATTTGGCCAGCGTGAGGTTTTAAGGCCCATCTTCTGTTTCTCCACGCAGGAAGGTCTGTGCCCAGCAGTGGGACGAAATAGGTTGGTAACGAACGAAAATGTCATAATTGACCATCAAAGCTTGAAATAACATCCCCGTTATCATCCCTCATTGTTGGATCTACTCGCATACCTTCCCCAAAAAATCTTTATTAGAGATTATTTTGGAAGCAGTATTGTTGTGTTCCGCCAATAAGAAATAAGATAATCAGATCCTCACTTTTTATAGAATACAGGTGGTGCTTGCTTTCACCTTTATCCTTATGGTCTCTTACCATCAGTTGAGAGGATGGCCAAGAGATGCCGTATTATGTAAAAAATCTTTTTTTTAATGTAAATGGGGGCAAAGGGCAGAACCGCACACCTGATGGTAAGAGATCATCGCCGTCCATGGACATCTAGAACACCGGAAGAGTTGCAGGTGCGTTGCAAACCTTTATGGAAGGAATATTCTCTCTTTTTGAAGAGTTGAAGGTCGTATTTTGGTCTTCCTGCGAACTTCACCAGATTACCATCCATTTTATTGTTGGTTCTCCTTTACATCTCCTCGTTTTAGATCGTACGTACGTATCGCTGTGAATAATTTTGTTGAATACCACTGTATGCTGAATCTGTATCCTAAGTAATTTGTGGTGAAATGTACTTAATTAATTTATCTTCCCTGTTAAGAATTATTTCCGAGAGAATATTCTTCATTCTCATTATTTTATTAAATTAACAAACGAATTAGCGAGTTTAATTAAACCAGTCTTAAGGTAATTAGCGGAACATTCCTCATCATCGAGCTCCTTATGTTTTGGATTGAAACATTGAAGCTGTTCTGTTTTATCATTATATTTTTTTATCGTTTCGGTACATTCATTTTAAGTTTTCGTACTGATTCCTACACATTTCATTACTAAAGTTTAACACAATTGTAACTATAAAAACATAACTATATGCATATTCCCCGAAGGGTGAGAAAAAGACAGAAATAAGATACCAGAAGCAACAAAACTAATACGAGTATTTATCGGTCATCTAGTATAACGTTCTGAATCAATATAAATTACAAATTAGGAATTTAATGTATGCCGTAGTTAAAGTTTAGTTTATAATCTTCTATTATTTAGTATATTTATTATTATTTATTTGGTAGTATTTTTATTGTAATTACTTTTATTCATTTTACTTAAGATTAAGATTTATGTCTGTTTATTTATCTGTGGAAACTTCACTGATTCATGCATTTGTTATTCCTTTAAGTTTTATTGTAATTGTTTGTTTCCCTCAAAATAAATAAATAAAATAAACCACCCAATAGCTTAGAACGGCGACGGGCTCACCACCTGTTACGCAGTGCAGTCACTGCTTGGTGAAGCGCGGACAATGGCAGTGGACTGCTTTTGCAGTACTTTTGCCTAGTCTCTGACTTACCCTTAGGGGATAATAGTCGTAATTATATGTTTGCATGTAAGTACCTGGGTGATTATACTAGTAAGTGAATAAAAGTTAAAACGAGTTACAGCATTCATTTTTAATTTGTTCTCTTCGTACCTAATATTTTTTTTTCATTTCAGATTATCAATGTCATCCTGTTTAGAGATAATGTCCATGAAATTTTGTTTTTTCATTCCACTGAAGACAGCATGTTATTCTTGGCTATTTTAATTTGGTATGTGTTTTTATTAACTTTTATATTGATTCTCCTGCCTACCCCTTCGGGGTTTAAAGGCGTGACGTGACTATGTATTTTTTGTTCTTTTTTCTAATTACTCAGCCTGCACTTTTGAACATGGACAGTAGGACAGTATATGAGAGTGTAATAAAGTTGTATAAAAATATTATTTCAATACACACAAACGTGTATTTGCTCAAATTTATTTTTAAATAAACAACAAATAATAATTATACGAATCTACGCACATTTTCCGAAATCCGGCATTAGTATGTTTTTGGTATAAGCATTGTAAAAAGAAGGTTGTCTTCTTGGATGTTTTAAACAGAACACGTAGCATATTAAAAGATTTATGCAGAATAAAAGCCGAGCTCATTTACAATTTTCGGGGTTGACATCTGAACTAGATACTTCGCCATACGTCTCCTGCACAAAGATTTTGGTCACGTCTCCAGTGGTTGTCTTTACACTTATTATGAAGCTGAGACCACACGGTACGTCTTTTGCTCTTAGACAATTCAATTTGTTACCATTGTTTTTTTTTTCCTTTAAAAACGCCTTTGCCTACGTTAAGTTTTTAAAAACTGTGATAGAAATGAGACAGTAATTCGATTAACCTTAATTAATAGCCATTTATTAAGGAAATCCATTAGTCATACAAACTAATATAATAATTTTTATTGACATATTTCACTACTCGTGTGTGTGTGGGTGGAGATGTAAAATAAAAACTGCTTCGGCTCACTTATTGTATAATTAAATCATAAGGCACAACTGAAATATAATATAAATCACAAATCATTGAACACAAAACTTAATGATTATTTAAAAGGTAGGCTTCTTACAATAGTGTCTTGGAAAAGTTATTTATGTTGTTTTATTAATAATCGCACAGTAGTACGATACTTTGGAAATTCATGTAAGCGATTTATAAATAATATATTATTTATTATATTATTAATTAGAAATGAAAATTGAAGACCAAAACACAGTTAGAAAGAGACAGATAGTATGTTTAAAAATTGTTTATTGAGGATGAAAAACTGAGAGTAAATAAAACCACACAGTGATGTAACGCGTAATTATAATGTCTAGTAGCACACTGAAGCAGTAATGAAAGCAATGGCAAGAGAAGAGCGCAATAACAGAAAAGAGTCGTTAATGCTGATATAGCGCCTCGTTACATTCGAGATTCTGAAGAAATCTTTTATAACCTGTAATGTTGAATTTGCACTAAATCAGAGTCAGCGCTAGTCTAAACTCTTCAACAAATCGTCAAAGAAAATATTCCTTAATCAGTTTTTAACGTTTAATTAAGTTCGTTGAAATGGACTTAGCTTTTTGATATCAAAATGCTTAACACTCATTTTAAATCTGTGCGTAAATTTCAATTAAAACTGTCCAATTCTCAAAATTTACTCTACAATTCGCACGAAATAAGTTCCACGATTAATTATGGTAGTGAAATTATAATTCTCACACTGTCGGCTGTTCTAACCCTTCAACCTTACTCCCTTTATATAAAGCTCATATTCGAGGAGAATGTCTACTGTATTTATGTAAGATCCCTTGAGAAATTTAACGCGCCGGTTTGTAGTTTTAGTATGAAAACCACTTTTTCTTCATATCCATCTCAACTGAAACAATTCGCCATCAGAATTAGCATTAAAAACGTAAAAAAATAAACCGTCGGTGTGTAATTATTTGTTTAGTACGGTATTGGATATAAATATATAATAGGTACGTCAATTAGGCGTAAAACACATACAAGCGAAAAGAGGTTTTCAATTACGAAGTAGATTCCACGGTCTTTCAAAGTGCAGTAACCTTCGCCGTGGTTGGACTAAAGATGGGTCATCTAAACATCATTTTTACTGTCTTCCAAGCTTCGGTAGTCTCGTGAAACTGTATGTCCCGGTTGCTATTACAAAATTAAATGTTTTCCGCATACTTCTCACGTAATTTTCCTTAGATAAATCTGACATATTCATAATAACATGACATGACATCACATAATATATTAGGTCCTTACCTATGAAACTGGTGTTCTGTATGGAGATTTTGGGGATGCATTTTACATACTAACATTTTATCAGTTTTCTTCACAACGACAAATCCAGAGATAATAATTTTTGGCATGTATCATTAGACAAGCTTTAGCAATATGTGTGTGAACACGCTTGATTAAAATTATTCATCGTTTTTATGTTAATGCAAATCAAAAGATGTATTCGGGAGGCAGTTAAAAATAATTGTCTTTGTGTCTAATTTTAACACAATTAAACTTACAAAAAAATAACCAACTTAAATAATACGAGCTCAAATGTATGGTCTATTTTTACAAGTGGCAATTATTTTAAAAGAATGTTCTGAAACTTAATAGTTACGGACAAATTACTAATACAGAATTAAAACACCAATTTCATAGGTAAGGACTCAATATTATCACTCCATTTTCCCCGAAGGGGTAGGCAGAGGTGTTAATGTCCACATTTCGCCAAGTATGTTAAGTAACAGGTGGCGAGCCTGTTGCCATAAACCGGACACACAAAAAAATTACATTCTCAACTAGCCTAAATTAAGCAGCTCCATGCATAAAATTTTGATGGCCACTACGTATCTTTTGTTTCCAGGTATACAACTTCATCCACACACTGACTCTGATCTTCATGACCACATGCATCGGCATACGCATTCACTGGTTTGACCACATTGACTACGACCCACAAGAGGTTGCCAAGCAGTTAAACTATGGAGTCAAACCTTTCTTGGTCCAAGTTGGTATGTTGCTGTTGGTGATCGTGTGCGCGAAGGTGGTTTGGCTTGTCATCAACGTCGCTTGTTTGATTGGACTGCATAAGGTGAGTGTTTGAGAATATTACTAATATCATTTTTTTTTCGAGCCTCTGAAGGAGGACTCTTTACCTTCCCATGCGGGAGAAGGAGGTGGTGAATCCCTCATTGGATACCCACCGGCCGGCCGGGGGTTATGTCGGACTCCTACCGACTAAACACCACCTTGCTTTAAGCCTGTTTTACAGGCCCTGGTAAAGCATAACCTGAATGGCGCCCCCTCCCTCAGGAAAGGGAGAAGTGCACTAATATCATCATCCGTTAACTCATTCACTGCTGAATATTGGTCTCTCCTAATGCACGCCGCCGCTCTCGATCCTTAACCGCCCTCATCCAGCTCACTCCAACGAAAATCCCGTTTTGCAGTTAATTTATGCAGACAGCATAAATTGTTCTTTAAGAAATTTTAAAACAAGAGCATATTTTAAAATGGAAAGTCCATCACGCTGGCCCAATGAGGGTTGGTGGGTAGGAACGGTCGCAACAGCAACCAGGAGCGACGGTTTGACGTACTTTCCGAAGAATGGAGGAGTTCGAGATCACAAAGCTTTGGTCACCCACTGAACATGGCGAAGGTGCCTTAGCTGCTGAGAATACCCACTATACTTCCCGATATACCCACTCTAGCCTTATCACGGGAACGACTCGGGTTCTGCCGAAGATTCTCCGAGTCGGTCCCAGGGCCTTATATAATTAATATAATAATATGGTATAAATGAAAGGTCGTAAATGTTTTTATAGAAGCATTATTCGTCGTCAGCCTATATACGTCCCACTGCTGGGACAGGCCTTCCTCATGGAGAAACACTTGAGGAGTATGGGCCGTAACACCACCACGCTGGCCCAATGCGGGTTGGGTAGAAACGGTCACAAATGCGATCGGTACCAACGGCTTAACATGCCTTCTGAAGCACAGAGGAGCTCGAGTTCACAAAGTCTTGGTCACCCATCCACGGCCTGACCATGGCGAAGGTAGCTTTGTTTTCGATCGCAGCCAAAGCGCACTGACCACTACGCCACCGAGCTCCTCTCAACATTATTATTTACTTGAAAAAACTTAATATTCCCCTGTCATACGAAATATAATGAAATCTATGTATATCAAAGTCCCCAGTATCGTTGAAATGTAAATACTACTAATTTACTTGTATGTGTAAGTGAAGAGTTGAATATCAACTAACAGTAGATATTATTAAGTGAATAGCGATCAAGTTACTGTGAAAGTGCGTATTAATTTTCAGTTCAAGGCTGAAGCACTTTGACCCCAGGCCACGTTAACAGCGAAGAACGAATCGAGCTTTGTTTCACCTATTTTCATTATTTATTACGCACTAGCTTTTGCCCGTGAATAGTGCCGTTCAACCCATTGATGAATACTAGGCATTGGCTTTCATTATAAACATCACAGACACAGGGAATCATAATAACTTGAACCAACGGCTTACCGTCGCATTCCGTATATAGGAACACGAATCAACTTGAAATTGAAATGGCCACAGATTCAGTGAGATGCTACTGTTTTGTTTACTTGGTAGGCGCGCCAATCCTTCGGTCCGAAATTAAAACATGCCGGACGCCAAGCGAGCCCTTCGGTTCGCGCTCACCCAGACCACTTCAAGCCTTAAGAACAAGAAAATGGCGGTGATCATTCTGGATGTCGGCAATTAACGCTTGTCATTTGCTAGTCAGTAGAGGGGATATAAATGAAAAATTGCTGAACCCTCTGAAATTTTACAAAACGTTTTTTAGAGTTATTATAGATAGGTACTTGAGACAAAGAAAATATGTTTTATATTCCCAATTTGGAGTTTCCCTTCCCAATAAACGAAAGTAATTTAAGTAGCTTTAAGGTGTAGCGACATGGGTGTCGCATTTATTCGCGTGTAATTAATCTCCTATGCCTGGCTGTTATCTAAAAAAGTAGAGCTGTCAGATAAGATCGGACATCCGGAAAAATATCTCTGCTTTTGAACGCTTGCCGAAACTCACTGTGCTGAAGTGCTAACTGTATTTTAACTCGATTGTCTTCTATATAAATCATCTGGGAATTCCATTGTAACAAACTAAATTGTGATATCTGGATAATAAACTTGATATCCAACAACGGACGTATTTATTTCCCAAAAATGCATCGTCACCTTAAAGGCCGAAACACACCGTATCTGTACACGTATGCGTACACTTAGGGCTCAGCCAGATTGGCCATGCGGGCGGACTGGCGGGACATTAAATCTTATTAGAGTGTTTGTAGCACGCGGGCGCTACTATGGACCGCCGCGCGCCCGCACCGCGTCCGCGTGTTTAGTCTGGCTGAGCACTTAGACGTGCGCGTACCTTGACGTTGCAACGTTTGAAAGTTTAAGGGACATGTCACACCACTTGCGTACAGACTAGATGTAAATGCAAGACCTACTTGTAATCAAACTGTATCTATGCAAATAAACATTAATTACATTTCATTTCATCTCATCTCATCTCATCTCATCTCATCTCATCTCATCTCATCTAATCTCATCTCATCTCATCTCATTTCATTTCGTATACTGTACGCTTACCGTTACACATCGCAGCTCCCGTGTATCACAATGTGAGTATAAAACGTCATATTCAAATAAATCCTCTATTAGACGCCACGCCCAACATTTCTGTGCGTAACGCGTGTACAAGAGCATGTGTACGCGCATGTGTAAATATTCGATGTAGCTCAGCAATAAAAATAAAATGTTTGTGTGTTAGCGAATAAATGTTTATTGGTACCTGTTTACTACAAGAATTATAAATAATTTTATACGTTACACGAACATTTACGTGTTGGGTCACGGTAACGGTTAAACAATCAAAATAAAATCTTTGTTGACTAAGATCTACCAAATAAATGTTTATTAATACAAGGCTGTTTAAGGCAACACCATAAGTAATTTTATGTATTAGCTAATAGAGTTGCAAATTCAACGCCGATTATTCCATATTCAGTATTCTATCCCGTAATCTATGCTAAAATCCAAACCGCACTATCCCATTTACAGGGACACGTGCAAGATTAAGCTCGTAAAAATAACTAAGCTCGTTTGTAGGTCAGCACGTTGTGCAATAAACAAAATGTACAGGGCTGGAATTAGGAGTCTGTTGAAAGTTCAGGGGGAGAAAAAAAAGTACAGCGGAAATTAACCAAATGTTTAAAATTTACATTAAAATTCTGTGTTACGTTGGTCAGTTTTAGCTCTACTACCGATTCAGCGCGATACGAAAAACTCCATCGAGTACCTAATTGCAAATCATAAATAATATCGATAAAGTTATAATCATAATACCGATATCAAATTATCGATATTCAATTCAATTAGTCGAGTGGTAGCTCATTTAAATAATACAATCAATCCATCTCTTCCCTTGGGTGTCATAAAAGGCGACTAATGGACTTTGAACTGCACAACCATCTTATAGTGGCGACGGACTCACCACCTGTTACGCTGAGTGCAGTCACCACTTGGTGAAGCGCAGACTATGGCAATGGACTGCTTTTTCTGTGCTTTTGCCTAGTCTCTGACTAACCCTTAGAGGATAATAGTCGTGATTGTATGTATGTACTCTCAATTCTATTTTCATCAAAAACAAAAAAGGTTTTAAAACTTCTACTCAAAAAAACTTTTCGTATAAACTTTTTAGTGGTCGTGATTTAAAACAAGTGAGATATCAATTGGTTCGTAAATCAAATTTATTGTATCTTCTAATAACTCTTGATATAAAAAAGCACATTGAAGATAACGGCGTCGCTTCAGGTGGTTATTCAATATCATATAAGAGCAATGTTAAAATTGTACGAAGGATTTTGAAATAAGAATTTTAAATAGACACAATAGCAATTGTGGTGTTAGAAAACAGGTGCAGCTGTGAATTATAATAATAGGTCTTTACCTATGAAATTGCCGTTTCTTTTCTCTCTTAGTATTTTGTCTGTAACTATTAAGTTTCAGAGTATTCTTAAAAAATAATAACCTCCTCTAAAAGTAGACCATATTTTTAAGCTCTTTTGATTGATTTTGATAATTTGTTGTAAGTTTAATTGTGTTAAAATTGGACACGGAGACAACTCTTTTTAAGTGCCTCCCGAATACATCATTTGATTTGCATTCACTTAAAAATTATAAATAATTTTTATGAAGAGTGATATCACACATATTGCTAAAGCTTGTCTAATGATACATGCCAAATATTATTATCTTTGGATTTGTCTGCGTTCCGAGCGAGTGGTAGATTCACTTATTTATAAATTGACGTTTTTAAGTGTTTGTATATCAAGCCTATAAAATAAAGATATTTTTGATTTGATTTGATTTGTCGTTGTGAAGAAAACTGAAAAAAATTTAGTATGGAAAATGCAGAGTGCCCCGAAATCTCCATACAAAACGGCAATTTCATAGGTAAAGATTTATAGTAATAATTTATAGGGGTGGTCTTCAATAATTTTTCAGATGTGGATGTATGTCTTTTTCTTCTAGTATTTTCTCTCTTTCTTTGAAATTGCTATCCAATACATGCTAGGTAATAATTATACAGACCATTTTCATAATTTTATTTGTATTTTCGTAGTATTTTTCTTTTTGCCAATTCCAATTGTTCAAGTTGGCCTTTTGTAATCAAAAGTACAACTTTTAAATGATTCTTCAAAAATTATATCTTCAATGATCCTCTCTTTTTTGATTTAACTGTTTCAACTAATAAAAAGAATTAGGTATCTACTTTAAGATAATTTCTATAGTAATAGTGTACTCGATTACAATGAGAATAGACAGCGCGCAAGAATTACTTTATTAAATTCTACTGATACTAGACTCCAGACACAATAGTTTAATCTATTGTTCGTGGCATCCAGAGATGCCGTCTGGGATTTAAGGGATTATAAACCTAATGATATTACATATTAAAGTTTCTCATTTGCTTATTTTTGGTCAAAGTTCTATTTCTCCTTGAGTTCGTCCCTGAAATTGTGACTTCCATGTTGTAATGGGGCACTGGAAACAAGCCAGCTAAGTAAACTGGAATGAGGGGATATTTATAACACTACATTGTCACAAAGCATGAGTTGTAATTTTTTATTTTATATCATGCTATATAGCGATGAGAGAGATGAGATAAAAATGACATAAAGATACCTCTGCAGACTCTGTCTGTTGAAGTCTAACAACATTACAATTTATTATTCCTCTCCTTATGAAAACGTAACAATGGAACTTAGAACATGCTTAATTAACAATATTCTACTCAGAAATTATTATTGTGATACGGTGTGGTACAAATAAATCATCCATGTCACGCACCGTAAGGATATGCCAACTAGGGGTATATTTAATTAAATTATTAACCCAATCTTACGAATCCTGGATCTAGTAATGTAATGTCTGTTTGTGCGCTAAGAGGTGCAGGAAATTATATTCGTACATCCAGAGCATCGTATTCCCTGTCGGCACACGTGTTCCCTACCTTCTATAACATGGGTTCCTTCAAGGGAGGTGTGAAGAAGCACCTAATGAGCCAGCAATTTAATTAAAAGCATTTTTAACTACAAATCAAAATATGGTTCTAAAATTTAAATTTGCCTTTTAATCGCCGCCCTTGTTGAATTAATCTCACAAATATTTTCGGATCTGGCTAGTATTCCATTCTGTAGTATGGATCGGAATGTTGGGCTATGAACAAGATGGATGAAAACAGATTGCATGTGGCCGAAATGCGTATGTTCAGATGGATGTGTGGACTGACGAAGATTGATAGAGTGAAGAATGAGTATATCAGGGGATGCCTGAAAGTTGCTCCAGTGATAGAGAAGTTGAGAGAAAAGCGGCTGTCGTGGTGTGGACATGTTTTGAGGAGAGAGAATGAGCATGTAACGAGAAGAGTTATGAATATAAGAGTGGTAATGCGGGGAGAGGAAGACCAAAGAAGAGATGGATAGATTGTGTGAATGATGGCATGGCTAAAATGGGAGTGAATGTTGATATGGCGTGTGATAGGGGAGAGTGGAGGAGAAAGACTCGTTGCGCCGACCCCAAATAAAATTGGGAAAAGGACAGGCTAATGATGAGTATTCCATCCAGGTGGAAAATTTTTGTGGGTCCTTGAAGGGAAGCCGAGTCCTTTATGTCGACACGGGGGATTTCATTTAATGACAGGTGCAAAAGGTAGGAGACATAACATGACCTTGACGGTTATATGGTAAATTTTTTGTTCACAGAGACAACCAGGACCGCTAAAGTTGTTAGTCACCCTTATGACAGCTCGCCTCGTGCTGTCTCTTGCTGGGTTTTTGTACTTCGTGGTCGCCACTTCCGCACACGTCAATACAGTTATATTACATATTGTCGATATTGGTAAGTTTCATGGTGGTCGCAATTTTTTGATTCTGTGTCACTAATAAATTATTTTCTTTCTTTCACTACGCCGCGGAGCTCCGGTGGAAGCGGAATAAATTATTAGACCTTAGTCTATTTTGTAACAATATTTTGCAATAAATGATTCTGATTCTATTTAGTGGTATGTTACACCTACTGCAGAGTGGTTATGAATTTTCTATAGTGCCCAGCAACGGCAATTAGTTTCCCTATTACGTGGAACCTAGGATCAACCAATTACCGACAAAATGCGGTTGTGTAACGTCTCTGACTAATACTATGTACTTACTATTTTCTCTTCTTTCTTCCAGGTCTAACAGCACATTTCATCGTGCTCTACTCTGTCTACGCGATAAGGTTAGAAAGAGATAGAGACGCTAAGGAATGTCAAGTAACAATCGTAGGAAACAATCCCTCTAAGGATATTCCTAGAGTTGATAAGCTTTCAATTGTCTGAGAAATGTTATAAAGGATTTTGTCTCTGTGTATTTTTAAATAGCTAATTAAAGATATTTCATGTATTCCTTTAATATTCCTCTACGCTTATCTAATTTTTGTCCCGGTTTCCTTTTATCCTGCAATCCATAACGCAACGTGGTGGTGTTTTGGTAAATAATGTTCATGTCCTTTTTTCATGTAGAAAGCCTGCCCAGCAGTGGAACATATGTAGATAAAGCAGAATCCTTTTACTCATACAATACCATAGTTCTCAAAACCACATATTACTGGCTTTATGGAAGCGATGTTGTTAATTCTATAACGCGATTCAATGGTTCCAGATGCATCTAATTTCACTATCCTATCTCGCTCGACTAAGATAATCGGTTTATTGTTCGTGTTTACTACATATTCTGAGTTCTCTGAATGCAATACGATCGTTTTCGAAGACACAGATCGGGTTTAGCTCTTCATACGCCCGACTAGTATTTCTATTTTATTTCTGGAAGCTACAAGACCTTTTTATTGCTTCAGAATACATGACAAAATATATCTCTATGTGTCCCGAGGGTATAAACACACTTTTTGGTTAGAATCTAGATATTCTTCGTTTTTATACAGTAATGGCGACATGGAATTAAAATGTCTTTTGGTGTGGGCTTATGTTATTCTTTAAAACTTTATTTTATCGGCAGTTTTCGAAATAATCTATTTAAATCTTCCACAGTTAGGCCTAACACAGATCTAAGAGATAAAAGAGAATTATAATGTAAGGTATTACGATGTATTACGAGTAATACGAGTAAAAACTCTTAGTGATAATGATGTAGAAGGGAATAAAGAATATGTGGTTTTGATTGTACCTGACTCTTTCAATGGCCTTTTGAACACTGTGGAACACAAAGTTTCTGTCATCCACCTAATGTCGATCCATAACAAAAATTGCTTCGTTCCATCGAGGGTCCAACCATAGCAAAACTTGCTTTGATTTATTTAAACCAAAGCGCTTAAACCACCACACGGAGCTGCATTGCATTAAAATTTTCGTTATTTCTAAGATTAGGTTAATGCAAATTTAAATTCAAACGGTAAAGATATTCCGTAACACCTCTGGTACTGAAACGGCAAGTTTAATATCTCGTTTATGAGACGCCGACGTCAGCCTCAAAGACTGCTAACCGTAACATATTAAAGCTTAGCTGAGTGTACATTCTCTGCAATAACAAATATTTTCTCTGCTAATAAGTATTAGCTAAGCTTTCTTTGTTATGAAGTTCTTATCTCTGATAATAGCACTCGATAAATAGCAATTTATTTCACATTATTACAATTTTGTATGTTTTAATAGGTAGAGCATAATGTATTTACGAATAATTACAAATGGCATAATCATGTTTAAGCTTATTTAACTCTTTGAATAAAATTTTAAGCATATTTGTTAAAAAAAAATCTGTTCTGGCTCTTTGCCGGCTGGTGCTGCAGCACTCTTGCTTTACTCGCTTGGATCGCGCATTAAGGATACGGTTCTACCTAACACTCCTCCTGGCTTCACTCGTCGTTAGTACCAAATCGACTATTTGGCCGAAAAATATCATGCGAAATGATTTTATGGATAATTACATTAGTGTAAATTATAATTATACTAAAAAATATTGTGCCTAAAAAAACTTTGTTTAAGAAATATTATGGCAAACAACATTATGTGAAATAAAAGTATCCCTCATTATACAATTCTTGTTCTTTTGTGTTTAATTTAATTTATCTTACGCAAAATGTATTTTGAATAATTATTAAGCTAATAATTACGCCCAATCCTGTTTCATTTAAAGAAAAAATTGTCGTGAATACTTTGGAATTATAAATGAAGCTGCAAGTTCATCGCTATATATACATATCGCTATGTTATCTGTTGCATTCGCGCGTCTTTTTTTAACCCCTTGAGGGCTAGCGCGATTGCCGGTGTTCGCATTCAATAGATATTTCTATTGTGCCTGGTTTTCTGACCAGTGACAGATGAAATAGCTTTTTTTAAGACTCATTTAGCTTAATTTAAACAAACCCAACTTGATTCAGATTCTACCCTCACATTGGACCAGAGAAGCACATTTGGATATAAGATTATATCTAACGAGCGAGCCGTATTTGTACAAAGCTTTAACTGGCAATACTGATAATCCACGTCACGTGACAAAGGATGACGTAAGCAAATCTGGGAGATATAAGCGAGATTAGTGTCCTGTTTCGGATGGTTCCCGGCCCTTTTTGTAAAGTGAAAACGGGGTAGTTTTTGTGTCACTTTTTGGGAATTAAAACGGTTTAATTTCGGTATTTACATAATCTGTTTTCCAATGGATAATGTAAATAAGAGGGCTTATGTTGAAAAGGTTCTACAGTCTGTTACTTCATGGTATGGGAATAACTTTCTGAGCACAAACTAATGATGAGATTGAGAAAGTTTATGAACAAAAGTTTTTAGAGTAGTAAAGAAAATGAGTTGGCGTGTGACGAAAGATAAGAGACAATGGAAAAGGTCAAGAGAATGACGATAACAAGTCTTAAATATCCATGCTATTTAAAAAGCTGTAAACCAGATAGTAAAAAAAACAGTTCCTAAGTTGTCCCTCGTTGGGCGCCACTATGATCTTTTACCGTTTAGGTTGGTATTTGGTTTGTTATATTTAAGCTTGTGTAAGAAAATCATAACAAGTGCCTTGCAGTTCATAATTACGTGCTTAAAATGCTAGGCAACGGAAGCAGAGTTGGGAAAGATCGTACTACTCGTTCGGTAGTGGGGTATGATACCACCGCCCGTACCAGTGCATATGAATAAAACTTATGTAACTACAGTTGATTGTAAATATTGCTTGTGGGCATTATACCCGGTGTATGGCAATAGGCTCGTCACCCTTTACAAGGAGACTTAACATACCTGGCGAATTGTGGGTGTTAACTCCTCTACCTACCTTCGGGGAAAGAGATAATATATTTTGTTGTTGTTAAAATGCAAACGTATAAATTAAATGTATAATTACATTTTCATTTTCAATAAAATTTTTAGAAAATTACATTAACTCAATCCCTGCATAAATTTAAGCCAACTGTTAAAAGCTGTTTAATGAAAAAGGGGATTATTTTAAAGATAAAAATTCGTGGCTACTATAATTTGCTCCTCTGCAAATACTTATTTTACAATATTTAAAATGCTCTAAATTAGTTTTGTTATTATGGCTGTTTAAAAAGGCTAACTGTTGAGTTTCTTGCGGCACTTCTTCTCAACAGGCCATTCACGTCGAAGTACAAGCAGGAAAAAAAATTGGCGTGCAAAAGTATTTCATGTAAATACAATTGCAGAATAAATGATTTCATTTCATTTCAGTTCATTTTAATCATGTGAGTCAGAACGCTTCTACTGGCTACTCCAAAAAGAATTAGGAATTATAAACAACCAAGAGGTGTGTAGAGAGATAAAATCTTCTCGTTAGAGTGACGAGCTTTTATAAAGAAGAACTCGTTACTTCGAACCTGTTACGCAAAAATATGTAATGCCCATCATCGTTCTACTGGGTACTTGACATTTCTGTACTTGAAACAAAAATAACAATAAGCCAATTGATAGGACGAAAATAAAAATGTCTAAAAAGGTCGCGTGACAAGGACAACTCCAAAACATTTCAATCAGAAATAGAAATAGCCAAATCACGTGATTTGGCCTAAGGGCATGTACACAATTTATGACGTTAAATGCTTATAAAGAGCTCACGAGCATGATTTGTGGCTGATCGGAATGCTCCTAACTCCACATCCACGCTTATCGTTGCTTACACGTAGCTGGGAATGGCTTTAAAAACTGCCATGATAATGAGTGATTTAGAAAATATTGGAACTGGTGCCCTAGTAGTTGAAAGAACTGCTCACGCTTATGGTAAGCATTGAGGATCGATCATATCAGAAGTGCCACGTGGTTGGTTTACTCTTAAACCGGTTTCCCATAATCTAAGAAATCGTTTTGGCTACAGACAGATTTCACATTTTATTTTGTTCTTTGAAAAACTTCCATGAAAGACTCTTTTATGATTAAAGGGACGAAGCATTACCAACTATATTTAAACTCGTCACGCCAAGCGATAGTTTTACGATGCAGAAATTCATACTTTATTTCGTGCATTGCAAACAACAGTAATTTGTACTAGTGCATCTAGGGATCGTACAAATGTACACAGACCATAATAAGCTAACGCCCACAAGGCCAGACGAAGCCGAGGCAAACGATTTAACTTCTACTGTAATAGTTTGTGCTGCAGACGGCAGCCCTGAGGCTGGAGATAAAAACGATACGAGGCTAAAAATACTCTAAAACTTGTGTTAACAACAAAGAGAGATAGTGAAAGCTTGACTTTAAAATTATTAGTTTATTTAGCCTCTCCAGAAGCTCAAGGTCACTCAATAGATACGGTTAAACTTCAAATATATTTGTGTTATCCTAGGGGTGTCTTTTACGTGGCAGTGATTAGGGCACATTGCTTGCAGAACTGACCGCCGTTGGAGTGAAAGTGCGCAAGAGTGGCGTATGTATGGTGCAATGTTGTGAGCACCCCACAAGGTGAATCGCAGTCTAGGTCGCAGGAGATAATTAATTGATAAATATATATAATTATTCGGAATATATACAAAACATTTGTATAAACATTGAAGACTGGAGAACAAATGCCTGTATTCATCGTCATTAATTTATTCATTCGGATCGTCGGATATTGCTTCATTGACGACCTCCGTGGTCGAGTGGTCTGTACGCCGGTCTCAAGGCGTCGCCATCTTGGTTCGGTCCCCGGGGGCAGTTGTTTGTGTGATGAATTCAGGCATTTGTTCTCCACTCTTGGACGTTTATTATACGTATTGTATATTTTCTGAATATTTGTTTTTATTTATTTGATGTGGGTAGCCCAAAACGATTGTTGTGAAGACGCTTGGACGAAACATGTGTCCAGACTTAAATTATGCTGATATGAAAAATCATTTTTATTCTTTGTCTCAAAGTTCGACAACAAAATAGAAAAACAAAAAAAAACATAGTATAGCATCCTGTTTTAACGTACCCAAAATTTATTTCTATTCTACCTACTACTTCTTTAAATAGCATCGAACGTATTCTAAATCGTAATAAGAGTCGGTGCATTCAGGAAACATCGGCTGCAACAAAGATTGCTACACCAACTTCAAGTCGACCCAGCAACTTAATCCGTCTAAGTGACTTTGATCGATCACCGGCTTTGTACGAATTCGTAACTTCGTCAGTTAGAAGCGAGATTCAGAAATTAATGAAACGGAAAGCCCTCAAGTCCCGACTGAGAAAAAGTAATCCAAAACAAATGAGAAAACGAATGTCCGAATTCTCATCATGATAGAATTGGCGACACACCTTGGCGGCTTTATAAGCTTCAAGTTTTAAGATTGACATGTTATTCAAAACATTCACTGTATATTAGGTCCTTACCTATGAAATTGGTGTTTTGTATGGAGATTTTGGGGAATTCTGCATATTCCATACTAAAATTTTATTAGTTTTCTTCACAACGACAAATCCAGAGATAATAATATTTGGCATGTATCATTAGACAAGCTTTAGTAATATGTGTAATATCACACTTCATAAAAAATATTTATCGTTTTTAAGTGAATGCAAATAAAATGATGTATTCGGGAGGCACTTAAATGAGTTGTCTCCGTGTCCAATTTTAACGCAATTAAACTTACAACAAATTATCAAAACAAATCAAAAGAGCTCAAAAATATAGTCTATTTTTAGACTAGGTAATAATTTTTTAGGAATACTCTGAATCTTAATAGTTATAGACAAAATACTAAGACAGAATAAAAACACCAATTTCATAGGTAAGGACGTGTGTATAAATTAGAATACGTGTGTATAAATTTCCCTGCCCATATTTTTTCTTTTTCCTCGATACATACAAGATAAATTTTTGTTTCACGACTTTGCACTTCTTTGCGGACCTAACATTTCTGGTTATAACTAAAGAAGCCATCAAGTTTATTGTTTGGTTATTACAATCCAGCGAGGGTAAGAAAAACTTCAGGAACTTTAAGAGGTGGCTTGCTCCTGCATTTTTGAGTATTTTACTTGCTTACGCTACGAGCCTTTTCTATAGTGAATACTATAGAAATATGCAAGGATCGGAGCAAATGGAAAGATGTAATCTCTTCCAACCCTATGGGAATAAACTTTCAATTCCACCAATGGGGATTGTCTAATTTTTCGTATGAAAGTTATTACTTTAAAAATAACGAACATAGTGAAATTAGTTTCTCAAATTGATCTAAAATATTAGACAATACCCATTGAGGCTACTGTTCTATTATGAAAAAATCTTTCAGTGTTGAATAGCCTATTTATTGAGGAAGACTATAGGCTACATACCATCACACTATCTCAAAGTAACTATTCTACGCTGACGAAGTCGTGGACACTGCGTAGACTGCGGATATTACATTTAAGCTCTCCTGTAATAAAAAAAATATATATCAGAACAAAATTTTCTAAGAGTTGAACAAAAAAAAGCGAAATCCATGATTAGGAATATAAAATGTTTCAGCAATCACTTCCAAGCGACTCTTCCACATTTCCATTGTATTTTTTGTTTAAAATGTCAAAGCGGTATTTGATGACAAAGCACTAAATTGTGGGTAGATTTCCAAACTGGCTTTGTGACGTCCAGCGGTTTTAAACTCGCAATATTTACTTTGGTGCGAAACTCGGCTTTCATACGAGAATTTCATTACAGCGAAAAAATGAATCACATGCGACTCCCATTCATCGAAATTATTGAGCTAAAGTTAGTAAACGAGTTTTGGAGTCAACCACGAATGCTGATGTGGAATATTTATGAAACATTTCTAGCCCATTGATATTGCTAAAGTCGAAGTTGAAATTAATAAACCGTTTTCGACCGTTCCACGATATTATTGTTCGCTTGGGATTTGAAAACATATCAAGTAACAAGTGAGTGTTAGCACTAATTCGATAACAATAACACTACAACCGAGGCCGGGAACCGAGAACCGGGCCGAGTGGTCTGCACGCCGGTCTCAAGGCGTCGCCATCTCGAGAGCTTCTGGGTTAGATCCCCGGTGGGGGCAAATGAATATAGGCATTAAATTTGTTCTCCAGTATTGTATATTTTCTGTTTATTTATATGTACCTATATATCTATTAAATATGTTTTCCATTTTTTTTTACGCTGGAAAATGCGTTACGCATACACCTATGCTAGGGAGAGCATAGGGTTATGTGGGACTCTCCCCGCAGAGTGCAGGGCCTACCCACAAAAAACTCTCTCTTGTTACCTTGGCGCTGGCACGCGCACGACCACCGCGCCATCGTCGTCCTCGTTGGACGAGGACGACCAACCCCGCCGGTGACAGGCGAGCCCCTTTCACCTCCCCAAAAGGGAGAGGCAAATATGTTTGTCCATCATCTAGTATCGGTAACATAAGCAGCATAAGTTGCTTAAAATGGGCCTAGTTGATAGGTGTGAATGTCTGAAGATATTTATTTATTATTTTTTTACTTTAGGAGTGGAAAATTTTAATTAGTTAACAGGGTTCGTTTCGAATGGGAAGAAGACCAATACTCAGCAACTTTCACACTTTCAATCCATCGCTCGTATGGAAGAGACATGCTGTAACGACATGACATTAAAATCAAAAAAAAGATACAGTGCGTCTTGAAAAACAAGATAAATAAGTTAATATTTTCTTCTTGTCCTTTTCTTACTCAAGATGGGGGCGGCACAACGTCTCTTCTTCTTCCATTCTCCTTCTTTTATTCCCATACCATTCTTCGAGCATCGTTTTTCTGGTCTTCCTCTCACTCTAGGTCTGTCAACATCCTTAACTTGATAATTTTGGATATTTATTTACGTTGATATGACGCCGGAAACACCTTTGGAGCTCCAAATACTCCTGCAATTGGTAAATGAGTAAATGATTTTAACAAACGCTTTCAACGAATACAGTAGGTATTGATCTTCTATCTTTTATAAATATAAACAATGAACAGAGTTCAATAATTTGAATACTATGACATTAATTCCTCAACATTGTATTAACTAGTTACTGATCAAATATTCACAGTTCATCAATAATATTTGAACCAAGGTCACAAAATCGACCAATCTTCAAATCTTTACTGTAAATGAAGTAAATGAAAAAGTGTTCAGTCATATTTGCCCTGTCAAAATAAAATTCAACGATCTACGTTTACGTTTGAAACTAGTACCAAAACCAACACTGCAGTGCTTCCATGATGACTAAGCAATTTCCCTAACTCGCATTTGGAAGAAAATCTCGGATTCTTCCTGCTACACAATTCATTTACACATCTTAGATCCTTGGGGCATAATTATGGTGTGGGTAAAACGAGATTTGGGAGAATCTGATGACTTGTGGAAAGGGTAATTATCTACGGGTATATGGGGGTATTGATACTATTTACTGTCGGATCGTTTTTCTGCTGCCAACGGAGCAGAGAGAAACAACGACGCCAACCTTGGCACCGACTTCAAGAAGTAGGTAGCGTATAAAAGTTATTTTGTGCTTTTCAGTAGTTTAGTTTTTTTTAGGTGATTTCTTTTGAAGTTTAATTTCTTAAATCATCATTAGTTAGTCTAGTGACGATCTCCGTGGTCGAGTGGGCTGTGCGCTGGTCTTAAGGCGTCGCCATCTCGAGAGGTTCTGGGTTCGATCCCCGGTGGGAGCCAATGTGTGTGTAATGAATATAGATATTTGTTCTTCAGTTTCGGATGTTTATATATGTATCGTTGATATTCTGTATATATCTACTAAATATATTTATCCATCACCTAGTATCCGTAATACAAGAAGCATTAGTTGCTTAAAATGGGGCTAGTTGGTATGTGTGAATGTCTGAAGATACTTATTTTTATTTATTTACTAGTGGATTCCCGCGGTTCCACCCGCACGGTACCCGTTCCCATGGGAATATCGAAATAAAAAGAAGCCTATGTCTTTTCTCAGGCTCTAGTCTAGACAACCTGTGTACCAAATTTTAATTAAATTTGTTTAGTAGTTTTGACGTGAAAGCGAGAACGGCAGACAGACAGATAGACAGACAGAGTTACTTTCGCTTTTATAATATAAGTATGCTCTAGCTCTTGCAAATAATTTTCTGAACTGAAAACGACTCCGATTTTCAACTTTCATGCACCAATTTTCAACTCAAACATTTATTCCATATCACATGAAATAATGTAGTTTTTACAACGTATCTTGCTAACCGCTTATAGAAATTGCCTCGCACTCCGCGCCATTATACATCAGACGAAACGTTCCTGTAGGAACAATTCATAAGATGCATGATATAATGCCTCGCGAACGGGTCGCCCCACAAGAATCCAATCTTATGAGAGAAGTTCTCTTTTCTTTCGTCTGTTGGGACCACGAATATATGTGAAATATTTAAATGAATCTGTGTACAAAATTGAACGTCTTGAATAATATGTTACCTTTTTCAAGCGCAGCGCTCATGGTATTTATATAATATTTTTTTGTTTACGAGGACATACTACCAACTTTATTTATGTATGTTGTCCATAGTCCACTACAAAGCAACATAAAATCATCAGGGTCACCCACTGATAAATGGGGATTTAACCTATCAGCCCATGTATGGGTGCTAACATCTCTACCTACCCCTTCGGGGGTAGAGGCGTGATGTGATATATATAATCCCTAACATACGTTTATACTTACTTCGCGCCCTTTAATGTTAATGTAGGTGTACACTCAGATTTCGCCAGTTTATATTTTACATTTTTTTCAATATATTTTCTGAGTTGATTTTGATTTGGCTAAAGGTCGAGAAACTGGGGCGGTTAAAAAAAATAAAATATATATATTTTTATAAAACAAATCTTTCGGAATAGATTTTGGAAAATTGGGTAAGTATAAATTCAATTCATTTGCATGAGAATCACAAATTAATTTACAAGTGCGGTTACGTGGATATGAGAACACCGCGAAAATATAAAAAAATCGAACGTAAGCTGACGATATCGACTTAAATGGAAAACATTTAAATTTTGTTGCATTGACATACCTTATGATCTTTATTTATGTTGTTATTATCATATTGATTTTCAAATTACTGTATTTTACCCCACAGTCCTCCCCCCTAACTATGGGTTAAACCTCAGATAAACTCGTTAGAAAGTCCCTTTGAACCCAGAACGGACAGACTGAATCAGCGGTTATTATTTATTCAATATCGTTGTCAACCATCAATGGCTACAGTTCAAGATTAGCAGTTCGTTCCATTATTCAGTTCGGAGGAATCAATGTTTCGTGAATCACAAACCAGAGAGATGCGATTCTAAGGAATCTGGGAGAGTAGAGGCAGCTATCAAATACTTTGACATGGCCAAAATAAAGATGGCTCTCCTAGCAAACGACCTTGAGCAGCTAGCACACTGATTCTTAAGCACACCTCGCACATATTCCTTCCAAATTTATAAAAAATTGTCGCCTAAAATCGAAAACTCTTCTTTCACACAGTTTTATTCGTAGAATCTCTCAGTTTTTGTCTTTCGATTAGTTGACTTTCGATTACGAGAATTTTATAGGTCTACTACTTAGGTGTACATACAAAAAATCCTAATTATTTATTAGTTTTAGTTGTTTTTCTTTAGAAGGTTTTAGTAACAATTAAAATAATAATAGTAATTTTTAAACGTGAAATGTAATGGCAAATTGTAAAGGAAAAGGACCAGTTTTGTTTTAATAAGCGTTTAATAGGTAAAATGAAGATAAGTATTAAAAAGCTGCTAAAAACAGCTTCCTGACGGGTTCCTGTATAGGAGCCGCTTTTATTGTGAGAATGTCTCCATCCTATATACGTCCTACTGCTGGGCACAGGCCTTCCTCATGGAGAAACACATGAGGAGTATGTGCCGTTACACCACCACGCTGGCCCAATGCGGGTTGGTGGATAGAAACAGTCTCAATAGCTACCAGGACCAACGGCTTAACGTGCCTTTCGAAGCACGGAGGAGCTCGAGATCACAATGTTTTGGTCACCCATCCACGGCCTGAAAATAGCGACGGTAGCTTTGTTTTCAATTGAAAGCCAAAGCATTCTAACCAATACGCCACCGAGCTCCTCAATCAATTTATTGTGAGAATACGGAAATTGATACACACATATAATCATGACAATTATCCCTTAAGAGTTAGTCAGAGACGAGGCAAAAGACCACAAAAGCAGTCCACTGCCATAGTCCGCGCTTCACCAAGCAATGACTGCACTCAGCGTGACAGGTGGTGAGCCCGTCGCCGCTATAAGCTATTAGTTGTGCAGTTTCAAGTCCATTAGTCGTCTTTTACGACACCCAAGGGAAGACATGGGTTGGTAGTATTATTTTAATGAGCCGCTACCACACGGCTCACGGCTGTTTTTTTACCACAAAAACTGTGGCAAAAAATCAACTATTCAAACCAGAGTTTGTGTGCAAGGTCTTTCGCATTGAATTCACTCAAACATTTGCAAGGATAAAAAATTTATCCTAAAATATCTGCTATCAAACATATATTTCTTCCATAATTTCTCACGTCGACTTTCTATTTGACAACTGAATACCGAAAAACGTATACACAATAATACAGGCACGGAGAAGCACCTGCAAATACAAATAGCAAGGTATAAGTATTTACGGAGGATTTCTATGGAAACTTGCGATATCTGAACAAATATTTGTCGTTCCTATACTTTTATATTCATAATCTAAACAGAGGAGGCGCGTGTTGAAGGATTTTCATAAACAAAGTAAAAACCTGTAGTATCGCGATAAAATCGACGCGCAGAATTACCTATCTAGATTCAAACACCCTTTTACCGCGTGCTTACGTCTCTGCCGTTGTTATACGAAAATCACAATTTCCCGTATCTGTACACCGTGCCACGAATAATCGACCGTATCATTTTTTAAATAGAGCTCCAAACGATTCAGCAACAGGGCCGTGAGGTACACCCGCAGTAAAGCGAGGAAAGTTATTGAAATAAAGAAGTACATAATCAAATTCCTTATTACCCCTGATACTGCGTATACATAAACTTCGGTTGGTATTTCGGCTTGAAATGCCTCCGCGTAATTTTATTTCGAATATGCGTAACTTTTGCAAGTCAATTCCGAGTTTCGAATATGTACAGCGGCTTAATGCGCACAGAATGTTCCGTAATGATAAGCTTGTTAAGCACAGGTCAAAAGTTTTTGGAAAAGGTTTTGGACGAAATGACCCCAGTCACATGAAAAGATTTCATATCAAACACTTTAGTTATTAAATAATTATTTAGTACATACTAACCGCCTCTCTGGTCTAGTGGTTCACACCACCGGGTGTTGATCGGGAGGTCCGGGTTCGATTCCCCATTGGGGTAGAAGTTTTTCTGCTCAGTTTGGTTGGTGGTAGGGCTTCTGAGCCCGCCTGGCTAGAAGCCCTACCACCGTCTTACTTAAATCTGTCGCCATAATAACAATGTTATAAGCATTGTTGTGTTCCGGCAATCAGACGTAAGATAGCCAGTTCCTCAGTTGTTGAGGATTACAGGTGAAGCTCGCTTCCACCTTCGGCCTTATCGTCACTTACCATCAGGTGAGATGAAGGCCAAGAGCTTACCTGTCATATGTAAAAAAAAACAATCGAAGCACGAAAAAGAAGAAGAAGAAGTTACAATAATAGACAATAAAAAACAAGTTAACATTTATATTAATTACACAAAATAAGCCTTGTTTGTTCCTTAGAAGTATCCACATTAAATAACTACACTTGCTTACAAAAAATCGGCCCACCTCTCTCCCCACGATTCAAACGGTAATAACTCAAAACATATGATTAGTATTAAATAACTTTTGGTATCGTTTGAAAGGTATTACAGTAAGAATTAAATTAATGCTATGGTTATTGTAACTGTAAATTGTTTACGAATACTACAGCCATAAAACAAAAGCTTAGACTTAAGTTGTATAATAAAAATTATATCTCACCTCTCTTACAACTTAAAACTAGGTAACAAACTAGGTAACGGGCCCATTATTACATAAAAACATTTCGCTCTTTTGTCCAAATGGGTCAGTGGAGTATGTTGAAAAGTCCAATGAAATCTTTTCATATGACGAGGAAACTTTTGAGTATATCTCATATGTGCCGGAAACTTATTGGAACTTATTGTGTGAATGGGGTGGCCGAGGATTGAGAGCAGTGGCATGGATTACGCGATAGTATTGGATAATAATCCATACATACAATCACGCCTGTAATCCCTGAAGGGGTAGGCAGAGTCCAAGGAGCACTGTGTTCTTAAGACCACTTTTAGCCATACAAAAATTAGGTCTGGTCACATGAAATATCGTGAAAGAGTAGTAACAAGTGGCTAGCTCATCGCCTACACAATCACAGACCCAGTACCCCATACGCCCTTAGTCGCCTTTTACCACATGCTAGGCAAGAAAAGCAGTTGGCACATTCTTTTTATGTCCCGGACCAACACGGGACTGCGTATAATTGAATCACATTGAATTAAAAAAAATAACTCAAACTCAGTGTCCACCACAAACAGCAACGTCAGAGAACCGACAACAGTTGGGGTTTAACATAGATCCGAAAGAGATTGAGGAGTTCTGGAGGAGGCGTAGTGCGACCTTCACCATGATCAGGCCTTGGATGGGTGACCAAATCTTGGTGATCTCGAACTCCTCCGTGCTTCGGAAGCACGTCAAGCCGTTGTTGGTCCCGCCCGCTATTGCAACCGTTTCTACCCACCAACCCGCATTGGGCCAGCGTGGTGTCACGGCCCATACTCCTCATGTATTTCTCCATGAGGAACGCCTGTGTCCAGCAGTGGGACGTATATAGGCTGAGGACGATAGACCCGAAACATTTATAAATACAGGCACCGTGACATGTGTGTTAATGTCCGCTTTCTATAAAATTTTCAGGGCAAAATTCATAGTTTCGACAGCACTATTGGCACATACAGGGTGGAAAGTTCAGATGGGGCATTAAGGGCAACTACCAGATGCCTTGCTGCCACGCGAAAATGGTCCTATGAGACCTCTACCTACTTTTTGAGTGATGACAATCGCCATTCACAGATTTTTGATAAAATGTACAGTCAGCGAGAACATCGTCAGAATTGAGTGTTTTTTTAATACAAATCGATCCCATTCCTATACAGGATTAAAACACTCTTTGGGACCCACTGAGGTTAGAGTACTAGAACACTCATAATTCAAAGAAAACGTTTCTTAAGACCATTTTCGCGCGGCAGCAAGGCATCTGGTAGCTGCCCTTAATGCCCCATCTCAACTTTCCACCCTGTATAATGGCAACCTGGCACCCGTCAGCTTTGATATTAATGGGGTAAGGAGAGTTCTACACACACGGCGCAGTCACACGTGACTGTTGCGCCGCTTCTAACGTTGTATGTATGTCTCTTTGTATAGAAAAAACGCATTGGACGGCGCATTCGTGCACTCGTGAGTGTTCTCGAGTGAAGACCGCAAATTTTTCACCTCAAATGGTAGGATAGTTTCAGGAAAACAGTATGATCTAGTGTCGTCGGAACAGACTTAGAGATATTTCATAGATACGCTAAACGCCAGCGCTGGCACAAAAGCGCCGATAGATTTCCATACGTTTTGACGTAAAAGCACGCGCGTGTGGCTGTGAAATGATGTTAAAAGCTCCGTGTAATTGTAAGTCACACAACTACGCTGGCAGCGTAGCTGTGAAACCTCACTTGAAGGGTTAAAATCCTTCCGCAAAATTTCTCTAGAGAGATAATTTTAATCCACCAAGATTCAAAAGTCAATTCCGAAGAACACAGCCGGATTTGTATAAATTAATCGTCACATAAATAGAACAGTTTAACTGTTAATTAAATATTTGAAGGAGGTTTCGGAAAGTTAGATTTAGGCTGGCCAGCGATTGATAATAGGAAATTTGAATTTTGTGCTTGAATTGGTGAGTAATAGAGTGAAAGAGAAAGGAAAAGTTGGCGTTAAGGATAAAACGTCTTAAATATTCAATTATCTTCCATATATTTTTATAACTTTGAATTTATAATTTTTACTTTAAGCCATTTTTGTAATACGAGAAGCATGAGTCAGAAGAGAATCTATTTATTTTTTTAAAGTATTCTAAGTTTGTTCTCGTGGCTGTAATATTATTCATTCAATTATAATCTTCTGACTTTTCAATTTATAATAACATCTACATCCCTATTAAACGTAGTTTTAAACAAAAACAGAAAGTCGAATAGGCTAGTTGACCCTTTTGTTATTGGGCCCCAAATGATTAATTGCTGAGAGCCATCACCATTAAAAATTATTTAACTTTTTTTTTCTTTTATGGGATAGGGGGCAAGCGAGCTGACGGGTCACCTGATGTTAAGCAACTACCGCCGCCCACGGACACTCGCAACACCACTGGGGCCAAAAGTGCGTTGCCGGCCTTTTAAGTGGGAATACGCTCCTCTGAACAATACATTTTAAATTATAAATTACGTTTTTGCTTAAATGTCAAAAGCGCCTTACGTCCTGATGGTCAATGAATTTTCTGTGCCATAGCATCACGATTAATGTAAACAATTCAATTCGCACGCATGCCATAGCCGACAATTATGCTTGATTGGTTCCGACTGGCGTTTGACGGATTTTGACCATGCGTAGTAATTGTTTACATGAAGCGTTACTCAACAAATTTCACGAACATGGTGGGCCATCCACCTAGTGGGTTAGCAGATGAAAAAAAAATGTATGTATATAGAGTACTCACATTTTCTTTCATTATTTTTTTGGTGACTTTCTTCATTAATAATAAATGCACTTTGTTCATTCATATTCACGCACACAACGCCGTGTCGAAGACTGCCGAACTGAAACGACGTTAGACGATGCACGGCCTTCAAGCCACACCTCCATGCGCATCGGAGTGGGGAGCGTGAGGTTTTTTCGTTACGGAATTTCTGGATTCGGTCCCCGCGCTCAAGGCCCGCGATAGAAGCTATGCAATAGCTTAAAAAATAAAATTATTTATATTTATCGAATTTGGTATATTCGGACCCTTGTATTCAATACTATGTGAATGACACATTATTTTCATTACTTTTGATATGAGCCAATTAGCCTATTATTTTTCTATATATAAAATAAAGAGAATCTACCACATCACGTCACCACGTTCACCAAATCAATAGGATTCAATTTTAAGGAGCCTGCCTCCTTCAATCCGGGAACGCGTCAAATGGAACTATTAACACCGCAACCACTGTATATATATATCAGGACTTAACCTTCAGATGAAATGTGATTACAAGTACCTTTGCCAAGCCATTCCTCGTTGCAGTTGTGATGCTTGTTAATAAAAACAAAATGGAGTTTTTGGCGGGATTCAACTATGGCGGACGTGATTTTTATTTCAGTGATTGTAATATTGTTTCGGAGTGGGTCTTGTTGCGTAAAATCAGTGTAGTTTTGTGTAATAAGTGTCAATAATGATAAGCAATATGGAGGATCATTTAAATAATCGTCAAGTGGTGTGAAAAAAGATGGGAATTTTATCGTGGTAATCCACCTCATTGAAGTCACAGTGTCTGCCATCGATCGTTTGACGCCAAACTCTCCCAAGATGCATTGAAATGCATTACACTTGCATTTCAATGCAAATACTGAAGAAATATATACCGAAGACTTGGCTGTATGGGCTTCGTTCCCTTTGCCTTCTCTACGGGAGAATTAAAAAAAAAACAACATATTTACTGTCAACTACTATTTCTCAATTACTCTATTTCTTTTTTCTCTATGTCTGTTACCCTTACAGTTACAGAAGGTTTTAAACACCAGTCTACTGTGGAAATAAAAACGATTTCTTAAACCTCCCGTTCACTCTCCCGAGGGATCAGCAGTTATCCCCGATATGAAGTGCTTGAGCAACAGTTGGTTCAGTAATCATATCTTTCTGTCTTTCTAAGCGAGTTCGTTGAGTTTGTTTTATTACTTTATATTTTTAAAGTATTTACACGAATATTGTTCTGCAAAGTTACTTTTATACGAGTTGGACAGACAAACAAAATATTCTGTTCTGTTTCTTACGTTTTAGGCAATTTCGACCTTTTGTCCTGGAAGGAGTGCGATGAAAAATTTAATAATCGAATCGTGCATACGTAATACTCATATTATAAATGTATATGAATTTATAACGAACCAATTTTTATATTCTTAAAGCCGTACTTTTGACATTAAGTGATTCTTTTTAGACTACCTGTCAAATTTGTATACAAATGGTTGCATGTGACTGTACGGTATTATTGTATGATGAATATCTCTCCCCTAAATGTATAAAAACCAAGACATATCAGGTAAAATGTGGGTATATACCATTCATCTTCTGTACAGGCGTATATTTACGTCTATGTCCAAAAAACAAGAAAGTGAGTTAAGAAAACCCTGGTAAAAATGATTTGTTTGAAACCTTGGAAGAAAAGAAGTCACCGTATTGCACTTTGTATTTTATGAAAGATCCATAGATTAAGATTTTTTTCCGCTTACGCCGAAAAGATGTAAACGTGGGAGCAAGAAATCCTAATCAAGTGAATGAATGACAGATATGTTATGATATCGCGAGTTGTAAGAGGCCATAGCGTCCCCGTTTGTTCTGCGATACGAAGAAATTTGACAATAACTTAAATTTTTTTGTCATGCTTCAAAGCCGCATATGTTACAAAATAGAATGGTGAGGCCGGAGGGGGAGGGACCGGGCGCACTAGTAGTGAAGGGTTGCCCTCAGGGAGGCGTGCTGTCCCCTCTCCTCTGGAATTTAGTTGTAGATAGCCTCATCACACTGTTAAACAGCATGTACTACTTTACAGTAGGATATGCAGACGACATTACCATCATAACAACGGGTAACTATGCACAACTAGTATGTGACACATTACAGGCAGCACTAAAACACGTGGAGCGTTGGTGCGTTAAACACGACCTATCCGTCAACCCCAAAAAGACGGAACTAGTGCTGTTTACAAACAAACGAAACGTCGGAGACCCGGCGGCACCGAAATTATTCGGCACATCACTAAGAATGGTAAGCGAAGTCAAGTATTTAGGGGTCATACTAGACAACAAGCTACTATGGAACAGCCACGTGGAGCAGAAACTGAGGTCGGCGAGCATCGTCCTATGGCAATGTCGTAGGATGATAGGTAAGCGCTGGGGACTTAACCCCAAGATCATCAGATGGCTCTACATGACAGTCATCAGACCCATGGTAAGCTACGGCTCACTAGTATGGTGGCCCAGAACAAACCTGACAACATGTGCAAACAAACTGAAAGGGTTTCAAAGACTAGTCTGCTGCGCCATCACCGGCTGCATGAGGACAACTCCCACAGCAGCTATGGAAGCGATGCTCAACATCACACCACTGCACATCCATATACAACAAGAGGCTGCGCAGGCAGCGCTTAGATTAAAACAACTCAAGCTGGTAAGGTTCGGAAAGGTGAGACACACTGATAGCCTACTACACACCTGGGTAAACACTCCACTGGTAGATGCAATATGCGACAAAGTGGAACCAGCCTTCGTCTTCGACAAGAAGTACAAGGTACACTTGTCGAAATATGAGGGTGAGGGAATTCACCATAGATCGCTGACCATCTACACGGATGGATCCAAGACAGGCACGGGTACGGGCACGGGGGTCTTCTCTGACGACCTCAACATACATTTGTCCGTCCCGCTAGGACACACGGCAACCGTTTACCTAGCGGAATGTGCCGGCATTCTAATGGCCGCTAGAGCTATTCTTACAAGGGGAGTCACAGAACACAACATCACAATCCTCTCAGACAGCAGGTCGGTCTTGCAGACTCTGTGCAGCAAGGTGACAGTCTCCAGCCTCATTAAGGAATGCCATGACATTCTCAACAAGGTAGGAGACAAAAATGATTTAAATCTTGCATGGATCAAGGGCCACAGTGGGGATAGAGGTAATGATGCGGCAGACGAACTAGCACGAAGGGGCTCGGCGATGACACCCATGGGTCCGGAACCGATCATACCCATTCCCATGAGTTGGTTTAAAGGTAGAATCCAACAACACACGACATTCTTACACAATGAATACTGGAGCAACCTGGATGACTGCAGGCAGGCCAGACTTGCACTACCACGAGTTGAGCCACGCCTATCCAGGGAATTAATGCGGCTGGATAAATGTAGGCTGCGCCTTGTAACAGGCGCAATCACAGGACACAGTCTTTTTAACAAACATCTTTTCAACATAGGTGTCACAGACAGCCCGCTATGCAGGGCGTGCATGGCGACAGAAGAAACAGCTTCCCACGTCATGGTGGAGTGTGACGGGGTAGCAGAATGCCGGGCTAAGTACCTGGGCTCACCGGGTACCCTCCGGGAGGCCATCAGCGACGTGAAGGCGCTGGGTGACTTCCTGGCGGAGCTTGGATGGCTGGAGTGATCCAGAATTCACCCTCCGACGCAAAACAGGCGCAAACTGGACGTCGAGTTGCGGAAACCGCCCGTATTGATAAGAAGAAGAAGAAGAAGAAGAAGCCGCATCAATGTATCTTGTTCATCCTAAATGTATAGTATATCTAAAGACATACAATAAATTTTCCAAATTTTTTTTATTTATTTATTTAATAAACAGAATACAGTATTTTCTTTATATAGATAGTGAGACAAAAACCAGAAAAGGTTTGTTCGCTCACTATTATCATCGATAAACTTAGTCACGTTTATAAGTAGGTAGGTATTTCATCAATTACCTTATAACAAGAAAATTACAATCTTTTAAAGTGCTACCTAGTGGTGAATTGTAAAACTACGCTGAACACACTTATCATCAAAGAAAATTGAATAGAAAACTCTTGGACAACATATTTCAACCAATTTATTTTCTGTATTCGATGTCTCTGCGATTATTGCCCCGTCTCTCGTGCAAGTAATTCTTAAGCTTAAAATATTAGAAAGTGTCAACACGTCTGAGACTATTGAGACCAACGGCGAAGGAGAGAACCATTTCTTAAGTAAAGAAACCACAATTTTTATTAGAGGCTCAAAGTTAATAAGTGAAGTCTTGAAAGGTTATATTATTGTAGGATTGTTTTCGTTTCTTCTAGCTTCATTCAAAGACAATGCCCCAAGGTTAATATTTTCATTAAAATAAAATTTTCATTCACTGGGTACGGAGTGAAAATAGAAATGATTAAAGAGAATAGATGTTTTTTACAAGTTTTATGACCATTATAACAATATGACATAAAACTGTTTGTCACAAAAGCCTGTTAAGTTCATATTGATTAATTATTCTTCTCATACAGGGAAAAGACATCCTATACAAGCCAAGCCCAGCTCAAAAATTTGGCAAGAAAGTAAAAAATATTGTATTAGAAAGATTTAAATTTGATAGTATCTGGTATTTCCGGACCAGTACGATATGAAAAGAGCGTATTCCCACTTTAAAGGCCGGCAATGCGCTTGCGAGTGTCAATGGGTGACAAAAGTTGCTTACCATCAGCAACCCATCTGCTCGTTTGCCCTTTATAATAAAAAAAATATTGTCTGAACTGTTGACTAATAATTAACAGAAATGTATTCCATTTATTTAAATTGTTTTCGTGTAACGTGTCTGTTAAAGATGTTACATTTTAGTACAGCGACCGCCATCGCTCTTAATACGTAAAGATACAGTCCAAAGTCGAATGATTAAATTCCCTCGTGAACTGCAATGTCTGTAACACAAAAGAAATAATCCTCATGCCTGCTTAAAACGGGAAAGGAAAATTAAAACATTGCCGTGGAATTACATCCGCAACTTCCGTATGTAATGATATACAGAGCGTCGTAATCCTACCAAAATGCAAAGAAGCATATTTTCTGAGCCATAGAATAGAAACAGGGATACCATTATTTTCCTGGCTAAACGCGGCTGAATAGGATTGCCTTTTGGAACTTTGCCTTTTAGATATTAAGGCCTTACATAATTTTCGTAAGGAGAATGTAATGATGCTAGTTAATCTGTAACTTCTAACATGTCTGATATCCTTCGATACCATTAAATATTGTATCATAATAAATTATAACATATAATTCATTATTGTATTTTAACACTGTTTCAATGTGTGTCCGCAGTATAGGCGTACTACCGTAAGCTTCTACGCCAGATTCAGAGTCACCGATGTTAATTTGATTAAAATTTTATAATTTGCATCAATATAAATTACAAATGAGGAATTTAATTAATGCCGTAGTTAAAGTTTAGTTTATAATCTTCTTTTAGTTAGTATATTTATTATTATTTATTTGGTATTATTATTATATACATATTATTGTTAATACTTTTATTCAATTCAAGATTAAGATTTATGTCTGTTTATTATTATCTGTGAAAAATTCACTGATTTATGTATTTGTTATTGTGTTTTATCCTTTATGTTTTATGGTAATTGTTTGTTTCCCTCAAAATATATAAACAAAATAAAAAATAAAATAAAATAAAATACATTTATTACGAGACCACGTTTATTCTCTAGTCATAGATGTTCATTTGTCATATTGCTGGTTGAATAAGTTAATAAAACCGTCAACAACAGCAAACGGGATCTATGGCATGACCAGCCTTCTGTAGCAAGAAAAAACGAAATCACCACTGCTCACCCAAGATTTAACCATAGCAAATGGTCCTACCCGTCTCTTCACTTCGTAAAAGGCGACTAATGGACTTAGAACTGCACAGCAATCCAATAGCTTATAGCGGGGATGGGCTTACCACCAGTCACGCTGAGTGCAGTCACGCTTGGAGAAGCGCGGTCTATGGCAATGGACTGCTTCCGCAGTGCTTTTGCCTAGTCCCTGACTAGCCCTTAGGGGATAATAGTCGTGATTATATTATTATGTATGTGTGTAAATTGTCCTAAAGTTTAAACATGGCAACGTCCAAGCCACATACGCTAGTATAACATAATTTACAGCCTCCTCAAACATCGGTTAGAGAGTAATTATTGACCTTGGTATAAACTGTTCTAAGTTACTAACTTAATGTTGGTTACCATAACTAAGTTACTTGAGTAGCTTATTATTCACAAAGCGTTATATAATAAAAGCACATGATGTTATTATAATTAATTTCACAATCGAATATTTTCACACACATTCACATTTTTACACATTTTTTTTTTTACATTTTTTTTTTTTCACATTTTATTATTTTGTTGTTTATAATGTAGAATTGATCAAGATAATATCTATGTAGAATAAGATAAGAGAGTTAAGATCCATCACAACATATAAAAGATATAAATTATATATATCATATTATCATCATAAATCAACATCATATATCATCTATATAATATATTTTTAAGTGTATTTTATTATTATGTAAGCATCCATGTTATCTAATTTATAATATACCTACAGCCTTCCTTTTTTGGTGATCTATTTTCTGTCCATCCTAAGGTTGTCATGAAAATATCGCTCCTAGCGATGAGGCCGCCCATTGTACATTTGAGTTTTCTTAAGTTGTCTGTTTTGTTTCTATAAATATGTTATATGTACAATAAAGTATAAGTAAATAAAATAATAAATATAATAATACATTTATATCTGCATACATATCTAATATATTGCTAAATAAAATATTTAAACTCGTTTATAGCATTTATGATATAGTATGTAATTTTATTTATGTATTTGTATATAATATATTATATAATTTATATATAGTAGTTTATATATGCACCTTATATATGTATATTACACCTACCTTGACTTTAATTCTCTCTCTGCCCAAAGGTTGCGGAAGATATTGCTATTTGCTATAAGGCCGCCTGTGTTGCATTGTATTTTTTTTCTTTACTATATTTCTGTGTTTTCATTAGTTGCAATAAAGAATTTCATCTATCTATCAATCTATATCTCATGTATATATTTATTTGTATATGTATATGATGCGATGGATGTGTGGAGTCACAAGAATGGATAAGATCAAGAATGAGTATTATAGATGAAGTTTGAAAGTACACATTACAAGAAGGATGCTGAGCATGGATGTGGACGGACCTAGAGTGAGAGGAAGACCAAAGAAGCGATGGATTGAATGCGTGAAGAATGATATGAGAATAAAAGAAGTGGATGCTGAGCTGACGAGTGACAGAGGATGAAAAATACATGTTGTGCCGACCCCGACTAGAGTGGGAAAAGGGCAAGAAGAAGAAGAAGAAGAAGAGTATATAGAATAAGATCAAGGAATTAAGTGTGGAAGACCTTTGCTAACGTAAATTTAGTTTGTACAATATACACATAAGCTTGACGACCTCCGTGGTCGAGTGGTCTGTATGCCGGTCTCAAGGCGTCGCCATCTCGGGAGATTCTGGGTTCAATCCCCGGTGGGGGCAAATGTTTGGGTGATGAATTTTCAGGAATTTCTTCTCCAGTCTTGGATGTTTATTCAAGATATTAATTTGTATTTATCTATTAAATGTATTTATCCGTCATCTAGTGTCCGTAACATAAGCAGCATTAGTTGCTTAAAATTGGGCTAGTTGATAGGTGTGAATGTTTAAAGATATTTATTTATTTACTTATTTATTATCCACATCCATTTTGTATCCATAATTATATCATGATGATTCCGAACATAGAATTCCAAAGATACCGACCAGAAAAATTCAAAAGAGGCCTGAAACGTCGACTTGTGCTTCAGCTTCCTTGCCTACTTTCGTTTATGGGTGCATCGACTGCTTACTGATAAGTAATTAGCTAAGATCTTTATTAAAATATAATGATTAAGGCCATTATTATCTACAAACAGTAGCCAATAAAATAATTATTGTTTTGCTACCGTACAAAGGTGACTCCAGTAGAAACTGAGCTAATTACAGTAACTAAGACGTAACCAATTTTATAAAATTTCGTCACTCAATTTCACACTCTATCCCAAACACATTAAGGAAGAAAATCTGTAACAACAATACAGTTTTGTACGTTGTTGACTCGACACCATTTAGCACGCTACCTCAAAACAGATAAACACTGAACCCATTCCTAAAACCCATAAACAGAACAGATAAACTTTCAACTTTATTTATAACGACAATAGGTCGTAAACTAGGACTGGGAATACCTCGTGCTGTTTCCGTAATGAAATCAAACGTCCAGGGAAATCATGACGTTTTATTAGGTTAGAATAAATTGTTGCCATTCAAACCAATTAGTCTCGCAGAATGTTGGTAAATATTGAGCTGTTAATCAGAGAATTTAATTTAAGTTTTTACGTTTTGTCGAGTATAAAATGCCATATTTTTGTTTTAATTCCGCTCTTTGTTTTCATTATCCTTGGTATTTTTCTTTGTTGGTTGGTGTTTAAGATCAAATAGTGCTTGAAAATGTCTATAGGAAATCTAGTTCCGAAAGTCGCCAAGAGATGGCGCTGCACGGTGTTGCATCACGCTAACGTTAGCGCGCGATGCAATGGATATGTATTAGAAGGTCACATTAATAAATTGTTACTGATATAGAACAATTTCTCTGGTTTTATTTTGAACCTTATGAAACCCCATTAGTACAGAACTACAGAGTAACCAGCCAGTACATTGGTCCATACATTGGTCCAAGCATTAGTACAATCAGTTGGACTTTTTTTTAATTCTCCCTATAAAGGGCCGGCAAAGGGAATATAGCTCTAATTAATCAGCCATGTCTTTCGTAATAATAATATGTTTTCAGTAATTTACATTGAAATACTAGCGTAATTCAATGCATCATCGGCAGACACTGTGGTGTGACGATGAGGTGGATTACCACGATAAAAACCCCATCGTTTTTTACACCACTGGACGATTATTTCAATAGTCCTCAACATTACACAAAATTACACTGATTTTACGCAACAAGATCCACGCCAAAACAATATTGAAGTTATTGAAATATAAATCACGTCCGCCATACTTGAATGGCGCCAAAACCCTCTTTTTCATTTTATTTTGAACAGCTATTCATGACGTGGGAGAACGGCTTACCCGTGCATGAGGTCACTGATTAAAAATAAAGAAGTAGTGTTGACAGCATATAGATCGGTCCTATTGCTCTCGACAAAGGACTAGACAAAGGGTGGGTAGAAACGCAATAGCGACCGGGTCCAACGGCTTAACGTGCCTTCCGAAGCACGGAGCAGCTCAAGATCACAAAGTTTTGGTCACCATCCACGGCCTGACCATGGCGAAGGTAGCTTTGTCTTTCATCGAAAGCCAAAGCGAACTACTACGCTACCGGGCTCCTCATGATCGTTCTACTATATGTATTTATGTAGTCCTTAAAGTTCGACCTGTGAATTACATACTTAATCCACCTTTGAATACTAAAGCATTGTCTCCTATATTCTAATATTGACGGCCGTTCATCGTCAGCTGCTCGTTAATCTTTGGTGTCGATACCGGCTGTGCCAGATTTAGTCATGCTGAAGTGTACATAAGGTCGATATCATTATAGCACAAACGGAAAATAATGGCATTAGCAATAACTGCAGTACATAAATGATGCTTAAATAATATATTATTATATTTAGGTACACTTACAGATTACTGTCATATCCTGACTAAAATAACAATTGAGATAAAAGAATTTACTAGACAATAATCCTAATTTAGCGCACACAGCGTGTTCAATAGATATGTTAAAAAAGGCAAACATTCAGTTAACTAGTAATAACACATTTGGGCTTAAAAAAAGACTATGTAGAACTGTCAATAATACAATAGGTTAATTGTCTTGGACAACAAGTGTAATATTGTGTTCTTTTTATTTTTTCGAAGTGCATCTGTGTTGAGATACTCTCCAAGCCTCTTGTTAAATAGTGAACAGTATTGCAAATTGATTGAAGTTGCATAATTTGATTGGATTGGTACCAATTCAATACAGATAAAGTACCAAAATGTTCAAAATGGTAAAAATTTTACTGGATCTGTACCAATCCAAACAAATGACAACACTGTTCAAGATTTAACAAGAGGTTTGTTAGTATCTTAACACACATGCACTTCGAAAGAATACAAAATCCGCAATATTACACTCATTACCCAAGACAATTAACCTATGCACCAAGGAGCATTTTTGAAAATGTATTTTTTATGAAAGTCATTAATAATTTAAGATTTTACAAAATTATTTTTACAGGATTTCTTTTAAAATATGTTCATTGTTATTTATTACTTAAAAATAACAAAACCTTTTTTTTTATTTCGACTTGGTTCGATTGCCGGTTAGGTATGAAAGTTGTAAAGAAATGGATGCCATTATTAATTTATCTAAAATCGATGTCATGGTTCCTAAGAAAAGGTTTCGATATCTTTCATAGTTTCAGATTTCTCCCCACTCTGTACCATTTGGATTGATCACTCTGTAATGTCTAAGGACTAAATCAGAGCAACAAAACACTTCTTAACTAAATCAAATAAAGCCATCAGACCACTGTCTCATTAACTAACAAGTGCTTGATTGTATCAGATTAATTAAGAAGATATTCAAGTGCCTAAACCTAGCGCTGGGTGCATTAAGTTCCTTAACCAACTTTTAATTCAGTTACTCCGTTCTCTCCACATTTAAATTAGAAGTGGTCTTACAGTAAGTTCCAAAGTTAATTTAAACGCAGACTTCTCACTTCTGTACAATATGGTAGGGTGATGAACAAGAGATTTTGAACTCAACATCGTATATATTTTTTATTAGAGGAAATACTGACTCGGGCTAAAACAAAATACTATGATAAAATCAAAAAATCTATACATATAATAAAACCATAAAGGTGTCTGTACATAGCAAAAAATGCTTAAAATCAAGTAAAAATAATTTAAACTATTTGTTTCTTTGTATGTTTTTCTGTTTGTACGGGATAATCTCTAAAATGGCTGGACTAATAATCATGAAATTTTGTATGGTGATACCTTATATTCCTGGTCAACAACTTAGATTCTTTTTATTCCGCAATATTAAAGGGTTCCTGTAGGATACTTAAAAACCAGTAGCCGCAGATGAAGTCGCGGGGAACAGCTAGTATTTAAATATGAACACGTAAGGTCTTTGCCAATACACGCGGTCTAAGCTCGCGAACAGAGTGGCGGTTGTTTAGCATGAATATCTTGGAATTTATTTAATAAAATGTTACCTGTTGCCTAATATGAATGTCTTAGTATCATTATACTAGACAACAGGCCGCGACCCTGGCCGCGAGCTTAAGCCGCGTCTGTCTAGTAAAGGCCCATAAAGCATACCATAAACAACAATCCATATAAAATAAAATTGAGGTTCCTCAATGTTATTACACATTTTGAGAGTTTTCTACGGAATATCTCTCTCTTTCTAAGGAATATCGCTCCCATCTCAAAGCGAGACTACCATATTACAAACTTCTTCCTCTTGACCGCAGACAACATAGAGCCGCTCATATATTAAACGACCTTAGCCTCTCCGATAAACTTGACACTGTTCTGTGCTTGACACCAAGACTATGCGTAGAGATGAATCATAGCTCTGCCTCTTCTACAGCTACTACTACGGGGAGTGTTCAGAGGAATTGTTCCAACTCATAGCGGTCGCTGCCTTCCGGGCTTCGCGACGTCAAATCCATCCCCATAGTTTCGACACGAAGCTCGGAGAAACTCGAAGCTCGGAGAAAACACGGAGAGCGTCACGTAGGACCACAGCTTCGATTCGATTCAGTCCCGAGCCAATGTCAAAGGCACGGAAACAGCCAATATTCACATACGTATCAAAAGACGCGACTCGAGGAAATGAATCATGATGTCTGGAATCATCGCCTTATATAGGAACGATCCCAGACATTTAATTTTGAAATAAAAAGAAAAGCCAAACAGAAAAGTAAAATGGTGCGTATTCTCTCGGTAGCTATAAGACAGAAAGAGAAATAAAACAAAATATATAAAACCTACGTCTAAGTAAATATGGAAGGATGACAATTGATACGTCATGTCAAATAATTAAAATATTAAATATATTGAAATAATGAAATGAGAAATCGAAAATACTACATAAAATAATATGAAACGTTAAGAGAAAAAGCATGAAAATAGATTCGCCATAGATTAAATATATAAGAACTAACCCGAAAACCCTTACAAAATGAGATAAAAAAGAGATAAAGGCATAAATAGATAACCCCATACAAATACAAAATATTGAAATAACTAACTAAAAGTACAAAATGGAAGGGAAGGCTCTATACTACATGATGCGCTACGAACTAAAGATATATCAGCTACCGAGAAAACCCTTGCAAACTGAGAATTTTGAAAGTTATAGCCAAAAATACACCACCCATACAAATAACAAAAACCTTAAAAACTAGCTTAAAACTAAAGAATGGAGCGGTAGGCTCCATGCTACAACATCGAAGCTATGGAATCAACTGTCACCAGAAGTATTTTCAGACCAATACGACCTTCAAAGATTTAAAAAGAGAGCGTATCTCCTCAAGGGTCGGCAACGCATCTGCAGCTCTTCCGGTGTTGTAGATGTCTATGGGCGGCGGTAATCACTCACCATACGATTTACATTAATTTATTACCTACCTAATTGAGTATGAAATGAGCCTCCTCGACCATCATTTTGAGCATTAATAATATGATGTACAACTAAGATTCATATAATGTTATTCTAGTTTCACGTAAATTATCCACAACAAACTTAGTTCGTACGAGCGGAATACTGTCCACTCCAGTATTAGAATATTCCTCAATAAACTGGAAAGAAAAAGAAGAACTCGCAAAATATGTTGACACTTCAATTTGTATAAAATAATGGATGTCATTGTAAGTCGTGCGGCGTCCAAGGCAGGGTGTGCATACAAAGAGTCCGTAACCAAATTTAGCCACCGTTCTGGAATAAAATGAGAACAGTATACTAAAAGGGGAACATACCAATCTAGACTTAGCGGTGCGTTTACTCTGTATAGGATCTTTGACCAAATTAGGCAGACCTAGGCGAACGTCAAAAGGCCAGGTCAATAGTACCCGAAATCGCCGAGCATGTATGACGACTGTAATGAGAGTTGATGAAGCGAAAGATATATGCAAGCATCGTAGCAAATGGAAGGATGTAATCTCTGCCTACCCCTATGGGAAAAAGGCATGACTTATGTATATATATATGTCGGTACCGTCATCAGCCTATATACGTCCCAGTACTGGGCACAAGCCATGCTAGCCCAATGCGGGTTGGTAGGTAAACGATTGCCAATAGCGACTGGGACCAACGGCTTAACGTGCCGAAGCACGGAGGAGTAAGAGATCACAAAGTTTTGGTCACCTATCCAAGGCCTGACCATGGCGAATGGAACTTTGTTTTCGATATCGAAAGCCAAAGCATACTAAGCATTTTGTCACGGAGCTCTTCATTTCAAAAGCCTGCTCAAACAAATTACTTTGTTTATCTTTTTTTTTGTTTTATCTAGTCAGTAGTCATAATAATCACGTCATCCTGAAGTAGTAGGTAGATTCCCTTTCAATATTTGTAAGAAAAATAGATGTAATAATGTTGTTATTCTTATTACACACTACTTCTACCTCAAAGCTAGACATAACACATAAAAAACGAAAGGTATCACTGAATACTTGCCAACTGTGGCATTTTATAAAGAAAATATAATATAGAATTGCAAGGTCATTCACTTGGCAATTTCATGAAAATACATAGCGCGGTTCATGCTACTGAAGAGGGGAGTGCACTCATAAAAATGGACAACATATTCTATGCACAATATCTCTATTAGAATTTCAACATGACCGCTATTGAATTTTATACAACGCCCATGTGTTTTGGAAGAAGTTAATGGCAATTGAGCATTACAGGTGTTAAATTATTGTCCTTGTCCTCAGCCTATATACGTCCCACTGCTGGGCACAGGCCTTCCTCATGGAGAAACATATGAGGAACCCCAATGCGGGTTCGTGGGTAGAAATAGTTGCAATAGCGACCGGGACCAACGGCTTAACGTGCCTTCCGAAGCTCAGAAGAGCTCGAGATCACAATATTTTGGTCACCCATCCAAGGCCTGACCATGGCGAAGGTAGCTTTGTTTTCAATCGAAAGCCAAAGCGTACTAACCACAACGCCACCGAGCTCATAAATTATTGTAATAAATTATTCCTAAATTATTGTACGAAAGCTTATTTTCGGAGATTCCAATGTTTTTGCGAAAAGCGCATAGAGAATTCAATTTCAATTCAGCCCGGACTGCATTTAAGTACTTCACTTTGGCAGATTATTTGCTTGATCCAAAGGAATTGCACGAAAATTATTTTATCTTCTTTGTAAAGTAAGAAAGAATCTACAGGTAGATCAATATAAATAGGGCCTTTTAGGTCCCTAGCGAAATATTTTCGTTAGAACTATAGCGTTATATACATATATATAAATTGCTTTCCCAAATTAAAGAAGACGTTTCATTTTGGGCTTGGTATTGTACAGTACTCTGTAAAATAGATCATATTATGAGAATCCTCATAATATGATCTATTTTACAGAGTAGGAAAATCAAAATAATTCGATATTTCCTTAATATTGTTGGCACATGATGGTTAAAGATTTTGTAATGGTCAACTAATTTTGAAATATTTCCTATATTGGACATTTTTATTGTTACTAAATGAAAAACAATATGAAACGAGGCAATTATACTAGCTTATTTAGGACATTAAGGGCGAATTCGACCAAATTGACACGGGAATAGTAATACCAAACTGAGCTGCAACGATTGGTCGAATCTGCCCTGTGTCAAACGAGACATTGACACATTCGTGCGGGAAAAACTGCGTACACCGTTAAAATAATATTACTCGCGTGTAACTAATCATGAAAAAACTAGGATAGCTAATCGGCTCCGCCCTTAGGGCAGCTTCGACGAAACGTTTCAGCTCAGTTTGGTATTACTATTCCCGTGTTACTAAGCTCAATTTGGTCGAATTCCCCCTAAATGTTCTTATTCTCCTCAACTTTCAGATTTTGAAAGTCCTCTGTTTGATAAATTGACTAACTGTTATTCTGACATAAAGTTGTTCACAATGTTTGTGTACTTACTACAGTAAAAACTGACATTGATCAAGAGTCGCCATATTGACTTTGCAATGTCATTATGTTTGATAAAATGATTTGTGACATGAAATAAACCGAAATTATGAATTTTATTTACAAATTTTATTTACATAACTTTCTAGCTATCTACAATACCTAGCCCAGACTTCATACAATATTGTTGTCCTTTCGAACTCACTTCATTTCATATTACCTTTACTGCGTGAGAATAATCCCGTGATGAGGTGTCTCATTCTATCCTTTTTCTATTCTGAATCTTATTCTAAAATTTTACAATAATATTTGAAAGTTAGAGAACCATATGAGACGTATAAATAAGCTATTCTATTTCAAGTAGAAGACAGAATGGAATATCATTCTGACTTCTAGCAAGTACAGACAACAGCATATCAGACTCAAAATCATCAAAATTATTCACTATTATTATAAATTATTCACTATTATTATTATTTAAATTTCTGTCTAAAGTTATAAGATAAAATAATAAAATAAAATTAATAATAATTTAAATAATTTAAAAAAACATTGTTTAAATTATTAATTTATTTTATTTAATATTTATTTAAATTATTAAATTATTTTATTTTATTTTTATTTAAATTATTAAAATTATTTTATTTAATTTTTATTTAAATTATTAAATTATTTTATTTAATTTTTATTTAAATTATTTTTTTATTTTATCTTATAACTTTAGACTTCAAAAATGAAGCTACAAAAATGAAGTCTGTATGTAGTAGGTACACGCCAACTTTTTCCAGCAAAATGTTGTGAGAGAAATAACTTCTCCGCAGTTAGTTGAAAACTTGTAATTTCCAATACGCTCACCCTTGTCTGGGTCTAGGCTAACCAGTTTCCGATTTTCTTTCATTACTAGTTTTCGATTTCTGCCCCATTTTCTCGATTGGACGGCTAGAGTCGAAGTGATTTTGTTGAGGTACATATTAGAAGAATTAGTCACTAACAATTTTTTTGAAACTGTGTACACATTAACTTTTATTATTTTTTATTATCTAACTTTTACTATCGAGAAAACGGTGTTGTTTGTGCAAAGAGTTGCCGGTTTGGTCCCCTTTTTCTCTTGAACGTAATTTCAATAAAAACTCAATAATAACAATCCAATATCTCAAAATACCGAGACGAGAGAGGCGTTACGAATGTACCAATTTTAGCAAAACTCAATGACATTTAAGTCATTCAATATCCGCACTGTTTAAATCCATTTATGGCCCCAGCATCAATGTCAATCGATCGGTATTGTGTTCAAGAGTAGATTAACATGCCACTGTTGAACATATGCCTCCCCTAATTTGCGCCATTCAACCCCTTCTTCCACTCAGCATCAGCATCAGCATCTGCCAGTAGTGATATGCAAATCATCACTGCATCTTGCCGAAGGGCGGTTTGCCATCTACCTTGCTGAGCATGTACCTTTAAACTTACAAGCTATTTTAGCAAGCACTAGCTGTTGCCCACGACTTTGTCCGCGGTCACGACATCCCACGGGAACCCTTTGATTTTCTCTCAAAGTCTCAGTCCGATCGGTTTATAATTGACAAAGTTTCATACAAACTTTCATCCCCTATTTTATCTCCTTAAAGTAAAATTAATCAAAATCCTTTCAAAGCGGATGTCTACGTCATAACCTGCATGCAAAATTTCAGCCCGATCCGTCCAGTGGTTTGGGCTGTGCGTTGATAGATCATTATGTCAGTCAGTCACTTTTGAGTTGTATATATATAGATATTGCTTGCTTACAGTTACAATAGTTCTAACTGGCTGGTTTTGACCCACGGACAGGCTCTTATGTAATGCGAAATATGAAAGTTAACACTTCTGCTGCCTTACACTTCGAATATACATATACCCTTATTCAAAACGCTATTTAACTTTTAAGCAACAGTTTTCCTATGGTTAAGCAATTGCTTGAAACTTAAATACCTTTTATGAATAAGGGGCCGTGTTGTAGCTGCTCATTAAAAGAATACTACCAACCCATCTCATCCCTTGGGTGTCGTAAAAGGCGGCAACGAATGGACTTAGAACTGCACGACCATCCAATAGCTTATAGCGGTAACGGGCTCACCACCTGTCACGCTGAGCACATGTGCAGTCACTGCTTGGTGAAGCGCGGACTATGGCAATGGTTTGCCTTTGAGGTGCTTTTGCCTAGTCTCTGACTAGCCCTTAGGGGATAATAGTCGTGATTATATGTATATAAGAACATATGTATGTTATAGGCATACAGTAGTAGTAGTTATTTAATGTGTGTTTTTATAGAAATCATTTTATTTATTAGGTACATTTTCTTTCTTTCTTACTTACTAAATTTATTTTTTAATTCGACAACAAACCAAATTATTTTTGCACATCAACTTATATCGTCAGTGGATGCTAGGAATCACATGATATATTTTTATCTCAAGTGCCTACAGGCCATTGTAACAACTTAAATTCCAAGGAGGTATTGTAATGAAAGCCCATAGGTCAATGCCCTCTGCTTTTGTGGACTATTTAGGGTGCAGGTTTCAAATAAGCGGGTAGATTGTCGATCAGATAACAATCATTAACTTGTAATTTGAAACTTTGATGGAAACCGTGCCAGGTATCATTTTGAAAATTACGAAAGTGAAGTTATTTTGTTAATAACCGTTACTGTTGCGTTACGAGTGATTAGACTGTAATTCAAATGCTATTAGTCATCTATATAACTAAGGGCCTTGTTGGCGATGACTGAGACGTTACCTCCTTTTTATATACTTTGTCTATTATTATTTTTCTGTATTTTTTGATTGCTGTCTTGTCATATGAGCCGTCAGGTCGTAGTCGTAGCTTTACGTATTAATTGTTAAATAAATCCGTGTTTCTACCTTTTAACGTCTTTCATCTCATTTAAATACAGTCCACGCTCTCACTCGCTATCAGGCCTGTTAATCGAAAAGTAAAGTTCGAATTAAGCTAAGAACATAACTGCTAAGTAAAAACCCATCTTGCTTTTCACAATCCTTTGGAGGGATATAATTAAGATATAAATTATTTATCATGTTACTAATTATGACTTTACTTATCGATTGTGAAACAGTCCCTAAGGGTAAAATCGACCAAATTTCGATTAGCGACACTGGTATAGTAATACTACAACTGTTCATGCGAACACGGTCAAAAACCAGCAGTTGCAGGACTCCGCCATTACAGCGAATTCGAGCAATTAAATTTAAGCATTGATTGGTGTCCGAACACAGAAATTTGGTCGGATTCACCCTTAATGTTTAAATAGCAAACTGCAAGGGACGGCTATTTTCATAAAAAATTGTTTTGAAAAACATTGTAGGGTATAGTGGTTACCACTATAATCTTGAGTGCTCGATTGGGGAGGCACCTCCATCTCACAGAAAATTGTAGACAAATAAGACTATTCTATAGTGTTGTTTTCCTGCGTTGAGTATGGTTGGGAGTAGGGTCTCGAACCCAATGCTGATAACGTTCTGTTGATTTTTATAGGATAAGCAATGAGAGAGTAGTACCCATGCTATGACCTTTCACATGTGAGCAACTTACTTTCAGGCTAACTAACACGCCTTAGAATTTTTCGTATTCAGATAAATAGTTGTTAATACCTAACATGTCGTCATCAGCCTATACAAGTCCCACTGCTGGGACAGGTCTTCCTCACGGTGAAACACATGAGGAGTATGGGCCGTAACACCACCACGCTGGCCCAATGCGTGTTGGTGGGTAGAAATGCGACTGAGGCCAACGGCTTAACGTGCCTTCCGAAGCACGAAGGAGCTCGAGATCACAAAGTCTTGGTCACCCATCCACGGCCTGATTATGGCGAAGGTAGCTTTGTTTTCGATCGAAGCCAAAGCGCACTGACCACTACGCCACCGAGCTCCACCTAACATGTATTTCTATAAAAATACAATATACTTACTTCTAAATATCATCTTTTATCCATGAGTCCATATCTCGAGCTTGTCAGTGCTGACTTTAAGCTAAGCCTTGTAACGAGGCGCTATACCAGTATTAGCGACTCTTTGCCGTTATTGCGCTCTTCTCTGTCCATTTTCTCTTTGTTTCTGTTTTTAAACTAACTTAACTCTGTCTCTTTTTTTCATTGTTTTTGGTCTCTATTTTTATTCCTATCAGTGTGTCTGGAGCGGTTGTCTCGACGCCAATAAATTATAAAAATATTATAAAACATACATACATACTAAAATCACGCTTATAATCCCCGAAGGGGTAGGCAGAGTCTAAGGAGCACTGGTTCTCTAAGACCACACTTAGCCATACAAAAATTGGGTTTGGTCAGATGAAAAATATTATTAAGAAATGTAAATAATAAAATTATAATATATATTAGTTACAAACGATAACGATAAATGTTCAAAAGATTCAAATAACTTTTCCAAGTCACTATTATAAATAGCCCTACCTTTGATAATATATTTATGTTTTATGTTCAGTGATTTGTGAAATATACCTCTTTATACATTGTTTCAGTGTGTCTTAAGTTTTTTATAAATATATTCCACAAGTGACGACATCTCCGGGCTTTTTTTGTCTCCGGCGTCCCCAACGTCACAGCTTTATGTATAATAATAGTTTATATTATCGAAAGCCTTGTTTAATTCGCAAACTAAATATTCTATAGCCAATACAATTGACCTTATTACTCTAGTTCCTAAGATTATGTGGAAATCGTTAATATGCAAATAATGTACTGTGAAGCAGAGATAATTAGTATTCAACACCACCCTAAACTTATTTAACGTTTAAAAGATGCATATTTTATTACACAAATGCGGTCATAATCTTCTCGAGAATTACTATTGGATTTGCCTGCTGCAATCTTGAATTGCGAATGCGGTATTCTGTGCTCTCAAAGCGCTTCGTTTCTGGCGCATTTGGGAATAGTTTCAGAGAATTTACATTCGGAGGTAAGTGTAAAAGTTAAACCTGTCTTTTGGCTGCAGTACTTACCAGTTGCCCTACTCTGCAACGTAATAAATCAACATTCACTTAATGCCACATCAAATACCATATTGTCCTTTGATAATTTCAAAAAGATCTAATTTATGATATACCTACCTACAGTCTCTCTATCTTGGTGATCTAATTTCCGGTCCTACTAAGGTTGTCTTGAAAATATCGCTCTTAGCGATAAGGCCGCCCATTGCACATTTGAGTATTCTTAAGTTGTCTGTTTTGTTTCTATAAATATGTTGCATGTACAATAAAGTATATTATAAATAAATAAAGGTAAAAAATAAAGGTGTTCGAAATGACAGAAATCCAATTCATATCCATTGGTAAGAGAGACCTTACAATATATAACCTCAAACTTTCTTGATAAATTTTAAATACTTCTGTCTTTAAAGCTAAAGCCGTTTCATTAAGTATTAAAAATTAGTAACAAAAAAAACAAATAATAATTGTAATAATGACAATAGCCAAACATGCAAGCGTCATGCAAGTTTACATTAACCTCTATACATAATGGAGTTATGCAAGTTCATAAGAAATCACCCAGACATTTAATGATGCGAAACAAAACACACGTTAACTCCCTAGGACACACTTGCAGAATAAACTAGCACTACCCATCATATGGGTTAATATGTATAAATCCAGCCCCTATATCACTGCAATATTAGTCTACTACTATAATCATTTGCCATTGACTACAAGAAATGAAGAAATACAAATAATTTATAAAAAAACTTAAGTCATTTTTAATTACAAAGAGTTATTACCATTTATATGAATAAAAAAAAGATAAATTATGATTAAAATTTTATAGAATACATTTCTGTTGCACGCTTGAATATTGTTCTTAAACACCTAGTTAAGAATTTACCGAATGTTATTTTAGATTTTTCATAATATAATTTATATCTATATGTTGATAAGCCCAACGGGTATCATGTTGTGACTTACTAAATATTTTTATTTAACATCTACTTGATGTACTAAACATGAATGCAATAAAGAACTGTAGGAGCAGCAAATACTAAATCCTAGTGATCACAGCAATATTCTCTCTCATTCGTGTCAGATTAGCATTCATTTTACTCCGTCAGTCACTCAAAGGAAAAAAAATCTTAGGCCTTCTCCCGTACTAGATCCATTTGCATCTATACTTAATTTATCTATAATTATGGGTATAAGTATAGTGGGATAATTGTATTATCCCCCTTAATATCTAAGGATGAACTACTGAAAGGTTGATAGGACCTTAGCTAATGATATAAAACACAAAATGAATGTTGCACTCTTTTTATTCTCTCGTAGACTTAAAGCAACGATTGTCGATCAAAAATACTTACAAATAGAACTATAAATAGAGTTATTAGGTAACTTTACACTATACTGTACAATCTTGTATAACAGACAAATAATTGTAAACAACTTTCTAAATTTAAAGTAATCAAGCTTCAAGAATCTATTATAGGAAACAAAACAGTCTTTGTAATAAATCATTAATTTTTCAATCGAAGTTTCGTAATCAAAAACTTGAATCGTATACTCACAAAAATCAGTCACAGTTTCTACACTAAGATAAGAAGAATAGTATTGTAGTCTAAATCATTCTCATGAATATGAGTAACACAATCCATATCGTTATCTAGATAATTGATATGTTAATAGAATTCATCCATTTTGTTGCACACAAAAATTAACAATATTTGTATATGTACAAAGAATTAGGCGTTTGGACTACTTTTTACAGAGCAGTGAATTCAGTTGAAAATGTTGACAGTGGCATTGTAATGTCATTCACTTTCTCAGCTCCTTTATTATCTTGGTTGGCACCTGGGAGAGACCAAGTCGAACTACCGGCAGCAGTTATCCTCGGTCCCATGTTGTCGTAAGCAGATTTCAAAAAACATGTTCTACTTCGCCTTGGCAAAGTTGCTCCTCCACTCAACAGATCAGGGTATTCATCATTATGACTTGCAACTTGTACGGATATAAAAATATTCCCGTAAGGAGCAGGTAATGCGAATTCCGCGGGAGGAGGGGGAAATGATCCCGGCGGCCCTTCTATTGTTATCTGAACTGGTTCCATACATCGTTGTGTATCCTCGCTTTCCATTGACATGGATCGGTCGAGCATTTCGAAACCGTAAGATGACCCTAAATCGGCACTCGTTCTATCGCAACTAGCTGCTAACGACGTGTCTAAAAGCTTTTTCTCTTGATCAGTAAAACTTCTACTAGGTGGCACTCTCCGACGACGTGTTTTCCAACAAACACACGCAGCTACAAATCCTGCTGCAGTCATAGCGAGCAAAGATCCACCTAATATGAAAAAAGTTGAATAATTAGGGGCCACTCTCGCAGTTGCTGTGCGTGCTTTAGGTAAAAATATTGTCAAATACGCCGACGCTTCACCTACAGGACTCTTTGCACTACATTTCCATTCACCTGACAAGTCACTTGTAATATTAGTTATAGTAACATTCATCCACTGAGCACTTTTATTTATAAAATCGTCTCTATATTCATCAAAATGGTCCGTATGGTACTTATAGATAAGTATTTCACTAAACCTGTTTGTAATGTTACTAATATTCATGTTGTGGAAAGACCAGGAGAGTGTGGGTTTTGGGTCGCCTCGAGCAAAGCACCCAAATGAAATATCGGCACCAGATTCTGTTCTTATTACTGATGGAGTTGAAGTGGCTAAAGGTGGACACACCATTTCGATCCCTTTGAAGCTTCTCCACGAAATATGAGCCTTCCTCTCTGGTCCTCCACAAAACACATCTTCGTTACCGAGGTTACTGTTAATAAACCACTCGTGAAAGTCTCTTAGTCTACAATCACAGTACCAAGGATTATCTGATAATGTTAGCGTTTTTAAAACAGGCAAGTTGAAAGTGTTTTGATGTAGATATGAAAGTAAGTTTTGGTGCACATGGATAGTTTCTAATGCCCTCAAGTTAACGAAGGCAAACGGGTGAACAGTATGCAGTCGACACCGAGAAAGTTCTAGTTTCTTGAGATGCTGTAACGGCGGAAACTGTTCTGCAACTAAAGTTGTCAAAGGGTTGTCATTAAGAACGAGCAATCTTAGGCGATCATTGCCTCTAAACGTGTCAGGTGATAACTGGTACAGTTCGTTTTGAGAGAGATCCAACTCGATCAAAATGCGAAGTTCTCTGAAAGCGTTTGGATGTAAAGAGCGGAGGTTGGTCGAACTCAGGTTGAGGCGTTGTAGATTTAAAAGCTCGATGCTGGCAAAGACGTCTTGCTCTAATGTCCTTAATTGGTTTCCATGGAGGTCTAGGACTTGTATATCGGCTGCCAAATGAGGCACTTGAATGAGGCCAGCGGAGACACATGACGCGGTTTTCTTTCCTGACGACCATTTGCAGTGACATTCTTCGATATTGGCACAGTTAAGCCAATCACTTCCAGTTATGTTGGCCAGAAATAAAATCATCCAGCACCCTCTTCGTAACGCTCGAATGCCCATTTCATAGCAGCTGTTCTTTATTCCTCTACCTGTAACAAAATAAATATAAAGATTACACAAGGTAACTATTTACCGTATTTATTTAGCCTACGGTGTCGCCAAAACACACATACACACTATCCTCGAACGGGTTACACCGAGATTTTGCCTGATATGTATTGAGTCAGGGGGCGAGTTTGTTGCCATGCCTGGCACAATGCGAGGCAAGCGATATTAACGGCTATAAAATCGGCAAAGTTGATAAATATTTGTTTGTGACTACTCTAATTTCAATAAGATGCTAAGGAGGTTGACAGACGTCAACCACGATATCCTTTATAAAGACCTGTCGGAATTAATAGTACTCAAGAAGCAGTATCTTTCTGACCGATCTTGGAACGTGTTTCATAAAGATACGAAGTTTGATAGGACGTCGTTCAATTAAAGACACACAAAGGAAGATCTTGGCTTATATGAGGAGCGTTTATCGAAGATTCGACATTGGTGCGATGTTGAAGTTACGTTCGAGTATTTAGCTACTGACGAGAAATCTTTATGATGAAATACACTTGAATAATGTAGGGCGCGTGGCTAATGGTAGATCACTTCTAACTTTGGGGATGTGAATTTGATAACGGTGTATATGTATGTTGGTATATGTCGAAATTTATGAGTTGGGTACTTGATTTAGAGCGCAATATTCTATACGAAGATTACAGAACAGAATTACGGTACGTTCCGAAGATTGAACTTGAAGACTGGGCACTATTAATTGTTGGGAACTATGTACTTATGCTTCATTAGTTCTTGGTTAACATATTGTCCAAAGGAAGTAGTATGTTATTTAAGTTTGACAGTGAGATCTGTGAGATGTTGACAATTACTGCAACCAAAGCTTTTGTTGATACTAACCAAGAGCTCGAGTGTGGGTACCATTCAAATATGAAAGGTCCTTGATTTCATAGTTAAAATACATCGCTCTTTATTTAGTGTGAAAATTAAATAGTTGTGATTCATAAATGTGTCAATATTTTAGTTAAGAGGGTGTTCTTGTATAAGATTTTTTTGTTGTAATTTTAAAAAATATTTATTGAATTTACAAAAACATATTTGATTGCTGTGTCCTCTGAATGCTTGTATATCTCCTAATTAATAGTCAGATTATTTTTTTGTATGTAGCGCTTATTTTATTATTGTTTGAGTTGATACGTATATTTACGCCTCTGGCTCCCCCCACGAGATGGCGTTATGAAGCTGTTTGTATGGATTTAAAGTTGTGATGTTTAAGGTCAATGTATGTATTGCTGTGCCATAACAGTGCCTCTTCACATTTTATCTTGGCTTCTACGGAAGATCAGTGTTGTGAGGACATTACGTTGTCACAACAATTATACTGAGTAGTAGCCATTTCTGTGGCAATTTTTAAGCTATGGCATAGCTTCTATCGCGGGCCTTGAGCGCGGGGACCGAATCCAGAAATTCCGTAACGAAAAAACCTCACGCTCCCCACTCCAATGCGCAAGGAGGTGTGGCTTGAAGGCCGTGCATCGTCTAACGTCGTTTCAGTTCGGCAGTCTTCGACACGGCGTTAAGATAATAAAACCCACATGTATTGTAAAATAATAAAAAATATTTTAAACAATATTAACTTTTTTTATTTATTTAATAATAGAAAAATTTGTTTTCTTAACGGTCACCACGCTCAAAAAGTGTAACTTGAATTAATATCAAAGAAGAAGAAATACTGCATGAATAAAATAAATAAATAAAATTATAATTGCATAAGTTGATACAAAATTCTATGCAATAGCTTTACCGCGGCAGTCCCCGAGTGCCACACGTCTTTTCTTATTGTATTATGTGTACTAGATAATAAGTTAAGATGTCACAGAATAAATTCTTTTTCTTTCTCTCTTTCTTTCTTTCTATTAAAAAAAAAGATAAATTCAATGCTTTAAGTCATATGACTCAGACCATTGAGTTATTAATTTTTTGATCATGACATTAAACATTAACTTTGGCATATCAAAGATAATGTATACCGTTGGGATTTCGGTGTTTGTACAACTCATTGTTAAATGTTGATTCGTAATTTGGCCAATAGATGGCGCTGCTCCCAAGGACGGCATTTCTGAATCACGCTATTTAGTTTTTACATCGAATGTATATAGGCTCCGATTTTTTACATGTAATAAATTATTTTTGGTATGGTTTAAGACATCTTTTATTTAGAACCTTTTCCATTACATCAACAGGAGCGACCTGTTCTACCCATTACCCAAGGTTGTACAGTGTTTATTAGGTATTTTCACAAAGTTCGTCTTGCTAGAGGTATTATTCATTCTTAGAGCTGTTGTTGAGTATTTAAAACTAACAGTGATAGTCCATCAACCTCGTCACCAATTTTCTCAAAGTAAGATATACAAATATCTTTGCGTATTATTTCATTTGCGTTATCTATTAAAGAAGCACCAAAAATAATTAAACCTTTCTGCGATACTTACGCAATAATATTAGAACATAGTTATACCATACAATTGATATACATGGACTTAATAATTCAATATTGTTCATTTGCAAGCATCAAATTCCAGAAACAGTAATTTATTAGCCAGAGCCTAATTTTCAGAAGATGGGTTACCGCAGCGTTGGCTAGAATTTTGTAAGAGTAATTGAGTTCAATGGCCTGTCTGTGCTCATAATTCGAGCTGGAAAATTATTAATGTGTCCACAACATGTTAGCTTTAAAATCGTTTAGCTTGATAAAGGAGCAGAATGGATTTTGAATATTGTTCTAGTCCGTTTTAGTTTACATCTGTATATTATTATAATAGGTATAAATATAGCGAATGCTAAGTGTTTGACACTCAGTTGCTCAAATATTTTTTAAGGACGACATTTGTTAATTAGACATTACACACAAAACAGTTCTAGCTGATGTCTCTTTAGCATTGACAGGGTGCTAATGTCGTTTTGTGCAATGTAACACTTTGCTAAGGTGTTCTTTTGATACTTCAATAAATAAATATAATGGAGCATTAGAGTGAGAAATTTGACATTAAATTTGAAAGTTCGTTTCTGCAACTGGGTGTGAGTCTGTTAATTTTGAGCTAATTGCTATATCGTAATTTTCCTTTAACATAAGTATTTCTTAGGCATTTATTCTAATTTTGTGGGGTCAATATAGCCTTTAATATAATAATATGTCTTCCTTCTCTAGTATCGCTAGTTCCTCTCTTTTGATGTGTTCCATACATTCGATCCGTCTATGATAACCTCCAAAACCGAGTGGTTTTTACATTGGCAACAAGGTCTTCTCCAATATACTGTGTTTACGTTCAGATAGACGAGAAACATCTTTTAATCGCTTTTTTCCCTTTTCTACATCCATGCGAAGAAATTAAAATTGTTGCGTGTTTGAATAGAGTACATAATTAAAAGGTTAAAAATAGAAATTGTTTCATTTCCAGCAGTCAATGGCAGACAGCAGATGTCAATGCTAAAATTATTCTAGTTAAAATTACGAAGTCCTTCACTTTTTGACATTAAATAAACATTCTCAGCGCTATTTCATTATTGTCAACACAATGTTTTTGAAATAAAATTAAAATCTCAACTCGGCACGAAAGTAAATTCCAAACATAGTTCTCTAAGTCTTTAGCAAAGATGTAACATAATTGTCATTAAGATCAAATGAGCGCTCAGCAGCTTTAAGAATATTTATTATTCGTAAAAACTTAAGGTTTGCGAAATTCGTCTTAATTTACCAGGGACATTAAGAATCTTAAATCACCTAAAACGTTTGAATTATTAACCTATAAATAAGGTCGAAAATCCAGTAACATTTCCAACATTCATTTCTTTGGAGAGAACTCAACGCAAAACCGACGACTTCACTACCTATAGGTTCGCTTAATTAAATTAATGGTATTGCAAATACGTCTTTATTGTAAAGGTCTGACAGTTGAGGGCCGAAAGCGAAGAAATATTAAAATGGATTATGCACGACAACGTCTTGATCTCCGCTTCATAATTTGGTAATAAAGTGTCTCAATTTTTCATTACGATATGCTTTATTGCAAAATCAATAGGATTCAAATGACTTTGGAGGTTTAATTTAAAAAATTATCCTCTGGACTGACACTGAGCCTGTATTGGACGAGACACAATTGATTTCTATTGTGCCTACCAGCTTATCAGGTGATGAGATATTTCTGTCTGATGCACAATATTCTGAACAGGTGGAATAATTTTTTTTTCACACCTACCAAAATAAATGACCATACCACCTGCTGGTTAGCAGAAACAGTAGCTCTTGCCACCTCCACGTTGACGGCCGGTGCATTTTCACGCCTTAATGGAACTCATGTTGTCATCCACGCGTTTCTTACACTTACATAAATCAGATTTTCTGACGAATAGGTAACCATTAACGGAACTGGTCTAACTCTGGCTGCACTAAGCGTAAGTCCCTCTCACGCTCACCCAAGCGAGCAATTCCGCGGTGATTCGACTTCTGTTAAAGCAACTCTAGAACTGTTCCCAAGGCAAAACCCCGAGAAAAACGACTTTCTGACCTCCTTATTACATGTCCGTACGACATGTAATAAGGAGGGACAACGATCATGTCACCAGGAAAGTTATGGATTTAAAAGTGGATGAGCGTGTGGGGAGAGGAAGACCAAAGAAAGGATGGATGGATTGTGTGATGATATGATGAGGATGGGAGTGGGTGTTTACTTGGCGAGTAATAGAAGAGAGTGGAAGAAGAAGGCATGTTGCGCCGACCCCAAATAGAATTGGGAACAGGGCAGGTGGTATTTATAATAAATAAAACTTTACTGGACGATCGATAACATTTTCATCTGCTCAAATGCTTAGATAATGGATGCAATTTTCCGAAACATAAACCCAGAGCCACAGAGAAGGTTACACAAAGCTGGCATATTAATAGTGAGATTATTTAGCAGACATTTTTCTTTCTTATCATAAAATTTTTTATTATATCTTTATTTAACGTAACGCAGTCGGACAAGATACTTATTTTGAGCATAATTCATTCCTCTGCTTTGGATTAACTGATTGCACAGAGTAACTATTTGTACTTTGTGAATTGTATGAGTATCAAAAGTAATTAGTATTTTTAAACGAGTACATTAGTAGCAGTAACTGTGACATATAAATAAACACAAGAATTAAACCCCACATAAAAACATTTCCGTGTTGTCACAAAACTTCTTGTACATGACACGCGTGTTTATTATGGAAACCCTAACTTTGCTCAGAAACTCGAAAACATCCCAACTTAATCAAACTTATGTTAACATCTCTTGTACGAATACTGGTTCAACCATGTTGGAAGTTGCTTGTGTTCGTGTATTGATAGCCTATTTGGATGAATGAAATCATTTCGATTTTTAAATGACAAGGTGCCAGGTTTGATGCTAGGTCTGCCTAAAAATGTCTTCAAATTTGGTTTTTAAGGTTCGGAATTCTATTTTCAGGAGTATAACGCCATCCAATTGTTAAGAGTCCGCTGTACATCTGTCTGTCTAGCCGTGATAGTGTGATAGTGAGACAATTAAAATTTTCTAAGATGATGAATAATTTTCTTAAATCATGGGAACTTGCCCGATGTGCAAAGTAAGAGAAAGAAACTGAACTAACAAAACCCATGCTTTTTGTTTTTTGGTCACCTATCTACGATCCCACAATGGTAAAGGATGCTTAGTTACATAGTCTATGGGGATTTTGTTTCTTTGTGTAGCTATCACACCTGGAATCGATTCAAGTATTAATCATATCGATAAAGTTATTATAATTTTCTCTGTATACCCAAGATCTTGATCTATACTTAGTTTTGCTCAGAATTACGCCAACAACTTGCGGTTTTCATTTCCATGGATGGACTAATTGAGTATTTCTACCTAACTCTGGTGCGCACTGCGAAATATAATTTCTGAATCCTCTAACTTAGGCAAAATAACTTAGGTAGAATCTAGCGTTTCCTTTGCGTTCATGGCTTTGGTTTGAGATAATTTAATAGTTCGTGGCTTCGTAATAAGCAGTCTAGTTTATTCATTGATGAAATGCAGCTTATAACTACAAAGATAAGTTTACTAAGGGAATCTTCTTCTCTACTTCGTCTTCTTGACGGCGGTTTCCGCAACTCGACGACATAGTATCTTTGTATCTGAGGGTGAAGGCTGGCTACTTCAGTCATCCCAGCTACGTCAGAATGTCGCCCAGCGCCTTCGCGTTGAGAACAACCTCGTGGAGGTTACCTGGGTTTCCCAGGTACTTTGCTCAGTAGTTAGCTACCCCAGTGCATTCCAGAAGCATGTAGGTGGCTGTTTCTTCTGCCTCCATGCATTATCTGCATAGGGGGCTGCAAGATGTTCCAGTAGTTCTCATGAAGGTTTTGAGTATTTCTCAACACTATACCTTTGAACCAGCTTTTAGGGATAGGTATAATAAGTTCCGGTCCCACCGGATCTTGACTTGAGCCTCTCTTTGCAAGTTCGTCAGTAGCATCATTCCCCGAGAGCCGCTGTGTCCCTAGTCCCCAGTGCTGTAAGCTCCCAGTGGTTTGGTAATGGATATGTTCAGATCTTTGGAGAAGACGTCCCAGTACTGAGTGTGTTTTCGACATCTCCGTGAAGACGTCCAGTAACCTATGTGTGGGTTACGCTGGTATCGTCGTATTCTACTCAGGAAATATAATTCGATGTAATTTTTGTTGGTGTAAAAAGTTATCAAATTCTAACAAATGTAAGAGTTAGTTAGACCGTACAAGAAGTAACACTGTCATCTTCATTTAAGTCCAAAAACGCAAATTAAATGGCTAAATTCAATAAAGTTATAATTCAAAGAGAAATACACCTTGAAGTATGACATCGTTGCACCGCTGCATATATTGCTAGCAACCAGCACGATATAAATCGGTACCATAAATATTCTAAGACCAGTAAACATTTTAAAATTAAATTTTGCCTAAGCATTAGGAATCACTGTAAAAGAAAACAAATAAGCTTTTTCCTGTCGATCAGCCAGTTTTACTCAGAGTTGCAACATGCATTCCTCCTCGTCAATTTATCTTTATGCATTTTCTGTTTTTTTTTATATTTCCAAGATATTTATTAAACTAAGTTAATGTAACAGTTTGTTAATGGTTCCTGAGTTTATTTATGCTTGCTTGGCCCGTGTAATATTTTACTCTTAGCTTACCCCTGCTTATCAGATCGAGTATTTTTTATCATGGTCTTAATCCATGATAAAGCGTAAATAATTTTATTTCGATGTGTTGGTTTGCTTAGATCGTACAGAAAATATTTTAGGGGTTTCACTAGTGGGTGGAACAAATAAAGTATATAGAAATTGTATCTAATTACTTCTCCGAAAAAGACTCTGACAGAAGATACAAATTTAAGATTCCTTGTAAACAATTCAATAGCACTTCTTACTGTTAAAAATACAATACCTAATTGTAACTGTAAACTGTAATGTAGTATATGTATAATTATTTTTATAATTAGGTATATAAATAGCAAATTGTTCTACAATCATTTCCTAAAGTTTCACAATTGACTCGGATCTTTCTCTATCATTGTTTATTAATTGTTAATACTAACTAAGATCATCAAAAAGTATTTTTTTAGACGGGAGACCCTTTTTTGCAATATAAACTCAATGTAAACGTAATACAATTTGTTACCGTGAAACATTGAGTCGGACCCGATCTCTAATACGGTATGCGAAGGTATAAAGACCCAACGTGTGCTTTATCTAATTTGAATGTTCCGCTACTAGTTGCTAGTTGTGTTATATATCCACTGAAGGATTCTAAACACGTATTATTTAAATATGCGTTGGAAGCCGACACAATCCACGGAATTGAATACTGAACAAATTGATCATTAGTACAAAATAACAATAAGGTTTTAGATGGGCAAAATCTTGAAAAATTCATTTGAAATTATTGTTATAAATTTCAATAACTTTAATGTCTTCTTATTCATACCTTTGACTACTTTAGGTGGAGTTGGCATACCTAATCTTCCATCATACGAGTCTGAGAGGAGAGTGCAAGTCTCTCCTCTCAGATTCGTTTAATCAGCATTCACAGAAGTGCTGATTAAGAAGAGAACTTCTTCTCATGCCACACCTTGAAGGCTCATTCTGACTATATTACTCCTCGTCATTTTTGTGACTGACTCTAATTTCAAACTTACAATGTCTTCAATGTACTAATAAAAGACTCGACTACTGCTGACGATAAATCATTTATATCATCTGACAGATTTGATGAGGTATAAGGTAAATCAGGTGATCATGATGACTTGCAATAATGGCTACCACCGTTATTAAATTGGTATGTAAATAAAATTATAAGAAAGCGTTTTCAAAGCTAAAAGGCTGTAAGTCTTTCTTGCAAGAATTTAGTGCAAGCTATGTTGCATAGAAATTTAGGAGCGCTAAAATTAAAAGCAGCGTTCTAAGCTGCAGCTCCTAGTTACTATGTAAAGTTAAGCTCAGAGAAAATTTCCTCGACACAAACTAATTTAGATTTAGTTAGGGATGAGACCTGTTAATAATGTTTTGGAATTTGCAACGCTGCGGGAGTCGAGCGATAGGGTTGCTGTAGGTTGGCTTGTGACAAATTCAAGAACTGTAAATGTGCTTATTAATAAAATTAATAATGTCTCGTATCGTAATGTATTTAAAAACTAACATATTTGAGTAACCATTTGGAATGAAATTCAAGTTTTAGTTATTTTTGTTTATGGGTTTTTAATACACTTTATTGAAAAGTTTTGCATATTGTACTTAGTTCAAGAGGATGAAAATAAATTTTAAATGCACAGCTTTTATGTCTACTGTCTTGCCTTTCTTTCCACGAAGGGGTAGGCAAAGGTTTAAATGTCAAGCGTCAGTGATAGTAATTAATAAAAATAAAAACGAATTACATTTTCACCAACATCAAAAAAACTAGTCGTCAACCAAATTTGTCAATTAGTCGAGAACAAAGTCAGTGACGAGCTCGGCGGCGTAACGGCTAGTACGCTTTGACTTTCAATATCTAAAACAAAGCTACCTTCGCCATGGTCAGGCCTTAGATTCTGAACTTCCCCGAGCTTCGGAAGGCACGTTGGCCGTTGGTCTTGTTCCCCACCAACCCGTATTGGGCGGCTGAGGACAAAAGTCAGTCAACAAAATAATTAAAAGAGTTTGAAAGTACACGTTAACTGTACTGAACATACATACAATCTCGCTTGTAATGAGGCTTAGGCAGAGCCCAAGGAGCACTGTGTTCCTTAAGACCACATTTAGGCCCGTATTACAGAACCAAACTCTAACGTAGATCTCTGCTTGAGCGCAGTTAAAAAGGGATGGCGCTGTGTGGAATCAATAGCACCATCCCTCTCTAACAGTGCTCAAGCAGAGATCTACGCTTGAGTTTAGTTCCGTAATACGGGCCTTAGTCATACAAAAATAGGGTTAGTCAGATGAAAAAATCGTGGAAGAGTAACAAGTGGCTAGCTCGTCGCCTACACAATCACAGACCCAGTACTCAATACGCCCGTAGTCGCCTCTTACGACATGCTAGGCAAGAACAGCAGTTGGAACATTCTTTTTGTGTCCCGGACCAAAATTAGGCTCGTATTATGGGACTAAACTCAAGCGTAGATCTCTGCTTGAGCACTGTTACAGAGGGATGGCGCTATTGATCCCACACAGCGCCATCTCTTTTTAACTGCGCTCAAGCAGAGATCTACGCTTGAGTTTGGTTCTGTAATACGGGCCTAAATCAGTATGATGATAATAATTTAAACGATTTACTAATGTATGCGACATGTGCAACTTTTATTAATAAGGCAGAATATTTCCCTATTCTAATTATGTAAATGTACTCCCCGACACGAATCTTGGGGAATTTAACGTATTTGAATGTAAAACAATGAAGTTAAGTAACTTGAGGCAATTTTCGGGTTATCAAGCGTGTCTTATTAAGTTTCGATTATTGTTTTCGTCCATTAAATTTATATAGTGATAGATTTCAAGGGGCAATTTCTGAGAATATTATTATTGAGACAACTTTACGTGTTTCTAAAAATTCAATGCATAGGTATTTGTTAGAAATACAGCTAATGACAATTATTTCAAAATGTCTGAACTGAGCTTACATTTTTCTTTATTTGATCTAACTTAAAGTGTTCTGGTTCATTGTAAGAATAAGAATAAGAATCGTTTATTTGTCTGAATATGGTTACAATAATGAGGTGTTGTGTTATAATTTAATTCCATTCATATTCAATCGATCATATTCTATGAACAAATGTAAAATTATGGCTGATATGTAATAATACAATTATCTATTAATAAAAAATATAAATAAAAGCCTAATTCCTCGAGAGATCCACTTCTGTCTCCTTCTAGTTTTTATCGTATCGTGTACAGAACGTATAGAATAAAAACGAAGAATAATAATAGAATGTTATTTGATCGTCGTGGCCAATTTTTTTTTTAATTGGACGTTTTAAATATTAGCACGCTTGAACTAAGAGCTACAAACTACACTTCTCTTTTGTTACTTCTGCAATATAAATGCAGGATCAACTTCGTCAAACAAAACCCGAAGGTAACTCTGTTACCAGCCTATATGACTCGAGCGCCCTGGAGGCAATCCCTGCAAGCGGGACCGCCTAGGAGGGATGCCTTCCAGAGAGAAACCCTCCAGCGGTGGTTCGCCACTACAGGCTTGAGGACCCACCAAAGTTCTCGCTTTCTTTTAAACAATCCGGTGCAGCGGTGGTAGCTGAGTAGCCGTCAGAGGCATCAGTTTAGGGCAACTCGAAAAAAACAAGGAGATACACAATTGAGAATAAGTAACACTACCACTCTGTTGCAATAGCACCCGGGACCATGGCTTAAGTTTCGAAACACCGAGAACTCGAGATCACAAAGCCTTGGTCACCCATCCAAAGAGCGACCATGGTTTAATTAGCTTATTAGGGCAATAATTTATTGGACAGAAACGGCTTAACGTACCTTCCGAAGAGCAAGACATCACGAAGTTTTGGTCAGCCATCCAAGGCCTGACCATGGCGAAAGTAGCTTAACTCAATATCGAAAACTAACGCCAACGAAGCTAACACAAAACACCTATTACGCTGATTGACGGCATTGAACATGTTTCTACCAAACCCGTGTGGCTTCAAAAGCCAGCGGTGTCAGATGACGTCATGATTATACAACTCTCTAATTGGATGATGCGTCATTAACTCGCTCGTAATAACGTTACGTGGCATCTGTCTGCCAGTTATATTGATGGATATATCTTACCCGGAATCTGTTTAGGTTTAGGTGATTTACATGCATATTAGTGGAAATCATCACGCCTCTATCCCCAAAGGGGTAAGTAGCGTTCTTAACACACAAATATTGCCCGGTATATTGAACTAATCAAGGAGCAGACACGAGGCACAATAGAAACGTTTATTGTTTGCGATAACCGGTGTTCGTGGTGCCCTCCAAAGGGGTAACATGTTTCTTAAATTTTCTAGTATCAAAACAGTAGTTTTATATATTAGTAGCCTCTCGTCTTGGAGCATGCCTAATATAATGAAGAAATATATCTTCAGACATTCGCACCTATAAACATAATAATATTAGGTCCTTACCTATGAAATTGGTGTTTTGTATGGAGATTTTGGGGAATTCTGCATTTTCCATACTAAAATTTTTTCAGTTTTCTTCACTACGACAAATCCAAAGATAATAATATTTGGCATCTATCATTAGACAAGCTTTAGTAATATGTGTAATATCACACTTCATAAAAATTATTTATCGTTTTTAAGTGAATGCAAATAAAATGATGTATTCGGGAGGCACTTAAAAAGAGTTGTCTCCGTGTCCAATTTTAACACAATTAAACTTACAACAAATTATCAAAACAAATCAAAAGAGCTCAAAAATATAGTCTATTTTTAGACGAGGTAATTATTTTTTAGGCATACTCTGAATCTTAATAGTTACAGACAAAATACTAAGACATAATAAAAACACCAATTTCATAGGTAAGGACATTTTAAGGGTACAGATCACTCGACCATGGAGGTCGTCAAATATTTGCTTTGTTAACAGATTAACCAAAATATAAAATAGACATTTACAGTTCCTGCTCTTGTGTTGGTACCGGAAAATGGACTTTAAACTACTATAATTCTATAAGAAATACAAAAAGTTCCCTTCATTGCCACAAAACAAGACACAATGGAAAACAATTTTGTTTTCAAATGCTGGCGTTTGCCTCAAGGGGTTAATGACACTAACAATATTAAGATGGACACAATTGTAGAGTCTGACCTCTGAAATTAAAATATTAGTATGATAATTCACAGTAAAGGATGTTTAATGGTATGAGAATGAACGAAGAGATGTTGTTTTCTATTTTCCTCAGGCGTTGTATGAAAAATAAATAAAGAACTATTTTTTCTAGATTGTCTCAAGTCTGAGTGTTTTGGGATGACGCCCCCCTATATATATAATAATATATTTAAATATATATGTGTTGTTAATGAACATAAGGTTCAACGACATGAGTGCGGCCGTAAGGCTAACTATTACTACTTAGGTCTAAATAACTTTAAAATCTAACTATCATCAATACCATCGACACGTGGACTATTCTAAAGTTTTCAAAACATTAGAATGAATTCGAATTCTCTAGACCACGGTGACAGTGCAGGTAGAACGTTGAACAATTTAGAACTCTTTTGGAAGTTACTTCAGAAAGACTCGACAGTTTTAGAATGGTACCTTGTACAAAATTAACAGTGAAGATTCAAAACTGAATTCCTACTAAGGAGATGGCAAAATTTTGTATGGACAGTTGCCCTAGCAATCCCTAGTATTATGTGATTATCCACGAGGAAGGCCTGTGGCCAGCAGTGGGACTTATATAGGCTGCGGACGAGTAAATTCCAATATCAAAATAATAACCCTTAAATATGCACAAATCATAAAGCATAATTATGATCGACATTATGAATGACGTGCAAATAAAAAGCTAACAGTACAAGACTGTAATCCTTCAGTACAGTAGAAACCGTTACTTTTAATCTGTTGAGTGCGTAAAAAGCTTCTTGACGCTACTCAGCTAAGTGAATAAAAAAGTTTGTTTATTAAGAACTTCGTAATCGCGTCATTTCTGGAATAACTCTTAAAAAGTTCATGTCAAAAAGTTTAAGAATCGGCGTACCTTTCGGAAAAACGTAGCCTGAGCTAATTGAGATAATTAAGAAGGCACTAAAAAGAGTTGTCTCCGTGTCCAATTTTAACACAATTAAACTTACAACAAATTATCAAAACAAATCAAAAGAGCTCAAAAATATAGTCTATTTTTAGACGAGGTAATTATTTTTTAGGAATACTCTGAATCTTAATAGTTACAGACAAAATACTAAGACATAATAAAAACACCAATTTCATAGGTAAGGACATTTTAAGGGTACAGATCACTCGACCATGGAGGTCGTCAAATATTTGCTTTGTTAACAGATTAACCAAAATATAAAATAGCTACTCTATAAAAGTCAGGGTTAAATTATTATTTTATAATAAGTTCGGCAAATGGCACGCCTGTAATCCCCGGAGGGGTAGGCAGAGTTCAAGGAGCACTATGTTCCTTAAGACCACATTTAGCCATACAAAAATAGATGAAAAAATCGTGAAAGAGAAGTAACAAGTGGCAAGCTCATCGCCTACACAATCACAGACAGTACCAAATACGCCATTAGTCGTCTTTTACGACATGCTAGGCAAGAAAAGCAGTTGGTACCATTCTTTTTTGTCCCGGACCAACACGGGACCAGACACAACAGAAACATATATTGTTTGTGAGCACCGGTGTTCGTGCTGACACCTCAAGGGGTTATGCAGATAAGAACCATGAAAACAAATATTGAAAGCCCAGTCACCTTCACTTTGACGGCACGTAAGGTTTTCACGCCGCTTTTGAAGAAACCTGTGTTAGCGTCAAGCATAACTACGGCCTCTTTCCTTTGGATAAAACCTCTAAGTTCTAGAAAAAAAATTATATCAAAAAGAGGTTGCTTTGTATTTGTCAATCAGTAAAGAAAGAAAATTACCTAAGTAACATTTTCTTTGTGCTCGTCAACAACTTATGTTGTAGTACGAAACACAAAAAATAATTACTGAACCTGAACTGTAAAAGTATTTTCACGGTTTCAAAATCGGACCAGTATTACCGCAGATAGCACCTAAATTGCTTACAGAAAATATATCTCTAGTTAGTAGAGACAAATATAGTTCAATTTGAGATTTAAAAAATCTCAAAGCTGTTTCAATGTCAGAAAAAAGAAAATAAGTGGCGTTTTAAAATAACTTAAATAATTGGTTTCTTAATTTGGATGTCTTGGTAATGGAACTTTTGTGAATTATTTGTATCATTACGGATTGAAATGTAATAGAAAATGTAAATGCGGTAAGCCGCAGAGCAGAACAGAATTGCTTTTAAAAAATATATTCAAATTGTTGACCTCTGCCTACCCCTTGGAAAACTAGGAAAACTTGTACTCATAGTAACACGTATATAAATACTATCGTATGTTTTTAAATACACCAAAACAATATTGTCTTGTAAATAAATTGTTGCCCAAATCCACACCCGAGACATTCAATGACCCTAACAAAATAACCTTCAGCTTGTGGCTTCCAATCGAATTTCAGACTTCAATTTCCACAAGCTGCCTGACTGATGACAATTAATATCAGCTGCTATTAGCGACGTAGATATCCAATTAGGGTTCTATATCACCAGTAATTTTGTTAAAGATCTTTATGCACAATCCAAAATTAATAAGGGCTATAATACTTTATCAAACATATGTAGCACGAGGAGACATTTTGTCAATTAACAATATCTTTGATGTGGTATTAATTTCGACTAATGAATTTAGTCGTGGCTTTAGAACAAATTAAGTGGCACCAAATAGTATAGTTTATAATATATTTGCTTGTAGGTAATTCAATGTGTTGTTGTCAACAATAGATCGATAAATTATTTGTTGCAGAACAAGAACGTATACATAGGAGTACCAATTGACAGTACATAGTTTCGCAAGGATGTATGAGCTATTCCTCCTCGGCAAGCCTTGCGCAAGGATAGGATCTATATAAGTTATGTAAGCACAAACATACCTGTATTTACAAATTTTAATATTTAGAAAACCCAGAAATCTAATAATTTTGAGATAAAACGGCAGGCGCCATATTTTTATCACAAAGTTGTCTGGTTTTCGGAAAATTTAAAAAGTCTGTTCAAATTTTGTCCATTGTTATAACAAAAATGTGTATTTCATAGAGCAGTAACCACTTCGTCAACTTTCATTAACCGCACGTCACTTTGTTAAACTCAAGCCAAATTAAATCAGCCTTACTGATACGGCAGTGCGGCTGGCGGTAGGCCAAAATTTCCCGGCCTAACCATGAAGCTATCCATGTTTTGTTCCGTGAACGTACCGTTTCAATAAGCCGTCTTGCCATCCCTTTCTGTCTCAAAGTGGGATTCTCAAGGCGTCACCAAGAAAAATAGCTTCGTCTCTTTCCGATTCAGCCACGCTGCAGTGGCTACGACCATTAATATTGTTTTAGATCGCTGGATTCTCGGACCATTGGCTCCAGAGACTTTACACGATAAGAATGCTCCAGTAGTCACTCCTAGTTTTCGGTTTCGTGACTTGAATTACGGGGAATTCACAGAGAAAATTATATGATGTTAAAGCCAAAGTTTCCGTGACCTGGCGCGGATTCGAAATTAATTACGCTGTTAGTGCCTTCTTAATTATCTCAATTAGCTCAGGCTACGTTTTTCCGAAAGGTACGCCGATTCTTAAACTTTTTGACATGAACTTTTTAAGAGTTATTCCAGAAATGACGCGATTACGAAGTTCTTAATAAACAAACTTTTTTATTCACTTAGCTGAGTAGCGTCAAGAAGCTTTTTACGCACTCAACAGATTAAAAGTAACGGTTTCCACTGTACTGAAGGATTACAGTCTTGTACTGTTAGCTTTCTATTTGCACGTCATTCATAAAGGTCGATCATAATTATGCTTTATGATTTGTGCATTTTTAAGGGTTATTATTTTGATATTGGAATTCACTCGTCCGCAGCCTATATAAGTCCCACTGCTGGCCACAGGCCTTGCTCGTGGTTAATCACATAATACTAGGGATTGCTAGGGCAACTGCCCATACAAAATTTTGCCATCTCCTTAGTAGGAATTCAGTTTTGAATCTTCACTGTTAATTTTATACAAGGTACCATTCTAAAACTGTCAAGTCTTACTGAAGTAACTTCCAAAAGAGCTCTAAATTGTTCAACGTTCTACCTGCACTGTCACCGTGGTCTAGAGAATTCGAATTCATTCTAATGTTTTGAAAACTTTAGAATAGTCCACGTGTCGATAGTATTGATGATAGTTAGATTTTAAAGTTATTTAGACCTAAGTAGTAATAGTAGCCTTACGGCCGCACTCATGTCGTTGAACCTTATGTTCATTAACAACACATATATATTTAAATATATTATTATATATATAGGGGGGCATCATCCCAAAACACTCAGACTTGAGACAATCTAGAAAAAATAGTTCTTTATTTCTTTTTCATACAACGCCTGAGGAAAATAGAAAACAACATCTCTTTGTTAATTCTCATACAATTAAACATCCTTTACTGTGAATTATAATACTAATATTTTAATTTCAGAGGTCAGACTCCACAATTGTGTCCATCTTAATATTGTTAGTGTCATTAACCCCTCGAGGATCAAGCAAACTCCAGCATTTGGAAACAAAATTGTTTTCTATTGTGTCTCGTTTTGTGACCATGGAGGGAACTTTTTGTATTTCTTATAGAATTATAGTAGTTTAAAGTCCATTTTCCGGTACCAACACAAGAGCAAGAACTGCAAATGTCTCACTAATGTCGTTACAAAGCAAACCTTTCACTTCACCATTTTCACGCCCCAGTAAAGTGATTAGGCTCATATTGCAGCATCACGCGTAGGAATTTCTGTTTTCCCTCTACCAATGAGAAATCTTGCGGAAAAGGGACCCTTGCTATTGCCTTCTGCTATGTTATTGTAAGCCTTAATTATTTTTGTCTTATAGGTATTTGGAGTTCATTGATTCGTGAATGTTCTTTGGGGTCTTATAAGGAGTTATTTAGCGGCTTATTTAATATCGATGTCTTTAGCTTCTTAGGTCTGCAATTAGTATGTATTAGAGAAATTTTATCATCCAGATAATATATTTTAATTCTTAACTGCATCTCGTGTTTGACTTAGGTATGTTTGTGTGAAAGAAAATACTAATCTGGACTAATTATACAATGTGTAATTAAAAGGACGGAATTTCAGATCATAAACATTTGAATTAAGTATAGTTTTAGTATTTGTAGACTGTATCTTTCCTTATAATAAATAAATAGTTATTAATCGTTTTCATGAATCGAATGTCTTTCTCATAAATCTCTAACATTAAAAGTCTTAAAAATTTTGCTATTTGTTTTTTAATTTGTTTTGTTTGTTTTTTTTTTATGCTTAGATGCCAGACCAGAATATCATCAGCCTGGTAATGCATAACTATGGCGATTTTGTTTGCAGTTAATATTCCATAATAAGTACATACTAGTTTTATTTTAATGTAGGTACTGCTAGACTTCTTCTAGGTAAATGCTTCTTTAATTATGTACAAGTTGTACAACATTATGGATCATTATAGATCTCAATTAACTAAAAAGCAAGCCTCCATTCATTAATGGAAGCTGTAAATTCTGCATCATTACTTTCCCTTTATCTTTCTTGATTGGATCTTTGATCTTTTCCTCTTTTAAAGTAAGTACATGCCTTTATACTTATTTATTACCTCTTGCAATATTTTTGGTTTGATTTAGAATTTTTCAAGCTGTTCAAATTTTTAAAGTTAACATAATTTAAATAGTACATCTTTGAATCATTTGTACTTTGATAGGTACTTCGAACACCCTGGGAACGCTTTTTTCCCACAGGGGTAGGCAGAGATTACATCATTCCACTTGCTACGATCCCTGCATATTTCTTTCGCTTCATCAACTCTCATTACAGTCCTCATACATGCTCGGCGATTTCGGGTACTTGTGGGCCACAAGTTCTCAAGAACGTCTTTAATTTGGTCGAGGAACGTTCGCCCAGGTCTATTATGTTTAATATTAATCAATTATTGTATTTTTTGTTATTGGGGCTTTAAAGATACTGTTAAAAGGGAAGGTAGGGATGTTATATCTGTATTATATTTTCATTTCAAAAAACATTAAGCGCTCTTTAAAATCAGTCATTAAACAATTTTCATCTCGAATGCTTCTGTTCCTGTTGGTTGCGTCAGAAAATCTTAAAAGTTATCCCAACTCCAAAGGTATTTCTTTTGACAACTTTTTGAAAGCACATAGAAAAATCTTGGATCTTTCTATTTGATAAATCGGCCGAATTTCGCGGTGAAACTACATTTGAGGCAGCGTATTGTAAAAGTCAAGTGCCATTTGGTTTAGTAATGTTTCGCAATAAGCTACACTTGAATATAAATATACCTCAAATAAATGTACGAACGTAACAGTAAGTATAAATAGTTAGCATGGTTAAAGCTGCAGTAACCATACACCCAGGAAACTGCATATATAAGTCTTAATAAAACCAGGAGTAAATTGTTTATTTCCCTCACAAAAACTTTGCGAGTTCAGAATGCGATAAATTCTATTGGTAATATGAATATTCATTCATTGTGGTGAAGCCAACGTCAGCTGAACCTAGAAGGAACTCATTGGAGTCCAGGGCTTCGAAAACTTAAATTGTATTAAATTTGTTATTCATTCATTTGTGAAAGCTTTTGCGAAGGCCAAATTTTGAGATTGATCTATCACCTTCTTCGCTCACTCCCCAACTTCTCAGTTCCGGACGCTTCTAACTTCTTTGCAATAAGCGGGATTCTATTGGAACTTTGTTTGCGCATAAAATAAATCTTGATGATTTCCAAAAGTGACATGATTTATGCTTGTACAGTAATGAACAAAATATGTACCCATTTTCGGACTCTACCATTCAAAGTTTTGAGTAAAATATTTGCCATTGCTGCACATACATTCTTAGCCTAAATACGTCCCACTGCTGGGCACTGGCCTTCTTCTTGGATACAAACACTTGCTGGCCCAATGCGGGTTGGAGGGTAGAAACGGTCGCAATAGCAACCAGGACTAACGGCTTAACGTGCCTTCCGAAGCAAGGGGGAGTTCGAGAACAAGCTTTTGGTCACCCATCCAAGGCCTGACCACATAATAGTTATGTCAAAATGAGAAAGTAATAAAATCCTAAAAGAATGACATATTTTTGCTTACTGTACGCCAACCTGTCTTTGATTATCATGAAATTTTAACGTGAAAAATAAACGATACTATGGTTGTAATTATTGCTGAATCTAAGATAACATTTAGTAATCCGTTTTACTGTTTTTAATTTTTTTTTTCACTTATTCCTGCAATATAATTTTATAGTCTCGTGAGCCCTGATTCCGTTTAATAATAATAATATGTAGTAAAATAATATTTGGTCCTTATGAAATTGGTGTTTTTATTCTGTCTTCGCAATTTGTCCGTAACTATTAAGTTTCAGAACATTCTTATAAAATAATTGCCTCTCCTAAAAATAGACCATATATTTGAGCTCGTATTTGATAATTTTTTGTAAGTTTTATTGTGTTAAAATTAGACACAAAGACAATTATTTTTAACTGCCTCCCGAATACATCATTTGATTTGCATTAACATAAAAACGATGAATAATTTTTATCAAGCGTGTTCACACACATATTGCTAAAGCTTGTCTAATGATACATGCCAAATATTATTATCTCTGGATTTGTCGTTGTGAAGAAAACTGATCAAATGTTAGTATGTAAAATGCAGACATCCCCAAAATCTCCATACAAAACACCAACTTCATAGGTAAGGACCTAATATATGTGTTCTATCGCTGTGAATTTTTGTGTATTATTATGATTTCTGACTGAACATGATTAAAGTATGTATTGGTAACTATGTAATGTCTGAATAGTGTTAGTTCCTTATTTTCATACCTATTTTCCTATATTATGTAAATATGTTGCACCTCCTGCTTCCCTCACTTTTTCATGGATTATTTCCTCTACATCCTTAGGTTACCTGGGAGATATTACTCTAGGCGATCAGGCCGCCCTTTATACAACATTTAGTATATACATTTAGTATATTCTGATCTCGGAGGAGCTCGGTGGCGTAGTGATCAGTACGCTTTGACTTACGATCGAAAACAAAGCTAGCTTTGTCAGACCGTGGATGGGTGACCAAAACATTGTGTTCTCGAGCTCCGTGCTTCGAAAGGCACGTTAAGCCGTTGCTCCCGGTCGATTGCACCGTTTCTACCCAATCGGATGATCGGTGCTATTTTAATTAATGTCTTCTTCCATTTAAAGTATCAATCGAAGCATAGTCATAGCTCGTACTGCAGATAATCTATTGGGTCCTTACCTATGAAATTGGTGTTTTTATTCTGTCTTAGTATTTTGTCTGTAACTATTAAGATTCAGAGTATTCCTAAAAAATAATTACCTCGTCTAAAAATAGACTATATTTTTGAGCTCTTTTGATTTGTTTTGATAATTTGTTGTAAGTATAATTGTGTTAAAATTTGGACACGGAGACAACTCTTTTTAAGTGCCTCCCGAATACATCATTTTATTTGCATTCACTTAAAAACGATAAATAATTTTTATGAAGTGTGATATTACACATATTACTAAAGCTTGTCTCATGATAGACGCCAAATATTATTATCATTGGATTTGTCGTTGTGAAGAAAACTGAAAAAATTTTAATACGAGTTGTCTCCGTGTCCAATTTTAACACAATTAAACTTACAACAAATTATCAAAACAAATTAAAGGAGCTCAAAAATATAGTCTATTTTTAGACGAGGTAATTATTTTTTAGGAATACTCTGAATCTTAATAGTTACAGACAAAATACTAAGAGAGAGAAAAAACACCAATTTCATAGGTAAGGCCCAATATATATGTACATAGTCTAGTAACTAAACCACATAAATATCTGTTTCAAAAAGTTGATTTTCCTTTTTTTACTATGACAGGTAAGCTCTTGGCCTTCATCTCACCTGATGGTAAGTGACGATATAGCCGAAGGTGAAAGAGAGCTTCACCAGTAAATCCGCAACAACTGAGGTACTGGCTATCTTACCTCTGATTGTCGGAACACAACAAATGCTTATAACATAGTTATTATGGCGACATTAGGTAAGACGGTGGTAGCTAGCCAGGCGGGTTTACAAGTTCACAACCAACCAAACCGAGCAGAAGAACGTCTGCCCCCATGGGAAATCGAACCCGGACTTCCCAATCAACACTTGGAGGTGTGAACCACTAGAACAAAATGGCGGTTAAACAAAGTTGAAGTTGACTAAAATTAAAAACAGTGCAATTTTTACATTGGCATTACCGAATCGATATTTCCGAGCTTACATCACAGAACGCAGAAACCTAAAAGCTGTGCACGAAACAGGTCAACTGCCAGCAGTATCCCTAATTCAATAAAATGCTGAATATCCCTTGTACTTTGTTATTTTAGGACCTCGCATATTCCTGAGGGGTATCGTCGTAATGACAGAGTATTGCCGCAGAGCAATAAAGTGAATGTATAAAATCTTAATGACCGTGGTCTTAACATTTAAGGAATATGGGTTGAGGGCTACATTTTGGGCTACTTAAGTGAGAGTGAAGCTCGCTTCTATCTTCGGCTTCGTCTTACCATGAGTGACATGAAGGCCAAGAGCTTGCCTGTCATATGTAAAAAATATCGCCTTTAGGAAATTGATGATGTGGCCTAACCATGTGGTGGAGGATGAGAACTTTTGACAGACACATTCTGAAAAAGGGTAACAATCTCAAATCCACCTCAAACCGAATAGCATGTATAAAGTTAGAAGTTAAAATAGAGGAAGTAAATGATATGTTACAGGAACGTAGTAAGTGTAGATCTATAGGGAACCTCTTTCTTTCCCAACAGTGAGTCACATTCCACCGCAACGGAGAAAAGGCTAGTTCGTAGAATAGTTACTTTGAGATAGTGTGATGGTATGTAGCTTATAGCCTTCCTCAATAAATAGGCTATTCAACACTGATAGATTTTTTCAAATTGGAACAGTAGCCTCAATTGGTGGAATTCAAAATTTACACCTACTCTATTATTATAGGCATAGTTTAAAGTGGCGTACATTTGTCCTTCTGGGGGGGCGTTATTTAAATTTTAACATTCACCCGCATGGCACTTGCTCCAATGAAAAGACAGACAGACAGAGTTACTTACGCATTTGTGATATTAGTATAGATAACTATGCATGTTCATGTTTATATACTGTTAGCTAACAAAATTTTCGAAACCTCTTAATATTCAGATCTCAAATTGCATGAATACTATGTGATTCAACGTTGGTGCAATCTTCAGTTGTCAAATAGTTTGTTATCAATGGAAAAGATTTTTATCAATACCATATTCTACGAAATTAGGAGTTCTTCTTTGGGCTTAAAGTGAGCAATTTAGTAGATACTGAGCACTAAACGAATCTTGTAATCTGAATTTATTGACCACTCAATACTAAACCTCGGAATTAATATCAGTAATCCATATTTTTCCAGTTCAGAGCTTATACACCAAGTTATCGGGCCGTGTGCCAAGCTTCTCGGCTTAAAGTTAGTGCTTTCGATGTAAGACAAATTCACCGCTGACCTGCGCCAGTAAACTTTGCCTTGGGTGTCGGGCCACGAAAATAGAGGCGGTGAATAAAATATATAATGTTATGTTTTTGTACGATAATGGGAACTAAATAACTTTCCTTTTGAATTTGGAGTAGGTTGGGAAATACTTTTATTTGTACATCGGTAGTCACGTTATAGTCCTTATTATGACGTTGTGTGGGTGCGTAAATTTGTGTGTATAAACTTGAAAGGGTTCTGTAACCTCTGATCAACTTCAAAAGAACTATGTTTGAAATGTTTTCAACATTCGTGGTCATTAGCTTATGTTCGTTTTCAGTCACGAGCATGAACATGTATTTATTTAAGACCTCTATTACAAGGGTATAAATATATTTTAGGTTTATTATTCAAAGGTGTATACATATCATGAACATTTACAGTTTTGTGAAAGGCCTGCATTCAGTAGTAGATATTATAGTCTGGTGACGTGTTTTAACTGAAAAATTTATTGCAAGTGTACCTCTGTAAGCGAACAAGTTCTTATATCGGTAGCCACAAACTAACGGGTTATCTATTGTTTGTTCGAAATATGTATGCCATAATTATCATATGCCCGAATTTTACTCGCCCGTATATTTTGTTTACCGTAGTGTTTAAGCGATATATTCTTGTTTCCCGTATATTAGATTCCATAATGATACGAGTGCCATATTTATTGATATCCATTTAATTATTTTAATATATTATTAATTATTAATATTTCAACGTCCTAAAAGCGGCTGGCATTGTGGCACTTCGCCGGCCGCTGCAGCGGCACAATCGCTTTGCTCGCTCGGCTCGTGCGTTGTTTTTCAGGTTCTCAACTTTTTTTATGTTATGGCTTATGATATTTTAAGGCTTACAATGAAAATGGCAAATTATGTTATTGTAATTGACTTTATGGAAACCAAAGTTTCTATCACGTGAATATTAAAAAAAACAATGAGTATACAACATATTTAATTAGTGAGATACAATATAATGTCTGTTGACCATTATACTCGTAGAAGATGAAAATTTGGCAAATGAAATTCTGATTAGTTGGTGTATCTCAAACTAACGAGCAGGTTGTGAATTATACCATTGGTAATATTTAATGTAGAAGGAGGGTTATTCATTAAGTTTTTATCGCTAAATGTTTTAATAGCGTAAAGCGCTTTTAATTCTTGCCATAATCTGGCCGCTAAATACCACCACTGGCCGATTGCAGCGTAAAGATAATTAACATTGTTTTCTCATCATCGACATCGCCATAATTGTAAATCGTTCACAATTATTTTGCGTGTTATACATTATTTTAATGCATATTGTTGTTTATTAATCCTTAAAACTGGGCCTTTATTTAGTTTCAATTAATTTAGGTGTTTATGTTGAATAACTGATGGTTTTGATTTGCATGCAGATTTTGAAAATTATGATATGTCACGTACTGTACTAATGTTCTACTTTCATCGCTGTGGGTGAAATAGGATCTTAACTATAAACATATAAGAATAATTTTGCCGAAGCAAGGCACACCAGAAGTTTACTTATGTAATAAATAAGAGAATAAGATTCATTTTCGAAAACCGTTATATTGTTTATTTTACTTTTCTCCCACAATTAATCAGCATAATTATTTAGACAAAAACAATTTTTTAATAATTTAAATCTGCTTCCAAATGAATACAGGCTCATTATGTGGTTTTTGACTATCCAAATTATTCAAAAGAACTAAACCTCAACAATGAAATGCAAACGCAGCTTTTCTAAATTATATAGATAGTATAACAGGGATAATTTTCACACAAATAGTTTTTCCCCCTTTTTATGAAGACTGCAAAGCGATGAAATCGTTTCGGTCGGGTCAGTTATTAACCGAAATTGAATGCAATCAACCATCGCGAAAACTGCAGAAAGCAATTAAACTGGCATTTTAACACGTTGGAATTATTTTTAAATTCACACAAAGAAATTGGAGCTTCCGAAGCTATTCTTTATCTTTTATTCCACAACAAAAGCAGATACCAATAACTGTAGTTATGTAAATAACGTTCGAAATAAATACTACGCAGAGCTAAAAACAAAAGTGCTGTGGAGTTTCATCGGTACTTAAGCGGTACACTTTCAATCTTTAAGTCTTTTTAATGATAATTTAACGGTGTTTTTACTATTTAGAACAATCACGTTATATTTTAAGTGTATTTCAGGCCAAAACCTCCTTTTCTTTCTTAAGACCTTTTTGCACAAAGATAAATTTAACAAAAAGGTCGTAAGTAAGATTAACTTCCTATGTTGTGGGTCAAAGAGTAATAGCACCTACACTTGTACTTTGTCATTCTAAGATTGAAGTGAAATAATTTCCATTGCGATACGAGATACTAGTAATGACAAAATGACCAATTACTAAATTAATAGCATCTTTTTGCTCGTGAATATTCACTTCTTTTGCCAATGACTGGAAGATAAGGATTCTCAAGTTCGGGATGTGATTTGTGTTGATCTCTATAAATGATTGCATAACTGGAAAAGGGCTATGTGTCTCTACTTGAATGATGAACCTTAAATGAATAAAAGATCAAGGAAGCGATTCGATGGGTTAAAAAAGAAGCCCTTCATGTCTGTGTAATTGGCATTCTTCTTATTTAGACGTATACCAAAGACTATAAGAGGTTACATGATGTTGGCCACCCATTCAATGCCCAAACAAAACAAGAGCTGTCCAATTTTCAATATTCATAGAGTTCATTCAACTGGCTACCTCCCCCATTGTGCCAATAATAATTATTATTTAGGTCTACACAAAACGCCCAATGTGTGGCCCTACACTGCATTTGAGCCTTGCGGTTACGAGACTCCTTGAGTAACTGAGGCTTCTGATGGGGCCAGGAGTTAAGCTGATTACCTGGTTACTTATTTAAATGACTGACTTGTTCAACTAAGACAATCACTTATGGCAAGCGATATATATAGACTGTGACGTTGCAGGGAACTTTAAATAAAGGCAGCGGTTTAACGTAATACAATTATATGAACACTAGCTGTGCCCGCGACGTCGTTCGCGTGGCTATTTAATTAAACGCCGATAAAAATTTCTAAAGTTTTTGAGCGTTTGGTAACACCGCATTTTTTTATAAGTGTTTTCCTATCTCTTATTAGCAAAATGATGATTGTTAATAGTTGAACTAAAAACCTCTAATTAATGAAATAATGAAAATAACATTTCTTGTCAGTGTCATCTGATTGAGGTCTGATTGATTGAGGTTCTGATGAAGGTCAAGAGCTTACCTGTCATATGTAAAAAAAAAAAAAAAATTGACATGGTGGTGAATCTCTGTTGTCGTGTCATTATTATACAATGCCGAGAAATTTGAAAATTCGAAATGAAATTATACTTTGACGAAATATGTCACATAATACTCGGTCGAGCATATATTGTAAACCACGGTAACATACCCGTTCCCGTTCCAATGGGAATATCGAGATAAAAAGTAGCCTATGTCCTTTCTCAGGCTCTAGACTATCTGTGTACCACATTTCAATTGAATCGGTTCAGTAGTTCTGACGTGAAAGCGATACAGACAGACAGTTAGAGTTACTTTCACATTTATAATGTAGTATGCATTTATAAAATAAGGCACATAAAACTAGGATAAAGCTTAGAAAAGAAACGCAAATCTATATAAAAATAAATAAAAATAGGGCTATTTACGAAGTGTATTGGTTGAAGTGTAATGAATGTACATACCAACTGCTTTTCTTGCCTAGCATGTCGTAAAAGGCGACTAACGGCGTATTGGGTACTGGGTCTGTGATTGTGTAGGCGATGAGATGATTGTGTACTATTCTTTCACGATTTTTCATCTGACCAAACCCAATTTTTGTATGGCTAAATGTGGTCTTAAGGAACACAGTGCTCCTTGTACTCTGCCTACCCCTTTGTGGATTACAGGCGTGATTTTATGTATGTATTATTGGTTAGAAGATTACAATTTATCCACATACGAGTTGTTAGTCATTACATTTGCTTGTCATGAGCATCGTCGTACAGCCATGAGATGTCCACTGCTGGACATAGGTCTCCATAGAAACGTGATGTAAGAATACCAGCCAAAAAGAACGGTCACCGAGCTATGCATCTATAATTATATTGAAAACTTTTATCATAATACTAGTAACGTGGTAAAATGAAGACCGACTAAAATAAATGGCACGTTTATTTATTACTAGCTGTTGCATGCAATTTCGTCCGCGGTTACTATGGTTTTTTAACTCTCTCTATCTTTAATTTTCCGCGATAAAAAGTATCTAAGATGTTGACCAGGGATTTATGGTATCACCATGCAAAATTTCATTGAAATCGGTCCAGCCATTTCAGAAATTAGCCCGCACAAACGGAGAGACAGAGAAACAAAGAATAAAAATAAAAACATCTTGTTTACATCATTGGATTTAAGCTTTTTTTTTTCTATTTACAGACATGCGACCTCTGCAGTTTCATTATATGTATAATTTATTAATTTATTCTTCTTGCACAAATGTACAATGGCGGACACGTTCACATCGATCTGTTAAGTATAAATACATTCGTTTTCATTATTTTAAATGAAATTCTGTGAATTATACCTATCATTGTACCAAATATTCGGTTGAGAAGACGGAAAACGGGAAAAATAAATTCATATTTCTAAATTCCCTATTGTGCTCCTTTATGTCGAAACTTTTGATCTGAAATCACTGTTTTCATTTAAAAGCAAGTTATTGTGGATATCCTCCACTTTGTCTTATACAGTTACAAACAAAAATATGTCTGACTCAAAATAAGCTTTGTTGCCTAAACAATATGAATCACAAATTGTCAGATATACATATTATTGCTCGTGACGTTCCTTATCAAGACTCCGACCTCTTAAGATCCCAACGGATATGTCCACTTATCTGTACACCCTCAAAATGTATCCGTTCCCGGGTTCAATTCCCGGCGGAGGTCCGTTAGATTTTGTCTTGAAGGATAAGTTACCGTAATATATGTGTAGGGTTTTGTAATTATTAATCTCTTGAAGGTTTTGCAAATCCCACAATAGTAAAGTTCGTTTCAAAAACGATAGGAAATTTACGATCAGTCTGGAGTAGCTTCTTTACATTGCTTTCAAAATGATGAATGCAAGCATCAAGTCCAAAAAAAGTCTTGTGATAGCGGCTCATTAAGAATTAGTATTCTTAATGAGCCGCTACCACACGACTTTTTTTCTCTCCAACCCATCTCTTCCCTTGGGTGTCGTAAAAGGCGACCAATGGACTTAAACTGCACAACCATCCAATAGCTTTTAGCGGTGACGGGCTCACCACTTGTCATGCTGAGTGCAGTCACTTCACCAAGAAGCGCGGAATATGGCAATGGACTGCTTTTACGGTGCTTTCGCCAATTCTTTGACTAACCCTCAGGAGATAATAGCCGTGATTATTGTTTGTATGTATCAAGTCCAAAGCGAACGACTTAAATAAGAATTAAGTAACATTCTGACTTAAATAAGATTTAAGTAACATTCTGACTTAAATAAGAATTAAGCAACATTCTGACTTAAATAAGATTTAAGTAACATGAAAATCACAGCAAAATTTTGGCTTTATAACACATTTTGTAACCAATTTCGGATTTTTTTTTAAATATGTTTGCAATTTTCAACATGCTAACACTTTTTTCAGCCTGTATTAATATTTCAATATATTTGAGTGAAAGCAAATGGAGCTTTAACTAGAATTTCAATACCGGATAATAATAGTTACAGTTTTTTTTTTGGTTTGTTTTTAAATAACAAAATGTTTTCTCTCAAAACTCAGAACAAGTTTATAGCTTTGCTAAATATTATAATGCAACTTATATATGCATGAAGATTATGGGCCGTGACACCACCACGCTAGGCCAATCCGAATTGGTGGGTAGAAACGGTCGCAATAGCGACCGGGACCAACGACTTAACGTCTCTTCCGAAGCACGGAGGAGTTCGAGATCACAAGGTTTGGTCACCCATTCAAGGCCTGACCATGGAGAAGGTAGCTTTGTTTTCGATATCGAAAGCCAAAGCGTACATCCACTACGCCACCGAGCACAACTTCTCCTGAACTCCTATGACATATACATTTAGCACATTCACACGGCGGACACATTCAACCCACAGGTAAAGTTAACGTGCCTATTTGATAATCAGAAGTTGATAATAAATCAATATTGAAATACGTACCCAATTACTAACTTCACCATGACAAAGTTTCTCAATCAAGCCGATTACATGTGAAGTTTGCGCTCAAAGAAGAGAAGGAATCAATTCAGTTTCAAATGTCTATAGAACGACCAAAATGTTACATTGAATACGTGAATACGTACAATTATTAGAAAAGTACTCTAATCGGAATCGTAACGTAATCGCTTCGCCTCGGGACAAGCTCACGACTTGCCGTTTTTGCGCTTACGTCACGCGATACGCTTTATTACGACTCTCCGCTACAATTAATACTCAATACTCAATAATGTTACTGTTTCCAAAATGTTAACAAAGGTGGTCATACAATTTTGCACCCTGTTGGGCACAACAATAACCTATAACTTAAATAACTCAAACAATAATCCTTATTTTTTACAATTTTCATTTGCAGTGTTAAATTGTACAAAACTAATCTTTTATAAATCCATAATACATTTTCTTAAGCATTTCAATCCACTTGTCAATAAAATAAATAATATAATAAAATTATAAGTAAATTAATGATGCTTACTATTATCAATACTATAAATTAGATCATTTTTTCATGTCAGATAAATCAAGTAAATAAAATAAAATGTGAATAAATTAAATAGATTTGATGAAATTGATTTAATAAAATAGATTTGATACATTCAATGTCATGGAAGGGAGACCAATCCTAAAATTCATCATGAAAAAACTTGTTTAGATTATAATATGCCTTAACTAATAACATGCTTTTTAATAATTTAATGAATTTTTTATCACATGTCTCGTTTATTAAATTGTTTGGCAACTGTTAATTACTTTCACGTTCACTTCACGTTTAGATCTGAATGACCCGCGCGGCACTTCTTCTAGTCGTCAAAATTAAATAGCGGCCGGCGAGCCGTAAGCGCGGCGTCGCCTAGCCGTAGCGACGCGATACGATGACGACACATTTCCGAGTTGATATGTGTGCGACCTTTATATTGTCTGTCCATGTGGTGAGCAGAGATTAGACCTTATCAATTGCTGCGAGCCCACTTCTGCCTTACAATAATGTTCGTTCATGGCTACTGTTTGCAGCTTTGAATTTGACTCCTCATTATTTACCCTCTAATTATTTTGTAACAACGCAAAGTCAAACATTAATGATAATCCAAAAGAAAGAAGACCTTCCGCAAAGCTTGCAAGAAAAGGGTGCAAATGGCATTAAGCAAAATTTGGATTAATTGGAAAATCATGAATTTTGGTAATTACCTTGAAAACAGCCATAGTTTGTTATTTTTTATTATTTTTATCTGACAATATTAACTCCAACGATAGCACCTAGCGCCATAGTTGTTCTGGATCTAATTTTATAACTAGCTTTTGCTCGCGATTTCGTCTGCGTAAAATAGTTTATTTGAGATAGTGTGATGGTATGTTGCCTATAGCCTTCCTCAATAATTAGGCTATTTAACACTGAAAGATTTTTTCAAATTGGAAGAGTAGCCTCAAATGGTGGAATTGAAAACGTAATCCTACTCTATTATTAGAAGCTAAGTTCATAGTAGCGTTAATTTGTCCTTCACATTTCTGGGAAATGTTATTTAAAAAATTACATTCATCCGCATGGCACCCGTTCCCATGGGAAAGGTAGCCTATGTCCGTTCTCAGGCTCTAGACTATCTGGGTACCAAATTTCGGTTAAATTGGTTCAGGAGTTTTGACGTAAAAGCGAGTCAGACAGAGTTACTTTCGCACTTATAATATTAGTTTGGATAAGGTAATGGCAGCTATCCCAAACTTACTCACACCTGACTAAAAATTACTAATGTATGTATTGAAGATCTTTCTAAACTGGTATTGTGTCAGTCCTTCACAGAATCGAACCTAATCAAACACTTTATCACTAAAAGTTGAAGCAAACTTTTACTTATAACTTTTTAATGTCCTCGGCTTATATACGTCCCACTGCTGAACACAGGTCTTCCTCGTGGAGAAACGCATGAGGAGTATGGGCCGTAATACCACCACGCTGGCCCAGTGCCCAATCGCAATAGCGACCGGGACCAACGGAACATACCTTCCGAAGCACGGAGGACCTCGAGATCACAAAGTTTTGGTCATCCATCCACGGCCTGACCATGGCGAAGGTAGCTTTGTTTTCAATCGAAAGCCAAAGCGTACTAACCACTACAACACTGAGTTCCTCAACTTTAATACTAACAACAAATATTACTTTGGTAACAACCTCATTAAGCGATAGATATAGAATCTTTGTCTAATTAAACCGACACAGACGGAACAGAACACCATACTGGAAATAAAAGGCTATACCAGACTACAATATTAATATAATATACATACATTCAAATTCTCACAGCAAATTAAGTAGGTGACTCGTTGTGAATGCGGAATGACGATTAGATATTATAGGTACAGTCGAGTTCAAAAATATGTGTACACATTTAAGAGGTGGCAATCTTTATTTTCCTTCTAATAAGACTCATTTACTGTCAAAAGTGGGTACATATTTTTGGAGTTGACTGTACATAATAATATGAAGTAAATAACGATTTTGAGAGAAAGAAATAAAAGAAGAAGAAAGATGCATTTTTACAAAGGCATAATAAATAAAAATATATTATTACAAAGGCGGGAGACTCTGTTTAAACATAAAAGAATAAAAGAAGGGGGGGGGGGTGTTAGAGTTCTAACTAGACTATAGTCTATCCATTTTGATCTGAGATAAAAGGTTAACAACCCATAATAAGGGTTCTTTAAGATGTCATTACTTGCCGTTAGGTTTTGTCAAAAATATACGACTATTCAATATTGTATTATAACAAACATTTCAAATTAAATAATTACTTGTCACTTTTAATAATTTTTGGTATATTTATATCAATTTTTTAATTACAGTTTAGATTACTATAAGGAAAAGACCCAAAACGAACGGTATTATCAAAATGCATGCATTTAAAATACTACCAATATGAAAAATCGTGACATTTTCATGACATCTTGAACTATGTTAGTTTATATATAATAAATATATGAAAATATATTATAATATAATGTATATTATAATAAATATATGAAAATATTAGGTCCTTACCTATGAAATTGGTGTTTTGTATGGAGATTTTGGGGATGTCTGCATTTTACATACTAACATTTTATCAGTTTTCTTCACAACGACAAATCCAGAGATAATAATATTTGGCATTTTTTTATCAGACAAGCTTTAGTAATATGTGTAATATCACACTTCATAAAAATTATTTATCGTTTTTCGCACTTAAAAAGAGTTGTCTCCGTGTCCAATTTTAACACAATTAAACTTACAACAAATTATCAAAACAAATCAAAAGAGCTCAAAAATATAGTCTATTTTTAGACGAGGGAATTATTTTTTAGGAATACTCTGAATCTTAATAGTTACAGACAAAATACTAAGAGAGAAAAATAAACACCAATTTCATAGGTAAGGGCCCAATATATAAAAATATTACCTCATGGTTTTATTTCCATTCATATTTAGTATCATTTGGATGATAGCAATATAGCTTGTGTTTAAATACTCGTTTACGTAATACACTGTAAAACATTACTTCATTTTACAAATAAATAATGTTCATATTCAATGACGATAATGTTATATTAATTATAAGTATTACTGCACCTTTTCTTATTTTAGTATAAAAAAATAGAGCCCATGTTTTTTTTGTCCTAGAATTGGAAAAAAATATTGAGAACCGCAAATTCGTTGTTTACTTTTTGTCTCGGATCAAAATGGATGAAGTATTGAGCTCGATGGTTTTAATCACGAAAGCAAAGCAACCTTTGCCATTGTTGAATCTTTAATGGGTGACCAAAGCTTAAGGATTTCAAATTCCTCTAAGCTGATAAAGGCAGGTCAAGCCCTGTTTTGAGTCGGTGCTGCGATGACTGGCCGTGGACGGGTGACCAAAACTTTGTGGTCTCAAACTCCTCCGTGCTTCGGAAGGCACGTTTAGCCGTTGGTTTCGGACGCTATTGCAACATTCTACCCACCAACCCGCCTAGGGTCAGCGTCGTGGTGTTACGGCCCATACTTCTCATGTATTTCTCCGCGAGAAAGGCCTCTGCTTATCTGCTGCTACTAATTTATCCACTTCTACGAACAAATAATATATCCTCAGACATTCGCACCTATCAACTAGCACCATTTTAAGCAACTTATGCTGCTTGTGTTACGGACACTAAATGACGGATAAATATATTTAATAGATAAATACATATAAATAACCTGAATATATAGAAATATATATAAACATCTAAGATTGGACAACAAATGCCTGAAAATTCATCACCCAAACATTTGCCCCCACTGGGGATCGAACCCAGAACCTCTCGAGATGGCGACGCCTTGAGAACGGCATACAGACCACTCGACCACGGAGGTCGTCGACAAATCTACGATGTAACTATGTAAAATCATGAATAATATCATTTTTTTTAATATAACTATTTGTTACATTAACAGAATAACAAAATTATCAAATTATTAAAATTTTAAAATACTTGATAAAATAATTATAATCAGAGTGACTCGATCAATTCAAAGAAAAAGTCTAAAATGTATGAAAGTAGCAAAATTTATAGGCGTTCTCCAATATCGTTACGTTAACTGTAATCATCCATACTATATTTCACTTTCAGGGGAATGAAAATTGAGAATAACAATTTTAATTGAAATATTCCTCTTTGCAGCTATAAATTTGAGAATAATTTTAAAATTACGTTGGATTTCATCAGATTTCTAATTAGATGAGGAGTTACCTAATTAATTAAAAAAAACTTTATACGTGATCTATAACTGCTCAAACATAATCAAAAATCAAATAGGACAAGAGTTTATTGACTGAGCACCTATATAAATAAATATCTACTCGTTACAGTGTATGAAGATAGGGGCATCTTGCAAGAAATTCAATTAAGATTTAAAACTAGATTTAGTGATTTTTTGACATTTCAGCCATAGTGAAATTGTCAAAAACTGACAAAATCGAGTTTTAAACTAGGTTTAAAATTTCGTGCAAGTGGCACTAACACCCAGTTGCAGAAACGAACTTTAAAATTTAATGTCGGCATTATCCCTAATGCTCCATTAAATTTATTGATTGAAGTGTCAAAAGAACACCTTAGCGTAGTTTTTACGTTTCACAAAACGACATTAGCACCCTATCAATGCTAAAGAGACATTAGCTAGAACTATTTTGTGTTCCAATTTTAAATTTGATGAACTTTAAAGTTTTAATGTCTCATTACTAAATGTCGTCTTTAAAAAATCTTTGTGCAACTGAGCGTAAGAATCTAATATAAAAGTCAAAATCAAAATTAAAACATTTCTTTTTTTATAAGCCAACTTTAGCACTCAAAATTGTCAACGTTTTGACATACTTAAATAATAAACTTAAACAAATGCAACTTCAAAAATGGAACAAAACTTTTTGCAACAAAAGAATTGACGCTGCCAAACTTTGTACTACAAAATTAAAACCAAACAACCCAGTACACTGACTGGAACTTATCAAAAAGATACTTACTCGTCCAAAAACTGGGCACAGATCCATTACACCATCACCACACACACTCGTCTACTGTCACGTCGTCACGGCGCTACGTGTTGCCGTCTCGCGGGCCCGCGTTGCTCTGCGGGACGGCCGGTTCAACGATAGATATACATAGTACGAAGCACGGAAGTTGGAGGCAGTATGACATGTTTGTGATGTTCATACTGGATCCAAAAGACCTGTCAGCGAATGAGACCTCTTTTACAAAGTAGTTGAAAACAAGGTTTAAGTAAAGTTCTTCTTTAGCTAATTGTATAATTAAATAGTCATAAAGTTTTGCAGTGTGATTAAGGAATAACTTAGTCGTCAAATGCAGCATTTCAATTAAAAAGGATGAAATAGTTATTTATTTATTATTATTAGCTATTTATTAGGAGCTCAGTGGCTTAGTGGTTATAGTACCCTTTGGCTTTCGATATCGAAAGCAAAGCTACCTTCGCCATGGTCAACCATTGGATGTGTGACCAAAACCTGATCATGGGCCTTAACACCACCACGCTGGCCCAATGAGGCTGGTGGGTAAAACGGAGGAGATCGAGATCACAAAATTTTGGTCACCCATCCACTGCCTGACCATGGCGAAGGTAGCTTTGTTTTCGATCGAAAGCCAAAGCGTACTTTCCACGCCACCGAGTTCCTTCCTAAACTGTTTATACAATTATAGAGAAATTTCACTGCATGTCAAAAAAAGAACCCAGGTATACAACTCAGAACCGAGACTGCATAACCATGTGATCAAGACTACTGAATCTATCTCCACTGGGAATTAAGCTCAAGCGAGCTCGATTATTGAAAGGTTAGACGCTTGAAACTGCAGTGGGGTGAATGATTTAAGGTGCTAAGGAAAAAATCCTCTTTGAAAAGGCGAGCGAGATATCTTGATCCCATTTCACTAAATAAGCCTATTTGGCTTTCACAGTTTTCATACGAAATGTTTTGATGAAGCTTTAGCTTTTCACGTTTTAAGACTCAATTTGAAGGTCGGAAAATGTGAATGAAAAGTATGATTGATTGTTTTTCTTAAAAATAGAGGCTGAGGAATCTGGAATATACAGCCATTTAACGCAGTCTTCCTTTGTCCAGATTTTATGGATAAGGAATAAGTTTTGTTAACAATACAGTTGAGCTTAATTGAAAACTTAGTTTGACATTTTCGAACTTGAACTATATCAAGTGGGTCGATTTTCTCCCAATATTTTCATTCATCATAAACCTTGCTATATTAGGATCTAAAGTGTACTTAAAGTTTATGGACTTAAGTCCTTAAATTATGAAAAACCATCATTTGCGACCCAATATCATTAGTATGACGTAGTCCTCCCACGCGTGACCCAAATTGTTTTTAGATAATCCTAATCTGTCCCAACAAGTTTACATCAAAACAGGAAGTATTATATATCTTGAATTAGGTTTTGCTTAAAGGAGAATGGTCACGGCCCATACAAAATTTACCCAGCCCCGAAGAGAATGAGGCCTATCTCATTTTGTTCAAACACTTGACATACATACACACAACACATCACACACACATCGCACATATATAATACATAGTGTTGTTATTATTCTCGTGTAACGATTTTTTTTGGCAATATAATAATAGTGATAAAACTGTAGAAGTCGAATATCTGTGCCTTAAAAAAAGCTTATAATCAAGTCAGGGGGATACATACCAAAAAAATATATTTTTTTAATTTTTTGTTCTCTCTCTGTTCGTCTGTTTGTACGGGCTAGGCTCCAAAATGGCTGAACCGATTTCAATGAAATTTTGCATGGTGACACCTTATATCCCTGGTCAATATCTTAGATAATTTTTCTTCCGGAAAATTAAAGGGTTCCCGTTGGATAGTTAAAAAACCAGTAAGCCGGACGAAGTCACGGGCAACAGCTAGTATTCTTTATTAGTTGCAAACATATAAATATGTTGATTAGTATTTTCCTCAGCCGTAGACTAAAAGGGGTTGTGTGTTGGAAATACTATCGTGTGTGGATTACACCTTAGTAAAACGCGTGGTGTGTACCATTGAAAAACGTTTAAGGATAAAATCTAATAGAGAAAAATCTTAAATAAGAAATATTCGGCAGTTTTATAATGGTGACAACTTTCTCTACTTAATTATCTGAACCTGACGGAATTTGACATTTAAAAAAATTTTTTTTTTCATTTATCCATGTTTTCTGCATCTAAATAGGTCCTAAGTCCTTATACGTCCCACGGCTGGACATAAGGAGTATGGGCCGTAACACCACCATGATGGCCCAATGCGGGTTAGTGGGTAGAAACGGTGGTCTCAATAGCGACGGTGACCAAGGGCTTGCCTTCCGAAGCACGGAGGAGCTCGAGATCACAATGTTTTGGTCACCCATCCACGCCCTGACCATGGCGAAGATAGCTTTGTATTGGATCAAAAGTCAAAGCGTACTAATCACTACGCCAACTACTTCGCCATCGAGCTCCTCATCTAAATATTTTTGGTGAATTTCTTCGAAATCATCATTTTTAAGAATATGCTTTATATATGCTTATCCATACATATTTAATAATAAATACACAATAAACATGATGGAATAATGTATTGTTCTGTTTAAATAGTAATTCAAATTCAAATTCAAAATCATTTATTCAGTTAAATGCGTCTAAGCGCATGCTTATGAATGTCATAAACATTTTACAGTATTACGTGAAAGAGAAAAAACTACGCCATCCGTTCACAAAAACTACCAGGAGGCCTTGTTCTGAGAAGAACGGGCAAGAAACTCAGCAAGTTTCAACCCTCCCTTTACATTAGCATCATATAAAAAAATTTCATAAGCTACAACGTCAATGAAGTTAAAAAGAAACATAATTTTTTTAAATAATATTCTGCAGTTTACCACATTTTCCATCACAAACATGTACACATAGTCTAAAGTATAATCTAAAAAAGCAGTATCTACATATCGATAAATAACTATCTTAACTACTTGCGGCGCCATACTGTCCCGAAGCAAATATTATTAATTAGACAATTTCTACCAATCAGACAAACATGAGTTGACCAGACACCGACAGTGGCACCTGTCGGTGTCTGGTATCTAATTAGTGATATATAATAGTACTTTCTTCAATATGCAGGGATCGTAGCAAGTGGACGGATGTAATCTCTGCCTACCCCTGTGGGCAAAAGGCGTGGCTTTATGTATGTATGTATTCTAGTCTAGTCTAGTCTTTATATGTGGATCTCGATGAGCATTCCACAACCCTCTGTATCGAGCTTGTCGGACTTATAATGAATACAGCAGGGAATACAGCGACTTGGACATTTTTAATAAGTGCGCAATGTTAAAGGCACAGTTGCGACGGATCCCTGTGGGCAAAAGGCGTGGCTTTATGTATGTATGTATTCTAGTCCAGTCTAGTGTTTATATGTGGATCTCGATGAGCATTCCACAACCCTCTGTATCAAACGTATCGGACTTATAATGAATACTGCAGGGAATACAGCGAGTTGGACATTTTTAATAAGTACGCAATGTTAAGACACAGTTGCGACGGATCGTGTTGGGCGTCGTTTCTTAGTTTTTGAGTTTTGGCGGCATTCAACTATGGCGATCGTGACGTTTAATAGACATTACCTATGAAATATGTGTAATATCACACTTCATAAAAATTATTTATCGTTTTTATGTGAATCCAAATAAAATAATGTATTCGGGAGGCACTTAAAAAGAGTTGTCTCCGTGTCCAATTTTAACACAATTAAACTTACAACAAATTATCAAAACAAATCAAAAGAGCTCAAAAATATAATGTATTTTTAGACGAGGTAATTATTTTTTAGGAATACTCTGAATCTTAATAGTTGCAGACAAAATACTAAGAGAGAGAAAAAAAACGGCAATTTCATATGTAAAGACCTAATATTTCACTGATGTTTTATTGTTTCGGAGTGGATCTTGTTGCGTAAAATCAGTGTAGTTTTGTGTAATAAGTGTCAATAATGATGACCAATTTGGAGGATTATTGAAATAGTTGTCAAGTGGTGGGAAAAACGATGAGATTTTTATCATGGTAATCCACCTCATCGAAGTAACACCACAGTGTCTACCATCGATCGTTTGACGCCAAACTCTCCCAAGATGCATTGAAATGTATTACACTTGCATTTCAATGCAAATACTGAAGACATTATAATACCGAAGACTTGGCTGTATGGGCTCCGTTCCTGTTGCCTATATGCCCCTATATGGGAGAATTGTACAACAATAATTTCTTAGTTTTACACCCTTTGTACTTTCTATTTAATTTATGTGTTCTGTTTAATTGTTTTGTGTACAATAAACTGTTAAATAAATAAATAATAAGAGTGGCGATGGCGCTGTCCGTGGTTCTCCGTCTTGTTTTAGGTTTAGTATGGTTTGTATATTATTATATTCATTGTTATCATATTATTACTGTTTTAAAATATGTATACTAGCTTTTGCCGGCGTCTTCGTCCGCGTAGAATAGTTACTTTGAGATAGTGTGATGGTATGTAGCCTATATCCTTCCTCAATAAATAGGCTATTCAACACTGCACGGTTTTTTCAAATTGGAACAGTAGCCTCAATTGGTGGAATTTAAAATTTACTCCTGCTATATAATTATTATTAGAAGCTAAGTTCACAGTGGCGTATATTTGTCTTACATTTTCATTCTTCTAGGAGGCGTTATATACATTTTTAAACATTCACCCGCATGGCACCCGTTCCCATGGGAATATCGGGATAAAAGCCTATGTCCGTTCTCAGGCTCTAGACTATCTGTGTACCAAATTTCGGAAAAAATGGTTTAGTACTTTTGACGTGAATGCGAGACAGACAGACAGGGTTACCTTCGCATTTATAAGATTAGTATACTCGTAGATTATCGTAATATTATGTAGTAAGTTTTGATTATGAAAAATCTTCATCTCAAGAGCTTGTTAATTAAGCTGTGTTATACTGTTATGCTGTAAACAATACTTTAGTCCAGCCGGGGGACGTAATCTTTAATGAAACTGTTGTATATTTTATCTATATATGAGTGTGTATTGATAACTGTTTGTGTTTATAATTAATAAATAAAAAATAGAGAAAAATCATAACCCCTATTGTGGCAGAGGTATTTTGAAAGGATCTCTGCGCTTCTGTCGTATTTGGCAGACGATCACGTGACAAATGTCAAAGACATTTGTCTTTTTTAGTTATAATGAACATGTGGCATTTAGTGACAATGATAGTTATTTGCAAAAGGCATCGTGCAAACCCTGTTCATAATTATTTTCTTATAATTAATCTGGAGCCGGTAGATAATATCATGTCATAGGTTATTATTTAGACTCTTAACGACGCACCAAAATAAATAAGAATACTTGTATTTGAACACACGATAAAAAGATAAAGGAAGCTATATTGACTGTCAGTAATAACATTGCCTGGCTACCGGAAGTCGCTAGCAAAGATGGCCGCTTCCGGTGCTCTGTTTGAATTAAGGCTGCGAATACCCTCTAGCATAGAGTCAGTATATACCAACATACTATACAAAATCTTTTGATATCGAAAACAAAGCCACCTTCGCCATGGTCAGACCTTGGATTGGTTACCAAAACTTTGTGCCTCGAACTCCTTTATGCTTCGGAAATCACCTTTAACGGTTAGTCCTGGTCGCTACCTGGCCACCGTGGGGTGTTCTGGCCCATACTCCCCATGTTGTTCTCCATGAGGAAGGCCCATGCCCAGCAGTGGGACGTATGTAGGTTGAGAACGGTACTAAATCTCTCCTCCTCTCCTACTCGTTCTCAAAAAATTCATATATTCGATTAGCTTTCCACGAATTTTACCCTGTACTTGGCAAGGATTTTAAGAGCAATTTTTTTTTTGTTTGATATTGGGTTCTTAACTGGTAAATCTATCTATTTGTTAATTGCAAAAGCCCAAACTTTTGCAATTATCAATTTCTTTACATACACTGTAACGAGACGCTATACTAGTATAAGCGATTCTTTGCTGTTATTGTGCTCTACTCTGGCCATTTTCTTTCTTTCTTTTTTTTATTTACTGTTTGTCCTTCTCATTGTCTCGGTCTCCAACTTAACAGTTAACATATTATATTTATAAATTTAAATCGATATCTCGTACTGTATTTGAAGGACTTTTCATAGACACTATTGTAAGTAGTCCTAATTTTATGATTATCTGTTAGTTTTATGTTCCGTGTTTTTGTTATTTACCTTTTAAAATTTGTTCCAGAGTGCCTCAGATTTTTATACAAATATACCGATAAGTGACGACAAGACCTTTTTTTACCTGGATCCACCGCATCACAACACATTGACAACTAATTAGGAATCCTTATTTTTGCTTATGTGCATCGTCGAATTGTTTAAATAGAAAATCTACGAACAAAGTTTTCTTGCTTAAAATTTTGAATGTTTTAATATTGGGTCCTTACCTATGAAATTGGTGTTTTCCGTAACTATTAAGTTTCAGAACATTCTTATAAAATAATTGCCTCTTCTAAAAATAAACCATATATTTGAGCTCGTATTATTTAATTTGATAATTTTTTGTAAGTTTAATTGTGTTAAAATTAGACACAAAGACAATTATTTTTAACTGCCTCCCGAATACATCATTTGATTTGCATTAACATAAAAACGATGAATAATTTTTATCAAGCGTGTTCACACACATATTGCTAAAGCTTGTCTAATGATACATGCCAAATATTATTATCTCTGGATTTGTCGTTGTGAAGAAAACTCAAAAAGTGTTAGTATGTAAAATGCAGACATCCCCAAAATCCCTATACAAAACACCAATTTCATAGGTTAGGACCTAATATATTGATACATACTTGCTAGACAACATTTTTTTTAAGTCACAAGTAAATGAAGATTAATACAAACTGTAAAACTTTGACACGAAAAAGGGGTATTAAGATGAAACGAAGGGTAATGAAATGTAATTAAGTTTATTCAGTAAACTCTTGAAGAAAACATTTAAAACTAGTTAATAGTGTAAATTAACTATCGTATTGCGTGAAAGACAGACAGATGAATTGCCTCAGATAAATTGTGGAGTTAATCTTTTGAAAGTCTAATAAAGCAAATTTTACAAGTTTTTTTAAACTTTTTAAATTTACTTTAAAATAACCTGCACCGTTATTAACGAGTCTGGCTAACTTGCCATATAATTGCAACACGTTTATGTAGAAATTCAAAATATACGTTTCATTTTTATAAGGTGGCGGTGTTCTTTCTACATTTTCTTTGATACACTTTCATTGAAATTCATTCCTTATTTAGCCATTATGAAAGTGTATTTTCTTCGCATATTATTTAAGTAAAAGAAACGATAGATTCAGATTTTATTTTGGTTAAATAATGAAGGGATTAAAGAAAATAAAATGTATTCGCTACAGCCTCCAATGCATGATTACTATTTTTATACATAATTATAAAAATAGTATTAAAAATAAAATACTCGTGACTAAACACCAGTTCAATACTCGTGAATAGCAGCTTTTGCCCGCGACTTTGTTCGCGTAGAATAGTTACTTTGAAATAGTGTGATGGTATGCAGTCTGGACTTTCTCAAAATTGGTTCAGTAGTTTTGACGTGAAGGCGAGACAGACAGACAGAGATACTTTCGCATTTATAATATTAGTATGGATTATGATGTTCTTGTGGCCTTCGTACTAAATGTTTTTTTTAACCTGCAACATTTACTAAGTTTTTCACCATTCGCGCCAAGTATTTTTCGACGGTATTTGTCTATCGGATACCTTTCACCATACCACTGAATAGCTCATTGTAGTTTGAAATGTATGGTTATATCAAGTCTAATTGCTCTTGATACGCCAATGTTTTAATGATTGACAATACGAAATAGGTACTTTTTAGCGAAATGCAAATTAGCAAAACAAAACAAAATCAATAAAAATTACTTAATTCTGAAAATAAAAAGAAGGAAAACGAAACTTGTTTTTTCTAGTTTTTCAATCTTATTTAAAAACACAAGTTCACCGTTAAAACTCAAACAATAGTTATATATTTTTTAACCTTCCTTATAACCCTTGTACAGTCGAGTTCAAAGATATGTATGCAGCTTTGACAGGTAATAGTCTTTATTCCCTGCCAATAAGAGCCATTTACTGTCAAACGTGCATACATATTTTTGAACTCGACTGTACCACCCTATATTTTCATCATTATTATTTCAGAAACCAAAGGACCCATTCAAAAACTGTTGTTAAGGTAGCCAAAACATTTGAATGTAGCGCGAAACTCAAGTAATTTTTACTTTTCGAACAAAAACAAGTTATTGTGAGTTCAATTACACCCATTCTTTGTGCGTCAACTTTCTTTCACGGTGAATTGAAGGGTGGGGAGCCAAGGTCATTGTTCGCTAGCAATGTTAAATTTAAAAATACAGGCGATCTTTTTAAAAAAGAAAAAGTTCAGTGGCGGGAATGAATAGAAAAAATACAGGGAAACAATGAACGCTGTGTCAGGGGTGCGTTTCAAAAAGGAAACCTTTTAAATTGTCTTATCAGTTGAGCTGAAAAAGTGCGTAAAACGTAGATATACAGATAGATAAAATTCTTTTTGCAACTAATAAGAACACGAAAACATAATAAAAAAAGGAACACAGGCGGCCTTATAGCTAAAACCAATATCTTCAAGGCAACCTTTGGGCAGAGATAGAATGAAAGAAACGGTGGGTGTAATATACTAACATATACGAGTATAAAGTGCATATATACCTCCTTGATCCTCTATGTGCCTCTACCTCTCTCTTACTATGATGTTAAGGAGTATAGGAAATTTATTGAATCTAGTGATAACATTCGCATGCAATTGAATTTTGTAAAACATGTGATCCTCAGAACTAAACTGTAACATCTTTTATACTGTGTTTTGTGTGAATAAAGAAATTATTATTATTATAAACTACTATATATAAAGTACATAATATTAATGAATACACGTTTGAGTTTCTCGACGTTTTGTCGGTGTTAATAATAGCCCGTCCTGATTCCTTCAGGAAAAAAGATATTAATTCCCCTATAACTATATTTCACTTTGGTTATGATTGTGATGTTTGTAATGTTTGTGTGTTTGTTTGTTATATTTTATATATATATAAAATATAATTTTTGTTGCTATTATCTGGATTTTTTCGGACGATGAAATGATGATGTAATTAACAGCAAAATATCGTAAAAAGTAGAATATAGACCTTATTACATTTTAATTCATCACTACGGGAACTCGTTATAAGATTTTTATTTTCGATTTTAGCGAGGAATGTTCGCAAGACTTCGCATATATTTATCGTTGGAAACTTTATTGGTCTATTACTATTTTATATTTTCAACTTTATGTATTTTTATTCCGTATACTCTTCTCAAAATTAAATAAATAAATGTCTCCACTCACTCCCGTTTGAATGTATGTACACTCTACAAACTAACTATCCATTATATTACAATTTTGGAAAAATATGCTTCTGCTGAAACTAAACCTGTACTTCCACATACCTACGAGTACATACAATCACGCCTGCAATTCCCGTAGGGGAAGGCAAAGTCCAAGGAACACTGTGTTCCTTACGACCACAATTAGCCATACAGAAATTGGGTTCGGTCAGATGAAAATTCGTGAAAGAGTAGTAACAAGTGGCTAGCTCATCGCCTACACAATCACAGACTCAGTACCCAATACGCCCTTAGTCGCCTTTTACGACATGCTAGGCAAGAAAGGCAGTTGGTACATTCCTTTTGTGTCCCGGACCAACACGGGACCTGTACTTCCAACATACATTAATATGCCTAAAATAGATAAACATGGACAGTGATAAACTTCAAATAGTCTTTAGTTCTTGTAACGTAAACAACATAAAGAGATCTGTTTATGAGCTAAATGTTTACATTGAACTCTCTTTGTTACTAAATAAAACCTGGTTGTTCACGGAAACTTAACAGATGAGGACATTGGCGCCCCACGTTGGGCGCCAATGTGACGTGGTAGACCTGGTGATTGAAAGAAACTCCAACCTACACACATACACATACACAAATATATATATATATATATATATATATATATATATATATATATATATATATTAAGGCACACTGGAACAAATTATACACAAAAGGTAAATTTCACAAATCACACAAATTCAATTACACATATAAAACTTTAAGATATAATCAAAGGTAGGGCTACTTACAATAGTGCCTTTGGTAAATTTATAAACTTTATAAATATAGTTAACTCGTACTATGTAACAACTTACGCAAATATTAATAATTTACTCAACAACACTTAGTTGTTACAATATTAATTGTAGTTTAAAATGAGCCAACCGCTCCAGATGCTGACTCTGATAGCCATGAACTTCGAGAACATAACAACGAAATATAAAAGGAGACAGACAGTCAATATAAAAACAGAAACAAAGAGAAAATGGCCAGAGCAGAGCGCAATAACAGCAAAGAGTCGCTAATATTGCTATAGCGCCTCGTTACAGTAGTATTGTTATACAGGGTGTCCAAGAAATAGTGCGACATACTGATGGAGGTGATAGCTGGGATCAATACCTACCAAAATAACATAATATATATTCAGCAAAATTTTGTGGTTTTAAAGTTATTAAAAATGTTCCCAAAAATCGAAAAGTTTCTACCTTGGAACGAATTTTGTAGCATATCGGGATGAGAAGATCCTTTTTTAGTGATTTTTTACATCAAATTATTCTTGAGTATTTGCTTTCCGCATCAATAGATCTTTTTCTTATCAATTTATTTTTTATTTTTAAGAATATCATGTTTTACTTAAAAATTTTTGGTAATGATTACTTATCACTTGACTTTAACGTACAGTGGTAAAAAATATGTATGGGACAGTTTTGAACAACATGCTTAAAAAATACCTTGTTTAATGGTGATTTTGGAAAGCTACAAAATTGGTGTGTTTTCATTAAAAATTAAGAAATAATGGTACTTTAGTCCCAGAGGAGTCGATTTTGTTGAAAATGTACGTAGCGTAATTTTACGTTGGATGACTTCCCACGCACTTAAGTTGCAATTAAACTTCTTCCGCGTTTACTATGGTTTATAAGCTATCCCACGGGAACCCTTTAATTTTCCGGAATAAAAAGTATCTAAGATGTTGACAAGGGATATAAGGTATCACCATGCAAAATTACATTGAAATCGGTCCAGGCGTTTCGGAGATTAGCCCGTACAGACAGACAAACAGACGGAGAAACAAAAACAAAATAATAAACATATTTCGTGTTTCTTTACATCCCCCTGTCTTGGTTTTAAGCATTTTTTTATGTACACATATTCGACCTGTACAGTTTTATTATATGTATAGATTAACAATATGTACCTACTTAAGTCTTATATTTTTACGTTCCTCTAGTTCATACTCGTTGTTTGAGGTAAGAACTAGTTGTCTCTAAGCTTTCAATAAATTAAACAACAAGTTGCAGTCGAACCTAGAAAATTTTATTTTTAGCAGACGCATTAAAATATTTATCTAGTTTTAATTTGAAAACGCGTTATATTACTAACATTTCCGCTTCAATTTTGAAAGTATTTACTAACTAATACCCTACGCCCCATTGAAGCTGATTTAATATTTAATTTTGTTCATTTCATTAATTAGAATTAACTTCCAATTTATCGGATATAATCAGATAACAACTCTCCACAAAATTTTGTTTAAAATTCGCTCTGAATGTTAACCTCAATTGAATTAAAACACTACATAATTATGTGATCTATGAAAACCGTATCCGTGTGAAATCACAAAACTTTTATAGGTCAGTTATTGTACTTTTTTTTTAAAGTTGAGTGCGTTCGACCACAATCTCGCCTGGTGTTTTATATTAATGTTCATATTTAAACAATAAGCCTTCTAAATCACAGTACCCAAGTATCTCAAGTTCTTGCGTTAGTATTTGTTTACATTTGTACATACATCCATACATAATATTATAATCACGATTATTATCCCCTAAGGGTTAGTAGAGCAATTAGTGATATTTGACTTCTTCCAAATAGAATTGAACCGCCTCTCTGCTCTAGTAGTGGACACCACCGGGTGGTTATCGGGAGGTCTGGGGTTCGATTTCCCTGTCTATATTAGCGCCTCGTTGCTGTCATTGCGCTCTTCTCTGGCAATTTTTCTCTTGGTTTCCGTTTTTAAATTTGCTGTCTGTCTCTTTTTATTTGTTTTGTTCTCGAAGCTCATTCTTACGAGAGTCAGTGCGTAGAGCGGTTGACTTCTAACAATAATTGTATATATTTATAAAGTGAATCAATTTTTATAAGCTGAGACAAAGTTACAACAAACCACATTATCAGTTCCTAATTTATAACAAAGACTATATGTTTCTCTAAGGCACTATTGTAAGTAGCCCTACCCTTTTTATAATATATTTAGTGTTAAATGTGAAATTGTTTTGTGTTCAGTGTAATTTACCTTTTTTTATTTAATTGTTTCAGTTGTGCCTTAATTCTTCATTATAAATATACAAAACATAAGTGACGACCCAACTGCATTTTCTTTATCCCCGGCTTCACCCCGTCACAAGATGAAGGCCAAGAGCTTGCCTGCATAGGAAAAAAAAAACTGGAATGTCATTTGTAATTATGTTATATACCAATATTCAGCAAGTTTGAAATCAGTAATAAATGTTGATGAAGCGAAAGGAACATGTAAGGAGCGTTACAAGTAGAGAGAAGTAATCGCTTCCTACCCCTATAGGAAAAAGGTGTGATTTTATGTCTGTATAAATAAGGCTGCAATCTGTGGCGTAATGGCTTTCGATATCGAAAACAAAGCTACCTTCGCCATGGTCAGGCCTTGGATGGGTGACCAAAGCTTTGCGATCTTGAACTTCTCCGTGCTTCGCATACCGTGAAGGCTTGCGCCCACTAGTGGGACGTATTAGGCTTCGGACGACGCTTTACGATTGTAATTTGGATATCACGAAACACAACTCCATATCTACATTAAGCGATCAAGCTATATTTTATATAAGCAAAAAGTTATCTCCAAGTTCTCAAATTAAGTTATTATGTGCGAGAAAATTTAAATAAATTTCTCTTTTTACCGAGTTCGTAACATTCTTCGGGGTGTTTTATCTTTGCATATAAATAGGGTACATTAATTGAAAACGAACTCAAACAGTAACTGCCATTTTAGTTGCTGGATTAAAAGCTCGATGGTTCAGTATGATATTTAAATGAAATATAAAATATTCACCTACTATCCATCTCTTATTTTATAGATATAACAAATAGTTTTTTTTTTGATACATTGACTATTATTAATTTACAATGGTTTTGATTGTTTATTAAAACAGCTAAAAGAATTAAAAAAAAATTGGTAAGGAATTTAAAAGATTAGAAGGAATACATTCTTAGCTTATGAGTATGACATAAGAAATTGGAAGAACACGAAATTTTATGCTACTTCACAGTGGACAAAGACAAAATGAAATACAGATTAAACAAGAAAGTATATAATAAATATAAATTATAAATATCTTCAAACATTCACACCTATCAACTAGCCCCATTTTAAGCAACTAATGCTACTTGTGTCACGGACACTAGATGACGGATAAATATATTTAATAGATATACATATAAATATCCTGAATATATATAAATATATATAAACATCCAAGACTGGAGAACAAATGCTTGAAAATTCATCACCCAAATATATTATTTTTCCCCACCGGGGATCGAACCCAGGACCTCTCGAGATGGCGACGCCTTGAGACCGGCATTCAGACCACTCGACCACGGAGGGCGTCAATATAAAAGAACTATGCCATTCAAAATAGCAAGGAGCCATTTTTACGATTAATTGTTGGCTTCACAAAAAATCATTTCGACATCCCTTTGAAGACAATGGTTTATACGAAAGTTAAGCACTATATAACTCTAGGATTAGTTAATACCAAATTATCTATCATCTATCCATCAGAATTCCACCAACTGCGGAACATAGGCCGCCCCCACTGATCTCCACAACGATTGGTCCTGCACCGCCTGCATCCAGCGACCTCCTGTTACACGAGCCAGATCGTCGGTTCATTTCGTGGGGGACCTTCTATCGTTGCGCCTCCCAGTACGTAGTCGCCACTCGAGAACCTTTCCGCACCCAAAGGCCGTCAGTTCTTCGAGCAACGTGTCCTACCCATCAACAATACCAAATCATAGATTCCGCAATTCATTGCGCTGTTGCTACTATTAAAACGTTCTTGTATCTACGGTTATAGGCGATTGAAGTACGTGTTCCAATTAGATCTTAACAAACGCTCTGAATTAATTTTAATTATTCAACTACGGAACCCAGATCGAGCCTCGGAATAAAGCCAGTAGAACTTCGACACGAAAACACTTCCGAAACTTATATCATTAAAGAAGTTAATTAAGAAAATAGGCTATACCGAACATTCAGGATTTCCAGTTATAGATACTATGAGATGGCATAATTATAACGGAAGTTAGGAAAATGACTTTTAGTTATGATAATGATTTCAGATTAGCTTTAACTGCTGACGACCGAAGAAAAACAGTGTAGATTTTAACCGGCTCCCTGTTATCGGCTGTTGATCGGGAGCTCCGGTGTTCGATTCCCTACGGGGGCAAGAGTTTTTCTGCTCGGTTTGGTTGGTGTAAGGGCTTATAAGCCCACCTGGCTAGCTTCCACCGTCTTACCTAACGCTGTCGCCATAATAACAATGTTATAAGCATTGTTGTGTTCCGGCAATCAGAGTAAGATAGCTAGTTCCTCAGTTGTTACGGAATAGTGAAGCTCGCTTCTATCTTCGGCGTTAACGTCACTTACAGATGAGGTGAAACCTCTTGAGTATCATATATATAGCATATGAAAAAAGACTATGCCGATATGGCTAAGAATATTATGTAAACCTTAATGACCACCATAATATTAACACCCGAAATACAAATAAACTTGCAATTCCTAGCTTCAGATTACAGAAAATAGGTCGTTCAATCATAGTGAAAGGTGTACGTTTGTATATTAAAATCCCACAAAACATAATAGAATTACCTTCACATAAATTTAAACTATTTGTTAGACAAACCTTAATGAAAAAAGGCTATTAAAATGTCAAAGATTATTTTGATCATAACCAGGTCTGCTAATGAATTACTATGTTGAATAATCTGCTTTGTTGATTTCTTTTATTAATATATAAACTTTTATTTAATATTGTGATGGAGGATGTCATTAGCTACATGAAGCGATTATCTAACTTTCAAATTTTCTGGAACTCGTTCTTTTTCATTAGTCATTATGTCATGGTACCTTATGACATCTTTTAATTCATTCTATTTTGACTTGCCTGTAATTTGTATATTGTAGAACGTAAGACAATTTTATGTAAAGAGAGGGTTGAAATCCTTGCAGAGTTTCTTGTCTGTATTTTCTCTTGATAAGGCATCTAGTTAACACACTGGCCGCCAGCGCCGGCCATGCGCGCGCGCTTCAAATTACACGGAGCTACAAGCATCGTTTTACGCGCGCGGTTTCGTCTAAAATGTATTGAATTCTCACCGGCGCTATAGGCCAGCTCTGGCAGCCTTAATACCTATGAAACCGCCCTCATAGTTTGCATCTTGCTCTTGCTATGAGACTAGTAAGGATCTTTACTTTACATTAATCTAAAACACCTCAGAGGCAGGTTGAACACGGTAAACTTTTTGCATGATTTCAAACGCGGTCCTAAATAAATAATATGAGAATTGACCTTACTGGGTTTCGCAAATTTTTACATTTCTACTTTTGTGCTTTCGCACAACGCTTTAGCTCAAAGAGTCGTGGTTCTGCGAAATAATCTTATGGAGCAGACGCCCCTTGGCCTCGTTAGTTTGATGCCTACGAAAGCGAAACGTCATCACACCACAAATGGCTTACGTTTCCCGGCGCGTGAATAAATTAAATAAGAAAACCTTCGTGTCCTAATTTTGGGGAATATGTCCCTCGCTTATCCTGTAGCAATAATTAGGCTATGTAGGCTAGTGTTGTCTATAATTATATCGATAAAACTATGTTGAAACCTTTTTATGCAGGTATTCGATGTCTAGGGAAACAAAAGTATCCCGTCATATTAAAAAAACAGCTATTAGTTTCGCTATGTTAATTGTTACTTTAAATAAATTGTCAAAAATTATTACAGAGTCTGATACTTAATTAAAAATCTAAAATCAATGTAAATTATCGATCTATAAAGTTAAAATCTATTGTATAAAATTCGTACAGCTATTGCATTTTCATTATTATATTATTATCTTCAGCAGCATACACGTAGTAGAGATTACAAGATTTTATCCATTCATAGTCTTAGGTATTTGGATTTCAGTATTGAAACCAAAATGCTGAAACTACGGAGCATCACATAACATACCTACAAAATGTGTGTTCTTACCTTAAATAACCAAATACCATATAGCTCGATAATTTAACGAAATAATAACTTCAATCACTATAGGCCATTGTCCACTGGTAATTAAAAAGCAATAAATTGGAAATAACCAGTATTTCTTTCCTTTTGTGCTGTGTGAATTTAAAATAAATTCACAGTATTTAACACGTAGCTTGATTCATAATTTTGTAATACGTTCTCAAAATATAATGGGCAGTGAAAATTTAATCAATAAATTTAAGGGGAATAATAAAACGAGCGAATAAAAAACTTTGCGACTGATGATGACATACCGTATTAATAACTTGAGCGGTATTAATTTGAGTGCGCGAAAAATCAACTTAACTAATGACGAAAATTGATAAAGAATTAAGTCCAGCTCAATGAGGTCTGAGCAACACGACTTTTCTCTTATGTCCATTTTTATTTTTCTCCGGTCGGTCTTCCTCTCGTTCTAGATCCATTCAAATTTATATAGAAAGCATAATAATATATAATGTAGCACATACAAATTAATAAATAAAATATTTAGAGTGATTTTCATTTTATCGATATATAAAGTTACAGACAACACTACAGCTATATTATCAGCGTACCTCACGCTTAGTAACGCTTGCCGTTCCAGTAAATTCAAGAATGCATGTTACGCATCACTTCGACAGCGTTCAAAATGGCGATCCTTGGAAAGAGAAAGATCAAGCAGTTCTTGTAATTAAGGAAATGGTTTTCTAGGAACTGCTACAGAATTACCAACGTTGTAAGGAAATGGATCTAGCACTAGTTTCATAGTGAATGCGAAAGAAAGGATATACATACATACATATAATCCCGACTGTAGGCTTGTTTCCACTAACAAAATCCGCGTTTCTAATGATTAATTATGATATGTAATAAACAAAAACAAATGTTTTTTTGGAAAATAAAATCGGCAAAATTGGACATATACCTGACAATTGTGACATTAAACACCAATCAGAGAAGAGTGACGTCACTCCTCGTGAACGTCAACGTCAAAATGTCATAGATAGTCTGTGATCATTCAAGTCATGAACATTTTATAGGTTATGTACTCTTATACGTCTAAATATATTGGGTCCTTACCTATGAAATTGGTGTTTTTTTCTCTCTTAGTATTTTGTCTGTAACTATTAAGATTCAGAGTATTCCTAAAAAATAATTACCTCGTCTAAAAATTGACTACATTTTTGAGCTCTTTTGATTTGTTTTGATAATTTGTTGTAAGTTTAATTGTGTTAAAATTGGACACGGAGACAACTCTTTTTAAGTGCCTCCCGAATACATCATTTTATTTGCATTCACTTAAAAACGATAAATAATTTTTATAAAGTGTGATATTACACATATTACTAAAGCTTGTCTAATGATGCCAAATATTATTATCTTTGGATTTGTCGTCGTGAAGAAAACTGAAAAAAATTTTGTGTGGAAAATGCAGAGTTCCCCAAAATCTCCATACAAAACACCAATTTCATAGGTAAGGACCTAATATTATGCAAACTTCATTACTTTAACTTTAAATTTACAAATAGAAACATCAAGTTGTGTTTATTACTTACATCAAAATGATCTTCACAGGAATGTAATGTTGATTTAGTGGAAAAACTACGAGGGAGGCATCCCTGCAATTTCTAACCACTGTCTTCGTATTTGTTCATTGTTAGGTACATAAATTAATAATTTTTTTAGCGTTTTAATATTTGAGCTGTTACATTGGGACACTACACAGTGTTTATAATACGAGGAATTCATTAAAATTATTGACTGTCACAAAGACGATTGTTTTGAGAGGAGTGTCGTCATTTAGGACGCCATGACAGTCTTTGCCTTTTTCGCGGCACTTTTTAAATTATTTTCAAAAGAAGCAAAATTTAGAGTAAATTATTTAATTTTCTTAAACTATGATATTCTTGGGGTGGAATAGACATAAAGCTATAGTTTAAAACTAATTTCCTAATGTTGTTAACCAGCCTGTTATCTCCTAAGGTTAGTCAGAGAGTAGGCAAATGCATTGCAAAAGCAGTCCATTGTCATAGTTGGCTCTTCACCAAGCAGTGACTGCACTCAGCGTCGTGACAGGTGGTGAGCCCATCGCCGCTATAAGCTTTTGGATATTCTAAGTCCATTAGTCGCCTTTTACGACACCCAAGGGAAGAGATGGGTTGGTATTCTTTTAATGAGCCGTTACCACACGACTCCGGCACGGCTCAGGAAGGATATTGCAATATGATAACCGATATTGGCGGCAGCAATGTTCAAAGTATACTTAAATAGATCACATCAAAACAAATAAATCAATTTTTATGAGAAATATATAATAAGTCTATGACAAAAGTGCTTCAGAAGACATATCAGGAGCGCTAACTATTATAACCATTTGGCCTCTTTTATTTTGGTATGAATCACAGTATCAACTATACCCATTTTAAGCAACTAATGCTGCTTTTGTTACGGATACTAGATGATAGATAATAGTTATTTATTATACAAGAGTGGAAAGTTCCTTTTTAACCGCGTGCTCGATTTGGATGACCGAGCAAGCGAAGGATTCTTAAGTTGAATCACGAGCGCAGCGAGTGATTCTAAATTAGAATCCTGAGCGTCAGCGAGGGAAACAAACGAGCACAAGGTGAAAAATCTTTCCACTCGAGTGCAATACGTAACTTTTCATCCCACCTCAGCGAGGAAATGACAAAATGAAAAAGAAAACAATTTATAATGACAAAATATTTTTTCACAATTTAAAAAGTTCTAATCATAAATTTGGCACCATAGAGGTTACATTAAATAGGTTTAATGACGTTTTGAATTTACAATTATATTGAGTACTCATTATATGTGATGTTCTAAATTCAAATCTACTTTGCCGCTCAAGCGAATAAAATAGAATTTTCCAGCCAGATTTCGAAGCGCAAAATTACACTTTCCGAGGTGGTGGGATGAAAATATATTTATTAGATACTTACATATAAATACAGAAAATATATACTTATAGATGTCGACGCCTTGAGACCGGGTACAGACCACTCGACCACGGAGGTCGTCAAATTCTATGATGATGTATATAACTGCACACTAGTTGGTATTAAAGACTCGGGTAATACTAATCTAGTTGCTAAACGGGTTACCCTTAAGAAGACTTAAAGGAAAATCTGATTAGTGGTCATATGGCGGCACCTTAAAACCGGCATGCAACCCACTATGCCACAGAGGTCTTTATACAAAAACTATTATCAGTTAAAATTAAATAGCCCGTAAAAGATTGCGTGACGCGGGAAGCTAGGAAGCCATGCCAATGCTGGGATTGAGGCGAAGAGGGATCCGGAAATCGGTCATGTGCTGACTACAGAATTCTGTTTTTATAATCCTCTTTATTGTTAAGTACTGCTCGGAAATAAATTGCTTTTAAAAATATAAAATTGGGAGCGTATTACTTTAAATTTTCGAAAAAAAAGACGATCAAGTAAGTACAGTATTTTTTTCTGTAACGTCTTTATAATACTTTTAGTAAAAAATACAGTGGGAGTTCTTAAAATACAAATAAAGATAGCTATCCATTTGATATGCTTGAGGTCTTATCCATACTAATATTATAAATGCGAAAGTAACTCTGTCGGCTTTCACGACAAAACTACTGAGGGCGAATTCGACCATATTGAGATTATTAACACGGGAATAGTAATACCAAACTGAGCTGCAACGATTGGTCGAATCTGCCCTGTGTCAAACGAGACATTGACACATTCGTGCGCGAAAAACTGCGTACTCCATTAAAATAATATTACTCGCGTGTAGCGAAACTTGAAAAAACTAGGATAGCTAATCGGCTCCGCCCTTAGGGCAGATTTGACCAATTGTTTCAGCTCAGTTTGGCATTTCTATTCCCGTGTTACTAATCTCAATTTGGTCGAATTCGCCCTGAACCGATTTGATCTAAATTTGGTACACATATAGTGTAGAGCCTGAGAAAGGACCTAGGCTACTTTTTATCTCGATATTCCCGAGGGAACAGGTACCACGCGGGTGAAACTGCGGGAAGCCACTAATTTAAAATAAATTTTGCTTCTTATTTACTACTCGATTCTAATTCTACTCGTATGAAGTAGAAGGTAAAGGTTGAAAGTGGTAGCGTAATTTTTAACCTGTAATTAATTGCAATTTCTCCACTTACCAGCCTTGAAAGCGCTAGGAGGCTACTCACATACATAAAATCTCACAATCACATCACCTTACACTTGGTAAAATATAGGAATACATATTTTCTTGAAGGACAGAAAACAAACCCCATTTGAATGTATTTTACATTTCATTGGTCGGAATATGAATAACATTGCATTGTACTGTTCAGAATTCTTAAACTTTTAGTTTCGTAGTTAAAGTTATGGTCAGATTTCCAGTTCGAACAAGGTGAAACACCCGGCGTAGGTTCTGGAAAATATTTTACAAACAAGGTAGTTTATTTGAAGTTACAAAAAAGTTGTGGGAAGTTATATTTTTGCATCACAGTTAATTTTATAAATACCATTGTCTAAAAGGCAGGTATTTTGTATGGTACACACGGGTGCAATAGTAATGCTGATATTACATACATACATACATACATATAATCACGACTTTTATTCCTTAATATTGGGTCCTTACCTATGAAATTGGTGTTTTTTTCACTCTTAGTATTTTCTCTGTAACTATTAAGATTCAGAGTATTCCTAAAAAATAATTACCTCGTCTAAAAATAGACTACATTTTTGAGCTCATTTGATTTGTTTTGATAATTTGTTGTAAGTTTAATTATGTTAAAATTGGATACGGAGACAACTCTTTTTAAGTGCCTCCCGAATACATCATTTTATTTGCATTCACTTAAAAACGATAAATAATTTTTATGAAGAGTGATATTTCACATATTACTAAAGCTTGTCTAATGATACATGCCAAATATTATTATCTCTGGATTTGTCGTTGTGAAAAAAACTGATAAAATGTTAGTATGGAAAATGCAGAATTCCCCAAAATCTCCATACAAAACACCAATTTCATAGGTAAGGACCCAATAGTTAGTCAGAGACTAGGCAAAAGCACCGCGAAGCAGTCCAATGCCTAGTCCGCGGTTCACCAAGTAGTACACCACGCTGAGCACGCACGCAGGCACGGTCGGGGTGGTGGCGTGGCATGCTGATATTATATTATTATTACTATAAACTATCCACTTGAATCACTCTATTTTTTATCCGCATTATAATCCGTTCAGTACTTTTAAAAATCTTACTATACATAGGAAAGATAGACAGTGGAAGCAAAGTATCTTGACTTGGGACGTTAAGCCGTTTCTGCCCACCAACACGCATTGGGTCAGCATGGTGTTGATATAGCCCATACTCCTATATGTTTCTCCACGAGGAAGGCGTATGCCCAGCAGTGGGATATATATAGGCTTAGGACGATATCATTGTAGTGATATGCTTAGAGAATAGCTCCAAAAACTGACATTGAGGCCTATTCCGTTAGCACAAACTAAACAAGATTTTATTTTTGTGCTTTCAGATCCTTCTCTTCTCCATGCAGTTAGAGAAGAATAAATACACAATTAAGTTTGGTTTAGTTTAGTTGTGCTAACAGAATCGGCCTCGTTATCTGTAAAATCTCTAGCAAATCGCAACTGCAGTGGAAGCATGTCAGCGCAACTTCCTGGCGCGCTTTAAGTTTCAGTCGGAATATCAACTTCCTGAGAAGGAAAGGGGGTGTATAAGGGGGGGGGTATAGGGGGTGTAGAGGGGTGGGGTTTGTCACATGGAGAACATTAGGATTACCAGATTAGTTAATAAGGCGGCTGTTCACTTCCTCGTTTGCTTTGGCAATGCATAATTATAATATACTCCAGAAATTCTGAAGACAGAGTGTCAAGTGCAAGTAGTCAAGGTAGGAAAATGTTTTAGAATTCAATTTTGTACTTACCTGCCTACCTGCATGCCAAATTTCAGCGCTATCCGTCCAGTGGCTTGGGCTGTACGTTGATACATCACTATGTCAGTCAGTCACCTTTGAGTTATATATTAGGTCCTTACCTATGAAATTGGTGTTTTGTATGGAGATTTTGGGGAATTCTGCATTTTCTATACTAACATTTTTTCAGTTTTCTTCACAACGACAAATCCAAAGATAATAATATTTGGTAACTATCATTAGACAAGCTTTAGTAATATGTGTAATATCACACTTCATAAAAATTATTTATCGTTTTTAAGTGAATGCAAATAAAATGATGTATTCGGGAGGCACTTAAAAAGAGTTGTCTCCGTGTCCAATTTTAACACAATTAAACTTACAACAAATTATCAAAACAAATCAAAAGAGCTCAAAAATATAGTCTATTTTTAGACGAGGTTATTATTTTTTAGGAATACTCTGAATCTTAATAGTTACAGACAAAATACCAAGAGAGAAAAAAAACACCAATTTTATAGGTAAGGACCCAATATATTAAGATGTATTGAGTTATTGGATAACTCGCAGAACAAAAGTTGTTATTTGAGATGTTAACTACCTTGTCTTACCAGGTTGTTGATTCATTAAAACTAACCCTATATGTGCAAGTGACTACTGATTTCGAAGCAAATATGACTTTACGCTATCCCGACTTCCTTTACTAGTGTTTGATAAATTAGCATTCGCAATCATAAATAATTGCTTAAAGTGAATTAGCAATAATGAAATAAATAATAGCTGCTAAAAATAACAATCGCTAAATTTTATTTAATACATACACATACATACATACAATCACGCCTGTAATCCCCGAAGGGGTAGGCAGAGTCCAAGGAGCACTGTGTTCCTTAAGACCACATTTAGCCATACAAAAATTCTGTTTGGTTAGATGAAAAATCGTGAAAGAGTAGTAGCTAGCCATAGCTCATCGCCTACACAATCACAGACCCAGTACCCAATACGCCCTTGGTCGCCTTTTACAAGATGCTAGGCAAGAAAAGCAGTTGGAACACTACTTTTTGTGTCCCGGACCAACAAGGGACTTTAATCATTAATGTAAATTATTCTTTAATCATTAATGTAAATACTTAAGCAGACAGATTGAATATTATGTAAGGAAAAAAATAACATAAAACTTGGTTAGTACCAATTTGTCTAACGTTATTCCAATATGGAACATCGTAAAAAAGTAGTAACAAATGGCTAGCTCACCGCCTACACAATCACAGACTCATTACCCAATACGCCCTTAGTGCGTAATTTACGCGCGTTATATAATGTGCGTAAATTTTATTTATTTATTTATATAGTTGCGTTCTGCTGCTAATTTATGAAATAAAGCGTCACGCCGCGCGTGCTTTGCTAATGATGTGAAAATGGGTTAACGCGATAGTCACCGACTGGACCCGACCGCCCGCCGGCTGAAGCAAATCAACCGTTTTCGATAGCTAAAAAATTTAAAGTAATAATTTGATAATATTAGCAGTCAGCATAGCTATAGCTCGTAGCATGCTAATGAATTTGATGAATAATTGCTATTACTAACCCTTACCCCGAGCTAATTAACGTTTATAAAATAATATGATAAGTAGCGCAACATCAGCGAAATTTATTAAACGAATTTCTTAGAACCGACGCCTTTGTCCCAAATAGGAATGCTTGACAAACTAATTTATTTTTCATCACAATCTCTTGTTAAGATAAGTTTTGTAAATTGTTTGCTTTTTGTGACATGTTTTTCTGAATGAAATTAGAATGTTGAAGGTTTTTGTGAAAGCGAAAACAAATATCAAAAGCACTGATACAGGTACTGTTAATAACGGGGAAATTATGAAAATCTCCTTACTTTTATTTATGTTATTTGAAAGCTAAAAAAGCATGGAAATATAATTCCTGCCTGCGGAACTCGCTGGCGTAGTGGTTAGTACGCTTTGGCTTTCGATAGCAAAAACAAAGCTACCATCGCTAAGGTCAGGCCCGGATGGGTACTAAAAACTTTGTGATCTCGAACTCTTCCCTGCTTCTACCAACTAACCCGTATTGGGCCAGCGTGGTGGTGCTACGGCCCTTACTCCTCATGTGCTTCTCCATGAGGAAGGCATGTGCCAAGCAGTGAAGTGGAACGTATATAGGCTAAGGACGAATTAATTGTCACACGGGTTCGATCCCATCGCCTGTACCACTGAATTTGAATACAGTACAGTAATTGAAAAGTGAAGTTCAGTAAGTGAATTTGAGTGCAGTTGATTGTGAATATCACTTGCCTGACATTGTGCCCGGCGCATGGCAAAAAACTTGCCACCTCGCGAAATGTGGGTGTATAAGACCACCTTGCCTACTCCTTCGGGGAGGCGTAAAAGTATGTTTGTTTCTATGTCCAATTTATATTAGAAATAAACAAACTGTCTATTTGTGTATTTCTATCAAACATACAAGTTTTTATCGCGCACACCTCGTAATTAAAAAAACACGCGAATGAAGCCTGTAAAAATACAGCTAAAAAGCTTCTGACTTCCAAGAAAGTACGAGTTGAGAACATCTCTACAAAATGTGACTCAAAATAGGCATTAAACGTAGTTAACGCGAGCAAACGACGCAGGTGGCGCACTTAGCGTTTATTAAGACAAAGTCCCGCCAAGGCCATTAACGTTGGACTCCTTTCAGGGGCAAACATTGAAATCTATTTTCGGTGGTAAAGTAAATAAGGACCACGTCTTAGTAGGAGTTGTTTTCGGCCGAATGGTTTTCAGAAGAAATTATTTCTTTATTTCCGGCCTGTTTGACGTAAATTTAATCAGGAATTGTTTTTATTTTGTTTGGGTCTATGTTAATGGTTAGAAAGGAGATAGACTTGCGTGCCTTTTTACTTTTGAATAAATCTATTTAGCCTAAAAAATATACATAAATATGTGTAAGACGACGAAACAGCATTTCTGTTTAAATTTGAAGGATATAACAAGCAGAAAAATTATATCATCATTATTGTGCGCTGCCAATTACAGAATTGTCCACAGCCTATATACGTCCCACTGCTGGGCACAGGCCTTCCTCATGGAGAAACATATGAGGAGTATGGGTTGTAACACCACCACGCTGGTCCTATGCGGGTTGGTGGGTAGAAACAATCGCAATAGCGATCGGTATCAACGGCTTGATGTGCTTTCTGAAGCACGGAGGAGTTCGAGATGACAAAGTTTTGTTCACCCATCCAAGGCCTGACCATAATTACTACGCCACCGAGCTCCTCAAAAAGTACAGTATACAACAGTTTTATTATATATTTTTATAAAATATTTTCGTATACCAACTAATTTATAAGCGACAACGACAACGGTTGTACCGTTGTCGTAAGGGTTTACAAGAAGAAACATTTGAAATTATTTTTTTAAGCAAACACTTAGATCAAAAGAAAGCTGAAGCCATACTTGCAAGTCGTACTTGAGACTATGAAATAAATACCTAAAAGTACCTAAATAGAGTATTACTATTACGCAAATATTAGGTCCTTACCTATAAAATTGGTGTTTTGTATGGAGATTTTGGGGAAATCTGCATTTTCCATACTAACATTTTATCAGTTTTCTTCACAACGACAAATCCAGAGATAATAATATTTGGCATGTATCATTAGACAAGCTTTAGTAATATGTGTAATATCACACTTCATAAAAATTATTTATCGTTTTTAAGTGAATGCAAATAAAATGATGTATTCGGGAGGCACTTAAAAAGAGTTGTCTCCGTGTCCAATTTTAACACAATTAAACTTACAACAAATTATCAAAACAAATCAAAAGAGCTCAAAAATATAGTCTATTTTTAGACGAGGTCATTATTTTTTAGGAATACTCTGAATCTTAATAGTTACAGACAAAATACTAAGACAGAATAAAAACACCAATTTCATAGGTAAGGACCTAATATTTTGATGAAAGCGTTTATTTGAATATGAAACATGGGTATGAAGGATTAAGGTTTCATTTAACTAAATGTATAAAACACGGAATTGTCAAAGTTCGGGACGTAACAGTTTGTTTGTTTTAGTTGCTCCACTTTTGTCGTGGTCTTCATTACCCTCGTTTGTTTAGGCAATAACAATATCGGACGCTTCTGGACCATCTTTAAAGACTTAATCTTTGACGGTGAAACTTCTTGATTAATTAGCTTTGTGTGTAGAACAATGTTTATGTTTGGCTATTCAACTTTGTAACCAGGTCGTATTTGTTTCCTATATAATTTTATTACTTTCTGTTTTATATTATGAGCATTGGTCCGGTGGGAATTTATCATTTTATAAGGTGATATAGTTTGGTTGATGATTGTGGTTAATGTTTTTGGATTTACTATTTATACTGTTTTAGAAAAGAAAATCAAAGTGACCACAAACAACTAAACCATTGCTGGGGGAAAAATTCATAGTTTGACTCACAAAATAATAGCCTAATGAACTCTAAGGGTAAATGTTGAAGGTGAAAACTAGGGTAACGAATGAAGATAAAGATAGTAATATAATAATCCACTTCTTGCCTTTTTCCCACTCTAGGTGGGGTCGGCACAACATGTCTTCCTCTTCCATTCTCCTCTGTCACGCGTCAGCTCAACATCCACTTCTTTTATTCTCATATCTTCACGTGTTCAATCCATCGCTTTTTGGTCTTCCTCTCACTCTAGGTCCGTCCACATCTATGCTCAGCATCCTTCTTGTAATATGACATTCATCCCTCCTCATCACATGTCCATACCACGCTAACCTATTGCTAATAATCTTTTCTGTCACTGACGCTTCTTTTAAACTTCCTCTAATATATTCATTCCTGATCTTGCACATTCTTGTGACTCCACCCATCCATCGCAACATTCGCATCTCTGCTGAGTGCAACTTTCTTTCATCCTTCGCTTTCGTTGCCCAACATTCAGATCCATACATTACGACAGGTCTATTGATGGATTTATCGACAATCTGATATATATCAATAGCTTTATTTTATTTTTCATCCAGGAAAATAAACAGTCATATACAGTTCTACAGATATTAACAAATTTCCAAAAGTAAAAAACCTAACAGTTTCATCAATAATCATTTTATAAACACAAAGCCACAAAATTCATGAAACTAAAAGTTTCAACTCGATAACCAAACTAGTCATTTTACGTTTTATAGAAAAGTCACTCGGACCCTGTTCATTTCATAGTTAGAAAACAATACAAAAATCTAGGCTTTCATATCTCAGACATACAAAGGACAGCTGGTCGGTTGATTGATGTATGTATTTGCGTGAGATGTTGTAAACATTGATTGTACGAGGCGATTGGAGCGATGTTTCAAAGAGTCACGAATAAAATAATGATTGATATCAAAATAGATTGATAGTTGAGGATACTAAGTTCAAGGACTGTAAAAGGGTAATTTTAAAATTTTCTGTCGATTTTATGGTTTATTTCCATCAAACTATTATGGTGTGATAATCTTTTTTGCTTTTATGCTAATCTAGCTCCGTCCTCATAATCATGTTCATCATCATTCAGCCTTGCGATGCCAGTTGCTAGAGATAGGTAACCAAGAAGGAGTTCCATAACGATCGGTCCTGCTTTACCCACCTTCTTCATCTTGTGGGGAGCCTACCAGCGTTGTTTAAATTTTTCGTCTAGCTTTCCGGCGTCAGTCCGTAAGCATATTTTTTTAAAACCTTCAAACAAATGCTTAAAGCTCAGCACTAAACCGTAAAAAAATAATCCCCGTCGTCACTCGAATAGACTCCCACAAGATATAGTGTCGGCTAAAAACAATTTAAAAACAGGCTGAACAGATACATTAAGAAAAATAAAGAAATTTAATAAAGTACATAGTTAAAACGGGAGGTGCGATCGAGAGGTTTTTAAAAACAAACTACAGACTATGTGAGACGTGTTCACCACTCAGAGCTCGGAACACGAATGCTTTATTAATTATAAGATTTAATTAAGAGAGCGCAACTTGTTTACAATATTATTTCTTAGAATGCTTACAAAGGTGAGTTACAATGTAATCTTAGTCTAAACATCCTAAGATGATGAAACATTATGAAATGCTGACATGACAATGTCAGTATTGAACTACTAAGGTGTCAAAACAATGGATGAATGTGAGGCAGGGGCACCCGGCATAACTCTCCCCTCCTTAAGTTCGAAGTTATCTGAGGAATGTGTATTACTCGGATTACTTCGACAGAAATAAAGGTAATTATACAATTTAAATTTATAACATATTACTACAATAAAGGTTAACACAAGGATTAAGTATAATACAATGGTAGCGACGCTAACACTTTTGGTTAAAACGATTTGTTCGTTTTTCACTGCACTTTCACTGATTTTCACTAAATTGTTCAAGTGTTGTAAATTGGTTAGATCGCTGGAATCCAGATTAATGGGTTCTTGTGTTTCCAGTCGGTGAGTTGTAGATGATATTTCAGGTAACTCAATAATTGGTAGCTCTAGTAAAGAAGTAGAGCTAATGGTGAAGTGATGCGGTTTTAAGGTAATATCGCCGATTTTCACATTACATCGATCGTCTAGAGTAAGGAGGTAAGTACCCTTAAAATTTTCCTTAGTTATTTCTCCATTACAAATCTTTGTTAATATGTTTTCAGCTTTACTGTAAATCATCCATTTTTCTTTTTCTAATAATTGAATTTTTACAGTATCAATTTTCACTGTTACAGGATTACAAAAACTGGTATTTCGTGAAAACTTTATCAATGCTGAAATACAGGGATCTTCTAACGGCAACTGTGACTCGTCGCCGTAGCACAAGTATGTAGAGTCGTGTAGCTCGTAGCAGGGCTGAGAGAGCGAGACCATGTCGTAACCTTTTACTATTAGGTAGGGATATTTAGGAATAATGATTTTGGTTACGTTGAGGGAATTAGTCATAGGAATAGGAATGGCTTTATAATATGTGTAGCTTTGTTTCCTTACTAATGGTATTTCTAATATGAATGTTATTTGACTTCCAGATATATAAGCTTTTAGCTCTATACAATGTTCTATCTTAACTAAATTATCATAGCTTACATGGTATACAAGTTTATGGAATTTTTCAATTTCCTTTAACATACGTAATAGTTCATCAGAGTTTACAAGTGCCTGATGAAGTTTTCCTAATTGGCTAAAGGTAATACATGTTTCAATTTCATTTAAATGATTATACAATATCTGAAAGTTGTGTAAAAATAAATTGTAAATATTAATAAATTCCTGAATGTGTACATTTTCTTTAGTACTATTAATAATTTTCCTTATTTCCCATAATTCCTTATCTATATGCACAAAGTTGTTATGTGTAGTGTTAGCCATCTTTACTAGTATATTAGAAACATCAGATGCCAAAGTAACTCTTTTAGACAAAGTGTCTTGACGTAATTTAATAGATTTAATTAGTTTTTCATAGCGGACAGCGTCCTTATGATCTAGGTTTCCTGTAATTATTTTAATTATTGATCCAAGAGGATTTAAGATTCCGCGTTTAGTTCTAATTCTTATTGGCGGAACCAATTGTTTAATTTTCTCTATGGTAGAGTTAATTACGTAATCAATTTGCGCTTTTATATTCAAAAGTTGATAATTTTTAGAATACATTTTTATATGATAATTAAAATTCTTAAATCTATTAATATTGAACTCTAGTTCATTCTGAATAATAGTTAAATTTAAAACCTTAATTATAGTCCACTTATCATAACTTAAACTAGCCTGGCCTTGCTTCATCAGCAGTACTCCGGGATTGTGATCAATCTTTCGAAGTAGAAGGGCCTGGGTTCTGCCCACCAGTGCTGCGAGCACCAGTGCCGCGAGGTACCTGAGAAGGGCGTTTTATCTCTTTAACAGGTACTTTTATTTTACGGTGTTTATGAGTTACTGGGCAAATATTTTTTGTTTAATTAAAACTTTAAAAGATAATTAATAATAGATAATAGCAAACACATTTTTGTAAAATTTATATGTAGTATATTATAGAAATTTAAAATCATTTCAATAAGGTAAAATAATAATGTGATATGGGTAAAATATGAGGTAAATTCTTTCATTTAATTTGCCAAATTTAAGAGTTTTCTGGAGTAAGCCCGCTTTGGCTTTACTTGTTTTTACGTCTTTTGCGATAATTTTTCATTAAACATTTAATTTTACGTTTAATGTATTGTATGAGAAACCGTTTAGTTAATTCGATATTATCCAAAGGCAAGTGATTTTCGGAAATATTTTTGTCTGAAATAGGGATTTTATTTTTATTAATAACTTTAACTGAATGTTTAGTTTTTCCTTGAGAATTAACAGTTAGAGTACTAGACGACGGTGAAAGGATAGGAAAGGTACTTTCTAACTTGATTCGTCTAGGAGTACTAGAGGCTTGAGATGAGTCTGATATTGATATAATACTTTTAGAGTCTGATTCACTAGCGTTAGCTTTCATTGAGATATTACATTTTTTCTTTTTAAGAATGTTTAATTTAATACGCGATAGCGCGTCCGCGTTGCTATTCTGTTTGCCCTTTTTGTAAACGATATCGAAATCAAATTCCGATAGACGTAACTTCCATCTTGTGAGTTTACTTCCGGGTTCCTTTAATGAATTTAACCAAGCTAACGGGCGATGGTCCGTATAGATAATGAACTTTCGTCCATATAAATACGGTCGGAAATGTTTCACGGCCCAAACGATAGCCAATAATTCTTTTTCCGTCGTACTATATCGCGTTTCGGCGTTGTTTAAGGTACGGCTAGCATATGCTATCGGTTTGTCACTGCCAACTGTTCCTTGTGATAGAACCGCGCCTAATGCATAGTTCGAAGCATCTGTCGTCAATATGAACGGCTTGGAAAAGTCGGGAAATTGTAACAAAGGTGCTTTTACCAAAAGTTCTTTACACCTTTCAAATGCTTCTATGAATTCTCGTGAATGTTCGACTTTATTATTTTTCTTTAAACATTTAGTCAAAGGTTGAGTTATTTTTGAAAAATCTTTAATAAATTTACGGTAATATCCAATTAGACCTAGGAAACTTTTAATTTCCGTGGTTGTTCGCGGAATAGGGAAATCTAAGACGGCTTTAATTTTGTCGTCGTTCGGCTGTAACCCATTCTTGGTAATTTTATGTCCCAAGTAGAGTACTTCCTTACGCAGAAACTCGCACTTATCAAGTGTTACTTTAAAGTTTGTTTGTCTAAGTCTGTCAAATACTTTTCTAAGTTTATCAATGTGTTCTTGGAGACTGTTAGAATAAACTATTATGTCATCGAGATAAACTAAACAATGGATACTTTGTAAGCCTCTCAAGACGTTATCCATCGCGCGTTGGAATGTCGCTGGAGCCGTTTTGAGTCCAAAGGGCATTCGCTTGAATTCGTAATGTCCTGAAGGCGTGGAAAATGCTGTTTTAGATATATCCCTCTTTTCTATTTCAATTTGGTGGTATCCACTTGCTAAATCTAGCGTACTGAAATAAGTGGATTTACCTAATTTATCGAAAAGGTCGTTGATATTGGGAAGTGGATATTTGTCGTCTGTCGTGATTTCGTTCAGACGTCGGTAATCTATTACCATGCGGAATTTAGGTTCACCTGTTGCGTCTAATTTTTTAGGAACAAGATGCACGGGTGCACTCCATGGTGAGAATGATTCTTGGATAACATTATCCTGTAAAAGTTTTTCTATTTGCTTATTAATTTCTGAATTTTGTGAGGGCGGAAGCCTATATGGTTTCATATAAATGGGATCTTCATGTTTGGTTCTAATTTGGTGCTTTACCTGATTACTGAAAGATAATGGTAGCGATTCGCTATAGAATATATCTCTATATTCGTAACAGAGTTTTTCTATGGCGTAGCGCTCCTCTTTATTAGTGTGATTTAATCGCAACTTTGAAAGATTTTGTTTAAGTATGTCATCGATCTCATAACGACTTAATTGATTAGAGCTTAAAGAATTTATTTGACACGTCTTTATTTTATTTATAGGAGTTGTGATAAACGGTGCGTCAATTGAAATGGTTATTTGTTTATGTGAAGCATTCTGAATGACGGTCGTCGCGAATGAGTCAATACAATGTACCATGGCACTTGGCATTCTTACAAAGTTACCAAAGTCTTTGTAATCAATAATTGCTTCGCCGTAATCTAAATTAGTCGGAATACGAACTCTCGTTTCCGATCGCGGATCTAATATAATATCGTATGTGGGATTACTACAATAATTTATTGGAATTTGCGTGTTTCCTGTAAATAAAATTTGATTTTCCATATCAATGTTCGCGCCTAGCGATTTAAGTAAATCTGAACCAATTAAACCATCGTAACGTTTATCGACGTCATATATGTGGAATTTATGCTGTAAATTACTTTGAAAAGATGGTGGTAATGGTATAATTATTACGCCATCGTGAGAACTACGCGCATGAGTACTTATTACCTCAAACGGTTCGATATATTTGCAGTCACTGTAAAATTCATCTGCAATTTTAGGACTAATAAAACTTCGCGTACTTCCGGTATCTATCATTATATTTGCATCTAATTCCGGTAAATAAATGTGGGGTAAAATGTTAATACCATTATAATTTATTTCGATTTCTTCTTGTGATTGGTATCTGAGGCTATCATATGAAAATTTCCCTCATCATTGAAGATCTCATTTGCCTCGGAAAATTCCTGAGTTTCTTGGTAATTTTCCGGATTTTCTTCAGATTCTAGTGAATTTAAATAGTTTAAATATTGCTGATATTCCTCGAGTTCTTGCGAGAAATAGTCGGAGTAATTTTCTTCGTTTTCCTCGTGTTCTAACATGTTTTGTTTTACGGGGACAGCGGTGCGCATTGACACATCGGTTTCTTGTAAACGCGGTGGATTAATTTGACGCGTTTGGGGAATTCCGAATTTAAAATTATTTGGTTGAAAAGCTGGTCTGTTTTGTGGAATTCCGAATTGAAAATTATTTGATTGAAAAGGTGGTCTGTTTTGTGGAATTCCGAATTTAAAGTTACCAGAAGGTAATTTACCTTGGTTAGGGATTCCGAATTTAAATCGACTAAAGTTATTAGGAGGATTTACATTATTGTTTGAAAAATTTGGTTTCATATTACTTAGAAAATTTGGCGAAAAGTTACTTTGTGGTAATTTAGGTGGATTCGGTTTATTCTTGTTTTTAGCATTATATTGAGTTTGGAAATTAACCTCTTCCATTACAATGCTAAGAGCATTCTCTAAATCGATACATCCTTTCAGACGTACAATGCGGATCATGTCTTCCGGTAAGTTATACAGGAATACATTTAAGCAAAGATTGTTGTATATAATGTGCTTTGCTGCTTTTAAGTTGTCATCTAATAAGTTTACTTTAGAATATAGAGTACTTCGCATTGATTGAATTCTATTGCAAAACTGTAGATAGCTCTCGCCTATTTTAATTTTTAAATTTTCTAATTCTATGGCAACACACTCTTCGGACCTAGGGTCTCCAAAATGCTGGATAAATAAAAGCTTTAATTGCCCCCAAGTGGTTATGTCATCGCGCTCACTTAGTAGAGCTGCGGCTTTTCCACATAATCTGCTTGAAACGCAATGGAATACATAATTACATTGTGTGGTTGTACTTAAGGTACTGAAATTTCTAATAATGTATTCGCTTTTCTTTATAAATAAATTTAATAAATTGGAATCTCCATCAAATTTAGGGATTAATTCAAGAAAATCGCGTGGGATAACCTGCACGTTCTCTCCTTGCACTTGTTGTTGTGCCATGATTAGTGAATTATAATAAAAATAGAATTTAAACACAAAATAAAAGTTATGTAAAATATAAAAATCGAAGGTACACACAATAAGATAAAATATCTATAAAAAAATTAAAATTATCTTATAATTAGGTGGTACTTACTTAAAAGTTTTAAAATTTTAACGCATATACAGGATACGTTAAAACGTGAACGTAACGTGATGTAGATTCAAACTACGTTCTTATAATATTATAACTATTTTATAGATACGAAAAGTTAACAAGACTTTTTGTCGATTTGAGTACAATTGGTCAAATAACTTTCATATATAACGATCTTCAATAGATCAAGAATAAATAGGACGGTTGTCGATTTTTAGTACAAACCGTGTTAATAGATCTACGATAGATCAAGAATAAATAGGACGGTTGTCGATTTTTGTACAAACCGTGTTAATGGATCTACGATAGATCAAAACTTATTACTAAAGTCTACAATAGACCAAGAGGTCGTACGGAAACAAAGCCACTGGAAATAACAGGGATTAGACGGGAAAGTAAAAGGTACTTACAGTCCGCTGCTCCTCATGTCTTCCGTAACGTAAAGCTAGTCCGTAGACAGATGTCTATAGTTGCTTTAAACTTCGTCGTTCTTCGTTCAACTTATTTCTTTGGTTCGGGATACCCTTTGCGCTGCGCTAGAGCGAGCAACTGCATCGACGAGAAGACTCGTAGAACGATTAAAATCAGGGCGAATGCAGTAGAGTATCCTACCGGCTGCGCCAGTTAAAACGGGAGGTGCGATCGAGAGGTTTTTAAAAACAAACTACAGACTATGTGAGACGTGTTCACCACTCAGAGCTCGGAACACGAATGCTTTATTAATTATAAGATTTAATTAAGAGAGCGCAACTTGTTTACAATATTATTTCTTAGAATGCTTACAAAGGTGAGTTACAATGTAATCTTAGTCTAAACATCCTAAGATGATGAAACATTATGAAATGCTGACATGACAATGTCAGTATTGAACTACTAAGGTGTCAAAACAATGGATGAATGTGAGGCAGGGGCACCCGGCATAACTACATTTAGGTACAGGCAGCAGCACCAACTGCCTGCCTGATAATCAATAATAATAATAAGAATAAATAGAGCCACAAAATTCTAAACAAAATATTAATGGCAAAACTACAGGTACAAAAAAGTCGTTAGAACATTCAAAGGATTGGTTGAAACTGCCGCTTCCAAACAATTTAAAAAAGCTAAAGAGAACGAGCTGCTAAGGCCTCCCGCCTAATTGCTGTGCCATCACTTTTTAAATTGCTAAAAGATAGTAAAAAAGTTTTTAAAGATAATTACTATCGACAGCCAAAGACGAAAGGCTTAGCTCTCGTTTTGATTGAAAGGAACATATATATTTCCTATATTGGACAATTTGGTCGTACGAAATAATCGTTAGATTTACGAAAATCTCCAACTTCAATCGAATCTTCGGAACGTTTACGTTTGATAATGAAAACAAATCAACTTTCGCTATGGTTGGGTCTTTGATGGGCGACCAAAGCTTTGTGATGTAGATTACTCCGTGTTTTGGAAAGCACATTAAGCCTACGCTAGTTGCAATACAGTTCCTTGCAACAGTCTACATTGAACACACGTATTGGTGTTACTGTCCATTCTCATTATTTGTTTTTCCTGTAGGAAGACCTGTGCCTAGCAATAGGACGTATATTGGCCAATGATTTAGCTTGCCAAACTATAAAGAGAAATTAGTTCATAAGTAACTTATTCAACATCTTACCAGCCAAACATAAATCCCTAAGGATAGAAAAAAGTTATGATTGTTTATTTTAATTTCTTATTGTACGGCCTAATCGTGCTATCGTATAACAATCTTGGAAGATCACATTATCCGCTTTCTATTCTATTTCGTAAATCTGCAAAATATTCGCTAACTTTGTTGAATCTTTATGAAACTAATCAGGTGCTGTATCTGTTTTTCTCGCAATTGAAACCTTATTCATAACGATTTAAGGTTGAACATTTTCCTTTACTTTGGAAAAATGCGCGATGGCAGCGGTTTAGACTAAAATTCTTTTCCGAAAGCTTTCTTAAGCCGCCTTAAATAATTGGAAAACGGCTAAAGAGAATGAATAAGGTGTCCAAATCTTTTGTGATGCAAACCCGAAAATGGGGAACTACATTATATTCGTGGTTTATACAAAATTCAAAATTATTAAGTTAATTCTGTCGCGAGCTGCATGAGGGTTCAGTGTTCTTTGGATTTTGCTACCTGCGTTAAAGGATTCGGGGCAACATACTTAATAACCATGTTAAGTTGAGCTTTGAGTCGAGACTGGCTTTCCTTGAGCTAACTTGCTTGTTCCTCGTATTATTTAATACGCGACGTTGTAGTGTATTTGTCGGGAGTTATAATGAATTTTAAGTATAGAAGATGTAAAGCGGAAGTAAATATTTATGAATAGGTCCCGGCGCTGATGCAATTGTTACATATATACATATAATTACGACTATTATCCCCTAAGGGTTAGTCCAGATTAGGCAAAAGCACCCTAAAAGCAGTCCACTGCCATGGTCCGCGCTTCACCAAGCAGTGACTGCACATGTGCTCAGCGTGACAGGTGGTGATCACGTCGCCGCGTAGCTATTGAATGGTTGTGCAGTTCTAAGTCAATTAATTACATTTTACGAGAGATGGGTTGGTAAAATAATAGTTATTTTAATTAACCGCTATCAATTGTTTCTATCGAACATTTCTCATATAGGAAAGGTATTTAATTAAATAATCCGAAAATTCGGTACGAAGGTATGTCATCTCATATTGATATCTGTATTAGATATCGATATCAGGTACCTGCAAAAACTCTATAGTAATATAATACTTTATTCCTATCAACATTATTGGATTTGACAAAAACGTGCCTTCTTGATATGATGATCCTTTTGGCGAATATATTATAATACTTTTTTGAGGAAATCAGTTAATTCCTGGAAGACAGGTAAAAGTCTCTGCCATGACTACGCTAGAACTGCTTCAAGCACGTAAATTTGTTTTTTAGTAATGTAAGCCAAAGTGCCACTTGGTGACGGAACAGTCTACTGGGCATTTTCTCATATATTACATTACTATACCATCCTCAGCCTATATGCGTTCTACTGCTGGGCACAGGCCTTCCTCACGGAAAAACACATGAGTATGGGCCGTAACACCTTCACGCTGGCCCAATTCGGGTTGGTGGATAGAAATGGTCACAAATGCGACCGGAACCAACGGCTTAATGTGCCTTACGAAGCACGGAGGAGCTCGAGATCACAAAGTCTTGGTCATCCATCCACGGCCTGACCATGGCGAAGGTAGCTTTGTTTTCGATCGAAGCCAAAGCGCACTGACCACTACGCCACCGAGTTCCTCGCCTCCTCACCTTTTACGTTATATATTATACTCGTAACAATAATATTGGATGACTTAATAAAATAAAATGTACAGAGACACAAACTCTACTTCAGGACTATTATCAATTTCTGGATACACAGTATCATCCATAGTGGTCATCATAGTATGTAGTCATCCATACTAATTATTATAGATGCGAAAGTAACTCTGTCTGTCTCGCTTTCACATCAAAACTACTGAACCAATTTAACCGTGATTTGGTTCATAGATTTGGTTCCCATGGGAACGGATGCCATGCGGGTGAATGTTAACAAAAATACATAACTGTACAAATCATTGTTAAATGTTGATTCGGAATTTGGCTACTAGATGGCGCTGCTCCCAAGGACGGCATTCTGAATCACGCTATTTAGTTTTTTTCACCGTACCGTATATAGGCTCCGATTTGTTATATGTAATAAATTCTTTTTGTATGATTTAAAGGCGTCTTTTATGTAGAACTAGTTGTACCCAAGGTTGTACCATCACAAAAAAATTGACAAATTTTCGCCACCATGAACTTTGCTTCTCCTAATAGAGTAGGAGTAAATTTTCAATTCCACTAATTCAATCATTAAAATATTTAAGTGTTGAATAGCCCACTTATTGAGGAAGGTTATAGGCTACATACCATCACATCATCTCAAAGTAACAATTCTACATGGACGAAGCCGCGGGCAAAAGCAAGTAGGTTTTAGTAAGTAGGATTTTAAGGTTTAATGGGTATATGTAAGGTTTAGTGGGTATGTAATAATAAATGTACGCAGATAGTTTGACTAGAGTGTAACTTGCTCTGATATAAATTAACAATAGTACCTTGTCCTACCAACAATGGTAAACATTGGTATTTGGCAAAGTTCGGCAATGTGCTTATTTATTAACGATTTCGGTAACTCATACAAAATGATCAGTTGCCTCTGTGTATTGTAAATATTTAATATTGTGTCTCATGTGTGGGATGGAGAAAATGTTTCTACATATGGCACTGAAGTACGTATATTCAACCATAAAATTCCTATACTACCTTTAGAGTGAATTTCGTTGGCATGCCACACAACAATAAGGTCAATTTTTGCATTATAATCTTTTCTTCCGTAGTTTCTAGTAACATTTGTATTATCTTAGTAGAAATTATTATTAACTAGCTGTGCCCGAGACTTCGTTCGCGTGGCTATTTATTAGACGTCGATAAAAGTTTACAAAAAGTTTTTGTGTGTTTTTTAACGCTGCATTATTTTTTTAAAAGTGCTCAACCTTACACTCCCACCTCTTACTAGCAAAATGTTGATTGTTAGTAGTTGATCTAAAACCTCTAATTTCTTGACAGTGTCATGTGATTGATTGTTGTCATGGTGATAAAGCTCTGTTCGAAATGAAATTACATTTTGACGGAATATCTCACATAATACTCAGTCGAGCAGATATTGATAATCACGATTACACCCGCACAGTACCCATTCCCATGGGAATATATAAAAAGTAGCCTATATCTTATCCCAGGCTCTAGACTATCTGTGTACCAAATTTCAATTGAATCGGTTCAGTTGTTTTGACGTGAAAACTAAAAAGACAGACAGACAGAGTTACTTTCGCAACTTATAATATTAGTATGGATTGCTTCGAAAAAGTGTATAAATTAATTTGCACTTTTAACTTATGCACTGATTGGATTACGACCAATCAATGTCAATATCACATACGAACATCAATGAGTCTTAGTAGAATTCGATTTGGATGGAAGTTATTGTCAAAAGTAGAAAAGCAATTTTATGGTTTACTGTACAAAGTTCTTTTATCGGAATACCCTTTCCGTCAGTGGGAAAGGTAAAGGTAAAATTACACACACACTAGTAGTTGTAATTTTAACTATGCATGTAATATTTGACAAGATAATGGATCAGGATTATGTGACATCATCATCTCAGAGACGCCTTTCTGTTCTAGTTATTGACACCGGCGGGTGTTGATCGGGTGGTCAAGGTTCGATTCCCTATGAAGCAAGAGTTTTTCTGTTCAGTTTGGCTTGGCCCTACCACCAAGGTAGAGCTTTGAGCCCACCTGGTTAGCTACCGCCGTCTTACCTAAATCTGTCGTCAAAATAATAATGTTCCGGTGTTGTCATTGTTGTGTTCCGGCAATAAGATAAGATAGCTATTCCTCAGTTGTCGGCATCACAGTCTTTTTTAATGTACTATGGAAAATGTTCCCTTGAGTTCAGCACCGAAACCAAGAAAGATTCGCAAGTTCGACCTCATATGGAATATTGCCCTCATCACTAGGCGGGTACACCCCAGTGCCAACTTCTTTTGGGCCGTCTACAGCGTAGAGCAGCTCGTATTGTTGATGATCCCATTCTTTCTGATCGGCTTGACACTTGAGCCTTGCGTAGAGATGTGGCATCGCTCTGCATACTCTACCGTTACTATCATGAGGAGTGTTTAGAAGAATTGTTTGGTATAATCCCTGCCGCTCATCGCGAGGTCTTATTCACCCCCATAGTTTGGATGGTTGGCTGAGAACATTGCGATTTTCGCCTCATTTTCTGCCGCGCACCATTAAACTGTGGAACCGCCAGCGGTATTTCCGGACCGTTACGACATTAAAATTCTTAAGAAAAGTGCGTACAACTTTGTATGGGGACGGCAACGCATTTGCGACCACTCCGGTGTTGCAAATGTCCATGAGCGGCAGTAATCACTTCCCATCTGGTGAACCGTCTGCTCTATTTAATTGCCCCCTTGTTAATGTTTGACGACCTCCGTGGTCGAGTGGTCTGTATGCCGGTCTCAAGGCGTCGCCATCTCGAGAGGTTCTGGGTTCGATCCCCAGTGGGGGCAAATGTTTGGGTAATGAATTTCAGGCATTTGTTCTCCAGTCGTGGATGTTTATATATATTTCTATATATTCTGGTTATTTATATGTATTTATATATTGAATATATTTATCCGTCATCTAGTGTCCGTAACACAAGCAGCATTATTTGCTTAAAATGGGGCTAGTTGATAGGTTATTATTATTATAATCAAAATAGTAATGTAATGTAAAAAAAGTAATCAGTAAAAAGTAAAAAAAAGTTCTTAAAGAATTAGAGTCGTATAATGTACTAGATTACATTTTACTAAAGTTCAATTCAGTCTTGTTCATTAGCTAAACGATTAGAATGGTTTTACGGTTAAAAGGAATAATGTTTTGTTCTATAATTCTTATATTTTATTTTCTATTGGAACATGTTTTACGATTCAAAGTCACTACTGTTACACACGAAAGACTGCCGCCTGTCTTATAATTTTAAATTCAAAATAGACTGTGTACAAATTGATGTTGTCGGAGTCAGTTGACAATTAGCTAATCCAATTAGTGAAAATAATCTTATTCAGTGCTTTGTTTTCCTCATCTTCAAGTTTGAAGTTTATTGGCCCCGTTACTGTTTTACTAAAATAATGTTTGTGTTTAAAGCAAGCGGAATATCTTCAAATAAATATTTTATTTCAAGCATTTAATTCGCACATACCTCCTTTCCCCGTCTAAAAATAGACTATATTTTTGAGCTCTTTTGATTTGTTTTGATAATTTGTTGTAAGTTTAATTGTGTTAAAATTGGACACGGAGACAACTCTTTTTAAGTGCCTCCCGAATACATCATATTATTTGCATTCACTTAAAAACGATAAATAATTTTTATGAAGTGTGATATTACACATATTACTAAAGCTTGTTTAATGATAGATGCCAAATATTATTATCTTTGGATTTGTCGTTGTGAAGAAAACTGAAAAAAATTTTGGTATGGAAAATGCAGAATTCCCCAAAATCTCCATACAAAACACCAATTTCATTGGTAAGGACCTAATATTCAAACGCAAAATATTGCATTTTACTACATAAGTTAATATATTAAAAAGAATTATCGTCCGATTCAAAGTAATCCACGTCACACCATGAAACCGTACCAATATTATAAAACGAAAAATGTCTCGAACCCCATTTCATTTCTTAGAACTCTTAGTACTGGAAGCAGGTGTCGGCAACCATAAAATTTACAGATACAAATTAAAACATCCATAAAGGTGTCATGAAATATAGCGAAACGTTGGAGCTGAAGGAAATAACGTTATTTACTTAGGTTATTTATCATAATGTTAAAAATAGTTCATAAACACGCTATTTTAATTTAAAATTAGGCAATTTATTACGCTAGAAAATTGTATTTGGTGGTACATTATATTCATCACTGTTGAACATACCTGTTAAGTTAATTATTTTTAATTAGTTTTTAAGAAAAATGACAAAGCTTTTTTGATTATTTAACAGATGGTCATAAAAGCAACCCCCTCCTCTGGAAGATGGGAGTTTAACTATAGTAGGCGAAATGTAAGTGTTAACAGCTGTACCTACCCCTTCGGGTAAGAGGCGTGATGGTATTTATAATATTTAGGTATGTAAAAGAAATATTTATTTAGCCCTGTAATATAGTGCGCGCGGAACTAGTTGGCCGCGCCTTAGGTATGTGAGGGGTGGGAGGGAAAGGCGGGAGCGCTTGCTATTACTCAGTTCGGCGCCGTACTTGGCGACGGCAACACGCATCAAAATTTCCGGCTACTTTAAACAAAACGCTCATGAGATTGCAACAGCGAGATGAGTCGCCACCTAAGGCCAACGAGTTCCGCGCGCACTTTAATAATGGGGTTGCTACAACCAGAATTTCACAAAAAATATGGTTAAATTACTTTTTAATTAAAAATACTCCGTATTATATCACAGACATTACTATAAGCAAGAGCTTTATAAAACCGTGGATATTTTCTTGTTCTTTGTAAACTCTAAAATAATTTTACGGTAATGGAATTTTCTGTACAACACTAAACAGAACCGAAGTGCTTTTACAATCGTTTGAACATTGCTTTGTCTTAAGAAAATGTTCTCAAAATGTACTACTTAACTTAAACCTGTTTTATTTTTAAAACTGCTTAATGGAAGAAGATAGTGTACTATAGTCATTTATTGACTTAAAAACATACCTAAAGGAAGTTTTGGAATTTCAAATTATAAATGAGGTGAGAATCAAAATATTTTGTTATTGTTATTTTGTCCTCTTATCTTTAGAACTAGAAAGGTCAAAAGAAATTGTTAATTTTATTACAGTAAAAAAAAAATTGCAATTTCTCATCACTATAGACTAGTTAACCCAAGAATTTTGTACTATAAGATGCCAAACTCCCATACAATAACATGAGGCAATGTTCTGTCTCGATCAGTAGGTGTTCCCTCTCATTCTATCACTATTTATGAATGATGGCTGTCCGTGGGATATCCTCTTACTCTCTTTCTATTCATAGTTTCTGTCTCACCTGTTATATTTACGCCATTTTGACGCCTAGACTGAAAATTGTTTAAATTTTTTGTAATTTAATATAATATTTTAAATAAAAAAATATTAAACTGGTGATGACGTGCATTGATTTATGTTGTGTAAGTGAGTGGTATCCTGGATGTACCTTATCATTTCACAGGTGAGTCAATAATCACATATTCAATGAGAGTATTTGTGTGTATTTTTGTGGGACGTCATTAGTTGTAATAGAAAGCTTAACGACAAAATGTCAAACTCATTCATTAAAGTGAAAGAATGAGAAGGAACACCTACTGATCGAGACAAAACATTGCCTCATGCTATTGTATGGGAGTTTGGCATCCATCATAAAGTACAAAATTCTTGAGTTGACCCTTTTTTTTCGGGCCCCAAATGATTATTTACTGATAGCCATCACTATCATTGCGTGCCGCAACTATAGGTTTTATTTTAACACCGAGGTTAAACTACCACTAGTCTTCCATTTTTTCATAATACATTGTCAGTCCACGCAACATTGATTTAAACCTTTCTGTGGGGTAAAACTTGCACTATAATGAACCAAATGACATACATTTAGTCCCAATCAATTCTGGGTTTTTGGTCCATACATTATGGGCCATCTATCTAAACAAGAACAAAGGTGAATGCCCCCTTATTGCCACATCAGAGCAGTACTCAAGAACTGCAGCTTGTCTCCAAACACTCGAGATATTGGCGATCTAACGGGTCCGCCGAAGCACGTTCCGAGCCCAACACACGTTCTGCTGACTCAGCAGTTCTTGGTACTTTAGGACTAGTTAGTTCTTCTGTGGAGGCTAAAGTAGGTTGATAAAGGGATTTAGCTTAGCGTGTTTGCGACGTGTGATGTGAAATGTGCTGTAGGAATTTTTGAGTCATCGTCATCATCTGCTCCAATGATAGCTTAACATTGTGTGGATTTTATTTGTGCTTTTAAACTGTTTGAAACAGCGAAAGAACTTGAAGAATATTGGTATGATATTTCTTGGAATATTTCTTGATTTTAATGCTCAAATTATTAATTCAATCGAAGCATTAGACACTAGAGAAGAATTAAAATAAATTTATTCGTAATTTTATTAACACAATAAAGCAATTGTACACAAACAAGTAACTAAGAAAAGGTACATATCTCAAAAAGGTTTTTTTTTTACATAAGCTCTTGTCTTTCATCTCACCCGATGGTAAGTGACGATAAGGCCGAAGGTGGAGGCGAGCTTCACCTGTAATCCTCAACATCTGAGGAACTGGCTATCTTACCTCTGATTGCCGGAACACAACAATGCCATCGTTATTAGGGCGATAAATTTAGGTAAGACGGTGGTGCCAGGCGGGCTTAGAAGCCCTACCACCAACCAAACCGAGCAGAAAAACTTCTGCCCCCATGGGGAATCGAACCCGGACCTCCCGATCAACACTCGGTGGTGTGAACCACTAGACCAGAGAGGCGGCTAATAGGCCTTTTACATTAAGAAGATGTCATAAGCTACAGCGACAAAGAAAACAAAAGAAAATTTATAATTAATCATCAATTGATTACTGAATGGGCTATTTGACTAGTTTTTGAAAACTATCTTACATTGTTTGGTGAAGTATAAGAATTCTAAAGTAATATTTATTTTAAATTATTTTCAGTATTTCATTGAAAAACATCATTTCAAAATACACTTTGTATTTCGTGACCAAAACGCTTGCTCCAGCAATATGGCGTCGTGTGACGTTATTAATCAATTTATTACTGTGCCAAAAAGGGTTCAAGTGCGGAATAAGTGGTTTCAGCTAGCACGTCGAGATCCTAGAGATATTAAGGATAGTTCTGTTATTTTAATGTGAGTAAACATGTTGCTATTAACGCGTAAAATTGTAAGTAATTTTTATGTATTGACGAATGACGTCATTTGTCGTTTAACTTCCGTTTCCAATCGCTTCGTATTAACCTCAACAGACGTGAATTTATTTACGTGATTTTGACAAAAATATTCAATATTTTTATTATATAATCTGCCATGATTATTTAAAATCGCTAATTTACCGGAATGGCAATAAAAAACACCATAATTTCGATACTGTCAAATAGCCTATTGTACTGAATTTTGACACTTCCATTTCATTCACAGCGCCAGTGAGCAACCGGAATCAACGGCAAAAGGTTATTTCTGTGGCTCATACACTTTTTATTGATTTCACTAGAATAGGAGTTTAAACAGTTAATTCAATTTTCAAAGTATGTCTACTTTATAGTATGTCTAAGTCCAATTAAAGCAAAAGCTTCTTTCAAAAACGAAACCAAAGCGATTAAGCTACTAGACCACCAAGCTCCAATACTTGACAATAAACTGTATCGAACTGTGTATCGAATATTGCCAGTAATTTAACGCCACATGGAACTGATCGCGCACCTATAAATCTTTCATCGTCTCTGTTACTGTTTTGTCAACGGTAAGTACTTTTGGATGAAATTGGCCGCCATAAATTTTAACGCCTGATTTAAAGGGGGTCACAGATTTTAGGGTAAAGTGGCAGGATAATATTATTTATTATTTAAAAGTGTATTGTCGAATATCAGAGGTCCTGTCCTTTTGAGAATCTACAAGGAAGTAAAATGTGGATAATGTGGTAATCTACACCTTCTAGCCAGAAGTGTTAGGTTTATAAATAGTTTCGGCCTTGTCAAAAAAGGTCACTGAAGCCATAATTGCTTTATTCATTATAGCTGTTACCCGCGATTTCGTCTGCGGTTACTGGTTTTTAACTATCCCACGGGAACCCTTTAATTTTCTGGAACAAAAGGTATCTAAGTTGTTGACCAGGGATATAAGGTATCTCCGTGCAAAATTTCATTGAAATCAGTCCAGCCATTTCCGAGATTAGCCCGTACAAACAGACAAACAGGCAGAGAAACAAAAAATAAAATAAAAATCCCCCTGATATGATTTTAAGCATTTTTTCTATGTACAGACATTCAACCTCTACAGTTTTATTATGTGTATAGATTTCAATGAATATTCAGGACAATTTAATTAATATCAAAAAAATTTCAATACCCAGAAATTTCTTACCCTTTAAACTGAAAGACAAGCATAAAAGCAATGCTGATTTGATAAAATAAAAAGTGATAATAAAGAGCTAGCTTAAGCAGACGACTCAGGCAGTAAAAGCTGGTCGTGTACAGATAGTTAAGTAGCGAGTCTCCCTCTGATATAATAGTCAAAAAATTGTAAACGTAACGTGTACAAATAGACCACTTCATTATTTTCCTAATGTAACTGACAAACCAGATCCCCTAAGTTCTTCAGTGCACCAATTCGATCACAAAAGTAAGACCAATTTGACAACAGTATGATGGCTGTCTCGGGATAAACTAATCTTGCTGCTAAACTAATTCGAACTTTTTGCTCAAGGACAAATTCCGGTCGTGTAAGGGCCAGTTGTTATAAACCGTAGTTAAGTTGACCGAATTTCAATGGTTAAAATTTGGCGGCGTCGATAATAGCAAAACGTGAGTTGTCAGCTTAACCAATGGCAATAATGACATTTGTGAAGCAATATGCATCGACTGAATTGAACTTCGTCCGGCATGCAATCCGCCGCCAATGCAAATTTCAACACAATAGGTGCTATTGTCTTACTTGGCTTCAGTAGTTAATCCATCATCGTGTAGTGGTTAAGTTGTCTTTGATTTTCTAGGGGTCAGTTTTTTTATCCAGGTAAAAATATGGACTTATGATGTCGTGATATCACAGCTTGTCCAATAGTCGAATTTTCAAATGTAACTAAAGTTAAATAATCATAGACAATTTAACCACAACTCGGTGCTGGGATTAGTAACATGGCGGCTGGCGGTATTTTGCTTTGAATTTTCATCGTCAACAATTTGTCAAGCTGACGTCACACATTTTGGCGTTTCCATTGACACTATTGGTCTAGGATTAAACTATGAGTACGGATCAATAAACTCACCCTCACTAATAACCGAAAACTTGACTGCTAGTCAAGCCGATTGAACAAATTTTGTATGTAACGTCTACGTCATTGGTCAACATTTCAACTTAACTACGGGTGATAAAACTAGTCCTAAGTTGACGATTCAATTTCGGTCAGATAAACGAGAGACATTTGAAACCATGGGGAAAAAGAATCATTATTGTATACCCATATACAAGTCTCTGAGGAATTGCAATAGGAAAATAGAATCACAGCCTCGATTTCTGTTAAGAATTGTATTGTTTGTTAACTGTCAATGGAATTGAATGACAGAGAGAAACAGAATTAAAAGCTTTTGGAGGTCTGAATAGCTGACAACTATTTATCTGTTACAGGTAAGTTAGATAAGAGCTTTTAGGGTGGTTTCGTAGGTGAGCTGGCCGCCAGCGCTGGTCAACAGCGCCGGCTAGATTTCAATACATTTTGACGTAAGCGCGCGCGTGTAGCTCTGAAACGATGTTAGGATGCTATGTCAAGGTTTTAAATTTTTAAGCTCATCATATTCTAATGCATAACTTAAGTTAAAAAGCAAAAGCATAAGCATATCAAATGATAAAAATTAAAAATAACATAAAATATCATCATTCCTCTTTCCCCGAAGGGGTAGGCAGAGGTGTTAAACACCCACATCTAGCCAGGTATGTTAGGTTCCCATGTAATAGGTGGCGAACTTTTTGCTATGCACCAGACACAATGTGAGACAAGCGATATTCACATTGAACTTTTTATTCAAACTTAGTACAGGTGGTGGATACTCCTCATGTGTTTCTCCATGAGGAAGGCCTGTCTCAGTAGTGGGACGTATATAGGCTGATGACGACGACGACGACAGGCGGTGGAATTAAACCACGTTTCCCGCGGCCTCTCCAACGAGTAGTGCTCTCCATCCCAACTCGGTAACAGCTGCAGCAGATATGGAATTTGGAAACCGAGCGCGAGACGCGGATTTCCATCGGCTCCGCGTTTATAGTGTGACGTCATCATATATGTACAAGCCGCTTGGGGCGTACGGCGTTCGCGGTCAATCGCTCATTTCCCTGGATCTACTGAATCGTTTTGAAAAATTCTATCACTGTTGAGAAGCTGAATTATCCCCAAGTGAAAAACGCTATATAAGGTTTACGAAAAAAAGGTGATCTTTAACATTACTTCAATAAACCATTACCAAAAAAAATTTATACATCGCGTGCGATAATGACTTTCCATTGCAATAATAAAATAGTAATTGGATTTAAAATCATTATGACGATTTACTGTAAAATAACAATGTTCGATTATTCCTATAATTAATTCCATTCTTCAATACATTACCGTAAATGACGAATTATTTGGTCCATTCGAGCCTATTACGAGTATTTCATTGAATTTATTAATTACATAAAGCGGGTATTCGACAGTAATTCCTTCATTGATTTTATCAATTCTTTGGTTTTACAAATTTTAACTGTTGCAGTCAAAAGTCGAATCATAATTATGTACAACATTAATTGGCTTTGATCTATTTTTTTTTTCTAAAAAATAATTCTAACTAATTACTCCATTTTTAACTACCTACATAGTGCAGAAATAGACTATAATATAATCGTAAAGAATGGGATGGAATGAAAGCAATGGACTGCTTTTGCGGTGGTTTTGCCTAGCGTCTGACTAACCCTAGTCGTGATTATATGTAAGTATGTAAATACTATTATAAGAAATTCATGTAAATATTGGGTCCTTACCTATGAAATTGGTGTTTTTTTTCTCTCTTAGTATTTTGTCTGTAACAATTAAGATTCAGAGTATTCCTAAAAAATAATTACCTCGTCTAAAAATAGACTATATTTTTGAGCTCTTTTGATTTGTTTTGATAATTTTTTGTATGTTTAATTGTGTTAAAATTGGACACGGAGACAACTCTTTTTAAGAGCTTCCCGAATACATCATTTTATTTGCATTCACTTAAAAACGATAAATAATTTTTATGAAGTGTGATATTATTATCCTACACATATTACTAAAGCTTGTCTAATGATAGATGCCAAATATTATTATCTTTGGATTTGTCGTTGTGAAGAAAACTGAAAAAATTTTAGTATAGAAAATGCAGAATTCCCCAAAATCTCCATACAAAACACCAATTTCATAGGTAAGGACCTAATATATAAATTCGTAAAATTCTAAATTTTTTGTCATTCCTGACTTGTTTGGGAGTACCAAACAAGTCCCACAACACGGACGCCCTTTGCCCCGATGTGATGTATGTGTGTGTATGATCTTAGGATAACTGAAACCTAGAATAGGGATTTTTAGAGTCGTTCCTTTATTTCATTCATCGCCTGTTTTACGCTGATCTGTACTTTTGTACACGTGGGTGTTTAACACCTCTGCTTACCCCTTCGGGGAAAGATGCGTGATAATAATTATGTACTGTTGAGTTTGAATTAGTTTTAAGTTTTTTTTTTTAATTTATTACCACATAAATAAATAAAATTTCCAAAATCATTAAATTAAACATTTAACAAGCCTCAGCGGCTTTTATTAAAGTAAATGACAATAGGCTTGCCGCCTATATCAGAAACATTAACTATTAAGGCGAATTTCACTATCTTATAGATGGCAAGTCTTTGCAATGACACTCACTTTTCCACTCATAGCATGAACACCGTATTATGGACTTCTATCGGGGTTTTTTCACGTTCAACTGCCAAAGTACTATGGAATTTGACAATTGGGCATGATAAAAACGTGATAACTATCTCATCGCGCTGCTCATGTTACTTAGGCTGATATGCTTAGGTCTAGTAGCACATCCATTAGCCACACTAACGTATTCCAAAAAGCGCATGCAGGATTCGACGCAAAACGCTTAAAATTTTAGTTGCTTTTAAAAAGTTTACAGAGTCGGCTGCGAATAAATTATGCCTCAGTCTAAAAATAAAGTTGGCCTGTAAATTGGAGCTACTGTCTATTTACAAACTGCGCATGTTTTCCCGTGTTAAACTAAACATATCGTTGAACTTACAATGCGTTATAATGCGATTGTCGAGAAATGGACTGTGAGTGATAAACAGAAGGGTCGGGTCGATGACCATTGTAAATTCTGTATCCTAGTGTAAGCTTTTAATGTCAAAATATTTCTCACTTTAACTTGCGTTAAGAAATGTAAAAAAATGTCAACTCCAATGAGAAATGTGATTTCAACTAGTTTCCGCTAGAGGCGCTTTTCACGTTTCCCATACAAATTTTCATTCTTGACATTTCATAACACAACTCAAAGTAAGAAGTTTTTTATAATGAAAACTCACACCTGTTCGGAACTCTTTTCCGGGTGCCAGCTTAAACTATAGTAATTTTATGAGGATTTTTGAGCCGTCTGATTATTAATTCTAAAATAGACATACATACTTTTAATCACAACTATTATCCTCTAAGGGTTAGTTAGAGACTAGGCAAAAGCACCGCAAAAGCAGTCCATTGCCATAGTCCGCGCTTTACCAAGCAGTGACTGCACATGTGCTCAGCGTGACAGGTGGTGAGCCCGTCGCCGCTATAAGCTATTGGATGGTTGTGCAGTTCTAAGTCCAGTAAACCAAGGGGAAGAGATGGGTTGGTAGTATTCTTTTAATGAGCCGCTACCACACGGCTTTTAAAATAGAAGAAGACAAAAATAGGTTTTAAAAAAACACTTTTGTTATAATTTCTGTTTTCCGCTGTGCATTTTAAAAAAAATGGGACGGGCAAGGCTCTTCTCCTTCGAGAGGCCGCGGGACTCACGGGTTCGATTCCTCCGGCTGTACTACTGAGTTTGAATAAAACTTATGGATAGTTCATTATGAATATCGCTTGCCTGACATTGTGCCCGGTGCATGGCAACAGGTTCGGCTCCTGTTAAATGTGATTTTTAAAGTTTGATTTTATTATCTCTCGTATTGGAAGGGTTACAAGAGTGTTTTCACGCATTTTTGGTAGTTTGACGTTTTTTAAGAGGTTTTGTTTAATAAAAGAACAAAACCCACCTTCATCTTTTTGTTGTAGTTTGTTTCAAAGTGGTATTAAGAAATTAATAATAACAATTAATGAAGCTATGTCAAGTCATCAGCCTATATACGTCCCACTGCTGTGACAGGCCTTCCCCCATGGAGAAACACATGAGGAGGAATGTGATTTTGAATCTCAAACTTATTTCCTTGTGTCTTTGAATTGCATGCTACGCCCTAGATTCGGATTTTGTTACTCGATTTTTGAATTGATGTGACCCATTTTTATTATCTACCAGATGCACAGTATACCTCACAAAAGAAATACATTGAATTAACCCTTATATAATTTTCTTTCCAATCATTAGGTTCAAACGTAGTGGGTCCTCGTCTGAAAGGACCTTTATTGCCAACGTCTGTTTTGAAACACATAAACGATGTCCTCGGAAGGCTTACATGCGGTATAGGGTCTATCGTCCAGCTAAACGGCCTTCCCGTCGTTTTTCTAAATTGTAATGACCACGGTTAAGGGTATGCTATCCTCATATGTCTACAGTTTTATTTGCGATCCCAAAAGAATTAAGTCGCTCTTTTATTGGTGCTATACATAGGTATCCACGGTTCGATATCCCATCCGATGTACGTAGGAGTATTATACTTTTTGCTTACACATCTAAGGCCATGACGAAAGTTGCTTTGTTTTCAAAATTTCAAAATCTAGATGCATAATAAAATATGCTATTATAATTTAATTCTAAGATCAAATCCATTTAATTCAAGATCAGCAACGCATCTGCAGCTCTTCCGGTGCCGTGGATGTCTATGGACGGCGATAATTACATACCACCAGGTGAGCCTTCTGCCTGTTTTCCCCCCTTGTTAACATAAAAAAAAATCTCGTCACGATCGTCTCGATCATTTTGAAATGTCGTTTCATTCGAAGAGATTTATCATTTGAACTAAAACTTGATTATTTAGGTTATTAAACATATCATGTGAAATATGCGCGGTAGAATGTCAAAATACTACCGGGGATGATGATATACACATACATACAATGAAGCCTGTAATCCCCGAAGGGGCAGGCAGAGTCCAAGGAGCACTGTGTTCCTTAAGACCACATTTAGCCATACAAAAATAGGGTTTGGTCGCATGAAAAATCGTGATAGAGTAGTAACAAGTGACTGGCTCATCGCCTTTACAATCACAGACGCAGTACCCAAGACGCCCTTAGTCGCCTTTTACGACATGCTAGGCAAGCAAAGCAGTTGGTACATTATTTTTGTGTCCCGGACCAACACGAGACTAGGATGATGATATCTATACACATTATATAATAAAACTGTAGAAGTCGAATGTCTGTACATAGAAAGAATATGTTTAAATCAAGTCAGGGGCATGTAAAAAGAGGGATAAAACCAAAAATTTTTTTTTGTTTTATTTCATTGTTTGTCTGTTTGTACGGGCTAATCTCCGAAATGGCTGGACCGATTTTAATGAAATTTTGCATGGTGATACCTTATATCCCCGGTCAACATCTTAGATACTTTTTATTCTGGAAAATTTAAGGGTTCCCGTGGGATGGTTAAAAACATAGTAACCGCGGACGATGTGCGGACAACAGCTTGCGCGACACTAAATTAATTAAAATAATTAAACGTATACTTTAACGGTCAACTCTGTGTTAACGAACAGATAAATACGCTCTAATTAATTAGATGTACCTCGAGGGGAAATGATATGAGTTCCCTTGTTACCAATTCAATGCTTTCATACGACACTCAGGGGGCCAATAACAACCGCAAAAAATTTGCACACGTCTTGTTGGTCGTGATACTTGCACGCATGGTTACGCTTCGTAGTAACTTTGAAAAGAATTTGGTCCTTTTATCATCTTGCCTCATAACAAACAAGTTTAATGCTCTAAGGCCCAATTGCACGATCAAGAGTTAGCGCCTAACCTAGAGTTTGTCCATATATTTGCCACAGGATTAGGTGCTAAGTCTAGACTGCGCAAGTGGGCCTAAGCAGTTTACAGACGGTTTCATTAAAGGAAATTAATAAATCACTTAAACAGTAGTACTAATAAAACAGGGTTTTGGAGTGCAGAGTGGTGTTTATTAGGATGACAGGAATGAAGTGAAGGTAGACATTTGTATCGAAATATAAACAATCTAAATACAAATATACGTCTATCACAAAACTAGCCAGGGTGTTGAGATTGGCAAACCAAATAGTTTTAACATATTTATAAGCGGTATTACCTACCTTTCAAAACATTTTTACCGTTAGGTAGAAAGGAAGATGTATATGTCTTAAAGTATATGTCCACATATAACATAGCAGCATAAACACACCAAACATAGATAAAAACATTTAAGATTACATTGTGATAATCAATTAGGTACAACGTAGACATGCAAAAAAATATTATAAAATTACAATACTTCCCTTTTTCTTATCACAAAGACGACCTCGTCGTGGCGTCGCCATCTCGAGAGGTTCTGGGTTTGATCCCCGGAGGGGGCAGATGTTTGTGTGATGCAGGCATTTGTTCTCCAACCTTGGATATTTATATATGTTTTGTTTATATTCTGATTATTTACATGTATTTATCTAATAAATAAATATATATCCGTCATCTAGTATCGTAACACAAGCAGCATTCGTTGCTTAAAATGCGGCAAGTTTATGGGTGTTGTTCAAGTTTCACCATCCAAAAACAATGAGAGGGTAAGTAATTGTTATAGTTAATAAATTGCTTAATAGATGGCGCTAAGCGTAATTAAATCGCGGTAACGTTTGTTCTTGCCTAATACACTATAGATGTTGTTAATGCATGACTCACCAGGTATTAGCAACAGTTTCCTTGAAATCTCATTAAATGGCTTTATATTTTAAAAAGTCTTTTATTCCCATGACACCTCCCTTGGGGTTTGAACAGATGTGATAATGTGAAGATATTTTTTATTTATTTATGCAACAAACACCAATGCACACAGGTCGAACTATTGTAATTTCAGCTGAAATTCTGTATAGGCTAGTATGCAAAGTAGACACATGTGGCCAATACGGCCGTTGCGAACCGAACCAGGCCGCGAAGAAAAAATTTCATTAAGTTACAATGGGCTTAAGTTGCTCCGCGACTTAATTGGAACTTTCAACTTGTTCTTTTACGTAAAAAGTAGTTTTGAGAACATGAGATGCAGTTTTCCACGGTACTTCATGAATATTTTTACTGAGTCTTCGTTAAATCGAGTTTTTTCTTCGTATTGTTATGTTATGAGTTACATTGAAGATTCAAGTGAGAATTTTGTGGCTTTCATATCGTAATGTTCCCAAAGTGGTCCAGATGGACCCCTAGGGGTCCGCGGGAGTCTCGACGGGGTCTTGTTGTCTTCAAGACCCCGTCGTCATCTTCACCATTTTATCGAGTTTAGGGAATATGGTAGAAATGTAATTGCAATTGGTCCACCGGTACCAGATAAATTTTGATAGTGGTCTTTGAGAAAATTAAGTCTGGGAACCTCCGCGTTAAATTGTCGGTTTCCAAAGAGAAAAAGAAGAAAAGAGAACAATTAACAATTGAAGAACTACTGTTAAAATTGTATTTTTATATTCTCAACTTTAACCTCTGTTTTTGTTCAGTCAAATTTATATAACCATTGTTAAGATTATGTATTGGATTGGTTCCATCGTACAGTACAATATTTTTAAATTACCTGCACCGGAATTCGAACTCGGACAAGCAATGTTATGATTATTTAATCATCGAACTTAATTTTCTATAATAATCCTTGTGCAGATTTTTATCGAATGAACCCATCATCCACGCCCATAGTATATAGTAACCAAAAATCATATACAATATCGCCTGATATAGTCCCCTGCCATCTTGTTGAACAGTATTATCGTAGAGGGGGTAAGTCCGCGCACTGTATTCGAATCTTATTTGTACTAAAAACAGTTCTTGCGCAGTTAAGGTCATTGTTCAAGTTGTGGACATCATTAAGGGAGGCCTATGCCTATCAAAGCTGAATAATGACAAAACTAAAATATAAAACTGTAAATGTTTCGAAGTTTAAAACGCCTTTATCACGTTTTCTTCATTAATTGCCTACCCACGACAAAAAGTTTCAATTACTTGTAAAAAGTTGTTTCCAGAAGAAAATTAAAAAAAAATGCAACACAAAGAGGCATGCACAATTTACGACTAAACTTCCATTCACAAAAGAAATTCCCGGCTATTGTTAGCTCTATCCGCTTTCTAAGACAATGACCAGCCAATTTGTTTCGTCTGACCATAGTTTATAAGACGCCAGTATATTTTTTATGTAAAAAATTGTTATAAAAGAGAAATCTTCTATTTTTCAGGCATCTTTTCTGACTCTACTACTAACCTAGTTTGTTCCCCTCCACAAACTTCGTTAAAATTCGGTAAAATTTTCATAAGTTTTGATGACGAAAACAATGTATCTTTCGTCTTGGTTGTCATTTAATGGCACGAGTTTTTATGTAGTTCCGAAGGCTTCTAGACAGGTTACACATCAACCAATGTGTACGTGTTATGACAATCCTCGCGTGACATTGACAATTATGTAGAAGGGAACCTATGATATTGGTGTTTTGTTTGAAGATTTTGGGGATGTCTGCATTTTACATACTAACATTTTATCAGTTTTCTTCACAACGACTAATCCAGAGATAATAATATTTGGCATGTATCATTAGAACAAGCTTTAGCAATATGACTGTGAACACGCTTGATAAAAATTATTTATCGTTTTTATGTTAATGCAAATCAAATGTATTCGGGAGGCAGTTAAAAATAATTGTCTTTGTGTCTAATTTTAACACAATTAAACTTACAAAAAATTATCAAATTAAATAATACGAGCTCAAATATATGGTCTATTTTTAGAAGAGGCAATTTTTTTATAAGAATGTTCTGAATCTTAATAGTTACGGACAAATTGCTAAGACAGAATAAAAACACCAATTTCATAGGTAAGGACCCAATATAAAGATGTATTGCTTGCCCTCAGCTTCCTCATGGAGAAACACATGAGGAGTATGGGCCGTAACACCACCAAGCTGGCCCAATGCGGGTTGGTGGGTCGAGATAACAAAGTTTTGGTCATCCATCATCGGCCTGACCATGGCGAAGGTAGCTTCGTTTCAATCGAAAGCCAAAGCATACTAACCACTACGCCATCGAGCTCTTCGATACTATAATGTGTTATAGTATAATTATATTAAGGATGTCTTGTATAAAAAGTAAAAATAACAGAAACATGTATAAAAGACAAAACATTTAAAAGAACACAAAAATCTTAATCAGGAATAGTTTTTGTTATTTAAAAATGTTAAAACAAATCCCAAATATTGTCCAGCTTATTAAATAAACCCTCTAACCGTTTTTACCTGTAACTTTTTTGCTTTAAACCTAAAGCGTCGTGGTGCAAAGTGAGCGCTCTTCAAAATTTGCATGCAAACATTTTAAAGACCTGTTACGACGTGTGACGTTCTACTTGTGAATAAGCTTAGGATTTTGTGTTTTATTTTGTGTTAATAAACATTTTGTATGTGTTTTAAACGTTCACACCATAATACATACATACATACATATAATCACGACTATTATCCCCTAAGGGTAAGTCAGAGACTAGGCAAAAGCACCGCAAAAGTAGTCCACTGCTATAGTCCGCGTTACACCAAGCAGTACATGTGCTCAGCGTGACAGTTGGTGAGCCCGTCGCTAAAAGCTATTTGGTGGTTGTGCGTGCAGTTCTAAGTACACCTTTTCTTTCTTTCTATCTCTGCCTATAGGTTGCCTGGAAGATATTGCTATTAGTTAAAGGCCACCTGTGTTGCACTGTATTTTTTACTATATTTCTGTTTTTTTTATAAGTTGCAATAAATAATCTTATCTATCTATTTCGTGAGAATTTCTGATATTAAATGATTCATTCACTCAACTCTTTAAGGTGAAACACGACTAAGTATTGCTTTGGACTTAAGTCAATATTTTGTTGTTATCTGGTTTTTGAATAGAAAACAGGGTTGTTATATTTTTGTTATAACTGACTATCAGACCAAATGAAGAACTATTAATTATTGTACACAAAATCGAATCAAGTCGCTCTGTCATAAACCTTTGTGGTTATTATCTGCTATTTTTGTTCTACCTGTTACATTATGTTTTGTATCATAAAAAAATTAAAAAAAAAAGTCTATACGCAAATATAGGCTAGATATATGCAGAAATAAACTGTGGAATGAATCGTCACCTGCGGTATTTACGGACCAGTACGTTATGAAAATCTTCAAGAAAAGAGCGGATTTCCACTTAAAAGGGCGCACTTGCGACTCTTTTGGTGTTGCGAGTGTCAATGTGCGGCGGTCGTTGCTTACAATCAGGTCAATCGTCTGCGTATGACCCTTATTTCTCCAAATAATTGGAGACAGTAAACAACAGTTTAAACCACCTTCATCATGCTAAGTTATACGGTCTTACGCCCATTTCCCTTATGATAAGACGGATGAAGGATCAAATTTTTTTTGTGTGATGTACCATACTGATTTGTGTTTAACTATTGTATAATACCGAAAGCTATGTCTCCGGAGTTTTATCTTTTTTCAATAAAAACTACTTGCCTACATTTTTCATGGCTGATAACAGGTTTTACTGTAGCAGTGAGATTTCAGATTGTTAGCTTTTCTTCTTATGAACAAAACAAAAAACTATCTAGTACCTCTAGAAAGTATTTTATTATCCATAATATAATTTGGATACGGAAATGTAACATTTTTTACTGACGTGCCTTCGTCAATCACTGTATTTACGAATCCATGATTTATTGGCCTTAGAAAGCCTTCAGAATAAGTTTGTTGTATGATTTTCTTGGGAAATAAAACTGTAAGGACTGTAGATACGAAAAGTATCCACTAAAATCTAGAACGGCTCAAAATCCAATAATGGGTCCAGACTGTATAACTTACTATAGACTAAACTTTCTTTGGTTTACTTTTTACGCAGTCGGGCTTATTAATTTTTTAAATTATATAATTTTTTTTTAAACTATTCTTAACAAATCAAGGATGCTTTTCCGAAACAGAATATAAAAGAGAAATGCATCTGATACTTTAATCTTTTTGCAATGGGAACGTTTCTCATGTCATGTAACTTTTTGTCGTGTAAAAAAGCAACATTTATTTGGCGTAAAATCAAATCTTGCGGCCCCTACATGCGCTGTTTTCATGAATCGAGTTGATTTATATCCGTTCTGGAAAAAATATTCCTTTTTTTTTTGTTATAGAGTTGTGTATCGGACACGTTCCGCTAAATTTAATTCTAATACTAGTATTTCACCACTGCTACTGCTATCCCCATAATTTAAAATTTACTTTTGTTAGACTTGAAATCTCAGAACTCCGTAAGGAACTCCTTTTAGATATTATTACAGAAAATGATGAATTTACTTCTCTGCACAGGAATATTAAAATAAGTAACACATAAAACTTTATCTGAAAATTTTTCTATATTATCGTCCTCAGCCTATATTATATGTCCAACTGCTGGACACGGGCATTCCTCGAGAAACAAAACCATTACGAAAATAGGCCGTATCATCACCACGCAGGCTTAATGCGAGTTGGTGGGTATATAGAAACGATTGCAATAGCAACCGGGACCAATGGCTTAACGTGCCTTCGGAAGCACGGAGGAGTTCAAGATCACAAAGTTTTGGTCATCCATCCACGGTTTGGCCATTGTGAAGATGGGGTGTGGGTTTGTAGTATTCTTTTAATGAGCCAGTATTCTTTTAATAAAACTCATGTTTTAATGTTCAGATTATGAATTCAGACTCGACCTCATAATGGCATACTTTTTAACACAGATGATAAAAACGAAAGTTTAAAAATGGACACTGTAACATAATGACCATTACGCAACAGGTTGGACTCATTATGCAACGCTTATTTTTCTTAAAAACGCACAATGTTTTCCAGACAGCCAACAATAAATAAAATGTATTAAATTTTTGTTTTATTTCTTTGAATAATGAGTGTAAATAAAGTAGTGTATGTAACTGCACATAACTGGATATTAAAACACTCGCGATACTATTAAAAAACTCGCCAAGGCTCGTTTTTGAAAACCACGCTCGTGTTTTAATAACCTATATTAAGTCACAGTTACAAAAACAACTATTAGCATCTTTTTCTAAAATATAAAGAATTGTGACAGTAAAAGTTTATTTTTTCTCATAACTCAAGTTTACAAAACCTTTGGAAAACATCCAGCTAAATTGACCTTGCTTGTTGTCATGAGAATGTTATTTAATATGTCTTATTTGCGGCGTGTCAGTCTCTGCTTGATTTGTTTCGTCGTCTAGACATTAATTATAGGGCTCAATATGAAATGAATTGGCTTAAGATAACATGGTAAGCAATGCCTAGCTATATTTGTCGATCTTCGTTGCTGAGTGTTTTATACAATGATTTCTAAATGTGACGTTATTTGAATACTAGTTGCTTCCCGCGGTGTAACGCGGTATCCGTTCCCATGGGAATATCGGGATAAAAAGTAACCTTTGTCTTTTATCAGGTTCTAGAATGTGTAACAAAAGATTAAAATCGGTTCAGTAGATTTGACGTGAAAGCGAGGTACAAATGCCAAAGTAAGAAACAGACAGAGTTTCTTACTTTGGCATTTACATTAGGTCCTTTCCTATGAAATTGGTGTTTTGTATGGAGATTTTGGGGATGACTGGGATTTACATACTAACATTTTATCAGTTTTCTTCACAACGACAAATCTAGAGATAATAAAATTTGGCATGTATCATTAGACAAGCTTTAGCAATATGTGTAATATGTGTAATTTATCGTTTTTAAGTGAATGCAAATAAAATGATGTATTCGGGAGGCACTTAAAAAGAGTTGTCTCCGTGTCCAATTTTAACACAATTAAACTTACAACAAATTATCAAAACAAATCAAAAGAGCTCAAAAATATAGTCTATTTTTGGACGAGGTAATTATTGTTTAGGAATACTCTGAATCTTAATAGTTCCAGACAAAATACTAAGGGAGAAAAAAAACGCCAATTTCATAGGTAAAGACCCAATAATATTAGTATGGTTACTTTCCTCACGTTATCGGCTCACCTTATGTCATGTACTCTTAAGGGGTCTACTGACGTCCCTTAAATTTACTAGTCAAATGAACATGGTACGAATTATCTCGCCACAATGCTTCTCTCACCAGTAAATATTGTTTCGCATTTTCTTCCTTTTCAATCCATATTACGTCGAGTAACCTTGTTTTCTGAGCAAACACGCTGTGTGGATATTGCGGAGCGATCGGTCAACGGTCTCGGACCATGTCGTAGATTGGCTTGACATGACACTGATTGGGAAATTAGGTATTACCTATTATATTTTGTGCCTATTTTTATTGTACTTTCTGATTTTTGTTGAGGACCTCTACATTTTGGGGGTGGGTTATATCCAGCAATGAGTATATTTAGGCAAATAAATTGATTACGATATTCTATTCTAAGAGGAGCAATTGCGTATTAAATAAAACGCTTTGGTTTTGATGTTATAATAAACTAACTTTCATCTTGGTTAGGTGAAATAATTATGTGATTTCAGCTCCACCATTCGTCTTATTGGTATTGGTATAACTGCCGCTATCCACTAATTAGCGATTACTCATAGTAATGCTGTGACTCTCCGTCTAGGAAAGCCTGTACTCAGAAATAGGACGTTCGCTGGTGACAATATACTTATTTCGAAAAAGTTTAAATTCTTGGAGGCACCAAGCAAACTTTTGTCAGATTTAGGGTGGTTTCGTGGGCTGGCTAGCGCTGGCCACTCGCGCGCGTTACAATTTCCGCTACAAAATATCATTATTTTGGAATGGATAGGTTGAAACTTTTCTCTAAAGGACGGGGTTCTTTGATATCTATTGTAATTCTAGCTTCGTTTATTATTCATCCCCTCAATTCTCCCCTTTTAATAGTCCTTGCCAAAATTTTAGTATGTGGTACATAGTACATATTATAAAGGCACCATAATTTTTATAATAACAATATAAAAAGCGACATTAATTCTAAACCAGCAATTAACCAGAAGCTACCTAGAACATAAACACTAAATTCAGCTTAATATATAATAAGTGTGAATTTTAAATACAATTACCTTATTTCTAACAAGTATTTTCTAAGATTCTGTAAGGTGCTAATCTCAATAGGATTTGAACTGCTTCTGACATAAGTTCGTGGAATATCTACTTAAGATGACGGATTTGAATATTAAATCCCAAAGTCGCTTAAAAGTTTGTATCCATCTTATTCAAGATTAATTAGATCTACTGAAATAGAATAAGTACTGTACAGATTGCGTAACTGTTATCTGAATATTAGTAAGGAGCAGTGTGACTTGTGGAATACTACTTTCAATGTATTTTCAAACTTCAGACCTTCGAGGAAAGGGTGTTTTTTACACACATCGCGCTGCTGCGATTAAAAATTTGTGTAATCAGCCATGTCTTGTTTTATGTTTAAAGTGCAGTTGTGTCGCAGAAAAATGTAAGATAAAGATGTACCCACGAAGAAGGTTTCGCACCGAGACTCCCTCTGGTGTTTAGTAATTAATGTTTGTGTGCCGTGTGGTAGCGGCTCATAAGAATACTACCAACCCATGTATTTCTTTGGGTGTCGTAAAAGGCGACTAATGGACTTAGAAGTGCACAACCATACAATAGCTTATAGCGGCGGCGGGCTCACCACCTGTCATGCTGAGTGCAGTTACTGCTTGGTGAAGCGCGGACGGGGCAGTGGACTGCTTTTGTGGTGTTTTTGCCTAGTCCCTGACTAGCCCTTGGGGGATGAAAGTCGTGATTGTATGTATGTATGTATATTTTTAGTTTTTTTTGGATTACCACACTTGTATAACAAAAGTGCGAAAACCCGAGTCACATTTGCGGCGCTCCATGTGCTCCTCTGCAACTCCTCTACGATACGGCAGCCTGAGCCTGAGGTTAGCATTTAGAGGCACCTTCGGTACGTCTGTCACTTCCTGCATTTGTCTCGAGCGCCCTGGAGACTCCCTGGAGGCAGGATGCCCACCAGTGAAAAAGAAGTGGTGGCTCGAAACACAGGCTTGACCCACTAAAGTTCTTATCTTACCAAAAAAAATCGGTGAAACTACGGCCATCTATTAGGATGATTTTTACACCGAGAAATTTTTTTTTTGTTATGCCTCTGATTTATAACTATAAAGCATCCATAGGGACAACTGTGCAAACTTTTCCCGACACGATTTTATGGCGGCTATAGCCTTTCCAGTTAACACTTAACTTCTTCGAAATAAAGTCCAAAATATTACAAGCATACAAAAATACCATCTCACCTTTTTACTCGAAGTAGGCAGAGGTGTTCACACCCCATGTCGCCAGAGATGTTAAGTTCCCATGCAACAGGTGACGAGACTGTTGCCATGCACCGGGCACAATATGAGGCAAGGGATATTCACGGTGGGATCGATCCCGCGATTCCCGCGGCCTCTCGAACGAGTAGTGCCCCGTCCAAAATATTATTAAGTATAATGTACCCATGCCCTTCGTTATTCGGACATGTCATTGTGGTCTTACCACAAAACTAACCATTTCGAAACATTAATAATTCTTAACTGCTTCTAATTAGCGTTATAAGCGAACGCAAATTTATCCCTGTTGTTAGAATCATTAACAAAATATTGTTAAAACAAAATGTAGACTTGTTTTGAAATAATTATTAAACAAAGCTAATGGTTAGCTGGACACGAGTTTGTAAAAGCGATCAAATTTTCAATTCACATTAAATTTCTTGGAAAATTCCTCTTCTTTTATTTGAATATCTACGAATTCTTTTTTTATTATTAAAGAAAGGGCGTTATTTCTTTGTTTCTAAGAAGGACATTCAATTATATTTCTAAAAAATCTCTGGAAAAATATCTATTCTGGCGATGCCGCGGCACGCTCGCTTTGCTCGCTCGGCTCGCGCGTTAAGGGCACAGTTCTACCTAACGCTCCTCCTCGCTTCGCTCGTCCTCATACCTAATTGATTGAATTATGCCAAAAACCATTATGCGAAATGATATTATGAATAATTACATTAGTCTAAATAATTATGCCAAATAAATATTGTGCGAAAATAAATTATGCTTAAGTTATATTATGCCAAATAAAGAATCCCACTTATTACAGTACAAAGAACAAGCGCATCTAGTGTAGTACTAGAAGTTTGAATTAGCAAGGAATGGCGCTTTACGGAATGAATAGTACCTTCTTAAAGTATTATGAAGTTCTACTAGTATAAGTGATCTGTACCTGTATTTTGTAAAAATCTCGTCTATGTTTAGCCATTGCTGATCATGAATCATTGCGCAATTAAAACAATACTTTTCGTTTTTTAGATAAAGTGAAAGATTATGCTGCCCAAACGTAGCAAATGACTCGCGTCGCAGTGCTACGAAGTTTCCGTAGCCAATGTGCGTAGCAATTTATTACTTCAAGCCGTATTAATAATGTTTACTGTTACGAGTATAATTATAAAAATCCTCGGATATTGAGATTGGGAATATTTTTGTCTTTACTAAAATACGATTTCATCAGTAGAAACTCAACGAATCACCATTACTCAATCTTCATGATTGATTTGCTGGTGGGTGATCATATTACTGTAATCTCGAGTTTCTCTGTTGAGAATAATGTTAAACCTTCCTTATTCTATGAAAAAATTAACTGTGGCAGTGACTCATTAAAAGAATACTACGAAACTGCACAACCATCCAATATCTAACAGCGGCGACGGGCTCACCACCTGTTACTGAGTACATGTGCAGTCATTGTTTGGTGAAGCGCGGACTATGGCAACGGACTGCTTTTGCGGTGCGTAAACCAAATAAACCAAACCACCGACCAAACCAAACCAAATATGAACCAAATACCAAAATATCAAAACCAAAATAACCAAAACATGGTGGTGGTGGTTTGGTAATATGATACCAAATAAAGATTTTCTTTCTTTCTTTCTTTTCTTTAAAACAATCAGTACACTAGTTTAAATGCTTAGAGCATAACATGCCTATAGATACCTCGATCGGTATTATATCTTGCTGTACAGGGCTCCAGATCTCGTGGAAGACATAAGAAGCGTTGGCTGGACGCTGTTAGAGCGGACATGAGGGACAACGATCTTACACCAAGGGATGCCGAAGACCGAGCAAAATGGAGAAGGTGTAGCAGGAAGGCGGACCCTGGCGAAAGACCGGGGAAACGCTAGGCAGAACAAGAAGACACATTTTCATTTCAATAAGCAACCCACGTAGAGCCCGATTCCGTAAACCGAAAAGATATTAGGTCCTTACCTATGAAATTGGTGTTTTGTATGGAGATTTTGGGGATGTCTGCATTTTACATACTAACATTTTATCAGTTTTCTTCACAACGACAAATCCAGGGATAATAATATTTGGCATGTATCATTAGGCAAGCTTTAGCAATATGTGTATCAACACGCTTGATAAAAATTATTCATCGTTTTTATGTTAATACAATGATGTATTCGGGAGGCATTTAAAAATAATTGTCTTTGTGTCTAATTTTAACACAATTAAACTTACAAAAAATTATCAAATTAAATAATACGAGCTCAAATATATGGTCTATTTTTAGAAGAGGCAATTATTTTATAAGAATGTTCTGAAACTTAATAGTTACGGACAAATTGCTGAGACAGAATTAAAACACCAATTTCATAGGTAAGGACCCAATATTAAATTTTTCGCATTTCGAAGACAGATAATGAGGTAAGGAAATGCGTAACAGACCCGGTTTACTCGTATTTTCAATTTTCGAGCCATCTCAGCGGCAAGCGGCTATAACATTATCTTTTAAACAATCCCAGGCTAGCCTGCGGCTTTTCTGTACCCGAATTTGTAATCTTTGCGAATACAAAAGGTAAATTGCACGCCGGTATTTTGAAGCCGTAATGATGCCATCCTCGCGATCCACGTTATAGGGGTGTGGACTTTTATATAATAGTATCTACGGATACGCCGCGGCTGCTTTTGCACTGTACTGCAATGTAACATAACATCATCTAATATATATATATATTGGTATGTACTTAAGTATTTTTGTATAACATTAAAGTTTTTACTTTAAATGTTTTTAAGCAGTGTAACACACGACATTTTCGATTCTTGCCATATCTCCTCTCGCAGGTGGACTGGTATTATATTTTTTTTAGGAATAAGCCACACCCTTTGTATTGATTTTTATTATTTGTCTTTTCAATATATTTTTTTTGTGTGCAATTAGCTATAAAATAAATTAATTCAAAATCATCACGCCTCTTGCCCCGAAGGGGTAGGCAGAGGTGTTAAACACCCACATTTTGCCAGATATTTTAGGTCCTCATGTAACATGTGGCGAGCTTATTGCCAGGCACCGGGCAGAATGTGAGGCAAGCGATATTCACAATGTTGATATTCACAAAAACTGTACATAAGTTGTTTTCAAACTCAGTTCTCCGCGGCCTCTCGAATGAGTAGTGCCCCGTCTGTCCCAACTCGGCTACCGCTGCTTTGGTAGGTAGGAAATACGTGTGATAAGTTACGGTCAGATCAGTTTTATCTGTGTTGCAAGCATCTTTAGGCTACGGTGACATCATATCATAGGTATGGCTGGTTTATGCTGAAAGTGAGCTCAACGTGGCTTTCGATTTATTTCATGATAGTTTCTTGTTGTTTTATAAATTATGTTTCCCAGTGAAACGTATCAGAATAAATTCAGCACAGAAATTTAAGCGATGGTTTACTACCGGCATAAAAAAATCTACTATTACTAAGAGAAAGTTACGTTTTAGGTATTATATGTATGGTTATCGGGAAGATAAAGATAAATATCATAGTTATACAAAACTTCTAAAAAGATGTATACATCATGCTCAAAAGATATCAAACATTAATTACATTTATAATTCTACTAATGTGTGCAAAAGTACATGGGATGTTATAAAAAATAAAACTACTACAAATCCGATTCATTCAATTATACATAGACTTGTAAGCGATAATGAATTATTACTTGAGCCGATGGATATTGCTAATGAGCTCAACGATTATTACGTCAATATTGCAAGTAGGAAAAATGATGACATACATGTTAAATGTAACGATATGCTAGATAGCTCTAAACTATACAATTGTGCCAGCATTTTCTTGAAACCGACGGATAAATATGAAGTTAACAAAATTATAAATAATCTTAAATCTACTAACGCTACAGGATATGATGAAGTTAAATCTAATATTTTGAAGGAATGTAAAAATGAAATATCACCTATTTTAGCACACTTAATTAATCTTTCTTTTAGTTCGGGTATATTCCCTGAAGCTCTTAAAATATCTGTTATCAAACCACTGCATAAAAAAAAATAAAGAAAAAAAAGAAAATTATCGTCCTATAGCTTTGACACCAGTTTTGTCTAAGTTGATTGAAAAAGTAATATATATGAGAATAATAGACTTCATAAATAAATTTAAAATTATAAAAAAAGAACAATATGGCTTTTTAAAAGGGAAATCAACAACACTAGCTACTTACTCCCTTGTTAATCAACTACTTGAGCATACTGACAGTAGAAAACCAGTTACAGTTTTGTTCCTTGATATGAGTCAAGCATTTGATGCTGTTTGCCACAAGACTCTCTTAAAAAAATGTCACTTCTATGGTATAAGGGGTATTGCTTACAAATTACTTCATAGCTATCTTTCAAATAGGCAACAATTTGTAGAGGTAACAAATATAAATAAGGAAAAGGAAGTAATTAGCTATAGATCTAAAACTAAAATCAATAAATTTGGTGTACCGCAGGGTAGCATTCTTGGCCATTGCTCTTCCTGCTGTATATCAATGATTTACCAGATATATCAGATCATCAGTTTATTCTTTTCGCAGATGACGTGAGTATAATAGTTCCATGTAAAGACGTTAAAACTTATAATGATGAAATAAATAAAATTATAAATAAAGTATGTAACTATTTAGTGATCAATAAGTTAAATATAAATATAGGTAAAACCTCAATAATACAGTTTATAAATAAAAATGGAAATAAACAATTGTTGAATATAGCTGCTGGGAATCAAAAAATCCGGGAATGCACTGAAACAAAATTCCTTGGTATCACCTTGGATGATAAATTCACTTGGGTTAAGCATATTACAGGACTATGTAATAAAATGAGATCTTTTGCATATGCATTGTGGCGTCTTGCAAGGATTAGCAATGAATCAACAGCTATTCAAGCTTACCACGGATACGTAGGTTCATTGATTAGATATGGAATTATCATTTGGGGTAATTCTTGTTACATTGAGCGTGCCTTAATCTCTCACAAAGCTTGTATTAGATCCATTTGCGATGTAGATGTAAGGACTTCTTGCCGACCCTTATTTAAGAAACTGCGAATTTTAACTGTTGTGTCATTATATATATATGAGATTTGTGTTTTTGTCCGATCACATCCTGATTTCTTTAAAAAAGACTCCAGGGTTAATCAAAGCAGACATCCAAATAAATTATTAATCCCTTTGGTAAGAACAAGTTCGTGTGCTAGAAACACTCACATAATGGCAATACAAATTTATAATAAGCTAAGTGAGGACATGAAGCTGTTACCAATAAACATTTTTAAAACGAAACTAAAAAAATGGTTGATTGAGAAATGTTTCTATTCCCTAAAAGAGTACTTTAATCCCAATTTGTTATAATGTTAGATTTTTTTTTCTGTTAAGTTCTTAGTTAGTACCTATTAATGTTAATTTTGCATACCAGTTTCTGGTGAAATATTACGGAAATTAATATATATTGTGAACACCTTATCATGTACCATATTTCATGTGAAATAAAAAGTCTTTGTCTTTTGTCTTTGTCTTTCATAGCCACGCCGGCCGCCAGCGCCGGCCACGAAATAGTTAGCAGCGTTTCACTGTCAGCGCCGGTCTCGCGCGCGCGTCAATTTGAAGTTTTGACGTATAAGCGAGCGCGCGCGTGACTGGCGCCGGCGTAGGTCTGGAACAGGCAAGCCGGCTTATCTGTTTCCTCCGCCAGCCTATACGTCATATATATATATATATACAACACAGATTTTCCTATATGCAGATATGATAAGTATGGGCTGTTATACCTCCACGCTGGCCCAATGTAGATGTATGGGTTGAAAGGTTGCAATACCTGTAAATTACCTACTATTACCTACCACTAGGATCTCAATGACATAGTGGCTACGCATTGGCTTTCGCTACCAAAAACAAAGCTACCTTCGCCATGGTCAGGCCTTGTGTGGGTGACCAAAACATTAAGATCTCGCACTCCTCCGTGTTTCGGGATGGAAGTTAAACCGTTGGTCCCGGTCAATATTGCAATCGTTTGTGCCCGCATTGGGCGAGCTGGTAGTGTTACGGCCCATACTCCTCGTGTGTTTCTCCTTGAGGTAGGTCTATGTCTAGCAGTGGGACGTATATAGGCTGAGACGACCTATCACTATATTTATTATTTAACAAAATGGTTTAAACTTTACGTTTTATTCCAACTTGGTTCGGCTTTCGGGAAACTTTCGGGAAAGACTAAGGTTCAGCATTATGATCAGTAACTTATACAAATATTCTACACTAGCAATTGCCTGCGACTTCGTCCGCGGTTACTATGGTTTTTTTACTGTCCCACGGGAACCTTTAATTTTCCGGAATAAAAAGTATTTAAGATTTTGGTAAATAAGGTATACCATGCAAAATTTTATTGAAATCGGTCCAGCCATTTCGCAGATTAGCCCGCACAAACAGAGAAACAAAAAAAAATTACAATAAGTTTTTGGTGTTTCCCCCTGACTTGGTTTTATTCATTTTTTTCTATGAACAGACATTCGACCTCTACAGTTGTATCATAATGTATAGATATAGATAATTTAGTGAAGCACCTATAACCATAAGATATTAGGTCCATAAGGTATTACCTATGAAATTGGTGTTTTGTATGGAGATTTTTCCGTTTTCTTTACAACGACAAATCCAAAGATTTAGATATTTAGATATTTGGCAGCTATCATTAGACAAGCTTTAGTAATATGTGTAATATCACACTTCATAATTTTTTTTTATCGTTTTTAAATGAATGCAAATAAAATGATGTATTCGGGAGGCACTTTAAAAGACTTGTCTCCGTGTCCAATTTTAACACAATTAAACTTACAACAAATTATCAAAACAAATCAAATGCTCAAAAATATAGTCTATTTTTAGACGAGGTAATTATTTTTTAGGAATACTCTGAATCTTAATAGTTACAGACAAAATACTAAGAGAGAGAAAAAACACCAATTTCATAGGTAAGGACCCAATATAATACTTCTAGATTGTGCACAAAAAACTATTTACACCCCAGTAATATCCCCCAGTCATATTGGTGTAATGTAAACCGCTTACGACCACAACCGGCCAACCAAACGACATTACAACCAACCCAACCCAACCTTTACGAGCTATCTTCCTTCATTTGTCCAAACGATATTTGCGGATAATTGGCTCAGCGTTGATTTCCTAACAAATTAGATTAATAAATTGCTAACTACACCAGAATGAATTAACACAAAATTTGCGCCTATCACTGAAACTACCCGCGGCGGGAAATTAATTGTATTTTGTGTGTTTTAAGGTCGAATTTTGTGCGGGCTTTATTTAATTAGCGGCGTTGGTCGTGTAAGGTGTGGGTTCGTATTATAATATTATGTATTGTGTTAAATGTTGTTTTAGTTTAACGAGTTCTCGGTAAAGTAATATTTTAGAAGGCAAAAGATTGGCGTCGACGTTTATTCATACAAATAACTATGACTCGGTTTTCTAATTCAATATAAGATATTTATTTAACGCGTTAAATAGAAAGCTTTACGATGTCTTTGTGTTCTTTAAATTTCATGCCACTTTTCACAAGGCTTAATGAGCCGCCACGAATCGCACTTTTTCTGGTATAAGTACTGGATACTTTAAAGTTATAAATGACAGATGTATTTTACCTTTTTCTGCCAGTGTCCGCTAAGCATATAATGTGTATATTTGCCTACTATTTATCTGTCAGCATTGTACATTTTGACAAACAATATTTAAGGGAAAAGGCTTTGCTTTTGTCTGAGTAACAAACTTGTTACAATCAAAAATTAAAGTGTGGCAATATGATGACATGGCAATGTATGTAAATATTCATTTGGACTATTAATGTGTCTATTGAAATCATTGTTTTTATTTTTAATATAAGGAAAGTTACAAGTACACACAATAAATTTATTGAAATGTGTAAAATAAACAAATTTATAAAATTAAAATGTCATTATACACATAAATAACAATAATCAAAAACATACCTTTTACCCATTGTTACTAATTATAAGTAAAATAACGATAATATTATTACAAATGCCTACTAATATCCGCGGTAATATTTCCATCACAATACAATTTTGCCTTTCCACGCTCATCGTCAACACATATAAATCCAATCTCCGAATTTTGTGGAATGGAACAATCTGCGGTCTGTAATCAAAAACACGACTAAATTGAATGATCATGCTCACGCATTAATGACTTTAAATAAAATCATATGGATGGACGTACGATTTCGCTATTAATCGAATTATTAGCGTTCATTGACAACGTTCACATACCGTCCCGCAACGTCCCCATCCTTCCCTTGGGTGTCGTAAAAGGCGACTTATGGACTTAGAACTGCACAACGTCCAATAGCTTACTGTTATGCTGAGCACATGTGCAGTCACTGCTTCAGAAAGCGCGGGCTATAGCAGTGGACTGCTTTTGCGGTGCCTTTGTCTAGACTCTGACTAACATACATACATACATACATCCATAAGTCATTACATACATAAGTACATAAGTCATTACATACATAAGTATGTATACATAAACAACGTCCTTTAGGTGACAGTAAATACATGATTTTAATCAATATTTCTTCATTTCATTTTCATCAGAACAACCATTGAATCAGTAAAATAATGTCACATAATAATATTTACATAATACATACACACAATAGCATCATTTATTCAATAATTGATAATTAAATTGAATAACATTAAGTTTGCTATTGCAACGAAGGACGTCCGTATCAAATGCGAATATCTTCATTGATTCATTCACCTATCAACTAGTCCCATATTAATCACATGACCCAGAAAGTGACCTCATTCTATTATACGGATTATAAGCGTTCATCAACATTTACGTGGCTCAAACAACATGATGCCAATCGATATTCCTCCGTTTCTTCGTCCAACTTCATCCCCAGCTGGGTTCCACAAAAACAATGATCAGGGCGAAGCCATGCGAAAGTAAACATATTTCTTTCGACTGGCTTTATGCCAAAATTATTACATTGATTCTAGTGTAACTGACAAGCTTCTTGTTCAATGTAAATAGTCCCTTTGTATCGTATTCTTCTGTAATTTACGATAAGTGGCAGCAAGAGAATGTATTTTTCCTGTTTTTTTACAGGAGTTCCTAAATGTAATCGTGGTAATTCAAGATAAGTATGCTGGAATGGTTTTGGCAGTTTTCTTGACACTAGGGACATATTTGAACACCACTCATTTAGTATTTCATGTTCGCGGTTTCATATTCGAAATTACAACATGGCAAAATATTTTATAAATATTTTAGAGAAACATTTTATGTAATTGTGAATGTGTGAGGAAAATTCTGGTAATGAATTGATAAAGAATGCAAAGAAATTAAAGTATTTCGTATTAATAAAACAGCAAATAGCTCTGATTGGCTAATACTAGTATTCATAATTTGAGAATCGTTCCCTGCCGGGACTCGAAGCCAAAACCTAAAAAATGGCTATCTATTGAATCCGATATGCAAACCACTCGACCACGGAAGTTGTTGGAATAATACATTAAATTAATGTAATTAAAAAATATTTAAGGTGAAAGTCGCTTGAAGTGGCTAAGAGCAATATCGTATATAAATAGAAACCACGAAGGATCGAATCCTATAACCCCTGGACTGACACTAATCTTGTTTTGGACAAGACATAATTGATTTTATAATATTATTGTGTCTACAAATGTATCAGGTGATGAGCTAATAGTCAAGTTGACAAAACATACTTTTTCCAACGTAATCCTTCAAGTCATGAATTTTTCCAATACATTTAGTGCCTAAAAGCGATTCGCGCTAAAATATTTAAATTGATTGGTGATAGAGATTTATTTATTTACAAGTAATTACAGTTACTTGTGAATAGTGAGCGGTAAATGAATATGTTTGTTGAAATACCTAAATGTTTTGTCCTGCGCTGTTCACAATTCTATTTGGAGTAGACGCAACATACGGCGGCGTCGCCATCTCGAGAGGTTCTTTGTTCAATCCCCGGTGGGAAATACAGGCATACTCTGTGATTCACTTTAGCATAGTCTTAATTTCAGTTATTTTTGAGTATGTTCTATATTTTAATAATAGTAAAATTTGGAATAGATGTCTATTACTTATGATTGAAAATAATTTTTTATCATGTCCAAGACTAAGTTAAAAGTCTTTAAATATCGTGCTTAAGTATCAGTTGTTTGCAATCTTACCAGTTCCAATAAATAACGCCTGTAATAAACTTATATCAAGATCAGTATTATAGATTAATAAGAATAGAATGTCAAATAATTATAAACAAATCAAAAGTGTAAGTCGTGCTTAGATTTCAGAAATTATTTTTAATTTTTTATAAGTATACTCATTTCTGACTCATTTCAGAGTCAAAATTTAATGTCAGTTAACTCTTTATCAAAAGATTTGTCAATAAATGAATTAAAGTATTTTAAATGTCGTGTGGTAATGATGCAGTGTCAGGACAATCCAGAATAGTTTGTCAATTGTTGTTCTGTTGTGCTTAATTACATAAAATGCCCACTCGACTTGACGAATTATAAAAAATTCAACACACTTAGAGTTGAAAAACGTCGTATGATATTCGTGTGACTTGATCATCATTTAGACATAGAACACTTGTATCGTAATGTCATTTTTACATCCGTAACAAAAGTGTGCAAACTGCTTTTAGGCTGGTCGATAGGTGTGAGAACTATCCCTTATATTGATGGTATTGTCCTTGCGTATTTTAGATCTAATTCATATTATCGTGGCCCAAGATCACTTGACCTTATCTCTTTACATCTGCGTCCTCACGCTCGAAAACACAGCAAACTAATCAGCACCTTAACCACGGGGATCACAGTTAACTTGTCTTAATAAAACTTAGTCAACAATTCTTAAAAATTCAATTATTAAGCTTATTTAGTTCAAACGGTTGGTTGGTGGTTTGTCCCAGCTGGTCCCAGCGCACGCTAATACAGCGCGCGCGAGAAAACAAACCACGTGTGCTAATATATATTCTATCAAATTAAGCTCACCAGATCAGACACCGATAGTGCATCTGTTCACAGACATGACACATTAAAGCAGCCATCGCTTCGCTCAACCATATTTTTGGGAACGTAACGACCCGACGCGCACGACACCACAGCAGAGTCATTTTAGTGAGCATGACACACCGATGTTTTCCGATTATTATTATACAAAATATACTAAAGTAGATATTGACCGGTTCCAAAGATATTATATTATGATTATCATCAAGGTCGTTTGACCCTATCTCTTCAGATCTGCATCCTCACGCTCGAACACGCAGCAAACTAATCAGCTGCCGTAACCGCGGGCTCACGGCTTGTCTTAATAAAACTTTGGCGAAGTTTCTTACTAATATGACAGCGATATTCGCCTTTATTAAAACTAAGGTAAAGGCTAATGTTCCTTGTTCATTTTTAGGTGAGTTTCTAAAAGGTTCAATTTCAATATAAAAAAATTAAGACAAGTCTATGAAATCGTTTTATACTTATACGGATCTTTGAAGCGTTGCTTATTTCAAAATTTTTGATTTCGATATTGTAAATATAGTATACCTTTTAAATCACGAATGACATTAGATAGGTAGGTGACCTAAATATTGTGATCTATTAGTTCCGTGCTCCAGAAAGGACATTAACCTGTTGAATTCCGGTTGGCATCTCGAGATGTAACGAACAATAAATAAAGAATTAATTTTATTTACTTTATGTAATATTTTAGACTACCTATATTTGTAATGGAAAAATGTGGAAAATGTAGTAAACTTCAGAATATACAGCTCAGATATTAGGTCCTTACCTATGAAATTGGTGTTTTGTATGGAGATTTTGGGGAATTCTGCATTTTCTATACTAACATTTTATCAGTTTTCTTCACAACGACAAATCCAGAGATTTGGCATATATCATTAGACAAGCTTTAGTAATATGTGTAATATCACACTTCATAAAAATTATTTATCGTTTTTAAGTGAATGCAAATAAAATGATGTATTCGGGAGGCACTTAAAAAGAGTTGTCTCCGTGTCCAATTTTAACACAATTAAACTTACAACAAATTATCAAAACAAATCAAGAGCTCAAAAATATAGTCTATTTTTAGACGTGGTAATTATTTTTTAGGAATACTCTGAATCTTAATAGTTACAGACAAAATACTAAGACAGAATAAAAACACCAATTTCATAGGTAAGGACCCAATATTTATTTTTTACTTTTACAACTTCAAGGACGTTGTAGTTTATGACATTTAAAAAAAACAATGTTGATGTGAAGGGAGGATAGAAACTGGCTGAGTTTCTTGCCCGTTCTTCTCAGAACAAGGCCTCCTGGTAGTTATGTGAACGTATGGCGAATGGCGTAGTTTATCGCTTTCACGAAATGTTGTAAAATGCCTTTGACGTTCATAAGCACGTGCTAAGACGCATCTAAATTGAATAAACGATATTGAATTTAGAATTTTTTATAGTTACTATCCACGTGTTTTGAGTGCTCAGTGTCTATGATCTTATAATAATCGTGGGATTTCACGTAGTGCTTTAAAATTTTGATTGTTTATTTAAAGGTACACACAAGAACATTTGCGACTAATGGTGTTATATTATTACAGTATTTTTTGTTTTGTTCAAAACACAAAAACAACACAACGCCTCCACCTACAGTCTAAAAGTGAACTTTCCAATGCCAATGCTAAGACAAGTCGGTCATTTATGGGGAAATGTATACACATTTATAATAAAATACAACCAAATTTAACTGAACTGCCTTCAACACAAATTCAAACTTTGTGTCAAACAAAATTTAATAAAGAAGGGTAAATATACAGTTCAGGAATATTTGGACGATAAAAATGCGTGGACAGATTGACACGTCTATAAGTTACATATTGTGTTGACTCGTAATGTGGGATGTTGCCAGTCGCTTTTAAAAAAATTAGTTTTTATCTTAATTGCTTAGCGAATTTCAACATCGTTCATTGTTTCAAGTGCTTATATATTCTTCCTGATTATAATGCTAAAAATGTGTGTTCATAATCCACCCACTTGATTGTACTAGCCTAACATTTACAAAAAACAAAAGGATTGTAAAAATGTGAAAAAAAGAGCAACCCTCGAGTTTCTGGCTCGCTCTTCTCGAGGATGTCTGCGTTCCGAGCGAGTGGTAGATTCACTTATTCATAAATTGACGTTTTTAAGTCTTTGTATATCAAGCCTATAAAATAAAGATATTTTTGATTTTGATTTTGATTTTCGCATTTTATATTTCGGCCTCTACACATGTTGGAGTATAATTAAATAAGGTTGATAATAAGGGTAACGAGCAGTTAAAATTGATTTCACACACATTAAAATGATGTTAGCGGGTGCTGCCCAATCAGCGACCTTATGTAAAAGACAAAAAGCATAAAACCCACATTTATTACTCCAGATACCGTATTTAACCGTAACAATGTGGAATAAAAATGTGTACAAGAATATTATCTTTTTAATAGCCGCAATAAAAATTGCTGAGAGTCACCTAAAATGGGGTTTATAAAGCAACAAAACGGGTCCATAAAATTACAGAAATGATTTCGATTCGTTCAATGACTATCAAGGTGTGGAGTGTTCTAAAACAATCGTAAAAGGGTATAGAAATATCACTAGGGGGTAATTTTGGGAACCACTGATCGAATATAGGAAATGCTAATGCTCGTACAAGAGCCAGTACGGTTTCAATTATACTTATGTACAATTTATTGTAAAGATCGATTGCCGTACCGTCGATTGTGTCTAGTGCATTAAAAAGACTAATGTATTCTTACTCTGAGGTAATTACTCTGTATTCTTACTTCTTACTTGGAAACATTTGAGGCAAAATGTGGGTGTAACCACCTCTTCGTGTTTATAGACGCCTATCTGCTATTCTGGCTCGTGGATGAAAGAACGAACACAGATGAGTTATAAGAGTTTTGGTAATGCTGTCAGTTGGGGACATTAAGCCCACCGGGTTTTCCCTGGCCCAAAAAAGGGTGTACTGTTAGCATTTAAGTACTATTAGTACAAGTAACATACATATGACTCAAAATAACACTGTTTTATAACGTCCCTTCATGTGTAGTAACTCTTATATTGTGTCGCATAATCATTAACGAAAACATTATTTTATTTATTTAATAGATCACCAGTTACAGGTAATCACAACATGCAAGTGGTTATAAAGGTTTTTTCTTAATATGTAGGTATTTAAAAAAAATATAAAAAGGTAAAGGTATTTAAAAAGATGGATGAAAATAGATTGCATGTGGCCGAAATGCGTATGTTAAGATGGATGTGTGGAGTGACGAGGATTGATAGAGTGAAGAATGAGTATATCAGGGGATGCCTGAAAGTTGCTGCAGTGATAGAGAAGTTGAGAGAAAAGCGGCTGTCGTGGTGTGGACATGTTTTGAGGAGAGAGAATGAGCATGTAACGAGAAGAGTTATGAATATGAGAGTGGATGGTAATGCAGGGAGAGGAAGACCAAAGAAGCGATGGATGGATTTTGTGAATGAGGGCATGGCTAGAATGAGAGTGAATGTTGGATTTGACGTGTGATGGGCTAGAGTGGAGGAGAAAGACTCGTTGCGCCGACCCCAAATGAAATTAGGAAAAGGGCAGGCTAATATTTTATGATGAGGTATTTAAAAACAAAAAAATGTTTCGTTTAAAAAGTTATAATACTCCTAATACTGTCCAAATCGATTATTCCACAAGAAAAGATCGAGCACGAATTATAAGAGTTCGCCAATAAAATGAATGGGGAACGATTTCTCAACAACCAAAGAGGCTAAAGAGAACAGAAATAAATCTAAAACGTATATTAAATGGTGTCGACCTTTGCTTTTTAATTTGCAGGTATTAAGCGATACAATTAATCATGTTAAAGTGAACCATATTAGCCTGGGGTAAGGTTTTAATTTGATCCTGGCTTCGTCGATATCAGTAAATTTTATTTAATACTAGCTTTTGCCCGCGACTTCGAACGTGTGAAATTACTTTGGGATAGCATGATGTTATATTAGGTCCTTATCTATGAAATTGGTGTTTTGTATGGAGATTTTGGGGAATTCTGCATTTTCCATACTAAATTTTTTTTTTTCCATACTAAAAAATAATATTTGGCATCTATCATTAGACAAGCTTTAGTAATATGTGTAATATCACACTTCATAAAAATTATTTATCGTTTTTAAGTGAATGCAAATAAAATGATGTATTCGGGAGGCACTTAAAAAGAGTTGTCTCCGTGTCCAATTTTAACACAATTAAACTTACAACAAATTATCACAACAAATCAAAAGAGCTCAAAAATATAGTCTTTTTTTGGACGGGGTAATATTTTTTTAGGAACACTGAATCTTAATAATTACAGATAAAATACTAAGAGTGAAAAAACACAAATTTCATAGGTAAGGACCCAATATAGCCTTCCTTAACAAATGGGCAATCTAACACTGAAATAATTCTAATCGGCTTATATCGGTGACGGGCTCACCATCTGTCACGCTGGGTGCAGTCACTGCTTGGTGAAGCGCGGACTATGGCAATTGACTGCTGCGGTGCTTTTGCCTAGTCTGTGTCTAACCCTTAGGGTATAATAGTCTTGATTATATGTATGAAGTACTGAGTAAGCAACTCAGTACTTCCTACATATAATAATACTACTAATAAGACAAAACTTGTATAATAAAAAGAGTCCTCTTGTTCCACTGTTTCCTATTACTAGCAAAATCAACCTACTTCCTTCTTCATATTATAAACGACCAAAAAATAACCGTGGCTAAATGATTTCAGACAATTTAAAACCATTGGTATGTACAATAAAACTCGCGCCAGTGAATAGTGAACAATAAAGCAAAATAAAACATCAGATACAATCGAGACAGCAGCAAGTTCGGTTTTTGCCTCTTGCGTAAAATATCGTGTTTTGAAATACTTTAAAAGTTTTTGAAGCTCTTTTGCCGTCTAGTCAGTCATTTTATTCACATCTTTTGGTTTCCTGAAACAGTGCTTGAGGTGTGTTGAAGGGAACTTCATCGTGAATTGTTGACGTCGACTTTAGGCAACTGAGCGTTCATGGAGCGTTCTAGCCACAGATATACATTTACATACATAACGCAAGTATCAATCTATCTATCAGCCTATTGTCGTCTACTTCTGGACATAGGCCTCCCCCAATGATCGCCACACCTCGCGGTCCTGAGCCGCCTGCATCCAGCGACTTCCTGCGACCTTCGTCAGATCGTCGGTCCATGTTGTTGGGGGCCTCCCTACGTTGCGCCTCCCAGTACGTGGTCGCCACTCGAGAACCTTCCCGCCCCAACGGCTGTCAGCCGTAACGCAAGTATATAAGTATATAACGATTTGTATTGAAACCAAGCGTGTCAACCTTTTAACGTCTACTGTGACGTCACAGTCGTAATTTTAAGACGGGAGATCCAAACTGATTGAAAGATACCGATGCCGCCGAAGCCCTCCACTATTTATCTCACAATGAAGCATTTTTTTTAGCTTTTGAAGGCATTCGGACGCGTGGAGACTAGTTTGTAACGTGGAAATTCCGCAGGCCTTAATATGAACCACGGAATCTTCACTTTACTTGGGGTGATAAGGGGTTACACGGAGTAGTGTACTTGTCAGCCGGTGAGGTGAGACTAGGTGACAGGGTGTTGGTGAGTATCGGGGCCCAGAGGGTGGATTAGGCAGTTTGGTAGGCAACAGCGAGATAAATTTATTTAAAGCAGGTAATGGGCGCCTTTCCTGCCACTGCTTATACTTGCCTGATCCTGCCTCAAAGCAAACAGATGTGATGTGGAGAGAAAAACAGAGAAATACTAGGACAAAGGTTTATTATTGCTTGTTCAATATGTTAAACAAAAAGAAAAGGTACACTCAGTGATGCGCTTAGCGCTTAAGTTATGCTTATATTAAGTAGTTCCTACTTCACATACCTAAGTTAAGAGTAAATTCGTCTTAAAATTTAATATTCTAGCAACTTGGGTCCTAATCATACGATTGACTGGACAATCAACTTGGCATGACTTTGGTTGTTATTCAAAATTTAGATTTTAAATTATTAACATACCTTAATGTGAGCAACTTATCAATAGAGCATCCAGAGTAGGGCCTACATTTAAGAGATGCCGGTCTCGTGGATCTCCGAGCAAACTTAGGTCGACCAACGCTGGGCAACTAGCGAAGGAGCCGGAACAAGTGAAACTGCCATTCGGCTACTCAGCGTTGGGAACAGGATTAACGCAGGTTACTCCCAATGGTAAAGGTTACTCCCATTAGTAACTCAACTTCATAAAGAAAAGACAAAAAAAAAAAAAACCCTGAAACAAAAAGGTTACAGTAAGCATTTTGACACATGTGGCCAAAGTAGTGTAAGTTATTATAAAAAAAAAAACAAAAGAACTCCTTACATACCTCTTCATAGGCTGGAGTGGGTTTTCAGTACAATTCAGTAAGCACGAGGTGTCAACCACGTCAGCTCATTTTACATAAGAATATTTAGGTTGCAGGTACGCTGAAAATAACATGTTTAAGAGGTTAGCATTACAGCACAGAGACGATGCATCCTTGGAGGCTGGTTTTACACATATTTACTCACGTGTTGGTATGAAAGACACCTCTTCGGAGGCACGTGGCGTCTGTTAGGACATCTGACTAAATACGGGGTTTATTCTCCCATTGTCTGCTGAAACACAATAAAGACGCTCACTGGATATTCGATATCAAGAATGTAAGTTACCATACCAAACTTCGATGCACAAACTACTCACAAAATTTCCCCTTATACGGGACTTAGGATTTGTGTGGCCTACTGGCCCAGGCTGTAAAAGCAAATGGAGGATGGCAGACGCACACGCAACCAAAACCCATTACGACGTAGACCTGTCGTAGATTTTTGACAGATGACAGCACCTATTGGTCCGAAACGCAGAGTCAACTGTGAGAGGATGCTCACCTTAGGAATATTGACGATAATTATAAGATTTGATTGAAGTTTTTCCTTGAAGTTATGATTTTAGTTTGTTTCGATGTAAGTAGCTAATAATGGAATATATTTAGAAGAAAATAGGGGTGTAATTATCAATGAGATGAGTCGTAAGTAATCGGTAAGCGAGTCGATGTCGAATTCGGACACATCTGAAATTGCATTGGTGTTACCAACTTGGAATATGTTTAATAATTTAGTAATTTTAGACTACTAAAAAAAACGGTGTTACAGTACAGTTTTGATTGGGAAAGAAAATTTTTATTTTAAAATAAAATTTTAAAATAAAAATTTTCGATATTAAATTATCGGACTGACTGTACCAACAAGAAGGTAGATATCTGAACAAGCAAAGATAAAACCTTACGACAAAAATTATCTAACGGACTGTCCCCATAATTAAGTACTAGCCCGTAACGCTGCACCTGCAACGAAATAAACTTGACAAGATACGTCGGCATACGGTGCGAGTAAAAAAAAAACATGCAACTAAATGTATCTGAAACAACAATAAGTTCCAAAAAAAACCATAAAACCTATAAAACTGTATATAACATGCAACTTACTCCTAACTTAAAATTATACCAGTCTTCAAGACTGTTAAAATTTTAGACTCTTTCAACTCAAGGATGAGAGAAACTCAAATTCAATAGTCTACTACACATAGGAGTAGTATAGACTAATCTAAAAGAGGTACTAACGAACTGGAACTAGCGAAGCTCATTAGTAGTAGGTTCACTCCACTACCAAGTATTGGGAGTGAAACCCACATTGTTCCTGGAATAAACGGGCAATCGGTTAACCACTGTATAAGTGCGATTAAGACGCGTCAAGGAGATCAGGGGTAACCAAGTAAACAAGCCCTACCACCGAAAACACAGGACAAGGAGTGATCTTCACATAATCACTACTTGGGGTACAACCAGTAAGTTAAGGAAAATACTACACTAAAATAGTATGTCCTTACGTAATAAATTAAATTTAAATAATGAATTCACACCATCCTAAGTTTTAGGTGTGCTTAGTATGAGGAGTCTCCCAAAAATCAAGGATACCTAAAAAAAAATAAGAGCTACTCAAAACTAGGGTTTTGTCCTAAAAACTAAAGGGAACATCCCCTCAGTTATCCATATACTGGACGTACTGGTAATAACAAAAACAATAAAAAAAATAAACTTAACCTAAAGTCGCTAACAGACACCCTGTGGGTAGAATCTCATACCGACGCCCTACCGAGCGAAAGAACTATTCAACGCCGTACCAAAAAAAAAAAACTAACTAGAATGGGAAGTCAGTTTTCATCCAACTGACCCCGGACTACTAGGTCCTTGATATGGAAAGCACCCAAGGGCTTACCATCCAATGATTTCAAAGCATAGACCAATTTACCTTGCTTCCTATCAACCACGCATCTCTCAAACCTTGGAGCAAGTTTGGCTGAGAAATGTTTGGGTGCACTAGATAAAGGAAAGCACCTTTTGTAAATGATTTGACCCTCCCGTAACTCTAACGGTCGCTTACGTAAGTTGTAATACTTAGCCGCGTGTATATGGGCCTTTTTAAGATGGCACTCAACCTTTTTAAACAAATCTTTCAATTTAGGTAAATTAGATGCAAAGGGCTCAACGTCGATATCAATTGGAGAATCATCAAGTGGCCTATCAGAGTTATATAAGGAACCATCTATTATCATCTCTCTGCCATGATTTAAGAAAAATGCAGAAAACTTAGTACCTTCATGAACATGACTATTGAGGGCACATTGTATCTCCGGAATGTTCTGATCCCATTTGCGATGATCAGAGCGCACATAAGAGGCAATGGCTCTAACTAAGTCTCTGTTGACACGTTCAGTCTGGTTACACTGTGGATGATAACGAGGATTATAAAATATATGAGGGACACCGAAATAAGTCAGAAGATCTCTAAACTCTTTTGAAATGAACTGGGGTCCATTATCAGTATAAAGAATACGACAAACCCCATGTACTAGGAAAACTTGCTTAGCTAGACATTTAGTTATAGATTTAGCAGTAACATTACGCATGGGAAAGAGAAGTACGTACTTACTGAAATAATCCGAGACAACAAACACATACTGATTTCTTGAATAAGATGGAGGAAATGGACCTAGTATATCGCAAGAGATTGCCTCCCATGGCCTACTTACTTGTCGAGGGACACCCATGAGTCCAGGTCGAGCAGTATTGACCGGCTTATATGAGAGACACACTTCACACGAATCGACGTAACTCTTAACATCCTTGAATAACGAGGGCCAAAAGTACACAGAACTTATGCGTTTATGTGTTTTAGCAACGCCAAAATGTCCGGCCGGAGGATCATCATGATATTTTTTAAGGATTTCAGACCGTTTTTCCAAAGGTACAACTATTTTCCAATCATGTTGTGACGTAAGACTATATTTATTTTTAGAGAGTCTGTAAAGTTTTCCATCTATGATATTAAAGTTAGGATATTTACGAGGATTGTTGGAACAATTTTGAAAGAGATCTATATACCAAGGATCGCTTATGGCATGAGGATTTGTTTCTATTGAATCAACTCTTATCCGCGACAAAGTGTCAGGAATAACATGTTCCTTTCCTTTCCGGTGCAGAATTTCAAAGTTAAATTGGCTGAGACGACAAGCCCACCTGTTAAGTCTGCCCGTAGGATTTTTGAGATTATGGAACCATTGTAAAGAGGCATGATCAGTAACGATGTAACATGTTTTACCTTCCACGTAAGACCGATATTGCTCCAAAGCATAGATAACGGCGAGAAGTTCGCGTTCAGTAGCTGTATAATTACACTCCTGAGCCGATAAAGTACGACTACAGAAAGCAATGGGGTGATCCACATCATTAATTTTTTGGGTTAGCACACCACCGATAGCAAAAGAGGAGGCATCCGTGTGTAAATAGAAAGGCTGGGTAAAGTCAGGACACCTCAGAATTGGGGCTGATATCAGAGCTGATTTCAAATGATTGAAAGATTCTTCTGTTTCTGTGGTCCAAGAAAAAGTAACCTTTTTACTAGTAAGGCGAGTTAAGGGTCTTGCTACTCGAGAAAAATCCCTGATAAAACGTCGGTACCAACCGGCCATTCCCAGAAATCTTTTTACTTCTTTGGGATCTTTAGGAGTGGGAAAATTCATAATGACTTCGACCTTAGAAGGGTCAGTACGAAGACCATATTGATCCACTACATATCCTAAGTATTTAAGTTCAGACCTACAAAAGATTGACTTTTCCATATTTACTGTGAGATTTGCAGCTTTTAGTATGCTATGCACTTCTTTAAGGATTTCTACATGCTCACTGAGGGAATTAGTGCAAATGATGATGTCATCAACGTAACAGAAGACTCTGTTGTCAAACTTAGCTGAAAAGAGGTTATCCATAAGTCTTTGCATGGTAGCTGATGCACCAACAAGTCCAAAACACATTACGTTATACTGGAAGAGTCCGCGACCAGGAACAGTGAATGCAGTCTTCTCTTTTGAAGTACTGGACAGAGGAATCTGATGGTAGGCCGCACTAAGATCTAAAGAGGTGAGGAACTTAGCGTCTCGTAAATTATCAAGTATATAATTAATGTATGGCAGAGGATAAGCATCAGACTTGGAAACTGAATTGAGCTTTCGGCTATCTAGACAAAGTCTAACATCGCCATTGGCCTTAGGGACCATGGTAACAGGACAGTTCCACGGAGAGTGGGAAGATTCCACAATATTAAGTTTTAACATTCGGTCTAATTCAGAATTAAGCAATTTAAGTTTTTCTGGACTAAGTCGATAGTATTTCTGTTTTATAGGACGTGTGTCACCGGTATCAATATGATGTTCCATAAGGTGAGTTCTACCTAAACCAACTTTATCAGTATCAATCGTTTCAAAAAGCTGTTTAATATTATCTACATCACGTCTTTCCTCAATGGTCAGAGAATCAAAACTACATAAACCAGAATTTTCTACATTATCTAGGTTAAAATCGTCACTATTTAAATTTATTCTGGGCAAACAAGCTAAGATGTCTGGGGCCAAGTTAAAGGCTTTCCAAAAGTTGATTCCAAAATGGATAGGTAAATTTATTTCAGATTGAACATGAAAGGTAATAACCTGGACTGCCTGATTATATTTAATAGGTATGTCCATATAGTGGTGACAGTATACTTCATTGCCGTTAGCAACTCTCAAGATACGAGGAGAATTAAAGTTACGCAAGGGTATATTTAATTTAAGAAATAGTGTAAAGGCATCTTTACCCAATATAGAACAAGAAGCACCACAATCTAAGAGACCAGATACATTTACGTCCAGGACACTAACAGTTAGATAAGGTCGGTAATCATCAGGAGAAGGTTTAAAGAATGTCTCTCTAGAGGTATTAGAACTCAGAGAGACAGAGCAAGCTAGTTTTTTGGCTTCGAGCAAGAAGAACAGTCAGGCGTTCTGACACCCTTTTTTCCGCATTTGAAACAAACAATCTCACGGGAAACACGGCAATGACTCGTAAAATGACTGGAACCACCACAACGATAGCAATTTCTTACAGGTTTGACCGCAAGAGGGTTGGCGTCTTTAACAACTGAGGAAATGTTGCGTGGTCTATCAGTGGAAGTCACTTTATTATTTTGCATGTCCCTAACAACCGAGTTTTTGGAGAAAACAGGTTCAGAAAAATGTTGTGTTTTAATTTTCATAAGTTCCAGTTTTTTCCCTAGCTGTTGGAGTTGTTGGATCGATGTTATTTCAATTAGAGCAAGCTCGCGACTGTATTCAGGTCGGATATTACGTAACAAAATGTCTAGTTGGTGTTCTTCAGTTAGAGGATTAGAAAGGCGAGACATCATTCCTAACATTAGTGACAAATAAACTACCATCGTCTCGTCTTTTGCTTGAGTGCGAGCTTTAATCTCTTCTAGCAAGCGGAAATCGTAGTCAGGAAGGTCAAAATCATCCCTTAAAGCAGCAATCAGTTGGAAGTAATCCTGGAATTCAGACTTATGTGCCCTGTACCAAAACAAGGCTGGACCATCCAGTAAGTCAACAAAACCATCAAAAATCAGTTTCTTCGAAAAATTTCGAGCCGAACACAATTCTTCTAAACGAGTAATAAATGCTCGAACACAAGAGTCACCTTTAAATTTAAGATTAAAAGAATTTAAGTTCAGCTTTGTGTCTTGTTTAAATACGACTGACTGTACTTTCGGTACATTAGCGCGATCGTCGTCCGAATCCGATGACAGGTCTGATGAAACATCTAGTTCACTAAGAAGTTGCAGAAGCGTGGACTTAAGAATTTCAATTTCCGGAGTAGCAGTAGTTAAGCGTGACAACCGGCAAAGCAGGTAGTTTAAACGGCCTGTTAAACGAGAACGAGCAGAGTCAGACAAGCCACCATTAGCCGCTTCATTCGCAATGTCCTCTACCTTGGTGGTAAGCATAGGCAACTCCTCCTCAATATTTTCAGATGGAAAAGCAGAAGGCAACTTTAAACTGCCGCGTCGTGACAGCTTGCATGTCGACCGCAACAATTTTCGTAAGTCATCGCGTTTAGCAGTAGGTTTAAAAGATATATTGCGTATGTTAAGCTCGTGGGATAACTCATCCTTAGATAAGAAAGCAATATCACAACCAATGTCAGCCATGTTTCACAATAACACAGAAACTTAAAATTAAAAATAAATTAAAAATATTTGTTAAGATTTTATGTAGCTGACTGTACTTGCAGTCAAAAAGCGCGAGTGCAACTGTTGTCTTGAAGTGCAGTAAAAATTCAAATACACAATAATACAAAAAAATCTAGTGGAGAATTTTTTGTTGTTGAATGTACTCAACAGTTAACTTATACAAAATAATTCTATAAAACTTGTTCAATTATTAAGCAAAAGTATTAAGTATTGTCAGGTTATTATCTCTACAGAAATCATCAAAAATTTTTTTTTTTTACCAAAGCAAAATAATTCCTTCAGAAATAAGTATAACTCAGCTTCAAAACCAAATTATTATTTTCAAATTTGTTCAAACCTAAACAATAAACAGTGTAGCTTAAGATTTAATAATTGAGTTCACTCAAAATCAGTATTATTACTAAGCTTTCCAATCATACAGGTAAGCAACTTAAGTGTTACTGTATCGAAACAGTTATTAACATTACTTAAAATTATTAATGGTGAAGTTACTAAGCAAAATTACAAAAGTAATTTTTTAAAATTAACAGGCAGTTATATTCTTGTTGTAGCAATAATAACTGTAATCAAACAACAACCAGGAAGAATACAAGTACATGCCAAGTGATTTTACAAACCATTTACATAAAAAAAAAAATTACAAGTTAAACATTCCACGGCAAGATCATAACATCTGTTTTACTGGGCCACACGTTGGGTACGCCACTTTGTAACGTGGAAATTCCGCAGGCCTTAATATGAACCACGGAATCTTCACTTTACTTGGGGTGATAAGGGGTTACACGGAGTAGTGTACTTGTCAGCCGGTGAGGTGAGACTAGGTGACAGGGTGTTGGTGAGTATCGGGGCCCAGAGGGTGGATTAGGCAGTTTGGTAGGCAACAGCGAGATAAATTTATTTAAAGCAGGTAATGGGCGCCTTTCCTGCCACTGCTTATACTTGCCTGATCCTGCCTCAAAGCAAACAGATGTGATGTGGAGAGAAAAACAGAGAAATACTAGGACAAAGGTTTATTATTGCTTGTTCAATATGTTAAACAAAAAGAAAAGGTACACTCAGTGATGCGCTTAGCGCTTAAGTTATGCTTATATTAAGTAGTTCCTACTTCACATACCTAAGTTAAGAGTAAATTCGTCTTAAAATTTAATATTCTAGCAACTTGGGTCCTAATCATACGATTGACTGGACAATCAACTTGGCATGACTTTGGTTGTTATTCAAAATTTAGATTTTAAATTATTAACATACCTTAATGTGAGCAACTTATCAATAGAGCATCCAGAGTAGGGCCTACATTTAAGAGATGCCGGTCTCGTGGATCTCCGAGCAAACTTAGGTCGACCAACGCTGGGCAACTAGCGAAGGAGCCGGAACAAGTGAAACTGCCATTCGGCTACTCAGCGTTGGGAACAGGATTAACGCAGGTTACTCCCAATGGTAAAGGTTACTCCCATTAGTAACTCAACTTCATAAAGAAAAGACAAAAAAAAAAAAACCCTGAAACAAAAAGGTTACAGTAAGCATTTTGACACATGTGGCCAAAGTAGTGTAAGTTATTATAAAAAAAAAAAACAAAAGAACTCCTTACATACCTCTTCATAGGCTGGAGTGGGTTTTCAGTACAATTCAGTAAGCACGAGGTGTCAACCACGTCAGCTCATTTTACATAAGAATATTTAGGTTGCAGGTACGCTGAAAATAACATGTTTAAGAGGTTAGCATTACAGCACAGAGACGATGCATCCTTGGAGGCTGGTTTTACACATATTTACTCACGTGTTGGTATGAAAGACACCTCTTCGGAGGCACGTGGCGTCTGTTAGGACATCTGACTAAATACGGGGTTTATTCTCCCATTGTCTGCTGAAACACAATAAAGACGCTCACTGGATATTCGATATCAAGAATGTAAGTTACCATACCAAACTTCGATGCACAAACTACTCACAAAATTTCCCCTTATACGGGACTTAGGATTTGTGTGGCCTACTGGCCCAGGCTGTAAAAGCAAATGGAGGATGGCAGACGCACACGCAACCAAAACCCATTACGACGTAGACCTGTCGTAGATTTTTGACAGATGACAGCACCTATTGGTCCGAAACGCAGAGTCAACTGTGAGAGGATGCTCACCTTAGGAATATTGACGATAATTATAAGATTTGATTGAAGTTTTTCCTTGAAGTTATGATTTTAGTTTGTTTCGATGTAAGTAGCTAATAATGGAATATATTTAGAAGAAAATAGGGGTGTAATTATCAATGAGATGAGTCGTAAGTAATCGGTAAGCGAGTCGATGTCGAATTCGGACACATCTGAAATTGCATTGGTGTTACCAACTTGGAATATGTTTAATAATTTAGTAATTTTAGACTACTAAAAAAAAACGGTGTTACAAGTTAACAGCGGACAACCCCGGCGTTTGGTCGGGGTTTTTTGGACACGCGCAGTGTATGCATTTGCATCATCTATGTAAATGTTTAATTGTGGTTCTAGCCACATTCGAAAATCAAAATCAAATGAAAATCAAAAATATCTTTATTTTATAGGCTTGATAAACGAACACTTAAAAACGTCAATTTATAAATAAGTGAATCTAACACTCGCTCGGAACGCAGACATCCCCGAGAAGGGCGAGCCAGAAACTCGAGGGATGCTCTTCTTTTCACATTTTTTATAAATATTAGCCTAGTACAATCAAGTGGGTGGATTATAAACATAAACTTTTAGAATAATATATAAGCACTTGAAACAATGAGCGATGTTGAAATTCGCTAAGCACGACTGCCAACATCCCACATTACGAGTCAACACAATATGTAACATAAAGACGTGTCAATCTGTTCACGCATTTTTATCGTATGAAGAACAGCTATTAGGCTTATAAGCCCCTTTTTTGACGAAGCAGAATCCATTTACCATTACTTTCACTGTCTGAGCGTTAGGACTGTGTGTCATAAATGCCGGCACTACCCACTAAAACCATCTACATCGGGGATGTACACTTTACCACGTGAACACTTTACCATTTGAACTTTACCACGTGAACGTGAACGGCGTGAACGGCTTTGCCAATGCAATTCTCCGAACCACTCCCAGGGTCTTCGATGCTTATAAGCCCTGAGCCTGGGACTTTTAAGACCGGCGTTAACAGGCACTGTACAGGCCGACAAGGTAAATTTGGCTGACGCTGTATTCGTGCCGTAATTTAAATTGAAATTCAATATCGTTTATTCAATTTAGATGAGTCTTAGCACATGATTATGAACGTCAAAAGCATTTTACAAATTTTCGTGAAAGCGATAAACTACGCCATCCGTTCACAAAACTACCAGGAGGCTTTGTTCTGAGAAGTACGGGCAAGAAACTCAACAAGTTTCTATCCTTCCTTTACATTGTTTATCTTTTTTTTAAATGTCATAAATTACAACGTCATTGAAGTTTTAGAAGAAAAAAAAATATATTCTGCAGTTTACCACATTTTCCATTAAATATGCAAGTAGTCTAAAATATTACATAAATAAAATAAAATTAAGATTCCGTTGATTAATTGAAGAAATTGAAAAAGTAGTAGGTATATACAAAACCAGGATGGGTATCTTCACCACTTGCCGAACCATACAGTCCCAAAGAAAACTCCATTGATAACGCCAATTCTACAAATCAGACAGGCATGAGTTTGACCAGACACCGCCAGTAGCACCTGTTCACAGGCATGACAATAAAGGATTCGTCCAAAATAGATATGAGTTTATAATGAAAAAAACTGCATTCTATCTTCATCAATGATCTGATGGGCTATCTCCTATGTACTATTCGAACCAAAAGCTTCATGATTACCGTATTACTATAGCATTTTTTGAATTTTACTGTCTGCGGTTTTAATATGTATCGTAAAATATGTATATGTATCGTAGCTATCTGTTACGTTGAATGTATCAATGTAAAATTGACGTTTCTCTACAGCTCAATTAAAAAAGCACTCGCACTCGCAATGGACACAGCTTAAACTCGTACAGTGTGTGCTAAGCCCACATTGTTGATGTGGACTTTGAGTGCTAGCACTTAAGTGAACCAGTATGTCATAAGTAAAACCTATTCTAAAGATCATGGTTTTAAGCTTCTAAGAAACCCATACATTCAAAAGTTAGGATATCAAATGCCTTTTACCTACATTATTAATCTAGGAATTTGTGGAACTTAGCAGTTCCTTAGGCTAAGTATATGAGACTAATAGAGCTATATTTTAGTGTTCTGGCTGACTTACGAAGCTATGCTAGAGCAATTTACTGTCTAGCTAAAGATGTAAAATGTCAGCGTAACGTTAAAGAGTAAAGCCGACAGATCAGAAGTTTGATGTTTGCGGCACTTGTTTGAGTAGAAATCACAAATTTTTTCATTATTTTCTGTACTTCATCATTATTTTTTTTCCTTTATCCTCAGGACTGACACTAATCCTGTCTTGAAAAAGACATTGTAACGAGGCGCTATCAGTATTAGCGACTCTTTGCTGTTATTGCTCTCTTCTCTCGCCATTTTCTCTTTGTTTCTGTTTTTAAACTAACCATCTGTCTCTTTTTTTATTGCGCTTGGTCTCCAATTTATAATTCATTCCTATCAGAGTCAGCGTCTGGAGCAGTTGTCTCAACGCATGTAAATATAATTGTTGATAATAAAATTAAAATATATATTATACAATAGTTAATAAATGTATAACGTTAAATGTTCAAATAACTTTTCCAAGGCTCTATTTTGTTTAATCAATATACAATAAGTGACATCATCATTATCATCATCGTCACAACACAATTGATTTTCTTTTGTGTCTACAAACGTATCAGGTGATGAGTTATTAAAAAGTGAAAGATTTTTAAATTTGGAGGTTTGTGTCTGGAAAAAAATTAGCCCTAAAGAATTTGAGATTTTTTTTCACTGCAAGCAAGCGAGAAATATTTTAAATAAACTGCAAACACACATATAATCACGAATATTATCCCCTAAGAGTTAGTCAGAGACTAGGAAAAAGCGCTTTTAGACACCCAAGGGAAGGGTAAAGGTAAAGGTAAGGGAAGGAAGCCGCTACCACACGACTCTTGAATAAACTGTCATGATATTAATTATATATAATAAATACTATAGTATAGACGGATGTTAAATGGCATCCTGTTTTGGTATAACGTTTTTACTCATATTTTTTATTTATTTAAACTTTAATGTCCTAAACAAGGTACATATGGCGGACTTAACGAAGAATATCGTTCTCTATAAAATTATAAATTTTTCGTTCGATATAAAATTTTCTTTCATTGGATTTGTTTTGGTGATAATAAAAATGTTTGTTTGCATTTCATTTTTTATATTAATGAATCTCAGTTAATTTACAATCAAAATGGGAAAACAATATCATTACAAAAATTTTAATAAAAGTATTATATTTTGAATCCGTTTTATCATCCAATTAGCGACGAACCGAAGAAAGTCTTACTTGAAATAATATTTAAGACTCTCTGTCTTGAATATTTAAAGTGAATCCTACGTAATTTTGCCAGCTAATAAACTGTCTGGAGTAAGTCCAAAATGTACTCTCACAGATGAATTAATATAGTGGTTAATCTGACAACTAAACAGTCTATCACATCGTCCCAATATGACTGTCCACAAAGCACAGTCAGCGATAATTTGAGAGAGAATAACAAACACCACTTAACCCCCTGAGGGTCAGCGTGATCACCAGTGTTCGCAAACGATAGAGATTTCTATTGTGTCTAGTTTTCTGATCATTTGCATTGAGAGGCTACATACATACTTTAATGTTGATTTGAGACAGTGAACAACAGTCATTCACAACCACTACACCAGAGAGGCGGTTAAAACGAGTTTTTTAACCGCCTCTCTGGTCTGTCGATGGTTTTGCTTCTAGGCCTGCTTGGCTAGCTGTTGTCATTTTACCTAAATCCGCCGCCGTTATTATAAAGCATCCGGCAATTAGAGGTATGATAGCCACTTCCTTAGTTGTTGAGGAACACTGGCGAAGCTGGCTGTCTTCCCCCTTTGGCATGGTCGACACCATCGGGATAGATGAAGGACTAAGACTAAACCTTTCCTCTCATTTGTAAAAAAACGTTTAGATCCAAATATCATTATAATTATTTAGTAATGTTTCGTAAACGCAGGTATTACCGCGGTAGTCACAAATCGGCAGGTTTTACCGAGGTATGTAATATTATTGTAGTTTTAAGAAGCTACAGGCATATTTTACTTAAAAAGTCAAACTTCCATGAAAGAACTATTTATGACCGTTTGAATGAATCCATAGCGCACTGTACACAAGTTGAGTAACTGCTTAAAACTACAATAAAATTAGATACCTCGATAATACCTGCATTTACCTTACGTCAAATAAGATTACCTACAAAAGTCTAAGATTACGTTTCCCCTATAATTTTCACTATTGAAGATTCCCACTTAAAACGAGTATTTATTGCTCGCCCTCTAACTTTACCGAAGCTTTGTGTCTTGTTACCGCGATGCTTACTCAGACTGGAATTTCATCCTGCCTTCTTTTATCTTCAGCAGAAACTGAGCCTTTCTATGATAAATTACTTCTATTCCGCCTTGTTAGTGTATCGATTTAGCACCTAGACTTATATTTTGTTTATATCGAGCTATTGCGCAGATTTTTTTTAAAGATTCCTTGGTCAACTATTATGTGGCAGACAGAGGTGTTAAACACCCAGATTTCGGCAGATATGTTTTATAATTTGAAATTAAACATATATTTATAGTAAAAATATATTAGCACAATAAAAACAGCAGAACAATGTAAAAACTTAAGGCGAAGGGATAGGCATCTGGCGAAAATTTAGTCAATCTATTTTCATCCATCCTTTCCACATGTCCAAACCATCTTAGCATTCCATTCTCTATTCTTGTCACTACATCCTCTTTCATTCCACACTTCCTTCTTATCACATAATAATAATAATAATAATAATAATATCCTCAGACAGTCACACCTATCAACTAGCCCCATTTTAAGCAACTAATGCTGCTTGTGTTACGGACACTAGACGACGGATAAATATATTTAATAGATAAATACATATAAATAACCTGGATATATAGAAATATATATAAACATCCAAGACTGGAGAACAAATGCCTGAAAATTCATCACCCAAACATTTGCCCCCACTGGGGTTCGAACCCAGAACCTCTCGAGATGGCGACGCCTTGAGACCGGCATACAGACCACTCGACCACGGAGGTCGTCCTCCGAATATCCTGTCACTCAATTTTACTCCAGCCATGCTTCTCAAAGCTCATTTCTCATTTTTAATTTATTTATTCTGCTATCGAGTCTCTTCTCCCATACCCAACATCGACTTCCGTTGGGACCAGCACACCGTTATGCACTGCTAGTCGTGCCTGTTCAGAGAGCATCTGACTGCTCATAAAAGCATGCGTAGCCCCATTAACTATGTTACCAGATTTCAGTCGTTTCTCTATGTCACTGTAAAGTTAAATAATCATACACAATTTAACCACAACACGGTACTATGACTACGGATCACAAAAATTCACCCTAAGTATATTAGCCTCATATACCAACTAGATATCTATAAAGTTAATTACGGTCATGCATCTAGTTAATTTGCGGTCTAGTATTAACCTACATAGACCACTGATATTGCCGCCGGAATGATGATTACCCACGACAGTATCATGCCAATGCGTCTATTGTTTTAATTAAAGACATACTTAAGCTAGGAAACTATTTACAATTAAGTCCTGTAAATAGATCCTAAATTCAATGGATACAGGTTTCAAGTTGTTCCAATCAAGTAGTTTGGTACTTAATTTTTAAACCAAATTTAAAAAATTTATTTCGAACACTAGAACCATTTGCGCTCAGCTCGCCAAAGGCGCAAAATTTTTCCAATAAATAATTATACTGTAGTCATTCGGCCTTGATGGTGGCCATATAAAAATAAAAAAGAATATAGTGAATCGAGTAGGCCAGGTTTGCATTTTGTTTCTAGAGAGATGTCAAATGTAATTTCTAGTATGATATTTTGAAAATTTTACTCTTTGCCGTTTAAATATAAAAATCACACGTATTCTCCGCATTTTATTAATCGATCGCGACAATACCACCTTTGCCTACCCCTATGGGGAAAAGGCGTTATGATATGTTACGTTATCATTAGTAAATATTTTTGAGATCAATTGTTACATACACTTGGCATTGTAATTTAAAATAAATTGTAATTTAAACCCATCGATTTAACCAGTTAGTTAAGTCTGGTAAAAATAATGGGCATCGTGCGTGATGTCGGAGATTTAAAATGGTTCCCTATCTGTTTGCATAAAATTTTCAAGCATAATATGCATTGGCATAATGGAATCAACACTAAATATACTTACGCATAATTGTTTTAAGCATACAATTTTGTTCATATTTATTTACGCATAATTGGCATATGGCATAAACATTTTCAGGCATAATTAACTATTCGCATTAAAATTTTTGATATAATTATCAATAAAAATTATGGATTCTGGCAATTCGCCGGCCGCTACCGCGACACGCTCGCTTTGCTCGCTCGGCTCGCACGTTGAGGGCACAGTGCTACACTCCTCCTCGCTTTGCTTATGCCAAAGTATATTATGTGCTTAGCATGCTTTATTCTGTTAAGCTTTGCACGTTTTTTTCTGTTCTCTTTGAGCCCAGCTCTCATGACTATCTTAAATCTAAGTTTAGGTTTTGTACTGATGTCAGTAACCGCAATCTCCGGCCTTCAAGACAACTTATTCTCCATGTTCCTTCCCATCATTCCGGTTTTATGGCTGACTCCTTCTCCGTACAAGCGGTCATCCTGTGGATTTCTTTGCCGCTGGACATTCGCCACCACGAAAGCTACTTTTAAATTGAGGGTTCGGGAACACTTTTTGAGGTTGTGTAATGTGAGCTCATCTGACGTTACATAATATAATCTTAATTATGTTATTTATTGTTATAATTATATGTAAAGTATTAAATTATTTATTGTAATATTTAAGTATGTGTGTCGCGAAATGTGAAAAAAAACACCATGTATTTTATGATAACCGTCGAAAGGGATAAGCATAAGAATTATACGTAGCTTGTACAGTCAGACAGAGTCTGTACAGTCGGTTAATTCTTACTTGTCCTTATTGGTAAAACATCTTCTCTTAAACGATATCACTCAGTTAAAACAATATAATAACAAAGTCAATAATCTTTTCCGAGAAATCGCCACATGGACTGAAACATTTTAAGTTTAATTTTCAGCTGCTTTTACACGATGTTTACCAAATAAGAGAAGTCAGAATGACATACTTTATGTGATTAAACAATTTTCAAATTTGACTACGTTGGGATTAATTATTATTGTAATAGTTTTTTTCTGTCCTTCAGATGCAACTTACAAGTCTAGCAAACAAAATCCTCGTAAAACTGCAGATAGAAGAAAAAAAAACTTGTAACAAGGGGGCAATAACGCGAGGTGTCAGCAGTTCACGACTAAGGCCGGATATTGTGAGACGTGAGACTGGTACGACGGAGACTTTTATGGAACTTCGGATTGATGAGAATTCCTCCTGCTTTAAAGACACTGTGGCTGTAAACACTTCTGCCTACCTCTTTGGGGAAAGAGGCATGTTGATATGACTGTTTTTTGTTCAAAGACACTGGTTAGGTTCTCATTTGTTTTAACATCAAAGCATGAAAGGAAGAAAGAAATACTATTGACTAAACAACACACAAAACATGTTTCAACAAACATATATTATGCATAATTTTTTATAATTGGAGCTCGCTAGCTATTGCAACAGTTTTTACTCACCAATCCGCAATGAGCCAACGTGGTGGTGTTAGGGCCCATCCTTCACATGTTATTTTCCATGTAGCCAAGCAGCAGAATGTTATAGACCGAAGAATAGTTAATCTATGTATATGAATCTTCAAAGTATCCATAATCTACAAATTATGTGATGAATTCAATGATAATGATGAGTAGTTGTAAAAAGAAGAAAATGTGCACTGTAATATACAAATTGAACTAAATATTCTATTTAGCAGATAAAAACAGTAACAACATATATAATTTGATATTATTATTACTTTGTTAAATTATGGCAGAATTGTTCAATTGTTCCTATCGTTTAAGTGTTGGTCATTATGCTGACCTACAATCGAACGGATTTCAGTTTTAAAATGTTAATTATAAAACAATAATACCTACCTTATATATAATAGAAAATCTTCAGCTTATTTTTTTATTTATTTATTTAACAATTTATTGTACACAAAATACAGAACAGGAGAACATTAAAAGACAAAAGTACAAAAGGTAGGGCTTATTTCTAATAGAAATGTCTAACAACCCACCTGCTATAGGAGAAGTGCTGACAAAAAAAAGCTGAGTCGCGTGTACAAAATAAATATATACCTAAATATAAATAAAATACATAATAATAATACATACTATTATGTAAATACACACATATGATGATAGATGATATATCGGAAACAGAAAAGATAAAAGACAGAAAAATCATCAAATAAAATAGAAGCTACATTGAAGACAGATAGTGTTCCAGATAGTGTGCTTAGCTACGATTGTAAAAAAGGGAAACTCTGTTTCGCGTTCAACATACTGACAGTCGCATCTATTGAATCGTATTTTTTATATTTCATTCCCTGTACTTGACAAGTAAGTAAAATCTTTTCTCTGTGCAACACAGGCTTCGCTTTTGTGCCAATCTCCGCTTTTTGTGTCACGCCTATATAGACAATGACGGGTTGACTCTTGCCCTCGAGGCACGAGTGTCGCCTTGTTTTGTTGCCATCCTAACGCCTCTGAATAGTGTTGGGTTTTGTGGAACTGTAAGAATTCGAGCTGCATTTTCCTTGTTTCGTCGATATTTTTCATTATTATAAGGACGTGTTTAAACACTCAGTTTTAACTACGATAATGATATCATCCACATAGTTCTAGGGGAATTATTTTAATGTGATTCCAATTTAAATTGGTGAAGCATTTTAGCAATGCTACTTCGAATGAAGTATTTCTATAAATAAATAGAATTTTCACAACGAATTCAATAAAAGCATTTTATTCCAAAGCGATAAATAAATCAACTAATTACTAATTCTGAGAAAGAGATTTTTGCACTTAACACATACATACTTAAAATCACGCCTGTAATCCCCGAAGGAGTAGGCAGAGTCAAAGGAGCACTGTGTTCCTTAAGACCTTGAGTAATATGTATTCTTGTTAAACTTACGGAAGGGACTGGACCCCACGACACAGGGAACCCTAGTGTGGGGCCCAGAGACATTTTGTTTTCTACTTTACGCTTAAGTGTACTGATGTAATATGTGTATATGTATTGTACAACTTTCTGAATCAATAAAGATAATAAATAATAATAAAAGACCACATTTAGCCTTACAAAAATTGGATTTGGTCAGATAAAAAATCGTGAAAGAGTAGAAGCAAGTGGCTAGTTCATCGCCTACACAATCACAGACCAAGTACCCAATACGCCTTTAGTGGCCTTAAGACATGCTAGACAAGAAAAGCAGTTGGTGCATTCTTTTTGTGTCCCGGACCAACACGGGACATACACACATACATATAATTACGACTATTATCCCATAAGGGTATAGGGTTAGGCTTAGGCAAAATCGCCGCAAAAGCAGTCCACTGCCATAGTCCGCGCTTCACTATGCAGTGACTGCACTCATTGTGACAGGTGGTGAGCCCGTCGTCTATTGGATGGTTGTTCAGCTCTAAGTCCATTAGTCGCCTTCTACGACACTTAAGGGAAGAGATGGGTTCGCAGTATTCTTCTAACGACTCCCGCCACTAACACAATTGTAAAATATTACTACAGGAATGAATAAGCGCAAAAAAGAAATGCTTTGGTTGAAATAATAACTAGAATTGAGAACACTTTCAAGTAACATCCTTAAGTAAGTGTACTAAAATTATTTACTCTGTAATATATCCAAGGCTCCACCACAGCCTTCCTGTCCATTCTTCACATTGAATTGCGATAAAATATGACCTTTTTTCTAGAATACTCCGTATTTTATCTTCGACTACAAGAACTCCAGAGTAAACATCTACTTTTACTGCCATTTTGCCCAAATTGCGTTTATTTATTTCGGTAGGGACACTATTTATATTTGGCGTTTTATAAACATCAATCGGAATCAACAAAGTTCAACTTTGACACAGCTGTTAGGATTTCTATTATATTAATTTATAGGCGTTTTCTTGATTGGCATAAATTTAAAAAAGGAATGTTTTAGTTGTTGTTTTATTAAAAAAAGACGTGTGGCACTCGGGGACTGCCGCGGTAAAGCTATTGCATAGCATTTTGTATCAACTTATGCAATTATAATTTTATTTATTTATTTTATTCATGCAGTATTTCTTTTTCTTTGATATTAATTCAAGTTACAGATACAGATATTAATACAATAACAAAATAAAAGTTTTTTTTTTTGTATATTTTTTATACAGCTGCTTATGTATTCGTCCGATTTCGGAGCAGCTCGTCTCGATTCGTGCGAGTTTCGTAGAGTCGTACAATACGTCTAATCGCACGCACACAACGCCGTGTCGAAGACTGCCGAACTGAAACGACGTTAGACGATGCACGGCCTTCAAGCCACCGCATCGGAGTGGGGAGCGTGAGGTTTTTTTCGTTACGGAATTTCTGGATTCGGTCCCCGCGCTCAAGGCCCGCGATAGAAGCTATGCAATAGCTTAAAAATAGTCTCGTCAAAAATCGGAAGTACCAGCTTCTATACCACAGATTATCGAATCACAAGCTAAGGCTTGATTAATTTTTAAACTGGTAATAGTTACAAAGAAATTTTCAATTTAAATTTCGATACAAAATAAAATATTTTCGCCGTACAGTCCACCAAACAAAAGCTAAAGAGTTATTACAAAATTTCGTGACAACCTTTCCATTCTGGAAATTTCAATGCCTAAAATTCCGCGCTGTAATCAATATAGAATGGCGACGAGCCAATTTCAAAACGAACTCATAACTCACGGGATATTGTACTAAGAACAGTGAGTCACGAGCCCAAACTTCAAAAAAATGAGCGATGTTGAAATTCGCTTAGCACGACTGCCAACATCCCACATTACGAGTCAACACAATATGTAACATAAAGACGTGTCAATCTGTTCACGCATTTTTATCGTACGAAGAACAGCTATTAGTCTTACGAAGCAGAATCCATTTACCATTACTTTCACTGTCTGGGCGTTAGCACTGTGTGGGAACTCACCATAAATGCCAGCACTACTCACTAAAACCATCTACATCGGGGATGTACACATTCAATCTGAACGTGAACGTGCTCAAGTTTTGCCAATGCAATTCTCCGAACCACTCCCAGGGTCTTCGATGCTTATAAGCCCTGAGCCTGGGACTTTTAAGACCGGCGTTAACAGGCACTGTTCAGGCCGACAAGGTAAATTTGGCTGACGCTGTATTCGTGCCGTAATTTAAATTGAAATTCAATATCGTTTATTCAATTTAGATGAGTCTTAGCACATGATTATGAACGTCAAAAGCATTTTACAAATTTTCGTGAAAGCGATAAACTACGCCATCCGTTCACAAAACTACCAGGAGGCTTTGTTCTGAGAAGTACGGGCAAGAAACTCAACAAGTTTCTATCCTTCCTTTACATTGTTTATCTTTTTTTTAAATGTCATAAATTACAACGTCATTGAAGTTTTAGAAGAAAAAAAAATATATTCTGCAGTTTACCACATTTTCCATTAAATATGCAAGTAGTCTAAAATATTACATAAATAAAATAAAATTAAGATTCCGTTGATTAATTGAAGAAATTGAAAAAGTAGTAGGTATATACAAAACCAGGATGGGTATCTTCACCACTTGCCGAACCATACAGTCCCAAAGAAAACTCCATTGATAACGCCAATTCTACAAATCAGACAGGCATGAGTTTGACCAGACACCGCCAGTAGCACCTGTTCACAGGCATGACAATAAAGGATTCGTCCAAAATAGATATGAGTTTATAATGAAAAAAACTGCATTCTATCTTCATCAATGATCTGATGGGCTATCTCCTATGTACTATTCGAACCAAAAGCTTCATGATTACCGTATTACTATAGCATTTTTTGAATTTTACTGTCTGCGGTTTTAATATGTATCGTAAAATATGTATATGTATCGTAGCTATCTGTTACGTTGAATGTATCAATGTAAAATTGACGTTTCTCTACAGCTCAATTAAAAAAGCACTCGCACTCGCAATGGACACAGCTTAAACTCGTACAGTGTGTGCTAAGCCCACATTGTTGATGTGGACTTTGAGTGCTAGCACTTAAGTGAACCAGTATGTCATAAGTAAAACCTATTCTAAAGATCATGGTTTTAAGCTTCTAAGAAACCCATACATTCAAAAGTTAGGATATCAAATGCCTTTTACCTACATTATTAATCTAGGAATTTGTGGAACTTAGCAGTTCCTTAGGCTAAGTATATGAGACTAATAGAGCTATATTTTAGTGTTCTGGCTGACTTACGAAGCTATGCTAGAGCAATTTACTGTCTAGCTAAAGATGTAAAATGTCAGCGTAACGTTAAAGAGTAAAGCCGACAGATCAGAAGTTTGATGTTTGCGGCACTTGTTTGAGTAGAAATCACAAATTTTTTCATTATTTTCTGTACTTCATCATTATTTTTTTTCCTTTATCCTCAGGACTGACACTAATCCTGTCTTGAAAAAGACATTGTAACGAGGCGCTATCAGTATTAGCGACTCTTTGCTGTTATTGCTCTCTTCTCTCGCCATTTTCTCTTTGTTTCTGTTTTTAAACTAACCATCTGTCTCTTTTTTTATTGCGCTTGGTCTCCAATTTATAATTCATTCCTATCAGAGTCAGCGTCTGGAGCAGTTGTCTCAACGCATGTAAATATAATTGTTGATAATAAAATTAAAATATATATTATACAATAGTTAATAAATGTATAACGTTAAATGTTCAAATAACTTTTCCAAGGCTCTATTTTGTTTAATCAATATACAATAAGTGACATCATCATTATCATCATCGTCACAACACAATTGATTTTCTTTTGTGTCTACAAACGTATCAGGTGATGAGTTATTAAAAAGTGAAAGATTTTTAAATTTGGAGGTTTGTGTCTGGAAAAAAATTAGCCCTAAAGAATTTGAGATTTTTTTTCACTGCAAGCAAGCGAGAAATATTTTAAATAAACTGCAAACACACATATAATCACGAATATTATCCCCTAAGAGTTAGTCAGAGACTAGGAAAAAGCGCTTTTAGACACCCAAGGGAAGGGTAAAGGTAAAGGTAAGGGAAGGAAGCCGCTACCACACGACTCTTGAATAAACTGTCATGATATTAATTATATATAATAAATACTATAGTATAGACGGATGTTAAATGGCATCCTGTTTTGGTATAACGTTTTTACTCATATTTTTTATTTATTTAAACTTTAATGTCCTAAACAAGGTACATATGGCGGACTTAACGAAGAATATCGTTCTCTATAAAATTATAAATTTTTCGTTCGATATAAAATTTTCTTTCATTGGATTTGTTTTGGTGATAATAAAAATGTTTGTTTGCATTTCATTTTTTATATTAATGAATCTCAGTTAATTTACAATCAAAATGGGAAAACAATATCATTACAAAAATTTTAATAAAAGTATTATATTTTGAATCCGTTTTATCATCCAATTAGCGACGAACCGAAGAAAGTCTTACTTGAAATAATATTTAAGACTCTCTGTCTTGAATATTTAAAGTGAATCCTACGTAATTTTGCCAGCTAATAAACTGTCTGGAGTAAGTCCAAAATGTACTCTCACAGATGAATTAATATAGTGGTTAATCTGACAACTAAACAGTCTATCACATCGTCCCAATATGACTGTCCACAAAGCACAGTCAGCGATAATTTGAGAGAGAATAACAAACACCACTTAACCCCCTGAGGGTCAGCGTGATCACCAGTGTTCGCAAACGATAGAGATTTCTATTGTGTCTAGTTTTCTGATCATTTGCATTGAGAGGCTACATACATACTTTAATGTTGATTTGAGACAGTGAACAACAGTCATTCACAACCACTACACCAGAGAGGCGGTTAAAACGAGTTTTTTAACCGCCTCTCTGGTCTGTCGATGGTTTTGCTTCTAGGCCTGCTTGGCTAGCTGTTGTCATTTTACCTAAATCCGCCGCCGTTATTATAAAGCATCCGGCAATTAGAGGTATGATAGCCACTTCCTTAGTTGTTGAGGAACACTGGCGAAGCTGGCTGTCTTCCCCCTTTGGCATGGTCGACACCATCGGGATAGATGAAGGACTAAGACTAAACCTTTCCTCTCATTTGTAAAAAAACGTTTAGATCCAAATATCATTATAATTATTTAGTAATGTTTCGTAAACGCAGGTATTACCGCGGTAGTCACAAATCGGCAGGTTTTACCGAGGTATGTAATATTATTGTAGTTTTAAGAAGCTACAGGCATATTTTACTTAAAAAGTCAAACTTCCATGAAAGAACTATTTATGACCGTTTGAATGAATCCATAGCGCACTGTACACAAGTTGAGTAACTGCTTAAAACTACAATAAAATTAGATACCTCGATAATACCTGCATTTACCTTACGTCAAATAAGATTACCTACAAAAGTCTAAGATTACGTTTCCCCTATAATTTTCACTATTGAAGATTCCCACTTAAAACGAGTATTTATTGCTCGCCCTCTAACTTTACCGAAGCTTTGTGTCTTGTTACCGCGATGCTTACTCAGACTGGAATTTCATCCTGCCTTCTTTTATCTTCAGCAGAAACTGAGCCTTTCTATGATAAATTACTTCTATTCCGCCTTGTTAGTGTATCGATTTAGCACCTAGACTTATATTTTGTTTATATCGAGCTATTGCGCAGATTTTTTTTAAAGATTCCTTGGTTAACTATTATGTGGCAGACAGAGGTGTTAAACACCCAGATTTCGGCAGATATGTTTTATAATTTGAAATTAAACATATATTTATAGTAAAAATATATTAGCAGAATAAAAACAGCACGACAATGTAAAAACTTAAGGCGAAGGGATAGGCATCTGGCGAAAATTTAGTCAATCTATTTTCATCCATCCTTTCCACATGTCCAAACCATCTTAGCATTCCATTCTCTATTCTTGTCACTACATCCTCTTTCATTCCACACTTCCTTCTTATCACATAATAATAATAATAATAATAATATCCTCAGACACTCACACCTATCAACTAGCCCCATTTTAAGCAACTAATGCTGCTTGGTTACGGACACTAGATGACGGATAAATATATTTAATGGATAAATACATATAAATAACCTGAATATATAGAAATATATATAAACATCCAAGACTGGAGAACAATTGCCTGAAAATTCATCACCCAAACATTTGCCCCCACTGGGGTTCGAACCCAGAACCTCTCGAGATGGCGACGCCTTGAGGCCGGCATACAGACCACTCGACCACGGAGGTCGTCCTCCGAATATCCTGTCACTCAATTTTACTCCAGCCATGCTTTTCAAAGCTCATTTCTCATTTTTAATTTATTTATTCTGCTATCGAGTCTCTTCTCCCATACCCAACATCGACTTCCGTTGGGGCCAGCACACCGTTATGCACTGCTACTCGTGCCTTTTCAAGGAGCATCTGACTGCTCATAAAAGCATGCATTAACTATGTTACCAGATTTCAGTCGTTTCTCTATGTCACTGTAAAGTTAAATAATCATAGACAAACAACAAAAACACAACACGGTACTATGACTACGGATCACAAAAATTCACCCTAAGTATATTAGCCTCATATACCAACTAGATATCTATAAAGTTAATTACGGTCATGCATCTAGTTAATTTGCGGTCTAGTATTAACCTACATAGACCACTGATATTGCCGCCGGAATGATGATTACCCACGACAGTATCATGCCAATGCGTCTATTGTTTTAATTAAAGACATACTTAAGCTAGGAAACTATTTACAATTAAGTCCTGTGAATAGATCCCAAAATTCAATGGATACAGGTTTCAAGTTGTTCCAATCAAGTAGTTTGGTACTTAATTTTTAAGCCAAATTTAAAAATTTTATTTCGAACACTAGAACCATTTGCGCTCAGCTCGCCAAAGGCGCAAAATTTTTCCAATAAATAATTATACTGTAGTCATTCGGCCTTGATGGTGGCCATATAAAAAAAAGGAATATAGTGAATCGAGTAGGCCAGGTTTGCATTTTGTTTCTAGAGAGATGTCAATAGTAGATTAGTAGCCAAGGGCTGTAAGGCATCAATTGCAGCCCGAGATATTTAGGCGCACGAGCGCAGCGAGGGCGCTTATAGTTCGAGGGTGCAATTGATGCTTACACCCGAGCTAACTACTCTGCTTTACATCTCGATTGTGAGGTAAGTGGAAAAAAAGGCATTACAAGAATAAATAAATTTATTTTCAAGAACTAAATTTAGCTTCGCCGTTCGATATTCAAAATTGATGAAAATAGCGAAGCGACCTCTTTTGTCACAAGAATAAATAAAATTATTTTCAAGAACTAAATTTAGCTTTCGATATTCAAAATTGATGAAAATAGCGAAGCAACCTCTTTTGTCATTGGGCTGAATGCATGATGTCTAGTGCTAGTAAGATGGTTAGATGTACGCGAACTTTTTGAAAGAGTTTATTTTTAATTACTTACCGCCCTAGGGCGTTTCTAGCTACATTATTAACCTAGGGCGGTAATTGATCACTTACAACCCGCATCTGGGGGTATTAAGGACCTACTTACCGAACATGAGAGATGTAAATGTAATTTCTAGTGTGATATTTTGAAAATTTTACTCTTTGCCGTTTAAATATAAAAATCACACGTATTCTCCGCATTTTATTAATCGATCGCGACAATTCCACCTTTGCCTACCCCTATGGGGAAAAGGCGTTATGATATGTTACGTTATCATTAGTAAAATATTTTTGAGATCAATTGTTACATACACTTGGCATTGTAATTTAAAATAAATTGTAATTTAAACCCATCGATTTAACCAGTTAGTTAAGTCTGGTAAAAATAATGGGCATCGTGCGTGATGTAGGAGATTTAAAATGGTTCCCTATCTGTTTGCATAAAATTTTCAAGCATAATATGCATTGCCATAATGGAATCAACACTAAATATACTTACGCATAATTGTTTTAAGCATAAAATTTTGTTCATATTTATTTACGCATAATTGGCATATGGTATAAACATTTTCAGGCATAATTAATTATTCGCATTAAAATTTTTGATATAATTATCAATAAAAATTATGGATTATGGCAATTCGCCGGCCGCTACCGCGACACGCTCGCTTTGCTCGCTCGGCTCGCACGTTGAGGGCACAGTTCTACACTCCTCCTCGCTTTGCTTATGGCAAAGTATATTATGTGCTTTGCACGCTTTTTTCTGTTAAGCTTTGCACGTTTTTTTCTGTTCTCTTTGAGCCCAGCTCTCCTGACTATCTTAAATCTAAGTTTAGGTTTTGTACTGATGTCAGTAACCGCAATCTCCGGCCTTCAAGACAACTTATTCTCCATGTTCCTTCCCATCATTCCGGTTTTATGGCTGACTCCTTCTCCGTACAAGCGGTCATCCTGTGGAATTCTTTGCCGCTGGACATTCGCCACCACGAAAGCTACTTTTAAATTGAGGGTTCGGGAACACTTTTTGAGGTTGTGTAATGTGAGCTCATCTGACGTTACATAATATAATCTTAATTATGTTATTTATTGTTATAATTATATGTAAAGTATTAAATTATTTATTGTAATATTTAAGTATGTGTGTCGCGAAATGTGAAAAAAAAAACACCATGTATTTTATGATAACCGTCGAAAGGGATAAGCATAAGAATTATACGTAGCTTGTACAGTCAGACAGAGTCTGTACAGTCGGTTAATTCTTACTTGTCCTTATTGGTAAAACATCTTCTCTTAAACGAAATCACTCAGTTAAAACAATATAATAACAAAGTCAATAATCTTTTCCGAGAAATCGCCACATGGACTGAAACATTTTAAGTTTAATTTTCAGCTGCTTTTACACGATGTTTACCAAATAAGACATGTCAGAATGACATACTTTATGTGATTAAACAATTTTCCAATTTGACTACGTTGGGATTAATTATTATTGTAATAGTTTTTTTCTGTCCTTCAGATGCAACTTACAAGTCTAGCAAACAAAGTCCTCGTAAAACTGCAGATAGAAGAAAAAAAAACTTGTAACAAGGGGGCAATAACGCGAGGTGTCAGCAGATCACGACTAAGGCCGGATATTGTGAGACGTGAGACGGGTACGACGGAGACTTTTATGGAACTTCGGATTGATGAGAATTCCTCCTGCTTTAAAGACACTGTGGCTGTAAACACTTCTGCCTACCTCTTTGGGGAAAGAGACGTGTTGTTATGCCTGTTTTTGTCTATTGACTAAACAACACACAAAACATGCTTCAACAAACATATATTATGCATAATTTTTTATAATTGGAGCTCGCTAGCTATTGTAACAGTTTTTACTCACCAATCCGCAATGAGCCAACGTGGTGGTGTTAGGGCCCATCCTTCGCATGTTATTTTCCATGTAGCCAAGCAGCAGAATGTTATAGACAGATGAATAGTTAATCTATGTATATGAATCTTCAAAGTATCCATAATCTACAAATTATGTGATGAATTCAATGATAATGATGAGCAGTTGTAAAAGAAGAAAATGTGCACTGTAATATACAAATTGAACTAAATATTCTATTTAGCAGATAAAAACAGTAACAACATATATAATTTGATATTATTATTACTTTGTTAAATTATGGCAGAATTGTTCAATTGTTCCTATCGTTTAAGTGTTGGTCATTATGCCTACAATCGAACGGATTTCAGTTTAAAAATGTTAATTATAAAACAATAATACCTACCTTCCACGACTTATTTATAATAGAAAATCTTCAGCTTATTTTTTTATTTATTTATTTAACAATTTATTGTACACAAAATACAGAACAGGAGAACATTAAAAGACAAAAGTACAAAAGGTAGGGCTTATTTCTAATAGAAATGTCTAACAAACCACCTGCTATAGGAGAAGTGCTGACAAAAAAAAAGCTGAGTCGCGTGTACAAAATAAATATATACCTAAATATAAATGAAATACATAATAATAATACATACTATTATGTAAATACACACATATTTACATAAACTACATAAACATACAATAAATGAACCGGATGTGGGATGATGATAAATCGGAAACAGAAAAGATAAAAGAGAGAAAAATCATTAAATAAAATAGAAGCTACATTGAAGACAGATAGTGTTCCAGATAGTGTGCTTAGCTACGATTGTAAAAAAGGGAAACTCTGTTTCGCGTTCAACATACTGACAGTCGCATCTATTGAATCGTATTTTTTATATTTCATTCCCTGTACTTGACAAGTAAGTAAAATCTTTTCTCTGTGCAACACAGGCTTCGCTTTTGTGCCAATCTCCGCTTTTTGTGTCACGCCTGTATAGACAATGACGGGTTGACTCTTGCCCTCGAGGCACGAGTGTTGCCTTGTTTTGTTGCCATCCTAACGCCTCTGAATAGTGTTGGGTTTTGTGGAACTGTAAGAATTCGAGCTGCATTTTCTTTGTTTCGTCGATCTTTTTCATTATTATAAGGACGTGTTTAAACACTTTCAGTTTTAACTACGATAATGATATCATCCACATAGTTCTAGGGGAATTCTTTAAATGTGATTCCATTTTAAATTGGTGAAGCATTTTAGCAATGCTACTTCGAATGAAATATTTCTATAAATTAATAGAATTTTCACAACGAATTCAATAAAAGCATTTTATTTTAAAAGCGATAAATAAATCAACTAATTACTAATTCTGAGAAAGAGATTTTTGCACTTAACACATACATACATAAAATCACGCCTGTAATCCCCGAAGGAGTAGGCAGAGTCAAAGGAGCACTGTGTTCTTTAAGACCTTGAGTAATATGTATTTTTGTTAAACTTACGGAAGGAACTGGACCCCACGACACAGGGAATCCTAGTGTGGGGCCCAGAGACATATTGTTTTCTACTTTACGCTTAAGTGTACTGATGTAATAATAATGTGTACATGTATTGTACAAATTTCTGAATGAATAAAGATAATAAATAATAATAAAAGACCACATTTTGCCATACAAAAATTGGGTTTGGTCAGATAAAAAATCGTGAAAGAGTAGTAACAAGTGGCTAGCTCATCGCCTACACAATCACAGACCAAGTACCCAATACGCCTTTAGTCGCCTTAAGACATGCTAGGCAAGAAAAGTAGTTGGTACATTCTTTTTGTGTCCCGGACCAACACGGGACATACACCCATACATATAATTACGACTATTATCCCATAAGGGTTAGTTAGGCTTAGGCAAAAGCACCGCAAAAGCAGTCCACTGCCATAATTCGCGCTTCACTATGGAGTGACTGCACTCAGCGTGATAGGTGGTGAGCCCATCGCCGCTATAAGCTATTGGATGGTGATGCAGCTCTAAGCCCATTAGTCGCCTTCTACGACACTTAAGGGAAGAGATGGGTTCGCAGTATTCTTCTAACGACTCCCGCCACTAACACAATTGTAAAATATTACTACAGGAATGAATAAGCGCAAAAAAGAATTGCTTTGGTTGAAATAATAACTAGAATTGAGAACACTTTCAAGTAACATTCTAAAGTAAGTGTACTAAAATTATTTACTCTGTAATATATCCAAGGCTCCACCACAGCCTTCCTGTCCATTCTTCACATTGAATTGCTATAAAATATGACCTTTTTTCTAGAATACTCCGTATTTTATCTTCGACTACAAGAACTCCAGAGTAAACATCTACTTTTACTGCCATTTTGCCAAAATTGCGTTTATATATTTTGGTAGGGACATGACATAACACTTTTTTAGTCTTTATTATTTGGCGTTTTATAAACATCAATCAGAATCAAAGGATTTATATTAATAAAATATATTAATATTAATAAAATATATATTAATATTAATAAAGAAGGATTATATTAATTATATTAATAAATTAATGTATAGGCGTATCTTTGATAGGCATCAATTTAAAAAAGGAATGTTTTAGTTGTTGTATTATTAAAAATTAGTCTTGTCAAAAATCGGAAGTACCAGCTTCTTTACCACAGATTATCGTATCACAAGCTGAGGCTTGATTAATTTTTAAACTGGTTATAGTTACAAAGAATTTTTCAATTTAAATTTCGATACAAAATAAAATATTTTCGCCGTACAGTCCACCAAACAAAAGCTAAAGAGTTATTACAAATTTTGTGACAACCTTTCCATTCTGGAAATTTCAATGCCTAAAATTCCGCGCTGTAATCAATATAGAATGGCGACGAGCCAATTTCAAAACGAACTCATAACTCACGGGATATTGTACTAAGAACAGTGAGTCACGAGCCCAAACTTCACCTGAGCAGGGAGATAAGTGTATTGCATGGCCAAATTGCATAGTTGGAAAATTAGGAATAAGATATATGGGTATCGCCGCTTTGGAATCTCGTACAATTTTCCGCCTGACTTTTTACGCTCTTTTGTTGGTTGTGTTGCTTGTTACTGCTTTACTGCTATTAGAGTCGATATTATCCATTTTATATGTATGCGTTTTGTTCTTTCCATAAGTATTTGTGTATTATCGGCTTGTATAGTTAGTATCGATTAGACTAAAAATTACCATAGCAGCATTATAAATTTGTTTGTGCTTCAGAAACTGAAATTGACGCGTTGAATTTATTTAGATTTCCACTAAAACAAATATTTGATCGTCATGGTTAGTAAGTAATTACATATAGTTATTTATTGTCATCATTATACCCAAGCCAATTCAGTACAGAGTCGCTCTGGTTTTTTACTTTTAGTAAATAATCGACATCACCATTATCTAGATTCGCAATTAGACCATTTACCTTTTTCACTTTATTTTTATCTAACACCGTACGTATCGGAACGCTCGCCAGAGAACTCTTAAAACGAATTAAAACTCTAAGTCTCTTGAAGAGAAACGTGAACGCAGCTCTTGTTTATTAGAACAGATGGGCTGGATTTGAAGAGTTTGTGAGGATTCTCGAACACAACGAGTGAAATTAAATGAAACGATTTGAGATGCTGCTGTATAGCTCGTACTTGATGTTTGGAGTAATCTTGATGGTGGAATTTCACTGTCAGGTGATTAGTATTACTTTTTTAAATAACACGAAACAAACATATTCTCATATCTCTATTCTTGAAGGGTTATTCACAAATGTTATACGAAAAATCCCGCCTTTTTCCCGGTGGGGTAGGCAGAGACTACAGGTTTCCACTTGCTATGATCCTGACACACGCCCTATGCTTCATCTACCACCATTATTTGCGCCATTTCGCCTTCAGATGGGACCTGACCTTTCTTTAGAACGTCCAAAATTGATGAAAATAGCGAAGCGACCTCTTTTGTCATTGGGCTGAATGCATGATGTCTAGTGCCAGTAAGATGGTTAGATGTACGCGAACTTTTTGAAAGAGTTTTTTTTTAATTTCTTACCGCCCTAGGGCGTTTCTAGCTACATTATTAACCTAGGGCGGTAATTGATCACTTACAACCCGCATCTGGGGGTATTAAGTACCTACTTACCGAACATGAGAGATGTAAATACTCTTTTCTAAATTAAATCTTACTCTTACTCTTTTTTAAATTAAATCTTTTCTTATTAAACTTCAATGACGTTGTAGTTTATGACATTTTTTTATGATGCTAATAAAAAGGAAGGGTAGAAACTTGCTGAATTTCTTGTCCGTTCTTCTCAGAACAAGGCATCCCAGTACTTTTTGTGAATGCATGGCGTAGTTTTTCTCTTTCACGAAATATTGTAACTATTGGTTGTAAGTGCCTTGTGTATTAAACTTTAATTTATACTGAATTGTGGGTTGCCACGTGCGTCAAATAAAGTTAGTGTCAATACGGGATTCGAAAATGTTGAAATTTCATCTGATTTACAATAAACAACAAAATTTTAAATAAGTTAAGAGGTGATTTGGTTTTCAGAAATATTTTATTGTTATTTCCCATTGTGAATCTTTATTCTTCGTCCTACTGCTTGGCACAGGTCGTCTTACATGAAAGAACACAATGAAGGCTAGGCTCAATAACTCCACAACTCCCAATGGGGGTACCCGGTAAATGCGTGCCTTCTCAAACACAGAAGCAGTCGAGATTACGTTTTGGTCACTCAAGGCCTAACCATGGAAAAAAACACATAAAATTTACATAGATGACGCAAATACATCTAGTGCGCATGTCCGAAATGCTTCAAAAACTATAAAAATGCCTCGTTGTGTGATAATTGGTGGCTTATGCGGTATCGGTATCTTTCAATCGAGTCTCCCGTCCCAAAATTACGGCAGTGACGTCACAGTAGACGTTAAAAAAATGACACGCTTAGTTTCAATACAAATCGTTATACTTGCATTATCTATGTAAATGTTTGTTTGAAAATTGCACGCCAAAGCGCACGAACCACAGCGACACCAAGCTCATGAAATATAAATTTTATATCAGTTATTTTTTAATTCATATTCCATAAGTGTTTGTAATATAAGGGACTAGACTTTGCTGAGTTTCTTGACCTGTTGTGGACAGCCACAGAGTTCAATATTCTGAGTTGGGACGAATGGACGGCAATGTAATTTGCTGATGTTTGGAGAGCTACTTAGAGAATTTTTGGCTGGCCACTGTTTAATTAAAGAAAAATAGTTTTAAATGTGAAACTACGGCGGGACTGAGGTTGGGCAGAAAGTAATTAGTCTGTGGTATCTATTTATAGTTATATTTTGGCTATTAAAAAGTAATATAGTATAGTTTTACAATCCTAGGTGAGAAGTGGTTGAGGTGGTTTATGGTTACTCGTAATATCAGCATGTATATATCAGTATGTACTGTCACTATTTATTTTTGGGAAGTAATTAATTAGCCATTTAATTATTTGGTCAGCAAAAAAATTTGCCGAAAAACCATTTGGGCAGCAAACAAATACCTTGTCAGCAATGGACAAAAAAAAATAATTATTTGGTCAGCGGAGTACTTAAATATTTTTTTTACTGCTCAATCAATTTTTATTTTGCTGAACAATTTAAAAATTTTTGCTGCCCATATGTTGCTGCCGAATTAGTTATTTTAGCTGACTAATTGTATTTTTTGCTGAACAAAATTCGAATATTTTATATTAATATTAACACCTACACTAAAACGATTAAAACTCGTAAAGGTTTGCCTTTGACAAAAGGCTGTCATTCAATAAACAAGTATGTGCGTTAGTAAAAAACTATGTACTTTCATTTGTTATGACCGTAAATCATGCACTCTGAAGGCGTTCTGTAAAATCGTCCTTCTCCATAGTTGGTGTAAAGTTAACTTTTCTACTGAGTTCCTCTCACTTCCCAGGAATAAAGATACGGACTGTAGCATGTAGCCTGCCGCTCCATACTTTAACTTTAAGATAGTTTTTTACGTATTTCATGTTTTGTATGTGTTTACTATTTTTGGCTATAACTTTCAAAATTCTCAGTTTGCAAAGGTTTTCTCGGTAGCTATAAGACGGAAAGAGAAATAAAATTAAACTTCATAACCTACCAAAAATTTTATACCAGCATTTTGCATTCACTGTCATTACCTATAATAGTGTTCAGTGTTTCAGCAGTGAACTAAACAAGTTATCAGCTTTGTTCAGCGCTGCGGTGCATGATGCATGAACTATAATATCCTGAATGAGGAATGTCGCCAATTTTCATTTCCGGTCTCGAGTTTTGTGGATTCGTGCGTAAAAAATTGTGGCCGTTGGTTCGCTTTGTTTTGATTTTAACTTTAAAAATTTTGCTGGCAAACAATTCTACATATATTTTATGATTACATCGCTTATTTCCAGCTGTAGATTAAGCGGCACTGGAACTACTCTTGAAATGTGTTTGAAAAAAAAAATGTTTACGCTTGAGCTTCAAGGAAACGGTAACTAAGTGTCAGATCACACCAAGACGCGACGCGGCGCGGCGCGGCGATGCGCGAGGATGCCGATGATTCCGCGCAGCGCCGCGCGCATTCGCCAGACGCATGGCTACATCGTGAGGCGCATCCTAAGATCGTAGCTCTTGCACGCTCCCCGTACCGGCGTTGTTCCGTTGCGTCGCGAGACGTGGCGCTACGCCGCCGTCTCGAGGCGCAGTGCTGCGTGGTGCAACGTACTCTTAATTTCGTGTAGTAATTACAGTATATTTTAAGTTGCTCTATTAAATTAAATTGTTTGCGGTTCGTCGCGCCGTGTCACGACTCTGTGTGAGCTGACCACCAATCACGTGGCACGTTTCCCGCGAACGCCAAAGTGCGCAAAAGTTTAGTGGCAGCGAGTGGCGGCTGCCTGCGAGAGGCCCCGCGCGGGGAGGGAACTGTATTATCCTAATATAATAATATAGGATATTTTGTTTCCGGTACACATTGCACATTGTCTTCGTCATCCTCAGCCTATATGCGTCCCACAGCTGGGAACGGGCCTTCTTTATGGAGAAACGCTGGCCTAATGCGGGTTGCTGGGTAGAAACAGGTGCAATTGCAATACCGGGACTAACGGATTGACTGGCTTTCCGAAGCATGTAGGAGTTCGAGATCACAGTTTTCTTCTATAAAAGAAGATCATCAGCAGAGCGACCCTGACGGAATCTGTAGTGGCGATCACTTATTAGCTGGTGATCCTCAAGGTACTACAGGAGCTCTCCTAAATCGTCTCCATTATCTTGGAGAACAAGGACGTGATAGCTATTGGCCTATAATTACCCGTTTAACTGCGCAATCATAGGGGGTCGGGGGACGTCCGGTGGCCTCGCTCACGCGGCGAAACGCAGTAAAAACTACTTTCCTCCGGAATTCTGTGAGGTCGTGGTATCTCTCCGGTCGAGCCGGCTCATTCGTGCAGCACACAAAACCGATGCGTGGCTCTCTCACAATGAAAATGACGTACGATTATACTAGTAGTGAAGTTATTTCTATAGCGACCGTCGACGTCATAATAGGGGGGATGTACGTATTATCTTATTGACATATTGTCTGCGGTAAAAGCTTAGGGCTAGTGAACAGATTTCCAAAAACACTTTTTCACCTCACGATAAATCTTAGCCAGAAAATCTTATTATGATTTCCATCTCTAAGAATAACAATAGTTATTTTTCTGAGAATTCCCTTGAATTAACAGTATTATCAAGAGAACGCATTAAGCCATGCCTACGAGGTTATTGTGCCTTCACGTCAATCCAAAGATTAACTGTTCTCGGTCTCTTTCTGTAATCTCATTTAGGAGAGTGAGTGACGAAGACGGCAATAAAATTGACGATGTATTATGAACATTCATAAACGATGTCACAGGAAAATTAGGTATCAGGTTCGTATATGTAGGTAATACCATCTGTACGTTTGTTGTTTGTGAACTCTTTGTGTATTATGAGTGGCGTTTCTGAAGATCAGACGGTTTTGACGTTCGTATCGTCAGTTCGCAATAAGTTATTGTTTAACCATTTTATGTAATTACTAGTGGCTTCACGCGGTTTCAACCGCACGGTGCCCGTTCCCATTGGAATATCGGGATAAAAAGTAGCCTATGTCCGTTCTCAGGCTCTAGACTATCTGTGTACCAAATTTCTATTAATAAGTTTAGTCGTTTTGACGTGAAAGCAAGACCGACAGACAGATAGACAGAGTTACATTCGCATTTATAATATAAGCATGGAAGTACGGATTGTTGCAGTCGATCGCAAAAGTACAATGTACAATGAGACAGACTGTTAAATTAATGGCTAATGCGACATTACATCACGAAGCTTAGGTTGACAACGTAGACTGTGATCTATGTACTTTGTGGTTTTTTTCGTGTGTTTTAAGCTGCTTGGGGCATGTACCTATTGTATAACTATAAGAGTTGCAAGCGCATATAGTTACCGAATCAGTATTCTAGGCAGCGGTAGTCGAGTTGGGACGGGACTCGTTCGAGTGGTCGCGGGACTTGCGGGTTCGATCCCACCGTCGCCACCATTGAGTTTGATCAAAACTTATGTACAGTTCAATGAGAATATTATTGTCCCCGGTGCAGCGGTGCATGGCAACAAGCTCGTCACGATTTAACATATTATCTGGTTAAATGTGGGTATTATCACCTCTGCTTACCCCTTCGGGGAAAGAGCCGTGATGATATGTACATACATATGTTGTATACGTATTCTACGCTGCATTCTCTTAACAGAAAATCATTTGGCTAATACGTTTAGTAAAAAAATATTTGAACATATTCTATAAAGCGTTAATAACGTACGCAATTTGATTTTTTACTGAGTATTAGGTCCTTACCTATGAAATTGGTGTTTTGTGTGGAGATTTTGGGGATGTCTGCATTTTACATACTAACATTTTATCAGTTTTCTTCACAACGACAAATCCAGAGATAATAATACTTGGCATGTATCATTAGACAAGCTTTAGCAATGTGTGTGAACACGCTTGATAAAAATTATTCATCGTTTTTATTTTAATGCAAATCAAATGATGTATTTGGGAGGCAGTTAAAAATAATTGTCTTTGTGTCTAATTTTAACACAATTAAACTTACAAAAAATTATCAAATTAAATAATACGAGCTCAAATATATGGTCTATTTTTAGAAGAGGCAATTATTTTATAGGAATGTTCTGAAACTTAAAAGTTACGGACAAATTGCTATACCCAATATTATTTTTAATTTTAAGATCAACTGTGAAAAAGAAGAGTATGCTAAGAACTTTGTTGTTAACTCTCTCGATGATCTCTAATTTTAAACTTCTCAAATTTCTCCTTCTTCACAATCGAGACGAACATTAGACCATAACACAGAACAACATACAAGCTCAGTGCACTCGACAGATTGCACTATAAATTAGACCAGGCATATAATTAGGACGTTTAATATTCCCTCTGCATTGTGTCAGTGTCAACCAACGTTTATAATGATGTGTACATAGCACTAAAACATATGTACGCCTAACGTTGGGAGTCGGGACAAGGAATTAGGACTTAAAATTAGGACGGGACGTTAGATCGCGATATTTTTGGGACAATAATACAGTTTTTAAGCAAATGCTTCATTTTAAGTTAATAATGTTGGGTCCTTACCTATGAAATTGGTGTTTTTTTCTCTCTTAGTATTTTGTCTGTAACTATTAAGATTCAGAGTATTCCTGAATATTACCTCGTCTAAAAATAGACTATATTTTTGAGCTCTTTTGATTTGTTTTGATAATTTGTTGTAAGTTTAATTGTGTTAAAATTGGTCACGGAGACAACTCTTTTTAAGTGCCTCCCGAATACATCATTTTATTTGCATTCACTTAAAAACGATAAATATTTTTTATGAAGTGTGAAATTACACATATTACTAAAGCTTGTCTAATGATAGATGCCAAATATATATATAATGAGGTAAACTGAAAAAAATTTAGTATGGAAAATGCAGAATTCCCCAAAATCTCCATACAAAACACCAATTTCATAGGTAAGGACCTAATATCTTAAGGTTATAGGTGCTTTACTAAATTATCTATATCTATACATTATGATACAACTGTAGAGGTCGAATGTCTGTACATAGAAAAAAATGCATAAAACCAAGTCAGGGGGATGTACAAAGAGGGAAACACCAAAAACATAATTTTAATTTTTTTTTTGTTTCTCTGTCTGTTTGTGCGGGCTAATCTCCAAAATGGCTGGACCGATTTCAATGAAATTTTGCATGGTGATACCTTATTTACCAACATCTTAAATACTTTTTATTCCGGAAAATTAAAGGGTTCCCGTGGGACCCTAATTCTCACTCAATTTTATAGGTAAGGACAAAATACAATAGTGGGATTCTTAATTTTTTTTTTAAAAAGAACCGTAATTTCAATGCTACGAGACAACGACAATGTTTCGATGCTACGACAATGGTACGAGTTCATAAAACTAAGCAAGGCTTTAATCAACTATAAAAATAAAGTATCGGAATCACTAAATATTTATTTATTAAGCAACATGGATTAAAATAATAGTAAATGTATCATGTAAGATTTTACTTAGTAAAAGAGCACGTAGAATTTAAAAAATATTATTTATAGTTTTTCTGACATTTTACGTTGATATGAATAAAATACTTCTTTATAATAATATCTTCTACTATCTGGATTTGCTGTCTCACATTCGTTTTGTATTAACACTTGCCGTATACTAAGGACAACTATATAACTAAAGTGGCCAAACAATATTTTTTATTCCTTAGTTCCACACACAATAATACACACACACACACACACACACACACACACACACACACACACACACACACACACACACACACACACACACACAAACACCAATAATATATTACCATACATTATTATTGTCCACACATCAATAATATATGATTTTTACAAAATAATCGTTGTGTAGGCGTGCCATACTTGCAAACCGCACTCGCCTACGCTCCATTCAAAGTAGCCCATTTTCCTTTGAAAAACTTCTTAGCATGTAGCAAAAATATCATGAAACATAATTCATTTATTCTAAGATAATATTGATCGAAGCCTCTAGTGTAAATTGTGATCGTAAAAAACGTCACTTTTTTAGTTGCGTTATGAATGTCAATTTCTACGGGAAACGTGAAAAGCGCCCCTAGCGGAAAGTAGGTAAAATCACGTTTCTCATAGACAATCTTATCATAACTAAAAAAGTGAAGTTTTTTATAATGTTATATAATATATCACTAGGGATACCGTTTGTTCTAGTAAGGTACAAAATATCACACCTCTATCTCCGAAGGGATAGGCAGAGGTCATTCACATTTCACCAGATAAGTTTAGGTATTACACAGGGACCTAAGCTTATTTGGTGAAACGCTATTCACAATCAACTGTAAACCTAATCTAAGTTTTCTTTGCAAAAAAAAATCATTTTTAATAACAATTTCTATCAGAAACGTGGCTTCAGCTACTTTCCGCTACTGGCGCTTTTCATATGGAGCGGAGGTTTCAATCAACGCTATTGGTTAATCGACATATCTGATCAGCGAAGGGGATATTTGAAACGATGCCATTGGTTAATTTTGACACAGCTCAAGATCCGTTTCTCCGCTCCAATAAATAGGCAGCCTAACCCAACTAAAAAAGTGTAGTTTTTCACAATGATAATGTACACTCTTGAACGAGTAGTCCGTCCCTTCTTGGCTATCGCCACCTTCATAGTGCCATTTTTTTTTACATAATAGGCAAGCTCTTGGCCTTCATCTCACCTGATAAGGCAGGACGATAAGGCAGGTGGAAGCGAGCTCCACCTGTATTCCTCAACAACTGATGAACTGGCTATGTTACCTTTAATTGCCGGAACAATGCTTATAACATTGTTATTATGGCGACAGATTTAGGTATTACGGAAGCAGCTAGGCGGGCTTAGAAGCCCTACTTCCAACCACATAAATTGTACTTGAAAGCAATATCAGGAATTTGTAATAAAGCTAAAGTTGACAGTAATAGTTATATTTTTATTTATTTAATAGATAGCAAATATGAAATAAAAACAATCGTGATTCCGATAGCAGTTAAAAGTGCCCCAGGTGGCCCTACAGCTACTAGTTGATGACGCAACTCCAACAGCGCGAACGGCTGTCCGCAAATTTCAGCACAATTTTAGTATAGTATAAATTAAAATAGTCTATTCATAACTTTTAACACAAAATTGCAGTTTGTAACTGTCAAACAACAGAGGTTTATTAAAATACGAGCGTGTATTTATAAAACAAGTCTCGACAAGTATTTTAATAGTATAATGCGAGTGTTTCAGTGACAACCCATGGGCATTTAGAATCAGATATACCCCATTTATTTACACTCCGAAATTGCAATAAATGACTTAACTTCTCTATATGGAGCACTTGCCGTAGACTTTTCTTATAAAGATAAAAAGAAACAACAAAGAAAGACAGAAAAAGAAGAGAAAGGTGTGACCTTATTATTTGTATGTATTAAAAGGTTGTTTTTAGAAATAATAACATTAAAAGTCGTATCTTGTATTTCTGATATCAAAAATTTATAATCACTTCAAAGTAAATAGAGGGTGCTAAAGAGTATTAGTACAGACTTGAGTACAATTAACACTAACAAAAGCTATTTAGAAGCTCATAAATCACTCAAACGAATATCAATATTGGAATAACGTTAGACAAATGGGTACTAACCAAGTTTTATGTTATTTTTTTCCTTACATAATATTCAATCTGTCTGCTTAAGTATTTACATTAATGATTAAAGTCCCGTGTTGGTCCGGGACACAAAAAGTATGTGCCAACTGCTTTTCTTGCCTAGAATCTTGTAAAAGGCGACCAAGGGCGTATTGGGTACTGGGTCTGTGATTGTGTAGGCGATGAGCTAGCTACTAGTCACTACTCTTTCACGATTTTTCATCTAACCAAACAGAATTTTTGTATGGCTCAATGTGGTCTTAAGGAACACAGTACTCCTTGGACTCTGCCTCCCCCTTTGGGCGAGATGTTATGTTATGTATTAAAGAATAAGGAAATAGTATAAATGGAGACTGCTGGACATACCAGCAGAGGACAACTATACGACGATGCTGAATACGTTCGTCACCAGCCAACATACGTTCCACTTCTTGGCACAGGCATTCCCATATGGAAAAATACCGGAGGAGTACGGGCCGTATCACCACCACGCTGGCCCAAAGTACATTGTTAGGTAGAAACGGTTGTAAAAGCGACCGAGACCATGCCTTCAGACACAGGAACACGAGACCACAATGTTTTGGTCACGCATTCAAGGACTAATTATAACCAAAGTAACTTTGTTCTCGATATCGAAGACAAAGCATAAAAACCACTACGTCACTGAGCTTCGAAGCTGTAAATGAAAATATGTATCGATAGGTCCGTCCTCAGCCTATATACGTCCCACTACTAGGCACAGGCCTTCCTCTCAGAGAAACACATGAGAAGTATGGTCCGTAACACCACCACTATGGCCAAATGCGGTTTGGTGGGTGGAAACGCGGTTGCAATAGCAACCGGGACCAACGGCTTAACGTGCCTTCCTAAACACGGAGGAGTTCGAGATCACACAGTTTTGGTCACCTATCCAAGGCCTGACCATGGCGAAGGTACCTTTGTTTCCGACATCAAAAGTCAAACGAGGAGAATGAAACTTTTTAAAACGTTCCATACATACTTGTGGTGATTTAGGTTTTAATAATTAACCGGTTAACAAGCCCTGGTTTTATCGAAGTGAGCAGAAGTTGACAGAAATCTACAGAGCCAACCAATGAAATCAGAGCGTTAATTAAAACTTGACACCTCGAATATGTCCTGCAACGGTACAGTCCAGTTACGATCGACCCGATGATTTGTATTCAATAACACGTTTCAATAAATCATACAGATCAGACGCAGGTTCGCTGAGAACTGAGCTGGGCTAGAGCTATTAATTTGGTAAACAATGTAGCGGTCGCAACCGCAAACAAATAGGTTACAATTGGTCTACCCAATGGCGTTATTCATCAAAGTCTGCAACCTAAATGCGGCTGTGAAGTTTGCTATATTATAGCTAAAAATTAAAGTGATATATAATATACATACATACAATCACGCCTGTAATCCCCGAAGGGTAGGCAGAGTCCAAGGAGCACTGTGTTCCTTAAGACCACATTTAGCCATACAAAAATAGGGTTAGTCAGATGAAAAAACCGTGAAAGAGTAGTGACAAGTGGCTAGCTCATCGCCTACACAATCACAGACCCAGTAACCAATACGCCCTTAGTCGCCTTTTACGACATGCTAGGCAAGAAAAGCAGTTGGTACATTCTTTTTGTGTCCCGGACCAAGACGGGACTTATATAATATATAGTAAGTAATAAATAACAAATTTACAAATAATTAATTTACTAATTTACATCATAATTTCCATTATTTCCGAAGTTGGCAGAAGTGGATTACACACCCAAACTTTACCAGTAATTTCTTTGCCCTTACCGGGCAGTACAGAAAATCCATAACCACTCTGTAATTCGAGTCATAATTCCAATAACCAGAAGTAGCACACCATTAAATAGAATCTGAATGAGCGACTAATGGACACAGAACTCCTCAACCATCCTTATAGCGGTGACAGCTCACCACCTGTCACGCTGCTTGGTGAAGCACCCTGATTTTAAGTATGTTTGTATATAAGTAATAAGTAGAATCTGTGCAGTGGGACATTCGCACTGACCCTTTTTTCACTAGTAAAATGCATACCCTAGAGGGAATAACAGCTCCCTAAGGTTGTTGGCTCCTCTGTTGTTATTTTTTCGTTGTTTTTTAAGGCAACATATACACAGAGACTAGTCCATCCCATAATCACACCTCCAGGATCATTTATTCTATTCATAATGTCTTCTAAAAATGTTTACCTAAAATCTAAGTAGTGTTAAATATAGATTTAGACATTTTATATAATGTTTTAACAATAAATCCTAAACACAATATCGTTCTTAAATAAGATATTAATGTGGACCCAATATCATTATTTTGTGTACATAACATTATGCACACGAATTAGAGAATATCTATCATGTCAATTGTTTTTGCGGTTTATCAAAGCGATATGGGACATGACTTTCCAAAAGTAATTCCATGATCTGACAGCTGTGAATAGGGGAACTTCTGCACGTAAAAGGGATGTTGGAAATACTGAAAAACCCGACATTGAACATAGTTGTTATACATGACCCAATGACACATCAATATTAATTATATCGCCACGTACACTGACTGTCAAATAAAAGGCTTACATAATGAAAGAGAATTTTTCATTAGTCATGGTTTAAATTGTCTTTTTAATGATGCCTCCATATCCACAATAATTTGGAGCGCTTTATAATTACATACGGAAATTTTATTGAAATCAGGATTACAAATAACCATTCGGTTATCAGCTACATCAGTGCGGTCTGGTAAACTTACTAATGGTTATGATATCAGAATCATCCACAAAATATCTGGCGGAAAGATTTTATCGACGTCAACATTGGCTTTGACATACCATCATAATTTATTATGCACAACAATCTATATTGGGGCAAACGTAAAAAATGCTTCCTCGTAAAATATCTTACGTTCTGGGCCTTATTTTTATATACCAAGTGCTGGGAAATGACGACATCGGTAAGCAAGTATCTATAAGACGAAGGAGTTAATCATTCTCAAATGTGTGTCTATGGCAGAATTACTTTTGTCGTTAGTTCTTTAATATTGATGGTGTTATTCTGTACCATTATATCTTTATGTTTAAAGTTTTTATCACATATTTGTAAATTTTCTACAAAATTATCAAAACATTATGAATTGTTCAACCGTGTTTTTTACATCTCAGTGTATCTGAAAGTCGTCGCTGTCTAGCGATAAATCCGCTGATTGTGTCATCCAGATATTATTATGAGCATTAATTTATTCTATTTTTCATTTGTGATAAAAACACTGTTAGAGCTTACGTTTTTCTTCAGTTCTTTGAAATAACACGCCATTAGAGTTATGCTTATTGCCATTGAGATAACAGTTTGATTACAGGAAGCGCTTTAAGCACCTTGGTGAAGAAAACCCTCATAGCTACAGCGCGGTCTTGCATGGACAACGTCAAAGCAACGGAAGCAGATTTGGAATATTTGCGAGGTGACCCTCCATTTCCTGAAAAATCATCCTGCATCATTACTTGTTTAATGGAAAAGGTAAAAGACATTTCACCAACCTATTCATAAGGTTCAAATTTAAAAATCACGACGCAGACTTTAGAGGCTTTAAATCAATTTTATGTGTGGTTTTATAAGAGTCAAAAATGCTGCTATTGCAAGAGCAACCCTCTCGCCATCGTTTTATGTTGTTTTGTTAAATATACCTACTTTCAACAAGCAATTTTGTTGGCGTGAAGCTTAAAGTTTACTGCTTTTTTGTTCATCTGTTGGGCACGATTCTGAATTATTCTCACTGAATACATTTTTGCACAAACATTCGAGATAAATGCGCAAATATTATTTATTATATTGAAAGCCATCGAGGATTTTTTGGGATAGTATTAGGTTTAATTGTTTTCAAATGGTTTAAAGTCGATATCATACTTCTTTAGAATAAATTTAATGTAAGAAACTTGTAGATGGCGCTTTCAGTAACATGTCCGATAAAATCGTGCCGACGGAACGGTTCGAGTCAGTCTGTTGTGGACGACAAAAGCGAACGGTCGTGTCTTATTACACTTACATTATATTAGGTGGTTTAATAGAAGTTAAGTTTGACAAGAAACTTCTTGATTGATTAGAAAAAGCGTGTGGTGCCAAAAGGATTAACCGGAGTTACTCAACATAGGAACGTGGCAGGGGATCCCATTTCCTTGTTACATTTTATGTAGTAAAGCTGTTATGAAGTAATAGAGTAGAAGGTGCAGTGCGGAATTGTACAATAGTGCAAATTGAGGGTTTTATTGGAGTTCTTTTTCGTGTGAGAAAAACTAAGGTCACCGACATAGCTTAAAGAATTGTGTCTTTAGTAACAGTGGCTGAGAAGGGCGCACTTCTCGCAGAACTAACTATCACTGACTTTAAGGCGTTTTCGAATGACGTTCAAAAATATGTACCGCTGCAGCGCTGGTAGGTCCTTAGCGAGACGGACCAAAGATCTGAGTGTGATCCTATGGCCTTTGCCCGGCGGTTAATGTCTTTAGGCAAAACCGATGATGATGAGCATGAAGATAACTTCATAATATCTACACATAAAATTTTACAAATAGCTGCTATGGTATTTAATAATGCCTGTTAATCTTAGGTGGCTCGTTGAGGTACTACTAGAATTGACGACTATCCATACTTTTTTTCTTTCAGATTGGTGTTGTTAAGCACAACAAATATTCAAGGATCGGCTTCATGGGGGCCGTGACACCCATAGTTTTGAGGAATAAAAAGAAAATGGCGCACATGAACATAGTCTCCGAGACTTGCGAGAAAGAGGCAAGACCACTAAAGTTAACTACACTTTTTCTTACATACGCGGGTAAGGTTTTTTTTACATATAACTGAACTGGCTATCTTACCTCTGATTGCCAGAACACAACAATTGCTTATAACATTGTTATTATGGCCTCAAATTTAGCTAAGGCGGTGGTAGCTGGCCAGGCGGGTCTAGAAGTAACCAAACCGAGCAGAATAACCTCTGCCCCCAAGGGAAATTGAACCCGGATCTCCCGATCAACACCCGGTGGTGCGAACCACTGGACTAGAGAGGCGGTTAAATAATTACTATACCTATAATTAAGTACGCGGACTAAACATATAATTAAGTAGCTTACGGGCTTACTAGGATTCAGCTCATATATTAACATTCTCTGGGAGATGAGGTCCATACAATTTCCTTGCTGGGCGTATTGCATAGCTTAGATGTGCCATGTTAATTGATATTGATGTATAACGGGTAAACGAAAAAGAATACAGGCAAATTTTCAACGAGTCAATCTCGGAATTTATTTTATTTATTTATTTATTAGGTACACCAACAGCTCACATATTTAACAAGGTAATAAATACATTGGTACAGGCTTTCAGTCTGATATGTGGGACATTTACAGGTGAACACAACATTTATGAACAGAACATCGTAAATATTCTTAATAACACAAAAAAAAATTTTGATTTTGAATTTTGATATATAAATAACCACAAAAACCAACAGCCAAAAGCAGGAAATTTCAAGTAGTAAATACTCGGCCTAAAATCAGATATTTTGTGGATGAGTTGCTTTTTATGTCCTTGTATCGTGGATTTTCGTCCACACCATATATCCCAGAAAACTTTGAACAGTCTCTTAAGTAAAACGATATATTTTATGAACCGACGCTGTTATTTTTCGACGCGAATCACACTATTTTTTAGAGATACGCGATATTAAAGGAGCTCCTTCGTGACGGATATTGTTTTGTTCTCTGTATATACTGATATTGCACACAGAAAAGAAACACAATACATAAAAGAAACTATACTTGGCAAAGGCGAACATATCCCCTACAGAGATAGCTTCCAGTCAACTCAATCTATTTAATAGTAAACGATATTTTAAGCAGCTTATTAGAAATAATTAAAAATAACAACAGCTAGGAGAAAAATAAAGTGAGAAAAAAGAAATAAAAATAAAAAAAATTAAAAGGAGCAATGTCCCATGGGTTTCTTCAAAAGACGTGAAAATGCACCGAATGGGTCAGCAAGGTGAGCGTTGCAATGCATACTGTTTTCTATGGCTTTAGCTATCGGTGTGTATAACTTACAGACCGTATGGAAACAATACCCCGTAACAAACAAAAACGAAACTTTACAAATGAACAAAAAACAATTTATTATTTCATTTCAAATTGCGATAAAATCTTACTTTAGGTAAAAAGTCGAGATACGAGCTAAAGTTTCCAAACGGTCATCAACTATAAGTATGTGGGACTAGGAAGTATTCTCGGCTACTCACCAAAACTTCCCGATATACCCATTAGAACCCTACCGAGGAAACGACTCACTCCGCCCAAACAATCAATCCTATCATCATACTTATAGTTTTACTGAACTTCATGAAATTAAATATCGATATTTTTTCTTCCATGAATAATAACGAAATGGATTCATTTCTAGCTTATGATATGTTACAGCCTGTTACAGCTAAAAATATTGTAGGAAGCTGAATTTTAATTACACTTTTGGGATTTAAAAAAAGCATTTATTATTTATACATCGAAGTATCTAGGTCGGCTTTGTTAGGAAAATGTATTTCGATTAAATTCACGGTTCCTTTTTTTACAATTCAAAATTCAAAAATTTTTATTCAGTTCGGATGCGTCTTAGCGCTTGCTTATGAATGCCATAAGCTTTCTACAAATTTCGCGAAAAAAAATCTTCAAAACTACATGCAAGCCAGGTTCTGAGAAGAAACTCAGAATATTTTGTCGGGATCTATTAATGAAATACGGAGAATACGTGCGATTTTTATATTTAAACGGAAAAAAGTAAAATTTTTAGTAAGGAAGTAGAATCACTAGAGTTGCCACTCTTCCTTTACATCGACATGATTTTAAAACTCAATATCCCAAACTGCAATCACTGTGATAAGGTTGACGACGTTCAACACGTTCTTGTAGAATGTGTAAAGTTTGGTCACGAAAGAGATTTTATCTTACGTAACTTCAACATGAACAAATACGATGCAGGGTCTTTTTTAAGCATCTTAACAGAACCAACAAGTGAAGCTGCTAAACTTCTAGTGGATATGATTTCGCGTCATTGACCCTTCGCTCATTTCATTTGTGTATATACTTATATTAGGATTGATCTGACATGTCACTAATGACAAAAGCCTCTTAATTTATACTAGATATTAAAAATAATCAATATCACATAAATATACATAGGTTAAATAACACACATTACGCCTTTATTCCTGAAGAGGTTGGCAGAGGTGTTTAGTATCCACATTATTTATTATTTTTATTTACATGTAAGTCTTACAGAGTAGATCCAATACACTTACATGCTAACGTCATTAAAATTACCATTAATAATATAAAAAATAAATGATAAAATAATTAATATCTATTACAATGTCAAATATACAAATTATTTAATACATGTCCAAAATCTAAGTAGTCAATCAATAGTAATACAGTTAGAAAACAGTAATGTCAATTATAATAGAAACATTAACAATTCATTACTAATCTATATGACGTGGTGAACCCGGTGATAAATGAAAATGCAGGTAATGAAAATGAAAAAGATTAAAGGCACTACTGAAACAGTTATATAAAAGGGTAAATTTCACAAAATACACAGAAACAATATCACTTTTAAAACTAACACATGTTATAAAAGGTAGGGCTACTTACAATTTTTAGTGCCTTAAATAAACTTACGGACTTTATAAATTAGGTGAAACTAATAACTTGTGAGAATCGAGAATCTTGTGATTTTGTAACTTATTTAGGATAAGCTTATAACTTGATTAACACAATTTTAAAATAATATTTTAGATTATTGTCGGTCAGTCACCCGCTCTACACGTTGACTCTTGTAAGAATGAATTTCGAGAACAAAGCAAATAAAAAGGGACAGACAGTAAATTTAAAAACGGAAACCAAGAGTAAAATGGCCAGAGAAGAGCGAAATGACCGCAACGAGTCGCCATTAGCTATAGCGCCTCGTTACAACATTATGCTATGTCTAAATGCCCGTGTAAGAGGTGGCGGCCTGTTACTATTCACCGGGCACAGTCTGCGGCAAGCGAAATTAAGAATCAACTATTCTTAGGCCTTATTACCAGATTTGACGAGAGCACACTGTAAAATCGTCAAAAATATATATTGTAAAGGGAGGAATGATAGATAGGGAGGAGAAAGGTATTATAAAGGAAGGGAGCGGTGGCGTAGTGGTAAGTATGCTTTGGCTTTCGATTGAAAGCAAAGCTACCTTCGCCATGGTCAGGTCAAGCTCCTCTGTGCTTCGAAAGGCACGTTAAGCCGTTGGTCCCTGTCGCTATTGCGACTGCTTCTACCCACCAACCCGCATTGGGCCAGCGTGGTGGTGTTACCGTCCACACTCCTCATGTGTTTCTCCATGAGGAAGGCCTGTACCCAGCAGTGGGACGTATATAGAGGACAAGGGAGGAAACAACTTGCTGAGTTTCTTGCCCGTTCTTCTCAGAACAAGTCCTGGTAGCTGAACGGTTGGCATAATTTGTCATTCATAGTAAATACTGAAACTGAATAAATGATTTGAGTTTGAGTTTTGAGAGTTTGGGTTTGACGAGCCGGTCGTGTGCTCATCGCGGCAGGTGGACGATTGTGCTCAGCACACACTCGAGCACTGTACTCCGACTGGAGAGAATGCATTGCAGTGATGCGCGTAGTAGGAACGGACCTCTTACTCTCCAGTGCGGTACAGGCCACGATGAGAAGCGAGAGGTGCTGGGACACCGTGGAAGGAAGCCTCGGAGCGAGCCCGGGAAGATGTCCCTGCTTCGGACCCGAGCCGTCACTACGGTGGTATGTTAAGGGAGCGTGCGTATACGCACTAGATTGGTCCGGGCTACGGGCAGATCCGTGATATCTGCCTGGTGGTAAGGCAGCGTGGGGTCATTTGCACGGCAGCCGAGTCGAAGTAGATACGATAGGGCGTTTACCCGGGGGCGGACTGCGTCGGGGCATTTCCCGACGGTCAAGGTCGCGTCGGGGTGTTTGCCCGGCGACTGAGCTTCTCACAGGGCAGTGATAGCGATGTCTCTTGAGGTGTCGCCGCAGCCCAAGACCACGCTGGTGACGAGACAAGTGTCCCTCGTCTGGAGGTAGTCAGCCGCATTACATGGCTCGTCAGCAGTTGCTCCCGTGGCACGGGGCGGCTGGTTCTCCTCCAGGGTCAGGCTTGTAGAGGGCCGTAAGGCCCAGCCGCGTCAGTACTGGTGCACACGTCGTCGTCAGTATTGACACACGCGGCGGAGGAGTAGCCTTCCAGAGGTATAGTAGGTAGGGGCTCGACATATACCTTCCTTCCCTAGAATTTCAGGTATGGGGCCGGTCAGAAAAAAAAAGGACTTACCGATACGACCTCCGTGGCAAGTAGTTTGAACGCTTGTTTCGTCTGTAAGACATGTCTGATAAATTCTATAAAAAAATGTATATATAAACAGATGGACAAATAAGCAGACGATTCACCAGATGGGAAGTGATTACCGTCGCCCATGGGCATTTGCAAGACAAGAGATGTCACAAATGCGTTGTCGTCCCTTTAGAAAGGAGTACGCTCTTTTCTTAAAGATTTAAATCTCTTAACGTTCTGGAAATACCATTGACAACAATTGGTTCCACAGTTTATTGGTACTTGGAAGAAAATTACGCGAAAATCGTAAGGTTCTGCACGACCAACTATACAAACTGTCTAACTGTCCATCTATAATTAGTTTAGCTTATTAGTATAATTACGTCCATCGATTCCCCTAGCTCCCATGACACAGTCATGTTTTACATTATTATTATGACATATGGCATTCTAACAACCATTAATGTGTCGAAAATAAAATACCTTAAGCAGATGAAGTGTGAGTATTCAATAGCGCTCCATTTCATCTAACAAAAGCTAGTATATTTAAAAACACTAGTATGAAAGTTTATCTACGCAATGTAAATATGGTGACGATATCAAAATAGATACGTTTATTTCTCCAATTCATTTAATATCGCAGTAGTCGAATAAAACGAGAGTGGATGAGAGCTCTGCGCAACCTTCGCAATATTCATTTAAGGCAATATTGACTACTTAGAGTCGAAATAAGGACAGTAGACCCAGAAACTGACGCAAATTACATTACCGACAACGTATTTTTCAGATTCCGTTTGACATCATGAGAGTATTTGAAAATAAACGTAGTGTGTCACGATTAACGTGAAAGTCGTCAAAAACGTTTCATTTTACCTGCTCCGTATATCTTTATGAAGGTTATTTGTATATCTGTTCGTAGAGCGTTACTGAATACAGTTGGCCTTATGTTTATGGCGTAGATGGGTTTTTTACGCTTTATTAAGACTCCGTTAAGATGAATTTCGTTTGTCGTCTCATTGGCTGTTTAAGACTTAGATGACGGGTTAATCTAATCAAATTATGAACTCTAGATTTAATAAAGAAAAAGGAAAGAGGTGTGAAGATATGTTATATTATGTATGATTCTGCGCACAAATCTGATATTAAGATAATCTTAGGGTTTATTATTTTCCGAGTCTAATTCTCGAATGAGCTTTGAATTTTTATTTTTATGAATATCTGTATTGTCGCATTAATTCCACTTACTCATAAATTCTTATTATCACTTATTTTTGCGTTGTCTTCTATTTTTACGAGTACTGTTGAAAGTGATATATAATTATATTTACTGCTGACTTTTATTGTGTATTTTTGATATTGCATTATAATTTTAATACTTAAAAACTTATTTAAATGCGATTTATATACGCTATAACTATTTTATCTTAAATTCTGTTGCTTTATTTATAACATTTTTTGTTAACACTCTCTATATTGGAACAAAGTTATTCGGCAAATGTATTGTTTATAAAAACAATTGTGATATTGTTTACTTAATGTTTTTTGAATACTTGCTCAAAAATTAGCACTGCCATGAACATTAACATGTATACACTTTTCAGAGTAAATGGCTTTTATTTCAATGGAATTAAGACGTTTTTTGTTCAAAAGTTAACACATCATATTCATGGCATAAGACCAAAGTCATCGACATAGCTCATAGGATTAGCGCTTAAGTGGCAGTTGGCCGGACATGTCTGCCGTAGGACCGACAATCGTTGGAGCAAACGTGTCTTGGAGTGGAGACCGCGTTAAGGCAAGCGTGGCGTGGGACGCCCTGTGGCCCGATAGGCCGACGATCTCAATAGGGCTGCTGGCAGTGGTTGGATGAGGGAAGCCCGGAACCGAGCATTGTGGCGTGACATGAAGGAGGCCTACGTTCAGCAGAGGACGGAGTGTGGCTGTTGATTTGATTTGATCATGTTTTTGCTCGTGACTGTACTTTAATTATTCTTTAATCTAAGAACCATTATTAACAAAACCCTATTGCTTTTCAGATCAACCACGAGGTGCCTCACTGTCAACTCGGAAATGAAATAATAGGCTGTATATACAAATACGCTCCAGAGCTACATTTCAAGGCAAAATAATGTATTTTCGTTTGATCTTCTCGTAAATAATGTAATAAAAATGTCGATTGATGCCGAAACTTTGATTACCTAAAGATATACTGCTTAATGTAATGGAAATGGGCGTTGGCGGTTCTCAAATCTTCTGTATTTTTATAGAGCTTATTTATAGTAAAGCACGTCGCCCACTAAGAGATTTGTTCCTGATTCGTCATATTCCAATTGGATATATTCCATTTAAAGCGACATTTCCTAATCGGTCGTAATTCAAAATTGAATATCGTTTATTCAATTTAGATGCGTCTTAGCACATGCATATGAAAGTCAAAAGCATTTTACAAATTATCGTGGAAGCGATAAACTACGCCATCCGTTCATAAAACTACCAGGAGGCCTTGTTCTGAGAAGAACGGGCAATAAACTCAGCAAGTTTCTATTCTCCCTTTAGATCGTTTATATTTATATCATAATTATCTCTGTGGTAAATGATAAGAACGTCTTTAGACAAAACATAATATATAATAATAAGTATAATATAATGCAATCCCCATACTTTTTAATAAACATCATGATTTCATTTGACTTTACATTGACGAGTAGGGAAAATGACTGACAGGAATCTGGAATGTCAGGAATTATAATTACCGACATTTCTACTTAACGAAGAAATCGAAGGACTGAATGTGTGAATTCTGATATGAGAAGAAAGGAAGTGAATGTTAGCTGTCCAGTAACAGAGGATAATGGAGAAAAATACATGTAGTGTCACTCCTTTTTGATGTGGCAGGAGGAAGAAGTGTACCCTACTAGTTGGACCAATGATAATATAATATACCTTAAACTGTGGCAGCCATTTTGCGCGAATAGGCGCATTTGTGTCGCGCTTCTTCTTGGATCTTTTCGTAAGCAACACGTGCTTTTAGAATTACAATACGAGTATCTGTGATGTTTTACAGGCTAGCTTATATAAATCTTTTGTAGTCACTCAAACTAACAGACAACAAGCTTTCATTAGTAAAATTATTAGTCCAGTTTTGTCTTGTAATGAATAAGTTATAAACAAAGAAATTTAGAAACCTTTTCTTCGTGCGTACATCTCATGTGTCGAATCCGCTTCCAGCACACGTATTCCCTCCATCGTACAACATGGGTTCCTTCAAGAGAGGCGTGAAAATGCACCTCATGGGCCAGCAAGGTGGAGATAGCTAGGACTTCTGTTCTCTGTGGCCCGCTATTTCTGCAAATGGACTCTCCTTTTGCTGACCATCAGATGGTGTTGAGTTAATTGCTGTGTTCTTTCATATAAAAAAGTAATTCTGATTGAAATCAGGTTTAGCGTCTCTTATAATAAACGCCAATTATTACATTGGACTCCAGCAGTTTGGTACACAGATGGGCATTTGTCACCGGTCTCCTGGAGACCGATCAACGGGAGACGGGGTATCATGACGACCATACCCTAAGTATCTAGCATCAGCTCTCACTATCTTCTCCTCCACTTCCTCTTTTTGGTCCTGCCCTGTTCCCAATTTTATTTGGGGTCAGCGCAAAATGTCTTCTTATTCCACTCTCTCCTTTCAGCCGCCAAGTCAACTCACTCCTTTCCATCATATCATCATTTACACAATTCGTCCATCTTCTCTTCGATCTTCTCTCTACACACCCATCCACTTGCAGTGTGGTTTCATAGCTACTCTATCCACCAGCGCCTACTACCCGCACGCGCTTACAATTACTCGCAGCTACTAACATCGTTTCACAGCGACACGCGCGCGCCAGAAAGTATGAAAATCTCGCCGGCACTGTTGGCAAGTGCTGGCAGCCAGCGTGCCTATGAAATGGCCCTCAACTTCATAACTTTCCTGATGATATGATCATTCTCTCTCTTTGTTACATGTCCATACCAGGAAAGTCGTTTTTCTCTCTGTTTGTCAATAGTGGCTTCTTTCAGACTTCCTTATACATATATTATTATTTTTTTTTATGTAATAGTTTATAGTACACAACAATTAAACAGAAACAACACATAAATAAAATAGAAAGTACAAAGGGTGTGGCTTATTCCTAAAGAAATTTCTACCAGCCCACCTGCGATAGGAGACAGTATGGCATGAAACATAATTGTCGCGTGTACACTATAAATACATTAAATACTATATATACTTAACATACCATATTAATATATAATATATATACCTATATAAAATGCAATACATAATCTACAAGTACATAAATACAATATATACATACAATAAATATATTTTTTTTATATACTATGTACTCCACACATCCACCTCAACATAATAAGCATTTAAGCTATATACATGTTATCATTTGTTCATCCATCCGCTTTACAGCCAACATTCCGATCCAAATCAAATTGAAAAACATTTTCATACTCGTTAAGATGCGTCTCCGCATGCTAATGAATGTCAAAAGCATTTTACAAAATGATATAAAAAGTTTTGGCCTGGTTCCTTAGCAAGTTTCCACTCTACCTTTAAATTAACATGATGTTTTAAAAATTTCATAAAGTAGTAATAAACTCGCCCATGACTCACCAATCTTCTGCGAAAGTAGAGAAAACTAATTATCATTTGACAATTCTTGTATAAACTCAAAGGTAAACCTTCCCGTTCATACTCCTGTGCTCCCTGCGAACTGTCCCCGGAACAATTTCACGGTTATGGAAATAAAAATTCAATGTTTGGTGAAACTTTTACAGCGGAGAATCTCCGTTTCCAATCAACGGCTCGACCGAAATCCATTTCGTTTGTATGAAAAGGCTTTGGATACGCACTTGTGGTGTGTGAGGGCATCAATATTTTTTTATTGAATAAACTTTTCACGTCCAATTTGCGGTGATTAAGAGCTGGTGCTACATACATACATTCAAACATACAATCACGCCTGTAATCCCCGAAGCGGTAACTGTGTTCCATAAGACCACGTTAAGTTAGTTTAGCCATACAAAAATTGGGTTTGGTCAGATAAAAAATTGTGAATGAGTAGAAACAAGTGGCTAGTTCACCTACACAATCACAGCTACATTTACGACATGCTAGGCAAGAAAAGCAGTAGGTACATTTTTTTCTGTCCCGGACCAACACGGGACCGGTACTGGTACTGGATAGATAAATTTTTGTTTCACATCAAACATACATACATCAATACTCCTCTATCCCCGGAGGAATAGGCAGAAGTGTTTATATGTAGATATGTAGCTGAAGGTTTTAATAGATAAATAGCGGATAGCTGAATTTGTATCCCACGTCAAACGCATACACATCATTACGCCCACCGATATACAATTAAATAGATAACGCAAGTAGGTATAACTCTTTATATTGTAAACGTGTTAACTTTTTACGTCTACTGTGACGTCACAGCCGTAATTATTTTTTTTTTTTTTTTTTTTTTTTTTCTCTTTATTTGGGAGAATAAACAGTAACACAATAAAATATTACTTAAGACAAAAAAAAATACATTTAAAAAAGTAATTGTGGAACCCACAACATTCTCCACAAATTATGTTGAAAAAAAAAAAAACATGCCAAAGACTTATTATTAAAAAATATAAGTATATATATCTAATGATAAACTTACGATTGGTAATGTACCTAAACATACAATAATAGTGTAAATAACAGACAATGTGAATGTTGAAGTTAATTTAAAATACTAATATAAAAATGAAATACCCGTATATCAATATAGTTATCAATATAATATCAGTAGTACAAGGAAATTGTAAAGTTTAAGTTATTGTACCTCTGAAGCCAGAAGGGCCTCGAGAGATTGCCTCTTGAAAACATTTAATGGTAGTGAGAATATGTCAACATCGAGTAAATAATCATTGTAGATATTCTCAATGCGAGAGAGGGGCACACGTTTTCCAGAATTTGTTGTAAATTTAGAGGGCATAAACAAGCGGTGCTCATATGCCTCCCTTATCCTCTGAGATCTACTAGGTAACCGGAAGCGTATTTGTTCAATAAGCTCGATACAATCTAACTCATTATTAATTAATTTATAAAGTACAGTCGAACTTAATAATAGCCGTCTTAATTCAAGTGTATGCAGTGAGAATTTATTTTGAGACAGGAGATCCAAACCCTATCAATCCAACCCAATTGCTATCGAAGCCCCTCTACCAATTATCACACAATGAGGCATTTTATATATATATATATATATATACTCTTTATTGCAATTTAAAAACACGTACATAAAAAAAGGTTGTTAACATATGTTTGCAAGGGCGGACATATCCCTAACAGAGATCTCTGCCTGCCAACCCATGAAAGTAAGTTGAGAAAATAGATTAGATTAGATTAGATTTTTGGAAGAGTATGGGCTGTAACACCACCAAGCTGTCCCAACGCGGGTTGGTGGGTAGAGACGGTTGTAATAGCGACCGGGACCAACGAATTAACGTGCCTTCCGAAGCACGGAGCTCGATATAACGTGTTTTGGTCACCCATCCACGGCCTGACCATGGCAAAGGTAGCTTTGTTTTCGATCGAAAGCCAGAGCGTACTAACCACTACGCCACCGAGCTCCTCCTGTGTGTTTTTCTATGAGGAACGCCTGTGCCCAGCAGTGGGACGTATATAGACTGAGAACGACGAGGCATTGGTCGCGGTTTTCGAACGCGCACACTACTTGCATTTGCGACATCTGTGATCAAGCCTGTATTTCTTGGGAGTAGGCAGAGGTGTTTAACAGTCACATTTCGCTTGATATTGGGTCCTTACCTATGAAATTGGTGTTTTTATTCTGTCTTAGTATTTTGTCTGTAACTATTAAGATTCAGAGTATTCAGCTCTTTTGATTTGTTTTGATAATTTGTTGTAAGTTTAATTGTGTTAAAATTGGACACGGAGACAACTCTTTTTAAGTGCCTCCCGAATACATCATTTTATTTGCATTCACTTATAAACGATAAATTATTTTTATGAAGTGTGATATTACACATATTACTAAAGCTTGTCTAATGATACATGCCAAATATTATTATCTCTAGATTTGTCGTTGTGAAGGAAACTGATAAAATGTTAGTATGGAAAATGCAGAATTCCCCAAAATCTCCATACAAAACACCAATTTCATAGGACCTAATAAATCTTGGTCACCCCCATGGAACAGGGGCGGAAGGCTCTACTTAACGAAAGACTTACGAAAATGTACTTAAGTTTTCTTTAAAACCAGTGGTACAGGCAGCGGGGATCGACCCCGCGACCTTTTGTACCTTCTTTCACAACTCGGCTACTGCCTTATTTATGTACTAAACTATCTCAGAGAATCTGTGTTTGAGTCTGAGTTGAAACACGTTAATAGAAACTGGGTAGAAACAATTTGCGAATAGCAGCCAAAATATTATATTTAATCTGATCACCTATCCAGAATTCAACCATTGAAGCTTGCTTTTATCCGAACGATCTTATGAAGCATCTGATTACGAGCTCCCTCACATGTAATTGTGCCTAAATCAGTATCAAAATACTTTTGATGCTTTTACAAAAATGACACAGTTTTATGTAAAATATTAGAAATGGATAGCTGAAACCATCATCATAAAGTATCTTATATTTGGTCACCCATCCAAATCCAACCGTAGAGAAGATTGCTTTGCTTTTATTTTCATTTGACACGCCTACAAAAGTAACACAGTTCTATGTAAAATAATAGAAATGGATGTGAAATAACCGCAGTGCCTCGCAGTATAATAAAGAAGTGTTTTATCATGCTATTTTTCATTTATTATTACTCAGCGGACGCATTGCAGGAGCTGCTAGGACGTTCGCCATTTTGTAAACGAAAGTAAGTTTTGGTTCAGCCTGTGTATTGTCGTAAAAATTCATGTACGAAAGCGGTTTGTTATGCTCCGTCTGTTGCTAAATTCGTCGCGAGATGATTGTCTTTTCCGAAAAGATAGGTTTTGATTTGATTATAGGGATAATGTTGAGGCCTATATTTAAAGTCTCATGAGTTTCTGGCCGAGTTCTTCTCATGAAAAGCCTTACTCTCGGAATCCGGTCGCTTGTATCGATTACAACCACAGTCAAAGCGCTATTTGGATGTACTTGCTACAAGCGCTCGCGGCAGTGAATTTTCTTTTTTGGAATTTTTATTATTAAAATTTAATAAAATGTATAATGTTGACGATTTAAAGCGCTAATTAAACTGATATAACTCGTCGCTATTCACCAAGATATCTTAATGTTAATGGTTTTCTTCACTTTCTCTGTCCTTGAAAACATTCAAAATTGCATTTTTTACAAGACATTTATTTTTAAAAACCACTTCTTAGAATTTACAAACAAATTTTTGCATGCATCTTAAAGACAATCAACAACAAACTAAACTGTATCTTGCTGAGTATTAAATAGGTTTTAATTCATTCAAAGTAACAGCGACTTTCAAATCGCAGTTGCTATTTTTGAGCAGTTGTCAACAGTACAAAAACGCTTCGAAACTTTCCAATCTCAATTTCCAGTGTACAGCCCAAAATATGGGTAGTCAATATCTAGACTTTATTTCGAGGGGCATAAAAGCGAAATTGCCTTTTCAGAAGCAGGAAAAATACCTCGGTTTCTTTGGATTGCTTCCCAAAAGGTGACACTTTCTCGATACGATACTGAATGGTTTGAACTTGGGCCTTATTCTGAGAAGAGAAGGTTTAAAATGCTCCGATAAGCTTTTGAACCCAGTAGCCTCAATGCGGTATCGCTTTCTCTGCACTGGTATAATATCTGCGACCAAAGCTGAAATATTACTTCGTTTGAATTCAGGTTTTATTAAGAAATATTCAAGTAAATATTGTTCTCAAGAAGATGAAAATTTGAGCATCTACTTAAGTTTCATGTTATGATCATTTTCGAAAATGTTTCTAAGAGGTCCTTAGAAAGGTAATAAATATGAATTTATTCTAGCAAAGTTTTTCTCGTCATGTTAGGTATCGCATAATTATTTTCCTAAATTTTTTATCCTGCTGAGGTCGACAAAGACAGCTCTGTGCTTTTTACGATACTGGTTTACATTCTTGTTTCTTTTAATTTGATTTGAAGCCGCGAATACTAGTTGGCTGAGCTTAGAACGCGAGCTAATCTTAGCAAATTGATTCTAGTAAGTGGTGCCCCCTAGAAGTTCCGATAAACTAGTTTGACCATCTAGACCATCGAGATCTTACCGCCAACTTGGCTAAACGAGCTAGACACGTTGGCGCTTGCCTTCACTCGAGATGTTCGGATAGCAGCACCGAGCGATGGCAAGCCAAAGCAAATATTTACATGTTGGTAATATTTTTGTAGGCGACTAAGGGCGTATTGGGTACTGGATCTGTGATTGTGTAGGCGATGAGCTAGCCACTTGTTTCTACTCTTTCACGATTTTTATCTGACCAACCCTATTTTTGTATGGCTAAATGAGGTCTTAAGTAACACAGTGCTCTTTGGACTCTGCCTACCCCTTCGGAGATTACAGGCGTGATTGTATGTATGTATGTGGTAATATTTGGTCATGCTCTCCCAACTTCCATTGGCCAATAAACAGACATAATAAACAGAGTTCTTTCATTCTTTGTCACCTGATATTTTCAGTAAAAAAGTTAGGTGCTACCTCAAAAAAACAAAAAACGTCAAACGTGTTTCGGAACGGAAACCAAACTCTTTTTTAACCTGGCCAATATCGACAGGATCTTGATGCACGCAATACTGCGAATGCATATTAAATGGATATCACAAACACGATGCGGTTACAGGGGATATTGCTATCGTTTTATATTTTCCACCTCAGCCTGGGATATCATATAAAGCTGCATTTAATACAGAGAGCCAGGTCATTATGTTCTATTGTGAGCAAGCCATAATGAAACAGCAATCTCAAGCCAATGAGCTTACCCAAAATGATTTTTTATCAATTATCCTTGACCAAAGTCATCTGTAAGTATTGTGTAATACATTAGTTCCGAAAGTGGTCCAGGACCCCTAGGGGTACACAGGCGACTCGACGGGGATCTTGTTGTCTTCACATCTTAACATTTTTGTCGAGTTTTGGGAATATGGTAGAAATGTAGCTGCAAGTGGTTCACCGGAACCAGATAAATTTTGAAAGTGGACTATGAGAATAATAAGTCTGGGAACCTCTGGTGTAATGTGATCCAGGGTCACCGTTCATCTACTTTCATGGAGTATCCAAAGTTAAGGTGTGAAAAGCATCTTATGAGTCAGCAAAGTGGAGATGGCTAGGCCTGCTTCTAAGGACTCCGTGTACCAAACCCGGCAGCTTTATTGTATATTTTAACCTAATGATTACTATAGAAAGATGTAATAAAATGTATTGAGATGAACCATGCTATAATATACATAAATGTACATTAATATACATCATAGCTGTTATCTGTGAAGAACCTCATTATGTTGTCCTAGCTTTCTTCGCAAGGACTCATCTATTGCTTACTATCGGATAGTGTTGAGTCAGTAAGTTGCTGAGCAGTCAAAAAAGGTCGACTCATATAAAATGATGATCGACCTCAAAAGAGGTGGTGACACCTCAATACCGATGCACAAACCCCATGTTCACCTGGGGATATGAAGACGGATATCTGATACGTCAAGACCCGTATTTCGGAATTCTCAAACGTAGGTCGCTTAAGTGCCGATAGAAAGAAATGGCGCTATTCTATTCATCCCCACATATCGCCATGTCTTTCCTAGCTGTGCCCATGCAGAGATATACGCTTAAGATCTGGAACACGGACCTTAGTCGCCCTTTGATATTAATGAAATACAAATAATTACTACCTTTGTAACAATTTAGAGTTCTGTTCTCAGCCTATATACGTCCCACTGCTGGGCATAGGCCTTCTCCATGGAGAAACACATGAGGGATATGGGTAACACCATCACGCTGGTCCAATGCGGGTTGGTGGGTAGAAACGGTCACAATAGCGACCGGGAACAACGGCTTAGTGTTTTTTTTTATATGACAGGTAAGCTCTTGGCCTTCATCTCACCTAATGGTAAGTGGTAAGGCCAAAGGTGGAAGCGAGCATCACCTGTAATCTTCGACTACTGAGGAACTGGCTATCTTACCTGTGATTCCTGGAACACAACAATACTTAAAACATTGTTATTCTGGCGACAAATTAAGGTAAGACGGTGGTAGCTAGCCAGGTGGACTTAGAAGCCCTACCACCGACCAAACCGAGCAGAAAAATCCCTGCCCCCGTGTCGAATCGACCCTGTACCTCCCGATCTACACCTGGTGGTGTCAACCACTAGACCAGAGAGGCGGATAGTGCCGCGGATGTGCCTTTCGAAGCACGAAGAAGCACCCATCCACGGCCTGACCATAGGCACTAACCATTACGCCACCGAACTCCTCCCAATTTAGAGTATGCATACATACTATTTTAGAGTAGGTACGTATATATCTTTGTTAGACACCGATTTTATCAGTTCTCAGTTATCAAGTTGATTGTAATCGTGAGTACCTAAGCAAATTTTTTCTAAAGAAGTTTCAATATCAGCCTTTGTGAGTTTCCAAACCAATGGACAATTTTTTACACTCAATCTTTTCTGAAAGAAAGAAACATTTCAATTCTTGATCAAATTATGTTACAAAATACAACTAACTATGAAAGTAAATTGGAAATAAATATAGATAAAGAGAAAAACGCTTAAGTACCTACTATTGAATCATCTGTTCTTTTACTTGGACGAACATGAGCCCTACAAATGTATACAATTGTACGAGGTGCTATATCAGTATTAGCGACTCTTTGCTGTTATTGCGCTCTTCTCTGGCAATGTTCTCTTTGTTTCTGTTTTTAAATTAGGAAACTCTTTTTCATTGTTTTTGGTCTCCAATTTACCTTCCTATCAGAGTCAGCGTCTGGAGCGGTTGTCTCGACGCCTAAATATATAACACTAGCTTTTGAGATAGTGTGATGGTGAGTAGCCTATGTCCTTTCTCAATAAATAGGCTATTCAACACTGAAATATTTTTTCAAATTGGAACAGTAGCCTAGATTGGCCTATTATAAGAACAACTCTTTTATTGGAAGCAAATTTCATAGTGGCGTAAATTTGTCCTTCATTTTTCTAGGAGGCGTTATTTAAATTATTTAACATTCACCCGCATGGCATCCGTTCCCATGGGAATATCGGGATAAAATGTAGTCTATGTATTTTCTCAGGCTCTAGACTACCTGTGTACCAAATTTCGTTTAAATTGGTTCAGTAGTTTTGACGTGAAAGCAAGACAGACAGACAGACTTACGCATTTATAATATTACATACATACAATCTCGCCTGTAATCCTTGAAGGGGTAGGCAGAGTCCAAAGAGCACTGTGTTCCTTAAGACCGCATTAAGCCATACAAAAATAGGGTTGGTTAGATGAAAAATCGTGAAAGAGAAGTAACAAGTGGCTAGCTTAACGCCTACACAAGTCAAGTCGTATAATGTAAGTATGGAAATAAATTATTATAACTGTTGAAATAAAATTATAACATATTATAGTAATAAACATAAATAGCAGTAAATGTTTAAATAACTTAAATAACATTACCAAGGCACTATTGTAAGTAGCTTTACCTGATATAATATTCTTTATGTTAAGTGTTCAGTGATTTGTGTTATTTACCTTTTTATAAATTGTTCCGGCTGTGCCTTTTGAAATTCTGCATCAGTGACCACTTTTCTAGTTTAATTTACATCAACGTCACCACGTCACACAATGACAAATACAACTCCTTATAACGAAATGTGTAGATGAAGATATTACCTTACAATTTTAGAAAGAACACAGAATTAAATGTGCCGACTGCTCCACTACCGAAAGATGGCAAAATCCATACAAAGCAAGCAAAATCTAAAAATCCACATTTGTATAAAAAAATGATTAAAATTGCAATTAGCTAAGTATGTAGGTACGACCCAGAGTCATAAAATTTGACTTGATTAATATTTGGCTTCAGGGCCCGCTACAAAAATACTGATAAAATGAATACACGTACCTTTGTTGGTCTGATTTATTTACTTATTTCATTATAGAAGACTAGCCTTCGCTAGTGACTTCTCTCGCTGATGATGATGATATGTAATAAACCTACGCACGTATTAAAAATTTAGCGAACGCTTTAAAATCGAAATATTATTTGTTTTAGTTGAATAAATTATGATTTTGTTATTTCAACGCTTTGAATTATTTATTATAAATTATAATTTATTCAAAGCGTAAACTTTTAAGGCGTGCGTAGATTTTGTCAATGAATAAGTTACACCATCACACAATTTCATCAGTCTACGTATTAGTGGAGGTTCGATTTTTAAAGACCGTTCATCATCAGCCTATATACGTCCCACTGCTGGGACAGGCCTTCCCTATGGATAAACACATGAGGAGTGTGGGCCGTTACACATCCACGCTAGCCCAATGCGGGTTGGTGGGTAGAAACGGTCACAAATGCGACTGGGACCAACGGCTTAACGTGCCTTCCGAAGCACGGAGGAGCTCGAGATCACAAAGTCTTGGTCACCCATCCAGGGCCTGACCATGGCGAAGGTAGCTTTGTTATCGAAGCCAAAGCGCACTGACCACTACGCCACCGAGCTCCTCATTCATTTAACTTCTTATCGCCTGTGTGATTCAGTCGCCAACCACTTACAATAAAGCTGGATGCGTACGGTCGGTGATATTGCAGACCACCCCTCACCAGTGGGAAGAGCAGCCTCTGTGATTTTGTAGACGTGTCTGTGTTGGTCTGTCCGATCCGCGGCGAGTCGGTAACTTCAAAAGTGCGTTGCGAGCGCGAACGTGCTCGTCTGGTCGGTCTGTTCCCACGGTCTGTGATGTTGCGGACAGACACAACCAACCAAAGATTCAAGGTTTAAGACTAAACATTTTAAACTTAAAGACATACCGCTAGCACTTTAGAAATGGGTATGTGATATTTGAAAGCTACGATAAGGTCAAAGACAAAAGAATTAGCGTGCCTTCCGAAACATGGAGAATTTCGAATTACAAATATTTGGTTTTAAGTAACGTCAAGAGCTTGAAGAGCTTAAAGTTGCCTAGTCTTTAATATCTAAACCAAAATTATTCAAGGCATTAAATCTTAAAATCCACAGAGAGAACAATAGCTCCAAATTTAATATATTATACCTCCATTTCTGAGATTCCAATATTTTATCGCACAAATAAAAATATTCCGAATACTTCTTCAAGATCAGACAATCAAATAAACATTTGATCTGGGGGAAAGTGGAATGCATTATATAGGAAAAACAATAGAGGTAATTGTACCCTAACACAGACATGTGCGGTGGAGAAATATGTGGAATCATTGAATTTGAGAGTGATATAGTTAGAATTTAGTATTTACGAGCCCTCAAGTGATACAATAGGATGAATAAAGAGTAATCAATTATTGTTGAACTTAGTATTTTGCATATTGGTTTTGGTTGGTGGTAGGGCTTCTAAGCCCGCTTGGCTAGCTACCACCGTCTTATCTAAATTTATCGCCATAATAACAATTTTTTAAGCATTGTTGTGTTCCGGCAATCAGAGGTAAGATAGACAATTCCTCAGTTGTTGAAGATTAACAGGTGAAGCTTGCTTCCTTCGGCCTTATCTTCACTTACCATCAGGTGAGATGAAGGCCACGAGGTTACCTATTATATGTAAAAAAATGAATCCGTTAAAAGTCATTTGAAGAGTTTGAAACCGTAAAACTTGATTCGGAGACTGTATTTTCTCATAACAAATCCGAGTACATATATCTAAGTACGTCACACAATACAATCTAGAGGCGGGTCGTTGACGATTTTTGTGTTAACGAAATGAAGCAGCCAATTTTGAAACTGTTAACTGGTTAAAAAGCAGTCAACATTATTAACTGGTTAACTGGAAAGAAGCAGCTAATAGATTTGCTAGTTCGTTGACGTTAGCGAGTGTGGGTTCATTGAAAGCAGTTAATACATTTAACTAGTTTGTTGACGTAAACAACTATGTGTAGCATGCGTTTGTTGAAAGAAGCAGTTAATAAATTTAACTGGATTTTCTGTAATGAAAAAGCAGTTATTTCGTTCACATTGGAAAAGCAGTTTGTTGAATTAATGACCACTCCTAATACAATCTAGAGTAACGTAAATTCCTTATCTTTTTACACACTGTTATTAAGTTCATAATAATAAATAAGTTACTCAACCCCAATTAAATTAAGGCCCCGGCTCCTAAAATTAATGTCATATTCGTGTGGGAGTCGTTGGATTTGCGATATCCGCACGTAGCCCTCATATAAAGGCTTAGAACTTAAAGCACAAAATTGTTTTGAGAATGGTGTTTCGCAAAACATTTAGTTCAACGTAATCATCTTCTCTACGTCTTGGTACGAAAACGAGATAAGTTTTCTGAGAACAGGGTTGCATTGGTCACTTTAGATTTTAATTAAAACAAATCACAATTTTTGGTTTCCAATTAAAAATTGCATCATCAATTTCAGAATCCTCTTCTGAAATTGCTGATGCAATTTTTCTAAAGTAAACTAAGTAGGTATTTATTGTTTTTTTGTAATTGGAAGTCAAAAAATATGATTTCATTTTAGAGGCGCCCGGAGCAGACGGCGCACTACTCGTTCGAGAGGTCACACACTCGCGGGTTTGATCCTACCGACGACGCCCCCACTGAGATTGAATAAACTTTAGTAGAGTTGATCGTGAATATCGCTTGCCTCACAATGTACCCGGTTCATGGCAACAGGTTCGTCACCTGTTATATGGCAAAATATCTGGCAAAATGTGGGTCTTATCACCTCTGCTTTCTCTTTCGGGGAAAGAGGCGTGGTGATGTGACGTTATATTATCAATTTCAAACAAGAAAATTACACAAGGCTTACTATACCTACCTGACCAATGAAAATTATCCTTAATATATAATAACGAGAAAATTTCAAAAATAATAAAATAGTTTGTATTGATGTTCAAATTCTATAGTCAAAATATTTTTGTGTTGGCACGCGACAAAGAACAAAATGTCAGCCTCTAGAAAGGAAATATATTATTTAACAAAGCAAAACATGAAATATCACTACGCAGTAGAAACAGTGGAATACGAAATAACCCTGACTCGGCTCGTAGTAACCGCGGCATAGTGTAATTATGAAATAGTAGACCTATTTGTACTCTTTGTTTTTGGGTTTCACGGTATTGTCAGATATATCACTGTCTCTTTCCTTTCACCTGCGTGCTTAGTTATTTTTGTGTTTGGCGCAACATGTTTTCTACGACTCCGTAATTTTAAGCATAACGTTTATTGTCATAATATGAAGATCCATAATATTGAAAGGCATAATCATCAAAACGCATAAAATTGCGACGCATAATTTTGAGAGTCCTAATATTGTATCGGCTAAAATTGTTTGTCATAAGTATTAAAAGGCATAAATTTGAAACGCACAACTAATGAAAAGCATAATGATCACAACGCATAATATTTTTCTCTGCCCCAAATTGTTTACTAAATATATTTCGATGACACAAATATAGTTTTTAAGGGTCATAAAAAAAATAACCTTAACCTAATATCTACCAGAACACATTTCCTTGGATTTGGTCCTATCGAATCTGGGTGATTATTCGAATCATTTTAGGGCTACCTAATGTTGTGCTAAATGAAACTAGGAATTTCTATAGTTATGCTTTATAATAATATGCCCTTAGAGAGTTATGCCACTTGAATGTTATGAGTAAGAAGAAATATGTGACATGAGTGTTATGCTATTTGATGATTATGCCATTCGATGTATGACAAACGATGTTATGACAATCGAAGTTATGCGAAAACATACAATCCCGTTTTCTACACACAGTTCCATTCACACGATTCAATATCGAAATTTCAATACCTAAAACGAAGCAGCTTTCACCATGGCGAGTTCTTGGATGAGTGACAAACCTTATAACTAAACTCCTTTGTGCTTCGGAAGCCACAATAAGCAGTCGATTCCAGTTAGAAACAGTCTCTGTTTCCTAATCTGCTTTGGGATTTTATGGCCCTTGTTGCCCAAGCGTTGTTTTATGTTTTCATGTCTACTTCCCAGTAGGATGTTATGGTCTACTTCAGTAATCTGTACTATGATAAGCCACTGGAATAACCCGCTTGCATTTGTTTCATAAGCTGTTTTATTAAAATTCGTAGAAATTACACGTAAATTGTATTATATTTAAGCAAGGTTGGATTTCTTCGTCCGTCGTAATAAAATGTTTGTTAGGCATGACTGAAATTGATATGCAAACAAACCTAATTATATTTGGCTAAATGTCGAGGTTGACACAGCTACTTATCTTTTCGGGTGGCAAAGATATGTTGTTTTTATATGATATGTTGATTTTATCAATCTTTCTATAGTCTAAAGTCTAACGATTAGTTGACTGTATATTATTCAAGCAACTAATAACGATGTATAGACGTTTACTGTCTTCAAACGTCTCACTGCAGAAAATGGACGTTCTTAGTAAACCTATAACCACCAACCCGCATTGAGCCAGCGTGGTGGTGTTGCGGCCCATATTTATTTATTTCTCCATGAGGAAGTCCCGTGCCCAGCGTATGGACGAAAACTGAGGACGAAAATCCAGAGTGAACAGGTTGCAGAAGCCGAGATCAACGGTTTAACATGTCCTTCAAAAGTAATGACGAGATGATTATAAAGTTTGGGTAACCCATTGATTACAAAGCGTTGACCCATTAACGACGTCCTCGTACCATAGCCCAAACCTCGTTGATTGTGACGATAAAGAAGTCACCATAAATCTCTAGCTCCTCAAACCAACACGTGTACATCTGACGTGTAAACCAGTACGAACGACATACAATCCTGACGACTTACAATTCTTAGAAGCCCGAAAGATTCTTCAATTTACGCAGGATCTGGAACTAAAGAAGTAAATATAAACCGGGCTAGATTTACAATAAGATCTGTTGTATTATCATGCGATACTTTAAAGGAGTTCATTCCAGATTAACAACCCAATCGGGATCTAAGCATTTCGAATGCTGCTTTGCTTAAGTACTAAACATAAATGATAGGCTGCTCCCGAACTCATAAAGTTAGGTTATGTAGTGCGGAAGCGAAACTCACTGATAGTTCTTGCACAAGCTCTTGCGTCATCCAACGTTTGTTACAGCTATATTGCTTAGATTAAGGGTCAGTATCGAACCCATTGAAAGATCATTGCTAGTAGGCAATATTTATCAGTCCTTTGTGGCATATGAGCCAACTTCTAAGATTTAAGTAATATTAAAAACCTTGACCCATTCACCAACAAATTTTAGACCCTTTACGGTCAAGCAAACGCTAGCGTTCGCAAACGCCATAAGTTTCTATCGTGTCTCGTTGATGAAGGGTTAAACATATTTCTAATTTGAAAGCAGAAATATTTAAGTCGGTAAACTAACAATCGTTAGATTATAATTTCACTTATCTTACTTAATGTTTGTTGATATCGCTTTTTTATTTGTGTTAGCCAAAGTTAAACCCCAGATCCACTCAGTAGTTAGAACTGTTTCAGTTATGGTTCATAGAATAAATCCGTTTTTGATGCAGGAATAGTAAACTTAGCAGGTAATTTTAAATTGCCAATTTCATAATAATAAACAGAAAGCCGTTCACAGTTTATACATACGAGTGTGACGAAACAATCAGCCACGCACTTGTATCAGAACATTTCAACTCTATGTTGAGAATTTTAAGATTTTACGTTTTAATGGTAGAAACTTTTTAATAGCATCTTCAAATGGCTGTACACGGCCTAAGTCTCGTGTTCGACCCAATCTTTGTTTTAGGAGTCATAAACGTTTAGAGTGATGGGTTTAAGAAATAGGCACTAAATGCTGCCTTTAAGGTTTTTAACTGCTCTAAGTAAAGCAAGGTATTATGTCGTTATTTGTTTTTGAATAGAAAATTAACATCGTGTGAAAACAAAGCCAAAATATTGCGAGCCTTGAGAACTTTGCGACTTATCCAACTTGCATAAGGAGATGTTTGCATGGATCTTATTTACGTTGACAGAATATTTTATCCTCAATTTTGATAGTGACCAAGTGAAACAGTTTGAAATAATCCCCTCTACACTCTACGTCTGTAGCCTATGATGGAGTGAGATTATTTTATATGTCTATCGATTGTAATGTACGTAAACATTTATCCTATCTTCTTATACTAAAAGTGATTTAAGTAACGTTTATCTTTACTTGGCAAATAAAATATTTGACGTTTGAGTTCAAGGTCACCGTCTCTGAGGTTTGAGTTGTGTAAATTGCCTGCGACATAAATAATATTTATCAGCATATTAGTATTTATACGAAAAACATTCAAGCAGCTTCCTTTTGTAATGTACGATATGAAATATCTATACTCGTATATATAACTCAAAGGTGACTGACTGACATAGTGATCTATCAACGCACAGCCCAAACCACTGGACGGATCGGGCTGAAATTTGGCATCCAAGTAGATGTTATGACGTAAGCGTCCGCTAAGGAAGGATTTTGATTAAATCTATCCCCAGGGGGATAAAATAGGGGATGAAAGGTTGTATGAAACTTTGTCAATTTTAAACCGATCGGGCTGAGACTTTGACAGAAAATTAAAGGGTTTTCGTGGGATAATTAAAAATCCATACTAACCGCGGACAAAGTCGTGGGCAACAGCTAGTGTTCTATAAGTCTTGATGAATAAAACATTTTTGATTTGCTATTATTGCAATAGCGGCGTTCTCATGAGGCCATGATGAGAAAATTTCGATTTTAGTGCTACATACTTAAACGGATCAAGATGATGTAAACCTTCAATTCCTTCCCGTAACGGCATTACTTACAAATGCGTACGGCTCAGTGTATCCACTTAAGAGCTGGTTCCCACATTTGTCGAGTAGACTCGCTTAAAGTGAGAGATACGGAAGAAAAAAAACTCAAAATGTTTTATGTGAAAAATGTTGGCAAGTCTTGTAAAAAATGCGAACGCAAGATCCACTAAGTTCAAGCTTTGGCTTATGAATACTGATTTCTTTTTGGCAAATTATTTCGAGAGCTCGCAAAAGGCTTCTTGGGCCTGGATTTTTCAATTCCATTATGACAGTGTGACCTTTGAGGAGCTTAGAGTGGAACTCTTGGATGTAATACTGTAGATTTTTGGGACCTCGTAAATTATAACTTTTAAGTAAATTCTCATGATCAAGCTTAAATTTTTCTAACTACGTAAAGCTCGTTTTGCTTGAACTAGAAATAAAATAGGGATAAGGTTATATGGGATGAGTAACAAGGAAAATAGGAGACCAGGATTAGAGGCAGACCGACCTTTAAATCTTTTTAAGTAGTACCGACAGTACAACCGTTTAAGAAGGTAGGCTAAAGTTATACAGTCTTAAAGGGGCGTGTTAAGAATAGTCAAGTATTTTCTAAAATTCATTGCTTTTTATTCAAATAAGCCAGCTATATGCTGCAGCTTTGACGACCTCCGTTGCCGAGTGGTCAGTACGCCGGTCTCAAGGCGTCGCCATCTCGAGAGGTCCTGGGTTCGATCCCCAGTGGAGGCAAGTGTTTGGGTGATGAATTTTCAGACATTTGTTCTCCAGTCTTGGATGTTCATTATATATGTATATTCTCAATAATTATATGTATTTATCTATAAAATATGTTTGTCCGTCATCTGGTATCCGTAACACAAGCAGCACTAGTTGCTTAAAATGGGACTAGTTGATAGGTGTGAATGTCTAAGGATATTTTTTTTTATATCACTTCTATCGAACGGTAGTTGAAGTGACAAGGACTTAGAACTCGGTGATATTGAATTGAAGCAACCTTCGCTATAATCAGACCCTGGATGGGTGAACAAACTTTGTAATCTCGAGTTCTTCCGTACTTTAAGCCGTTGATTCCGGTAGCTATTACAACCAGTTGCGGGCTGTTTTATTAAGTTTGCGGCTTTTCTTTGTCCTTGTTATGTTTTCTTTTTATTTAAGTACATAATTTGTTGTACGTTTAAATATAAGTTTGTAAAGTATAATATATCAACTTTCGATGCCCTCCCCTCGTCGCGTCTATTAATGTTGATACAAAATTTTTTGGCATCTCAATTTACCATATTCTGGTCGCAAATAAAAATTAAGAGATGATACACAGTTAAAAATAATAATTTTAGATTTATATTAATCTATCCTTTAGTCAAGCTTAGAAACAGATCAAATTTAATAAGAGTAACCTCACAGATAAAGAAACAGTTTCTATATAGCCATATCCTAGTAAAACATCCGTTTCTTTCCATTTCAGTTAAAATGTCACGCTTAAAATCTCTGGAAAAGAAAAATTGAAACGCTACGTTTACAGATTTAAGGGCATGGTTGAGTGAGATGGGAGCAGGAATGTTAGTTGCTGTTTCATTTCATCGTTCCTCGTCGCGTTGCCGATGCATTTATTTCATTCCATTTAGACAACTAACAATTATTTTTATTTATTACAAGGTCTTCGCACATAACACCGTCTCCATTTTCCAAAAGATGCCAAATTGACTACTGGTGACATACGCGTAGACTTGTTTATATAGCGAATCGATAAATCTAGGTGGAAGGGTATCGGGTTGGCGTTGAGTTAGTGTAGTGAGCGAAGACCTTTAAATATAACAAAACTGTAAAAAAATATTATTTCCAGTAACTAAAGGAATCAGTAAATATTCCAATACATACTCGAATACGGTTGTTTTTACAAGCAGAATTGTGTGAGACAAAATATTCCAAACATCCAAGTGAGACACTACACGTGAAAGAGGTTATTGAATCAATTCCCTTCTACACTCCGAATTTCACTTACCTTACACTTTGCTCGGCTTTAAAATAAATAGGAAACTCCTAGCATAAAAGGTACTTGTTTAAAACTGGCCACAAAGTTCAATATCCCTTTTATGTTTTTATATGTCATATTGGTACTATGATTTAACTTGTTTTAACTTGTTGTAGAGAGAGAGAGTCTTATTATTAGGTCCTTACCTATGAAATTGGTGTTTTGTATGGAGATTTTGGGGAATTCTGCATTTTCCATACCAAAATTTTTTCAGTTTTCTTCACAACGACAAATCCAAAGATAATAATATTTGGCATCTATCATAGGCAAACTTTAGTAATATGTATCACACTTCATAAAAATTTTTTGATTTTGATTTTGATTTTATCAAAACAATTCAAAAGAGCTCAAAAATATAGTCTGTTTTTAGACGAGGTAATTATTTTTTAGGAATACTCTGAATCTTAATGTTACAGACAAAATACTAAGAGGGAAAAAAAACACCAATTTCATAGGCAAGGAGCCAATATTTACTTTTGTCGTTCTCATAGATTTTAATATAAAATTGCTGTTACCTTCATAATTGGCTTCTGCTCTCACCCTCATTTCTAATACAGTTCCACGCTCTCACTCGCCATATAAATAAAGCTCTTATTCTTAAATTTTTCTAAGTCATTAAGACTCAGACTAGGGTTAATACCATCAATGACTTCATGCACTAGTAAGCAGTTCACACTATTCTACTATCAGTCTTAATATAAAATACGCTTATAAAGTAGTCATAGGGACGGCTTTTTGGTCCGTGGTCAGGTTGACGAGTAGGTGAAAATACTGATACGGAAAAACGCATATGACAGATTGTTCAACAATCGAATTTTCAAATATAACTATAGTTCAATAATCATAGCCAATTTAAACACAACACGATGCTGGGATAAGTTTAATGGCGACTGGCGGCACAGTTCATGTACATTGCTTAAAAATTTTAATCGCAAATTTAACCATTGGTCAAGCTGAAGTCATTGATTTTGGTGTTTCCATTAATGCCATTGATCTAGATTTTAACCATTGGTTTGACTATTACTATGGATCAATAAACTGACCCTAGTGAACTAAATCGTAACAAACTTATCATAGATTAACTACTCGCCTTGCTGTTCTGACCGCCGACGTGCAATTGTGGCTGATAGTTTAGATTTACGCGAGTTCCAAGGTAAATTGCAGGCGCAAATGAACAAGCTACTCGCTTTGCCAGTCTTGCTACTAGTTTCACGACGCTTAAATATTCATAGACGGAAGTAACAAGCGTTAAAAGCGTATAAGCCTGCTATAGTGCCTTACCGCAAAATTAGCAGAGGCTGAAAAATATTGGGTCCTTACCTATGAAATTGGTGTATTTTTTCTCTCTTAGTATTCTGTAACTATTAAGATTCAAAGTATTCCTAAAACAATAATTACCTCGTCTAAAAATAGACTATATTTTTGAGCTCTTTTGATTTGTTTTGATAATTTGTTGTAAGTTTAATTGTGTTAAAATTGGACACGGAGACAACTCTTTTTAAGTGCCTCCCGAATACATCATTTTATTTGCATTCACTTAAAAACGATAAATAATTTTTATGAAGTGTGATATTACACATATTACTAAAGCTTGTCTAATGATAGATGCCAAATATATCTTTGGATTTGTCGTTGTGAAGAAAACTGAAAAAAAATTAGTATGGAAAATGCAGAATTCCCCAAAATCTCCATACAAAACACCAATTTCATAGGTAAGGACCTAATATTTGGAACTTTTGCAGGAATAAACTTTTTTCTTTTTTCTTTTCTGGAGTTTTTCTGGAGCATTTAATTTTTCATTACAATATTACTTCTTATACTATTGCGGTATGGTTATTGTGTATTTTATTAAGAAGAGCTTAGATGCTCAGTAGTTTAGAGTACATTGGATTTGTTGAAAAAATAGCACCTTGTTGTCATATGTACAGTCACGAGCACTAATATGTATACAATCTCATTCAAATATGAACCTTATTGCATCCTAATAAGAACGCATTTTATTGCATGTGGCTGTAACCCAGATCGATGACAAAACCTTTGTAAATTCTAGTTTGACCATCCATAATAATACATCTAATAATCTAAGTTATTATTATTGCAAATGAAAAAAGATTTAAAAACCTCTAATGCATTGTTTTTGGTTTATCAAATAATTTTGCCGACAATTCAGTTTATGATCGTGGCACACTAAATCGGCCTTTATGTACAAGAGAAACATACATTTCATTTGATGATCGTTTCTTAACCATTGTTGTTAATGCGTTGCTGGCTTTTTAAAGATAATGCTCTCTACTTGATGAAAGGGCCTTGGACTGAAAAATACTGGCTGCTGTACCTTGACTATGCACAGCTCCCCAACTCTCTACCCATTTTTCCATGGATTGAAATCGGATTTCTGTCATTGAATACTTGAAAGCAACAAAATAAAAAAATATCCTCAGACATTCACACCTATCATTTAGTCCCATCTTAAGCAACTATATGCTGCTTGTGTTACGGATACTAGATGATGGACAAATATATTTAAAAGATATATACAAATAATTATTTATAATATACATAATATAATACATATATAATGAACATTCAAGACTGGAAAACAAATGTCTGAAAATTCACCATCCAAACACTTTGCCTCCACTGGGGATCGAACCCGGGACTTCTCGAGATGGCGATGCCTTGAGACCGGCGTACAGACCACTCGACCACGGAGGTCGTCAAAAGGGTGGCCCTTTTGACGACCTCCGTGGTCGAGTGGTCTGTATTGATTCAATATTAAGCGGTTATGTGAACTAACTTCCTTTGTTCATTTTCGTTAGCAATTGGAAGATGCTGAAATTTACTACAATCAAATTTAAGTAATTCTTAAGCCCTCCGAAATTATGAACTAACAAAACTTTAAGAATTGTTACAGCTTTGTTATTCATAAATTCGGACTTAAGTAGTCCGATTTACCTTTCAATTGTGTGAACCTTTTCTGAAATTCTTAGCAGTTTCTTATTTTTCTCGGGCGAGTTTAGGGCACTCAACTAAAACCTAATTCTCTTAGCTGGTTTTTCATCTGGCTAATGAATTGAGCTCCGAATAAAGTTCTTCGGTTTATTTTGTGCCCTACGGATGGATTCTTTCATAGCTATGCTTTTACTGAACTTTAAAATGAAACGATAAATGAAGTTTTTTGAACACCTGGCTAATTTTTGCTCACGTGGGCGTTGAATAGAATGGATTGCTAAAGATAAGATTATTTTGCCGTTATGTTATATAATAGTTTTGCGTGTAAAGTTCTAGATACATACATAGAGATTTGTAGACTTTAGCCACTGTAATTGAGCTTAAATACGGAATCCCAGAGGTTTATAACTCCGAGGTAGATTTTCCAAGCTTCCTTATCAGCCTGCATACATCCCACTGCTGGGCACGGGTTTTTTTAGGAAGGGCTAAAAACATATCCGCCCGACGCGGATTGCTGGGTAGTTAGGAAGTATGGAGGAACTCTATATTGCCAAATTTGATCCTTCATCCATGACGAAGGAATACACCGCTGAAATACTATTTCTTAGCTTATGCTTGAAATATCTAGAACATTACGCATAGTCACAAGCAATCTGCAAGTTTCTCGACAACCCTACTCTCCCAGCAAAGAGTTCCCATAAATCTGGCAATTTGAAGGCATTACTTCTGACATGAAACTGTTTCAATTAGCCCGTAGGTTAGCGGTAAAATGTTTACAAACCGTAATTGTCTGTTAGTTTTAGACGTGCTGGTAAAATTGCACGTGACTTTGAAAAGCGGTATTTACTGTAACATGATTGGTCAGTTATTGAAACAGATCCCTGGTTAATGTGTGCATTGGACGCAAACTGTCATCAGGTATTACAGTCGCCTAGTACATTGTAAGAGTAATCTGCTGCAACTCCTAGATTTCAGTTTACTTAGCTGTTAGGTATACTTTATGATATGAGATGTTAAGTCACAGAACTGTGATATTTCACTGTTGGTCTTACTTTCAAGATAGAAAACAACTATGCAAGTAATACAAAACATTTCTGAAAAAGTAAGTATTAGGGACGTTTCATAGTTACGCTGTCCGCCAGCGCTGGCCAATAGCGCCGGCGAAATTTCCTTATATTATATTGGGTCCTTACCTATGAAATTGGTGTTTTTTTCTCTCTTAGTATTTTGTCTGTAACTATTAAGATTTAAAAATAAAAACCCAAAAAAAAAAAAAACCTCCCTATTCCTAAAAATAATTACCTCGTCTAAAAATAGACTATATTTTTGAGCTCTTTTGATTTGTTTTGATAATTTGTTGTAAGTTTAAATGTGTTAAAATTGGACACGGAGACAACTCTTTTTAAGTGCCTCCCGAATACATCATTTTATTTGCATTCACTTAAAAACGATAAATAATTTTTATGAAGTGTGATATTACACATATTACTAAAGCTTGTCTAATGATAGATGCCAAATATTATATTATCTTTGGATTTGTCGTTGTGAAGAAAACTGAAAAAAATTTAGTATGGAAAATGCAGAATTCCCCAAAATCTCCATACAAAACACCAATTTCATAGGTAAGGTACCTAATATTTTGACGTATAAACGATGCGTGTGGCTGTGAAACGATGTTAATAGGTTCATGTAATTAACGCGCGCGCGCGTTGCCGGCGCTGGTGGCTAGTGTACCTATGAAACCACTCCTAATGGTAACCCATTTAGACGTCTCAGCGTCGAGTCTAGATCTATTCTTTTGCAATGTTTATTACAAAATTGTTTGTTATCAAAAAGCAATAAATTATTAACATTTGTTGGAGCTTGTTTTCATTCATTATCATTATCTTCAACCTACTTGCATTCTTTAATAAGCTTAAGCGCGTAAGCTTAATAACAAAACATAAAGCTTATAAAATTCTCCACCAAGCTCAAAGCGATTACTCAGAATCTCCCAAAATATTGTTCTCTTCTCTTTTTGTTATCACAGTGTAAATACTGTTTTTAATAACCACCCTCAATCAACAACAAAAGAAGTGCAATATTGCAGAAACAGCCCAAAAGACGATGATTAATTGAAATTACGAAGAGGACGAGCAAACAAAAATCACGATTGTAATTAGGAAACAAAACTCATAATTTACGGATACCCTTAATCCAAATGATTATTGCGTAACTGTCAAAACAATTTGTTTCGAGTATTATCACTTTGACCCATTTTCTCCGTTGAATGAACTTTTAATTCGAAGCGTCCAGGAAGTTATCATCCTATTCCCTTGAAGATATACTTTGTTTCACTTTTTTCTCGTTCACGTGATTCTAATTTGATTATTTTGGGTGATAGCGAAGGAGATCGCTGGTTTAAGATAACGCTTTGGTCATGTTTAGAAATTAGATGGGTGGCCAAGTTTTTAGGGTTAAGCGTAGAACGTTGGCACGTTTTGTTTTACCATTAAAAAGGTTTTTAACGGCTAGGGTTTTTTTGAAATATTAAGACTAGATTTTGTAAATTTTTGACACAAGAGCCATAGTAAAATTTTCCAAAAATTACTAAATCTAGGTTTAAATCTAAATTAAAATTTCCCACAATTGGGCCTAAAAGCAACTTTCCTTTTACTCTTATCTTTTAAAATATCATTTTTCAATCAACAAAATGTATTTTTAAAGATCAGTGGGTGTGTTGTACTCTTTACCCTTCGATACACCTGTAGCTAACCTTTATACTCTTTATTTTCCACGATACAGTGGCGGTTCTATTTTCAATTTTTCTCTGTTTACCGTGCATTTTAGCATAAGCTCGTCCCACGATGCAAGTTTGCATAAAGTTGGACGGACTTCGAGAAAGGGAACCGCTTATGCTAAGGATCTTACATGAAATTATGAACTAAGTACTAATCATAAAGGAGTCTTGTCTTGAATAGTTGGAGCGCTTGTGATTTCGGCAAAGACAGTTACGGGGGTAAACTTTGTCTTTTTGGTATTAGACAGTTTACAGAGAATAGTATTTGACACGTTTCAGAGAGGTCATTGACTCTGACTGTAGAATTAAAAAAATGTTGTGGTCCCGATTAAACAGTGTACAGAGAATAGTATTTGACACGTTTGAGAGAGGTCATTGACTCTGACTGTGTCCTGAATTTTTTTTGTGGTCCTGAATTTTACTCCCGATTGAAGAAGAATAATAACCAATACACAAAGCTGTGCAATGAAAACAATGAAAGCATGGAATACATAGTTTAATATTTATTCTAAACTAGCTGTTGCCCGCGACTTCGACCGCGGTGACTGGTTTTTTAACTATCCCACGGGAACCCTATAATTTGCGCAATAAAAAGTATCTAAGATGTTGACAAGGGATATAAGGTATCACCATGCAAAATTATTTTATAAATCGGTTCAGCTATTTCAGGGATGAGCCCGTACAAATAGACAAATAGACGAAAAGACAGAGAAACAAAAATTTTTTTTTGGTATTTTCTCTCTTTTTACATCCCCCTGACTTGATTTTAAGCATTTTTTTCTATGTACAGTTCATTCGACCTCTACAATTTTATTATATGTATATATTCATATTAATTGTTTACATAATAACGCCTCATAAAAGAATGCTGATGCTATTGGTCAGTACTCATGAGGCTTTATTAGCAAAGTTAAGTGAATTCGTAAAACTATAATTTGAATTTGAATGTGGTCACAATCTTTCCTATTGGAAAGTGACGCAAACTCAACGCTATTCATTCTTGTCTTGACAATCCTTAATTTGTATTTCTTTCGGAACACGGATGCAGGAATATTTATTCGATTCCTTAATTATACATACAAACATATAATCACGACTATTTCCCCTAAGGGTTAGTCAGAGACTAGGCAAAAGCACCGCAAAAGCAATCCATTGCCATAGTCTGCGCTTCACCAAGCATTGACTGCACTCAACGTGACCGGTGGTGAGCCCGTTGCCGCTTTATCTTTTGAATGGTTGCGCCTTTTACGACACCCAAGGGAGGAGACAAGGATGATGGTAATATTCTTTCTTTCTATACCTAAATTTTATTTAAATTATATAACTTTTTTTCAAACATCGCTTCATAAAAATCACTAACCAACCGCGAACATTCTCTAGAACCTACTCACAGTAAATAGAGGCCGAATTCCTTACATAAAATCTAATTAAGCGTAGTAGAAAATATAGTAAAGACGAATGATAAGATCCTAATGAGTCCAAAATAGCGAAAAGGTTGCTCCTTTGGGTGCGGTACGGGTATTAAGGTAGAAAATGTAGTTTCAGGTTTGACGCCTCCCTAAGGAGCAGTATACCAAATGTAGGGGAATCCAACCGCCAGGTCAAGGTTGTTGGTCCGGAAAACATGCCCATTCAGCGAGGAAGGTATCCCCAAAGGGGTTGAGGTGCACAAATTCACCTAAATTGAGATTTCCAGGTAACAGATGAGCAGTTTTCTCATACAAGTTTTGTTATCTATACCAATTTTGTGGGTAAAGTTTGTATTTCGTACTGGGCTGATTTGGAAAATTCTTTCGCTGTTAGAAGGTTAATCTCCGGCATATAGAACAGCAAATTTGTATATAATATAATAACGTATTAATAATTTTAGCTCGGTGGCGTAGTGGTTAGTACGCTTTGGCTTTTGATTGAAAACAAAGCTATCTTCGCCGTGTTCAGGCCTTGGATGGGTGACCACAACTTCGTGATCTCGAACTCCTCCGTGCTTCGGAAGGCACGTTATGCCGTTGGTCCCGTTCGCTATTGCAACCGTTTCTACCCACCCGCATTGGGCTAGTGTGGTGGTGTTACGGCCCATACTCGACATGTGTTTCTCTATGAGGAACGCCTGTGCCCAGCAGTGGGACGTATATAGGCTGAGGACGATTTGTGAGGATGTGTAATACTTATTTTCTTGATTTATGGTGAGATTATAAATAGTACATTAGTAAAATAAGAAAGAAAGAAAGAAATAAACTTTATTAAGAACCACGATACACTGAATATAATAATAGATTCGACATGTTGTATAAATCACGATGCTTAATAGGTATCTACTCAGCATAGTCGATGCATCTGAATAATGCTCCGACGCTGGTCTTCCGTAGATGCCAAGAAAAAAAAAATATGTATGTTCTTCATAAAATACCATTCCATATGTCACGCTTTTGTTGAACTTTTGCGTAAGGAAGGTAAGGAGGTTGTTGATGTACGCTGGCCACCTGCGTCAACTTGTTTCACAAAATTGTTTCACAGTCAAAATGTATGGAAATCTCGCCGTCTCGTTCTCCCTAACATCTCGTTCAATCGCCTCTCACTATGTACGCTAAAGTCATTCGTTGGTGGTTTTGTGGTCTACTTACACAACTAAACTATAATGAATTACATAACGTTAATTAAGTGATAGGTGTCCGCCGCATACCGGAGAGAAAAAAGAAAAAATACACATATAAGTGCGAGAGTTACGTAAAACGGAACGCAACGATTTAGTGCGGATTATAAAAGTATTGAAGAGCTCAGTGGCGAAGTGGTTAGTACGCTTTGACTTTGGCGAAAAAAATTGTAACGATGGGGACGCCGGAGATGTAACGACGTCCCTAACACGGTGACGTTCCTAAGAGAGCTTTGTGTTAGAAGCAGGGGAATTTTTATGGGCATCTGTAGGTTATGGTACCCGCGCCAGTTAAACCACATACCTGTTTTTCACCCTTACCGTATTAAAAACAGTCACATTTATTAAAGGAAGAAATGAATTGGGCTGCCATTATTTTAATTATTTGGTCAGCAACAAAATGGTCAGCACAATAATCATTTTGGCAGCAAACAATTATGTTGTCAGCAATATAATTATTTGGTCAGCAGAATAATTAATAGGGCAGCAAAATAATTAGTAGAGCTGCAAAATAATTATTTTGACAGCAATATTATATGAAAGGTATAAAATCTAGGAAAAGGATCAATGAAGGATTAAGGATCAATTCCTAGGAAATGTTTTTTGATAGCTGTTAGGTTAAGGTAATGTTTTTATGACCCTCAAAAACAATATTTGTGTAATTAATAGTAGATTAGTAGCCAAGGGCTGTAAGGCATCAATTGCAGCCCGAGATATTTAGGCGCACGAGCGCAGCGAGGGCGCTTATAGTTCGAGGGTGCAATTGATGCTTACACCCGAGCTAACTACTCTGCTTTACATCTCGATTGTGAGATAAGTGGAAAAAAGGCATTACAAGAATAAATAAATTTATTTTCAAGAACTAAATTTAGCTTCGCCGTTCGATATTCAAAATTGATGAAAATAGCGAAGCGACCTCTTTTGTCATTGGGCTGAATGCATGATGTCTAGGGCCAGTAAGATGGTTAGATGTACGCGAACTTTTTGAAAGAGTTTTTTTTTTAATTACTTACCGCCCTAGGGCGTTTCTATCTACATTATTAACCTAGGGCGGTAATTGGTCACTTACAACCCGCATCTGGGGGTATTAAGGACCTACTTACCGAACATGAGAGATGTAAAACATATATTAAACAATTTCACAGCCGAGAATACATTTGAGTTGCTGCCCGACTACTTTTTTGCTGTCAAATTAGAAATATCTGCTGCCGTAAAGTTGCTGCCTGCTCAATTAGATAAATTGCTGACCACATTTAGAAACATTTGCTGCCCATTGGTTGCTGACCAATTAGTTGTTTTAGCTGACCAATTGTATATTTTGCTGAGCGAAATTCGAATATTTTGCTAACCGTTTAAATAACACCCATGTATTAATATCGGAAAACATTCTGATAAGAAATATTTAGCCTTGAACGGCGCAAAAATTCACAAGCATTTTTGATCACAGACGCATTTCACTTTATGTAATAATCAAAGAGGTTGGTTTTCATAGGATTCATTCGTTTTCTCCTTTCTGAATATGACTTTTTTTATTGCATTTGCTTAATTTATTGTGAATCAAACATGTAATTCTTAGCACGCTTAAGGTCTACGCAGACCGCGACGAGGAGGCCATAGATTTAATAATTTTAGCACTTGACATTCATACTTATAGTAATAAGACATAAAATCGGGAATGTCGTATCATTCTATACCACAGGATCATTAAAGCATAGGGTTTTGTGCCTTATTTTTATTGGGTAAAGGTCAGTCTGCGCTGGCCTTTATACTTACCAAACGCAAAACGCAGCTTTTATACGTTCCACTGCTGGGCACAGGCCTTCCTCATAGAGTAACACCACCAAAAATTAGGCCCTGAGGGTGCCTTTCCAGCAAAGCTATGTTATGCTGTATGCGAGAAAAATTGACCGATAGGATGGCACCATTTTGCGAGTTACGTGAAACGGCGTAATCCCATTTTGGTCCAATTTTCCTCGCACACAACATTATAAAAAAAATCTAAATCAAAAGCATTTATTCAGTTCAGATGCGACTGAGCGCATGCTTATGGATGTCATAAATTAATATATTAGGTCCTTACCTATGAAATTGTCGTTTTGTATGGAGATTTTGGGGAATTCTGCATTTTCCATACTAAAATTTTCTTCACAACGACAAATCCAAAGATAATAATATTTGGTATCTATCATTAGACAAGCTTTAGTAATATGTGTAATATCACACTTCATAAAAATTATTTATCGTTTTTAAGTAGAATGCAAATAAAATGATGTATTCGTGAGGCACTTAAAAAGAGTTGTCTCCGTGTCCAATTTTAACACAATTAAATTTACAACAAATTATCAAAACAAATCAAAAGATCTCAAAAATATAGTCTATTTTTAGACGAGGTAATTATTTTTTAGGAATACTCTAAACCAGCAAGAAACTAAGCCAGTTTCGATCATCCCTTTTAAATAATAGTATCTTAGTGTCTCATTCCTAATCATCAAAGCTCTAAATCTGTTGTTCTCCAATCAATTTCTCACAATTTAGTGATTCCCAAGCCAAATTATTAAAATACCTTTTCCAATATTATTAAATTACTAAAATTTAACCCAACAATTTACCTCTGAACTTAACCGCGTTAGGCTAACAAAACACAAATGGATTACATTAATATTAATAATTAGGTAAACATTATTAAAATTGTATTCAATATGATGAGGGTCGAAGGTATCCTAAATTTCCATAGAATTTTTTTTACTTGATTAGAACCAGCCCTAAAGGCATTACATACATACATAAAATCACGCCTATAATCCTCGAAGGGGTAGACAGAGTCCAAGGAGCACTGTGTTCCTTAAGACCACACTTAGCCATACAAATATTGGGTTTGGTCAGATGAAAAATCCTGAAAGAGTAAAGACATTGTTTGTTATAAAAGCCTGGCTAGTTATATGCCGATTAGAGTTTAAGACTAGTAGTAGGTATGCAGTTATTTATAGGATTATTTATTTGATTCTAAAACACCCAAAATTAGAAATTATTAACATAATATTAATAGGCTCGCCATCTGTGACATAGGGACTTATATATTCATATTATTATTATATGGCGAATTTTGGGCGTTATAACACCTCTTCCTTCCACTTCGGGGAAAGAGGCGTAATGATGTTTCGTTATGTGTATTAAAAGTGACTAAAGCAAAATACCGAATACAGAACACTAAAGAATCTTTTTCTTGTAAAACACGACTTCACTTACTACAACTTATCTTCTTCAGGTCTGTGATTAAGTTTAAAACTAAGAAAAATGGTGCTAGAGAAAGGTTAGGTAAACAAACCATTATCTATGTATAGGTATATCTGTATAGCGGACACGCCACAAGCAGTCGAGGAGAAAGTAAGTTAACTAAAAAAAACACCATATAAATCAGCCTCCCCCTTCGAGTTGTTCAGTCGTAACGGTTTTACGACAGCAAGCGGCAACAACGGTTTTAAACCACTCTCAAAAACGATTAAGCATACATTTCCGAAGATTGAACTGTCGTTGTTCCGGGTTCTGGTTTGTAAATACTTGATGATACTGCTAAGGACGATAAAAAAGAGCTTCAGCCTTTTACTGAGCAACAAAAAGCAGCGATGAATAAAACATAAAGTGAAAACTAAACAGACCTACTTACCAAACAAGGTGCGGAATAAAACTACAGTATCCAATGATCGGTTTATTTTTCTTTACAATAGATATTTCGCTTTCAAAGTAAAGTTTAGAAGCTATCGTGTTTGATACTAAATTGGAGTTACAGCTTTACACATACTCATTAAGTTATAAAGAGAGACAAAAAGACAAAAAGGGTCAGTCTTATGTTTGGGAAGATTGTATAATATGAATAAATTATATTTACAAAAGTTGGGAAGACACTTATGCAAAGAGAAATCAAGATCTACGAAATTAATAAGACAAAATTACAAATGTTTCATTTCTGAAGATATGGCCAAAACAACTTCGGGAGGAGCGAACTCTTGAACAATATTTTCGTATTCAAATGTTATTATTTATGTAATAAGAACGAAGGTTTTCGTCCATGAGCTCAGGATTAGAGAGTTTGCACGGTGTTCATTTTTGGCTTTACATTTCTCCACAAATGAAAAGGAAACACACTTCATTCAGTATCATTCAGAATCCCAACATATTAACAAGTTTCTTAAATGCAATTTTAAATTTTAATATTGATAACAACCTTACGTATATCTCACAAGATGTCACACATCGTCCAGACTTAGTGTCCTAATATTTACAATTAAACGAATACTCACATCAAAATGATCATAAATCGAATAAAAGTGGGGAATAGTCTAATTGACTCAGATTTCGGGGGTACCAGGTCACCTCAGTGCTGAAGCGTCTAGTACCAAAGGCCTGGGCTAAAGCGAGACAAACTCCGGCGGCGGAGGAGGTAGAGTTAAGACTGGGGTTTCAGACACTCCAACATTTTCTGTGCTCGCTCCTGGCAAAGACCACGTTGAGCTCCCTGTGGCTGTCACTCTAGGTCCCATATTGTCGTAAGCTGGAGCAGTGCAACAAGTCCTACTACGTCTTGGTAAAGTTGCTCCTCCACTTAACAAATCTGGATACTTCCCAGGCTCTCCCCGCCCAGCCACTTGAACCGATATATAGATGTTTCCATATGGAACCGGCACCGCAAATTCGGCGGGCGGAGGAGGAAATGCTCCTGGAGTACCTTCAATTGTTATATGGACAGGATCAAACCCACATCCTCTTGGTTGGCTTTCGTCAATAGATAAGGACTGCTCCGTTAATTCAAAATCACATGGTGATGCCAAATCGCCAATAGAACGGTCACAGCTCACAACTACTGATGCGTCAATCAATCGTTTCTCTTGATCATTGAAACTTCGACTTGGAGGTACTGTACGTCTCCTTAAATGCCAACAGGCAACAGCTCCTATGAAGCCCAGGGATGCTAAGATGCCTAATGCACCAAACACGACTCCTAAAAGCTGGGGTATACCTGGAGCAGTACGAGCAGTAGCTGTTTGGGATCGAGGCAAAACTAAACTAATTACTGCTCTTGCGTCTCCTGCAGAACTTTTCGCAATGCAAGTCCATTCACCAGCTGCACTCGACGTCACATTCAATAGAGTTATGTTCACCCATCGCATACTTCCTGGTACTCTTTCATCAGAATCATCTTCTATGATTGTTTCAGCTTCTTCCATGTCACAATCGATTGTGCTATTTTGTACGTTTACACCGTCTAATAGCCATGTTACTTGAGGCTTAGGAACCCCGTGGACCCAACAACCAAATGATGCTGCTACACCGACTTCGGCTCTCACAACTAAAGTACTTGATCGCACCTCTGGCGCGCACGCCATACTCTCACTTGAAACGTTTCGCCACTTGCTTCCAGCTTTGGTCGAAGGCTCAACACACACTAAGTCTTCAGTGCCCAATTTGCTATCTAAAAACCAGTCCTTAAATTCACGTAATCTACAATCACATCTCCATGGATTGCCAGACAATGAAACAGTTTTCAAAGCTGGCAAGGAAAATGCAGCCAAACGTAGGAATGTAAGTTGATTTCTACGCAAATCAATAGTTTCTAAAGATTTTAAATTGCGCAGAGAATTTGTATGTAAAGAACGTAGTCGGCAGCCGTCTAATAAGAGCATTCGTAAATGAGGTAATGGTGGAAACTGGTCCGCGACTATCGTGGTTAGGGGGTTGTTGCTCAATACTACTAAGCGCAGTCTTTCGTTGCCTCTGAAAATGTCTCTCGGGAGATTCGAAAGATCGTTGTCGCCTAGATCGACTTCAATTAATATTCTCAGTTCTAAGAAAGCGTCAGGGTGAATGGATCTCAGATGTGTGGCTCTCAGATTTATTCGCTGAAGGTTGAGTAGTCCGATGTTGGCGAAGACTTCTTGCGGGAGGTTTCTAAGAGGGTTGTCGTGAAGATCCAGTACTTGGATGTCTGATGAGAGAGAAGGCGGGCGTCGGAGGTCACTGGAGGCACACGATGCTGTCTTCTTGCCCGAGGACCATTTGCAGCGGCAGGTGGCGATGTGGGCGCAGTCGAGCCAGTCGCTGGCAGTCCTCGCGGCGCACGTCGTGAATATAACGATCCAGTACCACCTTGCCCACGCCACACGCATACTCATCTCATTTCGGCTTTGTGTTTACATCGGCTGAGTGCCTGGAACAACAAACGGCTGACATTAATCGAAGTTTACCTAAACATTGGTCGGTAAATGTGTGGCTATCGCTACGGCTAGTTTTGTTTGGCGCGCCGTTATGATGAGAACAGATGTTTTTGTAACAATAGAGCTGAATGATAAATTGGCCGTACTTTATGCCTCTATAACTGGAACTGGGTCAATTATGTACCGTAATTAATTCAAAAAGATTATTAAACTCATTCTAGAATGTCACGAAAGATTTTAATGTAATATTATTGTGTAATTTTACCAATTTAGGAATATTTTAGGAATGCTTACTGGGACAGGTTACCAATTTTTGTTAACTATCCCAGAAAGTATGTAGAGGTATTGTAAAAAGATTTATTTAAAATCTTTCTTAATTCTATACTATCAAAGGGAAGTCTTAGAATGACGCTTATTTATTATGTTACCCTTAATTAGTAAAAGAGAAACCAATGTAAGATGAACAAGCAGGTAAAACGAAGACTTACAGAGAAATATAAATGTTCTAATCTCAAATCGATAGATAGATAGATAAAGTTCTTTATTACAACTAATAAAAACACAGAAATATAGTAAAAAAAATACAACGTAACACAGGCGGTCTTATAGCTAATAGCAATATCTTCCAGGCAACCTCGATCTTATGATCATATATCAGTTCATATAGAATAGTCGATATTGACGATAATTTACTAAATATTACAATGATTCAATTATAATGATAGAAACACAGTTATACATATACTGAAAGCTAAACCGTATAAAAAATATATCATAGACGGTAAGACGGTGTGTTGTCAACATTATTTTAAGCATTCCTCCAGAAGGAATTACTCTAATAGATGTTAGTTATTTAAGTCTTTATTACATCCCAAAATGTTACCAGTGTTTAATAATCGGTAGCGTCGTACATTTTAAAACAAATAATGTTTCGTATGGATAACGTTTGTACAAAGCGAAAAGCTTTATCAACGGTGAGTTAATTAAAATTGAATACGTGTATTCATTGTGTCAATTCCACCACTGTCCTACTATTATGTTAACTCTGTACAAGGGACGCTGAATTTTGATAACTCTAAATCTTAATACGATGAAAATAAGGTTTAAAACATTGTATTAGCAAACAGATTCGTTGCAATCTGCACTCGTACAGGCGAGTTCGAAAATATATATGCAAGTTTGACAGTAAATGACTCTTATTGTAAGGGAGTAGAGTCTGTCACCTTTCAGATGTGCATGCATATTTTTGAAGTCGACTGTACCAATTTAAATTCTTTTTGAATTGCGTTGGTATTTGAATATCAGGGCGAACATGAGTCGTGGTAATATTTACGGTTCGCAATGTTGAGGGTTGAATTTTAAAGGTGTTAAACCCGAATCCGTGCTTCACAGCAGTGAAAGGCGAAAATTCAACTAAAACCGGCAAGTCGCGTGGTTTCATTTAATTACTGCTCTACAGGCGACCGCGTCAGAGGTGTGGTAAATATTGGTGTGGCCACGTAGAAACTTCGAGATTATTTAGTTAGAACGTCAGTATAATATTAGGTCCTTACCTATGAAATTGGTGTTTTGTATGGAGATTTTGGGGATGTCTGCATTTTACATACTAACATTTTTTCAGATTTCTCCACAACGACCAATCCAGAGATAATAATATTTGGCATGTATCATAAGACAAGCTTTAGCAATATTTGTGTGAACACGCTTGATAAAAATTATTCATCGTTCTTATGTTAATGCAAATCAAATGATGTTTTCGGGAGGCAGTTAAAAATAATTGTCTTTGTGTCTAATTTTAACACAATTAAACTTAAAAAAAATAATCAAATTAAATAATACGAGCTCAAATATATGGTCTATTTTTAGAAGAGGCAATTATTTTATAAGAATGTTCTGAAACTTAATAGTTACGGACAAATTGCTAAGACAATTAAAACACCAATTTCATAGGTAAGTACCCAATATTTTAGTTAATAGGTGTTTGAATTTGAGCTATGATTATAAGGTATATCGGGCAGTCAACTCGACGTGGTAGCGTCTATTTAGTGTGAGTGGGAAAATTGTTCCTATTCTCGCCAGACCAGCTAATCCATGAATCACAGCAGGTTTTTTATCCTGCCGAAGACTCCTGGTAGAAAGCCCGGTTAAAAAGTTCTTAAAACACTTTGAACAATTTAAAAAGAACGAGAACCATGAATAGTTAAAAATATATTTTTCCTTATGAGAACGGAAAAATAATTTTAACGACATTAATAGCAGTGATTCTAAGTACGTATATAATTGATGTTTGTTAACAAAAATTGTGTAAAATATATCATTAGGCTAATGGAAGAGCGATGTTACCTAATACAAGCATTTTTTGCTTTAAAGGGGACTTCGGTCACAAATTAATGGAAAATTAACTTTTTAAGGAAAATATATTAAATTATTATTAATAAAGTGTCTCCAACTCTGAGGTATCGGGTTCGAGTCCCGTTATCAGCCCCGACGGAGGGGCTATGATTACTATAAGTAGTTTTTGTGAATATTTTTTTGCCACCTAATATCCATAAAACAAGTGCGTTAACTATTAAGATTATGTGAATGTCAGAAGCTATTTATTTAAATTGCGTCTTTACCACCAACCGAATCGAGCAGAAAAACTTCTGACCCCACGGGGAATCGAACCCGGACCTCCCAATCATCACCCGGTGTTGTGAACCACTAGACAGGAGAGGCGGTTGTCTCGTCTGTATTTCTAACCCGACGTCAGATATATCTTGTTCATATTTGGATTTCTTCAATTAATTAAATGTATGAATCTAACTATGGGCACCAAGAAGCTCCATCTCTCCGGAACCCACCAGGAAGTTAAGAGGGAATAAATACTATAATTGTGAAAATTTAAACCGACCCTCACAGTCAAGAAAATGTTAACATTTATGAGGGCTGTCTAAATAATTCTCCAACATTATGTCGTCCTACAATGGTGTAGGAATTAGCGCAGACGCAATCAGTTTTTGTCGAGTCATTAGCTAAGATGTGGTGTTTTCCCGCCCTAAATAACAAAATGGCTTCCAAAGATTTATGGCGTCGTAAAATCGTCTTATACAGATGACCTTGAATTGATGGTGAATAGGGGGTGAATGTCAAAATATAAAAAAGGCAGGGTTTATGCCTTACTGTTGTTCACGAGCGTTACAAGAGAAAAGGGAATTGTGAATATGTTTGTTCTAGATATTGGAGACTTATATCTACTTATTGCGTTGAAGGTTAATTGTCACTATTGGGAACTTGGTGACGTAGTAGTTAATACGCTTTGGCTTTAAAAGCTACTTTCGCCATGGTAAGGCCGTGGATGGGTGATCAAAACTTGATTATCTCGAACTCATCCGTTTTCCGGAATGCACTTTAAGTCGTTGATCCAGGTTTGCAACCGTTGCTAATCACTAACCCGCATTGGAACAGCGTGGTGGTGTTACGGCCCTTATTCCTCATGTGTGCAGTTCCTTAAGAAAGCCTTTGCCCAGCAGTGGGACGAATATAGGCTGAGGACGACGGATTATGTGTAAATTATATTTAAATAATATTGATATTCTGATCTAAGTTGCCAACGCTTTCAGAAAACCCAAGTTTTTTTATCAAACTTATAAACTACTTAACTTATCATTATTTTAATCTTGATTTTTGTTATTATTATTATTATTAATTTACAGGCTGGCAGTTGAAACAACTGATAGTCGCCTGTACCCTGTTATTCTTTTGCGATGTGTTTATCTAGTCTGTTTTAAAATTAGTTGACAGTTTCTGCTGATTTTATTTCTGCTGGCAATTCATTCCATGCCTCGACAACTCTATTGCCGAAGAAGTGCCTAAAAGTAACTTTATTTGCCAAAACATAGGATAACTTTAATTTATGTCCTCTTAAATTTGTGTTAGATGAGTGTCTAAACACTTTTCATCAAAACCTTCCAGATCATAGTGGCCATGCAATATCTTAAATGTTTATGATCTAAATCTATCTCTATATCTATATATGTAAAATGTTTATGAGTGGCTATTTAAAAAAAGTGGCTCATGAGTTTCTTGCCGGGTTCTTCTCATGAAAAGCCTTACTGTCGGAATCCGGCCGCTTGTATCGATTACGACCACGGTCAAAGATGTATTTGTACTGTGCTGTGGATGTACTTGCTACAAGCGCTCGCGGTAATGAACTTTAATACATGGTTAAATACTCTAATTTTAAAATAATGTATAATAAGCTATTTATTTTGTAAAATGCATAATATGTAAAATGTTGACGATTTTAAGTGCCAAACTTGGCCTATGAAATAAAATTATTTTTGATTTGATTTTGATTTGATTTGATCAATTAAATCCCCTCTTTCTCGCCTTTTCTTAAGTGTGTTAAGTTTTAAGAATGATAGTCTGTCCTCATAACTTCCCTAGTCAACTTGTGTTATGCAATGCGACAGTATGAAAAGTGCAGCGCGGAAGTACTTTACTCATTATCGGATTGCTCAGTTGCTTAGCCAATTAGACAAATAAATTTTATTACTTCTGTAACTTTATAAACGTACCTTTGATGTTTGAAAATAACAATTCTTCTATAATAGACATTTTTTCATATAAAAAATATAAAAAATGGGACGGTGAAAGGGTCGAATGGAAGTTACTAGAAGCACTTACGCTAATGTTGAACTAAAACGTAATTCAAAAGCAACCAGTAAGATTTTGACTGTTTTATTAGATGTAGAACATGAATAGAACTGCAAAACGTTGCCAATAAAACATATTGAAGACACAAATGCCAGCAAATACGTCTAGTCCGCCGTAGATCTACGGGCATCCTGCATTACAGCTATCCATTGCTAACCATCCGGAAACATCGGACAAGACAAATATCCACTTCACTCCATTAATCAGGCTAATCTTGACAGAAAACCTCCGGGGCATTTGGTGGAACTGCGTCCATCAAATCTTTTGACTTGTATTCATTCGGGTAACGAATCAGTGGTTCTGATTACTGGATGTTGTACTAATGAGATTGAATGAATGAACAAGCGTTTTTTTGTTAAATTACATAAACTCACTAAGCAATCATAGTTTTAACCGCCTCTCTGGTCTAGTGGTTCACACCACCGGGTGTTGATCGGGAGGTCAGGGTTCGATTCCCTATGGGGGCAGAAGTTTTTCTGCTCGGTTTGGTTAGTGGTAGGGCTTCTAAGCCCGCCTGGATAGCTACCACCGTCTTATCTAAATTTGTCGCCATAATAACAAAGTTTTAAGCATTGTTGTGTTCCGGCAATCAGAGGTAAGATAGCCACTAGCCAGTTCCTCGGTTGTTGAGGATTACAGGTGAAGCTCGCTTCCACCTTCGGCCTTATCGTCACTTACCATCAGGTGAGATGAAGGTCAAGAGATTACCTGTCGTATGTAAAAAAAAAGCTTGGTCAGCCAGAAGAACTCTCGCAGTCTGGGATCCTGTGAAAGTTGATCTGGTATGACCCCAATACGAGTATCACAAAAGCCGTTAAAATTCAATATAAAATGGGGGGGGGGAGAATTATAATATTATGCAAGTGAAAGAAGTCTGAGTCTTAGGAGCTCGCTGGTGGTGTTATGGCCCATACTCCTCATTGTGTTGGAAAAAAATGGCGTCTTTATTAAAAAGTATGGGTGTATGGGATAAAACGTGATTTTAAACTGAACTTGTTTTTGTAGTATCAATTTACTTCTGGACAAGGAATTGGCACAAATTCAAGTTTTAGTTATATTGGTGTTTATATTCTGTCTTATTATTTTGTATGTAACTATTATGATTCAGAGTATTCCTAAAAAATAATTACCTCGTCTAAAAATAGAGTATATTTTTGAGCTCTTTTGATTTGTTTTGATAATTTGTTGTAAGTTTAATTGTGTTAAAATTGGACACGGAGACTCTTTTTAAGTGCCTCCCGAATACATCATATTATAAGCATTCACTTAAAAACGATAAATAATTTTTATGAAGTGTAATATTACACATATTACTAAAGCTTGTCTTATGATACATGCCAAATATTATTATCTCTGGATTTGTCGTTGTGAATAAAACTGATAAAATGTTAGTATGTAAAATGCAGATATCCCCAAAATCTCCATACAAAACACCAATTTCATAGGTAAGGACCTAATATTATTATTATTATTAATTGACAGGCTGGCAGTTGAAACAACTGATAGTCGCGTGTATCCTGTTATTCTTCTGCGTGTTTATCTAGTCTGTTTTTTAATTGGTTGACAGGTTTGGTTGTATATTAAATAATTTCCTTAATTAAAAATATTCGATGAACATGAAATTAATATGATTTCTAAAGCAAGTGGTGAGCGATTCCATTAATGTACGGATATTGAACGAAACAAAGCTCATTCGTTCGAAAATCAATGTCAAAATGTGTCGTTAGTCTGTGTAATTTCCGTGGTTACCGATTTTGTATCCTTTGTAGTATTGTACTCGTACTTTATACTAAATGAGAGTAAAATGTCTTTTCGATTATATTTTCGATATCTTTACCAAAAAAATCTTGTCAGTTACATTAAAAAGAGGGCTAATAGCTCTGTGTTTTTTGGTATTGCCACAAAATTTTACTAAAACATACCTTTAATATGGATTACTTCGTTTCAAATGTTACTTAGAATGAGAACGTTTCGTAATTCAAATACTTTCGTCGTAATTCAGCTTATTCGAATATATTGGGTCCTTACCTATGAAATTGGTGTTTTTATTCTGTCTTAGCAATTTGTCCGTAACTATTAAGTTTCAGAACATTCTTATAATTGCCTCTAAAAATAGACCATATATTTGAGCTCGTATTATTTAGTTTGATAATTTTTTGTTAGTTTAATTGTGTTAAAATTAGACACAAAGACAATTATTTAATTATTTTTAACTGCCTCCCGAATACATCATTTGATTTGCATTCACATAAAAACGATGAATAATTTTTATCAAGCGTGTTCACACACATATTGCTAAAGCTTGTCTTATGATACATGCCAAATATTATTATCTCTGGATTTGTCGTTGTGAAGAAAACTGATAAAATGTTAGTATGTTAAATGCAGACATCCCCAAAATCTCCATACAAAACACCAATTTCATAGGTAAGGACCTAATAGTTTAATTTTTATGCATACATACGTATGCCCGAAGGGGTAGGAAGGAGGTGCATTACACACTTTGGGAATTTGGTCCCATGTTATCGAAAGCAAGCCATAACGTATCTTCAAAACTAATTTCTAACAGCCACGAGATTTGCAGAAAGTTGACACAATGACACACACACACACACAAATTGTGTAGTGTATTAACACACTGTGGTCAACATCAACTTCGAAAGAGGTGAACTTCAGCTCAACGCTCACTCCATTTCTTGGGTTGCACAGGTTTATCGAAGTCATATCTAACAAAGTAACGACGTCGGAGTTTAGATACCCCATTTACAGTTTCTTGTTTTGGGGTTATTGCCTTGTAAAATATTGTATCAGTACTTCATGTTCTTATTAGTATGCATTTAATGGTCTTTTCGTATAGGATTGAATACACTTCAAGATTTTTTGTTTGAATATTTGCTTGAAGTTTATGGTTATTTTCACGTGACACTGAATATTACACAATACACGGATTTTTGGGCGCCATTCAACTATGACGGACGTGATTTATATTTCAGTGATTGTAATATTGTTTCGAGTGGATCTTGTTGCGTAAAATCAGAGTAGATTTGCGTAAAAAAGTGTCAATAGTGATGAACAATGTGGAGGATCATTAAAATATGCGTCAAGTGGTGTGAAAAACGATGAGATTTTAATCGTGATAATTTGACGCCAAGCTTTTCCAAGATGCATTGCGCTAGCAGTTCATTTACGAAAGGTATGGCTGTTATGGGCTCAGTTCCCTTAGCCGTCCCTTTACAGGGAGAATTTTACAAAAAAAATACATAATACACATGCAGCGATATATGAGATGGACAAACGGCACTGGTGTATGAGGTCACCGGTTTTAATTCCTGTCTGTTCCAATAATTGAAATAAAACTATTATGAATAACGAGTGCCCTAACATATACGACAACACATTCCCATTTAAGCATATTGTTAAGAACTTGTTACTACTCTTTCACGATTTTTCATCTGAACAAACCCAATTTTTGTATGGCTAAATGTGGTATTAAGGAACGCAATGCTCCTTGGACTCTGCCCACCCTTTCGGAGATTGCAGGCATTTATTACATAACATACATACATACATACAATCATATATGTATGTATATTAAGTAATTTTAACGGAATTGTGAACAATATTTAATGCATTATTATTATCAGATAGAGTTGCGTTACACATCTATATTTTAGCAAAAATTTCGTTTATCCCAGTTTGGGGCAAGCTTACTGTCATTATATAGCACTATAGAATATTCACAACTACACTGTTATTTAAAACAAAATTCTAACAGTGTAACATAATATATAATCTCTGAGTACTAGCGTTTAATATTCCCCAGCTCATTCTAAAACATATGTTCATTATCAACAAGAAAACGTTAAAAGAAACCTTAAGGCAGCCCATCTGAAACCTATTCAGCAATTTTCCCTGGACTACCCGCTCCCATCAATCTTAGAACCACACCAAGCGATGTATGCTATTTGCAACGTCCAACTAAAAAAGACGGTAAAATTTATATCCGGGGAGGAACTATCTATTACCGAGCTACACATCCAACTTTATACGGTTTTCTGCGGAGGAAAACAAGGAAAAAAGAGAAATGGCTGCGTAGGTAACGAACGGAATAACAAAACGCAGTAACGAGTCGTGATAGTGAAGATCTTCAACACTTTGTTAGTATGAACGTTCGATGGTAAAGTAAAAAGGCGAAATTTTGCCATGGAAATGTCTTCTACAAAATTAAAGCACATGAAAAAACCAACACTCAATGAAAAAGAGCTCTAGAAATGTATATCTTAAAGATTTTTCTTTGAACAAAATTCATTTTTATAATTTCACGACGTTATCGCTATTTAGTACTTCTGAAGTAAATGATTTATTATTAATAGCTGATTATCAGTGATTTTGAACTATTTTCAGAATTTGAACCAACACACGTGCATACACTATTTTTTTATACCACCAGTGTGGCATACAAGCGTACGGCCCACATAGATGGGCAGTGGTCACCGTAGCCTATGGACGCCTGCGACACCGAGGGCATCACCAGCGCGTTGCCGACCCATAAAAACCCTTTTCACGCCCTTTTTGAAGGACTCCATGCTGTAGTCTCTTGGGAAAGCCTCACCAGGGAGTTCATTCCACAACCTAAGCGTACAAGGAAGGAAATTCCTACTAAATCGCACGGTACGCGACCATTTTGGCTCTAACGTGTGAGGATGAATTCCCTGGCGATGGCGAGCGGTGTGGTGATAAAAGTAGCTGTTGGCATCATGTCAAACAGTTCCTCAGAGCAGACCCCATTGTACAAGCGGTAGAACACACACAAGGAAGCAATATCTCTCCTCAAGCTTAAGGGCTCAATACCGCTTGTGAGCTCAGGATCGCTGACAATTCTAATGGCTCGCTTTTGAACCGCGTCAAGAGGTCCAAGTTGGTATGCTGGTGCACCCGCCCAAAGAAAACTTGAAAATACATAATAACTGTCTTCAGCATAAATTCATCCACTGCTTAGCACAGGCCTTCCTCATGGGGAGACACATGAGGAGTATGGGCCGTAACATCAGCACGCTGGCCCAATGCGGGTTGGTGGGTAGAAACAGTCACTATAGAGACTGGGAGCAACGGATTAACGTGCCTTCCGAAGCACGGAGGAGCTCGAATCACAAAGTTTTGGTCACCCATCTACGGCCTGACCATGGCGAAGGTAGCTTTGTTTTTAATCGAAAGCCAAAGCATGCCACTACGCCACTGAGCTCCGCCATAATTACTAATGTCTACTAAATACCCAAACAACTACTACATATAAGTATCATACTTGTAATCTGTTCACGCCTAAGTTATCATAAAAAATATTATTAGGTCCTTACCTATGAAATTGGTGTTATGTATGGAGATTTTTGGGAATTCTGCATTTTCCATACTAAAATTTTTTCAGTTTTCTTCACAACGACAAATCCAAAGATTTATATTTGGCATGTATCATTAGACAAGCTTTAGTAATATGTGTAATATCACACTTCATAAAAAATATTTATCGTTTTTAAGTGAATGCTAATAAAATGATGTATTCGGGAGGCACTTAAAAAGAGTTGTCCCCGTGTCCAATTTTAACGCAATTAAACATACAACAAATTATCAAAACAAATGTAAAGAGCTCAAAAATATAGTCTATTTTTAGACGAGGTAATTATTTTTTAGGAATACTCTGAATTTTAATAGTTACAGACAAAATACTAAGAGAGAAAAAATAACACCAATTTCATAGGTAAGGACCCAATATTTGGTAATTAAATAATATAAAATTAGATATTTAGTTATAGCTAAGCCACGAGCAAAGAAAATTATGATTATCGAAGATTCTTGTTTGATTTTTAAAAGAAAGGGTTTTTAGAGCTTTTACTGTGTTATCAAGGAGATGGAAGAAGAAACCAAAGAAGTTCGTAAATTGTTTAAATTTGCATCGTTTTCTTTTCATTTTAATGGCTAATTCTTTCGAGTCTTACAAATTACGTTGTAAAAATTTCACAGCGTAATGTTTCAATTAAATAAATAGTCTTACCTCGAGTAAATTCTCGTTTAAATATTTACACGTAATTTTATTATTAAGTTCTTATGTTTTCTTAATTCGGAAGTTTTTATACGCAATTATATTTTAGTAATTGTAATTCTGCGCCAGTAGTTTCAGTAGAATCAAAAAAATATGTCAGTATATTTTCTATGTAAAATTTTTAGGCAAAATCCACAGCCACACTATAGGTTAGCGTGACCGAAAACATGCTATAAACAATAAAGTCAAGAGGAATTTCACACTAAAACAGGTGTGCTTAATGGAGTAATTTGAAATGTCTGTGTTTACAACACGAATCAGGTGCTTTATGTACGATTTAATCATGGCAAGGGAGATCATTTGCTAGTTTATGTTCAATACGAATTTGAATATTTTTTTACACTTTACACGGACTTTATAAAACTTAAAGATTATTATAAAAAGTTGGGCTATTTACAATAGTGCCTTGAAAAGTAATTAAGGTTCTTTCTCAAATACTGTTCTATGAGCTTATACTTGTATTATGAGCTTTTATTATATTTATAATTTTATCACGATAGTTAACTATTAATATAATTTATTCAGGCGTCGACTGCTCCAGACGCTGACTCTGATACGAATGGAATTGGAGATCAAAAACAATGAAAAAAGAGACAGATTGTTAGTTTAAAAACAAAAACAAAGAGAAAATGGCCAGAGAAGAGAGCATTAACAGCAAAGAGTCGCTAATACTGATATAGCGCCTCGTTACAACATTTTCGTGTTAAACGAATGAGCTGCCGCCCCTTGAAGAAATTATTATAAAAAGGTCTTAGGCAGTAATTTCATCACGTTCCCTACTAAATATATAATGAAATCAGGGACCTTTTGAAAGCTAGATAATACGATATGGTACTAGGTTATTAGATTCATTTGTGTAATTTCAACTTTGAGTTTCCGCTAGTGTCACGTAGGTCGGAACTTCGATACTGTAAATTGTGAATGAAGTTAGCTATATTTAGCTACGTTCGTTAGCATTGGCAATTGTTTCTTTTATTACGAGCATACTTCTTTGACTTCTAAAATTGGAAGTATCTCAATGTTCATCTTAATTTCAATGTTTATTAACTCAATGTTTTGCCGGTGGTACAATTGTTTATCTACTTCATTTACTTCATAAATGTAAAGCCATAAAAATAATTATTATAATTATAATGCATGTACCACTCAGTTTGAATAAAACTTATGACATAATACATATTGAACTGCACATAATAAGTACCAACCAACTAAGATCATCTTTCACTGTAAAAGAGGTTATAGTTAATGTTAATAGCCAAAACGAATAGGAAACATACTTTTTATATTTGTTTTTACAATATTTTTTACTTTTCCAAGGACAATACTTAGGTTTAAGACTTAAGAAACGGAAAAACCTTTAAATTAATTAAATAATGCAAACGATACACTATGCGTTTTAAAAGTAAACACTTAAAAACTCAATGTAAAATACTTTTTTTTTATCCACTGTTTCATTCCAAGTTCCTCTTTGCCGATTGTAGATTCTGCTGGTTTCGATAAAAATCTCGGTCATTTTAACTAGAGGTGTTAGGATGTTATAAGAATACTTTAAGCTTTCTTTTGTTTATAATAAATATTTAATTTAGTTAATAGTTTGTGAGTTTAGTAGAAGCGCGGACTATGGCAATGGCCTGCTTTTGCGGTGCTTTTGTCTAGTCTCTGAATAACCCTTAGGGAATAATAGTCGTACATACATACATACAATCACGCCTGCAATCCCGGAAGACCACATTATTATTTAGTAGATAATAGACTGTAGTTCTTATGTTTACAGAACTGGTCAAGAAATGGGCATGACATGGTCGTTGCCCCCTTAGCATGGACACCGCTTTATGCTATAGTTGACCTCCGTGGTCGAGTTGTCTGTACGCCGGTCTTTAGGCGTTGCTATCTCGAGAGGTTCTGGGTTCAATCCCCGGTGGGGACTGATGTTTGTGTGATGAATACAGGCATTTGTTCTCGAGTCGTGAATGTTAAAATATATACTGAATTTTTGTATATATCTATTAAATATATTTATCTGTCATCTAGTAACCGTAACACAAACAGCATTAGTTGTTTAACATGGAGCTAGTTGATAGGTATGAATGTCTGAGGATATTAAATTATTTTATTTATTATTTAGTTTATCACTTTCAACTGTCAACGTACTAAGAAATTTGACAATTGGGCGTGATAAAAACGTGTTAAATATCACATCACGGTGCTCATGCTTTTAAGGCTGATAATAAACCAAAGCTACCTTGGCCATGTTTGGGGTCCGGATGGGTGACCATGATTTGTGTTCTCGAATACCTGTGTGATTCAAAATGTGAATTCATAGGTCTATTGCTACTTTTTAACGTAATTAACATTAGGCCATTATGGTGGTGTTATGGCCTATAATCTTCATGTGCTTTTTCGTTGTCGACACGTTATGTGTGTAGGCTGGTGATCTAATTGATAAAGAATTAATAAACAACATAAAATACTTTGTTTAGTACGATACTTATGTTTAAAAAAAAATACTATCAAAGTACAGATGGACAAAGAAAAGTTTGTAAAAAAATAATAATAGACCATGAGTTGTAATGTATAAACATAAACATATCATTCTTTTTTTTCCCGAAGGGGTAGGCAGATGTGTTAAACACCCACATTTCGCCAGATATGTTAGGTCCCCATGTAACAGGTGGCAAGCCTGTTGCCATGCACCGGGCACAATGTGAGGGACGCGATATTCACAATGAACTGTACATAATATTATGTAGTGTTCACTTTTAAAAGCATAGTGTATCGTTTGCATTATTTAATTAATCTAAAGTTATTTCCGTTTCTTAAGTCTTACCTTAGTATTGGCCTTGGAAAAAATAACTGCTATTGTTAAAAATATATTAGGTCCATACCTATGAAATGGTGTTTTGTATGGAGATTCTGGGGAATTCTGCATTTTCCATACTAACAGTTTTCTTCACAACGACAAATCCAAAGATAATAATATATGGCATCTATCATGATACAAGCTTTAGTAATATGTGTAATATCACTCTTCATAAAAATATTTATCGTTTTTATGTGAATGCAAATCAAATGATGTATTCGAGAGGCACTTAAAAAGAGTTGTCTCCTGTTTTAACCCAATTAAACTTACAACAAATTACCAAAACAAATCAAAAGAGCTATTTTTAGTTAGCTAGTCTATTTTTAGACGAGCTAATTATTTTTTAGGAATACTCTGAATCTTAATAGTTACAGACAAAATACTAAGAGAGAAAAAACCACCAATTTCATAGGTAAGGGCCCAATATATATAAGTATGTTTCCCATTTGTTTTGGACATCAACACTAACTATAACCGTTTCACATTGAAAGATGATCTAAGTTTAAAAAAAAAAAGAGAGGAGTTTTTAGCACCATTCAACTATGCGGTCATGATTTTTATTTCGATGATTGTAATATTGTTTCGGACTGGATATTGTTACTTAAAATCAGTGTAGTTTTGTGTAATAAGTATCTGTGATGATGTGAACGTGGAGGATCATTTAAATATATGCGTTAAGTGGTGTGAGAAGTGATGAGTTTTTTAGGGTAGTAATCCACCTCATCAAAGTAGCACTTACAGTGTCTGCCATCGACCATTTGGCGCCAAAATCTACCAGGATGCAATGAAATGTATTACATTTGTACGAGTATGTCAATGCAACGAAGACTCAATACTACTAAAGACTAGACTACACACAATGTACAAGACTGAAAGACTGTATCCATGGTCATGAAGAATAAGCAAAAAACAAAAAAAAAGGAGTTTTTGGCGGCATTCAACGATGGCGGACGTGATTTTTATTTCAGTGTTTGTAATATTGATTCGGAGTGGATCTTGTTGCGTAAAATCAGTGTAGTTTTGTGTAATAAGTGTCAATAATGATGAGCAATATGGAGAATCGTTGAAATAATCGTCAAGTGGTGTGAAAAACGATGAGATTTTTATTGTGGTAATCCACCTAATCGAAGTAGCACCACAGTGTCTGCCATCGATCGTTTGACGCCAAACTCTCCCAAGAATGCATTAAAATGTATTACACTTGCATTTCAATGCAAATACTGAAGAAATATATACTGAAGACTTGGCTGTATGGGCTTTGTTCCCTTTGCCTTCCCTACGGGAAAATTTTACAAAAAAAAAACAAAAGAAAAAGAAGAATTGCATGACACTGCGTTCGAAATTCGAAATTCACGCCAACGTCAAGATTACGAGTATTTTGCCGAACATTAGTTTACTACGGTCGGTACTTTCGTCGTCCTTTGTGTTGCAAGACAAAATATTTTATTAATTATTAAGTTTAAGCTTCTGAGTGATTAGTGAGTCTTGTGTGAGATGAACCTATAATATTAGAACCGCAACGAAGGGGACTTTTTTCTGTGGATTTCTCCATTCATAAGATGCTCCACGTCGGTTCGAGCACATTCCGAGGACTTGGATGGATTCCGTTTATCCGCCAGGATTACTGCCAAGTAAGTGTTCTAAACTGCTTAAAACTTAGATTTTTCTTTCATGGTAAACCAACAGTTACGAAAAAACTAATACAAAGCTGTGAAAAAAACAGTAAAACCAATTAAAGTTCCACACTAATAGTCATAAACTAGAACCTTAAATATAAAATTAACGAACTGGAATAATAGTAACGAACTAGAAACTTAAAAAAAAAACATAAAAAAGTTACAAGGTCACACGCATACAATAAATAAAAAAAAACATATATACGCAGTTCAAATTACATGGAAAGAAATCGCTTTAGTTTAGATATCAATCACTGACATGTCCATTCATAAACAAAAATTTCACAATCCTAAGTGTCAGACTCACAACTATCGTTAAAATTATTTATTATCGTTGTTCTCTTCGATGAATACGCTTTCACCTGGGAAGTGAAAGCGATCAAACGGGCAATACATATTTTTTCTTACATATAGCTCTTGTTTCAACACAGTGGATTTTAAAACCCATTAAGGTCTAGTAACTAAACATTTATGTTTTATATCACTATTATTTTTACTTAGAAGCTTAGAAACTTCATTGCTGTACTTAATTGATATTTAATGTGCTTAAACACATCAGTCAACGGTAAGGGTCAGCAGTAATTACCTCCGAATATAATTTATCTTAACCAGAGGTAGTTTGGTTACAGCTAGTTTAGGATCAATATAGGGGTTCATTATTTAGGTGTTGGGCACTTATATTTTGAACTTACTAGAGTGAGGACAGTCATTAAATCATGCTACATTTGTGGCCTTATTTTCTACCAGAAAGGTGTTTATAACCTGCTGAAAATTGTCTTGAAGTTGAGGAATATCTATTCAAGAAGATATTCAATAAGTCCTCCCTGGAAATCTTAACACCTACCTATAATTGTATTTCACTCGTATGTCAAAGGCACTGAGTGTCTAATGTAACCACAAGACATGAAATACAAGGTGACTCAACGCTGTCAAGCATATATTTTTATAGGGTATGATATATAGTTTCGAATGTCGTAGTTGCGATGTACGCTGTTACGAAAAAAATGTCGAGTGGTACGCCCTTGCGAAAAGTCGTTGAATCGAAAATCGCTGAATCGAATGACGATCTCGCGAACACACCGTCGCGAAATTCCTTCAGGTAGTATTTATAATATTATTATGTAGTATGCTAGATCCAATCTGGATCCATTGCCGGGATTAGAGTGCCTATTAAAATATAAGGTCCTTACTTTTTTTGAAAGAAATTGGTGTTTTTATACTGTCTTAGCAATTTGTCCGTAACTATTAAGTTTCAGAACATTCTTATAAAATAATTGCCTCTTCTAAAAATAGACCATATATTTGAGCTCGTATTATTTAATTTGATAATTTTTTGTAAGTTTAATTGTGTTAAAATTAGACACAAAGACAATTATTTTTAACTGCCTCCCGAATACATCATTTGATTTGCATTAACATAACTAAAAATAATCACACATATTGCTAAAGCTTGTCTAATGATACATGCCAAAAATTATTATCTCTGCATTTGTCGTTGTGAAGAAATCTAAAAAAAATTTTACTGTGAAAAATGCAGACTTCCTCAAATTCTCCATACAAAACACCAATTTCATAGGTAAGGACCTAATATATCTTGAGGGAAACGAATATCCAACCTAGGTGAGACACGTAGACTTACGATTTGTTTCTCTGTCAGGTTATTCAATATTACATAGAAATAAAAATATACAGCCAAAACTAGATACTGGTATAATTTAATTATTTATGGAAAAGCAAAATTTTTCATTGATATAGATACGAGTAGAACGCCTAAGGACATTAATACGCGTTACCTTCGGGTTCGTAATGCATCGGAATCTATCGTTATACTTCGGTGCTACCACCACTCTTCCCTATACCCCAGCTAGTTGTCTGAATTGTTTTGTTTTAAATTCGTATTAATAACGTGTTTATAAAGGGAGCACTAGTTATCACAAGTCTCTTGATAATATTTGCAAGTTTATCATTTCATATCTATTTTAGTTATAAATTATTATTATTTTTATTATAAACGTATGTATATTTTGTGTAAGTATGTATATTGGTAAGTATATGTATATAGTACTTAATTGTAAGGTAATAAATTGTTTATTTTTCTTTTTCTTATTTTGCATTTTGATAGTCACCTCCTTAACAGTATAACTAACATTAATGAGTTTACTGGAAGAGATCTCTTTCAGAGATAAAAGATAAAAGCCCTTGCAAACTGTGAAATGTAATATAAATTTTCATTTATTTTCACGTGCAATAAAGAGTATATATATAAATGGTCGATGGTCAAAGGTGTCTTATTGATAAAAAAAAAATTCAAAAAGGTAAAGTTCTTTTTGAATTATTTTTTTTCAATAAATATTGTCACGAACGCTTAGCCCAATGCACTGAAACCTGGTTAAACATGAAATCACAAAGGTTTGAAAACTTAAACCAAATCACTACAATATGATACCGCAACTATCAGGTTTTCTGTAAATTGATAGCTATCAGAATAATTGTATAAGAACAATTAAATATCATTTAATGTTGTAAGTACATTCTTAAATCGGGAAAAGAAATCTTCACCCACTTGTTCAAGGGAAAAACGTAGACTGAATAAAGTATACGAAGGCGTGAATGATTAGGGTCTTTTAATTTCGTTTCTCTCTTACGAGTAAATCTGTATTTTCAGGAAAATAAACTTACTATTGATATTTGTAGACAGTCTCCTACATTCTTTAATAATAGAGTTACGATCTAGATAAAAACTTTTGCATTCGCAGTTTCAGCTCTGCGAATTACTTGAGTGATTGTAATAGTTTATTTGTGTTTCATCTTTGATGATTTTAGATACTAAAATGATAACAAGTGTGGGGAATCTCAGAGCCTGCTAATGGCGTCAACACAAGTCAATAAAACTATTAGAGAAAATTTTACGGTATTTTACTAAAATAAGCTATAAAACATAACAAACAAACAACAAGAATTAAAAATACTTTTATCTACACTCATGTTAAAATGTTCAAATTATGAACTCAGATTCGACCTCGACCTTTTATCATCTGTGTTAAATGACATACTATTTAACACAGATGATAAAAACGAAAATTTAAAAATGGAAACTGTAACATAATGACCAATATGCAACAGGTTGGACTCATTATGCAACACTTATTTATCTTAAAAACGTACAAAACTATGGCAAATATTTTCCAGACAGCCAACAATAAACAAAATTTATTAAATATCTTGTTTTATTTCTTTGAAAAATGAGTGTAGATAAAGTAGTGTATGTAATTGCACATCGGTATTAAAACACTCGCGAGATACTATTAAAAAACTCGCCAAGGCTCCTTTTGAAAACCACGCTTGTGTTTTAATAGCCTATATTATGTGACAGTTGCATAAATTACTATTTATTTTTATTTTAATAAAAATGCAGTGGTAATTTTATCCTTACCTCACCAGCCAACAACGAATATTTACCAATATTTTAACTTAATTTCCTCCAAGTATTTAGTCTTATTATTATTTTACGCTTACAAACCAAGCAATCGTTAAAGGTCGTCGTGATATTCCGAAAGAGGTAGACAAACATAATTTCGTTCGAAATTTCGTTTCGGACGTGGTGTCACGTAGGGCCCGGTTCGGCACACTGGCCGGCTCTTGGGACGTACGTATTTTATGGACGGGTTCTTTAAACGCTGTATAAGTTTATTTTTTCTCTATCTTCCCATGGAGTGCATTACAAGACTCTTGGGAAAGATAAGTGGGTGACTTGAAGCGGTTTTGGATAAAAGAGGCGAGGAAAGGATATTCTGGGGCAGCAAGGAGGTTAGCCTTTTTGTTGTGTTAATTGTGCTTCCTTGTACAAGAACTATACATGTCTATAATTAAATGAATTATTTTATGCTTCTCGATGAAAAACTCATCATTTGACAAACTATTTATGAAAAATAATCTGGTACAGAGGGAGAGAGAGGGAGCTCGGTGGCGTAGTGGTCAGTACGCTTTGGCTTTCGATTAAAAACAAAGCTACCTTCGCCATGGTCAGACCATGGATGGGTGACCAAAACATTGTGATCTCGAGCTCATCCGTGCTTCAAAAGGCAAGCTAAGCCGTTGATCCCGGTCGGTAATTGCGACTGTTTCTACCCACCAACCCGCATTGGGCCAGCGTGGTGGTGTTACGGCCCTTACTCCTCATGTGTTTCTTCATGAGGAGGCCTGTGCCCAGCAGTGGGACGTATAGAGGACAAAGTTGAGGGAGTTTACCTGAGTGGTTTGCGTGGTACCTCTATCTTGAAATTTTCTGGGTTGTGTGAGTTCAGTACAAAATAGGTAGTGAAATTACTGGGTCCTGTGGACAATTAATAGGTCTTTATCTATGAAATTGGTGTTTTGTATGGAGATTTTGGGGTACTCTGCATTTTCCATACTAAAATTTTTTCAGTTTTCTTCACAGCGACAAATCCAAAGATATTTAAATAATATTTGGCATCTATCATTAGACAAGCTTTAGTAATATGTGTAATATCACACTTCATAAAAATTATTTATCGTTTATAAGTGAATGCAAATAAAATGATGTATTCGGGAGGCACTTAAAAAGAGTTGTCTCCGTGTCCAATTTTAACACAATTAAACTTACAACAAATTATCAAAACAAATCAAAAGAGCTCAAAAATATAGTCTATTATTAGACGTGGTAATTATTTTTTAGGAATACTCTGAAGCTTAATAGTTACAGACAAAATACTAAGAGAGAAAAATAACACCAATAGGTAAGGACCCAATATTTTAATGTTTTGTACATGTTCGATTAAATGTGATGTTCCTACTGATTTCTAGTGCACGCAGCAAGTGTGTAAACTGTGTACATTATGTGACTCGAGGCACCTTCGCAAGACCAGCGTCGGGTTGTCTTGTGACCTCCCGTCATATGCAGAGTGTGTGTTAGTAAATAAGTTTAGATTTATATAGATTATTTTTTAATTTTTATAATCATCCCAGCAAATGACTTAACACCGCCTAATGGTAAGCAGTAGATAAGTCCATTTGCGAAGGATGCTAGGGCAGCACCAAAGGATGCAGGCCTAGCGACCTCCACCTTGCTGGCTCGTAAGATGCCTTCTCACGCCTCTTTTTAAGGAGCCCACCCTGTAGGGAGGGAACACGTGTGCCGGTAGAGAATTCCATGCTCTGGATAAACGAGTAAAGAATGATTCCCTAAACCTTTTAGTACGCGCGGGCAAAGAGGTTACCGTATATGCGTGGCTCCGTAATCCAGCCCGCTTGCTCCTTAGCAGGAAAGGTGGAATAAGGTTAAAAAGCTCTTCAGAACATTCCCCGTGGTACATCCAGTAAATTCGATTGTTTTTAGTCACTGCATAAATTATTTTTCATTCTTTCTAGGGGCTTTACATATAAGACAGTTGCAGATAAAGGAATAGCGAGCAGCTACAATTACTTCAAGTACAGTAAAGTTCAAAAATATGTATGCACGTTGACAGTGAGTAATTTAGTAACGTGTATTACATATTTTTGAACTTGACTGTACCACATGTATTCAAATCAAGTGAATGTAGATACAAAGCATCAGGTTAATGTAATTCAATATAATATTGGGTCCTTACCTATGAAATTGGTGTTTTTATTCTGTCTTAACAATTTGTCCCTAACTATTAAGTTTCAGAACATTCTTATAAAATAATTGCCTCTTCTAAAAATAGACCATATATTAGGTTGGGGAAAAAGTCTTACTTTACTCTCGCATTATAGTATGTATAAACTTGTAATAAAATCTCTTTGGCTATACTATTTGTATCTGGCTGGTTTTGGTATCATTGAAAGTTTAAATTTTAAAGAACATAATTCCAAATTCAAATTAGGAAAATGTGTGATTTTCATTTGTTTTTCGTACCGCCAAGATGAGTGAATCTAATGAAGAAATTCGATACATTTTAAAATTTTACTACAAAAAAGGTAAAAATGCAACGCAAGCCGCGAAAAAAATTTGCGGTGTTTATGGACCTGGTGCAGTGTCTGTGAGAGTAGCACAAATTTGGTTTAAGCGTTTTCAATCCGGAAATTTTGATGTCAAAGATGCACGTCGCTCTGGTCGCCCTATTACAGATAAAATGGATGCCATTTTTGAAAAAGTGGAACAAGATCGGCATGTCAGTAGTTACGACGTAGCTGAAGAACTGGGAATTGACCACAAAACAGTTTTGGCGCATTTGATAAAAACTGGGTACACAAAAAAGCTCGAAATTTGGGTACCTCACGAGCCCACTGAAAGAAACCTAATGAACCGTGTACCCATTTGTGATTCTTTATTACGACGTAATGAAACCGAACCATTTTTGAAGAAGCTGATAACTGGTGATGAAAAGTGGATCACGTACGACAAGAACGTGCGAAAAAGGTCAGGCTTCACAGACTGTGGCGAAACCCGGGTTAACTCGCAACAAGGTGATGCTGTGTGTGTGGTGGGATTGGAAGGGCATTATTCATTATGAGCTGTTACCACCAGGCAGGACCATCGATTCTGAACTCCACTGCGAACAACTGATGAGATTAAAGCAAGAAGTTGAGAGAAAGCGGCCGGAATTAATCAACAGAAGGGGTGTGGTTTTTCATCATGATAACGCTAGACTTCACACATCTTTAGCCACTCAGCAAAAATTAAGAGAGTTTGGCTGGGAGGTGTTAATGCATCCGCCGTATAGTCCTGACCTTGCACCTTCAGATTTCCACCTGTTTCGGTCTCTTCAGAATTCTTTAGGCAGTGTCAGGTTAACATCACGAGAGGACTGCCAAAACCACTTGTCGCGGTATTTTGACCAGAAGTCCCAAAATTTCTATAGCAATGGGATCATGTCCCTACCTACAAGATGGCAAAAAGTTATCGAACAAAATGGTACCTACATACTTTAGTTAAATGTAAATAAACTATATTAAAAAATGTTTTGAATTTTCTTAAAAAATGCGAAGAAACTTTTTCTCCAACCTATTATTTGAGCTCGTATTATTTAATTTGATAATTTTAGACACAAAGACAATTATTTTTAACTGCCTCCCGAATACATCATTTGATTTGCATTAACATAAAAACGATGAATAATTTTTATCAAGCGTGTTCACACACATATTGCTAAAGCTTGTCTAATGATACATGCCAAGTATTATTATCTCTGGATTTGTCGTTGTGAAGAAAACTGATAAAATGTTAGTATGTAAAATGCAGACATCTCCAAAATCTCCATACAAAACACCAATTTCATAGGTAAGGACCTAATAAATATTTAAAAACTTCCCATGGAGTTCACATGACAAGACTCTTGGGACAGATGCGGCTCTTACTGACTTGAAGTGATTTTGAATAAAAGCGTGAAACCCTCATATGGTATGAATTAGGCAGTACAATCCTGTCCATAAGGCGTGATGAGGGTTGAGTGGTCTAATAATAATTGTAGGAATGGAACGGTTAAGGTTACCTTCCATTGAAAATAATTAAATGCTCGTTTGGCGGCGTTGATTACCTGACAAATGGTAGATACGATTGGAAGGAGTAGTAATTCGTCACCAATTTCCGTCATATACCTAAAATAAAATAAAAAATACTCGTAGTCGAGTTGACAAAACTGCACGGCTTTTATAGTCGAGTAAAAAAATGTGTACACGCTTTTTAGAGGTCATTTACTGTCAAAAGGCGTAACATATTTTTGGAATTGACTGTACAAGTGGTTGCAGATTCCCACTTATAACCGCTCGTCTTCAGCATATAAGCGTCGCCCTGCTGGGCACTGGCCTACCTCAAAGAGAAACACATGAGAAGTTACACTTGTAACTACTAGTAATATTTAATCTTAATAAGTACTATTCGTACATCGCTGTTTATAGGCTCGCCGCCTGTTACAAAGGGATTAAAACCGGCGAAAAGTGGGTCTGAAAAAGCATCGTAGAGGTATAAAAACCTTTGACTTTACCCAAAAACTTTTTTATTCATTCACGGTGCATGCTCATATATTGCTTACTATCCAGCGGCGACGAGACCTTTACTTTACAAAAAGCCAGCATCAAAGCACTTCTAAAAATGACCTTATTTATATCCATTGCTTTTATAAGTGGAGTGACTGAACCGGAGCCAAGACACGAACGAGACACGGATGCATAAGATTTTGTGTAAGTTTGGATAAGGCTGTTTTTGGCCAACATTGGACAGAATTTCGGTTTATCATTTTATTTATTACTTATTTAAGATGATGGTGGTTTTGAAGTTAGATATATAACAACTGAAACTATAAAGTAACTTTTTTATGATACTCAGGATATATAAACTCTGCCATATTTCAAAACTTGGACTTAAGTTATAACTAGTTTAAAACCAATGCTGACATTTTCATTTGTCTAAAGAAAGACATGGCCAGCATCAGTTTTAAACAAGTCTTACTTTATTACGTTTTGGAACTACCTTTGGAATAAGGCAGTAAGACTAACTCCTTGAACATTACTATTTATTTCTAAAGTCATCTGGAAAGCACAATGAAGCTGTTCGCTTTTGCAATATGTGAAAGAAGTCGTTCTCAGTTTCTGAATAGAAAAAGTTATTCGTTGATGATTTATTTATTGTCTGATAATGTAAAGGATAAATGAGACTAGAGAAGAGACTATAGAGAAGAATGTAAGACATGTCAAGCAGGACATGAAATAAATTGTAAACGAGGGAGGGAAATTAACATATATTATTATAAATAAATACTATCGCTTCTGTACCAGCTAAACTAAAAACTGCAGTAAGAAGTTAAAACTGTCTGGCGGCACAAAAAGAAAATACTCACATAAACTAGTTCACCTGTATCGAACAGATTCATTATTACGATCACAATTTCTGCGTCGAATATTTTATAAATATTTTTTTTTATTGTAGTTACAAAATACAAACTGCATTCTAATTGGATGTCGGGTATTCCGACAGCATTGATAAAATTGTGTGCTAGAAATTGATTGGATTCATAACACGGTATATAAGTTTTAGCTGTAGATGCGTGGGATTTGTTTCACTATGTTAATTTACCACTTAATCTTGAGTGTTTCGCACATTATAAGCAGACCAATTTAGATAAAACATTTTTTTTTCTGTCTAATGTGTTTCAATAAACAGTTCAACATATTGAGGGCTACGCGAACGCCGGCGTCCGCGAACAATATAATTTTATATTGTGTCTCGTTATCTAGCCATTTACAGGTTAACTAATAAGATCAATTTTCAAAATTGTCACATTCATAGGTTAGTATTTGATATAAATAATAAAGTCTATAAGGAAAACACCAAGTTTCCTGTAGGACAATATAGTTCGACAATGTGTCTTTGAAGACAAACCTTTTACTTGCCTAGAATGTGAAAAGAGGGATCTCTTGGGACATCCTATAAACTATTTCTGTTCTGGGACAGTGTAATGTTTGCTTAGGTGCGAACCCCTAACTCGTGCAAATAGCCCTTTTTAATATTGCACTTTCTAAGAAATCCCAAATATTGGGGTTTAGAGATCGTGCTGAAACGGAGGACGAAAGATAATAAAAAGACTAATCTAGTAAACTAGTCTGGATCCACCCACGAAATCATATTAGACTTACTCATAAAACGTTCTTAGATCCTTTGCTCATAAAAACGGGCCGAACATGGTACCCTGGGAAATCCATATCACTATATTTTATGTCAACGTTGATTAAACATGTAAACGAATTGGTTAAGTGGTAGATCAAAGGTGACAATGAAGAATCTAATGTAATGTATATTGAACACAATTCGCACATAGATAGTATTCAGTAAACCTTCGAATCACACTAGAAAATGAATAATATAGTAGACAGTTTACATTAATTACTTTACATTTCTAGTTGATAAACCGCATGCTCTCGCTGGAGTATCCACATAATGTAATATGTATAATGTTTTTGTTTATCTGTAGGCTTGACAACTTGTATCTAATCATGTGCCACTTAAGCAGAATTTAGTTTGTTAAATACATTCTGTTTTCAAATAAGTTTGTTTAATGGAAATTATTCGTTTTTAACTACTTTTAAATTTACCATTTACAAACATTTGTGAATTCCCAAAATTTGTAAATTTGTGTTATAATTAATTAGTATTCATGACTAGGATAAGATATAATAACAAATACTCGTAGTATTATGACATCATCATCATTAGCCTGCCCTTTTCCCAATTTCTTCGGGGTCGGGGCAACGAGTCTTTCAATAGTACTATATGCCTATTATAATAATGACACAATATATTAATTAAATTAAAGGCTAAATTGTTGCCGTAAATATAAAAAAAAAATCAAACCATCTTCTTGAGAAAGTTAAAAATGAAGTTCTTTATTCAAAAATAAACATTGTTTTAAACCAACGTATAGATTTCCTCCTAGACATCAAGACTTATTAATAAATGTTTGTGGTTAAGCAACATTTCGTTTATGAAGATTCCAACATTAATCTGTGACGAAGAGCTCATTAAAAAGAAAATAAAATTTGGTAGCCCTTAAATACTTAGAGCGGAGAGGTTAAATTCCTTAAGCATAGTTTGTAAACTACGTGTAAAATGTCGTCAACAATGGCTCATTTCAGATTCAGGTCAAAACATAATAACAATTTTCTTTAAAATTTTAAAGTATGTGAAAATTACTTTTAGTGGAATTTTAATAGAGGGCTAATAAAATTTTTAATTATATTAGTTTTAAAAAAATCCATTGTAAAGAATGGAAAGATTATTAAAAAAAAAATTAATATCTTTCAGTTTACACTTACTACGGGCCACTAGCAGGAGATTTTCTATTTAGTTTAAAATTCGATTTTGTCAGTCTTTTACATTTTGCTATGGCTGAAAAAAAAATGTATTTTTTTACAAAATAGAGATTTCTCCTAGGTTTGAAATTTCCTGCAAGTGGTCCTTAATGCTTAATTTCATTAAATTGTACAGTGTGTAATTGTGTTGTTACAGTTTACTTAATTTTTTTAAATCTAATCACACTTAAGTTGTACTTATAAATGTTTTTTTTATAACATTCGAACACCTTGTAAGATATTGTATTCATATTATTAAAAGCATAAAATATGATATTAAAAAACAATGATAAATATCGTTTAAGGTAGCGCTATCAAAATTTCCTTTGAAATAATGCAGAAAATCACATTTTAAATTACTGCATATATCTTTTACCGTCGATCTCACCGAAACACTCATTAATATTCATTATTGCTGCCCACAATGTCAAGAATATTCATTTTCTGGCTTATATTTTGCGAGAGAACTGATCCAATATAATTCTGGATTATAAGATATACTGTATAATATTTTACTCACTTCATTAACATTCGACAATATCTTTTAAACTCAAATAAAAAATAAAAACCTTATCAAAGATTGGGCATTTCAAAATTTGACTTCGATTAAGCAATTGACAAGTTTACTGAAAACTGTAACCGGAACTATCGACTTTGATACGATTGAAACTAAAACAGTAAGATCTATAGAATACGATATTACTGAGCAATGTAAACGGACGCATAATTTATATACTGTTTTGATTGTACCCAATACAAATTCAATGTTATTCCCGACACTTCGCTTTGATCTTTGGCTTTAATTACAGACTTGCACAAGTTTGGCAACATCTGATAACTTTGAGGAAATATGATTTCATAATATTTGATGTGGTTTATTTCATAAACTCCAGCTGTAAATATATCTGTTTATAAGAACTGCTAATGTTACAAATAGAGCTATTAGAAACCGAAATAAAAGTCAAAATTCCAGGTATTAAATTTCAAAGATATAATATTTCATTTATCAACGAACCTCATAAACTAATCCTAATGTACCAAACGGCCATCATCCTTCCATTACAAGAATCCTTTGATCAAAACCTGTAACATAACTAACGTGAGATAAATCCTGGAGCACGGAAGATCTTATTGATCGCCGTACAATCAGTAGTGCATATTTAGAACCGTGCGTTGAGCAATAGCATGCCTAATGCGCACAACATCATTCCAGCGTTGGCACTGTTCCATATCGACGGCTATTCCTAGCTTCGGCCTGTTTTCAGTCGTCTTCCTACCTAGAAAACAATGAGTTTTTATTACGATCAGACAATAGGCCCGACTGACCTAATTTTGGGATTATTTTTGGCAAGGACGATTGAGTTATTTTATGTTCGTAATTAAGCGTGTGAAATTAAGCATTAGAAACACTGACTTTGTTAATATCGGCGTAGTTGAAGATGCTTTTGCACAAAAAAGTTTAATTGAAGAATTTAAATTTTCCAACAAATAATTTTACTAATTTGAAAAACAATTTTACAGACAATTATACGCTTTTAAACAAATCAAAAAAAGGATTAAAATTTTACAGCTGAATAAGTATTTTAAGCTTTTGTCTCAAAATCGATAGCCTTGGCTAGGAAGGCCAAGATAGGAATGCCAAGGAATCAATAAACGTTGGTTTCCATTTCTCTTCTTTTGTGCTAATGTACCATGTCAAAATTATTGCGTTGAATTGAACACATCGCTTGAAAATGTAGCTCACATTTACGGCATGATTCTGCTCCAAGCGGACTAGTAATATAATTAGCTGGAATGTCCGCAGTAAATTTTAAGACGCCTTTTGGGTGACCAAGAAGCATACGGTATCTTTAATGTTAAGCGCGAATGGACACTTACAAACCAGGATAACAAACCCCGTAAAACTCTTGTATACCCTCTACCCCATCTTTATAGTCCCTTGGGAAAACTTCGGAAGGAAGCTAATTCCGCAACTTGAGTCTTCGTTTTAGTAAATATCGTGTTATTTTGATAAAAATATAGCATTGTTTCTTCCTCATCTGCACATTCTGACTAAGTCTTAGAAGTATTATCTACTATTCGTTTTTCTTCGTTGGTTTCGTTGAGATTATTATAATGATTCATTATTTATTATTGTAAGGCCTTGCTATCCATGAGCTGGACTTTTATAATAGTTCTTTAACATGTCCTTCAAATTAGAATATTTTTAAAGTATTCCTGTTGTCTTTATTTATTTATTCTAATTGCACGACGACGTATAATGGCGGATTTAATGCCTTGAGGCATTTTATACCTCAACCGGAATACGAAGTGAGGAGAGCTAAAACGACGGAGCAATAAAAGTATAAAAACAACATACATTAATGAGATGAGTAATAACTCATCTCATTAATATTACTTGGTAATGCAAATTTATTGTTTGATTTTCATTGACACAAATGTTCATTTGCATGTAAAAATACAAAATAAAATGAAGCCAGCAGTCAAGGGGAACCTAGTTACACAACCTTGACGAGTTCAACATTTGTAATAATAAAAAAACAATACTGGTATTAAAAATATATAAATCCATAGACGACATATTCTACATGGAGTAATATATGAGACTTAGATAAATAAACTCCCTTAGGCTTTGAAATATAAAGCACTAAACGGACTAAACCTGTTATAAAATAGAAAAACGTAAAGAATGAAGGTACAATTACAAAAAGAACCTTAAACCTGTGCTTTCCTGTATCATTTACTTTGAAAATATTTTTAGAGCTTCTTGTAGTTAATTAACCAAAATATGCAGGAGTGAAACATGAGCGAAGTGTTTGAAAAATGAAGTCATGCAAATATCGTTGAGGCCATACTGTAGCGAAATTCTACAGATAGTTCTCTAACGGAAGTTATTCTTCGTTATCAACCTTAGCTAGAAGTGTTTTGGAACGCAAAAATAAAATGGCATCATTGGGGCTTCGATTGCCAACTCACGTAGAAATGTAAGGATGTAATTTTTCAGGACACTTTGGGTCTTAAAATGATGCAAGTGGGAAAAAGAGGAATATAATTCTTAGCATATATAAGAGCAACTCCTTATTTGAGAGTTTAGGTTTAGTCTATAGAATGGAATATTAGAAATATTGCTACTAAATTTTAAATCGCTATTGATATTAAACTTAATATTAAACTTAAAAATTATACGTTTGATAGCCTTCAAACTGATAAGTAAAAACTCATGGCAAATCATGTCGGTTCTCTGTTTGACGATATCTATAGCGAATATCAAAATGCATCTTCTGAACGGGTTTTGTTCATTAACTACCTATTTAATTAATATGTAGGTACGTCTTCTTCAAGAGTTGCTTTAAGGTATGACAGCCAATATATTGATTTTATGAGCTGTGCTATTGGAATCTGAAAAATATTTTCGTTCATTGAACTTACCCAAACGTTCAATGTCAAGGTGTCGTTAAGTCCCGTCATCACTTCTTTATAAATTCTTTGAGACTGCATTTTTCCAAAGAAAGCCCACAAAAATACGAAGCAATATTTATACGTCTAATAACATCAGTTTGTTTAGAAGCTGACCCTTTTTCATTACATATAGTGCCGTATACGGTGAGGGTCCGGAAAATTTACATGTTCGTGTTTATACCCAAATTGTTCCAATCCACTGGAATTTGTACGGAGTCGCGAGCAATATCTGAATGACTGAGTGATGCTAGGGGTGGCAAATTCAATGTTTCTAGAGTATTGAGAAAAATGCTAATTTTTTAACACAAAAATAAAAAAAATTATAATCTTAACAAATTACACAAGTAAGCTTAGTTTTCACCAAAAAATACAGATTTTTTTTTCCGAATCCGAGAATGGAAATGAAATAGCCTTAGATAGAATTTATTGAAATCAACAATCAGTGATGAATAAATAAGTATACTGTCAGAATAATACTCTAAAGTATGTTAACATAAGCCTCTCAAAATTACTTTAGCGCTGTGTGAAAGAAATTCTACGAAGACTTTTTCGATTCAGTTGCTGGTGCGTTTTCACATCAATAGTTATTGATGAGATTATTTACTTTATATTTTGTTTCTGTGGTTATTGCTCCTTTTCTAAAGTAAAACTCTGTCAAAAAGGCGAGCGATGGAGCTCACAGATGTAAGTGAATATATTTTAATGTATATAGAGTAATTTTGGAAATTGTGGATAGGAAGGCCTGTTTCGTTGACGAAATAAAGTTTTTAGAGACTCGCTCACTAAATTTAGTTGGCAGCTGGATATAGGCTTCGACTAATGTGGAAACAACAACATCTATTGAATCTAAGCTGATTGATTGCTCAAATTTAAGCCAATTTTTTTCAAAATTTCGCTGCATTTGAATGATGGTCCTGCTGACAATGGGTGCTGGCTTTTCTTTTTGATAAACTCTAGTTTAACACTGCGCAGCCTATGGCAACAATTTCGTCCCATGTTATCGGGCGATTTGATGTGAGTGTTTACACCTCTTCCTACATCTTCGGGGATAGAACAGTGAGCAGACAACCCTATCCGATTCGAATACATTACAGGATGGCAAAAGGTTCAATGTGTGTCGGCTTAATAGAGCGTGATTGGTTTAATAAGTGGCGCACATTTGCATAATATTACAGAATAGAAAAGAATAAGAAAAATATTTGTTTGTGAAATGCAGGTTACTCTATATCTATACATATAATAAAACTATAGAAATCGAATGTCTGTACATAGAAAAAAAATGCTTAATATCAAGTCAGGGGGATGTAAAAAGAGGGGGAATTCTAATTAACAATTTTTTTCTCCCCTGACTGATTCAGATTCAAATTCAGATTATTTTATTCACAAGAAACACGGTTTTACATAGATGTTATTACAGTACATATTTTTCTATCATGTTTCGCTTACAAAGCATTCAAATATAAAATTGTGTCACAAATAATACTTAACTAATTAATGAAAGTCTAGCTTGCAGTTTTATACACCTGCTTACAGTTTTTCTGTTCGCCTGTTTGTTCGGCTAATATCCGAAGCGACAGGACCGATTTCAATGAAATTTTGCATGGTGATACCTCATATTCCTGGTCAACATCTTAGATACTTTTTTATCCGGAAAATTGAAGGGTTCCCGAGCGATAGGTAAAAAAACCAGTAACCGCGGAAGAAGTCGCGGGCAACAGCTAGTAGTACATAATAGTGGTGCTAGAAGTATTTGTTGCGTTTCACTGCATTTCCAGCTTCGTCAAGGTATACAAACATTTAAACATAAAAATAATGATAACTGCAATAAAACTATCCAAACACTAAGCTGAGCATCAAAAAATAACATTGATACATACATATGATCACGACAAAAATTAATTAATAATTAGACTAACAAAAAAAACATTGAGCAATATGGTCTTACGAGACTTTTTTCTTAATAATTCAAATCATTAATAACAAATATCCTAATATCGGTAATATACTCACACTAGTACTTAGATAATATACCTTTATATGCTTTTCTATATTATTTTTATTAATTTCCTATTTCTAATAAAAAAATAAGATAAAATAATTAACAAATTATTAACTCGGGCTCTCACTATGAATTAGCATAAAGTAATTAAAGCCAATTATACACAAATCTATATTACAATATTAGTTATTAAATATATGTACTAAATCATCTTTTACTACATATATCTGACAAGCATCCAATAAAGAAATATCCGAGGGAATCGATCCTGGAAACCAAGAGGTAGAGTTTCTACCACTGAGCCGTCTTACCCTGTTAGATCCTTCGTGATAATCTTTCTATTAATTACAAGCTTGGGTCTCGCAGACCAACACCAATAAAATAGTGTTAACTACCCCCATTTATTCAGCACTAGAACCTAATTAAGGGTACATTTATCTCTATCTGATGACGTAGGAGAGACAGAGCAAGCAATAAATTCGTTAACGATCCTATAGAAATCGATAGCAATTGTTTGATGGGGCTATTTATTGAGTTCTTTGAGTTTCTGTCATTACAAGCGTTTTAGGTCGAAAAAGCCGTTCGGGCGGAAAGCTATTCTGAATTGGGAAAATGTATTTTTCTTTTGATATAATACAGGATATAAAGGAAAAACACGTTATTTTTAATAGTGGTCGCTTTTGATGAAGATACAGATCCGTATCGTGTTTGAATTAATAATGATTGCGATATTCAAACAATTGCCATCACTATATAACCGATGACTGAAGCTTTAAATCAATAAATTTTAAATGATTTTCTGTAGTACTAAAATAGAAAGCTTAGTTTCAACAGAAACTAAAACATTATATATTTTTTTAAATCTGTTAGTTCACTCTTGGGAAATAAAGAAGAAAGGATTGGAAGTGTTCTTGAAACAAATTAATATAAAATGAATGTACAAAGTCTAGAATGTATTACTGCTTTCACAATCAATTATTCATACTAATATTATAAATGCGAAAGTCTGTCTGTCTATCTCGCTTTCAAGTCTTGGTGTTTGGTTTTGGTATACAGATATTCTAGAGCCTGAGAAAGGACATAGGCTACCTTTTATCCCGATATTCTAATGGGAACGGGGCCATGCGGGTAAGTGTTAAAAAATTTAAAGAACACCTCCCAGAAAATGAAGGACAATCTTACGCCACTGTGAACTTTGCTTCTAATAAAAGAGTAGAAGTAAATTGTCAATTCCACAAATTGAGGCTACTGTTCCAATTTGAAAAATCTTTCAGTGTTGTTTTTCTATTTATTAAGGAAGGCTATAGGCTACATACCATCATGCTATCTCAAAGTAACTATTCTACGCAGATGAAGTCGCTGATAAAAGCTAGGTTGATACAATATCGGGCGTTTCATGCTATGCGAAATTTACACAAATTCACTACACTGATACCTTAGTAAAAGTAGAATCTGTATGTCTTTGCTACCCTGTGAATGTACTCTAACTTGAAAATTCCCGTCCACACATCCACTAACATTTCCACATACGTATCATGTTTCATTCCCAAATGTATACTACACATATAAAATTCAAACCAGCTGTAAAATTCACCAGAGAACACAAAAACGGAAAATCTCCCAGAGTTAGAGATATTTAGTGGAATGTATCCGTAAGTTATGTAGCGACGAGCAAAGTCGGGATTATAAGTTTATTCGATTACGCTTCGGTGAGGTTTAGTGACGCTATTCGTATTTAGAAAGAAGGGTATAGGTGTACGCCTCATGTGTTTGTTTCTTTAAGGAATGCCAGTGCCCAGCAGTGGGACTTATATAGATTGAGGACAAAAAGTATATAATATTGGGTCCTTACCTATGAAATTGGTGTGTTTTTTCTCTCTTAGTATTTTGTCTGTAACTATTAAGATTCAGAGTATTCCTAAAAAATAATTACCTCTTATTTTTGAGCTCTTTTGATTTGTTTTGATAATTTGTTGTAAGTTTAATTGTGTTCAAATTGGACACGGAGACAACTCTTTTTAAGTGCCTCCCGAATACATCATTTGATTTGCATTCACATAAAAACGAAAAATATTTTTTATGAAGAGTGATATTACACATATTACTAAAGCTTGTCTAATGATAGATGCCAAATATTACTATCTTTGGATTTGTCGTTGTGAAGAAAACCGAAAAAATTTTAGTATGGAAAATGCAGAATTCCCCAAAATCTCCATACAAAACACCAATTTCATAGGTAAGGACCTAATATTTATTGACCAATTGCTTTGGTACTTAGCTGTACCGTAGCCTATAGACTTTTGTTGTACCTTTAGCGCGTACACTGCTAAGCGCATCAGAGAGTTAAATTTCAATCAATTTAGGCCCGATTTTTCAATCCTCAGATAAAACTATCTGTCAGTCAATTGTTAGCTCTATCCCTTTTCTTTTTATGACTTTAGAAAGTGACAGTGATAGTTTTAAATGGCGGATAATTTTATCTGAGGATTGAAAAATCGGGCCAAAGACAATTGTTATATATTCTGAATGATAAATGTTATTAAAGTGTTACAAAATTCCTTGCAGATAACCTGACTTAATATTGTTTGACATATTTTGTTTATTGCTGTGACATTAATTTCTAATATATAATAGGCTACCTTGTTATCGTTTGACAATTTTACTTTAGTAGCTAGTACTTTAAGCCAAAATAATGGCTTAAAGATAAGTAATCCGGTATTCTTTTATATAACAAGCGATTTTACCCACAGATATACACAAAGCCAGCAGTGTGAAGTGTATAGCAAGTAGACCTACTAATTATAAATATTATAATACTTTACGTAAAATAATTGGTAAAGTTTTTTAGTTTTTGTTAACCATTGCATATTTATATATAAAAAATCTTAGTGTATGCATGCTGAGATTACCAGTTATTGTAACACCAATATATATAGATATATAGATATAAGGAAAGTTATATTATATTAGTAATTTTTGTGCTGTTTCTTATGTTGGTAATCCAAATAAATTAATAAATAAACAACTGACTAGTATACCATAAATAGCGAGTACAATAACCTAAAATAATCAACAGATATTTTGTACAAAAATATCGGAACCAATTCGGTCAGCAATCGAATCATTTGTTTGTACTTCGATATAATCTATAACTGTACGAAGGATACAAATGACGTATCAGTAGATGAACATGAATGGAAGCTGTGTATTCATTTTACCTAAATACCACAATGGCTAGTAAAGGTTATTCGCATTTACGTTTGTGAATGAAACTGTATTTGGTGCGTCACTAGACAATATACTTCAACTTCGATATAAGTTCTTGCCAGTGTTTTGCATAGGTAATGTTAATGAATATAAAAACACAAGTAAAGTTTATTTCTCGACAATTGACAAACATGACACTTAAGTACTGTACCCAGAAGAGATAGTAAAGCTGAAATTAGACGGTTCATCAAAATTTATTCATATTTGACGAATTGACGTTCTTCACTCCGATGAACCTCAATTTAGACATTTCATTTTCGGTCTTTCACCGCTAATTAATCGAAAATGAACCATCTAATTTCAGCTTAAGTATTTGCTTCCAAATTGTGCTTGATAATTATATTGTAATGCAGATCAATGCATTGGGTATATAAGGACGAGTTTTAAGAATAAACTATAGCGTAACGTTTTATGCAAATCCAGCGAAACTTTTGGATCGTTTTACTGATCAGTTCAATCGCGGCCTTTTGGGGTAGTCGGAGCTGGAAACAATTGTTTCGGCAGAACCCGAATCACTAAACAAGGGCTGGGGCACATCAAGGAGTTTTAATGATTCCTAACACTGGCATTATATTAGGTCCTTACCTATGAAATTGGTGTTTTGTATGGATATTTTAGGGAATTCTGTATTTTACATACTAAATTTTTTTCAGTTTTATTCACAACGACAAATCCAAAGATTATAATATTTGGCATCTATCATTGGACAAGCTTCAGTAATATGTGTAATATCACACTTCATAAAAATTATTTATCGTTTTTAAGTGAATGCAAATAAAATAATGTATTCGGGAGGCACTTAAAAAGAGTTGTCTCCGTGTCCAATTTTAACACAATTAAACTTACAACAAATTATCAAAACAAATCAAAAGAGCTCAAAAATATAGTCCATTTTTAGACGAGGTAATTATTTTTTAGGAATACTCTAAATCTTAATAGTTACAGACAAAATACTAAGAGAGAAAAGAAACACCAATTTCATAGGTAAGGACCCAATAAGCGCTAGGCAAGTCTCACACACGCATCGTTGAGTACTTTCGGAACAAACCTCAAGAAAATTATAGAACCTTTTTGCGCACGCAATCAATGGTCAAGATAAGCTGAAGTGAATTTAATTTAACTGTCATTAAGGCATTAAAACAGCGGTAGCCGAGTTGGGAAGACGCACTACTCGTTCGAGAGGTTGTGGGTACGATCCCACTTGTACCACTGAGAAAAAACTAAGTACAGATTACTTATCATAACAGCGTATATCATCACTCCTCTTTCCCCGAAGGTGTAGGCAGATGTATTAACACCCAAACACGCAAGATATATTAAGTACCCGTGTTATGATGGGGAACCTGTTGCCATGCAAAGGGCACATAAAGGGAAAACTATAAAAACTAGGATAATCGAAGATCTGGAGTACCTGGTGACCCTGATTAGAAAACACAAGAGCCCAACGAAACTATTAGAGACCTATACCGCCTTTACAAAAAATATTCAACTTGGTGGGCCGCTTCATTTGATGTCAAAAATCTAAGGTCTGAAGGTATCTGATGAAGAACACTCAGCTCGTCTCAGCTGTATTAGAGATATGGTAATTCCCTTCTACTATTGGTCCCTTGTTGGTCTGGGACACAATAAGAAAATACCAACTGTTTTTCTTGCCTAGCATGTCTTGGGTACTGAGTCTGTGATTGTATAGGCGATGAGCTAGCCATATCATCACTCCTCTTTCCTCGAAGGTGTAGGTAGATGTATTAACACCCAAACACGACAGATATATTAAGTACCCGTGTAATGGTGGGGAGCCTGTTGCCATGCACCGGGCATATTGTGAAGAAAGCGATATAAACAACAAACAGTACTTGTGTACAAAATGTGAATGTTATTATTTTTCGACGATCTCCGTGGTCGAGTGGTCTGTACGCCAGTCTCAAAGCGTCGCCAGAGAGGTTCTGGGTTCGATCCCCGGTGGGGGCAAATGTTTGTGTGATGAATACAGACATTTGTTCTGCAGTCATGAATGTTTCTGATTATTTATAATTTATTTATCTATTAAATATATTTATCTATTAAATATATCTAGTATCCGTCACACAAGCAGCATTAGCTGCTTAAAATGGGGCTAGTTGATAGGTGTGAATGTCTGATGATATTTATTTATTATAATCATACCTATACTTTTCTATATTGGAAGCGTGATGATAATATATCGAGTTATATACTATCTTAAACAATTGTACGCTTTCGCAGAACAATAAATAACAATGTAAGAATTCAATTTCATTTACAAACCGCCGTAACCTTCCAAATTAATCACCAAAGAGTACGTCTATCTCATGTTTATTTAGACGATACGTCCGCGCCTCCGAGACCTTAAGCATAGGTCACATTGGCAGCGGAGGCGGGCGAGAGAGAAAACAAGAACTGCTTCACCTCTTCTTGTACTTTGTCTTACCCCGCGAACTAAAGACCTATATCAGGCTAAGCTACATCAGCGATGCTAACGAAAACATTTTTTTTCCCAATTAATGGACGGCAAGGAGAACTAAGCCCATACAGCCATGTCTTTAGTTTTATAATGTCTTCAGTGGATTACATTGAAATGCAAGTGTAATGCATTTCAATGCTAATACTGAAGACATACAAATACCGAAGACTGGCTGTATGGGCTTTGTTGCCTTAGCCTTTCCAGTATGGGAGAATTTTACCAAAAAAAAATTCAATGCATCTTGAAAGAGTTACGTGCCAAATTATCGATGGTAGACGCAGTTGTGTAACTTCGTCACTCTTTCACGCCACTTTGATGGTTACTTCAATGATCCTCCATATTGCACGTCAACACAAGCACTTATTACACAAAACTACACAGATTTTACGCAACAAGATACACTCCAAAACAATAGATTATTACAATTGAAATAAAAATCATGTCCGCCATAGTTGAATGGCGCCAATAATCCTTTGACGAAACAAATAAAATGGGTGTTATTTAAACGGTCAGCAAAGAAAAATAATTGGTCAGCAAAAATACTAATTAGGCAGCAACTTATGGGCAGCAGATATTTCTAATTTGTCTGGTGCCAAATTGTTTAATATATTATGTTTTGATGACACAAATATTTATTTTATGGGTCATAAAAAAAATAACCTTAAGCTAATATCTATCGGAATACAATTCCTATGAATTGATCCTTGATCCTTCGTTGATCCTTTTCCTAGATTTTATAAATTTCTCGGTAATATATTGCTGCCCTAATAATTATTTTGCAGCCCAAATAATTATATTACTGAGAAAATATTTGTTTCAAGACCAAATGATTTTTCGGCTGACCTTTTTGTTGCTGACCAAATAATTAAACGGCTGCCCATTCTATTACTTCCCCAATAAGAACGACAAACGATACCAGTGATGTCACTTTTTCACCAGCGCTACCAGCATAAAACATTCGATAAGCCCAATTTGACGTCTAAGACCGACAATTGTCGATAAATTCGACAGATAACCCTAAGGAGTGAAAAGGACGGATACTTTTGTCTATCAAATATGGCGGCTATCGAAGTTCTATGCTCGCACTGGTTGATCGCCAATTTCTCGCTTAGCTTGTAATAGTTATCATCGCTATGTTGGCCCGTTCGCCCGCACTAGCAATGTGGCCCTCGCTTTGCGCGATAGGGGTCACTCGTTTATTAGATTAAGGTCCTCAGGGGCACATATATCTAGAACTACCTCTAGCTTCGAACACCGCTATTATTTTAATTGAGCATAAACAAAGGCAGCGAGGTAGCGATTACCAAGTTGGGAAAGACGGCAATCTTAAGGGGTTATTGGATTGTTCTCCGCCGGTACCTCCGAGCTTGAAACTTATGTATATACTAGCTTTTGCACGTGACTTCGTCCACGTAGTTAATTTGACAATTCCTATTGAAGCGAACGTCTTCATCATAATAGCTCCAATCTTTAATTTCAGTTCAATCAGTCAAAAATCTAAGAAGATTTTTAAAAATTTTCATCCCCTATTTTATCATCTTAGGGGTGGAATTTATCAAAATCCTTTCTTAGGGCATGCCTACGTCATAGTAGCTTTATGCATGCGAAATCTCAGCCCGATCGGTTTAAAATTGACAAAGTTTCATACAAACTTTCATCCCCTACTTTATCATCTTGGGAGTAGAATTAATCAAAATCCTTTCTTAGTGGATGCCTACGTCATAACATCTACCTGCATGCCAAATTTCAGCCCAATCCCTCCAGTGGTTCGGGCTGTGAGTTGGTATGTCACTGTCAGTCAGTCAACTTTGAGTTTTATATCTTTATATAGATTATTTATATCGCTTGTCGCTTGTGAAAACTTGCTGAGTTTCTTGCCCGTTCTTCTCAGAACCAGGCCTAGTTAATTAAACGAATGGCTTAGTATTTCTTTTTCTTGATTTTTTGTTGAGGAGCTCGTTGGTGTAGTTGTCAGCACGCTTTGGCTTACGATATCAAAAACAAAGCTACCTTCGCCATGGTCAGGCCGTGGATGGGTGACCAAAACTGTGATCGAATCCTCCATGCTTCGGAAAGCACGTTAAGCCGTTGGTTCCGGATGCTATTGCAACCGTTTCTACCCACCACACCGCATTGGGCCAGCGTGGTGGTGTTACGGCCTTACTTCTCGTGTGTTTGTTTCTATAAGGAAGACCTGTGCCCAGCAGTGGGAAGTATAGGCTGAGGACGATTTTGTAAAATCACCTTCGATCATTCTAAGACACATCCAAAGATATAAACTGAATACACATTTTTGAATTTCAATTGACTATGTCCGGAGCGGACATGAGGACTTAAACATGTCAGGAAAAATATGGTTGTTAACACCTCTACCTACCCCTTCGGGGATAAAAGCGTGATCATATTTTTTTGTTTCTAATTCCGAGCTCCGTGGCCATTTGGAGAACATTAATCATTTTACGTAAACGCTTGGCATGAGTTGTGTGATGACCCCTGTCCGGTTTACGTGGGATATTCTGAACCCCCCATAGAATGACATGATTACATGTTTTATCTGTTTTGTGGTAAATTTTGATGCTTTTGAAAATATTGTATATTATTAATATGATACAAAAGTTTGCCGACTTATAATTTTCAATTATGTTACTTTACGGTATACGAGATAAACGGATCGTGGATCACCCGACGGAAAGTGATATAAAACTTTAATGTCATTTCGACCTAATGGTGGTAGTATTAATGTGTCGCTATCTCTTAGGATTTCTTTCTTCTTTTGATCCTTTGAAATTCATGATTAGTACCTGAGTCAGAGCTATTAAAATCCATACTAATACCTTTTATAAATGTGATAGTAACTCTCTGTCTCGCTTTCACGTCAAAACTACTGAACCAATTTAACCGAAATTTGGTACACAGAAAGTCTAGAGCCTGAGAATGGACATAGCCTACCTTATATCCCGATATTCTCATGGGAACGGGCGCCAAGCGGTTGAATGTTAAAAGATTTAAATAACGCCTCCCAGAAAAATGAAGGACAAATTTACGCCACTATGAACTTTGCTTCTAATAATAGAGTAGGAGTAAATTTTCAATTCCACCAAGATCAATCTCATAAGCCCTACTGTGCTTATCTAATAATTCTTAGAAAGTCTTGTTGATAGCATGCAGAAAGGGAAAAAACAGGAAAATCATCCCAGGTTTGAATCCAGCGGGAGCAAAAACATGTACACGTATTGTATTGAGTGTTATACGAATATTTTAATTTTATAAATAATCTAAGTACATTTTTCTTTCACCTAGTATCTTGCACTTAATATGACAGATATGATAGATAGATCTTTATTTACACAAAAATTCTCCATTCCACACACATGAGGAGTATGGGCCGTAACACCACCACGCTGGCCATAGCGGGTTGGTGGTTAGAAATGGTCACAAATACGACCGGGACCAACGGCTTAACGTGCCTCACGAAGCACGGAGGAGCTCGAGAACACAGAGTCTTGGTCACCCATCCACGGCCTGACCATGGCGAAGGAAGCTTTGTTTTCTATCGAAGCCAAAGCGCACTGACCACTATTTATTTATTTATTTATTGCATCATAATGTACATACAATAGGTTTTATCAGGTAAATTTTGACAACATTATGAACCCTGTTGGGCACTGCAAAACTGACAAATGAAATGAGACGAGGATACTTTCCATTGATAATACTCTTTTTAACATTTATAGGACTTTGGTAGGACTAAATAGACTTTGCATTGATATTTATTATTTGTACATTCAAATTATTTAATTTTTTAAACTTACTATCTATATATATCTATAACTTACTATTTATATCTATACTACGCCACCGAGCTCCTCCCTCCCATCCCACACAAAAATAGAAAAAAAAATACAAATAAAATCAAGAACTAAATTGTGTGTGCTATAGAAGAGTAAAAAGGTCGTAGCCCAGTGACCGGTTTTGTTCATATCTTGATGCGAGCAAAGCACTGATTTTCTGCTACAACCTGAGGGTTTTATATATGGAAAATAGACAATCCAACTATTTGCATTGTATTCAATTGGAAGGGTTTCATCCTGTGTAATGTCAGAAGACAAATGTTCTTTACTTATTTATTGTATCACAAGTACCTATATTCTGTATTGGAACTTCTTCAACGACTCGGAGAAAATCGAGTAATATCACCCTTTAACTGTAACGATATTCTGATAGACATCGATAGGAAACTTATGATTACTTGCAAACTTGGTTATAGTTTAGAAACTTTGCTTATTCTTGCACAATTTTCTTAGGAAACCTAGTTGATTCATAACTGCACTATAGAACTAAACAAAGTGGTTTTACGGTAAAGTTTTGCATGTTGAGAGTTTCGTTAGATAATGAAAGAGAGTATTTTGTACAGTTCTGCAACTATATTTCGTATCTCAGATCTAATTTTGCGCTGGTCGGAAATCTCATGTGGTTGGTTATAGTGGTAAGGACTACAGTATGGGGAAGTAGACAGGTTTTTTAAGGAACTGGTCGGAACTATACTATGTCTATATAAATTTGGCAACGGACGGTGGCGTAATGGTTAGTACACTTTGGTTCGATATCGAAAACAAAGCTACCTTAGCCATGGTTAGGCCTTGGATAGGTGACAAAACTTCGTGATTTTTAACTGCACCGTGCTTGGGAAGGCGCGCGTAACTGTTGGTGCTTGTGCCCAGCAGCAGGACGTATATGGGCTGAGGACAACACGCGTGTGATGCCTTTGGTTCTGCAGGCGTCCATACGCTACCTACCGCCACCGGGTGTTGATTGCGAGATCCGGGTTCAATTCCCCATGGGGAAATAGTTTTTCTGCTCAGCTTGGTTCGTGGAAGGGCGTCTAAGCCCGCCTGGCTAGCTACCACCGTCTTACCTAAAATTGTCGCCATAATAACAATGTTTTAGCATTGTTGTGTTCCGGCAATCAGAGGTAAGATAGCCGTTCCTCAGTTGTCGAGGATTACCTACAGGTGAAGCTCGCTTCCACCTTCGGCCTTATCGTCACTTACCGTCAGGTGAGATGAAGGCTAAGAACTTACCTGTCATATATAAAAAAAAATCCGTGTGAATAAAAAGCATACCTACACATCACTAAATTTCTCAATATACACTTCAATACCACATTAAATGATTAAGGAAATAATTATCTACCGCAATAACCTTCAGTGGTCCGTAATTTAAATTCTTTAATCTCTCAGTTTCTTTGAACGTTTTTCTCAGACGTTAAAATGGCGTGTAATGGATATCGTTTAGCCTTGTCAGAATAAACGTTTTCGTAGCAACATTATGGAAGTGACAGTTCTGACATTATTAGATCGTAATAATTATGATTATGAAGTATCAACGTAATACGGGCTTTGTGCTGTTTTTATTAAAGCTATTTAGAGCGCATTTTAGAGGTGACAATCTTTATTTCTTTCTAATAAGAGTCGTTTACTGTCAGCCGTGTGGTAGCGGCTCATTAAAAGATTACTACAACCCATCTCTTCACTTGGGTGTCTTAAAAGGCGACTAATGGACTTAGAATTGCATAACCATCCAATATTTAAAATGTTCTAAATTCGATTTGTTATTATGGCTGTTTAAAAAGGCTAACTGTTGAGTTTCTTGCGGCACTTCTTCTCAACAGGCCATTCACGTCGAAGTGCTAGTAAGAAAAAAAATAAAGACGTGCAAAAGTATTTCATGTAAATCTAATTGCAGAATAAATGATTTCATTCATTTCATAGCATAGAGCGACGTCGGGCTCACCAGCTGTCACGCTGAGTGCAGTCACAGCATGGTGAAGCGCGGACTATGGCAATGGATTGTTTTTACGGTGCTTTTGCCTAGTCTATGACTAACCGTTAGGGGATAAGAGTCGTGATTATATGTATGTATGTAAGTATGTTAATCTTTGTAAATTATATAAAAATTAAAATGATTCTGCTGTGACAATCACGTTAGCAAGAGCATTTCATTTTGATAATTATTATACATAGCTACTACGAATACAACCAATAACGAACGAAGATATACTCTTCTTAGATTTCCATTCGATTTACGAGTAACATAAGTAAAACGTTCTTTTAACAAAGAAAATATCGTTTTACCCTCTCGTGGCACCGCAGTAAATTATGTTTTCTAGGTGCTTGATGCTACTTCTCCAAGGAAAGCTATTACCGCACAGAGTAACGAAATGCAGAGGCTTAACTGTGAATGAAGTGATTTTTTAATATTGAAATATTGATTTTTATATTTTTTTTATTGATTTGTATACTGGATACCTCAAAAATGATTGCATTCAAGAAATTGCATATATCGATAATGCCACGTATATTGCAATTGGAAAGCGGCAAGACACTGAGACAGTTTTTATAATTCGTCCCATTGCTGCGCACAGGCCTTCCTCGTGGAAGAACACACGAGGATCATAGGTCATAACACCACCATGCCGGTTGCCCCCAATGCGGGTCGACGGGTAGAAACGATTGCCAACGGCTTAACGTGCCTTCCGAAGCACGCGAGAGTTCGAGATCAGAATGTTTTGGTCAGCTATCTATGGCCTTATCATTGCGAAGGTAGCTTGTTTTCGAAATCGAAAGCCAAAGCGTACTATTACAGCATCGAGCTCCTCTCTTGTCCTTATCATTACATAACATATCATATCATCACGCCTCGTTACCCGAAGTGGTAGGCAGAGGTGTTAACGCCCACATTTCGCCAGATATGTTAGGTCTCTATATAACAGGTGGCGAGCCTGTTGCCATGCACCGGGCACAATGTGAGGCAAGCAATATTCACAATTAACTGTACATTAGTTTTATTAAAACTCAGTGCTCCAAGCCCCGTCCGTCCCAACTCGGCTACCGCTGCCTTATTACATCCAGCATTATACTGTGTGAGTCTATCCATTGCTGAAAAAAAACGGTTTGAAATATTAAAACCCACTACAGATAGAGCATACACAATAGCGTTTTTATTACATTTTTTTTATTACATGTTCAAGCTTTTACCACTGCACTTCCCTATACTGTGTCAGTAGTGTGTTCGCAATTTTATTTTTATTTTCATTACTTGCCCAGTGTGAATTTGTCGCGTTAGCTGGGTGATAAAGCGTTGTTGGACGATGTCACAAGTATTTCATTGTCGCAAGAATGTTAGCGTGGTATGAAATAAAAGCTTCTACCTCTTTTAACTAAGCTTTGTAAGCACAGGATGCTACAGTCATTTAATTCTCGCTTGTAGCACGTAATCTTAAAACACGTAGTTTATGTAAGTCTGTGTCTGATTTTAAAATCGGTCTTACATTATAAAGAGAGGGTTCTTGTCACAAAATTGGCATTCATCATTCAGTCAAAAGATATCAAAGACCCTGATCGGAGATCTCTACTGATAGATTTTTGATATTATGCGTTTTTGCATCTAATTTGATTAGGCGCATTAGAACAGATAGCATCTTCCTGGCTTCCATTATGATTGGTCATGTCCAGTTTGAAGGGCTGCTTTAGTGGAACCAGGGACACTGCCACGGATGAACTCGTGGGTTATATAGAGATATAGTTTTTGCATCTTATGATGGCGAGTAGTTTGCTCTTAACGCCTCAAGATAGAGTCTAAAATCGAATAATATAGTCGCCTTCGTGAATTGTAATATCTTTAGAAATAAATAGAGCATTAATCAAATGACTTATGAGTCCGCCTGCCACGAGTAGTCACGACCATTTGTCTTGGAAACTATGTATTTCCACGACCTCCTTTGTCAGGTCGGTAAATAGAAAACAGGTGTGAAGTATTAACGTAGCTTTAGAAACTGCAAAGGGTACAAAATAAAATTACTGTTCTTCTAGTAGTACTAATATCGTAAGCGACTCTTTCATTATTCTCTGTCGTCAGCAGAAATATCTATAATTCAATTATATCCAACATGGTTGGCCGACAGACTTTTTAAATATGAATGTATAACCAAGAATGCATATTATCATGATAGCTATAATTATAAGAGCATCTGCGAATGCAAGTTCTATAGAAACCACAGCGTTCGTTGCCAATCTGCAACATAAGATATTAATCTCAGTACCCAGAAGTATTCCTGACATTATTGCGAGCGGCAAATCAGTAAAATAATTCGCCATTCAAGTGACTTTTATCCCACCGAGTCTGTTAAATGTAATAGTGATATACTGGACAGTGTCGCCGTAAAATAGATTTTGATAATTTCTGATTGTATCGAAATAGTGTCGGGATACTCAGCATCCAAGTGGTATGTTGACAGTATCGAAATAGCATACTGAATTATTTCAGATTCTACAATCTAGAAAATTACACATTACTTCAACGTAGCTTATTGTCCTTACTCGTTACTGATTCCAGTGAAACATAATCGTTTAAATCAAATAAATGTTTATTTATGAATTACCTTCTCGGTAATTCAATCTGTATTGACCTCGACCTTAACTGAAGTTAACAATTCTGTTTCCCTGGTCTCCAGAGAGTTATAGATCACAATTGTTCCTATTTTATTTTCATTATCGAAAAATACATGGTCGACTTTTGTATTACAATGGTTTTCTAATGAGCTATTTTCACCAATACTATTCTGTCTGATACAAATACGTTCCTACGTAGAAGCGGGAGAGTTCGGAAACAACGCAAGACAAGTGTCATACTATGAGTCCTATCATATAGCAAACGTTGGTCGTGAGTCAAAATTTAAATGAATTGATGGATACTGTCCTATACAAAGATTTTTAACACTTTCAATATAATTAGGTTTTAAGCTGTTATTTGGGGTGTTATTGTTTTGTTTTAGGGGTTGTTTAATGTGGTTGGTAACACCTCTGCCTATCCCTTCGGGGAAAAGGGCGTAATGATATGTATGTATGTTTTTATCTGGAAAAAAAATCAGCGAGAATAGATTCTTCACAATATGATATTTTCGTCCTTATTTGTTCATATAAACGTATACCGAATAATAATGAAATGTAGGCTAATAATATTACCAAGAAAGAATGATGAGTCACATTAATTTCAGAAAAACACGATTTAAAACATCAGCCGAATAAAAGAACCCAATTTATCAAAATAATAAGAACCGTTTTGTTGTAAAAATTCCGATGGTGGTGGACCTAAAACGAAATACGATCTTGAGAATCGAGGTTATGAACTTGAGATCCCAATAAAAAATATTTTGGCACAAAAGTGGACTGTTAACAGATCAAATTAGATTTCAGAATAGTCCTTATGTTATTTGTGTTCAGTTTTATACTGTTATACATTATCGTTTGTCCACTAGATTGTGTCACAAACTGAATCAAAGTTCTAGAGTCAAAGTATTCAGAGACAAAATGTCATTTTGAACTGTATACTTTAAATTTCTTTTAAGTAATTGCTGAGAACTTGAAATCTTAATGACAAATAAATAGTTACTTGCCGTGACCTCGAGGCGGAGTAAATGTGTCTAAGTATTTGCATAGTTTTGAAGCAGAATTTTCCGGTGGAGATAGAAATGAGTAGCGTACGACAAAGTCTCCGGTTGTTGAAGAATGTTGAAGAGCTTCTTCCTTAAACAAACTGTTACTACTAATAGTCCTTGGGTCAAAGATTCTTCAACAGAAGTAACTTTAGTAACGACAAAAATTGATGTGACATACATATTGATACTCAATGCCGACTGAACATCTTTTAATTGGTACTATGTTGTGCCCATTATTCGAAATAAAGATGTTTATCTTTATGCAAATAAACGAATCTTTATCTTTAGAAGACAAATTAAGTGCTGATATAAATATAATATAATATTTTTTTATGACATCAAAGGCAAAATACCACACGCATTGTCTTACTAGTTAGATTTACCATTTATACGTACAGGGTCTGTAGAGGACGCAATTTCGTATAGCCTGACTAGTTTTAGTTGGATATAATACAGAGATGTTCACATCAAAAAGATTAAGAGACTACTTTGGAAAGCAAAACCGATATGTAAAACAAATCTACAAGGATAGGCATCTATATTATTGCTTTGCATGAATCTTGATTCGTGAAGTATTTTGCAAATAGTGTCGTTAATAATTTATAAAGGTTACGAACGAAACTAGTTAATAATTTTCTGATCATCCCTCAAGAACTTGGCTCATTTGAACTTTGAATCATCCAGTTCTGAAACTAATAAAGAACAAAATCGGCTTCTTTAATTTAATAGGAATTCGTTCTACTTTACCTTATGCCTTATCGAGTTAGGTAACAAGGCTCTAAACCGGGTTTATTACGGCGGTCATTGTCGTTACTGTTTACGATGGAGGTACTTCTATGATCCCCCAGGGATCGAACCCAGTACCTCCCGGTTATGGTAACGATCGAAGAGACTGTCGTATTGTTTTAATGAACTTCGTAGACAAAATAGACGTTATACTTAGTTGCTAGTCTGAATTGATACTTGAAACTATGGTGGGAACGCTCAAACTGTTTTCGTTCCTATGAACAGTTATGTACAAAAATATGTATACATTTTTGACATTAAATGACATAATAGAAGCGTATAAAGACTGTCACCTGCCAAATGTGTAAATTTTTGTGCGTGATTGGACACAAAATCAGCAGATATTAATGTACTTGAAATTTTGCAAATGAGTACACCTACTAGAAAAATAAAAACCAAAATTTCAAAATTTTTGCTCCTACAAAATCCTATCAGAGTAAAATGTCACTTTATGTCTTTTCGAACGTTGTGCTTCGCTCTCTAATCAAGGTTTCTTGTATGTAGAACACCTACAAACTTCCGGGGAATGTTTGTGAAATCCTGCAATTGAAAAGGGATGGGAGCCAATAAAGCTATCCGGGGCAAATTCAAAACCCTCGCCCGATCCACAGCGTCTGTTCGCTTCATCAAACCCAGTCTGACCGCTAAAATAGAAATCAAAGAAATGTAGTGGATTCTATGGCTATTTTAGGGGGTCCAAATGCGCTCAAAGAAAACCACCCCGTTTAAGCAATTGGCAGCGAGGATAAAGAGTAAAGTAAATGCAATGCATTTTCTGGCTTCTTTCCTATTACTACTAAACCAAGTATGGCAACAAGAAATTTTACACTTTACTTTCAAAACTCGCTCGTGAGTATGCTTTGGTTTCTGTATTGGAATGAAAGCAATGTTCTCTGTAGTTGGATATTATGTGACAAGACTTTGTGATCTTGCAACGATCGCTACCCATCAATTTGCATTCGGCGTGCTGATACGGCCATTTAGTAACTCGTCATATATTTCTATATGTAAAAGGACCATGTGCTCAGCAGTGGTCCGTATGAGGCTGGAGACGACAGTGTGTGTGAGAACAGTTTGGTAAACAACTCTATTACAATATACTTTTATAACCACTGGGTCCGTAAAAAGATTTTGATAATCGCTATCAAACTGAATATATAAGTGATTTGACGCCAGTTTTCGTCATTGAAGTAATATGCACTGTTTTTTTTGAACGGTCTGAAAGTTATCAAAAGTCACATTCAATATTCCATTGAGCGATTTTGGAAAAGGGTCTTGTCGTTCTTTGGCTTACCCAACTTTTTGACTAGTATAGCTGTTTTTGCCTAACCCATTAGGCTTATAAGCATAACGATATGTGCTGTAATACTAGAAAACATATAAAACATTGGAAATTTAAATCGAGACGTCAGAGTCTAAATTTAGTGATTTTTTGACATTTCAGCCATAGTGAAATTGACAAAAACTGACAGATTTGACTTTTAAGCTAGGTTTAAAATTTCCTGCAAGTTGGCCTATAACGTATTAAACTAAAAACATGTGGTCGATTTTTTTATAGAAGATGTTATCGATTCCGAAACTTATGAATTCTAGTTCATCATCATTATCCTGCCCTTTTCCCAATTTCATTTGGGGTCGGCGCAACGAGTCTTTCTCCTCCACTCTCCCCTATCACACGCCATATCAACATTCACGCCCATTTTAGCCATGTCCTCATTCACACAATCTATCCATCTCTTCTTTAATCTTCCTCTCCCTGCATTACCATCCACTCTCATATTCATAACTCTTCTCGTTACATGCTCATTCTCTCTCCTCAAAACATGTCCACACCACGACAGCCGCTTTTCTCTCAACTTCTCTATCACCGGAGCAACTTTCAAGCATCCCCTGATATACTTAAGAATTCTAGTTATTTAGTCCAATAAACACTCATATGAATACTTTAAAAATTTCTCAACGCGCTTTGAAACCACGGATCGGGCATATAAATTCCAGAAAGGAATTTCCCTCCGGATCAATCAGACGTATTCTTCACAGATGGTGTCTGGTTGTAAAAATATTCGATTTATGGAACTACATATTTGATTTTCCTCACAAAATAAAATATCAACGACGAAATATCCACATGAAATTTATGAGGCACGGCAGAACAAATTGAATAAACATGTTTTGATCAAACATCGCTATGACCCCGGAGATTTCTGGTGGTGTAAGAGAAATCAATAAGAGAAGTACTGCAAGAAATTGTAATGTCTTCTTAGGTGAAAATTTCCAGTGGCTTTAGATTTTTATGCTAAGCGATCATTCGTCTAGTGTCGAATTAATCTTTTTACTAGCAGTATCTAATTCGTGTTTGCGTCCATGCACACACGCAAAAATACATTAGCAATTTTGGTATGTTCTGCACCTTATGCAAGTGCATGAGCTGATATAATGATTATTATCCTTAGACTTCTTTTCGTTTTATTTATCTACTAAATAATTTATTGTGCAGATAAAATATATGTAAAATTTATAAAAATGATCAAAGGAATACAATCTACAGTACTGTCCCAGCCCCTAACTCCTTTTACACTTTTTTATTTTCATTATTAGTGCATTTTCTTTTTGTTATTTGTGGCGAGTGAATACAGATATTTAGCTTCTTTTGATGTTTTTACTCTTTATACACAAATGGACATCACATTTCAGAATGTGAACGAATGTAATCACATATAATTCTGCTTAATATGAACTTTATCCCCACGGCTTAAGGCTTATTAGTCAGCAAGCGAAAATTACACATAAAAGCTGTTCAGAGCGATCGCCTTTACTCTAGGTATTCTTCAAAAGAATTTCTTTGCTACATACAGTATTTTTATTGGCTATCCCATTATTAGTGTTCTAAGCCGATGCCCCTGGCAGACTCAAATTAATCCCTTAATTGGATCACGTACAACCCAGCTTTACCTTGTTGGGCAAAATTAGGAGGACACAGTAAATCTTAGGTCTGTCCTGTTTTTATTTAATCTGATTTCTAACTCGTTCTAGAGTAGGACGTGATGTATAAAGTTCGTGTTTTATTGTCAATAAATTCATGTTTGCTTCATCTTTTTATCTAAAATCGTTATTTACTAGAAACATTTTGAAGGTGACCGAAAATTGGTTGTTAACATTTCTATTAAATTTGTGTGAAATTTTAATGTTAATAATTCTTTATTTTTTGCGTAAATGAATATTAAAATTATAACACATTTTTATAAGCACAAAATTTGCTAAAGCGTAAATTTGCTAAAAGTTCAAAGAGTAATTTGTAAAAAAATAAATTCAACGGATTCAATATAAAAATCGAATTAATTTTCTCGTAAGCTGGGTCTAAAAGTTCACCTATAATATTTATGTCTGAATTAACACTAGGCCGTTCCTTTGAGCCAAATTTCGAAATTAAAAGCTAGTCTACGTGGAATGAAATAAAAATCACTTTAAGAATATGCAAATCACTCTTTAAACATTTTGATGAAATACTTTTTTTGGAAGAGAAAAGAACTTTTCTGGTTCTTGCCCTGTTTTGCAGCTTAACAAAATATTCAGGGTGTTGCCAAAATAATGTATATCACGCAAAGAATACGAAATCGGAATAGAAAATGACCACGATATTAACATAAAGATTTGTCAAGCTTACATTTTAGCAAAAAAGGTGGTTCAAAATAAGCAGAAACGAAATGCTACAGTTTTATTCTGACCGTATCTACTGATGGGAATAGCCACTAAAATTCTCCGATATACCCATGAGGACAGACTTACAAAAGCTGATATTAAACATAATATTGGTGTATTAGTATACACCAATATTAAACTGATGTGTTCAGCTGTTGTCAAATTAGTCCGACAATGGACCATTAAGGACTTTAAAGTCTCTAACTTTAAACGCCTATGACATATCCGCTCTTATACCCTAGTATAAATAAATTAACATTGACCGTTTTTGATCAAGGTACAAATTAAATTAGTTAGTTTAGGTAGTAAGAAAATGCGTGCTAACATTATTAAGATGACTAGTGAACATTTACCAAATAACCCCGAAAATAATTTCTGTACCTGAATGTTAATATCAGCTTTTCATCAACTCGATACGTATAAAAAGAGTGTTGGTCAAAAAAGAATACTAAAGACAGTAACATAAGATTCAAATCATTTATTCATAAAAAAGTTAAAAGTGCTGTTTTCACACGCACTCCTAAAGAGAATTTAGTATCTTACAAGGATTCTTATGATAATAAAGTCGAAAAAAACTACTCAAAGGCTTTTCATATAAAGTCGAGTGCTAGCTTCAAATTGGGACATTATGTAGATGATTTGGATAGTTATTACTTTATCCATGCTAGTGTATTTAAATTTATTCATTACTCTTTCATTAATACAGCTTCGATTCGTTTGGCTTTAAGTGAGATACTTTTGATCCTCACACTCTTTCGTAATTCAGTAGACCCACTAAGTAGTTCTGTTTGAATCCGGTTTTTTGAATCTTTCGTTTTAAACATTCCATTATATTGTGTATGTATTATTGTTTTAATAGGACTTTCAGTAATTGACCTTAGCATAATGATGCAATAACCACTTTGGACCAGCGTATTTAAGATTCAAAATTCTCAGATCTCTTCTGGCATCTTTGGTCATGGTTCTTTTAACTTCCATTCTCTTATGACTGTTTCCGTGACTGGCTTCCATCTTCCTCATCATCGTGACTAATAAATGTTGGCTTACGCTTTTACGTTCTCAAGAGTATTGAATAAATTATTTGAGTTTGAAAGCTTTAATCTTAAATCTTGGACTTAAATGAGCAACATATGAAAATTTTAAGTACGTTGTTTTTTTCAAATTTTGTTTGTGATTATATCCTATAGATAGTAGTACTACTATTTTCAGTACATTTTTTTGTGATTCATCCCATTCTGACCGTTTTCGGCTACAGCGACTGGCTACTGCGATTGAGAGCTGCGTCGGTGTGCTCTCAGTTGACTGACACACCCGATTTTTGTAGCGCATGTACGACCACATATGCTACAAGTCAGTACCCCTCCGACATATAATTATATATATAATTATAATGTATGGCCGCGGGTGGTCGGGCCTTGAGCTTTTTGTGATTACTAGAACATCAAAGAGATCATCAATTGAAAGCTATTCACTGTCTGGTAATTAAGCTATTTATTTCTTTAGAAATAAATAATTAAAATGATTTCGCACGTTCGTAGCTTAATGCGCGGGAGCGCCACCCATTTGCAGAATCACCCTAGAAAGGTACGATAAGGGTATGAATGAAATAAAAGGATGTGTCTAATACGCGGAATTAATAGAATTGATTGATAGGTTGACATTTAAGAAAAGAAAAGATGCTAAGACGAGCAAATCAAATCAAATCAAATCAAATCAAATCAAAAATAATTTTATTTCATAGGCCAAGTTCGGCACTTAAAATCGTCAACATTTAACATTATTATGCATTTTACAAATAAATAGTTTATTATGAATTATTTTAAAATTGCAGTATTAAATTAAACTATTGTATTAAACTTCATTACCGCGAGCGCTTGTAACAAGTACATCCACAGGACAGTACAAGTACTTCGTTGACTGTAGTTATAATCGATACAAGCGGCCGGATTCCGAGAGTAAGGCTTTTCATGAGAAGAACCCGGCAAGAAACTCATGAGCCACTTTTTTAAATAGCCAATCATAAACAATTTTTAAACATAACAAGCTACATAACAAGTCGCGTTACGAGCGATAGCATGTCTCCAACAAGACGGAGGGCTTGTTGAACAAATTTTAGAATGATAATCATACCTACTTGAGTAATATTTTATGAAAATTAATTTAATATAATTTTCCTATGGTTTATTTTACTTTTTTCTTGCTATTTTTGTCAGACGGGTTTCTATAAGGGGCATAATTAAAGTGTTTCAAGAACTTCTAAAGTATTTAACTAAGAGCTTTACTTTGAACGTTAATTTGAACAACATATTGTTTTCTATTAAAAAATAATAATAAAAAACATATGTAAAGGACCTACATTTCTCAGAAAACACAGATTACAAAAAAAAACGTTTTTCGTAAAATTTTCGGTTTATTAATTATTTTTAGTATTTTCTTCTTAAGTTACTTCAATATTTTTTAAATGATCATATTACCTGCATTTCCAACTGTCAAATAAGACCTTAAATGTTTGTAACACCTCCACATGACTTCACATTACGAATTTGCCACCGACGCCCGCACCTTATTACCAAAAAAAAATTAATTTGGTGCCATTTTATGAAATTTTATTAAATAACACTTTAAATGCGTGATTTGTGGATAAAATAGACCAAACTTTTTTACATTTAAAGCTCCGACATCGGTACCTAAGCACACTGTATAATTAAACAAATTAAATCTTAAAGCGATTGACAATTATATAGAGGAGAACAGGCAAGAAACTCATCGAGTTAAAAGACTGAATTTCCGAATGTTCTTCTAAGAACAAGTCCTCCTGGCAACTACCTAATTAACGGTTGGGGTAGTTTATACGTTCGCAAGTGTATTGTAAAATACCTGGGCTACTTATTTATATACATTATTTTGATTTTGACTTCTTGACTAAGTGGCAACTTTCATGTCTGTCAACACTGTTCAATAGAGGTGTCTGTGTAGGTTCGTATAGTGGTAGGTGATGTGCTAGCATTTAATATTAGATATCTACAAATTGTATCCATATGAATGTCTATTATCAAATGACTTGTCTTGAAATCTGCAAATGTCTCGCATCTATTTGCGAATTGAAACCATAATCGACAACTGTCAACATTTTTGAAACGTATTTCAGTGAATATTGCTTCGAATTCAGCTTTGATTTTAACAAATAATAAATGTGTCAGTAGTTTTGGCAATTCCGTGAAATTCTACGCTAAGCCCTAAAGACCTTGAAAATGAATAGATAAAGTAAGAGATAAAAATATCAACGCCATTAGCGAATACACTTTAAGCTTAAATATAGCTTTATACTTTAGCACGACTCAAGAGTTAAGGCTACAAATTCAACTGATGATAAATGACAATCCTATCTCCTTCAACCGACTACGACAAACAGTACTCAACAAACATAAGAGCACAAATAACATTCCAATGTAAGCTTTAGGTGGTAGGAAACAAAGATACGGTTCCTGTAGCAGCTTCTCCAGCGAGACAAATAATTGTTGGTCCATCTAATCCGCTCGGAGTTTTCTTGTTTGTATGCCAAGGACGCACATTCAATTTTCTCCATTTGGGCAATCAGTAAATAATAGGTTCGTTTACTCTTCCTCATTGTTTGTATTCAAATGTAAATGAGCAGCTTATATTATTAACTTATGATGTAACGTAGTATCGTATCCAGTTGTTTTTTAAGCAAATAGGCAGGCTGCTCACTTAGAGCGCTTTGACTCTTTGAAATCTTTATTGTTTGACTTTATGGTAAGTGATCGCATAGAATAGAGTATTGTCAACCCGTCAGAATTTGATAACTTACACTCTTTAAACACAAAATACAGCTCCTTATGCATTTGACAAATTAATGCTTTTAACTAATTAACTATCACCCGTATTCATATACTCTATTTAAGTTTTAGGCAATTGTTTAACCATTGTAAATCAGGTGCTTGAAACTCAAATAGCGTTAATAAATAAGAAGCTATAAAATATGTATACACTTCAATCAAGGCTTCAAATGTTATTATTCATAAAACGTTTTAATTACTGCTTTATGCACCTTAAAACTATCACTTTATAACCCGTTTAATAAAAATATAATAATATTGTCTGTAGAACAGTAAAATAACAGCGGACTATTTTATTAGTCGCCCATTTTATTATTTAGCAAACTTTTTCTGAGGTTGATTAATTTGACATCAAAGTCATATTTTAAACATTTTGTAGCGTTAAATCGGGTTTGTTGAAGTCATATTCTTTTAAAAATCGATCAAAGTCTTGCTTAAAACTTAAATAGCACTTATAAATTTTACGATTTGGTCACAACACCCAGTAAATGACTAGATACATGTATTTTCCGTCAATGCGAAACAGAATTGAAAGAATTATTTGAGTTCGAATGCTTAGATTTTACTCGGTAAACTTGTTCAAAATGAGCAATTTGTGGGAATTTCAAGTACTTGGTGTTATTTATTAAATTCTCTTTCGTCAGTGATAATAAATAGCCGTGTAACTTTTTTTATAATTAATTCTTTCTGAAACATCAAAGAAATTACCAATTTACTTGTGCTTTGCGTAAAAATAAACACGATCATGATACTAACCAGATGATTCAGTAAGGAGTTTCTGTAATGCTCTACTGAGTAAGAACACAAAAATAGTGTATTGAGTTCTGCACCACTAGTACTATCGGAATCATGGGTAAATGGCAAAATAAATAGAGGACCAGCTCAAGAAAACCGTAGCAACATTCAAAGCTTCAAATATCGAAATGTGACTATATATCTACAATAATATAAATTTTATTGGCAGCCAGACATTATTTAGTACCGATCGGGATTCAGCAGTAGCTTTGAATATAATTAAAATGATCACAAGATGCTGTTGTATAAGTTCCCTTTACAATAATGTAAATAATGTTGACCTTTTGATATGTATTTTTAATTCATAGTAAGGAGGTATTTTTGACAGATGAATTAAAAATTTTCTGAACAAGTTCAGAGTATACAAACCCCATTAATTCCTCTGTATTAGGTTTATTCTAATAGGACTAAACTGAAAACAATATACCACTTAAACCAAATGTCTATCTTATTCAAAGTGACGAGCAAGAGAGAGAAAAAGCAAACCTACATTGTAATGAATAATTTAGCGTTTCAACCTTGAGACACGAGTTATACGTCCTGCCGCGGGTACACGAGAATGCTCCAACGAAAATATTCCAAAACGAAGACAAAATAATTCATCATTGCCACCTTTCTTTTGAGCGGTTCTGTTTGGCTATAGCTTGTATGTTACTGGGGAGGCAAACCTACATCAATCTTATTATAGTAGGGGTCGAGGATTTGGAGATTTTAACCAGAGGAAAAAATCACTTAATTTCAAATGGGAACGGTATGTAATGTGACGGGAGTGTAGATGAAGGAATAAAATTTAAAGGGAGTACAAAATGGGAAGGAAATGCGCACAATGATGAAACTCAAAAAAATTTATCTTGTAGTTTGTGTAGCGGCAAAAAATGTATCACTCGTTCAATTTGATCGAAATTTTCAATTCTTCTATCTTTTTGGGGCTGTGTTTAAATCATTAGCTGTGAATTCCTATATAATTAAGCACTAATAAGTAGGTTCAGCCTCTAGTGTAGGTTATCATTGTAAAAATCCCAACATTTTTGGTTGCGTTCAAAATGTAAATTTCTATGGGAATGAGCGGAAAGTAGTTGAAATCACGTTTCCCACAGAAATTGAAATTCTTAACGCAAGTAAAAATGTTGAGTTACAATGAAAATTTATACTCGGGTTACCGGGGTACAAATCTCTTTTGCTGTTTTTAGAAACCAAAACGTCAACTGCTACAGTGAAGCAGCAAGCTCTAACGGACCTTATAGAACGCTATTTATAATACAAGTTATTGTTTCCAGTAATTCTATTAGTTCCTAGGTGAAAGTCGTCTAGAGATAATGAAATAAGAGTCAGAGAAGGACCTAACTAGACAAACATAAGAGTTAATTTCTGGGCCACGAAACGTACGCCGAACGGCATAATAAGGTTACAAATTGTATAATCAACGCCAAAATAGAATAACACCTAGTGTTCTCGCCTAATTCGATTAAGAACAGTGACATTAATCAAATTGGCTTAACCCCTGAATTGGTCCAATACAGCGTCTAATGACCTTATTCTCTCTACGGATTATCACGTCTTCCGAAATTAGATTAAGGTTTTTGTCACTTAAGAAAACGATGTATTTTCATCAAGTTCTATTGACAACTTATGAATGTCTTTCGTTGTACCAACAAAATTATTTTATCGATGATAACATGCTTTATGATAAGTACTTTTTCGGTATATAATTTCATTTTCGTCTGTTCTGATTTATCAATTTCTTGATTGTCGTCCATATTATCGTATTTGTAACACGTAGGTTAGTATTTGACATTTTTGAGATGGGATAAAAATTTCATTATTACGAAACATTCATCAATACTTTTGTTCCAACAAAATTAAATATTAACGAAGCTTTGTTATGAAAGGTCATCTGTCTTGGGTAATAATGGTTAATGAAATCATATTATTTTTAATGATATTATCACAATCAGAACACATTTTTCGAAAAAATACGAAGTAATGTTTTGTTTTTTTATTATTGTGAATCAAAAAAACAGCTAGATCATTCAATACGCACTAATTTGACCAACCAAGGTACAAGGCTATTGTCTGATAGTCTAAATAAGGTTTATTCAGTGGTTTGGTTCACAAATTATTTATAATTATTTACCATAAGCCGTTGGTCCCGGTCGCATTTGTGAGCGTTTCTACCCACTAACCCGCATTGGGCCAGCGTGGTGGTGTTACGGCCCATACTCCTCATGTGTTTCTCCATGAGGAAGGCCTGTCCAGTGGGACGTATATAGGCTGATGACGAAATTTGGTGTACATTGGCGGCCTTAATGCCAAAGGCATTTTCTACCATTCGACCATTGGGTGGTACAGAAAAAAAAGTAAATTCACTAAGATTTCACAAAAAAGAATAAAAAAAAAATTTCAACATGAATATAATATAATATTGAATATTTAATAATCTATATATACTTAATTAGTTGTACCGTATCATTTTTCATTTTTAATACGACATTACCGAGTATCTTTCCATTAACTCATCATCAATGAGGTTTGTAGACACTGTGATAGACACAGAAGGAAATCAATTTTGTCTCGTCTAAAACAGGATTAGTGTCGGTCCAGGAGCTGCCGTCCTTGCAAACTGTGTATTGTACCAGAAGTTTTTAATGTATTATCAAGTGCATTAAAGAGTAATATTATTATATATTATTATCAAATAAGCTATTTTCGTACGGTTACTCCTAGAATGGGTGAATACAATGTGTTTTTTAAGTTTTATTCAAACTCAGTGGTACAGGCGGTAGGATCGAACTCACGGCTCCCGCAGCCTCCGCGAACGAGTAGGGCCCCGTCCGTCCCAACTCGGCTACCGTCTATCTAAGCAAAATACAATAATATACATCTAATACACGAATTGGTATATCTGGGATATTTTCGATTTTCACTAGATCACAGCATTCTCTGATCACAAAATTCACGGAACGATCCTTCGTTCTATGAATTTAAAATTAATTTACTTGGCGTAGACTGGATCAAATATTATTCTCCCCGCTATATTGATGCTTGAACTATCCTCCAAGTGGCTCGCTCGCGTCTCCTGGAACTCTTAACTGGATGGGACAAAATTAAATATAAATTTGTTCCAGGAGCGGAATTATTCCAATAATTACAATACTATACTGGAAGAATTTTTTATAAATAAACATCCTTTTTATAGACGATAAATTGTAGTATTCAAAATATTTTTGAAAGACATTAGTAAATAATAAATATCTTTAAAAATTCATACCTATCTGACGACCTCCGTGGTCGAGTAGTCTTTGCGCTAGTCTCAAGGCTCTGGGTTCGATCCCCGGTGGGGGCAAATGTTTGGGTGATGAATTTTCAGGCATTGGTTCTCCAGTCTTGGATGTTTATATATATTTATATATATTCAGGATATTTATATGTATTTATCTATTAAATATATTTATCTGTCGTCTAGTGATAGGTGTGAATGTCTAAAGATATTTATTATTTATTTATTTATTATCAACTAGCCCCATTTTAAGCAAGCTGCTTGTGTTACCGATACTAGATGACGGATGGCGACGCCTTCAGACCGGCATACAGACCACTCGACGACGGAGGTCGTCGTCGTTAATACATTAACGACGACGACCTCGTTTCTATATTTGTATGACACTCACTTTTAAGTGATTACTGATTGTAAATATGGTGAGTTACAAATATGTATTTTCTAAACTTCATACTGCAATAATAATTTGCATTCAAAGAATTCTTGACTCTAAAAACCAAGTCCAATCTAAAGGAAATGCAATAACCATAATTGGAGTTCTCAAAAGATTTGTTACAGTAATATAGTTTTACAACAATGAAAATTTTTCTTCTGGTCTTATCTCGCCTACAATTGAAAACTCAGCTCTTTTACAAGTAAGGGGGGTAGTTACCGTAAATTTTACTGGGCTGAGAGTCCCGGCTGACGTTTGTTATAGCCTGACTGGACTTTGGCCAAATCTGGCTAGAGCAGTGACCCCGTTCGACTGTCAATGTTTAAAGTCGTATATTTGAGGGCAGTCCATTTTTTATGTAAATGCGCGAATACAGATACTCCTATGAATATAACGCATTGCGTATTTCTTTGACATTAATAAGTGAAAGATGATACACGCTATAAAATGATGCACTAGAATTGTAATGTGATTGCATTAGATTTTATTATCATCAAATATCAAATGAGCTGTTTATTTTGTGTTACATTAAGGTTACACTTAAACTTCTGATTTTAAATAGTCAACCCAAACTACTTAGTCAATCATCAATAACTTCACTGATGATTGAATATTCCAGTCTCACATTTTCTCAATTCTATACACAATAAATCGGTATTAATGTAGCGGGAGCTTTATATTTCATTTGCAGTTCACTTTGTTACTCGAGCTGTCCGCAGCTTCTAACCTGTACACTGTACAGCTCAACGTTTCACCCAATTAGAAGCCAGCGTTTGATTAGTGATGTGCCCAGGGGAAATAACCTAGTATTCTTAGTATTTTTCCACTGGTAGAACCTGTACTTTTTGCAACTTTATTGTTCGTTTAGAATTATCGTAAATTCTAGTAGTTTGTGTTTCTCATAGTTTCGAGATATTTATTTATAATGGTTTATTAAATTTTAACATCGGGAACTAAAAAAATGCAGACTCTAAGAACGAGGTGTGATATAGCACTACCCTGCCTAAGAATACAATAGATATAAAGGTATTGGATAAATCATACAAAAGAGTAATATTAATTATTTTTACACATTGTATTTGTTTATTCATAATGGCTACAGTTCTGCTAATTGTGTTACCTACTTATGCAAATGACATTGATTCAATTCGAAAGTTCATTAGAAATTAAATGAGTACATTTATTATGTAACGTGGCACTAATCGAAGCACTATCAGGCGCATCACTAAATCGAACTATTCGCACCAAATGAGGTTAATCTTTTATTGACTCTATAAATCCTTATCAAATTGACTGCCTATTTCGTTGGGATCGTTCGATGCTAGAATTTACGGTGATTTAAACGAATCTTGACACAAATTCTACTTTGAACTTTCATTTGAAGATAGCTGATCTAAAGGGAGCTGAACTAATAGATTTATGGCCTGTTGAGACAATAACATTAGCACCTTTTGAAATAAATATTAATTTTTAGAGAATAAAGTGTTTTTATACTTTCAGTATGATATTAAGTTTCTTAACACGTTTTAAAACACTAACACGTCGTTCACATAAGTATGTAGATGATCTGCTAAACGCTTAGCACTTTTAAAATTTTGTCTTGAAGGTGAAGCATTTTAAATTCTATACGATAATGCAGTAAGGTTGTATTTGCTGCAATATCAATAAAGTAGTACTTAAATTTTATTACCCAGCTCTTGTTCTAACCAGTACAGCAAACTTCAAATGCCTTACTACTTTGTCGTTTACGATGTTAGTATTGTTCTGAAGTGGCCAGGTAGCAGGTAGCTAGTATAACGACAGGGTTTCAGCAGGAACGAAACAACGTTAAACACATTTCAGTTTAATATCAATGCACAAGCAGACTATAAATGTTGTCTAATGGCCTAAAGAGTTCAACGTCACTTTGGTCACCAATCCATGGTCAAAGGAATTTGATTTCAATATTGAAATCAATGCCACCAAGCTCGTCAGGCGAGACTTACAGCTTAGTGTCTTCCAAAACAAAAAGGAATTGAAGATCACAAAGTTTTTTCTCCATCCAAGAACAGACCATAGTGAAAGTAGACCAGTTTTTAATATCGAGTCCTAAATCCTACGAATCCAAATCAAATCATATCAAATCCATATTAGCATACTAAGACTACAATGAGATCTTATTAAATTTCACTTATGATTTTTTGACTAAATTTTAAAGTTACATGCCAATAACAATTAATAAGAACCACATTATCCATAAACAGGCTACCATCATGAAAGATGCATCGACAGTTTTTAAATAAAAAAGTAGTGGAGCTTCAGACGAGCGATATAATTTATCGGTGACTATAAAAACAGATTTATCGGCGAACGGAACGGCACAGACGGGTTATGTGAGCGAGTGGACGTGTTTCAGTTTAGTTGGAGAAATGCCGAAATCGGCAGCAGTTATGTAATGGGACTATTTTTAAGGCTTTGCGGGATAGTTTGCGGTTTTGATCTTTATTGGGGTTGATAATCAAATGAGGATTAATTGATGATTTTGTAACTGATTGGCTTGTAGCGGATAATGGCGACGTCATCCCCGAGATCCCAGGATTGAGTCCCAGTGGGGGTTCTGTGATGAATGCAATCATTTCGACGTCAAGAAAATCAGGCTCATTATTTCTAGCAATATTGATAACACCAGCTAAGGTGGCTTTCCTGAGAATAACAATTGTAAGTCTTAAATATAACAAGATATATTTTTCTCTGCTCTTTCTGCTAACCGTATTCCAATCGTATTACAAACGGAAACGTGTGTTTTTCCCACAGTAACTGTCAAACAAATTGCTCTGTGTCGAGGCATTCAGGTAGGTGACGTTCATCAGAATGGGCGAATAAAAAAACGCACGCTCCAACGGTTCTCCAAACGACCCCTTTTATTCGTGTAGAACGACAACTTGTCCCATGCTTTTCTATGTTGGTCATAGTTTATTTTAATTCACAGAGGTGGACAATTTATTATTACACAAAAAGGAACAGCAACAGTAAAACACAAAAAAGGCAAGAACAAAAGTGGCGCTTATTTCTATTGCTATTTTCATTAAGATTCAAAATTTGAATTTAATCTCATTAACGTTTATTTAATAATTATACGAGTATGTATTACTTTAATGTTATCCAACCTTACTAAAAACAGCAGAGTCAGTTTTAAAGCTTCTATTAAACATTTGACCCTTGGAAGAATTGTGAATTGTGAGAAAAAGAGCGTGGGTTCGAATGCCAACGCATAATTTTTCAATTAATTCTTTAGAAAGATAAAGAGCTTCTTCAGCTAGTTTATTTTTGTTCATTTTTTGGACGGTTCATAATTAACGTTAAAAAAGATGGTTCTCGAAGTAATTTCTGATTTCAAGAACATCTTATCATATCAAAACCTCGAGAACCTTCCACTTTGGGCCATCTTGGTGTTATTATGACCCTACTGTACTACTACATATATTTGGGCCCAGCAGTTGGAAGTAACTATAAAGAGAAGTGACGATGGTAAAGTCTATTTAAGACTACTATTTACCTTTAAGCATACATAATTTATTACCATGACGCAAAGTGGGTCGTATAAATATATGATTGAAAAAATCCCGTGTAGGAAGCCTGTGAAACGGAGCAGAGGAATCTACATAAGCCCTATATAATTCTCTAAAACTTCAAAATATTTTTCGACGAAATTAACTTTTAAGTCTAGAACAATAAAACAAGTTATTCAGACCGAACCTGGCCTTACAAATGTTTCATAGCCCCAACCAAGATTTACAATCAGAAAAGGTAGAAAGAAACATTATTTTGATTAAAAAATGCAAGTTTAAAAAAGCAATCCGTAAGGAATCCAACTCGGCTACCATGCATTATTAAATTCTCACTCTAAAGTTCAATCATTATACTTTTCAGACCACTTATTCGTTGACTAAGGTGCGTTGTGACCCGATTTCATTGGCGTATAATCTATGTCTTAAATATTTTTGATGATCAAAAATATTTAAGACATAGATTATACGCTACGATTATTCTAAATGTTACAATCACAGTTAGGATAAATTTCTGGTCAAGTGTGCTTTACCGTAATGAACAGAAAAGTATTTATGTGTGTAAATGCAGCTGTTCAATGTACCTATGCAACACTGAAAACTAATGCTAATTTTCATAAAAATTATATAGTTGACCACAATGCAAAAGCCGAACGAAAAAAACTAGCATTCTTTATGCGAAAGTCAAATTTATGCTTTTTGTTAGATTTCCTACATAGAAAATTCTATGTTTAAATCCACTTTTTAAAAAATGTTACGAATGTTACAATTTTAGCGGGTATACGTTGTTTTCATTCTAATCAAGCTTCTATTAAGCTATATTTTCCGATCTCCAATTAAATCTTACCAAAACTCACCGGTAAATTCCTTGTTTTACGTTCCGGCGTCCAAACGTTCTCGTTCGAACAATCGAATAGTTTACGATACTGATTGCTTTTATTCTCTTTTACTATCTTCGCAATTCGTGCTACCTTTTCTTTTCTACCCGTGTCGTGATTGGAGGAAAGATATCGGCTTTAGAAATATTTCTATAGGGCTCTTTTCCGGTCTAGATCTTGTGGACCCAAAATCTGTTTTTCCTTTTGTCCGAATTTATTCAGGTGTCGTGTGGTTTCGTTACTCGATTTTTAGGTTTATCAAAGAACCAGATTGAGTTCCAGTTACAGTTCTAGTAAAACGATAACATTCTTAATTTTACCATATTAAGTTGTTCTGACTATCGCATTTCCCTAAAATGACTATAGTATTATAATGTTTTTATAGGTAATTTAATCTGTCATCTTACTACGTTTGTTACTGCGGACCTATAGACCAGAATCAGGATTCTCAGAAATTCACATAATAATATTATAAAAATCGTCCTTTTTTCAGGATCCACATTCTAGTTAAATAGTATTATTTGAAAGAACAACAATCGTATTTCATCAGAATTTTACTCTGTCCAGTATTTCTATCATTGTTTATATGATAATAATGACCTAACTATAACATCGATCAGTGGTTTTAGCAATCAATTTTAGACTCAATATAGAACGGATACTTTTTAATATAGATGTGATAAAATAATTTATAGCTAATTAATTTTCTTTCCTTTCCATACCTATACAAAGCAGGGTCAAGAATAAAATTTCTCATAAATTACCAATAAACGTGCTCAAAACAAGCAAATCCGGCGAAGAATTTAAAAATAGCCAGATCAGCCGTGAAGATGATCAAGAATGTACTTCCTATGAACACAAGACCTGTCATGCTGAGATTGGATATTTGAGACTGGAATAACCCGTCAAAGTAACAGGTTACAAGCGATATGTTCTCTCTATTGCTATATTTGGGAATATCGGATATAGCGGCGGTATAAATCATTGCTTAGCTCTGATTCTGACAGTATCCACTAACAATTTATGTACATTTAGGACTTTTAAAGTGAGCTAAAGTTCAAAGTCTAAGTATCACGTTGTCGAACTCATATTTGTAAATAATTTGTTATTACATTAAAAAGATAGAAAATTACATTACCTTATAACGATAGAAAATTTATGTACGATATTACGATATACGTTTGTGGAGATCGTTTTCTTTGGGAAGGAATTAAGATAAATTTTGATTTGCGAATTTTTTAAAGGGAGATTTGAATTTTTACGTATTACATTCCAATACGCGTAGATAATAAACTGTACTGACTTTTTATCTTTATTGTTAGTCATCTTTGCTATTGTTAATTGTTGGTTGTTGGTAGAACCAACTAATACGAGTTAGGTCAGCTTGTTGATGCTAAGACCAAAATAATCCATGTCTTCTATGCGGAAGTGATAATATTATTATTTATTGCCTTTTAAGCGTACCTTTGCAAAACAACAGACCAATTCCAGAGACTCTAAGTGTTCTGTATTGGAAACTGAGAAACTTGTTCGTTCAACAGTAACAGTTCTCAGATCACTTCCAACCTTTTCATGATTTAAAATAAAACCTTGCAGTTTCACAGAAGTTTGGACTGCGCCAAATAGGAAATAGGAACTTATAGCTCGTTCGTTTGGCGTTAACGTTTTTCATCTTTTCACGCAAAGTTTTGGAATTGACGGTTTGCAATTCGGCTTGACGTCACACTCCCAACATCGAGCTCTTAGGGAGCAGATACACTTGAGAGTTTAAGAGAAGCATTTCTAAACGTAACCTTTAAAAGTTTACTTTGTACGTAGATTCTTGAAGTTTTCCTGGTAGATTTCATGTTTGGGCAAACCCTAAAAGCTAAAAAAAATATTTTAGATTTCATAATTAAATTGTTTTTTTTGCTTTTTTTAAAAAACGTTTGACAGGAAAATGCTCATGAAAAATGTTTTACAAAATTCGGGTTAGGGAAAGATTCTGAGATGAATTAAATATGTTTTCACACGAATACTAATACTAGAACTTTAAACTTTATGAACATCATTATAGGACGTTGATATAATGTGTTGATGATAATCACATCTAGTATTTTGAGGGTACTTGCAGTTTTTATTGGTCAAATTAATTCAACGGCCAGTCCTTCTTTAATAAGATTTTAACAAACTATGACGGGACTACGAGCGGGGGTTACACCAATGATCTTCACGATTTGTTCCAATCAGCTTCGGTTCGCGATTTGTTGCATCTTGCTATAATACTTGTTTTCTTACATTGCTGGAATTCTATTAATTCTGGACGCACCTTAACTCAGACAGAAACTGTCCGGTAGCTTGAAAACAAAAGAGCACTTATGACGGGCGCTTAGCCAGAATTTAGGGTTCTGTGCTTAATTGTACAAGCGGAACTCTTTTAGATTACCATACCGCACTGTGACAAATATAATAGAAAGAGATTAGGCGATTTAGAGTGGATCTTAAGGTGAAGAATCATATTTTTTTTTGTGAAATTGATTTTTTTAGTTTCTTCATTTTTAATTGCCTTTTAATATTAGACGATCCCGGGTGGGGGCAAATGTTTGTGTAAAGAATACAGTCACTTGTTCTCCAGTCTTGGATGTTTATATATGTAGGAATTGTACATTTTTTGAATATCTATATGTATATATCTTTAAGTATATCTATACGTCATCTAGTATCGGTAACACAAGCAGCATTAATTGCTTTAAATGGTGCTAGTAGATAGGTGTGAATGTCTTAAGATATTTATTTATTATTTATCAGATGCAATATTTTTGATAAATATAACATAACTTTACCTTTATTAGGTATAATTTGATTTACTTAGCTATCAAATTTACAAATTGAATTGATAAGCATAATAGATCACAAATTATTGCAAGAAACCAATTTGAGAAATGTTTCAATAGACACCTAAACATTTGAAAATTGAAAAATAAATTAAATTGAAAAACGAGTGAAGTTAATGTACTCATAATATTGTAATTTATTAATAAAAATTAAATTATGTCACTACAAATAAACTAGTCTTAAATGTGAATGCATTTATTTATAAAGTAAGAGACATCCTTTAAAGGGTAACGAAATCAATTTCAAAAATAATTTTATTTCATAGGCCAAGTTCGGCACTTAAAATCGTCAACATTTTACATTATTATGCATTTTACAAATAAATAGTTTATTATTAAATAATATATTATTTTAAAATTTAAATTAAACCATTGTATTAAAGTTCATTACCGCGAGCGATTGCAACAAGTACATCCACAGGACAGTACAAGTACATCGTTGACTGTGGTTGTTACATTATTTCTTACTATAAGTCCATCAAAATAACATGCATAAGATAACAGTAGTACTACACCATTTTATCTTCTAGATAATCTTGAATTTTTTTATAGCCTTTTTTCATAAATTTTTTTTTAATAAGGTTTAAATTTATGAAAAGGCAGTTCTGTTATATTTGGTGGTATTTTATTATAAAACTGTTTCTAGTATTAACGAAAGAAATCAACATAAAAAACCGCATGTCTAATTCATAAAACGACCATCCTGATGAGATTTTTTAAATAACTCCCACTAATTAGATGGTATCTAAGATTGTCAGTGATTTTTGTTTTAATTAAAATGTGTATCTATCGTTTATATAAAGTTTAATTAAAATCCCAAGTCTTGACAGAATTGCTCTTAATTTTACCGTAATCTTAATGCGGGTGAATTTAAAAGCATTTGATAAGGGAGATATATTTTTTTAGCTACCAACTCAATTGTTTGCATACGGTGGGAATAGTTCAATGAAAAAAGGCCTCGTTGTATGGTAATTGGTAGAAGGGCATCAGCGGCATCAGTATCTTTCAAAATAAAAATAAAAATCATTTATTTCAGGTGACACAAGCCCACAATAAAAACATTCCAGAGTTCAATAAAAATTAATATTGCATAATACTTTAAATAGTAAAGTAAAAAAAAGGTATTTTAAAAATCAAAACCAAATTTAATTAAAATTGTAATTATAAATAAATCCAAAGTTATCTCATTATTATGTTTAAAGAAAAGATAACAAGCACAAATAAGAATAATACAATCGGCCCATGAATACCAATTAATATTATCTTTACACAACCCCGAGGATTTTCACACAAAATTTAATGCCGACTCATCCATCACAGGCTCGCAGGGTTAAAAGGCTAAATGAAAGTTTAAGGAAATTTTACACGGTCCCAAATGATATGTGAAGTACAACCGTTATAAACCCAGAGAAGATTATCACACAGAAATAATTATATCCGCGGTGTCACTCCGCGTCGTCATTACGAAGTTTGGCAATTAATCAGATTCAGTGTGTGCGTGTCTTTATTATACACCGAAGTTTGTACTTCTACTTTAAGAGCGGGAGTCGTGAAATAAAAACAAAGCAAATATTATACACTAGCTGTTGCCCGTGACTTCATTCGCGGTTATTATGGTTTTTTAACTATCTAACGGGAACCCTTTCATTTTCCGGAATAAAAAGTATCTAAGATGTTGATCAGGGAAATGAGGTATCATTACACATAACATATCATATCATCACGCCTCTTTTCCCCGTAGGCAGAGGTGTTAAACACCCACATTTCGCCAGATATGTTAGGTCCCCATGTAACAGGTGGGTAGTTGCCATGTACCGGGCACAATGCAAGGAAAGGTAATGAAAGGTATGCATATATATCACCATGCAAAATTTGATTGAAATCGGTCCAGCCATTTCGGAGATTAGCCCGTATAAACAGACAAACAAACAGAGCATCAAAAAATTTTAAAATTTTTTTTTTTTTGGTATTTTCCCTCTTTTTATATACCCCTGACATGATTTTAAGCATTTTTTTTCTATGACATTCGATCTCTACAGTTTTATTATATGTACAGATTTGAAAATGTTACACATTTATCTATAGATACTAATATTATAAAGCTGTAGAATTTGTTTGGTTGAACGCGATAATCTCAGGAACCACTGAGCTGATTTGAAAAATTCTTTCCAAGAGCACCAATAAAGAATGTTTCAAAATGGGTTATATTTTTGAGAGAACCTTCATTCAAAAATAATATCACCTCCCAGCGTAATGAACCGTAATGAATGAAGTCACGGGTAAAATTTTGCGTTATCTGAAAGTACCTAACTATTCCACGCAAACGAAGCCGCGGGCAAAAACAGGATATTGGGTAAATAGTATCCAATGTACTGGACACTATTTACCCAATACACAGGGTATTGGGTAAATAGTGTCCAGTTCATAAGCCGGCCTAGCTAGCTACCACAGTCTTACCTAAATCTCCCGCCATACTTACAATGTTTTAAAGTATTGTTGTGTTTCGGCAATTAGAGGTTTGACAGCTAATTCCTTAGTTGTTGAGGAATACAGGTAAATCTCCCTTCCATCTTCGGCGTTATCGTCACTTACGATAATACCATCAGGTGAGATGAAGATCAAAAAGCTTGTCTGTCTGTTGTAAAAAATATGATAATTGTTTGTCTTCTATAATTGTTCTTCCATTATTTTTTTCTCTGTTAGCACAAAAGTTCAATCGATGTGCCCTGGGTAATCTCAGCCCTCTCATAAAAATAGAATAGAATAAAACCTTTACTGTACCCTTTGAGTCCCGGATAGCATCCCGACATGCCGAGCAATTTGCTATTGTGTCTCTCGCCCATGATATAAGTGGTTAAACATGTTCTGTATTTCAGTTTGAGTGTAAAAATGCTGGCGAACTAAATAAAAAAATTAACTAAATAAAAATATTAAAATATGCGGCGAACTGTTTTATGGTTTGAGACTAGACCGAATAGTGTTAGTACATTATTCCTAGCCACTAAAGCTTCTAAACAAGTCATCATACGAATACGGCACAATTGATAAAGGCACTCCCAACTTCCCCAAAAAAATTAGTTGAAAACCTTCAGAATACCCAACAAACCTAAATTAGTTCCATCAAGTAACCTCCCACGGCTGCAAAGGAAAATTCACCTTATCGCTATAATATAAGGTGTGTCGGTAGCCGCTAGCCTAAATGAATCTTTTATGGGCAAAAATTTTATGGTACACTTCAATGTTTAGGCAATTTATTGTGAAATGCGATGATGTTGTAGCGGCTCAAAGGTTAACGTGGTGGTTTTACGCCAATAGGAAATACTTTTATCTTGGTATCTAAGCGGTATTATGATAAAGAAGTATGTGAAGCAATTTTTTCTTACATATTTGGCAAAGAAAGCGAGGAGGGAGGAAAATAATAGGCGTAGGGATCTAGGAGAGTTGTGACAAGGACGATTTCTCCCTAAATATTATAGTGAGCGAGCTGGTAATAACGTTCGTTTGTCTCTCGAAAGACTCACTAAACCAACGAATGTTATTACCGGCTCGCTCACTATAATTAGTGGTGACAACACTACGCCGGTGCCCGCGGTATGAAGAAGGAGCGCGGGAGGGAGCCACACATTGTGACGGGCCTAGCTGAGGCCTAGCTCCATTAATAATAGTTAGGGAGAAATCGTCCTTGTCACAACTCACCTCTGTCACAACTCTATTAGGCCTCCCCTACTAAATGCAAATTCGACCGAATTTCGATAAGTGACACTAGTGTAGTAATAAATTGCTGAAAATTTTCATTTTCAAAATTGCTACTGCCTTCAGATGCATCTCCGCCATTATTGGTCAAATTTGCCCTAAGTGCCCTCCCCCCCCCGCCCCTAATATGTCCCTCCTATTGTTCTCCAAAGATTTGTATTATTTTTTTAATATTCTTATTCAGAGAAGATTTTTAAAGAATTCGATCAAATTGAATCCAAAAAATTTTAATCAAAGAAAGAACCAAGGTACGCCTCAAAGTATATTGAGTCTGTGAAGTTTGATAAAGAAAACAAGGTTTTTTGATTCCACCTCATGCGTACATATAATCACGACTATTATCCAATAAGGGTTAGTAACTAGGCAAGAGCACCGCAAAAGCAGTCCGCGCTTCACCAAACAGTGACTGCACATAAGTCCATTAGTCGCCTTTTAAGACACCCAAAAAAGAGATGGGTTGGTACTCTCAGTTAGGTTACTATTATTTTAAATGAGCTTATAAAAGATATCTTATTTGTAATAAAAAAAAAACAAAATACAAACATAACAAAATTAATATATTTTTATTGCATAATATCTTGGAAAACATTTATTGAATCTCCTTTTTTGCTTTTATGAATATTTTACTAAATATGCAGGTATTGAAAATAAAAGTATTCAGGGCCTCCAGAGTAGTTTTTTCATAAATATTTAAATAAAGATGCTTTGCCAGGCTGTTTATTAAAGATTTATTGTTTTGAAAATATTCTTGTTTTTCTCCAAAAATAAAAAATAAACCCCTTGAATATCGTACCAATAACACACAATCAACAACTATAAGAGAGCTACAAAAGTAAATTAAATTTACATACAAAACTAGGCCCTCGGCGCCGATAGAAATACATTTGCGAACTTGAGAACGAGAGAAGTACAGAATTTCTTTGAGGTACTTCGAAAAGTTATAGTTTTGCTGAAGAGTTATTCAAAGTTCGACAATATTTTGTTCGACAAAATTTGACAAAAAAACATTGAATGTTGCACGTCCAGTGCCCGGCGACACGGTGTATTCTACATAGAACTGGTCCATTGGAAGAGCATTGATAATGATGAAGTTGGTATTACATGATCAATAGTAGATGGAGTAGGCAGATATTGCAGGTCTCCACTTGCTACGATCCTGGCATATATTGGGTTACCTTACCTATGAAATTGGTGTTTTTATTCTGTCTTAGTATTTTGTCTGTACCTATTAACATTCAGAGAATTCCTAAAAAATAATTACCTCGTCTAAAAATAGACTATATTTTTGAACTCTTTTGATTTGTTTTGATAATTTGTTGTAAGTTTAATTGTGTTAAAATTGGATAACTCATTTTTATGAACTGTGCTATTACACATATTACTATAGCTTGTCTAATGATACATGCCAAATATTATTATCTCTGAATTTGTCGTTGTGAAGAAAACTGATTAAATGTTAGTATGGAAAATGCAGAATTCCCCAAAATCTCCATAAAAAACACCAATTTCATAGGTAAGGACCTAATAGAAACAATAAAACACTTATTCCGACACAGACACGAGACATTGTACGATCATAAAATAATATATACGTAGATATATTACACGCGTCCCCGTCCCGTGTTGGTCCGGGACACAAAAAAAATATACCAACTGCTTTTCTTGCCTAGCATGTCGTAAAAGACTAAGGGCGTATTGGGTGCTGGCTCTGTGATTGTGTAGGAGATGAGCTAGCCACTTGTTACTACTCTTTAACGATTTTTCATCTGACCAAACCCAATTTTTGTATGGCTAAATGTGGTCTTAAGGAACACAGTGCTTGATTTTATGTATGTATATAATACGGCTGTGCAACACAGGTAGCCAATTCTGGTGGACATATTATTATCTTTTGCTACCTCTATTCTCTCAGTACTAACTGCCCATCGGCTCAAGGTGGACTTGACCTGTTCCTTTAATAGAACGTACGTGAAAAGTAAAACACCGTTATGAAAAATTATCCTGCAGTACTTTCCTTTTTTATCAGGGGGGGCTTAGTATCAGACACTTAAATGTCAAAGCTATGTTTAGTATAAAAATCATAATGATATTGGAAGCCAAATGAACTTTGAATAAAAATAGTTCTTTATACTATAAACATTTCAAGAAATTCGGTACAGAGCAAAAGGAACTTTGCTACTCAGCATTTGTAGGTTTTGTGTACTTTGAAATACAAACATTTATGTACAATCACGCATAGATGTAAATAGATGTTGGGCGAAAATAGTTTTTGTTACCAGCACTGATGTTACAATGTTGTGTGTAATGATTCTAACTGTGCTAAAACAATATTTACATAAGAAGTTTGTGAAATACTCTATTTACGTTTGAAAACCAGATGATGAAAGTATTCAGTTCGCCTAGAAATTAACTCAACAGGTTTGTCACTTTTACAAAGTTTTTATCGCTGTTTGGTAAATTTTACGTTATGGTCTCAGTCCGATGCATACTAACTGGAATGCACCCTTACTTTAGATTGAAATGTTTAAATGGTTAAACTAAAATGTGGGTACATTCCGGCCAGGGGCGAACCGTAGTGGGGCCATAAGGGCCAGACCCAATTTTACTAATGCCTGTCTTTCTTTTAAAAGTACGTGACTGACTACAAAATGTAAAGAAGGATTTTATTTATGGTAGTCGCAACATTCTCAGACGGTACTAATCTGGAGTGCGGTTGTGGTGCGTATCCGCAGTCGATGGTGCACCTTATAAACCGTGATCTAATGATTGCCACTGTCAGTGCAATTGCTGTGGAAGAGTTTTGGGAAGACACTAGGAAGAACATCAAGCTATTATCAAATATGCCTTTTCAAACTCTCTCTCTTTCAAACTACTTGTTCTTGGGAAATCAACTTTTCCTTTGGTATTAATGTCCCACTCTCGCGTTCGTAGTTTTTCTCGTTACGCGCATATTTTCTTCGCGTTAAATAACAAATTATCTTTGCTCTCATCGTAAAAAAAGATCACAGTTCATGCTGGATCGTTGTGAAGATCCTGCTCTATGCATTCAGTGACTTTTGTCACCTTCACAAGATCGTCAGTCCACCTTGCGAGGGTCCTCCTAACGTTGCGGTACATGGAAACATTCCACCAACCAGCCCCTTTATCTCAAGTACACATTAAATTACAAGCAAATTTTAATAATCATAAGCCGAAAGTTATACTGTTTTCCATCTATATTTGTTTGGAACTCATTATGGAGAAAAGCCTATTTTATAAAAGTACCCAGTGAAATCTAATGAAGCTATTAACCCTATTTGCATTTTAACTTCGAGTTTACTTATGAGTTCGTGTGCAAATAGGAAAAAGGTCCTTAGTACGGACGATTCAAAATTTTATTTTAAAATTAGAGAATAGGTGTTTGGGTGATAGCATGTGTGTTAACAATGATACGTGTTGAGTAAAATATTTGTACTTATTAAAAAATGATAAACAAATAAAAAAGTAAGCAATGAACAGACCAAACTATAGTGGAGGTTTGTCTGTAAGCTTAATAAGCATTTTTCGAAATAAAGCTTTTGTGGGAGAATTGTGTTATTTTAAGGTATAGATGTTAGTTGTATTTTTATATTTAAGATGTCTCTCAGGAAACAAAATCTAGTCTAAAACTCGATTTTGTTATTTTTTTACATTTTTACTATAAACAAAATGTCAAAAAATCACTAAATCTATATCTGATTTTCCTGCAAGTGGACCATAGTCTTAGCTTTTTACTTTAAATTTTACTTTTTAATTTTACCCTAATTTTTTTTTTTGCTTAAATTTCGTGGTCGTATATTACTTGTCATATCCCCTATAGTATCCCGAAGTAATAGGTAAAGGATTACTCTTTTACCTACTACTACTTCTAATATAAATTGTGGTTTTTTAAACTGTAGGAAAATAAATCTAATACCCTTTGCTTTTGCAGTATTTTAATGTAAATTTTATTCCCCCAAAAAATGAAGGGTTTAATACAAGCTAATTTACGTAATTCTAAATAAAGATACAATACATAATTATACAGATTCAAACCTATCTAACAGTAAGAGAGATGAAGAAAATGTGTACATAATAACGAAGGAAAAGGGATCAAAGATTATGGAAATTCAGTTAATTGGGCAACCTAATATGAAGCTACGATGTTTTATGTTACGGCTTATAATTGAATGTACCTTAAATTTGAGATGTTTATTCCAATTTTAGGCTATGTACATAAATTAATACGACTTTGTAATGTATGTGTAATGTACGTTGTATGTATGTGTAAAAGTCGATGAAGCGAAAGAAATATGAACCGCAGTAAGTGGAAATAAGTAATTTCTGACAATAACTATGGTTGAAAGGCTTGTTTATAAGTATGTTGTACATGTAACTTATAATGGTTGTATATGAGTAAAGACAATACTATAAACCTACTATAAAGCAGTTAATATCAATGAATAAGTTTAGTTTTACTGCTGAAATGTTAGCTCCAGATTACAAATACCTAATTTGGGTTGTGGAGAAATCTAACAGTTAGGTATTTTAAAAATTAATGATGTTTTTTCTTTTGAAAGCAGGATTATTTCAGTTAGTCGCAGTTAAACTTTTAAATTGGAATTCATTATTATTAAAACGACTGGTTTCAGATTTAAAATAAAATATCAATATATTTTTGGTCCGCTTCTGGTCTCTGTTTTTGTTTTTTATTGTTGTTTTTAAGTATAAGCTCAAATAAGATAAACTCCGGTTTAGGTACCAACTAAAATGTAACAATACTTCTTGAACATTTATTCAAAATGGTAATCGTTTATTTTATAATGTAATTATTTTCATTAATACTAGGTAAATCTCCAAAATTAGCAGCTTCCAGAGATTCAGGCCCATAAATTTAATTTAAGAAAGTTACGTTGAGCTGAAAATTAATCATTACACTTAAATGCTTCCTGGTAACGACGAAATTACTAACGAAATTTTAGTTACGTTATCTTGAGAGCAGAAAATAGCTTTGGAACTTGGATGAAATAATTTACACAGATAATTTGGATACGGAATATCTAAACTGAAATAATTAAAATATATACTTAATATAATGTATATCAATAAAGTTAGGTACTTATTAGTATTAAAAAATAATAAAATAAAATAAATTTTAATTGAAATAAACATTTATATCTTCACTCCCATAAAGTCAGAACTAAACTAATATACATATTATTATATTTTAGTGTAGAAAATACATCACCGTTTAATTTTAAAGAAAAAATTATAATTTTAGATATAGAAAAATTATGTCCAAATTTATATAGCTGAATAAGAATGAGGCAAAACCTTAAAGTAACCTTTTTTTCGAATATTTTTACAATTGTTAAAAAAAAAAAATTACATTCTATCTCTTGTATAAAGTATTCTATCTCACCTTGGATTTGAACATTTATCGAAGAAGTTCGACGTAAAACTAACACCTAATCCTTACAGCCGATAGCCCCACAACGAATACTTTTAAAATTATCTAAAATTGTCAATAAAAATAAACTCACCATTAAACACGGCTAGGAAAAGCCATGGCATTTCCATTCTACACATTCACATCACTACCACAACACAGTTCACGGTAATACTTTCCGGGAATCGAGAACTCGGGAACGACACGGGACGAGACCAACACGGTCGCTCCGTCCGACGATCGCAGAGCTTATGGCTCGGTCCGTCCCTCCCCTCACAAAATACTATAACTCCAGAACTTCCACCATAAAAATATTCCCAGCATTATTGCGTAAGTCTTGTCGCAGATAAAATATCATTTTTGATGTTTAAAACTTTTTGGTCAAATTGAATTTTTGAGTGGATAACTTTTTCAGGAAGAATTTGTTAATTTAAATTCTGCAAAAACATTTTTTTAAATTCTAATATAACTTTTTGATAGAAATACATAATTTTTATTTAATTCTAATTTAATTTTGTAAACGAAAAAAAAATACTTATTGCCTTTTATTCCACTCGCAGTCCGAACACTGCGAATGTTTGATATAAGCGAACGTGGTACAGCTTTCTTTTGTGTATTGAAATTTTTTAACTATTATAAGTGATATTAGCAGTAATAAACATTAATATGATTTAATTATTTTATTTATTTAGATAATCAACAGAGTACAGTTACATAGTACATACAATAAATTAGCTATAAATATAGGGTACAGACTGTACTCCAACAACATGCGTCCTAAAATTTACAATGGTTATATGAATCAAATTTTAGACAATAATGACATATGTTAATAATAGATATATATAAAATATAATTATGTAAATAATTATGAGTAAGTTCATCTATATCTTCTTTTAAAACTAGAATAAAGTACTATTATACATCACAAATTACTATTTAATCAGAAAATGCATTACTTCATCAAGTTTGTTGTGTATTTAAATATGTATGTAATTGTATATATGTATTTATTTTAGTATAAGTATAATGATGTAGTTTATTTTATTTTAATTTTTATTTATATATATGACGTGTATCTGTTATCGTCTTCTTTTTGCGTACCAATAAAGTACTATGATGATCATCCATGGGTTGACTGGAAGACATCTCTTTCAGGGATACGACCGCCACTGTAAACAATAATAATAATAAAGTTTATTTTTACAACTTATTACATCAAGTATCTTAAAAAAATAGGTACAATATTACTAATTATATGTTTTGTATATTTTCCCAAATGCAATAAAGAGTATAATTAATTTAAAATGGAATGAGTGTGGTAAGAAACAAAAGGTTTTGCTGATTTGACATTTTCTGGGACACGGCCATTCACAAATTAATTTAATGAGGTCTACGCTTGCGTGTGTTGAGCTACTTTACCGTTAATAGAAGGTACTTAAATATATTTAAAAAGCACTGGAAGGCTGTGAACTCTAACATAAGCAAGAAATTTTATTTGAGAGACGACTCCTACTTCTAATTCGTATTTAGTTTGTTTAGCAGATTTATTTGCAATTTAATTAAAAAATATTCGAATATGTTTGTTGACATCGATACTGGATATCAGGGTCAGTATTCGCATTAGCGAAACAAAAATGCTTATTAAAGTTTTTCAATATTGTCTTCTTTATGCATTTGTATCCCCTATAATCTATTTTCTCAACTTACTTTCATGGGTTGACAGGCAGAGATCTCTGTTAGGGATTTGTCCGCCCTTGCAAACATATGTTAACAACCTTTTTTATGTATGTGTTTATATATTGCAATAAAGAGTATATATATATATATATATATATATGCTTCTTCGTGCTGTTGGTACTTGTAAGGGAGTGGATAAAATTAGCTATACAAGAATATTATACCACTAAAATAAAATATTAACAGCCATTTGACTAGGTCCCGTGTTGGTCCGGGACATAAAAAGATGGAACCAACTGCTTTTCTTGTCTAGCATGTCGTAAAGGTACTGCGTCTGTGATTGTGTAGGCGATGAGCTAGCCACTTGTTACTACTCTTTCACGATTTTTCATCTGACCAACTCCATTTTTTGTTAAATGTTCCCTTAAGGAACACTGCACTCCTTGGACTCTGCCTACCCCTTCGGGGATAATAGGCGTGATAAATATTCGTAATTTAACAATCATAATAATAATGTGTCTAAACGGCGCATAAACACGGCCACGAAGGTAGTCGGATATGTCTACGATTAACTACGATTATTGTAAAATATTATAGGCATATAATATATATACGGATGTTATTTAAACGGCTAGCAAAATATTTGAATTTTGGTCAGCAAAAAAATACAATTGATCAGCTAAAATAACTAATTGGTCAGCAATTTCAATGTTTTCTCTGCTGCCTAATCTTTAATATTTATTAAATAAATTTGTTGTTATGGGTCATTAAAAATACTACAACCTAATATCTAGAATAGAATAGAATAGAAGAGAATAGAACACATTATTTGACTTTGAAAAGGGTACATTAATGATGTTGTTTAAATTAAACCGCCTATTCAGCCACATAAATAGCATGCAAATATAATTTCCATTACAAATTCAGTTTTTTTTATTTATCAATTTACACAACTTTTTTCAAATAAATATATTTCATCAATCAACTCATTTTGCATCACAAATAATTATCTTGCTGCCCAATAAATTATTCTTTTGACCCAATCATTATTCCGCTGACCAAATTATTATTTTGCTGCCCAAATAATTAACGAAATATTTGTTTGCTGCCCAAATGATTTTTCGGCTGACCTTTTTGTTGCTGTCCAAATAATTAAATGGCTGCCCAATTAATTACTTCTTCATATATACTGATACATACATACAATTACGCCTTTTTCCCAGAGGGGTAGGCATATATTACAGATCTTAACTTGCTACGATCCTGGCACACATCTTCCGCATCGCTTACTCTCACGCTCATACTCCCTCGCGCTCTTGCTTTCTCTCACAATCTCATATTTTTAGTGTATGAGAGTGAGAGAGAAATTATAGGTACAGTTTCAAGCATCAATATGTGCCCATTATGGTACTTAATCATTCCACGCCTTTAGTAAAATATTTGCTATTTTGCCACTAGATACCAGTGTTGTCAAAACGACAAAGTACTAAAATGCTTACATATTTATGATCATAACTGTACCTGATCATGACATGTGTAGTCACTGCTTGGTAAAGCGCGGACTATGGCAGAGGATTGCTTTTGCGGTGCTTTTGCGGTGCTTTTGCTTAAGCGGAAGGCAACGGTAGCCGAGTTGGGACGGACGGGGCACTCGTTCGAAATGCCGGGGTGCGATCCCACCGCCTGTACCACTGAGTTTTAATAAAACTTATGTACAGTACATTGTGAATATCGCTTGCCTCACATTGTGTCCTGTGCATGGCAATAGACTCGCCACCTGAACCATGGGAACTTAACATATCTGGCGGAATGTGGGTATTAACACCTCTGTCTACCCCTTCGGGGAAAAGTGTGATGATATGTTATGTATTAATATTATTATATCAGCAAAAAACGAATGACGTATTACAAAGATTAATATAACCCCATGTAAAAACATTTTCATGTTAATTTATTATTTTTCTTAAACACGAGAACCGGGAACAAACGTATTCTTTAAACCAATTAATCAAGCACTGTGTCATTGAAAAATTACTATAATTAAGCGACATTTTCGTGTGAAAAAAAGGGCAAGCGTATAATAGGGATTAATTAAAAGCGCCCTGAAAGGGCTGAAACTGAGACGTGGAAAAAATTCAAATCAGTTTTCAGTGGGAAATTGTCACGCTACCCTCTTTTAAGGTCATTGTGCACGCGCTTATTTAATCTAAAGAAACCGTTTGACAATTATCGAGTTCTGTATAAAATCGTTAAGATTCTTAATATTCGACAATTAGTATATTATTATTTAAATAAAAAAACCGGTTTTGAAAATTGTAAAGGACTTTGGATTATAGTTTTTCTTTTCCGTTCGGTTCACAAAATTATGGGACGTTTTATAGGTTCGCTACCCGCCAGCGCTGACCAAGCGCCCTGCGAGACTTCTATACATTGTGACGTAAAGAGCGAAGGATCTCTTGTCATTGTAAGCGAGCACGCGTAACCAGCGCTGACGACCAGCCCTCCTATGAAACCAAACTAAAATAATAGGTCTTTACCTATGAAATTGTCGTTTTGTATAGACATTTTGGGGAACTTTTAACTTACTTTTAACCGCCTCTCTGGTCTAGTGGTTCACACCACCGCACCGGGTGTTGATCGGGAGGTCCGGGTTTGATTCCCCATGGGGGCAGAAGTTTTTCTGCTCGGTTTGGTTGGTGGTAGGGCTTCTGAGCCTGCCTGGCTAGCTACCACCGTCTTACTTAAATCTGTCGCCATAATTACAATGTAATAAGCATTGTTGTGTTCCGGCAATCAGACGTAAGATAGCCAGTTCCTCAGCTGTTGAGGATTACAGGTGAAGCTCGCTTCCACCTTCGGCCTTATCGTCATTTACCTTCAGGTAAGATAAAGGCCAAGAGCTTACCTGTCATATGTAAAAAAAACTGCATTTTCCATACTAACATTTTATTAGTTTTCTTCACAACGACAAATCCAGAGATAATAATATTTGGCATGTATCATTGGACAAGCTTTAGCAATATGTGTGTGAACACGCTTGATAAAAATTATTCATCGTTTTTATGTTAATGCAAATCAAATGATGTATTCGGGAGGCAGTTAAAAATAATTGTCTTTGTGTCTAATTTTAACACAATTAAACTTACAAAAATTATCAAATTAAATAATACGAGCTCAAATATATGGTCTAGTTTTAGAAGAGGCAATTATTTTATAAGAATGTTCTGAAACTTAATAGTTACGGACAAATTGCTAAGACAGAATAAAAACACCAATTTCATAGGCAAGGACCCAATATATAGAAAATGCAATCCTTATTCCTTTAAATACGTCATAGTGCTTTTTGACAAATGTTGATATACGAGTAATACTCATTCCCATGACTAACAATTTATTTTTACTTAACAATAATCACATACCCATACCACGCCTATAAATACGAGTAACTTAAATAGTCAACGGGAACAAAACGAGACACAAAAGATAAATATTTGTTTATATTGTGTCGATTTTTGTTTGAGTTTGCGAATACCGGCGTTCGCGGTCCCAAGTGTTTAGAACGGATATTTTTCCCCTGTGTTGGTTCATCTTGCTACTTAGTCGACGTCTTAATACGTTCGTCCTCGCCTATATACTCCCACTGCTGGGCACAGGCCTTCTACATGGAGAAGCACATGAAGAGTGTGGGCCGTAACACCACCATGCTGCCTGGCGTGCGAGGTGGTGAGTATGTGACAGAGTGAAGCCAGGGATAATTAAAATGCAGTTGGGTCGTCACTTAGGTGTCGTATATTTAAAATGAAGATTTAAGACACAACTGAAACAATTATATAAAAAAGGTAAATTACACTGAACACAAAACAATTTCACATTTAACACTTAAATATATTATAGAAAGGGTAGGGCTACTTACAATAGTGCCTTAAAGAAGCATATAGTCTTTGTTATAAATTAGGAACTGATAATGTGGTTTGTTGTAACTTTGTTTCATCTTATAAAAATTGATTCACTTTATAAATATTTTACAATTATTGTTAGAAGGGAGTCAACCGCTCTACGCGCTGACTCTCGTAAGAATGAACTTCGAGAACAAAACAAATAAAAAGAGACGGACAGCAAATTTAAAAACGGAAACCAAGAGAAAAATGGCCAGAGAAGAGCGCAATGACAGCAACGAGGCGCTAATATAGCTATGGCGCCTCGTTACAAGTAGAAACGGTGAAATAGCGACCGGGACCACTTTCTCAGAGTTTTGGTCAGTCATCCAAAGCCTGACCATGGCGAAGGTAGCTTTCTTTTTGATATCAAAAGCGCACTAACCACTACGTCACTGAGCTCTTAATTCTAATTTAACTGATCTAAAAAATAACGTGAATATAATTTTAAGTCTACTGATATCCAACGGCTGTTCGATTATCTTGCCATCTAATAATAATATAAGGTTAGCTCTATTTTAAGCTGAACTAAATTAAAATCGATGTAAGGAGCTATTTCAGTACAGCCGGTTTTAAAGTAGTCCACACACACACGAACGCCCTGAGCACACACGTATTTTTTAGCTATACGTGCAGAATGACAACAGCGGGTTAGGAAAAATATCATGGGCCTAATTTTGACATTTATATTACAGGTTTTATGACATATCTAACAGCTTACTAGGGTGGTTACTAGAGCGGCCATTGTATTGGGTCCTTACCTATGAAATTGGTGTTTTTATTCTTTCTTAGCAATTTGTCCGTAACTATTAAGTTTCAGAACATTCTTACAAAATAATTGCCTCTTCTACAAATAGCCCATATATTTGAGCTCGTATTATTTAATTTGATAATTTTTTGTAAGTTTAATTGTGTTAAAATTAGACACAAAGACAATTATTTTTAACTGCCTCCCGAATACATCATTTGATTTGCATTAACATAAAAACGATTAATAATTCTTATCAAGCTTGTTCACACACATATTGCTAAAGCTTGTCTAATGATGCATGCCAAATATTATTATCTCTGGATTTGTCGTTGTGAAGAAAACTGATAAAATGTTAGTATGTAAAATGCAGACATCCCCAAAATCTCCATACAAAACACCAATTTCATAGGTAAGGACCTAATATTAACAGGTTTTATGACATATCTAACAGCTTACTAGGGTGGTTACTAAAGCGGCCATTATAATTTATATCTATAATTGATTATATTACATTTTATTGATTATATTTTGTACCACGTTATTTAATAAAATTGGTTAACGAACTGCCAATGCTGATATACCATAATCGCAAACAAAAATCACGCATTATTAAATAACAAAATAAATACGATCCTGAAATAACAATTGCGAAAACATTTTTTTTTTTTGTAAAATTATCCCGTAGGGAAGGCAAAGGGAACGAAGCCCATACAGCCATGTCTGCAATATATATATCCTCAATAGTTTGCATTGAAATGCTAGTGTAATGTATTTCAATGCATCTTGTGAGAGTTTGGCGTCAAGCGATCGATGGCAGACACTGTGGTGCTACTTGGATGAGGTGGATTACCACGATAAAAAACTCATCACTTTTCACACCACTTGACGTTTATTTCGATTATCCTCCACATTGCACATCATCACAGACACTTATTACACAAAACTACACTGATTTTACGTAACAATATCCACTCCGAAACAATATTACAATCATCGAAATAAAAATCACGTCCGCCATAAGTCAAATGCCGCCAAAAACTCCCATTTTTTCTTTTTCTTGTTGTAAAATTCTCCCATGTAGGGAAGGCAAAGGGAACGAAGCCCATACAGCTATGTCTTTCGTAATAATAATTTCTTCAGAATTTGCATTGAACTGCATGTGTAATTGGGAGAGTTTGGCGCTCCATAATCGATAGTAGACGCTGTAGTGTTATTTCGATGAGGTGGATTCTCACGATAAAAGTCTCATCGTTTTTCACACCACTTGACGCTTATTTCAATGATCCTCTACATTGCTCATCATTATAGATACTTAATACACAAAACTATACTGATTTTTTCGTAACAATATCCACTCGAAAATCATACTACAATCATTAAAAATCACGTGCGCCATAGTCAATGTCGCCAAAAGCTCTAACAATTTTACTTTCAACTAAGTTTAAGCTATTGAAACATAAAACTTATCCTTTAAACTCCAAAGATTCACCTTACAATGATTCAGAGCTATCATAACCGATTGACAGAAGCCGAGATCCGAAATCGAGTTACTGTGATCGCTCGATTAATTCTCGCTAATCTGGGAGTATTTGATTGAATCGAATGAATACGAGTCGATTGAGTTGCGGGTGTGATTACGAGAGATGACTGCTTTGTCATCAGCTAACAGCAGCCATACGAATGAAATTATTAATTTGAAAAAGGTTTGGATGACTAATAATTTGTTTCAAAGACTTTATAAATTTTCATTTTGATGTAAAAATCTTTAGCTAAGTATTTTCTGAAAATATTTATTAAGGTATAATTTAAATAGGCTGATGAATAGGCTAGTTTACATCATGGTGGTCATGATGGTCCATGTATTTGAATATTCTGTGCCGTAAAGTCACGATTTTAGAAAACAATTCAATACGCATGCGTTTTACTCATATTTAGTTGACGCAATATTGTAAGCATCAGTTTGAAACTACCTTATTTACTTTTATATAATACATTTCAATAGAAATTCTGTTCTATAGTTTTGTTACTCTCAAAGTAAAAGTTAATATTACATGATGTCGCTTACCGAAACTTTAAAACTCATATGACGACAACAAAGCACAACAGAACTATTGAAAATCAACCAGCATTTTTGTAAACACAATCTTATTTAGCATTGACGACCTAATAGAACGTTTGATGTTATGAAAATCGACTCCCAATCGATTAACTCGTTCGGCTCGGTTAATCCGAGTGCTCGATCGGATGAGCACTCCAATTTCGGTTTAAAAGAGCGATTTAAATCGGGAATATTTTGTGGTTTCACTGGAAGCTTAACGGCTTCATTCGATTTGATCATGTGAAAGAAAATGTCGGCTATAGTTGCAATAGGTGATTAATAAAAGCAGTTAGTAAAGCAAATAATTTAAATCAAATAATTTTTTCATCATTTATTCTAGGTATTTTTTAAATCTATCGCCACCGCGCCGTCGCGCCTTGCCGGACCCGTGTCACGGTTATATTATGTATACAGTATTTTAACTTGGCCGTAAGTCTTGAGATAGATACCTACAGCCGCGCGGTATGTAAACATGCGGTGGAGCTGCCCGCATCCAGCATTTTAATTAAATTTGTCTACTTTGTGTTTCCTTTTAGTTTTGTGATCGTGAATATACTTTTTTGTTTGTTTTGTTGTTTTGTTTTGTTTTGTTTTGTTTTGTTTTGTTTTGTTTTGTTTTGTTTTGTTTTGTTTTGTTTTGTTTTGTTTTGTTTTGTTTTGTTTTGTTTTGTTTTGTTTTGTTTTGTTTTGTTTTGTTTTGTTTTGTTTTGTTTTGTTTTGTTTTGTTTTGTTTTTTATTTAAACAATTAAAATACTTTGTGAATTGAATTGGAAGAGTTAAATAAAAATGCGTGATTTTTTTATTGGCAGATCCACAAATTAAAAAATAATGTTTATGTTTGGATAGCAAGCTTACAAATTTGCGAACGAATAATACTTGCGGCTCGACTCAGACATACGAAATGCTTTATTTTTAAATTTTAAAATAATAACCGCATTCTAATAATGACGCTTTCGTGCAACCCAAAATAGCACAATATTTCTTACTCGTCATTTTAAATAATGTACTAGAACGTATTTTGTGTTTTCGAGTTTCGACCGTTTGTATGGAGTTAAAAAATGGAGTTTGACGACCTCCGTGGTCGAGTGGTCTATATGCCGGCCGGTCTCAAGGCGTCGCCATCTCGAGAGGTTCTGGGTTCGATCCCCGGTGGGGGCAAATGTTTGGGTGATGAATTTTCAGGCATTTGTTCTCCAGCCATAAATTTATATATTTAAGGATATTTATATGTATTTATCTATTAAATATATTTATCTGTCATCTAGTGTCCGTAACACAAGCAGCATTAGCTGCTTAAAATGGGGCTAGTTGATAGGTATGAATGTCTGAAGATATTTATATTTATTTATATATAAAATACTGTATACATAATATTGGGTCCTTACCAATGAAATTGGTGTTTTTTTTTCTATCTTAGTATTGTGTCTGTAACTATTAAGATTCAGAGTACTCCTAAAAAATAATTACCTCGTCTAAAAATAGACTATATTTTTGAGCTCTTTTGATTTGCTTTGATAATTTGTTATAAGTTTAATTGTGTTAAAATTGGACACGGAGACAACTCTTTTTAAGTACCTCCCGAATACATCATTTTATTTGCATTCACTTAAAAACGATAAATAATTTTTATGAAGTGTGATATTACACATATTACTAAAGCTTGTCTAATGATAGATGCCAAATATTATTATCTTTGGATTTGTCGTTGTGAAGAAAACTGAAAAAAAAATTGTATGGAAAATGCAGAATTCCCCAAAATCTCCATACAAAACACCAATTTCATAGGCAAGGACCTAATATTACCCTGACCGTGTGGTAGCGGCTCATTAAAATAATTCTACCAACCCATCTCTTCCCGACTAATAGACTTAGAATTGCACATCATCCAATAGCTGATAGCGCTGTCACGCTGAATGCAGTCACTACTTGTTGAGGCACGGACTGTGGCAGTGAACTGCTTTTGCGGTGCTTTTGCCTAGTCTCTAACTAACCCTTAAGGGATAATAGTCGTGATTATTTATGTATGTATGTTTAATGAAATATTACACTGATTAAAAGCACACACAATTTATCAAACACAATATAAATGTTCTTTTTATATGCAACACGTAATTTTGCCGTTGATTAAGCGATACGAAACTATAATATTAATTACAGATCATGTTTATTTTGTAAAGCGATTGAAACCATTGTTCGTAGGTAGTTGAAAAATTATATTGAAAACTTGGAAAAGAACATTTTATTAATTTTAGGGAGCTTTAGGCTCTAAAGTTAAGGCATTTTGAAGAGCAATTTTGCCAATATGTTACAGAAATAAAGGACGACAGTATTCATAAACTTCTCTTGATAAGAAGTAAGTTTTTTAGCGATAATGCCGCCTTTAGCACATATAAAAATTTTAATCGTCCTCAGCCTATATACATCCCACTGCTGGGCGTAGGGTTTCCACATGGAGAAACACATGAGAAGTATTGCCCGTAACACCACCACGCTGCCTGGCCCAATGCGGGTTGGTGGGTAAAAGGTTTGCAATAGCTACGGCGTCTTAACGTGCCTTCTGAAGCACGGAGGAGTTGGAGATCACAAAGTATTGGTCACCCATCCATGGTCAGGCATGGCGAAGTACGCCGCTAATTTCAATATCTATCACATATATAGGGCGAATGTGGAAGTACCTACAGCCATTTGTATATTTTCCTGTCATTTCTAACACAATCGATTTTCTGTACTTTATCAAAGTCACAGACAAATTGTAGGTGTCGTCATTAGCCTATATACGTCCCACTGCTGGGACAGGCCTTCCTCATGGAAAAACACATGAGGAGTATGGGCCGTAACACCACCACGCTGGCCGAATTGGTTGGTGGGTAGAAACGGTCACAATGCGACCGGCACCAACGGCTTATCGTGCCTTCCGAAGCACGGAGGAGATCGAGATCACAAAGTCTTGGTCACCCATCCACGGCCTGACCATGGCAAAGGTAGCATTGTTTTCGATGGAAGCCAAAGCGCACTGACCACTACGCCGCCAAGCTCCTCACCGAATTGTAGGTGTAATGATTTAATATAGGCGTGTAATCATGTTTGTATGTATTTAGCTCAATATTCATTTTAGTTTTAGTACACCAGAAGGCCTAGCACAGGTCGGAGAGAAAAAGTCCCCAGAGACAAAAATCGCCATTCCCTCTCGCTTCTTCGTTCGCGCGGAAGCGAGAGGCATTGAGTAATTTTGTCTCCGGGGATTTTTTCTCCCCGGCCCGTGCTAGGCCCATAGGATTAAGGGCATGGAGATAGCTCATCACGTGCCGGTGGCAATCAGCAAAGCACATTGCTCGCAGAGCTTTGCTGACGGCCGTTGGGGCGGAAAGGTTCTCGAGTGGCTGCCACTGTTACCATGGCCCCAAAGTGGACGATTTAGTGAAGGTTGTAGAAAGTCTTTTATATATTTATATATTAGGTCCTTACCTATGAAATTGGTGTTTTGTATGGAGATTTTGGGGAATTCTGCATTTTCCATACTAAACTTTTTTCATTTTTCTTCACAACGACAAATCCAAAGATAATAATATTTGGCATCTATCATTAGAAAAGCTTTAGTAATATGTGTAATATCACACTTCATAAAAATTAATTATCGTTTTTAAGTGAATGTAAATAAAATGATGTATTCGGGAGGCACTTAAAAAGAGTTGTCTCCGTGTCCAATTTTAATACAATTAAACTTACAACAATTTATCAAAACAAATCAAAAGAGCTTTAAAATATAGTCTATTTTTAGACGAGGTAATTATTTTTTAGGAATACTCTGAATCTTAATAGTTACAGACAAAATACTAAGAGAGGAAAGAAATACTAATTTCATATGTAAGGACCCAATATTTAACAATCACTCACACTGAAATCCAAATAAAACATCTATAATACCAATAAAAATTAAACATTTTCAACAAAGTGTATTCAATAGCACCGCCGCGTTGAAAACAGTATCAAAAAAAGCTCATTCTATAAAAAAAAATGTATTCCTAAAAATTTTCCAACCTAAGTCATCCAATCAATACGGGTCTTTATATTAATAACATAAGACATAATTATGCTATTAATAGTATCACGATGTACCTATATTTATTGTCTTGTAAATTAATTACTGAAGGCAAATTCCATCTCGTCAGAACAAAAACAAGTCCAATAATAGACCTGTTACTGAATTGTCAATGTAACAGCTCACTTCGTAAGTGATAAGTGAAAAGTTAAGTGCAAATCTATCCCCCACTTCAAAGTTCAGTCCTGTCGCTTTAACTTCGATTTCCCTACAGTCAATGAGTCACTCATCATTTTCCTCGCAACAAGTACTCTGGCCACAGAATAAATACAAACAGAAGACCATCTGGTGTATATCACTTACACTTACAATTTTCATAATTACACTCAGCGTTTTCGCTAGATTTGTTAGCATGGGCTTATAAAAATAGTAACAAAAAAATAACAACTGGATATGATGGATATATAATAATAACTAATATAAGATTTTAAACTTTCCCGTTGCATTGTAAACTAAACTCGGACTCAGTGTTCTGAACTAGTCTTAAATTCTTAAATTTCATGTCGGTAAACGGTGTCTATGTTTGAGTTACTTGAGCGCACTAAGGGACGTTTTATAGGTACGCTGGTGATTTCCATACATTTTGCACACACGGGGCCGTCCAGCGTCTGGCTGTGATACGATGTTAGTAGCTTCGTGTCATTGTAAGCGCGTGCCCGTGACCAGCGTCCAGAGTACCTATGAAACCACCCTTAGTACGTAGATTGTATTTTAATATCATCATCATCATCATCATGGCGGCCTTTAAATGATCCAATCTTGGACATAGACCTCTTCCCTCTTCTTCCATTCTTGGCGATCTTGTGCCCGACTCATCCAGTCTCGACCTCCGTGTCGTCGAATGTCATCCACCCAGCGGTGCGGTGGTCTTCCGCGTCTTCTAGTGTCCGCTCTGGGTCTCCATTCAAGAACTCGTCTTGTCCAGCGACTCATGTCCATTCTCGCAATGTGCCCATGTCCACTTTTCCTTCGCAATTGTAACCATGACATCTTTAACTTTGGTTTTATTTCTGATCCAATCGTTGCGTTTCCGATCTCACAGGGATCTCTCGATTTTAATATAGCATAACATAATATCATCACACCTCTGTCCATCCCCGAAGGGATAGAGGTGTGAATCCCCCACATTTCGCCTGATACGTCTTAGTACCTATGTAACAGTCGGTGAACCTGTTGCCATGCACCGGGCAAAATAAGAGACAAGCCACTTATTACTGTACTTACATTCATACTCGGTGGCACAGGCAAGGCTGGAATCGAACCCGCGACCTCTTGAACGAGTTCTCTATCGTCGTCGTAGTAGTATGTCTCAACTCGGCTCCCGCTGCCTTTTCTGTCTTCTTGTTATCTTCTGTGCGTATCTATTTTGTGATCTGGCGTTCCCATAGAGCTTTCAAGAATCTTTAATATCTTTTTATTTAAACACTTACTGTCTTGTGTCATAGGTTAATAGACATTGAATGTGAAGTCGATGAAATTAAACTAAAAGTTTTTGCAATAGCGTTTGATATTGTTTACGTGAGATGTGGAAATAAATTTTAGAACGTGAGTTGAGCTTAATCTATGATAATTAATTATAGAAACATTAACCGTCTTACCACAAAAACCAAATTGAACAGTTGTCTATCAATTGTTTAACTAAACACTATTTAAAGCTTAAGTACGCGTTCAACGCCTGTTTAATTTTGTTTAGACTTTGTTTAAACCGCGTCTAGCTCTAGAGAATCGTAAAACACGGTCTTACAGTAACGTTTTTTTAAAACACCTGCTTAACAGATGTTTTAGTTTTTTGTGGTAAGGCGGTAAGTAATCCAGAGGATCTCAATGCTGAATTTGAATTGTTCGACGATCTGACAGAGGTCGCAAGGTTTTTTTTTTAATAATCAGCCCAGCAAATGACTCAACACCGCTTGATGGTAAGCAGTAGATAAGTCCATTTGCGAAGGATGCTAGGGCAGCACCAAAGGAGCAGGCCTAGCAACCTCCACTTTGCTAGCTCATAAGATGCCTTTTTATGCCCCTTTTTAAGGAACCCATGCTGTAGGAAGGGGGAAGGTGTCGTTAGACGCGCCGATTGTTGTGAAGATTCTTGGAGGAAAGTCTGTACAACAGTGTTGGCCTCTTTAGACTCAAAACGAAACTGACTTAATGGCTTATTGACAAATGTTTTAACAATATTACTGAATTACTTGACATGCAAACATAAATTGCTCAATAGATAATATTATATGCATGCAATGCAAAATTGTTCAATAAGTTTAATAGCGTGTATTAACTTAATATTAGGTCCTTACCTATGAAATTGGTGTTTTGTATGGAGATTTTGGGGAATTCTGCATTTTCCATACTAACATTTTATCATTTTTCTTCACAACGACAAATCCAGAGATGACATGTATCATTAGACAAGCTTCAGTAATATGTGTAATATCACACTTTAAAAAAAATAATTAGCGTTTTTAAGTGAATGCAAATAAAATGATGTATTCGGGAGGCACTTAAAAAGAGTTGTCTCCGTGTCCAATTTTAACACAATTAAACTTACAATAAATTATGAAAACAAATCAAAAGAGCTCAAAAATATAGTCTATTATTAGACGAGGTAATTATTTCTTAGGAATACTCTGAATCTTAATAGTTACAGACAAAATACTAAGACAAAAAAAAAACACCAATTTTTTAGGTAAGGACCCAATATTATTATCTGTAAAAAATTTGGATACGCAGACAAGATGTAAATGTAAGACCTACTTGAAATCAAACTGTATCTATGCAAATAAACATTCATTTTATTTCATTTCACTGAATGTATTATACTCAAACTCAAACTCAAAGTCATTTAATCAAATTGGTATCATCAAATACACTTTTGACAAGTCAAAACAAACAAAATAAATTATAAGTATCCTTAAATTGATAATACCACTACTTTTTTTTCGGCCTGTTCACTACCGGGAGGCCTTGTCTAGAGAAGATACAGGCAAGAAACTCTGCAAGGGTTCCGTCCTCCCTTTACATCAATATGTTCTACAACCTAATAAAATTTACGTGTATTATATAATACTCTTAGTCACAAATGTCAAAATTGAATTGGAAGGTAAATGCTCCAAAAGCGACGTATCAATATATACAAGTGATTGTAATAGTTATATATAGAATATACTGACATGGTGTGTCCTCATTATACGAGTTGGGGCGGACGGGACTCGTTCGAGAGGCCGTGGGACTCGCGGGTTCGATCCCACCGCCTGGAGTTTGAATAAAACTTATGTACAGTCGATTGGGAATATCTGCCTCAGATGGTGCATAGAAACAGGCTCGCCACCTTATATGGGACTTAACATATCTGGCGAAAAATGGGTGTTAACACTTCTGCCTACCCCTTCGGGGAAATATTATTGTCTATGTATGTCTTCTTTAGTTGACTATCACAAGAAAATGTGTTATGAAGATGTTTTTTCCCCTTATACTAGAGGTCCCAGGCAAGAAGAAAAATAATGACGTCTCTACAAAAAGAAATCCTGAAAATAAAATCAAATAGCCACAGAACAATAGCATTAAACCTTCCCTGAACCGACAGAAATATTGTCCACAATTAATATTAGTTTCCAAAATAAAAGAAGGCATTTGCTGTAAGCTTCATAGCCATTAACGGGATTGCGATTGCCAAAAAAGGGCTCGACCCATCAAATGGCGAGTGCCGTAATGAGTGCTATTTCCCCTACAAATGTATATTCGCCCATCATCTTTTCATTTTAATGGCACATAATCAATGCTGTGTAGCGTTTTTGGCGAAAATGGAACGCCTTGCATAGTGGAGATGTTGAGAATCAGAATTTAAATGAGGTGAATTGAAAATCAGTTAGAGGTGTTTTGGTTACCTCAAAAGATTTAGATATTCACCACGTGGTCTTTTATTTTAATTTTAATTAATATAAAAGTAAGAGTAAAATGTGCACTTTCTTTAAAACCACATTTTGCCTGCCTTGTAGTTAAGATAAAGATGTCTCTTTTTATTAATTCTCCTAATTAATAAAAATAATAACACACCTATCAACTAGCCCCATTTTAAGCAACTAATGCTACTTGTGTTACGGACACTAGATGACGGATAAATATATTTAATAGATAAATACATATAAATATCCTGAATATATAGAAATATATATAAACATCCAAGTCTGGAGAACAAATGCCTGAAAATTCATCACCCAAACTTTTGCCCCCACTGGGGATCGAACCCAGAACTTAAACCCTTAAAACCGGCATACAGACCACTCGACCATGGAGGTCGTCAATTGCCTGCCTAATTGAACAAGTCCTAAAGATCCTACTCAAATAATAATAATATGTGATGTTGTAATAGGTAGCAGAGAAGACAAACGAATGTAAAATAATAATTTAGCATTTCTCTCATAGAAAATCTCTAAGGCTATGACGCTTACCTATTAGAGTTTTATTTAATAATTTAATAATTAATTAACATTATATAATGTCAGTAAAATTGTTAAGGTTTGTCAGTAATTGATTATTTAAATTACCTTACCACATAATTTGCAATACTAAACGTATAACTATAATTACTCTAGTTATATTAATTTCGTTGTTCCAAAAGGATCATAGGAAGTGCCTTTAGTAAACTCTACCCAAATGGTGATAATTAAAATGAGATTAAGCGATCAAAAACCGCTGATTATACCATTTGTGCTTGTTAGATCTTTAGGATTGTACTAACAGATGTTAATAAAGGTATACTTTAGCGTTTTCAAATTATATATTATATTTTAAAGACGGCCCGTGTTGGTCCGGGATACAAAAAGAATGTACCAACAGCTTTTCTTGCCTAGTATGTCGTAAATGGCGACTAAGGGCGTATTGGGTACTGGGTCTATGGTTGTGTAGGCGATGAGCTAGCCACTTGTTACTACGCTTTCACGATTTTTCATCTGACCAAACCCAATTTTTCTTAAGGAACACAGTGCTCCTTGGACTCTGCCTACTCCTTCGGGGATTACAGGCATGATTGTATGTATGTATGTAAATAGGGCCTCGAATTCAAGTTATTTTCGCTAATATCGTATCTCGTCGAATATTCAGGTTTTTTTAATTGTGAAAAGAGGGTAACGAGCAGATTTTGCGATGCCATCATTGCCCTGTCGGAAAAGCCGGGTCGCCGGGCAAATACACCGACGCGACCCTCGACTGCCGGGCAGATACCACCGGACAGAAGCCCCGACGTGGCCCGAACGAGCAGATGGCTCAACTCATGGTAAGTGAGCACCGCCGACCATAGACATCTACAACACTGGAGTAACGGAATGACTTTTAAAGAAATATATATTTTAAAGTCACGCCTTTTCCCATAGAGAGGCGATTACACTTACTTATTTCCACTTGCTACAATCCTAGCATATTTCTTTTGCTTCATCTACTTTTATCAATTCCTTTTTCTTATTTAAGAATTAAAATTTACAAATATTATATGTTTCTACTGCTATGGTTATGTCTCGCTTTAACGTCAAAACTACTGAACCAATTTAACCAAAATTTGGTACAGATAGTCTAGAACCTGAGAAAGGACATAGGCTAGGCTACCTTTTATTCCGATATTCCCATGGGTGTGGGTGCCATGCGGGTGAATGTTAAAAAAATTAAAAATCCTAGAAAAATGGATGACAAATTTACGCCACTATGCAACTGAATGAATGAACTTTGCTTCTAATAATAGAGTAGACCAATTGAAGCTACTGTTCCAATTTGAAAAAATCTTTCAGTGTTGATTATATATAAATAATATTAAGGAAGGCTATACATATACACTATCTCAAAGTAACTTTTCTACGCGGACAAAGTCGCTGGTAATATCAAATTTTATACAAACAACATTAACACAAGTCACAAAATCAAAAAAAGAAGAAGCTTATTTTTAGATATTCTCATATTTTGGCATTTACCCATCTAAAAATACATCTGATGAGAAACCAAAACTCGATGTAACCCGAACTAGCAGATCAAACATCCATCGCGGAGCGCTTAAAAATTTAATACCGACAGAAGTCAAACTAAAATAAAGTGGGCAAGAATCATGATATTGGCAGGTATCCAGAGATGAACTAACTCAACAGGAGACATCCTTTCACGAGAAACTGATTCAGTGGAACACTGGTTATGCAGGTTCGCTTTCAAATAGATTGGTAGAGATGTTTGTTTCACTTGTGTCGGTTTTGTGCGGCGTAAGAATTTCCGTGGCGCCTGTGCGTTTGTTTTTGTCAATGTTTACTTTATAAAATTTAATTCGATATAACAAAACATTTAACATTAGACACTTCTTACTCGGGTTGTATAAAAACAGACAACTAATCAGAATTCTGGCTTAATAACATTACCACCACGCCTTTTCCCCGAAGGAGTAGGCAGAGGCGTTAACACCCACATTTCAGCAGATATGTTAGTTACCCATGTAACAGGAAAAAAAGAAAGACAGAAAGGAAGAAAGAAAGAAAATCATTCATTGACACAAAGCAAAAAAATAGAGAAAAAAAAGGAAGACAGGGATATAATTTATTTATTAATTTATTCAGTAAGCACACTTTCAGCAATACGTGTGAAACACATATAAATAACACAAAAACATCATCCATTATATTATTATGCTTGCTACTTAAAAGTGTACACAACATTTACTGCAGAATTTTACAATAATAGAAAAACAATAGAACAATACTACAATGGAAAATAAACAATAGAACAAATACACAAAAATGATCAATTAGGATTACACGGTCTCAGCATAAGCTAGATCGTCGTCGTGAGTTCGTCGCATGCGCCGGGTACAATGTGAGGCAAGCGATATTCACAAATAAACTTACATCATCATCATCATCTGGCATACATCTTTCGTATCCTCTCCGTAATTGCTTTTATACAGCTTTGTCAGTTTATGGATCTTTAGACATCGACTTTCTTTATAATATCCACAATAGGCAAGTTGACTCATATCAAAAGTAATGAAAATAATGTGTCATTCACATGTGACAGAAAAGATAAGGAGCAATAGGTTAACGTGGTATGGACATGTGATGAGCAGGGATGAATGTCACATTACAAGAAGGATGCTGAGCATGGATGTGGACGGACCTAGAGTAAGAGGAATATCAAAGAAGCGGTGAATTGAATGCGTGAAGAATGATATGAGAATGAAAGAGTTGGATGCGGAGCTGACGAGTGACTGAGGAGAATGGAAGAAGAAGACATGTTGTGCCGACCCCACCTATAGTGGGAAAAGGGCAAGAAGAAGAATAATAAAGAAATCGCAGTAAGGAACCTTAGACTTAGCACGACTTTGTCTAGATTTCATTACTTTTTAGAGTTAAGCAGTTCCATTGAGACTTGGCTAGTTTTTTTACAGAATGTTTTTGGTGGGATATAACTTACCTAAAAGTTCTGGTAAAGATTTATATTGACTTTAATTATAGGCTAGTTGAGTCATATCAAAAGTAATGAAAATAATGTGTCATTTACATAGTATTTAGAACAAGGGTCCGAAATATACCAAGATCGATAAATATAAATAAGGAATTGCTGTAGAAATTAAATTTAAATATGTTTTATTTTTACTTATTCATCTGCCAAAAACGCTATCTACCATGTTCGCGAAATTAGTTGAGTAACGATTCATGTAAACAATTACTACGCATGGTCAAAATTCGTTAAACGCCAGTCGCTACCAATCAAGCATAACTGTCGGCTATGTCACGCATGCGTATTGAATTGTTTACAATAATCGTGACGCTACGGCACAGATAATTCATAGACCATCAGGACCGAAGGTGTTTTTGTCATCGAAGCTAAAACGTAATTTATACTTTAAAATTTATTGTGTTATAGGCTTCAGAAAAAAATGAATTAATTTTTATGGTTATGGCTATCAGTTTTTAATAATTTGGGGCCCAATAAAAAAGGGGTCAACTGGCCTATTTGAACATCGCAGGTTGTTAGCGAGAAGTAGTACTACGGGCTTTTTCCTTTTGGAAAAATGAAACCTCCAAATAGTGACATCTTCATACTTTTTTGTATTAAAACAAATTATTTTCGATATTTCATTTACAATTGTTTACCAATTGTATACAGTTTAATAAAGATAATTGCACAAGCAAGTCTTTTTCTCTGTACTCGTCAACACAGTGTCCATATTCAACTATCCAACATTTCCATTCACCTTAGAATCTTGTGGGGCATTTTTTCAACCTTGTTCAAGACATCATTTATTTGGGTATCTTTATAATGTATAAATAATTTATTCCATGATTTTGATGTTCCTTATTATCACATTTTACCAGATACTGGTATGCAAATGTATAATTATATCCGATTCTGCCACAGAGGCTCTAATTATGTGTAATTAACATTCGTCAGTGATTCCCTAACTTCACTATCAATATCGCCATAAAGCAAGAGGCGAAGACTGTAATATCTGCCTATCTCACAGAGATAAAGGCCTGAACAAGGACACTAGACCACCTGTAGAGTATTTTGAATAGCCAGTTGTGCCTTACTGTGGCTATTGGTAACTATTTACTTGATTTCCACCATTCACATTCCTTCCAATATTGCTCATACATTTCTCATCGTTTGGTGAACGAACATGCTGAATACAAACTATTCACTTATTCCATTTCTCAAATAGTTAGATACAAATCATCCGTATAAATAAATAAATAATAAATAAATAAATATCCTCAGACATTCACACCTATCAACTAGTCCCATTTTAAGCAACTAAATGCTGCTTGTGTTACGGATACTAGATGACGGACAAATATGTTTATTAGATAAATACACATAATTATTCAGAATATATATAATATTATACAATATATAATGAACATCCAAGTTATAATGCATCAAAGGGAACTTCGGTTAGTGATAAGCAAACTATCGAAATTGCAATGTCAGTATTACTCTAAAATAAAATAAAATATTTTCCTAGTGCCTAATTTTATTACCTCTCAACACTGCAAAGCAATGAAAATTGTTATTTTTATTTTGTCATGCCGAGTTTCAATATTCGAAATGAAAAACTAATGTTTTTTCTTGCTGGTTGGTTAAGCTTAGTTTGACGCATGTTTTCATAGAATATACGTCAAACATCAACCATCAGTGGCTGTAAGTTGTTTTAGGATTATTGGAACGCGACATTAATTATAAAGCTCCTTTTTACTAGGCAAGCCTATTAAATTCCCTTTTAACTGCTTTTGATTTATTATCATATTTTTTTACAAACATTTTATTTTCTCAGGTAGGCTTAGATGTAGTTGTATATTATTTTCATTTATGTTAAGTAATTTGTTGAATCATGTAAGTAAGTTTGGCGGCGTGACTGTTAAGCCAGATTTTTTTGTTGGGAAATTAATTTTTTTGTTTTCAATTTTTTATCGAGTTTTATTTATATTTGTAAAATCACACATGACACATGAGAAACAAAGGGGATTATGTGTGTGGAAGGGGTTCCTAAAGCTCTTCAAACATGGAAAGAATAATGTTCTTTAATTAGAAAATAGAAAAATAAATATTAAGTTGATTTTTACAAAAATAATTATTTATTGTTAACAAAACAAGTTTATGGTCCTTCTAAATTATTGGCACAAATAGAAAGAAATAACTAAACTAGCTTAACGCAAAAACAAAACCAAGCAACGTAAAAAATATCGTACCTACTAAAGGTAACTTATATCTTAGCATTAAAATATAAAAGACTATATGAATTACAGTTTCTTTCCATTGAGAGTGATTTCGAAACTACTTTTTATTTATTTATTCTTCTTGCACAGAAGTACAATGGCGGACATAATGCCTTATGGCATTCTCTACCAGTCAACCGGAAAGCAAAGTGAGGAGATCTAGAATGACGGTACAAAAATGTACTCTAACTGTAATCGATATTTATTTATTTTATTATTATTTGTTTACAAAACACTTAAAAGTCTTCAGTACCCAAAAACTAAAATCAATTATTATGTTGAAGTACTGCCCAACGTGAAAGTCAACATTTGATTCTCTAACAAACCTTAGCACTAATTACCAGGTACAGTCACCAGCAAAAATATATGACTATTTTAGTACCTTGTTATTTTAACTTCACTGGGGTGTAGTGCCGCAAAAGCAAATAATATTACTCTAAGCCTTGGAATGACAAAATACTAACATAATCATATATTTTTGGTGGTGACTTTACACTTCCATTTCAAGGTCCAATCTTTGTCCCGTTGGGAAAAGTGGTATCAACTAATTAATTGTCCTAGAAACGCTCATGCCACTTTAACTTGTGGCCTTAGAAATGGCGAGTTTATTTATTTTAATAAAGAAGATTAATATTTGTATTGAAACACAGCTTTTCTTTTTGGAATAACACCTTCTGGAACGCCATTATTGTTCACATATCAAGTGTCACGTAGAGTTGTTGTGCACATTTGTAAATTTAATTGACCTTCAATAAATATTGCAAACTATATTTAAATAATATAAAAGCGAAATACCACTCACTGATTAATCACAAAATCTCAGGAACTACAACGCTACAAACTTGAAATTTGACACGTAGGTTTCATTAAGGGAGCAGACATTCGCGAGGAACGGATTTTACGAAACTCGAATTCCATAAAACTGGGATAATAGGTGCGAAGCCGGGACGGGTCACTATTATGTTTATAAAATACAACAAATTAATAATCCTAACCAAATCTATAAGCGGAAACTAAAACAATGCCCTTAGAAACATTTTCTTCTGATTACATAACATTAACATCGCCGGTTTTATAGCCCAACTTCCATCTAGAGTACAAACTTAAACTACACGTACATTCACAACCTTAAGGCTCTACTCCAGAAGCATTTTAGTCTGAAAACGTTTTAAAATTATCAGAGAATATTGTTCAATGTGGATTTAGGTAAAGGAAATTGTCGGAAGCGATAAAACCAAGTGAAATAGCCCATTTTCATGTGCGCATTCGCTTCAGTTCTCGAGATGTTTAAGATAATCGCCTGGCCAGTAATGGCATGTTGAAAAATTGTTGAAAGCAGGGAGCATAAAACGATTTTCGATTTAATCCCACATAATTATGTTGCAAGTTTTCTCGGCGTAGAATTGTGGGCTTTGATGTTTTTGTTTTTATATCCAGCGTTGAAATTTTGGCTTGTGCAATAGTTCAACACTAATGCACAAGTCAAAATTTCAGCATTTCCAAATTTTTTTAAACTCCTGATGTTTTATATAATAAAGCACAGCAACTGGCCAAAAAAATTGTGTTCATATCAGTACCACAGCCATTCTTGTTCTTCTTGCCCTTTTCCTACTTTAGATGAGGTCGGCACAACATGTCTTCTCCTTCCGTTCTCCTCTGTCGCTCGTCAACTCAGCATCCACTTCTTTTATTCTCATATCATTCTTCAAACCATCGCTTCTTTGGTCTTTCTCTCACTCTAGGTCCGTTCACATGGGTGTATCCTTCTCGTAATGTGTCATTACCAAAGATATCGTTATTATAAAAAGTTAAAAATTTGAAAATGTTGCTTAAAACGGTACTACCATGAGTACCGTTTTAAGCACGTACGTGATCTTCTTATAATGCAAACAGAAATGGAATGAAATTCTTTGCCATCCAGTAAGTTCCGAGAACAACAATTTGAACGTTTTCGAAGCTAGTCTAAATTGGCATTTTATAGGCGAGCATACCGTAGTCCACTTGTGATTGCGTTAAAAAAATTATTTCTATTGTTGCAAGATAGCATGAGGAAATATAAATAATCTAAACAAAAGACTGCCATACTCCTTGTGACACAACAAAGGGTAATCTGAACTAAATATTCATCAAGTATCCTATATACCGGAAACAACGGCCAAAGTTTCCGAGGATTTCCGGCCAAATGACATTAGGAGAGGCTGCAGAACCCACATTTGTAACTTCGCTAAAGTGGAACGGGGATTAGGAATTAATTGTCTTTTAAGGCCGAAGAGTTCTACGAATGTTTATTGAAACCAATCCGGAATTGAAACTTAATTTCGGATGTTCTAGTTGACAACGTTATCTGTCCCTATGGACCACAGCCTTGAAAATTAGTTGTGGTTTAGATTCGGAATGGCCTGAAGTTAGTCGTAAAAATTTAAGTTATGTATACCAGGGATAAGTGCTATTGTTTTCCTTCTACACATTGTTTCGGTCAAGGCGCTTTTGGTCAAGGACTCAAATGGGTTAATGGGTCAATAAGCAAAGACGTTTCTCAAAATGTTATGTTCTAACTTTGGAGTCATTATAAAGTTGCCAATGTTTGCTTCTTATATTATACTATTTTGCTTTAAAATTTAGTAAAATTCAGTAAATCTACATACCATCACATCTCGAAAATCTGCATCATATAAATTGGATTCATTTCGCTCAGACGATCAATTGCGACCAACCATTGACCTATCATTACCTATATCGTCATCAGCCTGTATACGTCCCACTGCTGGGACAGGCCTTCCTCATGAAGGAGTATGGGCCGTAACACCACCACGCTGGCCCAATGCGAATTGGTGGGTAGAAACGGTCACAGATGCGACTGGGACCAAACGGCTTAACTTGCCTTCCGAAGCTCGGAGGTGCTCAAGATCACAAAGTCTTGGTCACCCATCCACGGCCTGATCGAAGCTAAAGCGCACTGACCACTACGCCACCGAGCTCCTCGGTGTATCCGAAATCGGTATCCGAAATACCTAAGGATGCAATCATTTGTCTCAAAATGCAATAAAAATAAAGATGACAAATAATTAAGCTGTAATCTAAAAATCTTTTGGAAATAATTAATATAACGGTAATTAATATTGACATTGAATTTTAATAAAATCAAACGGAAATAACTATTCATAATTGCCATTGCAGTTTTAAGCAGAAAACTTAACAGAAACTGTGACCATTTAGCAAAAACTCCCGAAATAGATCGAAAAAATGAGACAGGCTAAAATGAAACACAGCAATAAACATATACACGTACGAGCACAATCCACAAAAGATTTTTGAGCTATAAGATCAGAGTACAAATCTTATAACAACCAATAAAACATTGTATGTTAATGACAATACAATACGTCTATAACCGTAATCATATATCAACCATTACAAACATGTCTAAAATGTGTTTCGAGAAAAGATCCGAACATTTCGTTCTGTAATGTAGCAACATTAACGCGAAACCAGTACCGATCGTAAATTTGTAAACGCCAGTTTAATGTTTATAGATTCTGTATTGTAAATAGGATGAAGGCAATGTTTCTGTTTTAAGAAAGCTTTAGTTAGCTTAGCTGGTTTTGATAGATGAATCTATGTTGTTTGAATTTGGTATAACGTTTCCTCTTTTAAATATATTGGATCATCAATATTTTACACTGTGATCATTACGGGGATCTTTAGAGGCCTATGTCCAGAAGTGTGCGTGCCTGATTGATGATGAAGATGATGCTGCAGCTAGAGAATATAATCCGAAAGCGAAATTACTCTAAATCTAATAAGAGCCGGTAAGGCAGCGGTAGCCGAGTTGGGGCACCACTCGTTTAAGAGCCCGCGGGAAACGCGGGTTCGATTCCACCGCCTGTAGCACTGAGTTTGAATAAAACTTATGTACATCATTGTGAATATCACTTGCCTCAAATTGTGCCCAGTGCATGGCAACAGGCTCGCCACCTGTTCGCCATTTAATTCACAAAATTAGACTAAGTTAGTAACTTTATAATCCTCTTCTTCCTAGTAATCCTCTTCTATTATTCTCACTCGTCAGCTTAATATACCTTTCTTGTCATTTTAGAATTCATTACTTCATTTTAGATCCTCATCAAAAATTTAACAATTATCAAATTTAAAAATCGCTGGCTAGCAATAAGACCGCCAATTGTGTCATCTAGTTTTTAAGAAATTTACTATAAAAACTATGTTCATTTTAAAGAGTTATCTATCTATCTAAAATTTTGATTGTTATTATAAACATTTCAAATCTTCATGAGCTAAATAACAGCTAGCTGAAGCAGACTAAATATAGAATTAGTATCAGGAAATCTAGACTAAGCATAAATCACCGGTTAACCGTCTAGAGAAATTGCTGTGTTATTTAAATATTACAAATAGTTTATCCGCTCGAGTCTTTAGTACGAGTAATTTGGCAAGTAATTAATCTACTTATTTTCAAATTTACAATTTTTGAATTCGTTCACTAAAATCGTTTTTATTGGATGAATTCCATTTAATTGTTATTGGTTATTTCAAGTGCTTTTATATAACTTAGTGTGTTTTCAGAGAATTCCATACGTTTAGACATATAAGCGCGCGCGTATGGTGGGAAACGCAATTTTTATCATTTATAATTGTAAGCGCGCGCGCATGCTTGGCGCCGGCAGCCAGCGTAGTTATGAAACGGCACTTAAAAGCAATAGATGTGTGATAAGGAATTTAGAAATTAGGTTTATTTAGAATTAAAGAATTTAGAACTAATGGTTTATTTAGAAATTAACTTAAATCCCGCTTATTTTTATGGGCTTAGTTGTTATATTATTGATGTTAGAATAAAACTTAACAGCTAACACCCGTTGAATCTTTGATAATAAAAATTGCTACGAATTTGCGAATCGTTTAATCAAGAAAACCGTCTAAGCTTTTATTTAAACACAATTTTATTACACAACTTATTACGCCATTTTCAGTATATTTTTTTTAATTTAAGCATCGATAGACTTTGTATAATATTCCTTTTAATAAACCTCCGGAAATCCAGACACACATTTGCTATCTGGAGCTCTGAAGCTGTAATAAGAATCCTCAAATACCCGATTCCATCCAAACTCATTTGTTTTCGATATGGGCACGATATACTACAAAATGTAGGTATATATTCTTCACTTCGTCTCAATGAGGGCGAACGGTTTCGCCTTCACAGCGGGAGATTGGCAAAGATTAAAGTAGATATAAATGTTTTGAACTTCTTCTTTTGTGCCTATCTAAATAAGCATGTAATATTGGGTCTTTACCTATGAAATTGGTGTTTTTTTCCTCTCTTAGTATTTTGTCTGTAACTATTAAGATTCAGAGTATTCCTAAAAAATAATTACCTCGCCTAAAAATAGACTATATTTTTGAGCTCTTTTGATTTGTTTTGATAATTTGTTGTAAGTTTAATTGTGTTAAAATTGGACACGGAGACAACTCTTTTTAAGTGCCTCCCGAATACATCATTTGATTTGCATTCACTTAAAAACGATAAATAATTTTTATGGAGTTTGATATCACACATATCGCTTAAGGTTGTCTTATGATACACGCTAAATATTATTATCTTTAGATTTGTCGTTGTAAAGAAAACTGAAAAAATGTTAGTCTGGAAAATGCAGACATCCCCAAAATCTCCATACAAAACACTAATTTCATAGGAAAGGACCTAATACATACACTCGCTATACGTTGCTATAATTCCGTCTCGCTAATACGACGGTTTTAAAAATGCTGTAGTTAGGGCATTGCTGGTAGTCGTTTTCTGTCAACTTCTAAACAAATGTATTGGGATGTTCCGTGTATGTTAAAATCCGTTATCACAGGAAAATACTTATCATCATGTTAGACCAGATCTACTACACTATGCATAGAAGCTTCATTTTATATTACAACGAAGCTAATGATAATGCTATCTAATAGCAGAACACACACCGCGCCGCACCGCTAACAGCGGTTTCGTCGCGCAAATGCATTAAGACATTTAAATAATTATGATGATAAATATTATTAACATTATCCTCAACAAAAACGTTAATTAATAAAATATATAATATTGTAGTATGTATGTGAGTTATAACAATGGAACGTACAAGGAAGACTTGACAAATTCGCTTTACCTACTAAAAATATAGTTTTAAACGAAGTAACGCATCTACGCACCGCGGGAACAATTCATTGATTCAGAACATTTCCAAATTGGGGTGTGTAAAGAATAAAGAGGTAATCGAACCTTGCAGCGTTGCGTTTATTGAAACTGTCTATTGCTATAGAGACATCGACATTGATTGTGTTATACTGATAAGTATAAAAGTTAACTATGCGGTTGTGTTTATGGTATATTGAGAGTGGATTCAATAATTTGTTATTTTTATACTATTATTTGGTTATCATTATATTTCAGAACATGAATGGTAATAAAAACTACACATTTTTATTGCCCCTGTCCTTACAAATTGCCTGTATTAGATAATTATTTTGGAGGAAAATTCATAAAAATAAAACTGAGTTAATTTGTGAATATCTGAGTTTTCTCTTTCAAAAGTAATTGATTTGAGTTGTCAATAACATCATGTTGTACAAAGAACAAAGCGGAAACAATTTGGCACCAAAAGAAATCATACTGTCATATCAGAACCTTTAAAAAATTTTTATTAAAAGGGCAACGTTAAAAAGAGGATAAAATAAGGAAAACAAAAACAAAAAATAAGTTTCAATTTGTTCTTCAAATGTCTGGAATCGACTTACAACATTTCTCCATCCAAAAACAGGGAATATTTATATTTGGAGTGGTGGTTAACGAATCAAGACAAATTAGATATAATCCATAGAGTCCTCCTATAGCAGTCTTAGTTACATTAAAAAAGCGTGCGGAATCAATTCAACCTATATTTCGAAGCACACAATGTTAATCATGAATATGAAAGTTACGAAATAGATAAATTTGAATTTCTATTATATGTCTGTATTTTCGCAAAAAAGGAAAGTCAAGAAAAAGAATGGCAACACCCTTAATGAAATTACGCCTTCCACCAAATTCCTTTCAACATATTCTTTTCACATTATTAAATCATTTGACAAAGTAAGCTGTTTATTTTATGAATGCCAACCGTTAGCTTCTCCGTCAGCAGGGTTGGTAAGATTACACCCAAGAGACACCACCCTTATCATGTTACTCTGATTGTGATCAGAGCGTTCCTTATTTAATATTCTCGCGATATACATTCCTGTTTTATTACTACGAACTTGACAACGTTAAAGTGCAAGGTTTCAATGAATATCGTGATGACAATTGCCTTCGCAGCGTGCGGTTATGGTGTCGACGTTCATTTGTTTACTTGTTGCTAATTTATGAGGACTAAAGTCTTTACAAATATTCAATTTCTGAAGTGATTTTTCATATAAACTTAAATTATCGACATCATTTCAACCAAGATTTCAATTGAGTCGCGTGGTAGCGGCTCATTAAAAGAATACTGTCAACCCATCTCCTCGTAAAAGGTGACTAATGGACTTGGAACTGCACAACCATCCAATGGGTTATAGCGACGACGGGCTACCATCTATCACGCTGAGCACATGTGCAGTCACTGCTTGGTGAAGCGCGGACTATGGCAGTGGACTGCTTTTGCGTTGCTTTTGTCCAGTCTCTGACAAACCCGTATGAGATAATATTCATGATTATATATGTATGTATTTCAACCAATTACCTATCACTTATAGTTTTCTTTCGGCTTGTCTGATTGGTATGAGTGTAATAGATATTTATCATTCGTTGTCGAAATTGCAACAGCTTGAAACCTGCGTTTTACACATTACGCGGCTTGCAATAATAGTGATAGTGTCATAATTATTTGTAGTCTTGTCGCTGCTTTACAAATTTTCCGCGTTCACTGTATTTGTCAATGGAGTATCAGCAAACTATACTATTTTGTCTGATGAAACATATTTTTTTTTCATATTCAAACACCCTTTTTTTAGATTAAATACGACTTAGTGCTTATAAATACGAAATTTGCTTTACAAAATTCTTGAAAAGGGAATACATGACTGTGTCATCTGCTCACAAATCTACCAGCAGGCCTTGATACATTTTTTGTCGTGAAAATTATTTCCATAAACAATTAATTCTATTGAAAATATTTAAGAATCGTTGTTTTAATTAAGGGTTTGTCCCGATATAGGTCATCGATCTGCAAAGCGTCTTATGATAATTCGTTTCTTATAAACTGGCCATCTATCTTCAACTGTCGGAAAACGAACGAATCGCGGAATCTCTATACCCGTCTCTTTATATTACGGTGAATCAGAGCGAGATGGGACTAGACTTTCCGAATCGAATCTATGAGCCGACGGTTAAGAATAAGGAGGCTGGTCGCCTTTTCGCTGCGGCTTTTCAACATGATTAGGGATCTTTAAATTGATCTACGTTAAACGACCGAGAAATTACCCCTAACGAGAACAATACCCTGACAAAACCACTTCCATTGGCATTTTAGACAAAAATAAGGGCCATTTAAAATACAAGTATATTCGGGTTTTGTGGGATTGAGGATCAAGCGGGTAAGAAAGATAGAAAGAAAGAAAGAAAGATATTTATTGACCATAGGCACAAGCAAGACGCAAAATACACAAACAATCACATATTGGGTCCTTACCTATGAAATTGGTGTTTTTATTCTGTCTTAGCAATTTGTCCGTAACTATTGAGTTTCAGAACAATCTTATAAAATAATTGCCTCTTCTAAAAATAGACCATATATTTGAGCTCGTATCATTTAATTTGATATTTTTTTTTAAGTTTAATTGTGTTAAAATTAGACACAAAGTCAATTATTTTTAACTGCCTCCCGAATACATCATTTGATTTGCATTGACATAAAAACGATGAATAATTTTTATCAAGCGTGTTCACACACATATTGCTAAAGCTTGTCTAATGATACATGCCAAATATTATTATCTCTGGATTTGTCGTTGTGAAGAAAACTGATAAAATGTTATTATGTTAAAATGCAGACATCCCCAAAATCTCCATACAAAACACCAATTTCATAGGTAAGGACCTAATATAAGGTCAACTAGGACCCGCATATGCTGCATCAGGTGTAAGAGTAAATAATTTATTTAACAACCAAATAATTATGAGGAAGCCTATATTTCAAGAGCTTCCGTACGTTTGACATAGTGGTAAATATTTTTTGGTTACGGCTTTGTAATTACTGATATCATTAGAAAGAATAGCTTATTGCTTCGTCACTGAAGAATCTGTAATGAATTACTGAATTATTTACTGATTTTGGCAGAAACTGTGTAGGTTATATCCGATTGTGGGGCGGAAATTATTTATTTTTAATAGCTAAATATGGTTTGCAAAGTGTCCCAGTTTCATATTTACCAATAGCACCAGTCACTAGTATCTTATTTGCTAAAAAAAATTAAATAATATAACCTTAGTAGCGACCTCACACTAAAACTAAATTTCTGCTTTTACATCAATAACTCTGACCCAAAAGAGATTCTAGAATCACATATTCATTGCAAGACCCTTGCAAAAACCTGCATGTGTAGGTTATAAGGCAAAACAAAGGCAAGAGGTCGACATAACCTAAATAGGTCGAAAGCAAAAACTTTGGGACTCCATCCCTTGCCAAGCCATTGAATAATCGCGCAATTGATGCGTCAAGACATTTGTGCGGCGAATAAACATAGCCATGAATGTGCAGATCAGTCCATTAGCCACGAGTTGAGTATAAATCTGAAAGAAAGACAGACAAAGTATATTTAGATGCTTGGTTTAACTTGAACAAGATATATATTTTGCTGATAAGTCTGGCTTCTGTTGAGAATAATACCTTTTTGGAGTCGGAAGTGAATACAAATACGGATTTTCGGTTCAGGTCAGGAAAATGGGGTAAGAAGCAAGTCTCCTATTGCAATTTTGATAACCATTTACGTTACAGAAGATTGAAGCTAAAGGCAAACTGAAGACGTTGTGTAAATGATACGAAATTCTGCATGCAAAAATAAACTCTATAGGTACGTCTCAGACTTATGAACAGTTTTCGGAATTCAGCTTGTTAAAATTTTCACGTCTACCCTCTTTGGTATAAAACGCCCCCTAAAGAGTTGTTTCTTAATGCTTTCTCAAATCAGGTCACATGCTACGCCAATATTTGCATTTCCATGTTTTGACCTACAAATGTAGATTTGAAATACAGCACATTCAAGGTAAAATAACTTTTACGCCGTTGCTTTAAGAGTGTGCCAGACGGAAAATTTATCATGGTGGGTTGTAGTATAAGTGTCAGGCATTCAAGTGACAAGGGTGCGTGTTCCCTGGTATATGACGACGGTTCCTAATGTAATCGGGTGTAATATACAATTATAAATTCTGCAGTCAAATTGTAGGAAGAATTAATAATGGTATTTACATAGAAAATTGCCTTAAGGAGTTTAGTACGATTAATTATGTGAATTACGAATCTAATTGACATGAATGCATTATAGGCAAATAGTAAATTTATTTTAAATGTTCTTTTTGTGCTATAATTAATATGTGCAAAGGTTTATTATTCATAGAAAAATATTGTTTTAACTGTTTAATATTTTTTTTTATATATTTAGCAACAGCATCAAACAATAATGCGATGCAGTAGTAGTTAATTAATTAAATATAAATAACAAACTTCCTAATAATACATATAATAAATTCACTTTCTATACCTTTGTTGCCTATAGTTACAGGTTCGAGAGGGCGCGGGAAACGCAGGTTCGATACCACCGCCTGTACCACTGAGCTTGAATAAAACTTATGAACAGTTAAATAAATAAATAAATATCTTCAGACATTCACACCTATCAACTGGCCCATACTAGACATCTAATGCCTGTGTTATGGATACCAGATGACGGACAAATATATTTAATAGATAAATACATATAAATATTCAGAATATAATATACATATATAAACACCCAAGACTGGAGAACAAATGCCTGTTCACACAAACATTTGCCCCTACCGGGGATGGAACCCAGAACCTCTCGAGATGGCGACGCCTTGAGACCGGCGTAGAGACCACTCGACCACAGATGTTGTCAAGTTCATTGTGAATATCGCTTTCTCACATTGTGCCCAGTGCATGGCAACAGGCTCGCCACCTGTTACATGGGGACCTAACGTGTCTGGCGATATGTGGGTGTTTAACACCTCTGCCTACCCCTTCGGGGAAAGAGGCGTGATGATATGTATGTAGAAATCTCTAGCGACACTGTTCATACATAAACTGCAATATTATAATTTTTTTTATTTTTTTTATCATACAATCATCTGAAACCCCAAGTACTTATTTTACATAATTATGACAGGTAAGCTCTTGGCCTTCATCGACGATAAGTGACGATAAGGCCGAAGGTGGAAGCGAGCTTCACCTGTAATTCTCGACAACTGAGGAACTGGCTATCTTACCTCTGATTGACGGAACACAACAATACTTAAAACATTGTTATTATGGTTAGCTAAACCGAGCAAAAAACTACTGCCCCATGGGAAATTGAACCCGGACCTCCCGATAAACATCCGGTAGTGTGAACTACTAGACCAGAGAGGCGGTTAGATCTACTTAATAATGTTTTGTCAAACAATTTTATTCTCTATCCCGTGTACCTGTGATTGCTTTTCAATTAATCAAGTTCAGTAGTCCAGACAAATGTTGTTGAGACTTGACAGTTAATCTTACGCTCTTCTTCATCCAATCTACATTTCCCTTACGTTATTAGTTCAGACGATCGAAGCTAGATTACTATTCCGTGTATTGTTTATTTAAGCGAAGAAAGAAGCTTGTCTATAATATACTGAAAGAGAAAGACAACTGAAGACAACTGATACTGAAGATTATCTAAAAAAAAAGTAAAGAAATTAAATAATTTATTTATTATTTCTTAAAATAATACAATATTCGATATATATCTATTAAATAATTCTATTTATATAACACTAAAAGCTATATTAAAGATATATATATCAATATAATATATGAGAACTTTTACTTCATAATATATTCAGAATTTTGTCATCTAGGTATCTTGTATATATTTAAAGGTATATATTATTAATATGTATATATTTATGTATATATTTGTGTTATTATTTAAGTATTTTTTTTATATGTGTATTTAAGTAGGATTATTATTATGTAGGTATGATTAATATTAAAGTTTTCCAATATTCTCTTCTTTATGCATTTGTATCCCCTATAATCTATTTTCTCAACTTACTTTCATGGGTTGACAGGCAGAGATCTCTGTTAGGGATATGTCCGCCCTTGCAAACATATGGTAACAACCTGTTTTATGTATTTGTTTTTGAATTGCAATAAAGAGTATATATTATAAATTAATCAATATAAAATTAAGATTAGATAACTCTAAGCAAAACTTTAAATTAGTTAATATTATGTATAATGTTCCTCCTCTCCATTGTTGTTGTGCCCGACAGGGTTCGCAGTGATCATAAACCTATTTTAATATCTGTAACCACACTGTGAAAAGCAATAAAGTATTGAGTATTGAGTACTGTTCTGGGAGTTTCATATCCACCTCATCATTAGCCCAGAGTCCAACTGTAGAACCATACTCGTATTGTTTAGTAAAATGTTTGTACAAATTATTACCTTTTGTTGTACTGTCTTGTAAGAGTAAACTTCAGTGTTTTTGTAGTAAATGTCATTTTTGTAGGTCGTCAGATGTACAAAGGACTAGTAAAATAGAAGTTTGTTCCAGTCATAAGGTATTAAACTGAGAATGCTAGATAATTCCCCCGGAGGTGGTTATTGAACTCTACTTGCCTGTATTTTTATCTTATTTTCATTTCTTTGTTATTTTATGTACGAATGTGTTCTAAACACAGCAAGCTCCTTGTGTATTATTCCTTTACTACTTTCAGCTAGCCAGCACAGAAGAAAATCATATCTATACATCTATACATATAATGAAACTGTAGAGGTTGAATGTCTGTACATAGAAAAAAATGCTTAAAATCAATTCAGGGGGGTGTAAATAGAGGGAAAATACCAAAAAAATATATTTTAATTTTTTGTTTCTCTGTCTGTGTGTCTGTTTGTACGAGCTAATCTCCGAAATGGCTGGACCGATTTCAATGAGATTCTGCATGGTGATGCCTTATATCCCTGTTCGACATCTTGCATACTTTTTATTCCGAAAAATTAACGGGTTCCCGTGGGATATTTAAAAACCATAGTAACTTGTTATTTTATAATTAACGGCGAGCTACGAGCGGGCTTATAGATATAAGCCCTACCTATTGTTATTTTATTTCTTTATTGTATATGAAGATATTTCTTTATTGTATATGAAGATCTTTATTGTATATGATGCAGATGTTTAATGATAAGTGCACGTCGCAGCTTTCTGTCAAAAACATTCTTATCTATATATTCTATATGGCCGTGTGGTGACGGCAGAGTAGAATACAATTGTCACCTTACCAAATCTCTGCCGTGGGTGTCGTACACCTCCCGTGGGTCCCTTGTACAAGGCGACTAAGGATAAATCAATGATGAGGAATGGGCGGCAGCGTTACTCTTATACCACCAAAGCTAGCAATGTACTGCGACATTTGTGCCCGATAAATGGCAATAGGCTCGCCACCGATTACATGGGACTTGACATAGTTGGCGAAACGTGGGTGCTAGTTCACCTCTGCCTACCCCTTCGGGGATATAGGCGTGATTTAATATTAGGTCCTTACCTATGAAATTGGTGTTTTCTTCACAACGACAAATTGAGAGATAGTCATATTTGGCATGTATCATTAGACAAGCTTTAGCAATATGTGTGTGAACACGCTTGATAAAAATTATTCATCGTTTTTATGTTAATGCAAATCAAATGATGTATTCGGGAGGCAGTTAAAAATAATTGTCTTTGTGTCTAATTTTAACACAATTAAACGTACAAAAAATTATCAAATTAAATAATACGAGCTCAAATATATGGTCTATTTTTAGAAGAGGCAATTATTTTATAAGAATGTTCTGAAACTTAATAGTTACGGACAAATTGCTAAGACAGAATAAAAACACCAATTTCATAGGTAAGGACCCAATATAACACAGGCCCCACGGTTGTTACCTAAGGATAGACTTATTGGGGAAATGTAAGAAATTGCTATTTAACATATTATTGTATTTCAATTTAGACAGAGACTGTTTGTATCCCTGAAAGATAAATATGTATGACTCACGTTTTAAATTAGGTCTCTTTTGATTTGCTTTTATGTACGATCACAAATTATTCTCGTGTGTTCTTTTAAGGAATATCAAACACAAACCGTATTCAAATAAGATTGAATGTCATATAATTTGCTATCGAAACTCTTTTCTTCAAACGTAATTAGAGTAATATTTGTGGCGGAAAATGTGTTGCTAATTGAGCTCAAAGACTCAAAGACGCTTTATAGCAACATATCCCTTTATATTCCATAAATTGCTCATTTTCACAAAATTACCGTATTAACCCTCAAGTTAATAAAAGAAAATATTTCTTCAGAAATTTTGAAAAGAATCCGATAACTTCCACGTTATTCTGCAAGCTCTGGTAAACATTTTGTCTTGTGTATAAAGTTTACATTCAAAGTATCAAACCTTATTCAGTGAGTCCTACACAAAGAAAGTAACCATAGAATTGCGATACGCTAGCCAAACTGAAGCAACTTGATACTTGATTAGCTTTCGTTTTTGTTTGAACATGAAATTTAATGGCTACTTTGGTTTTAAAATATTTTTATTGAACGAATATTATTAAATTAACTTTGCCTCCAAGGTATCGTGTGGAGCAGTGTCAGTCACCTTGTAACCGAGTTCCGCGGTGTTTTGGAAGACACAGTAAGCTGATACATTATTATTTCTACCCTCCAATTCGGCCAGAGCGTGATGTTACCGTACTCCTTATATGTATCTCCATACAGGAAATTAGTGCCTTCCCGTGTTCTTCCCGGGGTCACTCATTTAAACGAGTTTGAGCCGTACTTTGAAAAACGGGGTGCTTTTCACGTTTCCTAGAAATTAAATTAAAATTCCTAACGCAACTAAGGGCGAATTCGACCAAATTGAGATTAGAAACACGGGAATAGTAATGCCAAACTGAGCTGAAACGATTTGTCGAATGTGTCAATGTCTCGATTGACACAGGGCAGATTCGACCAATCGTTGCAGCTCAGTTTGGTATTACTATTCCCGTGTTACTAATCTCAATATGGTCGAATTCGCCCTAAGAAAGGGAAGTTTTCACAATGAAAACTTATGCTATGGTACAGATTGTCATTATCACAATGATAGCAACATACTATGAATAACAGGTGATCACTTAAGAAACTGGCTGTTTTCTGAGACTGGTTAAAAATGTACCTGTAGATTTCTCATGCGTCATTATCTCGTAGCATTTATCGCATACATCTTCGAAGGCTCTTCTTATTTATTTGGGTCAACATAATATGTTTTTCTTTTATCCTTATTCATTCATCATCTCCAGATTCACTCTTTCTTGGCCATAAATGATAGATTTATGGCTCCTTCATAAGCGCACTGCAGGACTTAGGTCTCTCCTAATGTTTACTGAAGTAAATAAATAGAACAGCTGATGTATTCGATTTTTGGTTGGTTTACTAAAACTTCTATTGACGTGTGCAACATAGTTCTAAGATCTAAACCTAAGACTCATATTGTAAATCTATCTATACATGTAATAAAACTGTAGAGGTCAAATGTCTGTACATTAAAAAAATGCTTAAAATCATGTCAGGGGAAAATACAAAAAAAAATTTTTTCTGTTTCTCTGACTGTTTGACTGTTTGTACGGGCTAATCTCCGAAATGGCGGGACCGATTTCAATGAAATTTTGCATGGTGATACCGTATCCTTGGTCAACATCTTACATACTTTTTATTCCGGAAAATTAAAGGGTTCCCGTAGGATAGTTAAAAAAACTAGCGCTCGCGGTAATGATGTTTAATACAATGCTTTAATTAAATACTGTAATTTTAAAATAATTCATAATAAACTATTTATTTGTAAAATGCATAATAATGTAAAATGTTGACGATTTTAAGTGCCGAACTTGGCCTATGAAATAAAATTATTTTTGATTTGATTTTTGATTTGATTTTGACTATAGTAACTGCGGAAGTCGTGGGCAACAGCTAGTGTATTATAAAATGTATTATTTCTTGTCTTGGACGTGCCGTATATCCTGGTTCAATGTAATATAGTGGCTTGGATTTGGCTTGTCTCTAGAATTTGCATGCATCTCCGCTGGTTTATTGTAAGCTTATTCTGTCTCTGAAGGTTGATCTGTGTCATCTGCATTTTTCTTGTATCAGGAATGATACCAGGTAACCAGTGTGGAGGATATGATATTTTGTTGCGCGAAAAAAATACCAACATTCGTTTTGGTTTTCATAGTTATCATTGGCGATAGAAATAAAAAGAGGAGTTAAAATATTTTACTTTACTCTCGCAAAGCTAAAATCAATGGTAAATGGAAAAACATGTCAAACGTAAACAAAATTCAAAAACCAGTAATAGACAAATTATCGAAGTGTTTGGCGGCCAGCTACGGCCGCAGACCAGTCAGCAATATTTATACTTGAACTGAAGAAAGATCTATGTAGAACTTTCCTTACTATAACATTTATGTAATAAATGAATATAATTTGATTCTCTTGAGATTATGTTGACTCAGCATCAACCGATCGTTAACAGTATTATAATATCGACAGTATTATAATACCGATCGTTAACAGTATTAAAGTCAGGTACCAGAAAACTGCAGGCTTATCCAATGAGATACCTTTTGTTGGAAAATATAACCTCATTGATCCATAAAGATCTATTTTTAAAACTATTGTAGGAAAAAAGGGTGCTAGTGTCTAACTGAAAATAAAACACTGTTTTGTCAACCGCGTAAGCGAATGGTTTAATTTCGATAATTTACTGTTTCACATAATTATAACGGTTCATCTAACGTTTTCTGAACACCTTTTGACACCTCTTTTGAAGAATTTGTGAAACTGTAGTTACATAAGTGACACGATTCTACTTTGACATAGTTTTTATTTGAACTATCATTAATGTTCAATTATTCTAAATTTCCATGCTACTCCAAAGCGAACGAATTGCAAAGAAGCGTGTTTTCAAAACACGAAGAAAGTCGACATCACAGTTTTTGCCACCCATCTATAGACCAATAAATGAAATGAAATGAAATTTTATTGGTTATAGAAAGATAAAGGTACAGAATAATTGAATTACAAAATATTATAACCAAATGGTCACCACTCAGCATTTTCTACAACCTACCTATAACCTATAATAGACCTATAAGTTAACATGCTAAAATATTTTCTGCTCCCACCGACGCTGTCTTCATGTTTATGCCAGTATAGTAAGTTTATGATTGTACTAAACAAAAAATCATTGTATTTCATCGTCAAGGCAAGTAAATTCTAATCTTGATGACAATGCAAATCAGAATTAATCCTCTCTGTCCCTTCACTAACCAGATTGACGGTAGAAGGTTTCGAAGCATACATTATTCATATCACCACATACAATAATAAACTGTGTGAAGATTCCTTTACACTAGAATATAATGAACGGCGCTACAAATGAATTTTTGTTTGAAACTAGATATTTTGGAAGATTTTCTAAAAACAGCACCAAATTTTTCTATGTATATTTAAAAAAACATCGTCTTGCCGAAGGGGCAAGCAACTTTTTAATATACTTATCTGTTGTCCAACTCTCTAACCAAATTTCAATGGATTGGAATGGGATTTCTGTCAATGAATGTAACAAAAGCGTCACATTAATTAATTATTATTATTTATTTGTCATTGGTTATAGAGTAGCAAATATAAGCAACATCCAATTTGTAACGCAAATAGACAATAGGAAGTTAGCTCGCATATTAACCACATAATATTGAATGAATGTGGCGCATTTGTTACTTTCAATAGTGTTCAATGACAAGAATTCCATTCCAATCTAATTGCAATGGATTGGAATGGGATTGGTTAGAAAGTAGCGCTGCAGATATCGTTAATTCCTTGGAAACAGAGAAACTGTGGATCAGAGGTTCCTCGACTTACTTTTCTCATAGACCACTTTCAAAATGTATCTGGTTCCGGTGCTCCCCCTGCAGCTACATTTCTACCATATTCCCAAAATTCGACAAAAATGTGACAACAAGTCCCCCGTCGACTTTGGAAAGTAATGCTCTAGATCATTATGTTATTGTCAACGTAGAGTTCCCATCGGAAAGATCGCTTAAATTATCATTATCATTATCATTATCATTATCATTCTCATTCTCATTATCATTGTCATTATCAATATCATTATCATTGTCATTATCAATATAATTATCATTTGCATTATCATTATCATTATCATTAGATATCAACACCAAGAGTAAAGAACAGCTCTGCTACTATTTCTTGAATAAATAACATCGTGTCGCATATAAATGAAAGAGAATTTAGGTGACTATTCCAAAAAGGATTAGAAAAAAAGATCAAACGGTAGAGGAAACCTATCAACCAGACTTCAACAATAAAAGCACCCAAGCCAGCGCTGAATCAATTCATCGGCAGTCCTAATTTCGTGGCAAAATAAACAGAGAACCCGTAGATCTAAAATTCAAATGCAAAAACTCTCTGAGAAATATCTTTCAACTGCCGAGGAGTTAGAAAATGTTGATAGTTTGATTAGGCCTATATATTGTGAGATTTTTATTTCAAAATATTTTTAATCTTTAACAAGAGGAGCTCGGTGACGTAGTAGTAATGCTTGGCTTCCGATATCGAAAACAAAGCTACCTTCGCCATGGTCAGGCCTTGGATGGGTGTCCAAAACTTTGTATTTTCGATCTCCGGCAGGTACGTTACACAGTGGGACGTATATCGGTTGAGGACGAACATTGGTGTACGTGTTTGCTTCAAAGTAGAAAAGATTCTTCCTGATCATTTCGTCATAGACACTCATTTAAATGATAAAAATGGAGAGAGACATGATCGAGGTTTCTTTACAGTTCGAATCAGGATATTTTTTATTATCTGATGTTAATTTAGAGGCTTTTCTTACGAATGTAAGCTCCATCTGGAGGGCCATGCGAACCCCGACTTTCTATTGAGGAGCTCGGTGGCGTAGTGGTTAGTATGCTTTCGATTGAAAACATAGCTACCTTCGCCATGGTCAGGCCGTGGATGGGTGACCAAAACTTTGTGATCTCCAGCTCCTCCGTGCTTCGGAAGGCACGTTAAGCCGTTTGTCCCGGTCTATTGCGACTGTTTCTACCCACCAACCCGGATTTGGGCCAGCGTGGTGGTGTTACGGCCCATACTCCTCATGTTATTTTATGAGGAAGGCCTGTGCCCAGCGATGGGACGTATATAAGCTGAGGAGGCTATGTTTATTTTGTGTGTCGTTTTGAAGCCATTTTAAGAGAGTAACAAACGTACATTCACAAATAAAATGAGAGATGTACTTATACTGCGCAATCATGTCTACTACAAGTTTATTATAGTATTAAAAACTAAAACTACTCTTAGGGTGCTCACAATACTCGTAGATCTTCAAAATATAATAATACTCTCGCATTCTTTTGTGACTGTTATATTTTTGTTTGTTATTTTGTATTTTATTAACAAGACTTATGATGGGCAATGTACAAAATTATGGGGTGTTTACCATAAAAATTACATTTTCAGTTTATCAAAAGAGGAATATATTTTGTGATTGTCATCTAATTTATATGTAAATGAAGGAAGCGAAATATGTCTACCATTTTGTTATTCATCGTAGTTTTGAACAAGCAGAATATTCTTGCTTGCTTAATATTCGTGGAAGATTTTCGTTATTGCTTATTTACAATACAAATATTTAATATAGACCAAGTATAGATACAAAGATGTTAATATAAAATAGCACTTGATACTTAGTCGCCCTTTTCGAAAAAAAAAAACTACAAAATAAATGAAAAATGAAATGAAAAATATTTATTGGTATCTTTTATACGTTTACATATAATTGGCTGGGGCGTCCTTTTAAGTATAATACCTGTGTTAGGATGGTGCTCCTCCAAACGATAAATAAATTACAAACGTTTTGGTTTTGGAAAATGATTCTAACATTTTTCACAAAACAGTCTACATAAGTATAAACAAAAAATATACCAAATAACTGCTTCTTCTAAATTTAAAATTAAAATCGTAGTGTAATTTTATTTTATTTAGTAATTTTTTAATTTTATAAATATAAAATTTAAATCGTCTTAGTTTTTTATTATAAATAATGATAAAATAGTTTTTAAAATATTTGTTATGTAGTCGTGTGGTAGCGGCTCGTTAAAAGAATACTACACCCATATCTTTCCTTGGGTATCGTAAAAGGCGACTAATGGACTTGGAACTGCACTTAACTGCTTTTAGCGGCGCAGGCTCACCACCTGTCACGCTGAGTGCAGTCACTGCTTGGTGAAGCGCGGACTATGGCAGTGGACTGCTTTTGCGGTGCCTAGCATAGTCTCTGACTAACCCTTATTGGATAATATAGTCGTGATTATATGTATGTATGTTATGTAAAGATTTCAAGATTTCAGGTATTTTTATATAGGCAACGAATAAATCGTTGCCTTTATAAAAATACCTGAAGTCGCCTGTGAATGTTTTAGATTGTAGCTAATAGGATGAAATAATATCTGTGTTCCTTGTAGGAAAAAGAGCATTTTATGTATGCTTTAATTTCTTTTTTTTGACTAGGAAGAATCTTTTTACGGGCCATACTCACTGTGTGGGAATAATAACCCGTTCTTTTCTAAGAATAGAAACAAAATATTATACAAAGAATCTTTGGAAGTCCAACGTTGATATTTGAAGTTTCAATGTAATTTTTTTACCTCTATTTCGTAAGCTGAAATTTTAATATTTCTTTAAATCAGTAACCTTTACATTTAATAGGTACTACGCCATTCTTAATTTTAAAATATAATCCAAAGCCGCTAGCTACAACTGACAGACGAAAGCCGTGTCCATAATCTTCGTAAGTCCTCGTCAACCCTTGCCCACCTGCGTAAGAATGCTAAATTAAATCAATGATGGCGCCTAAGGCCCAAGTTGAACCGTCAGCTTGGCGAGAAGCGGTCTGTGACAAGTTTTGATGAAGGACATTATGTCCCTGGGTTTGTAATTGGGGATTATTATTGTTTTAATTTAAAAATAGTGTCAGCTTCTTCAGAAATAAAAATGAAATTCTTTTATCAACCAGCCCTAAGCAGCTTTGTCTTGTACTCGCAGATACTAGATGACAAAAAACGAGTATATACAAAATAATACTGTGTAAATAATATAACAAATATTGGGTCCTTAACTATGAAATTGGTGTTTTTTTTCTCTCTTAGTATTTTGTCTGTAACTATTAAGATTCAGAGTATTCCTAAAAAATAATTACCTCGTCTAAAAAAAGACTATATTTTTGAGCTCTTTTGATTTGTTTTGATAATTTGTTGTAAGTTTAATTGTGTTAAAATTGGACACGGAGACAACTCTTTTTAAGTGTCTCCCGAATACATCATTTTATTTGCATTCACTTAAAAACGATAAATAATTTTTAACATATTACTAAAACTTGTCTAATGATAGATGCCAAATATTATCTTTGGATTTAACCTAAATTTGGTACACAGTTAGTCTAGAGCCTGAAAAAGGACATAGGCTACATTTTATCCCGATATTCCCATAAACAGGCGCCATGTGGGTGAATGTTAAAAATGTAAATAATGCTTCCCAGAAAAATGAAGGACAAAATGCCACTATGAACTTTCCTCATGATAATAGAGTAGGAGTAAATTTTCAACTCCTCCGATTGAGGCAACTGTTTTAATTTGAAAAAAATGTTCTGTGTTGAATAGCCTATTTATTGAGGAAGGCTGTAGGCTACATACCATGATCTCAAAGTAATTTTTTTTTTGAATAAGCGGACGAAGTCGTGGGCAAAGGAACAAAAACTAACTACATACATATCGTCGGGGATAGTGCAAATCCGAGAATCTACTATACGTAATGTCCGCGTATCTACAATAAATCTACTTTTACAGGGGAAGGTTACATCTTAATTAGTTGCTTATTTAACATGGATTGCATGCAAGAACATAAATTGGCTAGATTTGTCACATACAAAATAAATCACTCACTCAATCACTTATCTACTGCTTACCAGGTGGTTTAGTCATTTGATGGGCTGATTATTAAAAAAAAATACGTGGAATTATCCAATGCTATTTACGCGGACTTGCACTATCCCCGACGATATCTAGTTTTAACTTAACAAAGTTCAACCAGTGGTGAGAAAATTAGCTGGCATAAGAACTTGGGTCTGTGGGCGAGTTACAAAGTGTCGGCCGACAAATGTGATCCTGCGGGATTAGGGAGGTATCTCGTAATGTGTTTCTATCTGATTTCATGTGAGTAAATATTTTTGGTTAAACAATTGTCCCCGTACTGGCTTTTGTTGTAAGTAGGTTATTCTTCAGGCATTGAAATGTTAAGTTTTTTTTGGGCTTATGTTCAGCAGTGGACATCTCACGGCTAATATAATGATGATGATTTTTTTTTAATGTACAAAGGCGTAAACGGATCGAAGGCACACCTGATGGTAAGTGATCACCGCCTCCCATAGACAGCTACAACACCGGAAGAGTTGCAGATGCGTTGTCGACCCTGATGAAGTATTTAAAAAAAACTTGCCTTTGTCAGTAGCTGATGCGTTCAACACATAGTGTTAAGGATTGGAAAATACTTTACACACAGAAAATAGCGTGATAAAATTCGTAATGAGTGTCGTGCGCAAAAATATTGTCAGTTGTTTTTTCCTTGCGCCGCACGCGCACGGCCAACTGGTTCTGTTTTCATGAGTGTGCAACCTTCGTGGTGGCAACCTCCGTTAGACGCCTGAGCACCCGAAACTGAGAGCTATTTTACTCATTATTTTAATTGAATTCTTTGCCGGTACATACTATGTGTTGCCTCCGCACAATGCCTTTAAAATAACCACAGGCTTTATTTTAAACTAGATGTTGCCCGCGACTTCGTCCGAGGTTTCTATGGTTTTTTATGTGTCCCACGGGAATCCTTTAATTTTCCGGAATAAAAAGTATCTAAGATATAAGGTATCGCCATGCAAATCATGGAAATCGGTCCAGCAATTTCGGAGATTAGCCCGTACAAACAGACGAACAGACAGGAAAATCCCTCTTTTTACATCCCCCTGAATTGATTTTAAGCATTTCTTTTCTGTGTACAGACATTCGACCTCTACAGTTTTATTATATGTATAGATAACACTTCCTCAATAACTCTACTGGACAAACGCAAACGTTCTCAGATCTGTACTAATTAGCACACCTCTATTCCCGAAGGGGTAGGCAGATGTGTTAAACGCCCACATTACAGCACCCATAATGCGGTTATTACATCCATTACTCCACGAAGTTTGACGCGATGTATTAACCAAAGTTTTTATACTTTTTATAGCATATTAATTTTTAATAGATAATTAAACAAATCATTTATCTTTATTCCTTTGTTACAAAACATACACAAGCCAATAATATCCGATTTTTCTACTTAAAATAGAAATAAATAAGGAAAATTTACAGGAATCGTTACAACAGGATGTTTTCTTAATAATCGGCACTTAAAATGTGATCAAATCACTCGCGAAAATCAATTGAGATATTTTTCCAAGAAATTTTAATTTTACTTGTAAATGCTTGAACATCATTCTATCTGGCAAACAAACTCAACTGTCAACTCTCCACTCCCAACTCCACCAGCCACTCCACCTCCACTCTCACTCTCGACTCTCCTCTCTCTACTCAACTCTCTATATACTACATAATGTATGTCGCGTGTAGTCCCGTTAGTGTAACCTTTATAACAAACTCAACTATAACATTTATTTACCCAGGCTTCCTCATGCGTACGCGCTTACACGTCATAATTTTGATTTCTTTGGCGCTGGCAGTAAAACTGTGGTGACACGCTGCTATCTTGTGTAAATGTAAGGGTGCGCGCGTGACCGGCGTGGCTATGAAACCACCCTAAAATCGACATTGATATATAATCACTTAATTTCCACATTTAAACTAATTACATAGGAGATAACAGTCGTGATTATATGTATGTACATATAATCACGACTACGTCGATAATAGTCGTGATTATATGTATGTACACATAATCACGACTATTATCCCCTAAGGGTTAGTCAGAGACTAGGCAAAAGTACCACAACAGCAGTCTATTGCCATAGTTAGCGCTTCACCAAGCAGTGACTGCAATCAGCGTGATAGGTGGTGAGCCCGTCGCCGCTAATTAATTGACGAATACAAATGTGGTAATGTATCTCACGAACGAACCTATTAAGTAATATATTTTTTGACTCAAATCCGTGATCGATAGTTATCGTGTCTTTTGTAACGAAGTCCTTGGACCCTAATAATTTTTGTACAAAACGAGAAATTATTTTGAACACGTAAAATGACACCTTTAGTTAGAAATTCATCTCGCAACTTGCACCGCCTTGTCAAAGATATGTATGCCAGAGTAATCTAATATTTCAGCCATTTTCTATTTAAGTGGGACCTAAGTGTCGCTTTAAGGACTGCCGGGAATTTAATTGTCTTTATTAAAGATGAACGCTTTCATCAAGATGTGAATTATGCCGGTCGTCAATTCGACCATGCGCCCTAGATTGCCGCTAATTTGACTTGATGAATTTTGAGTAATATGACCCTCTAATTAAAGTGCTTTTATGGTTACTCGTATGTTGAAGAGCTCATCCTCAAGTACGCGTTGTAAGCAGGTTGATATTATTTCATTCAAACCCACATCCATTTAATTTCTACTCATTCTTAAAATATTTACAGTGATGTTGCCGGAAACATATTAAAAAATATTGGGAAAATACCTATGAAATTGGTGTTTTTATTCTGTCTTAGCAATTTCTCCGTAACTATTCAGTTTCAGAACATTCTTATAAAATAATTGCCTCTTCTAAAAATAGACCATATATTTGAGCTCGTATTATTTAATTTGATAATTTTTTGTAAGTTTAATTGTGTTAAAGTTAGACACAAAAACAATTATTTTTAACTGCCTTCCGAATACATCATTTGATTTGCATTAACATAAAAACGATGAATAATTTTTATCAAGCGTGTTCACACACATATGGCTAAAGCTTGTCTAATAATACATTCCAAATATTATTATCTCTGGATTTGTCGTTGTGAAAAAAACTGATAAAATGTTAGTATGTAAAATGCAGACATCCCCAAAATCTTCATACAAAACACCAATTTCATAGGTAAGGACCTAATATTTGAAATTCAAAAATATACTTTTGAAAAGAACCGACCGGCCGGGGGTCATGTCAGACTCCTACTGACTAAACACTACTCTGGCTTTAAGCCGTTTTACGGGCCTTAGTAAAGCATAACCTGAATGCGCCCCCTCCCTCAGGAAAGGGAGAGGTGCGGCAATTTCGCCTAGAAACACCAAGTCCTATATATAGATAAATTTATCCACGCTTCGCAACTTTATATCATTATTCATATAACTGACACTGAGCAATATTTCGTTAAGTAACCTCCAATAATAGCAAATTCGAAATATTAAGATAAAACAAAGTGAGGTCAAGATACCCATAGACGGGGAAGCGTGCCAAGGAAAGTATTGAGTCAGCGATAAAGGTTTATGGTACTAAATAACTTTACCATCGATCGGCCTTTATTTTTTATGAATTCATTGCCCTTGTAGGCAACGGTAGGCAAAAAAGGCGGCCCTACTAGCGCAGAGTACTGTTGTCGTCAATCTTTTTGGTTGGTGGTAGGGCTTCTAAGCCCGCCTGGCTAGCTACCACCGTCTTATCTAAAATTGTCGCTATAATAACAAAGTTTTAAGCATTGTGTTCCGGCATTCAGAGGTAAGATTGCCAGTTCCTCAGTTAAGGATTACAGGTGAAGCTCGCATCCACCTTCGACCTTATCACTTACCATCAGGTGAGATGAAGGCCAAGAGCTTACTGTCATATGTAAAAAAAGATGTCCGCTGCCTATACTACTAAATTAAGTATGTTTTGATAAAATCGAGTTCCAAGGGTAGCGACTGTCTATGTTTTGTCCTACAAACAGTTTTAGATAAGCAAACCAACTACTACTTCCTTTGTAAGAACCTTTTGCGAGAGTTTTCTTTATCAAGGGTATTTGTCAGTAACTTTGAGCGAAGGCGCTTTATGTAGTTGTGACGACTGTATAAAACTTCGAGTTTAAAAAGTTGGGGGTTTGGAAGAATATGTAACTATAGTTGCTCGTTGGATTTTTATATTAGGTCCTTACATATGAAATTGGCGTTTTGTATGGAGATTTTGGGGAACTCTGCATTTTCCATACTAACATTTTTTCAGTTTTCTTCTCAACGACAAATCCAAAGATAATAAATAATATTTGGCATGTATCATTAGACAAGCTTTAGCTATATGTGTGATATCACACTTCTTAAAAATTATTTATCTTTTTTATGTGAATGCAAATCAAATTATGTATTCGGAAGGCACTGAAAAGGACTTGTCTCCGTGTCCAATTTTAACACAATAAAACTTATAACGAATTATCAAAACAAATCAAAAGAGTTCGAAAATATGGTCTATTTTAGAGGAGGTAATTATTTTTTAAGAATACTCTGAAACTTAATAGTTACGAACAAAATACTAAGAGAGAAGAAAAACACCAATTTCATAGGTAAGGACCCAATATACTCCAAATATATATAACTCAAAGGTGACTGACTGACATAGTGATCATCAGCGCACAGCCCAAACCACGGATCAGACTGAAATTTCGCATGCAGGTAGATGTTAAGACGTAGGCATCCGCTAAGAAAGGATTTTGATTAATTCTACCCCCAAAGGGATAAAATAGGGGATGTAAGTTTGTATGAAACTTTGTCAATTTTGAACCGATCGAGCTGAAATTATGCATGCATAAAGCTACTATGACGTAGGCATCCCTTAAGAAAAGATTTTGGTAAATTCCACCCCTAAGGGGATAAAGTATGGGATAAAAGTTTGTATAAATCTTCATAGGTTTTCGACTGATTGAACTGAAATTAAAGATTGGAGTTACTATAATGAAGACGTTCGAAAAACAAAAGTAAAGCCGCAATAACTATGCCTAATTATTAATAATACTTCTTAACGCGAGCAAAGCCGCTGTCAAAAATTAGTTTTGTGTAATGCTGAATAGTTAGTAGTTTATATAAAACTTAAGGTACTGAAAATACAAAACTAATATACACTCATTTGCAAAAAAAACGGGCGGTTTTGATTTTCATTCATCTTTAAAAAGATACAATACAAAAAAAGTTTCAATCGTTTGTATACGTTACTGGTCGGTTTTAAAAATGCCGTGGTATTTAAAAAAGTACGTTCTAAATTCAAATTTTTATTTGATGCTCATTTTTACAGAAAACCCCTTTTTATCCTACATTTTTGGCGCGAAGTTCCAGAAGTTAACATCGACTTTCATAAGCATATGCACTACTTGCGAACATACACTACTAGTGAGGTGCCCGTTTTTTTTTGCAAATGAGTTTATATAGTATACTCGTATAATTAATTGAGTAACAGAAAGCAAATTTGATTTTCATTAATTTCTGAATAAAGTCCTAAGTTTGAACTTGGCTTTTTTTTTGGATCATCTAGATTTTTAAGCAGCACAATAGCAGTTTATATTTATTATAGTTTTTAGATATTTTTAACGTGTTTATTTATATAATAAGAATAAACGTAGGCTTATCCGTGTGTGCTGTGAAACGATGTAATTGATCTCGTGTAATTGAAAACGCGCGCGCCGGCGCTAATGGCGGCTAGCGTAGCTATGAAACCACCCATAGTCAAATTCTTGCCTTAATCGTGATGTTGTAAAATCGTTTCATTTTCTATACGCTTGTATTCTGAGAAGTACGGGGAGTACACAACCAGTTTATTCCTTCCTCTACATTATCCTTCACTAATTCGTGTCTAAGATCTGGCTAGAGATACATATATACATATAATCACGACTTTTATCCCCTAAGGGTTAGTCAGAGACTAGGCAAACGCACCGCGAAAGCAGTCCAATGCCAAAGTTCGCGCTTCACTAAACAGTGACTGTACATGTGCTCAGCGTGACAGGTGGTGAGCCCGTCGCCGCTATAAGCTAAGGGAAGAGATGGGTTGGTAGTATTCTTTTAATGAGCCGCTTCTTTTAAGGAGAGATACAATCTTATAGAAAATGAAACTAGAGATGTTACAACAAACAGTAGATATTTTATTGAATTATAGGCAGAGGTAGGCCAAGAATACAACCCTACACTTGCTTCAATCCTGACAAAAACCGTTCGCATGTCCTACTCTCATTGACGTCTGGGCTTTCTTTATAAAATCGTCCTCAATTTGATTATCGTATGTTCCCCTAGGTCATTCAGATAACTCCTTGATAAGCCCTTAAGGTGATTTGACGGACACACGGCTAGAAACAACAATTTATTAAATACAAATCATAATAAAATATGTATTTATACATTTTTCTAAATTACTTATACAGCGTAGAATGTGATTTTAATATTTTTATTTGGAGACATATAAATATTAAAGTATTCATGCTACCAATCTTGTTTATTTGATATTCAAATAATATGTGGTTGTTTGAGTATAAAATAACGTAACATTATTGGCCAAAATCTATACATTAGAATATAATAATAACTTATCAAAACATAACATTTTTTGATAAGTTATTATTATGCCTTTCCCCACACCTACACATTACACCCACATTTCGCCAGATATATTAAGTTCCCATGTAATAGGTGGTGAGCCAGTTGCCATGCATCGGGCACAGTGTGAGGCAAGCGATTTTCATAATCAATTGTACTTGAGTTTTATTCACCCAGTGGTACAGGCGGTGGGATCGAACCCACGACTTGAACGAGTAATACCTTTTTTTCCAACTCGGCTACCGCTGATTATAATAATAATATTATTAAAACACTCACAATTCTTAATCAAATGAATGCTGATTTGCATTTGGTCTTTATTCCATTATGAGTAGAGTGAAAAAAGTAACAAGTACAAGGAAATAAAGGTTTTATATCGTCAATCGTGGATAAGTATTCAAGTGATCCTTTGATTCATCGGTCGGCGTTTTCCCTGAATCATAATATATTTGAAGGACTTTTTGTTTGAACGGCCATCGGGAATGTTAAGTAAATAAAACTTTCGACGAAAGGACTTTCGCTATATTTTAAGTCACCCAAGATTTTGGAATAAATAAAATTATTTAAATTAAATGTATTTTGGGACGATTTGAGAGATAAAAAGAGTTTTATCGAATATTGTCTGTAAAAAAGCTTTTGTGAAAATATGGATCGCTTGTTGTTAAAATTTCACAGTGGCCATTTGATTTATTGCATTATTGATATTATTAGGTCCTTACGTATGAAATTGGTGTCTTGTATGGAGATTTAGGGCAATTCTCCATACTAAAATTTTTTCAATTTTCTTCACAACGACAAATCCAAAGATAATAATATTTGCCATCTATCATTAGTCAAGCTTTAGTAATATGTGTAATATCACACTTCATAAAAATTATTTATGGTTTTTAGGGAATGCAAATAAAATGATGTATTCGGGAGGCACTTAAAAAGAGTTTGTCTCCGTGTCCAATTTTAACACAATTAAACTTACAACCAATTATCAAAATAAATCAAACGAGCACAAAAATATAGTCCATTTTTAGACGAGGTAATTATTTTTTAGGAATACTCTCAATCTTAATAGTTACAGACAAAATACTAAGACAGAATAAAAACACCAATTTCATAGGTAAGGACCCAAAAATCTAAAATACCCACGTTTTTAAAAAGAGCAAAATGAACAACAAATAATCATGCGGGGCTGAAAGAGGGGTCACTCAAAACGGGGGGCGGGCGCATTTTTTTTCTTACACTTACGATCAAACATGCTATGTAGGTTTTCCATAAAAGTACCTACAATGTGCACTATAGGAACTTTAATGGAATACATCCATGTTTTAAGTGACCCCTCGTTCAGCCACGCATGGCATTGTTTGTTGTTTATTTTGCTCTTTTTAAAAACGTGGGATTTTTAGATTTTTAATGTGATATTATTTTTATTGTTTTTTTTTTCATTAATTCAAGTAAATTTGTCGTAGTGCTGAAAATCTGTTGATGAATTGACTAATTCCCCTTCATAGTGTTATGCATAGTGTTTTGCTAGTACACTGCGCCAAAATAAATTGAACAATTCAGCGGACCATGGATGCGTTCGCCATTTATTATTTAAACCACCATTTTTACTCGTAACTCTATTTTACGTTTCAGAGAAAGAACCTTCGCTTTGTGAATATTTAAAAGCAATCGAACGGCTTGTATCCTCGGTTATCGAATGCGTGTAAATGACTATCGATATAAATAATCGCAATCGGTTGTAGCGGAAATTCGTTTCCGTATTATCCATGTCAGTTGGGCAGTTCAATTTAAGCGTAATGCGGTACAGTCGAGTTCAAAAATAAGTATGCACAGGTGACACACAGGTGAGGTATTTTGAACTCGCCTGTACATACGGTCCTGTGGTAGTACTCAATAAAATCCATTGCTTCAGTAAATTTACTAAAAATATTTATATTCATGTATATGTCAGTAGGCCGATTCATTAACACGCATGTTTCGCATTTGATTTTCTAGAACTGATAAGAAAAACTTTCGCTAGGACAACTTTGATAGCTGTGGAATTAATTTTTGCGGTAATCCGATCCGGTACAATATCTAGGCCTTCAATAGAAGAGTGTGATTCGTCTTACATTTATGAGCTCCCTTGGTGAGTGGCGGTAGTTGCTTGTCATTAAAATAAGGACCTACTGTCTTAGGTCTCACACACCTTGAAAAGAAATTCACTGCCAATATTGTCAGTTGTACTCTTACGGCCCGGCCACGACTACCGAGCGGCGAGCGGCGCGGCAGGCTTTTGTTCTTTTCATTGCTCACTTGCGACGCGCGGACGTAAGTGACGCAAGTGACGCATGTATTGAGCGGGAAACGAAAAGAGAAAACGCCTGCCGCTGCCGCTCGCCGCTCGTAGTCGTGACCAGGCCATTATGGTCTACCTAAATTCAACATATCATATAAAATATATAAATATCACTGGAACATTTTTAAGCTAATGCATTTTTATTCACAAACCGTAAAAGTTAACTGAAATCCAATTGTATTTTCCAGCTATCGAAGTCAGTACTACAGAACAATAAAGAAATGGTTGCTTATTGTCGCGTACTATTGTCCGATGTACGTGCAGCGAACCAACTGTGATATAACACTTGATATCATAGTATCTATGGATATTATATATTCGTAGGAATAGTATTGCTTTCTCATTGAACTAACCTTTCTTGTTTACGCGATAAAGTCCTTTTTACAAGACTTGCATACCGCGGGCTAGGCAGGCGTGGGATTCACTCAGCTGCTCGCTGAGAATACCCACAAAAACATTCCGATATGACGAATACTCGAATGGGTATTCGAGAACAACTTACGATCGGCCGTACAAGGTGTGTCATCATTTTATACGCTTGACAGGCTTACATACATAAGAGACCTTGCCACCTTGCTGTCTGGCGAAACGTGGTAAGACCTCTGCCTACCTCTTCGGGAGGAGTGGTGTGATGATTATACTTATGTAGAGACGCCCGGTTCGTGGTCATCTGCGGTACTTCAGTCACCTATTTTATTTTATTTTACATGGAGATAGCATCAGCTAACGATAATTAACAAAAAAGTAATTTGTCTGTGTAAATAGCTGGAAATAACTTGTTTCCATGGTACTGATAGGAACAAACGAATTTATACTTTACCTAGCTGACACACGCGTTGCTGTGCAGTCAACAGATGTCGCTATCTATTAGAATTGTTTGGAGCTATCAGATTTTTTTTTTCATTTTTTTTTGGTAAAGATCTCCCATGTAGGGAAGGCAAAGGGAACGAAGCCTATACAGCCAAGTCTTCGGTATTTTATTTCTTCGGTAGTTTGCATTGAAATGTTAGTGTAATGCATTTCAATGCATCTTAGAAGAGTTTAACGTCAAACGATCGATGGCAGACACTGTGATGCTACTTGGATGAGGTGGATTACCACAATAAAAAACTCATCACTTTTCACACCACTTGACGCTTATTTCGATAATCCTCCACATTGCACATCATCACAGACACTTATTACACAAAACTATACTGATTTTACGTAACAATATCCACTCCGAAACAATATTACAATTATCGAAATAAAAATCACGTCCGCCATTAGTCAAATGTCGCCAAACTCTCCTTTTTCTCCATACAAAACACCAATTTCATAGGTAAGGACCTAATATTAAGATTAAAATTAATAATATAATGTAGACGAGTGCAAAGCTTACGCTGTAATTCTTACAAGCTTCACCTCGTTATTTCGTGTTTTTATTAAAACATCCTTGCATCCCCGGAAAGTTTAATTATGTAAATACAAAGCGCAAACTGCAAGCGCGTAATTATAAAATGAAATCTTGCCTTTTCAGACAACAACTGGCAATGGTAACTGTAAAGTCATTACCCACACGCTTCTAGTACCGATGTTACAACAAGGATTGAAAATACGAAAAATCTTCAAGAAAAGCATACCTACTATATTGGTTCTGTCCCATTTTCAAAGATAGCAAAGTTTATGTGACCCCTCATATGTTGGATATGTCCATGATTTTCGGTAATCGGTAGTAATCTTTTTCCATCAAGTGAACCGTCTGTCGGTTTGGCCCGTGCATTCTAAATTGAAGAAAAATGTCATTCTCACCTATTTATACACTCTCCACAGAATATTTACTTTACTTGTGGTGGTGAAAATGTGTTTATCCCTTGCAGCGGGGGTGAAAGGCACCACAAGGTTCATTGGACTCCAATATATAGAGTACTCAGATTTTTTTTGCTATTCTTTCCCATTTAAAAAGTGATTGAAAGAACGTGTCTTTCACCTCGATTGTTCTCTGATAAAAGTTCATATCGTCCTCAGCCTATATACGCCCCACTGCTGGGCACAGGCCTTCCTTATGGAGTATGGGCCGTAACACCACCACGCTGGCCCAATGCGGGTTGGTGGGTATAAACGGTCGCAATAGCGACCGGGACCAACGGCTTAACGTGCCTTCCAAAGCACGGAGGAGCTTGAGATCACAAAATTTTGGTCACCCATCCACGGCTTGACCATGGTGAAGGTAGCTTTGTTTTCAATCGAAAGCCAAAGCGTACTAACTACTACGCCACCGAGCTCCTCATTAAGTTCCTATAATCTACCACAAAGTTCCTATCATATACATTATAGTTTTGTAAAATTTTAAATGGTTTTCCTATTTATGTGGACTTTTAATGCAGGTTTCGGAGAATGAGGAAATCGAGGTTGGGTAGGGAAAAACCTTTTGTTCTACTAAACTACCTTGGAATGCTTTATTAACTTACTTCTGCTAAAAAACTCAAGTCTCATGCTGTTGCGAACTTGTGACTGTATTGTGTCAGATGTCCTGAAATGTGACAAATTTATGCGGTAACTGCGGAAGTTTCATTTAAAATACTTTTCCTCGGGGAATATCTACGAAATGTTTTGCTCCGTCTGCTTTTTTGTGTTTTAATGGTGTTCATTTATAACATGTTTTGTAGAAGATAAATACACATCGAAATACGGGAAAAGAGGTGTAATAACCTAGATCGATCGTCGCAGAAAAATATTTTACCTAATTTAGGTCTAAGTTCAGACATATCAATTGAAATCGAATTGGCGTTAACGACTCTGCCTACTCCTTCGGAGTTCGAGGCGTGATGATACGTTAATTTGCATACAATGGTATAGACAGGAATTCAATCATGCGACACAATTATTCAGCTCCATTCAGCGTTTTTCCATGGAAAACGCTATATAACGCTTTTGTATGGAGCTTTTTCAGCTTCCAGCCGTATAAGCATAAAATAGTCGTTTTACATAGAAAAACGCTGACGGCCACTAAATAAGTGTGAGTAGACCCTTAATGGCGACAAAACGACCCTTAACGACCTCCTTGGTCAAGTGGTCTGTACGCCGGACTCAAAGCATCGCCATCTGGGTTCGATCCCCGGTGGGGACAGATGTTTGTGTGATGAATACAGTATTGTATATTTTCTGAATATTTAAATGTATATATGTATTAAAGATATTTATTCGTCATCTGGTAACCGCAACACAAGCAGCATTAGTTCTTTAAAATAGAGCTAGTTGATAGGTGTGAATGTCTAAGAATATTTATTTGTTATTTAAATATAATAACCGCGTTTTAATATCAACATGGTAAATTACAGCTGTCGCGTGTAAAATAAAAGGATACTTATTATTTGCAAGCAATAAATACAAAAAAGAGCCAAACTCTTAAAATTTATTTTATAAATAAATTTTAATTATACAAATGTAATCCTCAATAATAACTTTAAAACATGTAAGTGGCAACAAATAACTATTAACAATAAAACACATTGAGATTCCGGGCATGATTTAATCGAAATATAATGCGTTATGTACATTAATTATTACTGGCTGATAATTATTCAACTCATTAATGACTATAAAGTAATTGTTAACGCAAAAATAATAGTAGAATAAATATCCAAGATTCACAGCAAATACGTGATACAAAATCCGGAGATTGTGCATTAATCCAGGGTGCGGTCAGCTGTTTTATTAGATGGCTCGAACCTGCAGTATAGGCTTTGAATAAACTTTAAGCGAGGCATGTGCACTGTCTTTTGTGGTTAGGTAAAGCTTATTATGCAAATGCACTGGAGGAGCACGGTGGCGTGGTACCTGTACGGTTTGACTTTCGCTATTGAAAGCAAAGCTACTTTCGGTATGGTCAGTCCTTGGATGGGTGACTAAAAACTTGTGATCTCGAGCTCCTCCTTGCTACAGAGGAGATGGTAGCGACTTAGACATATTTTTAGTCATATCATGACATGAGGAGCTCGGTGGCGTAGTGGTTAGTACGCTTTGGCTTTCGATTGAAAACAAAGCTGCTTTCGTCATGGTCAGACCGCGGATGGGTGACCAAATATTTGTGATCTCGAGCTCCTCCGTGCTTCGGAAGGCACGTTAAGGCGTTGGACCCGGTCGCTATTGCGACCTTTTCTACTCACCAACCCGCATTGGTCCAGCGTGGTGTTGTTACGGCCTATACTCCTCATGTGTTTCCTCATGAGGAAGATCTGTGTCCAGCAGTGGGACGTACATAGGCTGTGGACGATATCATGAATCTTTCAACGAGAAGTGACAGAACTTTCGTCTGAGATCTTTGGATCCCTATCTCACATGGACCGATCCTTAAGAGGGTCGAGTAAAGCTTTATTTAATTAAGTGAAATTCTGCGATTTTATTTTCAAAGCCCGTTGCTTACAATACCAGAACTCCAATCCGAATTAGAACACCTCGATTCTTTCATAACGAACCTCGTAATCAAATAGACCTTCGCCTAAGATTAATTCGGGGCCGTAATGAAAACGGCAAAAGTTGAAAGTAATTTGCATCAAAAAAGGACAAGTCTCCTTAAGTATTTCGAAAGTTGTAAAATTAAAATTAAGATTTAACGTGTTTTTACTTGATGAGAACCAAGTTTTGGTCAAAGGTCGTTCGTAGCCACAAATGTAATTGTGTTCCTTGATAACTTTATTTTTGTTTCTGTTTGGTTCTAAAGTCCTGCGGGTGCTTTTGCTAATCCAAAGTTAGTTTAATCATTTTCTTTATTTCATGTAACCAGTGTTTCTGAAAGTATTCTTATGGGGACCGCTGAGTAAGTAAATGGCTTGTTTTGTCGTCTTCATCCATGGGAGTTCGTTGTCTGCTTATATTAGGTCCTTACCTATGAAATTGGTGTTTTGTATGGAGATTTTGGGGATCTCTGCATTTTACATACTAACATTTTATCAGTTTTCTTCACAACGACATATTTGGCATCTATCATTAGACAAGCTTTAGTAATATGTGTAATATCACACTTCATAAAAAATATTTATCGTTTTTAAGTGAATGAAAATAAAATGATGTATTCGGGAGGCACTCAAAAAGAGTTGTCTCCGTGTCCAATTTTAACACAATTAAACTTACAACAAATTATCAAAACAAATCAAAAGAGCTCAAAAATATAGTCTATTTTTAGACGAGGTAATTATTTTTTAGGAATACTCTGAATCTCAATAGTTACAGACAGAAAATACTAAGACAGAATAAAAACACCAATTTCATAGGTAAGGACCCAATATTACTTAACATTACTTTGACTTCGTGTTTTTAAAACCAGAAATTGAATATTTTCCATAGTCTATGTCCATGAGTTTTTGTCATTTATTTATTTATTCTTTATTGTACATACATCTTATAATAATTAACAAAGAGAAAATTACATAACATTTTCACAATATGCGGCCTTATCGCTAAGAGCGATATCTACCAGACAACCTTAGGATGGAGAGGAAATATGTGAACTGAAAGAGGAAAGTTTAATGACAAACTTAATAACAAAGATATATAATAAGTTATAAAAAAGTACGTACATAAACATACATATTACAATAAATAGATACATACCTAATATACATAAAATAAGTAAATACATGTAAATAAATATGATACACGAATACACATGACGATAGTTAAAAGTGGCTGGATACTGTGCCAAACAGTGTTCCTTTACCAGTCTCTTGAAGACGCTAATACTTCATTTCATGTGTCTATCACGTACATTATTTTAAAACTAACTGTTGCCCGTGACTTCGTCCGCGGTTACTATAAATAAATAATAATAAATAAATAAATATCCTCAGACATTCACACCTATCAACTAGCTCCGTTTTAAGCAACTAATGCTGCTTGTGTTACGGACACTAGATGACGGATAAATATATTTAATACATAAATACTTATAAATTATAAATATCCTGAATATATATAAACATCCAAGACTGGAGAACAAATGCCTGAAAATTCATCAGCCAAACATTTGCCCCCACCGGGGATCGAACCCAGAACCTCTCGAGATGGCGACGCCTTGAGACCGGCATACAGACCACTCGACCACGGAGGTCGTCGTAACTATGTTTTTTTACTATACCACGGGGAAGCTGTCTCTGCCTATCTCGGCCTGCCTCACAAACCGAGGGCTAGTGTGACAATTGATTGTGAATTATGTAGATCCCCGTGGTGTAATTCCTCATCTAGATTTACTATTACTTATCGAGATAGTATAAACCCATCTCAAGGCTTGCTTAGTTGTAGAGATGTATTAGAACTATTTTTAGCATTTCAATTTAATTAATTAAAGTGCGTACGAACCAAGTAACATGTTAACTAATTTTATTCAGCCCATATAGTTTCTTGTTACGCAAATAGATGGCGCTGTGCTCTGTTACATCGCGGCAATGAAGTTCTTTGGTTTGTGAGTAACATCTTAATTAAGTTTAGTTCGTAAATTACATACTAGATGGCTTACGATACTCTTACATCACGCTATCGAAGGCTACGTTACAATTATATTAGTATCTAGCAAAAGTTCATGTCTTTGCACCTCTCCCTACCCCAAATGGGAGGGGGGGGGGCGCCATTCAGGTTATGCTTTACCAGAGCCCTCAGAGGCCTAAAGCAAGGTGGTGTTTAGTCGGTAGGAGTCCGACATAACCCCCGGCCGGCTGGTGGGTATCCTATGAGGGATTCACCACCTCCTTCTCCCGCATGGGAAGGTAAAGAGTCCTCCTTCAGAGGCTCGAAAAAAAAATCATGTCTTTGTTCATCATTTCATCAGTTCAGTACATCAGTACTTGCTATCGAATTACATAGTTCCAGTGCATAATATAGTTTTTTATTCTAAAAGCTTTATTGAAAAGTTCAGTAGTTCAACTGACCCCTCGGTCCTATACAAGTGTTATAACAGGTGCACATTAAGTAAACTTGTTATTCAACATTGCAACATAAAACAATACTGTACAAACTGTACTGTACTGTTACGCTCATCAATAACATGTTTTATAACATTCATGATATATAGCAACGTTGTGTAACATGTTATGTTAATAGTTTGAACGCACCTTTACAAATTCTAACGAGCATTGCAAATATAAAGCTCTTGGCGCTTCACTAAATGGTTCTTGTGCTAATATTTTAAGTGGTAAAGTTTAAATGGCTTTTATCGCTAGGGGATGTTGTGGAATTATGTAAGGTATTCGATTTTGTTCTGAACGACTTAATTATCTTTTGAACATCGATTTCGAGTATCATTTTTCCTGCTTTTGAGTATTACTTGTTCTTAAAAGGTTCGCTAATTTTATATACTTATATTTTGATATATCAGAAGATTGAAGGAATAAATAATTGGTAAGTAGATAAAGATTATGATAACAAAGTACTAGTAGATTTCTGAAGTCACAGTCCAAAAATTGTACAAGGTGCCGGCTTCACACGGGTGCAATATTTGATTGTAGAATATTTACTATAGTAAAAAATACATAATTAGATGCAACGATACTCGGAAATAATAAAATTTACCTAAGATAAGGTAAGATTTTTATTTATTTGTGACAAACATGAGTAAAGTTACATAGGTGGAAGTTCCCTAACTTAGCATTCTTCCTGTTATGTGTCATAACAGGAACGATTTTGTGGTCGAGTGGACTGTTTGAAGGCAACCCATCTCGAGAGGTTCTGGGTTCGATCCCCGGTGGGGGCATGTTTGTGTAATAAATACAGGCGTTTGTTCTCCAGTCTTGGATGTTTATGTTATGTATTGTATATTTCTGAGTATTCATACGTATTTATCAATTAATATATTTATGCGTCACCTAGCATCCGTAAAGTTTTAGTCATTAGTTGCTTAAAATGGGGCTAGTTGATAGGTGTGAATGTCTGAACATATATAATGCTTCATTATCTTTTCTATCATCGGCGTTACTTTAAAACTTTCGCTGAAACACTCATTCTTAATCCTGTCTGTTTTGAGACATTTTAATGTTCTTTTCTCGGAGCTCGGTGGCGCTCGGAGGAGCTCGGTGGCGTAGTGGTCAGTGCGCTTTGGCTTCGTTCGAAAACAAAGCTACCTTCGCCATGGTCAGGCCGTGGATGGGTGACCAAGACTTTGTAATCTCGAGCTCCTCCGTGGTTCGGAAGGCACGTTAAGCCGTTGGTCCCGGTCGCATTTGTGACCGTTTCTACCCACCACCACGCTGGCCCAATGCGGGTTGCATTGGGCCAGCGTGGTGGTGTTATGGCCCATACTCCTCATGTGTATTTCTCCATGAGATAAGCCTGTCCCAGCAGTGAGACGTATATAGGCGGAGGACGGAATGTTCTTTTCTAAATTAAAATTTATTAAGATACTAGCTTTTGCCCGCGACTTATTTAGAGATAGTGTGATGGTATGTAGCCTTAAGCCTTCCTCAATAAATAGGCTATTCAACTCTGAAAGATTTTTTCGAATTGGAACAGTAGGCTCAATTGGTGGAATTAAAAATTTACTCCTACTCTATTATTAGAAGCAAATTTCATAATGGCCTAAATTTGTCCTTCATTTTTCTGCGAGGCGTTATTTAATTTTTTTAACATTCACCCGCATGGCACCCGTTTCCATGGGAATATCGGGATTAAAGGTAGCATTTGTCCTTTTTCAGGCTTTAGATTATCTGTGTACCAAAATTCGTTTAAATTGGTTAGATTGTTTAAGACAGACAGATACATATACTTGCGCATTAATAATATTAGTATGGATAAGACAATCTTTAACTTTTACATAACACTTATTTCAATGGTACATAACAAACGATAAAATATAGAGTTTGTTGTACGTTAGTATCCAAATTGATAGTATGTCTAAATTCCATATAGAATATTCTTAAAACTTTCCAAAGCTGGCCAACTCCATCGTCAAATTACAGAAAGAAAAGGTGAAATGCGGAATGCGGATTACAAGCGTAATTTATTACATCAAATGTCATGTCGGGTTTCACAGACCCTTGCACGGGTCCGATGAACCCGTGAGAGCAAAATTCAGATGAATTATATCGACTTAGTTTCATATGGACCCAAAGAGTATTCATAAAAAATGCTTTTACAAAATTCGTTGAATCGTGAGATTGGTGGACAATGAGAAAAACTCGACGCTTTGATGTTGGAGACATTGTATTGGTCAAGATATTGTGAAAATCTTCGATGTTGGGTAATAATTTTGGAAATTTCAGTCCAAACGTGATGTTTACTAGAGTTTGCTTTGATGCTAATATTGTACAATAATATAAACATAAAAGACATGCTTTATTGGTTGAGAATGAATCTTAACTTCGTAAAAGTTTGTAAATACCGAGATCAAATCAACAAGTTGACTACGGGTAACTCGAGAAGGGTAAAGAAAGTAAATATATGGGAAACTCGAACAGCTTAAAAAAGAAGCAAGTTGAAAACACCTTCATCCGATGGGCATGAGCGACTATAAAAAAAAGTTGAGGTAGCGGAATAAAAGAATTAATATTAGGTCCTTACCTATGAAATTGGTGTTTTATATGGAGATTTTGTAGAATTCTGCATTTTCCATACTAAAATTTTTTAAGTTTTCTTCACAACGACAAATCTATCATTAGACAATCTTTAGTAATATGTGTAATATCACACTTCATAAAATTTTTTTATCGTTTTATGTGAATGCAAATAAAATGATGTATTCGGGAGGCACTTAAAAAGAGTTGTCTCCGTGTCCAATTTTAAAACAATTAAACTTACAACAAATTATCAAAACAAATCAAAAGAGCTCAAAAATATGGTCTATTTTTAGACGAGGTAATTATTTTTTAGGAATACTCTGAATCTTAATAGTTACATACAAAATACTAAGAGAGAAAAAAAACACCAATTTCATAGGTAAGGGCCCAATATTATTTTATGTGTTAAAACAAGAACAACACGTACAAGAACTTCATAAATAAGGTACGAGTTTTTAAGATTACTTGACTACTTTTTTCGTCTTCTTCGTCATCAATACGGGCAGTTTCCGCAACTCGTCGACAGTTTACGCTTGTTTCGTCGGAGGGTGAACTCTCCCCTTCAGGGTAGCTTCTGTCACTATCTTTATTACATTTAAAAACGTCCAGGAATCCTAATTTGCTAATGTACACTGACCAATTTTCAATTGCATTTTGTACTGTTATTATTACGCAAACAAACAAGGGTTTACTAATTGAGCTCATATTGGCATTGGATGAAAATTTGTGATGAGTGTGACAACACTAACACGCTGGTTCCAGATTGCAAGCGAGTAACCACGAGACCAATAATATGCATTTAATAGCTAGGCAAATGCGACACAGAAAACTTTGTTAGCTAATCCAGGAACCAAACATGGCAAAAATTATTTTTTAAATATTAGGTCCTTGCCTATGAAATTGGTGTTTTGTATGGAGATTTTGGGGATGTCTGCATTTTACATACTAACATTTTATCAGTTTTCTTCACAATGACAAATCCAGAGATAAAGCTTTGGCAATATGTGTGTGTTTTATGATAATGCAAATCAAATGATGTATTCGGGAGGCAGTTAAAAATGTCTTTGTGTCTAATTTTACCACAATTAAACTTACAAAAAATTATCAAATTTAATACGAGCACAAATGTATGGTCTATTTTTAGAAGAGGCAATTATTATATAAGAATAGTTACGGACAAATTGCTAAGACAGAATAAGAACACCAATTTCATAGGTAAGGACGCAATATTTTTATTGCATCGTTCACCGGATCAATCCTCGCCGCCTGTACTGTAGTTTTATGTGAATATCACTTGCCCCACGTTGTGCCCGGTGCGTGGCATCAGGCGAAACGTGGGTCTTAACACCTTTGCCTCCCCCATCAGGGATTGAGGACTGAGGCGTAATGATATTTGCATGTTATGGCTACAATCCATTCTTGGATAGAACGCGTTTTCTCTAGTTAGAACAAGTTTTGACTAAGGGCCTTTATTAAAACTAGAATTTACCATTGACATATTTTATTTTCAGTTACAACCAGTTGTCGGAAATTTCCATTAAACAGGTTCTTGTTAGGAACTGATGAATTAAGACGTTTAGTACTGGGACTCCGTTAGGTATGACGACATGCGAAGCGAGGAGAAGTGTTCGACAGAATTGCGGGAGTCGAACAAGCGAAGCGTGCGTGCCGTGATAGCGTCCGATAGAGCGCCAGAACTGAACATTTTTTACTGACACGTTTCAGGAAAAAGCGTCTATTATCTAGTAAGAACTGATAAACTATTTTGAGCATTCGTTAATTCCAGTTTTAACAAAAGCACTTAGTAAATACTTGTTCTAACGAGGGAAATCACGTTTCATCTAAAACGGGTTCTAACTGTAACATCTACATTATATACATTTACGTTCATGTTTAAACACAACTAGTTGTTCAGTAACTCTTGAATTCTCAACAAACAGATAAGACATTTATTTTCATATAGGAACAGAAAAAACATATTTATGTTAAGGACAAAACCCATTTATAACGGTAAATTGGAAGAAAAAATGACGGTTATCGGCTACTTGTTAAAGGGCTCTGTTTTCTTAGAGTTATCGTCGGTATAAATTACCATTTTATTTGAGCAATATCCTATATAATTTTAGGATAATCAATATATGGGTTTGTTTTTATTACATTTTTATCTTTCCTTATTTCTAATAAAATGATAGTAATGTAGGACTGGCGGCTTACTTGGTCACATACATACAATCACGCTTGTAATCCCCGAAGAGGTAGGCAGAGTCCAAGGAGCACTGTGTTCCTTAAGACCACATTTGGCCATACAAAAATTGTGTTTGACAGATGAAAAATCGTGAAAGAGTAGTAACAAGTGGCTAGCTCGTCGCCTACACAATCACAGACCCAGTACCCAATACGCCCTCAGTCGCCTTCTACGACATGCTAGGCAAGAAAAGCAGATGTTACATTCTCTTTGTGTCCCGGACCAACACGGGACTTAGTTACTTGGTTAGTGATAGGATAAAATCAAAAGGTCATTATCACGAGAGTCCCGGTGGGAGATTAATTCGCGTGAAGATTGAAGATAGTGCCGACCCCATTTAACGGGGGGGGGGGGGGGGGTTCTCTAACATGTATAATGCTAGTTTGTCTATTTCTACATAACGAATCATCATCTTATTATTTATGTATACTTATATGTTATTATTTATTTAACAATTTATGTAGTTATATGTAATTTTATTTAATATTTAATTGATGCATATAATAATTTTACTAAGCCGCCACCAGATCTCTGCTTTGCCTGATGGTTGACTGTTAGAGAGCGATATTTGTCGTTAAGTCCGCCATGTTTTCCTTTTTTTTTTCGTAATAAACATTAAAGCTTAAATAAATAAATATGTCCCACTGCTGAGCACAGATCTTCCTCATGGAGAAACACGTGAAGAGAATGGGCCGCAACACCACCATGATGGCCCAATGCGGGTTGGTGGGTAGAAACGGTTGCAATGGCGACCGGGACCAACGGCTGACGTGCCTTCCGAAGCACGGAGGAGTTTGAGATCACAAAGTTTTGGTCACCCATTCAAGACCTGACCATGGCGATGGTACTAGTACTGGAATTGAAGTTTTTTGATATTTACATAGTATAACATACACATTTAAGTTTAACTAAACGGTTTCACAACGAAACGTCTAAATTACCTACTTTTACAACACATCTTGTTTCTTGCTGGTTGGTGCGTATGGCGCCGACATCCAGCTATAAAGAAACTACAGTCAACAACGAAAATGGCCGTAACAATTTGCGCGAATTGTTAGTTTTTGTAGCCGACTTCAAGCAAAGTTTCCCTATAAAAACTTCAGGGAAACTAAAGTTTATAGTTCATCATGACCACAGAGCGAGTCATTTGTTACAGAATTTATCTCACTCGAAGTTTCTTGAAGTAAATAAATAATACTCCACACTTTCTGGAGCAAAAAAATTAATGGAACCTCCATGTTGGCTATGTAGAAAATAAACAGGACGGTCCTGTCAGTTCGTCTTTTTGAATTAATTCACGTCCTCCTTTAACCACAGATCATAAAAAAACATAACATAACTTATATATCATCACGCCTCTTTCCCCGAAGTGGTAGGCAGAGGTGTTAAACACCCATAAAAAAAAATTAGATATAACCATAATAGGGTAATCAGGGTGACGTCGATTTCACCATCTTGAATGGACGCTTTTTTCATACAAAATCAATCTCGAGAGTTCCTGGGTTCGATCCCTAGTGGAGGCAAGTGTTAGGGTGATGAATTGTCTTCGATGTTTATATATATTCAGGATATTTATATGTATTTATCTATTAAATCAACCGTCCATGATCTAGTATCCGTAACACAAGCAGCATTTAGTTAAAATGGGACTAGTTGATAGGTGTGAATGTCTGAGGATATTATATTATTTATTGATTCTGATGGCGTTGATTTCCCCCCATCAAAAACGATGCCACATGCGTTCATACTGAACGCGCCTGTCCTTATCTCCGTTACTTAACCTTCTTGTGTTTTATTTGATTTTATTTTTCATTCAATAAGTTGGCAACCAAATAGGCCTCTTCATTGCATATAGGCAGATCCATATTTTTTGTCTACAGTTCCATGCGTTTGAGTGTCTTGACGTGTCTCAAAATTATTTTAGGAAAGATTTGAAATACAATTTGATATGATATTCCTTTGATTTTAGAAGTAGGAGGGATAATGAAGTACATTATAATAGTTATATGTTTGAGCTGCTTTTTATTGCTACAAACATTATAATAACTAAAACATAATCTGAGCTCTCTTATTCTGAGAAGCTTAGAAAGCACTTAGTTTTAATTTTGTTTATAAATTGTATTTAGGCACAGACATCAACAAAGTTAACATAATGTCGAGCGAACTCAAAAATAAGCAGCTAATACCGGCACGATTCTGGATTCTTATCGAAAGATTTAATATAATTAACAGGAACTTCAACGTAACTTAATCCTAGCCCAAAAAGGTTACAGCCTCCCCTTATCTCGTTACCGAGGGTAATGGGACTATCAACCCGCCACTGATCAAGGCAGATGAGTTCGACGGTCCACACCTTCGATACATTGTCTAGCTCTCGAGCTTATCTTCCATCTCAATATGGACATGGCTTGGATTAACACTTTGCCTGTATCAGTGAAAATAGGTCCGTCCTCCTTAGCTTAAGGCCAGAGTGAGTAAGCATCTACTAGGCGAGCGTGTACCACCTTGTGACAGGGTGAAGCCGGAAATAATTGAAATGCAGTTGGGTCGTCACTTGGTATCGTATATTTATAAGTAAGATTTAAGGCACAACTGAAACAATTATATAAAAAAAGGTAAATTACACTGAACACAAAACAATTTCATATTTAACACTTAAATATATTATAGAAAGGGTAGGGCTACTTACAATAGTGCCTTAGAGAAAACGTACAGTCTTTGTTATAAATTAAGAACTGATAATTTGGTTTGTTATAACTTTGTCCCAGCTTATAAAAATTGATTCACTATATAAATAATTTACAATTATTGTTAGAAGGGAGTCAATCGCTCTACGCACAGACTCTCGTAAGAATGAGCTTCGAGAACAAAACAAATAAAAAGAGACAGACAGCAAATTTAAAATAGGAAACCAAGAGAAAAATGGCCAGAGAAGAGCGCAATGACAGCAACGAGGCGCTAATATAGCTATGGCGCCTCGTTACAACCTTAGGCCTCATCTTCGCTTTCCATCAGGCATGATTGTACTCACAGAACAATAAAAAAGGTTAGAATGATAACGCATCCACATTAGTACTAGGACCGCGCGAGCCAGTCCTCACACATACAAGAATTAATTGTTATTCAACACACAAGGAGCGCAATGTATTCATTGGCTAAAAAAATTCAAGCAAAAGTAGCGAATTGCACCTAAATAATAAGGGTTATTTTACTGCAATACACAGGTATGTGTTACCAGCTGTGATTTATGTTGGCACAATGCATTTTGTTACTTCGAAATTTTACAGTTGAAGCACGGATTGGTAAGATCATCTATATACAATCATTTGAAATACGTTTTTAAATATTATAATCTATAATACGTATAATGAGACACGTTAAATATCTTTTTTGAATTATGGTGCAAAAACATGTACACTATCATGACAGCACTGGACTAGTGTAGTGCACAATTTGATGTCGATAATCAAGTATTATTCAAGTTTTAAGTAACAAAATTATGTATTTTATTTATTTATCCAACTTCGTAATTAAGGAGAATATTAATATACAGGTTGGATTTTTTTTATCTACACAGAGGAAACACACTTTTATTTTCAAATAGAAACAAAACTGTTTTCACACTTTTTTCAAAAAGCTTACCCAAATGGGGAATCAAACCACCTCAAATAATTCTATTTCGTGGTGGTTTTGGTCGCTACACAAGCAGCATTTAGTTGCTTAAAATGGGACTAGTTGATAGGTGTGAATGTCTGAGGATATTTATTTTATTTCCCTAATTGATTTAGTTATGGCTAAAAATACTATTTCTCTATGAAACATTAGGTCTTACGCATGTAAGACATAATGAAACCTTACATTAATTTATTTTTTCCGGGCATATTTGGAAAATCTGTAGCAGCCGGTGGAATGCAGAAGCAGAGATGGATATCTTGTATGAAATACGAGTGTTTCACATTGTATTGGTTAATAGAATAAAAAAATAACAAAAAAAATTTTAGCTGGTTCTATTCCCGGTTTGGGTAAATTTTATTTGAGAAAAAGGAGAATGCAGTTGCTTCTTTTTAAAATAAAAGTTCGTTTCCTTTGTGGAAATTAAAATATTTTATTTATTTAAGGTACATCCCCTGTAGGGCTCGTAAAGAAATTTCAACCAATTTCAATACTATACAAATTTAATGAAGATAAATATTTTGTAGTCTTTGATTTAGTTTTCTACCAAATAAATACTATAAAGACAAGAGGTAACAGTTTCAGGTGGATGTTTCTAGGAATAGGTCACTGACTATAACAAAAGATACACTATCGCTATAGTTGGCTTGGCAATGAGAACAACAATAAAGAAAAACTGCCTTGCCAGTTTTCCACCAGTGAATAATAAATAAAATAATTGGTAATGTTATGAGCTGGGGTTGTTCTCAGTAAAGAAACAGCGGTTACCAACATACACGTTTTAATTAATTAACATTAATACTAGTTAATCACATTTTTCTCGTCACCCATCCCTCAATGTCTTAAGTCAAAAGTCTTCGTCCAGTGCGTCCTCCCGGTCATGACCTACGGTGCTATGACGTGGACACTCACTGCTCGACTAGTCCACCAGTTTAAAGTCGCCCAGCGAACTATGGAAAGGGCTATGCTCGGAGGGCACTGTCCTTATTGCCTATTATAATTTTGAGTTTTCGCTTTCTTTGTGAACTGGCATTTGAACAGGAAGGCGAACTTGATTTTCCTGCAAACAAAAGTAAATGATTTCAAAATTCTCGCTTATGAGATATTTGACATGATGAAATAAATTTCTTTTTAGATAAAAAAAATAAAGAAAATAATCAACAAATTAAAGTCCCTACTAATTTTATTCAATCGGCACTCAATCACATGCGCAATATTTCTACCCTGTATAATCTAAACGACTGATTTGGCGCAACTGCCTTCTGTGGCAGACATCACGGGTTCGATTCCCGAACAAGACAAATGTATAATTTTATAATAATATTTTGTTTTCACTGTAGACAGATAAAAAAATCATAACATTACCTGTAAGCAAATATCTATGTGAGGTACTGCAGAAGATTTCCATTGCTTTTTTTTGAAACTTGTAGGAAGTCATCTTCCGTAAAATGCTACGAGCAAATGCTACTGCTTTTAGTAGGAAACCATTGATCTTTCCTGCCAGTTGCGGATATCCATTTTTCTTTTATATCCGGATTTGTAGGAAAACTGAAATATGTAAATCTTTATAAACAGAATATTTATGTCTTATTTAAAAATTAAATAGATATTTAAAACTTAGATTTGATATTATGTCCATGTAAATTACCGCATCATAATGTCTGAGCACAAGGAACAAAAAAACTCTATCAATAAAACTATCGATAACATGCAAGCCCTATGATTGCACAGAATTTGGTACGAATTATTTTCGTGATTGATTATGCCTCCATATTTAGTTATTTCCAAATATTATTACTTACCGATGAAATGAAATTCTTCCTTTTTCCAGATTCACCTTTTTACTTCGCAAACGGCACGAAATAATAGCACAACTCGGCATCTTTTTGGGTTTTGTATTGCACCGAATATACGTCTGACAGCTACGCCATTGTGCAATACACTGCGAGCAATTTGACGTTCATATGCCCGTTTGCTCATATGAGCGGCTCGTCAACCACGCCCACTTTATCATTCTAACCTTTTTTATTGTTCTGTGATTGTACTCAAACGTTCAGCTTATATATTGAAAAAAAAAACTGACTACGTCCCACAGATGGGCACAGGCCTTCCTCATGGAGAAACAATGAGTTGGCGCGAGGAGCTCGGTTACGTTATGGTTAGTACGAATTGGTTCTCGATTTCAACATATCTACCTTTCTATAGGACCTGTGCCAAGACTGCCAAGCAGTGGCCGGTTATAGGCTTAGGCCTATAATTGTCCGATTCCATATTACTTTAACAGTTGAACGTGATAAAAATCCGATATCCATACTAATATTATAAATGCGAAAGTAACTCTGTCTGTCTGTCTCGCTGTCACGTCAAAACTACTGATCCAATTCAACCAAAATTTGCTACACAGATAGTCTAGAAAGGACATAGGCTATTTTTTATTAATTCCCATCAGAAATTTAAATATAACGTCAAAACTACTGAACCAATCTAACCGAAAATGGTACACAGATAGTCTAGAGCCTGAGAATGGACATAGGCTACCTTACGTACCGATATTCCCATGGGAACGGGTTTCATGCGAGTGAATGTCGAAAAATTTAAATAAAACGCCTCCCAGAAAAATGAAGGTCAAAACGCCACTATGAACTTTTCTTATAATAATAGAGTAGGAGTAAATTTTCAATTCTACCAATTGAGGCTACTGTTCCACTTTGAAAAACAGCTTTTAGTGTTGAATATTTATTGAGGAAGGCTATAGGCTACCATCCATACCATCATACCATCGAGGAGCTCGGCGGCGTAGTGGTCAGTGCGCTTTGGCTTCGGTCAAAAACAAAGCTACCTTCGCCATGGTCAGGCCGTGGATGGGTGACCAAGACTTTGTAATCTCGAGCTCCTCCATTCTTCGGAAGGCACGTTAAGCCGTTGGTCCCGGTCGCATTTGTGACCGTTTCTACCCACCAACCCGCATTGGGCCAGCGTGGTGGTGTTACGGCCCTTACTCCTCATGTGTTTCTCCATGAGGAAGGCCTGTCTCAGCAGTGGGCCGTATATAGGCTGATGACGATAGGCTACCATCACACTATCTCAAAGTGACTATTTTACGCGGACGAAGTCGCGGACAAAAGCTGGTACATAATATATCATAATGCGGTGTTCACGCTACATATTACATTTTAACCGCCGCAATGGTCTGGTGGTTCACACCACCGGGTGTTGATCGGGAGGTCCGGGTTCGATTCCCCGTGGGGGCAGATGTTTTTTTTGCTTGTTTTGGTTGGTGGCAGGGCTTCTAAGCCCGCCTGGCTAACTACCACCATCTTACCTAAATTAATCGCCATAATAACATTGTTTTAAGCATTGTTGTGTTCCGGCAATTAGAGGTAAGATAGCCAGTTCCTCAGTTCTTGAGGATTACAGATGAAGATCACTTCCACCTTCGGCCTCATCTTCACTTACCATCAGGTGAAATGAAGGCCAAGAGCTTTTTTTTACCTTTTATATGTAAAAAAAATTATACATACATATAGTCACAACTATTATCCCCCTTAAGGTTACTCAGAAACTAGGCAAAAGCACCGCAAAAGCAGTCCATAGTCCGCCTTCATCAAGCAGTGACTGCACTAAGCGTGACAAGTGGTGAGCCCGTCGCCGCTATAAACTTTTGGACAGTTGTGCAGTTCTAAGACCATTAGTCGCCTTTTACGACGCCCAAGGGAAGAGATGGGTTACTTGTTATAATAAATATTTATTTTACTCTAAGGGCTAGTTTTTTATTCATTGTTATAGTTAATTCAATTATTAAAATCTAGACCAATGACGTCCATGGAAACACCAAAATATTTGACGTCACCTTGACCAATGGTTATTTATCCAGTGAAAATTCGAAGCAATATACATCAGCAATGCCGCCAGCCGCCATTTTAAAAACGCGGCATCGTGTTGTGGTAAAATTGTCTATAATTATTTAACTTAGTTTATTAATTTCCGGAAATAGGACTATTGGTCAAGGTGACTTATCACAACATCATACGTTCACGCCATTGGTCAATATCAACCACTCAACTTGACCACGGATATAAAAACCCCGACCCTTAGAGTATAAAACGCCGCACCTCTCCCTCTCCAGAGGGAGGGGGCGCCATTCAGGTTATGCTTTACCAGAGCCCTCAGAGGCCTAAAGCAAGGTGGTGTTTAGTCGGTAGGAGTCCGACATAACCCCCGGCCGGCCGGTGGGTATCCAATGAGGGATTCACCACCTCCTTCTCCCGCATGGGAAGGTAAAGAGTCCTCCTTCAGAGGCTCGAAAAAAAAAAAAGAGTATAAAACGTGTGTTTCGCTGGCATTCCAGTCTTATACAGGATTTGTAGAATCTGTTTCTTGTGACCTTATGCTTTAAGCCCAAAATTCTTTGCAACCACAAAAACGCGAAAGGCCAGTAAAGGAAGAATTTAAACCTTGTGGTCCATAATTTGCCTTAATTTTTCATCACAATAAATTCTAGTGTTATTCTTAGGGAAGTAATTAATTGGGCTGCCATTTAATTATTTGGTCAGCAAGCTACATACCTGGCACAAAACATTCTCTTCTTCTACTCTCATTACTAACTTCATACATACCCCTCGGTTTGAGGATGATTTAACCTGGCCCTTTTTCAGAACGTCTCCGATTATTGTATAATAATAGGTCTTTACCTATGAAATTGCCGTATTTTTCTCTCTTAGTATTTTGTCTGTAACTACTAAGTTTCAAAATGTTCTTATTAAATAATTACCTCCTCTAAAAATAGTCCATATGTTTAAGCTCTTGTGATTTGTTTTGATAATTTGTTGTAAGTTTAATAGTGTTAAAATTGGACACGGAGACAACTCATTTTAATTGCCTCCCGAATACATCAATTGATTTGAATTCACTTAAAAACGATAAATAATTTTTATGAAGTGTGATATCACACATATTGCTAATCTTGTCTAATGTTACATGCCAAATATTATTATCTTTGGATATGTCGTTGTGAAGAAAACTAAAAAAAATTTTAGTATGGAAAATACAGTTCCCCGAAATCTCCATACAAAACGGCAATTTCATAGGTAAAGACCTATTACTTCGTTCGTATTACTAACCAGTCAAGACAGAAACTAGATTTTTTCCAAAAAAACTTTGCCATCGTTTCAATTAGAACACCTTCATTAATCATCATAATATCAGAGAAGATCGATAGCTAGATATACGCCTGTCTTCATAGATATACGCCTGCCTTCATAGATACGCTGACCGCCAGTGCTGGCCAAGAGCGCAGGTGAGATTCCCATATATTTTGATGTAAAGGCGCGCGTGTGGCTATGAAACGATGTTTGTAGCTCCGTGAAATTACAAACATACGCGTGCGTGGCCGGCGCTGCCGGCAAGCATAGCTATGAAACCACACTTAGTCCAAAACAGATCTCCGCAAAATATTTTCAAACAAAATACAAACACAAAGTATTAATTCTGTTTATTGTTATTCAACTAGAGTACAGTGAGCAGAGTCATAGCTTCATTACGGCCCTGTTCGTGGCGAGGCGTTGAATAAACAGGTACCGTCATCAAATGAAGGACTCCACAATACCCTTTATGAAAATTGCCTTGCGCTTAGCCAACTGAATTGCTAACCAATACAGCGGCGGCCACGAAAAGTGGTTCTGTTCGTTATTAAAAAAAAACTTTTTTGATTTGAATACTTTATAATTGTAGTTTTCTCTAAAAATAGAATATAAATGAATAATTAATAGTCAATTTTGAAAGTAAATTGTATGTATGTTTAAATAATTCTGTATAGATTAAATACTTATGTCATTTAATGGATTTAACCTATGAATTGCAAATATAGATCATTGTACGAATGAAAACATGCGCAACTTTCTCATAGTTCATTTATCTAGGTTTTTATTATAAAATAATATTTCTTGAAAAATATGTAAAACTAATTGCTATTTGTTGGTGAACAAAAATTTTCATAGTAAAACAATTACCGTATAAACACAATCCCAATCAGTAAATAAGCTTAGATCAAAGATTTGGTTTCATAGTTTAGGACCTTATTATAAACTATACAACTTACAATTTGACGACCTCCGTGATCGAGTGATCTGTATGCCGGTCTCAAGGCGTCGCCATCTCGAGAGGTTCTGGGTTCGATCCCCGGTGGGGGCAAATGTTTGAGTGATAAATTTTCAGCATTTGTTCTCCAGTCTTGGATGTTTATATATATTTATTTATATTCAGGATATGTATATGTATTTATCTATTAAATATATTAATCAGTCATCTAGTGCCCGTAACATAAGCAGCATTAGTTGCTTAAAATGGGGCTAGTTGATTGGTGTGAATGTGTGAAGATATTTATTTATTTGTTTGGGCAGTAATGATTGATGATTGAATGAATTCTTACTATACGAGTATACACAAATTATCTAAAATATATACATATATACAACGAAATGTTGCTTACAAATTTATCTTTAAACGAGAGTACTTTCCTTCACGTTTTCGCGAAATTTGGAATGGTCGAGGTATCTTGCCCGGAATGTTCGATTAAATTTACCTTTGTCAGTGTAAAGGACGGCTTGGACGTATTAACCCAAATGTAGTATGTAAATAAATATCACTAAATTAGGGCCAAGGGTATCGTATGAAACAGCTGTTATGACTTATGAAGTAACTACAATATTTCACGGTTATGAAATATGTTTGTCTAAATAAATTCTACTTTGCTTATGAACTGAAGTAAAAATATTTTTATAATTATTTGTTGATAGCTACAAGAGTGTTTTACGAATATGCGACTTTATAATAAACTCATCGCAATGAACATAATATTATGTTTGATTGGTGAGTGATAAATACCATTTACCATTCAACCATAACTAAACCAGACATTATAACTGAGGGACAGAGGCAGAGAACTCTATTTAAAGTTCGTGTCCAAAACGTGTCTGGCCAAAATAAAAAATCTCCAATAGTAGACACTATATATATATAATAGTATCCAATAGCCGAAAATAAAACAAAAATTCCAAAGGCCAGCCAAAGATTAGTGAAGTGTAAATTTAAGTAAAGGTTTGAATTTAATTTCATACGTTACATTACTGAATTGCTTATTCACATTACTAAAATAAAATAAAATTGACATCTCCGCAGTAGATTTTTTTTTACAGGTCTACCTAAAAAAATCAAGTGTGCCCGGTTTTTCTTTCACGACTTGTAAAGAACACTTTCCCAGTTTGTGGCTATCACGTCCGCGCATAATATTGGAAATTTCTTATATTTTTATAGCTTACCTTTTGCCTTCACCCGTGCTTCTTTGGGTTGAGGATTTCAAATTCTTATCTAAAACTTTGCTAAAATATAATAAATTACTTTGAAATAAAGGTTGTTTAAATATAATTTTACCTTTTAACTAAAGCTTTAGAATTTTAATCGTTGAAATATCGATAAAAATTTGTAAAGAAACATTTCCTATATTCTTTTGATCATGATTAATATAAAAATTGGGTAATATTGACAAAGAAGGCATTTTATGTAAGTAGTTTGTAACGGTATATCAGTATTAACGACTCCTTGCTCTTATTGCGCTCTTCTCTGGCCAATTTCTCTTTGTTTCTGTTTTAAAATTAAGCAACTCTCTGTTTTTCATTGTCTTTGGACTCCAATTTTCATTTCTATCAGATTCAGCGTCTGGAGCGGTTGTTTCGACGCCTAAATATATAAATATAAATTGTTATAACTGTTATAATAGAATCATAATATATTATAGCAATAATCTATAACAGTAAATGTTCAATAACTTTACCAAGGCGATTTTGTAAGTAGCCCTAACTTTTAAAATTTTCTATATGTTATGTGTTCAGTGATTTGTGTTATTTACCTTTTTTTAAATTGTTCCAGTTGTGCCTTTTTTAATTATTATTACAATCAGTGACGTCGCATCCAGTTTTTATTTTACAGCAATATTCCCATGTCACATGTTTATGTAAAAACATTGTACAAAAACTGTATTGTAACATAAGCTTTAATGTATTTTCAAGTGCAATAAAGAGTATAATGTGTTCATTTTTTTGGATATTTGGTTTACCCATCCACCACTCATATGATAACATACCACCATACAGGGCGTTTGATCTAACCGATTATTGTAGCTCATAGTGCACTAAACAAAATTCAAAAGCATTTATTCAGTTTAGATGCGTCTAAGCGCATGCTTATGAATGTCATAAACATTCTACAATATTTCGTGAAGGAGAAAAAACTACGCCATTAGTTCACAAAAACTACCAGGAGGCCTTGTTCTGAGAAGAACAAGCTCTGCTGGTAGTAACACGCGCCGCCTGCGCTGTAAGAATTTAATGAATGAAAACTATATCCACTCTGTAATTCACACCAAATCTACAACAAATCGAATTCTCCTAGACTTTGCCATACATCTCTAAAAGTATTTATTATACTTTTCTGGTAGTAAAACTATTTTTTTCTCTCGTTCTATTTTCACACAAAAAGAGGCTATTAAAACGATAATATGACATATTTGTAAATAATAACCCGCCGTGATAGATGACGGCAATTCTGAGATTCCTGTACCCCCGTCAAGTCAAGTATTGTATAGGGTGTCAAATATTTTGTATGGCGTACATTGTATGCTGCATGTCAACAAGTATATCGGCAGTGGACGAAATATCCGACCTAACTACCACAAACTTATGCAGATCCGTTTGTACACACATTTGGGGTAGGGCTGGCAACACAACGTTGTGGTACAATTATATTTTTTAATTAATTTACACATTTCAATACGTAAAACCTTTGAAAATACGTGATGTTGCGTTTCGGTGGGCTTATATATTTTTTATTAACACCGCTATCGCTTTATGAAAATGTACCTATAGGATTTGGAAATGACCCTTGAAAGCTAAGAAAATCTTATATCATATCATTTCTAGGCAGGCTGCACCCGGAGCATTGACATTGCTGTCCGAAAAAATAAATGTTAAATATTATTTATAGTATAAGGTACTAATTAAAGTAAAACAGCATTTATCTTTACTTCTAAGCCAAGTGATATGGACATGTTTGAATATTTTTATACTAGAAAGAATTTGTTTTGTCTTATCCACATTATTATGCAGACGACTGTCATAGGAGAATGGAAGTGGCAGACGAATTGAGCTAAACCTATTTTAAAGTGGAAAAAGAAGAAGAAGTAAAAATATGGAAGACTAATAACATTTTACCGGTTGAGGGCAAAAAGCGTGACATAAAGTGTTATTATCCTGTCAGGAATATATCTATACCGTCTGTGCCAGGCCAAATAAGATGAGAACTGGCACAGAGATTATAACGCAGCTTGCAGTAAAGTTGGCATTATGAATTCTGAACCGCCGCGTGCCGCCCCAAATAAGCAAGGAATTAGTTAGTGACAGCCCTACAAACGACAGCCGTTTTACGGAACACCTGCCGCGGACGAAATTTACATAAATATATCGCCCTGTCGCCACAGCTTAACGTAAAATGGAATACCCATTTTTATTACTATGAAAAGTAATTATTAACAATTAATAACTAGTTGAATAAAGTTGGAAAACGTAGTATGGGACTACCTGCGTCAAGATTGGTTGACGATGTTCGTAGGTTGGTTGTAGTGGAATCGATGAGAGCAGCCGAGGATCGAGAGTGGTGGAGAGCAATAAAGGAGACCTATGTCTAGATAGTGGACAAGTATAAATTGATAATGATAACGATACTGATAATCTGATAATACGAATTTATCCACTTGATTGTACTAGCCTAACATTTATATAAAACAAGAATTGTAAAAAAGGTGAAAAAAAGAGCAACCCTCGAGTTTCTGGCTCGCTCTTCTCGGGGATGTCTGCGTTCCGAGCGAGTGGTAGATTCACTTATTTTTAAGTGTTTGTATATCAAGCCTATAAAATAAAGATATTTTTGATTTTGATTTTGATCAAAAAAAAAACTATTATGAGTGTTAAGCATAAACTCTTAGAATTTACACAATATATTCTAGGCAACTGCAGATGGAGAGGTTAGTACGCTGTGGCTTTCAATTAAAATCAAAGTTACCTTCGCCATGGTCAGGCCTTGGATTGGTGACCAAAACTTTACGATCTCGAGCTTCTCCGTGCTTCGCAAGGCACGTTGAACCGTTGGTCCCGGTCGCTATTGCAACCGTTTCTACCCACCCGCATTGGGCCAGTGTGGTGGTGTGACGGCCCATACTTGTAACACGTAACATGGCGAATATTATCTATCAAAAATCCTAAAAAATGATAAATAAAATGCTAGCAAGCTTTCTGCTTATGGCCAGTATCAATCCCTGTCAATAATAATAATTAATCTTGTCCCCGAAGAAACAAAACTACTACTAGACTAAATGAAAAATAAGTGGAAACACTGCAGCCAGTTACTCTATGACAGCACACTTAACGAATCCGCTTATTTCAAGTCGCCCACAGTCCACGTACATAATTGTTTGTAATTTACCAGATACACCACCTGATTTGGGATTCATAGAAAGTTTATTTGAGATTCAGACTAAGTACACATTGAGGTCAAGTGTTGAGTAGCTTTCGACGAAAATCTTGTCTAAGTAAACGAAGTTATTTAAGTCCTAAATTGCTTAAGATAAAAATGTTTGTTCTTCTTATCAGGTTAATTAATTTTTTTCATATTTTTTTTCTACTCTCATACAAATAATAAGACAACAAACCAAGTCGGAATTTCAAAAAAACAATCTCGTTGCTTTTCTTGTTGATGTGCGTCATAAATAACAAATAACACATTTTATAAAAAATTCAAATTAAAAATTATAGACGCCTTTTCCTTGATGTAAAGGTTAGTTGTCTGAGGTAACGCTATGAAATAAATAATATTGCATTTTATTAAAAAAATTAATGCTATTATTAATTTAACCGAAATCGATATAATGGTTCCTGTGGACAGATTTCCCTATCCCTCATAATTTCGCATTTCTTCCCATTTGGTTTGGTCATCCTATATACAGGTGATTTTTTTAAGTAGGCCTTCAGGGCAAAGTCATAAACTCTAAGGAATATCAAAAAATACTCAAAGGAGTCGCGAGCCCGATTTTGATGAAAACAAAAATTGCATTATTAAATTTTTAAAAAGATAACCTTTTCTTATTCTAGCACCACTCTCTCCAATTCTGCAATACACATGCGTGCTCTGCTTGGAGAACAACTATAACTAACTAACGCGCAGTTCGCGAAGAGTTGTCTAAACGTTTTGGAAACGCTGCACCGCAAAATTTGCACAACAACGTATGTATTAAACCAAAAATTTATGTAAGACAACTTAATATAACAAAAATATATAAAACTATTATAAAGTAGATAAAATTACTATTAGGTCCTTACCTATGAAATTGGTGTTTTGTATGGAGATTTTGGGGAATTCTGCATTTTCCATACTAAAATTTTTTCAGTTTTCTTCACAACGACAAATCCAAAGATAATAATATTTGGCATGTATCATTCGACAAGCTTTGGTAATATAATAGGTTGGGGAAAAAGTTTCTTCGCATTTTTTAAGAAAATTCAAAAAATGTTTTAATATAGTTTATTTACATTTAACTAAAGTATGTAGGTACCATTTTGTTCGATAACTTTTTGCCATCTTGTAGGTAGGGACATGATCCCATTGCTATAGAAATTTTGGGACTTCTGGTCAAAATACCGCGACAAGTGGTTTTGGCAGTCCTCTCGTGATGTTAACCTGACACTGCCTAAAGAATTCTGAAGAGACCGAAACAGGTGGAAATCTGAAGGTGCAAGGTCAGGACTATACGGCGGATGCATTAACACCTCCCAGCCAATCTCTCTTAATTTTTGCTGAGTGGCTAAATATGTGTGAGGTCTAGCGTTATCATGATGACAAACCACACCCCTTCTGTTGATTAATTCCGGCCGCTTTCTCTCAACTTCTTGCTTTAATCTCATCAGTTGTTCGCAGTAGAGTTCAGAATCGATGGTCCTGCCTGGTGGTAACAGCTCATAATGAATAATGCCCTTCCAATCCCACCACACACACAGAATCACCTTGTTGCGAGTTAACCCGGGTTTCGCCACAGTCTGTGACGCCTGACCGGCCTTTGACCACGACCTTTATCGCACGTTCTTGTCGTACGTGATCCACTTTTCATCACCAGTTATCAGCTTCTTCAAAAATGGTTCGGTTTCATTACGTCGTAATAAAGAATCACAAATGAGTACACGGTTCATTAGGTTTCTTTCAGTGAGCTCGTGAGGTACCCTAATGTCGAGCTTTTTTGTGTACCCAGTTTTTTTCAAATGCGCCAAAACTGTTTTGTGGTCAATTCCCAGTTCTTCAGCTACGTCGTAACTACTGACATGCCGATCTTGCTCCACTTTTTCAAAAATGGCATCCATTTTATCTGTAATAGGGCGACCAGAGCGACGTGCATCTTTGACATCAAAATTTCCGGATTGAAAACGCTTAAACCAAATTTGTGCTACTCTCACAGACATTGCACTAATTCCATAAACATCGCAAATTTTTTTCGCGGCTTGCGTTGCATCTTTACCTTTTTTGTAGTAAACATTTTAAAATGTATCGAATTTCTTCATTAGATTCACTCATCTTGGCGGTACGAAAAACAAATGAAAATCACACATTTTCCTAATTTGAATTTGGAATTATGTTCTTTAAAATTTAAACTTTCAATTATACCAAAACCAGTCAGATACAAATAGTATAGCCAAAGAGATTTTATTACAAGTTTATACATACTATAATGCGAAAAGACTTTTTCCCCAACATAATATGTAATAACACACTTCATAAAAATTATTTATCGTTTTTAAGTGAATGCAAATAAAATGATGTATTCGGGAGGCACTTAAAAAGAGTTGTCTCCGTGTCCAATTTTAACACATTTAAACTTACAACAAATTATCAAAACAAATCAAAAGAGCTCAAAAATATAGTCTATTTTTACACGAGATAATTATTTTTTAGGAATACTCTGAATCTTAATAGTTACAGACAAAATACTTAGAGAGAAAAAAAACACCAATTTCATAGGTAAAGACCCAATATATAACCTAAAAAGCGGTAGGATTCGCAACAGCGGGTGTGTGTCAGAAACTCAGAAGATATTTATTACACTCAAATTAAAATTTAACTAAGCAATAGACCCTAACCTTATTTAATTAACGTAACCCCTTTTCAACCATTGTACTCTATTCAACTTAAACAGTAATCATTGAATACATCCAATACATTTCGCACTATAACAAAACTAACTTCATTTCCTCATATAACGGCCGTGGCAATTAATTGACTGAGCACCAAGTTGCCCCGACTGATTTGTATCGGCTAATTGAATTTAATTAAATTAAATTGGGATGGGTTATAAATCGTGCAGTGACCGAGTCCAAATCGGCCATGGAATAAATTACTGGTATTCAGAAGTGACAACTTTTATGGAAGTTAAATGCCTAATGTTTCTGACAGAATTTTCTGAGTAGGTACAAAGTTTTATTGTTGGAAACGATGAATAATAATTAACACATAAGACCTGTGTTACTTATTAAGTTATGATGTATTTTGTAATTTAAATGTTCAATAATAATTGTAGTCCTTTGTGACGTTTGTAGACAATAGAAAATCAATTGTCTTGGCTGCTTTCAGCCAGATCTCACAGTATTTATATACTATGGTTTGATACAAAATAAGATTACTTTATTTTTAATAGATAGGATCGCCCATTCTTAAGAACTTCATCTTTATCTACAGATTCAAGTATCTTATGTGCCATGAATAGGTCGTCTAATAAGTCCACGGTACATTTCCGTTTTTCTAGTCACATCAGTCCAATTTAATGTGAATAATTTAGGGCGAACCCGACCAAATTCCGTGTTACTAGACGAGCGTTCGGACACCAATAAATGCTTAAATCGCATTGGTCGAATCCGCTACAATGGCGAAGCCCTGTGCACACGGTCGATTTTTGGCTAACATCTGACAGCAAAATTATTTTTGGTATTTTTTTACACTTGTGTATCTAATCGAAATTTGGTCGAATTCGCACTAAGTGCATAAATTGATAAAAAATATACATGTAAAACATCAATGTCAACGGCATTTTCATAAACAAATGATCGTATTGAATATTTGCAGTAACCAGTAGTCGAACCTATCACTGATCACACCAAAGGCCATCAAATAAATTAGCAAAATTTAATCTCCGCGTCATCCCCATGACATTTAAATGAAACGTGTCACGCATTAGTTGACTTGAAAATATATTATTTTTTAAGGCAATGGCAAACAGTAATGAAGCCTATTGAAATAGAGGTTAAATTTGAATAAAATATTGGGTCCTTACCTATGAAATTGGTGTTTTTATTCTGTCTTAGCAATTTGTCCGTAACTATTAAGTTTCTGAACATTCTTATAAAATAATTGCCTCTTCTAAAAAATACCATATATTTGAGCTCGTATTATTTAATTTGATAATTTTTTGTAAGTTTAAGGCCCAATTGCACGATCGAGAGTTAGCACCTAACCCTGGGGCAAATATATGGGCAAACCCTGGGTTAGGCGCTAACTCTCGATCGTGCAATTGGGCCTAATTGTGTTAAAATTAGACACAAAGACAATTATTTTTAACTGCCTCCCGAATACATCATTTGATTTGCATTAACATAAAAACGATGAATAATTTTTATCAAGCGTGTTCATACACATATTGCTAAAGCTTGTCTCATGATACATGCCAAATATTATTATCTCTGGATTTGTCGTTGTGAAAAAAACTGATAAAATGTTAGTATGTAAAATGCAGACATCCCCAAAATCTCCATACAAAACACCAATTTCATAGGTAAGGACCCAATATTGGACGAGCTATTTGATGATTTGGCTCATAAAACAGATACCTATCATTGATAAATAATGAAAATAATATTGAGAGCTATAGGAGAGAATTATATAATAAAAAAGAATAAAAGAGAATAATATTGAGAGCTATAGGGGATGAGTCTGGTTGCGTATGATTTGAATGCTTTGATTTTGATACTAGCGAAAGTGACATTCGCCATAGACATTGAATGAGGACCAAATCATTATGATCTCGAGTTCCTTCTTGCTTTGTAAACTTAACGTGCCGTTGGACCGGTTCCTAACTACAATCGTCGAAGACCTGTAGCCAGTTGACAGCCAGCCAATGAGACAGTTGAATGCAACTAACTCTCAAGGCTACCACACTTATCCGAATCACGGCCTCCACCCAATAACTTTACTGTTCGACGAATGTCAGTTTTTGGCTAATGTGGCAGGCCCCATACCGTATCACGACCCTTTTGAAATACACTGAGCATTGTCTTTTTCATAGTTCACTTTGAACCGCCTCTGGTCTAGTGGTTCACACCACCGGGTAAAAATGGCTCTAGTCTAAACACAATCGATCCATAACGCTTCTGAGCTCATTTCAAATAAATTTTGCGCAGCTAAACTGGTAAATGCTGAAAAATACGCGTGAAAGGTTGACAAAACTAGTGGTGCTAGTGGCATCTATTCATTACACCCGACGGCTGAATCGGACATCTTTTCACTAAGCCGAGCACTAACGTGACAACTTCACAGAGGCGCTGGAGTAAACACGCCGTTTCCGACTCAAAGAATTTCTAAAGGATGCCTTCTGACATTCAATCATCAATGTATACTAGGAAATAGGTAGGACTAGTGTTGGGCGTTATTTTTGTTTAATTCTTATGTTATAAAAAATGGGCTTCATTTAAAAACGGCAATTTCTTAAAAAAGGAGATTGTTGTGAATGAATCTACATCTACATTTTAGCTTAGTAAGTGTACTTTTTTAAGATTGGGTCACTTTTTTAAATTTAGTACATGACCCAACACCATTTTATTGTAGCAGTAGATATATCCTTAGCTATGTGAGGGTAGGAAAGGTAGTCAGCCAGGCCTGCTATTGTTGCCCTAGCTCAAAGGGTCAGCTAGGTAGCCACCTAGTTTAATGCTTTTAGAGCTGACGTCATGATACTCATGAACACCGCAATGAGTATGAAAGGACCTTTGAACTTCCAATTACACAAGGGCCGTATGCTTGACTGGCATACCAGTGGTGAAAATATATAACTACAATCATGTTCTTAATAGCGCTGGACAGAACAGCGAACATAGGCAAAGCTGTACACAGCGACCTTTTCGACAAACTTTGTAAGAACCGCTATTTCTTATTTCATTTTATTGTGCATTCTGTTTTCGCGACGTGTATAAAATTGTCGAAGTTGGTCAAACGAGTCGCTGCGGCGAGGTCTGAATACTAAATTGCCGCTTGAACTAGTTTTGTTATACAATAAAGGTTAAACAATCGAGCCATGCTTTTGTACAATACTTTGTATTTATGATTTATCTTTAATTGGATATGGTTTAGGATTCGAAATGTGATATAGTTTTTATACGTGGACAAAGCTTTCGAACTTTTAGGACGTCCTTACTTGAAAAAGTTTAAGATTTGGCGCAAAAATATGGAAATATGTACCTGAAGATGTGTATGTAGATGATGTATGCGACGAACTTTTAAACTAATGTAACTATTTGAATGTAATTAATGTAGTATTTGAATGGGAACTCAAATACTTGAATTCCCATTCAAATACTTGAATTCTCATTCAAATAATTTACGAATTAGATGGAGATGAAGCAGGATTAAAACAAGCATGAAGATATCCGATAGATATCTAAAGTTATAGACAAATCTACAAGCTCCATAAAACCTGTCCAACCACATCACGTAGGACCGATGGCAGTTCAAGTAGAGTGGCGAGAGAAAACACCGGATCCGAAGATGGTACACTAGTGATTTTCTAGGTAACGGTCAAATTTAAATTAAAAAAGTTCAGTGTTAAGAAAATGTTGTTTCTAGCGATCGATTATTGCAATATAGAAAAATGTTTCACACAATAAATCTGGATCAAGCTTTATTGGAGTTGCAATGCCAGGGTTTGTTGTTTGAACTTGAGCAAACCCGATGAATATGATGGTGCAATCCATCTTGCAAAATTCGTAAAACTTTGCGTTATAGTTGGTTTTCCCAAGAGACTTCTGCATAAGATTCTTTGAGAAGGGCATGAAGAAGTTTTAACAGGCCCCTGGTTACACATAGTGGCTAGCATTTGCACCGTATAAATAATTGCTATTTTTTTCTCATGAAATCTGTACTTTCAATAGATGTCTTAATAGGCGATTGAATAATAAATACTAATCTAGAAAAGCAGGAAGGATAAAACATGCTAACAGCAGAACGCAAAATTGCACAGCAACCTAAGCTCGAAGGTGGAGGTCATAATTTTTTTTTGTGATATATAAATGAAATAAGAGTAAGGTATTTTCTATATATAAAACCAGAAGCTTTAGATAAAAAAGACAAAAGATGGAAATTTTACGTAAGCGTTCGCTAACTTATCGAACATAAACTTTACACTAGGGGCTCATTTCTTTAGTCTTATATTTCAAGCTCAACATATTGTCATGTTGCAACAGTAGAAAAAGATCAGAAAAATAAGAGGCATAATGCTAATGCATGCGTCCTAGTCATCGTCCCACTTGAATCTGGGATGTGTATGAGCTTTTTGTGAATTAAGTTTTTCGATACAGTAATAAATATCTCAGAAAGCAGAACAGGAAGTAATCTTGCCGGGAAACTCAAGAGCGTATATTGAAGTCTCTGAAATTTTGGATTCTTTTAATCTAATCATGAGTTAAATTTTCTTTGCAAGCTTAGCATCCACTTTCGTAGGTAGGTACTCATTTATAAGTCGTACGTATATATATATATAAAAACTGTATCACATCTGGCTTTAATAAATCTTTGACCAAGAGAACTGTTACATTTAAATTGAATTTATTTATCTCGGGCACAATCACGAGGTAAATTGAAATGACATCATTACTTATTTTACGATGACGTAAAATTTAATCTACTATTGCTTAAATGGAATATTGAAAGACGGTTTTACGAATGTCATATTTTACTACGTCTATAAAAACCTTCGATGTCATACTGTTTTTCAATGGTTTCGCAGTTAGCTAAATGTCGTTTTATTAACGGAAATACAATTGAATTTTCTGTAAAAATATTGCACATCTGCCAGTTTCCTCAATTTCTCAAATTCTTAAGCGTAATTGTAATAAAAATATTATAAAGTGGACTATTCACCTAATGATTTTAATTGATAGACTCATCCTCCACCAAATTTTAAGTAAGTAATTGATGAGATTAATGAAGATAACAACTTCTACCTTACTGGTAATGATATCATCATTTTATTAAATGATGATTTCTTAACTCATTCAGAACAATAAATAATACAAATATGTTTGATTGATTTTGATCAGAATATCGGGATGCATCCAATGAAAAAACATTCGATTGAATCCTTGACAAAGACATTTAAGTGGGGCTCAATATACTGCGGGCAGTTATTAATCAGATCTTTAGGGTTCGAAGTTAACTAGAATAGGCTTTTTTAAACCCTAACCACGTAGCAACAGAGATATTGCTATCACTAACGTCTCCAAGAAAATTATAGCTTTAATCAACATCTAAAGTGTCTTCAAAACGCACCTTTTTAAGCTGGATTCCTAAACGTTCTGGAATTTTACTCCGTTGGTCCTCTTTTTGAATAATAGTTAAATGAATTGTTTGTAGAGAGTTAAATGATAAGGAGTTCTTCCTAAATTAATTCTTTTTAGACATGTATTTGGTAATCGCTCGAGTTTATTTTCACTCTTCTATCTTGAAGTATCTTTTCCTGTTTTTAATTTAGTTTTAGCGCTCCTTGATAACAAAGAATAAAGGTTTTGAAGACTATGCATTCAACAAAGTTTTAAGAATATTTTCAACTTTTACTATTTTTTTTACTACAACTCTAAGATATTACAGAATTTAATTCTACTTGATGTTAAGTGGGTACATGCTTGATTTGCCAAGTCTTCTCAACCTTATGACCTCATACAACCGCAAATTATATTTTGCACCCAAAGTTACAACAAATAAATGACTCGTTTTTAGACGGCCAGCGTGGTCAAATGTTTTGTCGCCATCTCAAAAAGTGGAATAGGAAATGCAAATGATTGGGCGATTGGGAGCAAATACATAGACATCTGTTCCTTAGTCTTGAATGTATTCTTATATATATTCATTATGTATATTTTTATCCATCATCTGGTATCCATAAAACAAACGACATATTAAGCTGCTCAATTTGATCTAGTTGAAAGCTGTGAATGTCCGAGAATATAATAATATAATATTACTCTAAATCTGTACTTCAGAAATCCTCCACGGTCATTACTCACATATGTCTGAATAAGAATGATCCCGAACTCCACAGCTCTAAAGATACTTTAAGCCGCTGGTCCCGACTGCCTTCGTAAGATAGCTGCCGTTAAAAGCCACGTCTGATGCCCGAATGGATGAAAACTCTTGCACCTAGCTTAGTGGCTAACCGCATGATGAAGAAGGCGAACGGAGACTGACTCGTACTGACAACCCACAAGATTGCTCTAGTTTAAGCCGCTCGTTATTGCAAATTTAGGACAGCGTTGCATATTGAGATGCAAATCTAAACAAGTCTTGTCTTAAAATTTATGGTGCCTTTTTATATGCTTAAAGGAATACAGGGACAGCAACACTTTTAAACAAAGTCTATTTTCAGTCCATGTTTTAGAAAAAGGCTTTTATATAGAGATTCCTTGTTCCTTGATAGTATTCAATTCACAATCTATCATACCAAAATATTGGGTCCTTACCTATGAAATTGGTGTTTTTTTTCTCTCTTAGTATTTTGTCTGTAATTATTAAGATTCAGAGTATTCCTAAAAAGTAATTACCTCGTCTAAAAAAAGACTATATTTTTGAGCTCTTTTGATTTGTTTGTATAATTTGTTGTAAGTTTAATTGTGTTAAAATTGGACACGGAGATAACTCTTTTTAAGTGCCTCCCGAATACATCATTTTATTTTCATTCACTTAAAAACGATAAATAATTTTAATGAAGTGTGATACTACACATATTACTAAAGCTTGTCTAATGATAGATGCCAAATATTATTATCTTTGGATTTGTCGTTGTGAAGAAAACTGAAAAAAATTTAGTATGGAAAATGCAGAATTCCTCAAAATCTCCATACAAAACACCAATTTCATAGGTAAGGACCTAATAGGTATTAATATTATAACACATCATGATGATATGCTAAGAAGACAAAGGTGTAGCTACAAGCATCTGATGTGAAACGAGTCTTTAGTTATGCACCAAGCACAGTGCAGTACTCAATAGTCAATACTTTATTGCATTTCACAGTGGGGATAAAGGTTTTACAAAATATAAAATAAGATCACTGTGAACTCTGTGGGGCACAACAATGATAGAGAGGAGGAACTAAAAGAAAAATGAACTAAAATTAACGTTACGTTTAACCTTTTTTATCAAGTAATTATAATTATTCATATTATATTGTAGCGTCAGTAGGTACGTTCTATATTTAATATAATTTATTTAATATCTTCATCTTCTAAATAATCTTTTATAAGCTAGCTTAGCTCTTTTGTTAGTTTTTTTTAATAGCATTTATTTATTATTATTTTTTTTAGATCGTTTTAAAGCTTTTTACGTTTTTTGTGTATTTAAGTAATCGGGCAGTTTACTCGTATTATAGATTTTGATGGACAATTCCATTAGGCTGGAGGAATGTTCTTTGCAGTGTAAGGCATTCAAATCTCAAACTGCTACGTGCTTCGGAAAAGCACGTTAAGCCGTTGGTCCTGGTCGCTATTGCAATTGTATCTAACCGCATTGGGCCAGTGTGTTACGGCCCATAATCTTCATGACTATATGAACATCGCTGCCTAATAAAGCCTATGCAAATTGCGATCTAACAGGATGGTGTTTTCCAAGAACAGCCAAATTTATAAGTCGTCCCAAAATAAGGTATTTTCGTCCGATTCCAACGTAAGTCTTGCCCTTTTTTAAATAAAAAAGAAAGGCCCTACATAATTCACGCAGTAAATCAGTAGGCAGTCCCGAAATTCTTAATTAGGCAGCTCAAAAGGTACTCCGTGGATTCCAGACGTTTGATTTTTGTACTTACACTGTGCTTCACTGTTGAAGTGTTGAACGTGTTTTCGTGAGTTCCAGTAGATATTAGATTATTATTATCCAACTCAACGTTACTGGTTTTATAATTATCCCACGGGGACCCTTTAATTTTCCGGAATAAAAAGTATCTAAGATGGAAAACTATGGAAAATTTCATTGAAATCGCTCCAGCCATTTCGGAGATTAGCCCGTACAAACAGACGAACAGACAGAGAAACAAAGAATTACATTTTTTTTTTCCCTCTTTTTACATCCCCCTGACTTGATTTAAAGCATGTTTTTCTATGCACAGACATTCGACCTCTACAGTTTTATTATATGTATCTATATATCTATACACATAAAATTTTAATGTGCCTCTTGGATGACAGACCGAGTGATTCAGAAAGAAATCTTTGAGATCTGATATTAAAGCAGGTGCCTTAGGAAGTTCAATTCAAATTATGAGTAATGTGCATTCTGTTAATTGTATTGAACTCAGAAATACTTGCAGATCATGATTCTGAGTGTTGCTAGGAATTTCTTGGTACATTTTTTTCCGATCCCCTTGAAATTTGAAGTAAATTCAAGTAAATCTTGGAACTTAGCGCTATAGTATCTTTTATTCAGCCCAGAAATACCTATTCAACGATGTAACCTAGAAAGCTTTGGAATGTGGCACCAGGATGCGGTCTTTATATTTTGAACACTCAACATAATATGGTGCTTTCTATACAACATCCAGATGATGAGAAAAATCACTTATATCTAATACATTAGTATTTTCTTTTTTTTTCGTCTAACTTCTATATTGCCGATTTAAATTTAGGAGTTAACTGTAGCACAGCAAATTTAACGAACTTATACATACATTTCTGCGGTAGTTCTAATATCCGCCAATAGATGGCGTCACCAGTCTGCTGCATCACGTTTTAAATGTTGTTCAACGCAATTTTATTTAAGACCCTAGACTAATCGTGTACAACTGAGACTAGGCTGCATAATAGTATGGTCTTCCTTCTGCTAGGAAGTGCACTAAGATAGCAAGCAAGCTAAAGCTTCTTCTTTGGTCCATCCTTGCTTAGGCTTAGTTAGATAGTCGTCACCCACGCTCGTGAGACATTCTGGGTCCGGTACGTAATAAATTAAATTGTATTAGGTGATATACCCATACAAATAAAGACTAAGTATACTCGTCTTGTTAGTCGGCGGAGATGGGCTGTCGAAGACCCAACTTGTCACCAAGTCCCTTTTACAAATCTTTTTATATGCTTCTTATTAGTAAAACGTGTGTAGACTAACATCTAAACGAGTAAGATAAAAATTTATAAGAAATTATTGTAAACGTTTGCGTGCCAAACTATGACGAAATATACGACTTTCTTGGCAAATGAAATAATTTTGTGGATTTATGTAATATCAATGAAAACTCGTGTTTGAAAATAGAATATGACTTGCGTCGCCTACGCAAGTTATAAAATTTTATTTGAATTAATTAATCAATATAAATATTGTTTCACTTAATAAAGTTATTCATAACATTTTGATACAATTTTATGTGCCGTATAGACACTACAGAAATATGTTGACTTTACTTTCGAGTCTTATCCGACAAATCTTTTAGAAAAGACTACAATATTAAATTCGATTTCATCTGAGTACAGTAATATTATGACAAAGATCTGACAAATTCCAAGCATAAAATACACAATTCCTTAAAAGATGCAATCTCAATATTCCCACTTGTTGAATCAGCCCAGTAGTAACTTCATTTCACGGGAGATGGGTGCCTGAATCAATTATGGCGCAGACTACGAAAAATTGAAAAAAAAAATTCCCTGCGTAATTTTTGATGCCCACTCAGAATGATTGTGTTTTTAAACCACGTCAAACTCAAACTCAAACTCAAAGTCATTTAATCAAATTGGTATCATCAAATACACTTTTGACAAGTCAAAACAAAATAAATTACAATTATCCTAAAATTGACAATACCACTACTTTTTTCGGCCTGTTCACTACCGGGAGGCCTTGTCTAGAGAAGTAATGCTGACGTGATTTTGCGGTCTTTGACATCTTTCTGCCAATGGACCTGTCAATTTGACAGCCCGATTAGGAATGTAGCTGCAGATCGAATACAATTATTTCATAGAAACTTGCTGACGTAGTGGCGAGTACGTTTTGGCTTTCAATAGCGAAACCAGGCTACCTTCGCCATGGTCAGGCCGTGGATGGATGACTAACACTTTGTGATCTGGAACACCTTCGTGCTTCGGAAGGCACATCAATGCGTTGGTTCCAGTTGCTATTACGACGTTTCTACCCACCAACCCGCATTAGGCCAGCATGGTGGTGTTACGACCCATACTCCTCGTGTATTTGTTTCCATGAGGAAGGCCTGTACCCAGCTGTGGGATGTACATAACCGAGGACACATAGTCCATTGTGGGTGAGAGTCTTGTGGGTCCAAAGTCCTTTAACAATAACAATTATTGTTAGAGGACTTTCACTATAAGGAATTGTTTATGAGATAACTGGTGAGTGCGTCTGCGTTGTGAGATGATTAGGAATGAAGAGACAGAACAATACTGATTTCGTTGAGATGCAAGCGAACTTCAGCTGGGGTTTGTTTTATGATTTCTACCCGACAATCCGTGTTGGGCCAGATGGTGGTCTTTAAGTATACCCTTCATGTGTTTATCCAAAACCTGATCTCAGCAGTGGCACATGATAACCTGGTGACGAATGATAACGAGCATCTAAAGACATAAATGATAAGTAAAGAGTTACGCAATACACGCGGTAAGTGTAGTCGCGGGATCCGCATACATACCTATGAAACCACAGGTGGTTTCGGTCGCCAGCGCAAAACGGATGGAAATCTCGATGGCGCTGTTGGCAAGCGCTGGCGGCCAGCGTACCTATGAAACGTCCCACAAACGTCACACAAACACAAAAACAGAGATGTTGGTGTGTTCATGGGAAGGAGGGTTAGAGTGGGCGTGCTAAAGCTATAATCAAACAAAAGAAGTGTATACGGATCCTTGCAAATATAGGCGTCACCTGTAGCTGCAAACCGTACTTTACACAGTATAAAATCCTGACTTTGACTTCGCTGTACATTTTAGAACTAATAAAATTTGTTAAGAAACACTCAAGCTATTTTGTCAAAAAATGCGAGATACCACGACGATATCCTTCCCGAGATCTAAATAAATTATTGTTGCCACATTCAACATTAAAAATACACGCAACCAGTGCCTACACAATGGCTATAAAAACCTTTAATAAACTTCCTGGCAATATAAGAAATGAAACTAATGACAGAGTATTTATTAAGCGTCTAAGGGATTTGTTGATCGGAAAAGCATACTACAATTTAAACGACTATTTTAATGACACATTAAAATAATAATAATACCTATTAATCGGGACAAAATAATTTGAATTAATAATACATTTTAAATAGTAATAATACCTGACATAAATAATCAACTATATTGACAACTAATCACAATTATTAGATTTATTTAAAAAAAAAAATATTGACATCTACTTATAATTTTATTTTTAAAAATAATAATCAACTATATTGACCAACTAATCATAATTATTAGATTAATTTAAAAAAACATATTGACATCTACTTATAATTTTAATTTTAATTATACCCACCTATAAATATTGACATTGAGCATAATTAAATTAATTTTTCTTTGTATTTTAATTTAAATTCGACAAATAATAATACCTACATGTGACAAAACACAAAAGTAATACAAAATCAATATTATTATTCTACTTAAAGATAGTAAGTTTAAATAATTAAATAATTTGAATATACAAATAATAAATATGAATGCAAAGTCTATTTAGTCCTACCAATTATAAATGTTAAAATAGTATTATCAATGGAAAGTATCCTCCTCTCATTTCATTTGTCAATTTTGCAGTGCCCGACAGGGTTCATAATGTTGTCAAAATTTACCTGATAAGACCTATTGTATGTACATTATGATGCAATAAATAAATAAATAAATAAATAAATAAATAAATTAAGGTAATTTTAATATGTAACACCATAAATAAACAAACCCGTGTTTTAATGTGGGACGAAATAAAACCATGCAAAATTATGCTCATTTATTCGTTTATTTTAAAAGGACCAAATCTAAGCCCAGAAAAAATTTAATTTCAGGTAAATATTTAAATTCTACGAATATTAATACATACCTACATACATACAATAACACGTATAATAGTCCACTTTTTCGAATGTGTAAAACATAATATTGATAATTTAGTTAATATGTATTGCAGATAAAAAGTGCGATATTTCCGTAAAATTGTATAATAAAAAAAATGAACACATATATGAAACTATGAATAAAGGATAAAATCACTAAAATAACTATTACAAGAATTGGTAAAAATGATACACGAAAATGGTAAGATATGGTTATATGAGCACATGTCGAATGAATTTACTAAATGATGAAGTTACTAAAAATAAATTAAATAAACTAATTGATATATACCTCCTTACTCTAATAAGTTTTTCATTGTGCATTGACGTGACATTTTCATCATTGATATTAAAACAGAATGTGTTACAGCACACGTTTTATTTCTATATTTTAATATACACAATCTTCACTGTATTATTATTATTAAGTTTGCTAATTATTTTATCTTTTATGTAACAAATAAATAAGTAAATTTTTTATTGTATTCGTTTTATTAATAAACGCTGTGCCAATATGTTCATGCTTCACAAAATGGATGGGATTGTTTTCTGTTGTTGTGCCTATATGTAAATAAATAAAAATAAATATAATCACGTCTCTATCCCCTAAGGGTTAGTCAGAGACTCGGCAAAAGCACCGCAAAAGCAGTCCATTGCTATAGTTGCGGTTCACCAAACAGTGATTGCACTCAGCTTGACAGATGGAATAATAATAACATAGAATATAATTATTAAACGTTATCACAAACATTACGTACAATATTTCGAACATTGTCAATATTGATTAAATTAAATAAATAAATAAATATCTTCAAACATTCACACCTATCAACTAGCCCCATTTTAAGCAACTAATGCTGCTTGTGTTACAGACACTAGATATCGGATAAAAATATTTAATAGATAAATAAATATAAATATCCTGAATATAATTATATATGAACATCCAAGACTGGAGAATAAATATCTGAAAATTCATCACCCAAACATTTGCCCCCACCGGGGATCGAACCCAGACCCTCTCGAGATGGCGACGCCTTAAGACCGGCATTCAGACCACTCGACCACGGAAGTCGTCATTAATTATTATTTTCAATTGTTAAATTAAATTATTTTCAATCGTTTTGAATACTCATAAGCAATGATTTTAAATGTTTGTTTGTTTGGGTTTGGAATTTTTATGAACATGCCAAACAGGATCTATGTTTGAACTTATTACGGTTTTTATACACACATATTTTGCTAAACACGTTAAAATTGTACTCGGTGACGGCAATAAGCTTATTGTGACAAGATAAAATTTAAAATACAGTATCCGGACCTGCAAGGTATGCAGTACTAACCACCGGGAAAGGGAGATATTAATAATAATTATACATAAATATAAGATTACCTATTTATTTTTGTTATACCTGTTTAGTACATATATATACCGAGATCGGTCGAACAGGACCAGAACCAACCTGCCCTTGTTTTATCTTGTTTTTTTTATTGTAAACATATATCATTGTTTAATATTGTTAAGATTAAATATCAAATTTTGTAATTTTTTTTTTATAAATTTTTAGTTGGTGAGTATAGGAGTAAAGAAATTTTAACATTACACTATTACGTTGGACAAACAAAATTACTGACAAGTGTGGGTGTATAGTGTAATAGTGCAGTTGTGCCTACTTCGGTCTTACTTTTATTGAGAAGTTTCATTAGTCATAATTTTAAGAAAGGACGTGCAAATGTTATACACATAACATACATATCTCACCACGCCTCTTTCCCCGGAAGCAGAGGTGTTAAACACCCACATTTCGCCAGATATGTAAGGTCCTCGTGTAACAGATGGCGCGCCTGTTGCCATACACCGGGCACAATGTGAGGCAAGCGATATTCACAAAGAACTGTACAAAAGTTTTATTCAAATAATAATAATAATATACCCTAATAATATATATATATATATCATCGTCATCGTCATCGTCAGCCTATGGCAGTCCACTGCTGGACGTAGGCCTCCCCAAATTCACGCCACTTCGATCTATTCTCGGCTTCTCGTATCCAGCTCCTGCCAGCCACCTTGCGCAAATCGTCACTCCACCTGGCCTGAGGGCGCCCTACACTACGCTTGCCGAGGCGCGGTCTCCACTCCAGAACTCGTTTACCCCAACGGTTGTCGGTTCTGCGGCTAATGTGGCCAGCCCATTGCCACTTCAGCTTGCTTATTCGGTAGGCTATGTCGACAACTTTGGTTCTCTGTCGGATCACCTCATTTCTGATTTTATCCCTAAGAGAAACTCCGAGCATAGCCCTTTCCATAGCTCGCTGAGCGACTTTAAACTTGTGGGCCAGCCGTACCGTCAGTGTCCACGTTTCGGCTCCGTATGTCATAACGGGTAGGACGCACTGATTGAAGACTTTCGTCTTTAGGCATTGTGGGATCGACGATGAGAATACTCGATGTAATTTCCTAAACGCTGCCCAACCCAACTGGATTCTTCTGTTCCCCTCGTCCTCGAAGTTGTTTCTACCTAACTGCAATGTCAGCCCGAGGTACACGTATTTTTGAACAGCTTCGAGAGCGGCACCGTGTACTGCAATCGGTTCCGGTAGTACATGCTCATTGAACATGACCTTGGTTTTATCCAAGTTCATCCGTAGGCCGATGCGTCCAGAAGAGTTATCCAGGTCATTTAGCATTTTTTGTAGGTCCTGCAGCGTTTCTGCCATGAGAACGATGTCGTCCGCAAATCTCAAGTGAGATATGTATTCGCCATTAATGTTGATGCCTCGCCCTTTCCAGTGCAGCGTCTTAAACATGTCCTCCATTGCATTTGTAAACAATTTCGGGGAGATTACGTCCCCTTGCCTTACACCTCGATGCAATGGTATACATTTTGTTTGCTGATTCTGTACTTGGACGGACATAGTGGCAGCTTCATAGAGACATCTCATCACTTGGACGTATCGCCAATCTACTTGGCATCGCTGCAGGGACTCCAAAACAGACCAGATCTCAATCGAGTCAAAGGCCTTCTCATAGTCCACGAATGCTATACACAGGGGCTGATTATACTCTTCGGTCTTCTGTATAATCTGCCGCACTGTGTGGATGTGGTCTATGGTGCCGTATCCGCTCCGAAATCCAGCCTGTTCCGGTGTTTGAAATTCATCGAGTCTTCGCGCAAGGCGGTTCGTGATGACTCTTGAAAACAGCTTATAGACGTGGCTTAGAAGGGAAATGGGTCGATAGTTCTTCAGCCGAGTCTTGATATATATATATATATATATATATATATATATATATATATATATATATATATATATATATATATACCCTCGTCAAGAGGAGGAAAAAACAGTATAAAAGATGTAACATTTTAGTACTGAGGATCACATGTTTTGAGGATCACAAGATTAAATAAATTTCCTAAACTCCTTTACATCATAGAATTTTTTTTCCTGGAGCCAGATTAACAATTTTTCTTTAAATTGATTAAGATTTAACATTTTAATATTATTTGGGATTCTGTTATATATGTCTACACACATAGCCAGGCAATTTTTGCTGTATTTATCTGATTTGGGAGTATCCCGTAATATAAGTATTTGGATAGCGTTTGATCCTTGAATTTTCTCGTAGGCCTTTCTAAATAAGTTACAGTTCTTGTGCACAAATACACTTACCTGTACCAAACTCCACGTACAGGCGGTGGGATCGAACCCGCGTTTCCCGTGGCCTCTCGAGGTGCCGCGTCCGTCCCAACTCGGCTACCGCTGCCTTTTTAAAGATGTTATAATTAACGTTTAGTACCCAGAAAGAAAAAAAATGGTTTCATTATTCTTGATAATTGTCTCTGTAACAGGCACGTCTTGAGGGATATTTTAAAGAAACTCCTTGTATAAATGGTTTCATTACTTTCACGTAGAATCACTATCATGTTAGTCATGTTTCAGATAATATGGTTTCCAGGAAAGGTTATGATCCTTTTCGGTTTATAACAGACAATTAATAACCCTCTTTAGGGTGAGGTATTTGATCCATAGTAATAGTCACCTCAATAGTTAAAATCTAGATCAATATCGTCAATGGAAATGCCAACATGTATGACGTAAGGTGGACAAATTGTTTGCGATGAAGATTCGAAGCAATATACATCAACTGTGCCGCCAGCCGCCATTTTACTAATCCCTGCGTCGTGTTGTGGTAAAATTGTGTATGATTATTTAACTTTAGTTATATTTGAATATTGGAGAAGCTGTCATATTACGACATCATACGTTTTCTATATTGGTCCATATAGCAAAAACTGATCCTAAATGGATAAGGGCACCACTGCTGGGTACAGGCCTTCCTCGTGGAGAAACACATAAGGAGTATGGGCCGTAACACAGCCACGCTGGCCCAATGCGGGTTGGTGGGTTGAACAGTCGCAATAGTGACCGGGACCAACGGCTTAACGTGCCTTCCGAAGCACGGAGGTACTCGAGATCGCAATGATTTGGTCACCCACCCACGGCCTGACCATGGCGATGGTAGCTTTGTTTTCAATCGAGCCAAAGCATACTAACCACTACGCCACCGAGCTCCGATAAGGTTAGTATCGAATTTTAATATGTTAAATGGTGCTTGCAGAGCTTGCAGTTGGCAATATGTTAATGTGCCAACTGCTTTTCTTGCCTAGCATGTCGTAAAAGGCGACTAAGGGTGAATTGGGTAATAGGTCTGTGATTGTGTAGGCGATGAACTTGCCACATATTACTGCTCATTCACGATTTTCCATCTGACCAACCCCAATTTTTGTATGGCTAAATGGCTGAAGACAGTGCTCCTTGGACTCTGCCGATCCCTTCGGGGAATGCAGGCATGATTGTATGTATGTTTGTGTAATAGGGCTTAAGATAAGGTCGTTATATTTTATAATTACAAGCCAGGAGCTAACTAAATCATACCCTGGTAATGATTAAAGTGATGCATTCAAATTTATGTAAATTACTATTTGGGTCCGCGTCTCTCGTACAAATATTTGGCAACAGTATTATTTTGAGCATAATTATGCTAGGCGAAGCTAGAGCTGTTGGTGCTTGGTGCATTGATGGCTTGGAATTGTTATTCTTAAATAAATAAAATAAAATAAATATCTTCATTCACACCTATCAACTAGCCCAATTTTAAGCAACTAGAAAGAAAGAAAGGAAGAAAGAAAAAGTATTTATTCTAATACATCTTAACTTAAATCTAGGTACACATAATACAATAAAAATGTGCCTCAGAAAACGCTCCTACTCAGTATATTGTTGCGAAAACATAATGCCCTAACAACACTGATCTTCCGTAGAAGCCCAGATAAAATATGAAGAGGCATTGCTAGTGCACGACAATACATATATTGACTTTAACTTAAAAAAAATCAAAATTCATACAAATAGCTTCAGCACGCCGTCTCATCACATATCCCATATCTCGACTTAAAGAATTATAAAATAAAATATACAGTAGCAACAATAGGAGAAATTGATGGACTTATAGGAATTAAGAAATAATGTAAAAACATATTAAAAAGTGACAAAAATTGTTTATGATATGCTATTTAAAAAAGTGGCTCAAAGTGGCTCATGAGTTTCTTGCCGGGTTCTTCTCATGCAAAGCCTTACTCTCGGAATCCGGCCGCTTGTATCGATTACAACCGCAGTCAACGAAGTACTTGTACTGTCCTGTGGATGTACTTGTTACAAGCGCTCGCGGTAAAAAAGTTTAATACAATGGTTTAATTTAATACTGTAATTTTAAAATAATTCATAATAATCTATTTATTTGTAAAATGCATAATAATGTAAAATTTTGACGATTTTAAGTGCCGAACTTGGGCTATGAAATAAAATTATTTTTGATTTGATTTTGATGCAAGCATTCATATGGACACAACAATTAAATATGTCATTGTAAATAAAATAAACATTTTTTAAAGTTGGAACAAAAAGATTTTACACAAGACAAGACCCTCTTAATGGAGGTGGTACGTTATTCCAGCATTTCGTGGCAGAATCTACTTCTATTCTACTTGTGTTACGGACACTTATATTTATTCTATATATTTATGGTACATATTTATTATAAATATCCTGAATATATAAAAATATATCTAAACATCCAAGACTGGAGAACAAAAGACTGAAAATTAATCACCCAAACATTTGGATGCCCGGGATTTTTATTTTTTTATTGGAATAACCGAATGAAATTTTGAATGGTAATACCTTATATCCCTGGTCAACATCATAGATTATATTTCGAAAAATTAAGGCAACAGCTAGTCGTTAATGAAAGTTCTCATTGAAAAGTACCCAGCATACGTCCCACAACAAACACTTTTTTTTTAAATTATTATTTATTTTTTTTACATGACAGGTAACCTCTTGGCCTTCATCTCACCTGATGGTAAGTGACGATAAGGCCGAAGGTGGCAGCGAGCTTCACCTGTAATCCTCAACAACTGAGGAACTGGCAATCTTACCTCTGATTGACGAAACACGACAATGCTTATAACATTGTTATTATGGCGACATGGCGAATTTAGGTAAGACGGTGGTAGCTAGCCAGGCGGGCTTAGAAGCCCTACCACCAACCAAACCGACCCTTGCCCCGTGGGGAATCGAACCCCGGACCTCCCGATCTACACCCGGTGGTGTCAACCACTAGACCAGAGAGGCGGTTAAAATTATCCAAGGACATGACATTTGACGTTACATTAAATCAATATTGATTTGTTATCATTACCTTATAGAGTAGGGTAGCTAGTGAAGAACTGAGCTGTGGAAAAAGGCGTGATTGTATGTATGTATGTATGTAGTTAATAATGGCGTTAACATTTTTTCCCTCTACAATAAATTCGTTCAAAGATGTTGAAATATGTTCTGACAATAAGTATATATGTAAATTCTGAATTTTTTGTTGCATTTTATATTTGCGGGAATAAGCTTTCAGCTTACCCAATTTTTTAGCAAATAAAAGATTAGGCAGAGAAAAACACCCAAAATTTATTCTCCATATATTTTGGTCTTTCTGTAACAAGAGGCCAGTGATATTGTTACAACAGATATTCAAAACAAAGCAAGAATATATAAAAATATATATATTTGACGGACATTTTAAACTAACGATAGGGTATTCACATTGTTTGGTGTTAATTCATTTGCTGAGATTTTTATAGAAAAAAAAATGTCATACTGGCGTACAACTATTTCGCAAAGCATACATAGAATGATTTTAAGTCAGAATCATGGACCTGGATTGGATAATACTCCGTAAGTTTTGTGTAGCAAGGTTCAGTTTCTTTTTAATAAATGTGCCAATTAAACACAACAGCTTGGGCGTTTCTCATAAAATCGTTTAATTAGTCGGTATTCCCTGCTAAATTAGAAGCTCTTGAGCTGGCAAAGCACTTTCACGTTACAGAAGATCGTAGGAAAAAGCGTTGGAAATTGCGGAAAATGGATGTCTACTTTTTAAACTTGAAAATATTTTTTTTTTACTTATGACAGGTAAGCTCATGTAAGTAAATTTAGTTTGTATTACAGCTGATTTGATAATGAAGAAGCAATTTTAGGTTTTGTTGCAAATAATAGAAGGGCCTAGTTTACCTACCTAGTGTTATTATTAACAATGAAAACCCAGCAAAATGTTTCTTAAGGATTTTTGTAATAATAATTAACGATTTTCATGCAAAATTGTCTGAACCACCTTTTTTTGTAATTTAAATTAACATGCTAAGCGTAATGTTATTAATAGAATAGAATAGAATAGAATCATTTATTTCTTATAAATATGGTACAAAATTAGATCTTCAATACATTGATAGGTTCACATATTTTGCCGATTTATAGGTATAGAAATGTCAAATGGTATTATTATTATTAGGTCCTTACCTATGAAATTGGTGTTTTGTATGGAGATTTTGGGGATGTCTGCATTTTACATACTAACATTTTATCAGTTTTCTTCACAACGAAAAATCCGAGATATTTGGCATGTATCATTAGACAAGGTTTAGCAATATGTATGTGAACACGCTTGATAAAAATTATTCATCGTTTGTATGTTAATGCAAATCAAATGATGTATTCGGGAAAAATAATTGTCTTTATGTCTAATTTTAACACAATTAAACTTACAAAAAATTATGAAATTAAATAATACGAGCTCAAATATATGGTCTATTTTTAGAAGACGCAATTATTTTATAAGAATGTTCTGAAACTTAATAGTTACGGACAAATTGCTAAGACAGAATAAAAACACCAATTTCATAGGTAAGGACCCAATATATACATATAAAGATAAGGGATAAGTCCAAATAAGGACAAGTCCGCTATAAGGTGGGATAAGTCCCCCATTGTAAACAATATTACAAATTATATGTTTTGTTTATTTTTTCAAATGCAATAAAGCAAATATATATAATAAAACTGCAGAGGTCGAATGTCTGTACATAGAAAAATAATGTTTAAAACCAAGTAAGGGGAATGTAAAAAGAGCGAAAATACCAAAAAATAATTTTTATATTTTGTATCCTTCTTCTGTTTGTCTGTTTACATACATACACATTCATACAATCACACCTGTAATCCCCGAAGGGGTAGGTAGAGTTCAAGGAGTACTGTGTTCTTAAGACCACATTTAGCCGTACAAAAATCCATCTTCAGCAGTGTAAGCGAGCGTCGGACGGGTCTGTCGGGGAAAAACGCCCTTTCCTGCTCTATGACGAGACGAGGTACCCTGGGGTAGGTTTAGTGGGTAGGCTAGCGGCAGCCTCGCTAGAGTCCCACATTACCCTGTCGCCCCCAGCAGCAGGGTATGCATGAGCATTCCCCCTCGACAAAAAAAAACACCCCCTCGACAAAAAAAAACCCCTCGACAAAAAAAAAATGGGTGAGTTTGTCTGTTTGTACGGGCTATTCTCCGAAATGGCCTTATATTCCTGGTCATCATCTTAGATACTTTTTATTCATGACAAATTCAAGGTTTCCTGAGGGATAGTAACCGCGGACGAAGTCGCGGGCAACAGCTTGTTAAACAATTTTTTAATATGGTTTTAACCGCTGATCTGTATAGATTGTTGTGAAGAAAAATTTTAGATATCTGTGTCGTAACTAGCCTATGATTCCATTCAAGCTACCCTTACTTAACTTGAAGTATCGATTCCAGTTGTTACTTATCCAAAACACAACACAATAGGAATGCTCCAAACATATATTATTATTATTATTATAGTATACCCGTATCGTGAAGAAAATTGTCCTTCATATATCTGAAATTGTAAACTTCACAAGTAGTTAGTCAACTAGTTACTCGAAGTACTACGCAATAGATATAAGACTGAATTATTTTATACTAGCTGTGCCCGCGACGTTGTTCGAGTGGCTATTGATTTAACGCCGATAAAACTTTACAAAAAGTTTTTGTGTGTTAACACTGCATTTTTTTTAACAAAGTGCTCAACAATTCCGTCCTCTTATTAGCAAAATGTTGATAGTTAATAGTTGAACTAAAACCTCTAATTATTAAAATAATGAAAATAACATTTCTTGTGGGTAAATCAATGGGATAAATCTCTGTTGTGTCATTATTTTACAATGCCGAGAAATTTTAAAATTCGAAATTAAATTACATTGTGAGGGAATATGTCACATAATACTCGGTCGAGCAGATATTGATAACCACGGTTACACCTGCGCGGTAGTTCCCATTTGAATATCGGGATAAAAAGATGCCTATGTCCTTTCTCAGGCTCTAGATTATTTGTGTACCAAGTTTTGACGTGAAAGCAAGGACAGACTGGCAGACAGAGTTACTTTTATAATATGAGTATAATTGTACCTTTGAAGTGCTTATACGTATTTGGTGCGAAGCAGTTCTTGGAACGATAAGGTTTAAGAAAATTTTGTTTATTTAGAATTCTATAATAATAATTTCCAAGAAAATCGATTAATCTAGTTACCCAAATATTGGTATGTAGCAGATATTATAAATAATTGATATGGTTTACAAGTAAGACTTTGAATACGTGTTTTAATAACCTATATTATGTGACAGTTACATGGAGGAAAGATGTAGAGCTTGTTAGAAAGATGTATGATAGAGCGAGCACGCAAGTTAGGTCCAAAGCCGGAGTAACCGACAAGTTCAATGTGGCTGTAGGTTTGCACCAGGGGTCGCCCTTACAGCAGACATACAAGAGGAGGCACCTTGGTGTATGCTGTTCGCCGACGACATTGTTCTTGTTGGAGAAAATCTATCCGAGGTCCAGAGCAGGCTGGGAAAATTGCAGAGTAGGCTGGAGAGTGTCGGTTTAAGGATTAGTAGGACGAAAACCGAGCACTTGTTCTGCCCTTTTGGGGAGGCATCCAGTTTTTCGGACATGACCTTAGGTGGTGTATCCTTTCCTGTTTGCTCCAATTTCCGGTACCTCGGATCATTAATTCAAAACGATAGCGATATTGACAAGGATGTAAGAAAGAGAAAAAATGCGGGATGGATGAAATGGCGACAGGTCTCAGGAGCAACGTGTGACCCTAGATTACCCCTTAAGCTTAAGGGGAAGATCTATAAATTCGTCGTTAGACCAGTTGTTATGTATGGATCTGAATGTTGGGTAACGAAAGCGATGGATGAAAGAAAACTTCACTCAGCAGAGATGCGAATGTTGCGATGGATGTATGGAGTCACAAGAATGGACAAGATCAGGAATGAATATATTAGAGGAAGTTTAAAAGTAGCGCCAGTGACAGAAAAGATTAGGAGCAATAGGTTAGCGTGGTATGGACATGTGATGAGGAGGGGTGAATGTCACATTACAAGAAGGATGCTGAGCATGGATGTGGACGGACCTAGAGTGAGAGGAAGACCAAAGAAGCGATAGATTGAATACGTGAAGAATGATATGAGAATAAAAGAAGTGGATGCTGGGCTGACGAGTGACAGAGGAGAATGGAAGAAGAAGACATGTTGTGCCGACCCCACCTAGAGTGGAAAAAGGGCAAGAAGAAGAAGATTATGTGACAGTTACATAAACTGCTATTTAAGAACCAATTAACTACTAAATTTTTTTTTTCATAAAAAACCTGTACTTGGTCCTTCCAGCCGGATAAAATGCTTTATTTCACAAACTCAGTAAAAAATTATAGCTGCCTCATAATGACGTCCTAAAAATAACAAAAGATAATTTCTATAAAAGCACAATGACCATGCAAAAAGGAAAAACAAATTAAAATTAACAGGGTCTCATCACAACTAGCGTTATCATCCGTAACACAGTCCGGTACACCCTTGTCACAGTAGCATTTAATATTTAAAGCCGAGCCGTGTCGATGTAAATCTTACTTAGGGCAAGGGCCTGTGATTATGGATGCCATTTTGATGGGCATTATTTTGTATTTTTTATGCTATTCAAATTGCTTTCAGTTTTTCCATAGCTTGTTATGAAAAATGTGGTATTTTAGCATTGAATCTCATAAGAACTACCATAGTTGGATTTAGCTAACCTCGAAAAAAAAAACATGTGAAGATCTTTCTATCGTCTTCAGCCTATATACGTCACACTGCTGGGCATAGGCCTTCCTCATGGAGAAACACATGAGGAATATGAGCCGTAACACCAGTATGCTGTTGTGGTTGTAGAAACGGTTGCAAGCTACCGGGACCAACGGCTTAACGCACCTCCCGAAGCACGGAGGAGTTCGACATTACAAAGTTTTGATCACCCATCCACGGCTCACCATGGCGAAGGTAAATTTGTTTTCGATATCGAAACTAACTAAATCTCAATCTCAATCCCAAAGCGTACTAACTAAATCTTTCGTATACTACAACTGACACCATTTCAATTGTCTCATCCAAAACAGGCTTAATGACAGTCCAAGGGTTTATTATGTATTGCGATATGGTGCTAATGTTTAATTTAGATTCGGAACGATAATATTGGGTAAAAACGATAATCTCTCTTAGTATTTTGTCTGAAACTATAAAGATTCAGAGTATTCCTAAAAAATTATTACCTCGTCTAAAAAGAGACTATATTTTTGAGCTCTTTTGATTTGTTTTGATAATTTGTTGTAAGTTTAATTGTGTTAAAATTGGACACGGAGACAACTCTTTTTAAGTGTCTCCCGAATACATCATTTTATTTGCATTCACTTAAAAACGATAAATATTTTTTATGAAGTGTGATATTACACATATAACTAACACTTGTCTAATGATAGATGCCAAATATTATTGGATTATCTTTGGATTTGTCGTTGTGAAGAAAACTGAAAAAAATTTAGTATGGAAAATGCAGAATTCCCCGAAATCTCCATACAAAACACCAATTTCATAGGTAAGGACCTAATATCAATAGACATAAAAGCTAGCGGTATGAATGGCAATGAAAATTATATTAATAATTTTGTATAACACTACTATATTTCCATTTGCGAAGCGGCAGGCAGGGAAATTAACCCACATTTCCTCTCAGAGGTTTACGACTCATTGTAACTGGAGACGAGCGTGTTGTTTAGCTCTAGACACTTTAGTTAGGAACTCAGTAGCATAGTTACTGTTAGTTCGTGCGCTTCTGAAAAGAAGGCTTTTGAAAACAACAAACAAAAGCTAACAAGGTAATCTTGTTCCTTCGTGGAACAGAAGTCTTGACCCTCTTGATATAGCAACCAATAAGCGGTTCAATTCACCAAACTAACTACAATGATTAAGCATGGTTGTATAAGAGCCCACGCTCTTCATGTGATTTTTCATGTAGATAGGCCTGTGTCGTATCGACAGCAGTGGAACGTATAGGTTTTCAAGGGAACCATTGATTTTTGCATGCGTAGTGAGGATTTCCCGTATAATACTTCAGAGGTACCACCACCGCCACCATCTCAAAGCTGTAGTTATAGCTGTGCCTTCTTTTACAGTGCAAAATGTGCGTGTTGATTCCCCTACTTACTCCTTTGGGGATAGAGGCGTGATGATATGTTTATTTATACACTAACAAATTACACAGCTGGTCATTGTCCAAGCAAAATACTACTGAGTGAAATAATTGACAAATTTAAATGGGACCCCCCATTTGGTGCTATTAAACATTATATTTGTGAGTATATATATGTGTGTATATAAAAACATACATATTAAAAACATAAACTATAAAAAATTACATGTAAAATTTATATAAGAAAAATATTACATTAATTTCGATACACACTTTTGTTACACATACACAAATGTACAGGTGTTTCATTCAAAAACACAGCGCAACATCTGCAACTAATAATTGTGTTATTGTATTTTCTTACATAATGTTTCGTTACGATTTTAATTGTTATTCTATCGATTATTATAACGTTTAAAATGTCCTGTAAAATTTTGTTGAATGATTTCAATTTCAACCTGTATATTCCTAACTTCACTGCTTTTTCCACAGCTCGTTTAGGACTTTTTAGATTATTTCTGAGGCTGTTGACATAATAAATCAAGCATCTAATGCTGGTCCACTCTGGATTCATGGCGGCTCCCGCGACACTCCTGACCTCAGGCAGTGAGTATCAATCAAAGTCACAGGCAGAGGTCGAAGAGGACAATGGGACTCATAGACGGGAAGAATGAAGAGTATGTCCTTTCGGAAGTGTCTGCGGACATGAGATGAAGTCAGATGGAGGGTAAGGTAAGAAAAATCTTTTTATACTACATACATACAATCATGCCTGTAATCACCGAAGGGGTAGGCAGAGTCCAAGGAGCACTGTTCAAAATTCAAAATTCAATATCGTTTATTCAATTTATGAACGTCAAAAGCAGTTTACAAATTTTCGTGAAAGCGATAAACTACGCCATCCGTTCACAAAACTACTAGGAGGCCTTGTTCTGAGAAGAACGGGCAAGAAACTCAGCAAGTTTCTATCCTCCCTTTACATTGTTTTTCTTTTTTTAAGAAATGTCATAAACTACAACTTCATTGAAGTTTTAGAAGAAAAAATAAATAAATATCTGTGTTTTAAATTCTGCAGTTTACCACATTTTTCATTACAAATGCAATTAGTCTAAAATAATACATTAATAAAATAAAATTAAGAAATTGAAAACGTAGTATATACAAAACCAGGATAGGTTCACCACTTCACCACTTGCCGTACCATACAGTCCCAAAGAAAACTTCATTGATTACGCCAATTCTACAAATCAGACAGGCATGAGTTTGACCAGACACCGACAGTGGCACCTGTTCACAGGCATGACACATGAATCAGCCATCGCTTCGCTCAACCATTTTTTTTACTGTGTTTTTACTATGCTCCTTAAGACCACATTTAGCCATACAAAAATAGGGTTGGTCAGATGAAAAATCGTGAAAGAGTAGTAACAAGTGGCTAGCTCATCGCCTACACAAACACAGACCCAGTACCCAATACGCCCTTAGTCGCCTTTTACGACATGCTAGGCAAGAAAAGCAGTTGGTACATTTTTTTGTGTCTCCTACGGACTATACTTGATGGTCAGAATTCGGCAGCCTGGCAGTATGTGACATCTATGGTGTCTGTATAGTCGAAACATGAACTTTGAAAGAGTTAGACGTCCATAACATAGGCACAATAATTATGTGTAAGTGTCTCCCGGCACGCGGGTGGAGTTTTCCGTGATCGCAGTTACTGGCCTCCACATCAAGGGACACTTCTCATGTTTCGAGAGCATCCCACGCCACATCAAAACCTCCACAGTGAGTCGGAACATCGTAGGTGTTTAATAGGTAGGACGTACACTGCTGACCAGAAATCCCACATACCTTTTCCCCAGTGACCTTAAAAAAACAAAAAAGGTCCAATACTCATTTTTTTCTCAATAGAAAATGAAAATGAGAATATTATACCTATTAATGAAAACGAAATTTAAATTGGTGACTTATATTATCTTCATCATCATGAGCTGCCCAATAGGATTAACATCAATACCCCATTTTTTCTAGAACTGTACAATTCTAGCAGCTTTGTATTACCTTTGACATATTAGAACCATTTATTTTTTTTTTCATTTTGGATTTCATCGGTGTCCTGGGTGAAGAGGTTTATCAACGATGCGCCTCCCAGTACATGATCACTATTGTAGATTATATCTGCCTGAACAGTCAACCGCTCTACGTAACAATGCTTTTGTAGCCAATTTAAAGATTAATGATTTGTGATATAGAAACACAAATCATAAATATACTTTCAACATGTTGACCATCCTTCCTTACAGCGTGTACCTGAATCTGCTCACGGCATTTGCGGCATTTCACGTGATGAATCTAGGCAAATGTCCGACATTGTCCATCTCTGTGTATCATTCCCCATATTACATTTCCTATGGGACTGTTTCTGTTTTTCTTTAGGAAAAAGCAACCTATTATTTTGACTAAAGACTGTACACTGACTATTATTGTGTGTGGACAATAGAATAGAATGAAATGCAACTTTTTATATTTCTCGTTTCGATGCATATTTAGCTTAATGTTATGACGACTAATAATAAATTATGTGATTATGGAAGTTGAGGAAAAGCCGTACATTGGCAAAATATAAAAGAGATTGCAAGAGGACAAGTTTATGGACCCTGAAAGAAAGACATGGAAATTAACGATGATAAAAATTCTCTTACTATTAGAAAGGTAATGTTATGTCGAGATTTTTTCAACTAGTGAAGTGTGTGAGGCCTAATAATCCTATTATCCTTAAATTAACGACATGGTTGTAACACTGTATTATATGTATATTTCCAAAAAGGTCCAGATTGGATCCTAATCTCTTAGCTCCACTTAATAAATGCCTGTATCATTAGGGATAAGTTATGGCATGTCATTACTCAACGTCTAGGCTATCAATATCTTTGCAGTAGATAACGGACCTTTCATAAACTACAGGAGACAATATTTACATTTAGTTACTTATATTTTTTTTTATTTCTCATCATTAGAATTAAAAATTTCATCGTAATTTTTGAAATTGTAATTGAAATCAAAATTTATGCATCTTAGTATCTTAGGTATGGACATGACGAGTGACAGTGGAGAATGGAAGAAGAAGACATGTTGTGCCGACCCCACCTAGAGTGGGAAAAGGGCAAGAAGAAGAAGAGTATCTTAGGTATGGACATGTAATGAGGAAGGATGAATGTCACAGGATGTTGAGTGAGAGGAAGACCAAAGAAGCGATTGATTGAATGCGTGAAGAATTATATGAAAATAAAAGAAGTGGATGCTGAACTGATGAGTGACAGAGGAGAATGGAAGAAAGAGACATGTTATATCAACCCCACCTAAAGTGAAAAAATAGCAAGAAGAAGAAGAGTACCTTAGAACGCGTGCTAAGTAGCCGGTTCATCCCCTACTGTATTTCTGAGATTAGACAAAAGGTAAATACTGTCTATTACGATGATTATTGTGAACACCGTTTGCCATTCTCTGCGTCCGCTCGCCCACAATTACATACCTAAATCTGACACCACTTACTAAGTACTATAAATATTTATATAGCATTAATGTTGAATCGAAAGGAGATTTCGCAGCTTAAAAGTACACAAACAAGCGTCATTAACAAACCCATTTTCTATTTATCCGCAACATCACCAGGCTACAAATAAAAACACAGATCAGATCTCCCCCGGCGGGGACAGTAACACTCCAATTTGGTAGTAACAAAAAAAAACGCTAAACACAATTTATCACTGTAACAGCAATGGCTCACATGCAAATTAGAATTTGAAATAGGAGCTGGGCGCGACGCGAGCTGTGTCGTCCATTTTGTTGATAGATGACGTCACAAAATGGACGGATCGGGAATTCGAACTATGCTGGACTTTAGTAGAAGAATAATAATATAATTTATGTTGGATTTGAATGTCAGTTAGTTTTGCTGGGTTATTGAAGTTATAATAGGTTTACCTATGAAATTTCCGTTTTTTGTCTCTCTTTTTTGTCTGTAACTATAAGTTTCAGAAAATTCTTAAAAGATAATTACCTAAAAATAGACCATATTTTTAAGAGCTTATTGACATAATTTGCGCAGAATGGCGCAAATTTCAATTTTTTCATGCTCATTTTCAAAGAAACTGTGCAATATTGAATTTTTCAAGATATAAAAAACGATAGTCCCTTTCTTGTTCTTGTTATGTCTGGTCATATTTTTTTATTTTTATATTCAAATAATTTATAATAAATATTTTACAAACTTTCATCGCAAGAAAATTTGGTGTCGATGGAAGTTTGACTCCGTAATTCACATCATACAACCAATTCTAGTAATTTAAAAAAATACTCAAGATATAATGCATACTTTACTAGTTATATCTGGTAACAGAATTCATTTAAATTCGTTCATTCTACGTAAAAAAAATCGCGAGGAAAGCCTATTTCAGACAAAAAACATCTTGAATCAGCGACCATTAACAGCCAAATAACTACAATTAAACCAAATAAATTTATATATTATGAAACTTTAATTTACAGGGAATATTTTGGTATATTAAAATTTATTTTTAATGTATAAATCTTAATTTTAATGAATTATTAAAAATACTATATATTCCGCATCGAAGCTATGCGCTCTTCAGTATTGCGCGAGCGCTCATCAAGGTAAGACCTGTGTCACCCGTCCACGCGCCGCATCATGAAACACGGGCAGTAGGTAGGTAAAACATTAAATATGTACTAACCAAATTACAAAAAAAAATCCTTCTTAAAGAATCAAGACGATATCGCAGACTATATCTCACTTACGCTGTCCAATACGCACACAAGCTTATAGCGCGTTAAAAACCTAAAGTCGAGCGCTTACGATCGGTGAACGGGCTCTTAAGCTCTTTTGATTTGTTTTGATAATTTGTAGTAAGTTTTATTGTGTTAAAATAAGAAACGAACACAACTCTTTTTAAGTGCCCCCCGAATACATCATTTGATTTGCATTCACTTAAAAACGATAAATAATTTTTATGAAGAGTGATATCACACATATTGCTAATATCTGTGGATTTGTCGTTGTGAAGAAATCTGAAAAATTGTTAGTATGGAAAATGCAGACTTCCTCAAAATCTCCATACAGAACACCAATTTCACAGGTAAAGACCTATTATAAAGGAAACATAAAAATAATTAATTACGAGTATAATTATTTTAATTGTATTTGAACAATGGTTTGCAAGGGAGAACTTATCAAGAAGCGATTTAACCACGGATTTAAGTCATAAAAAGATATTGTTTTATTGTGTTTTTTTCTAGTTCGACTAAGAAAGCTTAACTAGTCAACGGGCACAAAACGAGACACAATAGAAATATCTATTGTTTGCGATCACCGGTGTTCGCGGTGTCCGCTAAGGGGTTTAGACTAAAAAAGCTGCCAAAGCTTTTGAACTATTTTTTGGTTCCTAAAAATCATCGAATACACTTTATTAGTTAGTCTCAGAGCTGCAACCAAACCAAAATGGAATAAATAAATTCGTACATGCAGTATGAGGAAAAACTCTTCGGGCTCACGGTCTTAATTCCAGGCAGTTAACGTCGTAAATTGAACTGCCTGGCTTTTTTGTATTATGACCGTAAGTTGTCGCAAACTAATTAGCTTTATTTCTGAACGTTATTGAAATTATTTGACAGCCAATAGCCAGGCAGAGACAAATAATCCATCCAGAAAATAAAGCATGTTATAATACCAAAAAAGGACCAGCCAGTTTGCGCCGTAAACTGAACTGTCTGGAATCAGACTGGATTTAAAAAAACTTCATAAAAGGCACCCAGCCTTTATAAGTGTAGAGAATCGATTGGAATAGCAATTGGCGACCAGCATAACATCTCTGTAAAAAGAATTCTTTTTCTTTTTCTCTTCTTTTATTGTAAAAATGGGTACGTAAAAAGTACAAATTATATACATTATGTTCACTCCTTTATCATGGTAGAGTTGATAGAGATTACAGACTTCCACTTACTACAATCTATATTTGATTCAATTATGCCTCATACAGCTTTCATATTCTTTAATAATGTAAAATAAACATTAAGAATTAAGAATAAGGATCTTGGTGGCCTTGGGATTCGATATCGAAAACAAAGCTACCTTCGCCGTGGTCAGTCCCTGGATGGGTGGCCAAAACTTTGTGATCTTTATTTAGCAGTCTCTCTGCTGACACAATTAAGTCTAAAATACCCTTGAGATTTTTTTAAATATCCAAAACATGCTAGTTTAAAATAATGTCTCAGCGTTAAATTGAATATTACACAAATGCTGTAACATTGGACCTGGAATAGGAAAAGAGCATCGTCCATTTTGTTGATGAATGACGCGACAAAATGGCCGCCATTGGGATTTCTTCGAATGTTCTAGACTTAGAGCTGGTTGGACAAATGGCTGTTTCAGAACTGAGAAATTGCTTATCGGACGCTTTGGCCTATATCTCTCGCGGGATTCGAACTTTATAGAATTTGATATCCCAATTATTCATTATTTTATACACAATATGACATGTTTGTAAATGATTTACTTTTATTCAGATAGCAAAAATATACTTTACCCACTAAAATTTTTTGTCTTATAAAATAATTTCTCATTATTATAAAAACATTTTCTCTTCATTAAAACATAAATAAACATAAAAGTGGGTACGTGGTCTTTTTAGGCGATATCTGTGATATATTTTGAACTCGACTGTACACCATTCTAAATGATGTATTTAGTATACCCTTATAATTTTGTACGTAGACAATGAGCGTGGTTTGTGTTTCTTTGGTATTGTTCGTCATACATTGGAAGGCACGTTAAGCTATTAAAATCAAACTAATCTTGATTGTTGCACACTGCAGCAGCAGTACCTGAATTGGGACGGACGGGGCACTAATTCGAGAGGCCGCGGAATCGCGGTTTCGATCCCACCTCCTGCCCCACTGATTCGAATAAAATTTATGTACAGTTCATTGTGAATATCGCATGACAAACGGGCTCTCCATCTGTAGATGGAGATTTAACTTTTGTCGACCTCCGTGGTCGAGTAGTCTGTATGCCGGTGCAAGACGTCGCCATCTCGAGAGGATCTGGGTTCGATCCCGGTGGGGGCAAATGTTTGGGTGATGAATTTTCAGGGATTTCCTGTCTTCGATGTTTATATACATTCAGGATATTTATATGTATTTATCTATCAAAGATATTTACCAGTCATCTAGTGTCCGATCAGCTAGCCACTTGTTACTACTCTTTCACGATTTTTCATCTGACCAAACCCAATTTTTGTACGACTGAATGTGGTCTTAAGGAACACAGTGCCTATTGGACTCTGCCTACCCCTTCGGGGATTACGTGATTGTATGTATGTATGTAGTGTCCGTATCACAAGCAGCATTAGTTGATAGGTGTGAAAGTTTGAAGATATTTATATATATTTATTTATTTACTTAACATATCTGGCAAAATCTTCTTCGGGGAAAGAGGCGTAATAATATGTTTTGATTAACAAAAGTATAGTTAACAAAATAACCAAAAATTAATTCTGCAAATATGTGGAGAAAATATCGGGCTAGATTGATGTTATTCATCACAGCCCCATGATTTAACCTCTCAATGGCCAACGAAACACAAAGGAAACGTGAATTGCGCGCGAGCGCCGGCATTCGCGTGGACCTCGGGGGTACTTACGAAGTATGTTTCTCATACAAGCCCTCTGTAATCTGCCTACTCTACAGCTACCTTATAAAAAATTTACTTAACAATTTTACTCGACGAATGGCGCGGCGTTCATGTGACGACTGTGAATTATTACTTGTAGCAAATAAAAATATGTATTGGCTTCGGTGATTTAGTACTTGTAATCGAAGGGTACGCCTTGGATGTTTTTTTTACATATGACAGGTAAGCTCTTGACCTTTATCTCACCTGATGGTAAGTGACGATAAGGCCGAAGATGGAAGCGAGCTTCACCTGCAATCCTCAATAACTGAGGAACTGGCTATCTTACCTCTGATTGCCGGAACACAACAATGCTTAAAACATTGTTATTATGGCGACAATTTTAGGTAAGACGGTGGTAGCTAGTCAGGCGGGCTTAGAAGCCCTACCACCAACCAAACCGAGCAGAAAAACTTCTGCCCCCGTGGGGAATCGAACCCGGACCTCCCGATCAACACCCGGTGGTGCGAACCACTAGACCAGAGAGGCGGTTACTTGTAAAACTGGTATTTTATTCAAAATTAAATTATGATTTATTTGAAACTTATTTCCTTGGTTATAGTCGTTTATGACGTTACGGTTGACACACAAAAGTATTAGGATTGTGTGCGTAACACGGGATTATTTAACTCACATGAAACTCAACTCATCTTCAAAAGTTTTTAGTTGATGGCATGTTATCTATCGATATTCATATCTATGTCTATGTATGTTTATATAAAGGCCTGATGATATGAGAATAAATTATTTTTATTGATTATAATAATCATAAAAACTTTTCAGGATAATCCAAAATGCACCCTCATTTTGTAACAGTCGCAATAGATTTCAGTATCTATCGCTTAAAAATAAAAATGTACTCCGACATTAACGACAAACATGACACACTTGGTGAGTCACGATGAAACTTAGACTAGTTTGTGACTCACCATTAGTGTCAAGCTGTGCATACAATCTAAAACATTGTTTTTAGAGTTGATCTTTTGAATTAACTCATATATTATATTTTGTATGGGAACAATGATCGTGATAAACTGTTGATTGTCATTGCGATGTCAAATAGCTTAAATGGTAGTAGTAGTGAAATAGTAGCGGTATTCTGAGACTTTTTTAGAGCACAGTCAAAAAAATATTTATTTATAATTTTCACATGGTACATTATATAACATAATAGTGCGTAGATTTGTAAGCAGTTTTCACCAAATGTTTAGCTAGAGATCTAACATAAAATATAGGCTTAATCTTTCTTCTAAATAGAATATCTAGCTTTTGTCTTGAAGGCGAAAGAAGCTAGATATAGGTATAAGAATAAAGATAATAATGAACATTATTAATAGGGGTGCTTAAATGCCAAGTTAATCCCAAACAGATTGCCAATATGTTTTGTAATAGCACGATTATACCTATAAAAATAGGTGGCCATTTATATTTTTATCGTATTGAAGAGCATTTAAAGGGTTCAAGCAAATATCTAGAATGATCCTATAAAATTGTTATTTATGGCAGAAACGCGCCGGTAATTGCTATGGCGATGCGTAAAGCGGATTCCTTTAGCCAAGTTGTTATATCCGGATATGTTATGTGCTATTTTCATACTATCAATGCGCTTGACATTAGAATAATAATCAAATCGATTATCTCTGGCTGTAAGCGACTGACTGACATCAACCTCTTTTTTTATACTTTATTTTTATATGATTTTGAAGGCCTTGTTTTTGTATTGCCATTCTTTGTCTGACTGATCTGTTGACGTTGTGTTTTTTTATTTTTTATTATCTATAGTTTCTTTATATAATAATATACCATTTTACAGCTCTTCTGGTGATTCCCTCATCCTAGCATACAGCCTCATTAGTTATCACTGGCACAAAAGGTACTATGATTTTAATACGAGATGATATTTATAAAATCAGTAAGTAATCTAATTACAGATAAACGAAACAGACAAGGAATAGAAAAATAATGTTATAGTGACGTGGATGTCAGAGGGTAAATAAAAGATCCAGTTTGACGTCACAATTTCTTTGTAAATTTATTATTAAAAAACTAAGGCACACTGAAACGATTTATAAAAAGTGAATTACACAAACATTGAACATAAAAACTAAGAGATGGTCTAAATGGTAGAAGGCTATTTACAATAGTGCTTTGACAAAGGTATTTAAGGTACTTTCGAAATTCATTGTCGAATACTCCACAAATTCCTTTAGGTTTAATTATAACAATTTATATACGATATATTTTACGAATTTGTAATTAAAATTCGAGACCAAAAACAATAACAAAACAGACAGATGGTTAGTATGAAAAAACGGAAACAAAGACGGAAATGGACAGAGAAGAAGACATAATAACAGAAAAGAGTCGCTAATACTGATATAACGTCTCGTTACAAGGGTGCCTTTTTACCAGAGATGTGCTATCTACGAAGATGTGAAAGCTACGCTGCGAGGAAGATGCGCTATGTAGATGCGAGTCTACTTACATTGCTGCATGACTCCCGACCATCCATAGCACGCATCCATCGCATCCATAGCACGCATCCATCGCATCCATAGCACGCATCCATCGCATCCATAGCACGAATCCATCGCATCCATAGCACGCATCCATCGCATCCATATCACGCATCCATCGCATCCATAGCACGCATCCATCGCATCCATAGCACGCATTCATCGCATCCATAGCACGCATCCATCGCATCCATAGCACGCATTCAGAGCCATCAAATAGTCATAAATAATCAATAGAGGTCGAAAGTCTGTAAAAAAAATGCTTAAAACTAGGTCAGGGGTTCAAAAAGAGGGAAAGGTACCAAAAAATGTTCTTTTTTAATTATTTTTTGTTTCTCTGTCTTTTTGTACGGGCTAATCTCCGAAATGGCTGGACCGAATTCAATGAAATTTTATATCCCCGGTTAAGAACTTAGATATCCCTGGTTAACATCTTAGATACTTTTTGTTCCGGTAAATTAAAGGGTTCCCGTGGGAAAGTGAGAAAACCATAGTAACCGCAGACGAAGTCGCGGGCAATAATTATCTTGAGCAATGTAGCGTCATGTGGTGGAAAAGCATCCTTAGGCTATATTCGCTAAGTTGTAGGTAAAGGAGAGGTACTAATTAATGCAGAAACATTAATTGATTTAAAAACTGATTTGTTGAAAATGTCACTTGCCTCTCTCTGTGCTTGCTTGGCAACAGACTTTCCCCTGTTATATGGAAAAATAAAATGTTAGGCGAAATTTGGTTGCGGATATTACTACCTCCTACCCCTTTGGGAATAGAGGGGTGATGATATGTTATGTTATATGTATATTACTTAGTTCTTGATTGTCGTCGTCGTTCAATAAACAAATTTTCAATATATTGGGTCCTTACCTATGAAATTGGTGTATTTTTTCTCTCTTAGTATTTTGTCTGTAACTATTAAGATTCAGAGTATTCCTAAAATATTATTACCTCGTCTAAGAATAGACTTTATTTTTGAGCTCTTTTGATTTGTTTTGATAATTTGTTGTAAGTTTAATTGTGTTAAAATTGGACACGGAGACAACTCTTTTTAAGTGCCTCCCGAATACATCATTTTATTTGCATTCACTTAAAAACGATAAATAATTTTTATGAAGTGTGATATTACACATATTACTAAAGCTTGTCTAATAATAGATGCCAAATATTATTATCTTTGGATTTGTCGTTGTGCAGAAAACTGAAAAAAATGTTGTATGGAAAATGCAGAATTCCCCAAAATCTCCATACAAAACACCAATTTCATAGGTAAGGACCTAATACAATCAAAGGCAGCGGTAGCCGAGTTGGGGCAGACGGGACACTACTCATTTGAGAGTCCGCGGGAAACGATCCCACCGCGTGTACCACTGAGTTTTAATAAAACTTATGCACATTGTGAATGTGTCTTACCTCACATTGTGCCCGGTGCATGGCAACAGGCTCACCACCTGTTACGTGGGGACCTAACATATCTGGCGAAATACACCTGTGCCTACCCCTTCGGGGAAAGAGGCGTAATGTGATGCTATGTATGTTATGTTATGTAATCAACAACATTCGAAGCATATTAAATTTCCTATGAAAAACTGGTACAAATGTCAAAAACAGCGAGCAAACGAAACGAAAATGTTTGCATTGGGCACAACAGAACTTCAATGTTGCCCAATGTCGCTGAAACTGATGATTACTAGTGAGGTGGACTGAATGCTTGGATGAGGGAAACACCAGTAAAGCTGTAGAATGGCATATTATTATAAAAAAAACTATAGATACAACCAAGAATTTTGTACTTTATGATGGATGCCAAACTCTCATACAATAGCATGAGGCAATGTTTTGTCTCGATCAGTCAGGTGTGCCTTTTCATTCTATCACTGTAATGAATGAGTTTGTCATTTCGTAGTAAAGCTTTCTATTACTACTAATGACGTCACACAAAAATGCACACAAATTTCTCAAACAAATACTCTCATTTAATATGTGATTTTTGACTCACCTGTGAAATGATAAGGTACATCCAGGATATCACTGGCATACACAACATAAAACAACGCACGTCATCACCAGTTTTATATTTTTTTATTTCAAATATTGAATTACAAAAATTTTTAACAATTTTCAGTCAAGGTGTCAAAATGGCGTAAATATGACAGGTGAGACAGAAACTATGGATAGAAAGAGAAGAACAGGATATCCCACGGTTAGCCTTCATTAATGAGTGAAGGAACACGTACTGATCGCGACAGAACATTGCCTAATGCTATTGTATGGGAGTTTGGCATCCATATTGAGTATAAGATTCTTGGATACAACCACTTAGTAACGTCAACAGATCAGTAAGACAAAGAATGTCAATACAAAAACAAGGCCTACAAAATCATGTAACAACATATATAAAAAAGGAGGTCGATGTCAGCCAGTCGCTAACAACTGAAGTAAAGCCGAGTTAGGAGTTTGCACGCCTTTGACTCTTTAGCGGGGAAATAAACCGTCGACTTAAGTGCTTATCCACTGCTGATGGCGAGACGAGAAAGTAATCAGAGTACAATGCCAAGATAGAGTTTACTCTGACGAAGAAATTGCAAAGACAACAAAAAGGCAGCGAGTTGACTGTTCAACTCGTACGCTGGCTCCCGGTCACCTTTACTACTGAATTTGAATAAAACTTATGTACAGTTATTGTTAACTAGCTGTTGCCCACGAGTTCCGCGGTTACTGGTTTTTTAACTTTCCCATCAGTAATTTTCCGAAACAAAAAGTTTCTACGATGTTGACCAGGGATAAAAGGTATCACCATGCAAAATTTCATTGAAATTCGGTTCAGCTATTTCGGAGATTAGCCCGTGCCGTAGAAAAAAACTTTTTCTATGTATAGACATTTATTTTGACCTCTACAGTTTTATTATATGTATAGATTTCTATTCATTATTCACCAATAAATATTACTTGAATGTTTTAATGGTCTGTTATTAGAGATCTTACAGTTAGAACGTGATCCTTTTCTAACACTTTAATAACATTATAACTCTTAACACCGGTATACTTAATTGCGCTTCTATATTGATAACATTATTCTTGTGAACACTTAATTCGTTTTCTGAACAGCAGGCGCTTAACATTGCTCAAAATATATGGAATAAAAATAAGCGCTCTCGAAACCAAATCTTCTTCTTCTTCTTCTTGCCCTTTTCCCACTCTAGGTGGGGTCGGCACAACATGTCTTCTTCTTCCATTCTCCTCTGTCACTCGTCAGCTCAGCATCCACTTCTTTTAACCTCATATCATTCTTCACGCATTCAATCCATCGCTTCTTTGGTCTTCCTCTAACTCTAGGTCCGTCCACATCCATGCTCAGCATCCTTCTTGTAATGTCGACCAAACCAAATGTCGACCAAATAACTCATATTTGGTTATAACATTCACGAAGTACGCCGTATTATCTATTGTATTAAAAACTACGTAATATTACGTAATTTACGTATTACGTAATTTTTATCAAGCGTGTTCACACACATATTGCTAAAGCTTGTCTAAAGATACATGCCAAATATTATTATCTCTGGATTTGTCGTTGTGAAGAAAACTGATAAAATGTTAGTATGTAAAATGCAGACATCCCTCAGAGTAAACAGAACTGGAGTAGCCATATAGTCAATTTCTCAAACATTTTTTTCTGCCATTTCTTGCGGGGGGTGAGGTTACCACTACACTCAAAGCCAGCCGTTTTTACAAATGCACACATGCATAATTCGACACACAAATTTAAATTTCACGCACACACACGCTTAAAATAGTCACGTGGGGTGTGCGTTTTGACAACGTCACAGCCGCACTCCCCACGAGACTAGCGTTCGAAATTTGAAATCGTAGAATTCTAAAACATGAAATAATGAAATAATCATGAAATCTTAAAAATTATAATTACAAATAAAAGGTGACACCATCTTTTAGCATACTCGATGTTTTCTATTTATTTTTACAACAAAAAACAGCACAGGCAGGCATTTTTGCGGGAGCTCTGTTCGCCGCAACGTTTACAATGTTATGGCTGTCAAAATGGCGGCTCAACTAGTTTTATTAAACGTGCAAGCATCCGATGCTTGTGCATTTGGCAGAGGGGAATGTTAGACAAAGGCTACTCCAGTTCTGTTTACTCTGAGAGACATCCCCAAAATCTCCATACAAAACACCAATTTCATAGGTAAGGACCTAATATATATATTCCTACTCAGAGACGTTTGTATCGGTACATACACATGAAGTGGACGTTCGACGATCATATAGTTCAAATTTGATCATACAATTTTGGCGAAAGGGGAAACGCCTTGATCACACCCCCTGTGGCTAGACACTCAATGCCGGCAAAGTGCACAATAATTCTTCATATCAAGAAAAAGGACTACACACAGATCAATAAGCTGATCTACCCAGCAAGCCATATCAAATTATTATCTGAAAACAAAAGCGACGAATTTAGTTTCAGCAGTTTTGTGGTCTGCGAGTAAAAACAATGCAGATAACTTCCCGGCGTATCGCAAACAAAAGTGCTCAGATGGTGGAAACGCGAGACTGGTTGTTTTCAACTTTACGGATAATTCTGTCTCCAAGACCGATATAGTTTAATTTTAGTTTTGAATCTTGACTAACAAGGTTAGTCCAGACAGTCGGCGTTAACAATATTATGAAGGTTTTCATCGGGTTAGTGACTTTGTACATTAAATTTATTTTCCTACTTTTATTGAAGCGTTTCCTTCTTCGATTCGGCATTGTTAAGTAAACAAGAATTTAGTTTCTTTTGCAGAGTGTCTTTATTTTTAATTTCTATTGGTAACATTGCGAAATCACGCTGGTCATTTCGTTATTTTATTTAAGTTATTAATTTAATTATTGGGCAGCAAAAAAAGTGAGCCAAAAAAGCATGCACACAAATATTGAAACTTATTATTGTTGCTTGAATCCCTACGTTCGACTTATTACGTTAGGTGGCGCTACTGTATTAATAATACTAGCGGAATTGCCTAATTTATCTATGATTCCTTTAGTATAGTAAAGGTACCTAACGCAATAAGTTGAACGAAAGGGTACCAGCAACAATAATAAGTTTTAGACTAATTTAGACGAACTACAAACCCATGTATGGGAATAGCGATCTATACTCCTTAATTAATCTATGCCATAACATAAGACTTTCATGCATTAAAATTTGTTTTAGTGTTATCGAAATCATTAGGTTCGCGGTTTACTGGTTGTGTGATATTGTCTTCCACTTGCTGGGCACTAGATCTGAAAGCTGAAGCCAAAACCAGCAAATACATTCCTCAACTTCCATGTGGTACGAGAAAAAGTAGTTGCATTTAGTAAGAACTATTTTGCCATTGCATCAGAGTCACGTCTATAAAATATATATATTTTTTTTTAATAGGAAAACAAACAGTATAAGCAAAGCAAGCATGTAACAAATTCGAATTACAAAGTACACAGTTAAGATGTTCTCACATACTTATATCAAATAACGCTTAGTATGCTTTGTGCTCTTTGAAAACACAATATTCACTTAAATAACAAGGTAAAAAATAATTTGGTACAAAAAGAAGAGTATCTAGCTCATAACGAGAAATTACAAAATTATTCCAGTTTAAAAATCCATGGCTACGTTCAGAACCGAAAGAGATTAATTATTACTCAGCTAGTATAAAGATAATATTTAGTCAAGGAACCATGTCAAACCATTTGTTAGATAAGATATCCCTAAATTTATTTGGGTTTGAGTTAAAAATATCAAGCGAAGAAGTGTCAATCATTTCATTAAACGTTGATGTTGCGCGGTTAAAAAATGAATTTCTTCTGTATTTAGTTTCACAGAGAGGAACACTAAAGGTATGGGTTTGCCTCGAATTTTTGTTGGGAATACAGAAGTTAATCAGAGACAGAAGATATACCGAACTTCTACACGTCGTTTGATTCGTCTTCTGCACCTTCAATTCACGTCCTAAGTTATAGAACATAGTAAATATCTATTATTCAATAGACCGAACAAACAAAGCTACCTTCGCCATGGTCAGGCCGTGGATGGGTGACGAAAACATTGTGATCTCGAGCCCCTCCATGCTTTGGAAGGCACTTTAAGCTATTGCAACTGTTTCTACCCACCAACCCGCATTGGGCCAGCGTGGTGGTGTGACGGCTCATACTCCTCATGTGTTTTTCCATGAGGAAGGCCAGCGCCCAGCAGTGGGACGTATAAAGCTGAGGACAATAGACCAATTTGTTGTTTCAATTGAATCACTAAAACAAGAATAAAACTTAAATATATATCACCAAATAAATCCGGAACTCTGTCCAACAATGTCGCTGCCGGTGTCAGTTTTGTAAATATCGTAAAATTTGCTCGTCGTTATTAGATCAATACGGGGTAGTGTTGTTAGTTTTATGTGTTTGTGCATTACAGTAATGGCATGTTGTTTTATGGTTGCGATGAAAAATGGACGATGATTGATTGAATTATGGGTATGCGCCGCTAATGTTGCCGGTTCAAATTTCATAAACTAATAATACTGTAATATTGTTTTTCCACTAGAACGTTCAGATTGTTTTTTAAACTGCTTCCACTTCAATGCTTTTATTTTTTAAAGATTCTTGACAAAACATATTTCGTTTTAGCTTTTAAAGACTATTATTATTTGTTGAAGGTTTCAGTGCTATTATTAAAAATAACACATTTACAGTACCATTTAACACAGTCGAGTGGACTCTCGTCTATTAGTTAGTAGTCAAAAGATTTTTCGGATAAATAAAAATACTCATAGATTATTGTTGCTCGATTGAATGTTCGAGTGGTAGTTGAGATGGCGAATAAAAAAGTACACTAAACGAAAAAAGCTAGTGTGTCGATCTGAAATATTTACACAAAAAATCTGAAATTCAGTAGAAAGTGGAATTTAAAACAAAAACGAGTGTAGCGTGAAACAGCTTTACCTTGTCCGCGAAGACACTACAGGACAATTTGTAAAACAGCAGACTTTACTATATTTTCCAGTCTGATAGGGTCCTTTATGGTTTTGACGAGGGTTAGAAGCGGGTGACGTCGAGGCGTATGATTTCTAGAAAATGGGCTTATTCTCAGCAATCGGTGTTCACAAATGAATCCTGCAATTTGCATTATTCAAAGATCGTTTTTAAACAAAAACATGTCAAGGTCGTATCATATCGCTGGCCTCTAGTGTCGGCCACACGCGCGCGCGTTTACGTCAGACTATATAAAAATCTCGCCAGCACTTTTGGCTAGCGCCGGCCGCCGGCGTGGCTCTGAAACCATACTTAAAAGGATGAAAGATTGTAAGGTAAATGTGGCGAAGACTTTCCTTTTTCTGTGGTCCTAGTTATATCCCACTTATCGCCTGAGTGCTGAGTGATTTGCTGTTTATAAAATACAGTATTTGTATTCTACTGTTTTTTTTTTATTTAACTACTTCAGCTTAAGTATTTCCCTTTGCGAAGGATTTATGTCTACATTTTAATACTCTAGCAAAGAAAATTCAGTGAACCAACTTACCTTGTTAACACAATGCTTAACAAGGCTACAGTTGCAAAAATAACGCACAAAAGCTCCGAAAATAATGGCCGTTCCGCAAAAGTTGCAATCGTACAGGTCACTGAGGAATAATGTGAAAACGAAGCGAACCAACTGTATGCAAATAATTTTTGAATTCCAAAGGATCCTGCCTCCGGCGCGTAAAGGGAATCAAACTGTATTTCGTTATAGAGGTCATATTCACTTGTTATTTTTGTATGGCTAAATGTGGTCTTAAGGGACACAGTGCTCCTTGGACTCTACCCACCGCTTTGAGGATTACAGGCGTGATTGTATGTATGTATTTGAGGAACTTGGTGGCGTAGTGGTTAGTCCCTCAAGTGGCAAACGGACAACATTTTTACATTCGTCTGATTCATAATGCATAGCCTAATTATTCTAATTTTACTTATTGTTAAGAGCCAATTCTTAGGCCCAATTGCACGATCCAGAGTTAGAGCGTAACCCAGGGTTTGCCCATTTATTTGCCCCAGGGTTAGTTGCTAACTCTCGAACGCGCAATTGGGCCTAAAGGATTATACAGTATTTAAAAATATATACATTTAGTATAATATGCATAGAAAATAAAGGAGAAATCGGCAAAATACTGCTACTGGTTCCACCCTCCCCCCGCCCGCGGTCTGCTACACGCTGCCTCTGGGCTCGGGCGCGCGCGCGCATCATACGTGCGCAAACGTGCGCAAACGTGCCAGTTGCATAGTTAGTACGTTGGTCCCGTTTGCTATCATAACCGTTTCTATCCACCAACCCGCATTGGGCCAGCGTGGTGGTGTACTCCTCATGTGTTTCTCCATGAAGAAGGCCTGTGCTCAGCAATGGGACGTATGTAAGCTGATGACTAACTTGTTACTTAGTAAGAACTATTTTGCCATTGCATCAGAGTCACGTCTATAAAATATATTTTTTTTTTTTTCATAGGAAAACAAACAGTATGTAATTAAGCTAAGCATGTAACAAATTCGAATTACAAAATACACAGTTAAGATGTTTTCACATACTTATATAAAGTAACGCTTAGTATGCTTTGTGCTCTTTGAAAACACAATATTCACTTAAATAACAAGGTAAAAAATAATTTGGTACAAAAAGAAAAGTATCTAGCTAAAGTTGATAACAATGACACTCACGGATTGTGATAAACTTCAAAAATGGGAAAATATCTAAATTTATCGAGTGATTTTTAACTAGTCAACGAGTAGCATAGATAGAAAGTATACATGTACATTCTGCTTTTGTGACCGCAAAAAGTCTAAACTAAAAAAGTGAGTCGGAACTGGAAATCTACCTAATCAAAACAAGGGAAAAGGAATATTGAAAACATATAGAGAAAGCTGTACAGTAATGAGCAATAACATGTATACAACATAGAGCCTTGTTACATTAAAAACTGTGACCAAAAGTCATTCATGATTTTAATATGACTAGGTTCTATGTTGTTAACCAATATTTTGCTAGTGCCTTTACACTACGCTCAAAGGTCATAAGCCTGCTTTGTGGGTCATTTAATTAGAACTTCATCCAAGTAATTCAATGGAGTCCACAAATACACCATCCACATTGTAGCGGATATAATATCCGTCCAAAACTATTTATTCTTATAATCCCTCTATATACAACGAAGAGGGTCAGTAGTAGCTTCGTAAGATTTAGTTTCGATATAGAAAAAACAAAGCAACTTTTCCATGGGTTTGGTCTTGGATGGGTGACCGAAATATTGGGATCTCAAATTCTATTATATCGTGCTTCAGAAGGCACGTTCATACGTAAGTCCAGCGTAGTATACCTGTCTGTTAATAACACTGGTAACAATAAACTTAAAAAACGTTAAAAATAATGGTAATAACCACTTGCATTAACAACAGGCCTAACTCCTCGAGTTCCTCCTTAGAGAATAATATTTCATGTTTAGAAATTATTTTAATAATTATAAAATAGTAAACAGTTAATAAAAATAGTTAAAATAATTAAATAGTAGATTTTTTGGATTTCTGTTGTTTGTAATTAACGAGCTATAACATAGTATATTAATACGTCATCTTAGTATATTTTCTTAGTATATGTCATCTTAGTAATAATATATTTTAAACGCATTTGTTTTTCAACAACAATACTTTTTACTTAGGAATGGAATAGAGCAACACACGCACCAAGTAATGAATAATTATAAAAATAAAGAAGTTAATATCAGAGAGCGTGAAAATAATACTCCTATACTTATTTAAATGTAAATAAACGAATGTTGATAGACGAAAGTTTTTTTTCTCAAATCAGTACGTACACATCTCACTATAATTTGTCACGTTATACAATATTTCCGGACTAATACAACCTTCAGCTATTCAAAAAGTGGTATATTCATTTAAAGGGCTGCCAACGCATCTGCAGCTCCTCCGGTGTTGTAAATGTCTATGGGCGGTGGTTATCACTTACCTTTAGGTGAGCTGTCTGTCCATGTGCCCCTCTTACATAAAAATACAAACATCAATCATCGAGATAAACAAAAGTCACTTCGTCTTCATTTCCTGATATTGAGATTCGAAAGGAAAATCCTGTTTTCCGGACAATATCCCAGTGGTTTTCGGATATCCAAGATTAAGACCAGAGTTTTGAAGACAGGAACTCTAAATGGACGCTATCAGACAAATGGTTGAAAGGAAAACTTTCAACTAATTTATTTCGAAAAGTCCGATAGCTAGATCAAATGAAAAAACATCTAAACATAAGAAGAAAGCAAATAAATAGACTTACTTTGGTGATAAATATTATTTTCGTGACGTCGCGTCGGGTCAGAATGATGTATTATAAGAAAATGATAATTTATTGTTTTCATTTATACAATCATGATAGTCTCTTTGCTGAGTTTGATCTAGTTATAATAAAATAATTAACTACGACAAAAAAAAAGAAATTTAATCAATGATTTGATAAAAATGTAGGCAAAGACACGCGATGTTACAATCCAGTCTGTAATTTTTTAAATAGTGACAACAATAAAAAGTCATCTAATCTACTCTGTACCTAGTTTTTTTTTTGGTTTTTTATTATTTTATTTTTAATTTTTTGTTCATTTTCAGTATCTGTGGAAACTTCGATGATTAGTGTGTTTGATTTTGTGTATGTTATGTACTTTCTTCTTGCTTTTTTCCCTCCAATAAATGAAATATATCTCCAGAAAAAATGTGAATTGACTAACGACTCTTATTATGTCTTTGGTGTTAACTAAAAACTTTAAATTGAATAGCTTATTTAACTCGATAATGAATCTTCTTCAACGTTTAACATTGAGTAGTCAATTTGGCGTGTAATCGACCCCTTCCGGACATTCTTGATAAATTAAATTGACACGGCACTCAAGGATTCTACTAATAGTGTCAACGTTTGCTGAGTCTGCGTTGTGAACTCAACTTTTTTAACCTTAACTTCATAAACATATAAATTATATGCATGTAAAATTATATGATAAAAATATACTTAAGTGTACTTAATATTTCGTTCAGTAACGAAATATTTGAACTAGAAATTACCAAAATGGACGATATTCCCTTGGGATCAAAATTGGTGTCTCGAAGGTGGACATCAAATGAAAGCCAACTGTAAAGTTTTTGAATTGGTATGTACTCGTATGCTGTATCAACAGAGATAGATTTTTCAAAGCCGTTTGGACATGGGCATTTGTGATATTAGTTCGTGTTGCTTAGGAATCTCCGATTTAAACGGACAAAATTTTCATTGGCTTTAGTTTCCACAAATTGAATTGAGTAGAATAAAATTTTATTAAGTACACACCTAGTAAGAAAGTACATAGAAAAAAAACATATAAATTATAAATAATTCTCAAAAATTAGTTTGATTTTACCTGCTGTGCTGTGGTGATATCATTTTTAAGTGCAGGTAAGTTTAGCTAAAATCTATACATATAATAAAACTGTAGAGATTAAATGTCAGTACATAGAAAAGAAATGCTTAAAACCAAGTCAGGGGCATGTAAAAAGAGGGAGAATACCATATATATATGTTTCTCTGTCTGTTTGTACGGGGAGTATCTCCGAAATGGCTGGACCGATTTCAATGAAATTTTGCATGGTGATATAACATCAATCTTAGATACTTTTTATTCCAGAAAATTAAAAGGTTCCCGTGGGATAGTTAAAAACCATAGTAACCGCGAACGAATTCGCGGACAACAGCCAGTACAAAATACAATTTATAATAAGTGTTTTGAAGATGAATTTGAAATAAAATATACAGTCGAAACTCAAACCACCTTTAGAAGTATATTAAAAAGGAGTTTTAGGAACGCAAACAATTGAATTCAAAATGGGATACCCGTCATTGCGACACCCAGTAAAAAATATTCACCCCTTTTACGGCGTCACATCTCACACGTTCCAATGGCCCAATTAAATACGTTTTCCAGCGGAGGGTTAATTAAGAAGAAAATTATCTTCTCAAACACAGGCGCGAGTTCCATCGCGGGGGCTAAGGGTTGAGCTGATAACGGGATTCATAACAATCCGGAAAGTAACAGTTTAAACGTAAAGTTGAATTGTTTTTGAATGTTTACCAGCCTTTGTGTATATTTTCCACTGCTAGGCGCATATTCATACATGGAGAAAAACACGAGGAGTATGGGCCCTAAGCATCACGCTGTGACGTGGTGCATTAAAGCCTCGAGTCGCCACTTATCGGTATATTTATATAAAAAACTAAGGCACCCTGGAACAAATTTTATAAAGGTAAATAACAAAAACACAGAACACAAAACTAACAGATAATTATAAAACTAATTTAAAAACTGCTTTTATATAATCAGGGCATAAAACTAATTTAAACAATCATCAAAAACTGCACATATACATTAAATATAATACTTAATATTTCCTTGGATCGAAAGATGGAGACAGAACCGACGGACAGTGAATTAAAAAACAGAAACAGAGAGAGAGAGAAGGCCAGAGAAGAGCGATATAGCAGCAAAGAGTCGCTAATATTGGTATAGCGCCTCGTTACAACTCTGACCCAATGCGGGTTGGTGGACTGGTAAATAGCGACCTGAACACAAGGAAGCATCTTTACACTATAGCAAACCTGATGACCCCTCTGGACTGTGCGGTGAAAACAAAGCATGGAACATATACTATGTGAATGCGATGCTCTAGGAAAAAAGCGACTACGGATTCTAGGGGCTGCTTATCCCAAACCAGAGGAATTTATAGGCATGCCCCGCTGGGGCATAATGTCCTATAATGTCCTGTTGGCTGCAACATCATAAAGTTCATCCAGGACACTTTGGGTGATGGCAGGGAGGGATGAATAGGGAAGGGGAAACACAAAAGATCCCATAGGGTCGAAGTGCCCTGAGTTATCTCAGCACCATCGCAAGAATATAATAAATAGCGACCGGGACTAACGGCGTAATGTGCCTTCGGAGCCATCTCAAAGTTCTCGCCAATCCAAGGACTAACCATGGCGAAAGTAGCTTAGTTATAAATATCTAAAGTCACTACGCCAACGAGCTCCTTCCTTCTTCCACTTCTGTGCGGATGTTGTTGTTGTTGTTGTTGTTGTTGTTGCTGCTAACATACGTCACGTCTGGGTTAAACCCTAACCCTCGACTCCATCCGCGTATCTTTCATAATTACATGTTGCTGAGGATTTGGCTAAGGTTTTACTGCCTGTCTGATGTCAACCCTTCTTTTCTTTTTTATACCATGAAGGAAACAGGTATACGGCCTCCTTGGAAATGTTGTTTTTTACGCGCTCGGGTTACGTAAGGCAGCAGATAGTTATGTTCCGATTGTTATGTTTTTAGTCAGCATTGCGATGCCCACGAGTGGAATTGGTTCACATGTTTCTACCAGCCTGATAGTTAATGGTTATCTGATCCAATATAGCTCGTAGCATCTAGTAGCACGTCGTAGCGCGGTCGTAGACCACACGTAGCTGATTCGTAGCACGATTCACGCTTTGTATAGGTCAGCACCTTGCTCGTTTTTTAATTAATCTTTGACAACAGTACTCTCTGCCCGTTATCTAGATTTAAGGCCAGCATAAAATACTTGTCAATATTTTGTCTATGTTATTCTTTTTACCGCCTTATTGTACATATGGTTTACAATAAAGATTTTTCAGTATTTAGTATGTAATGTAATACCTTTGTAGCTATATATATTTATTACCATAATCTTTTAAATCACAAGGCTTTTGGTGCTTTTTTAGCGTGCGAAGTTAGCTACAACAACATAGTGTCCGACGATGTCGATAAGCTTGCACGTGGATCCAACTAAATTACTAGCATAAGTGTGGGTGTGTAATACACCTTGGCCTACCCCTTCGGGGATACAGGCATGGTTATTATGTATGAAAATGTTCATATTATTCCATAACTATTAACTTCCATTAGCATTATTTACTTTCAATAAATCGTTTGAATCCACACTATCATAATAATATTTTAAATGCGAAAGTAACTCTGTCTTCACGTCAAAACTACTGAACCGAATCAATCGAAATTTTGTAGATAGAAAGTCTAAAGTCTGCGAATGGACATTATCCCAATATTCCCATAGGAACGGGTACCGCGCGGGTGAAACCTCGGTTATCAATATCTGCTCGCCCGAGTATTAAGTGACATATTCCGTCAAAATGTAATTTCATTTCGAGTTTTAAAATTTCTCGGCATTGTAAAATAATGACACGACAATAGAGATTTACCATGACAATCATTAATCAGATGACACTGAGAAGAAATGTTTTGTTCACAATTTAAATCTTTAGAGGTTTTAGTTCAACTATATTAAGAATCTTATGTTAAGCATTTTGTAAAAAAACAATGCTGCGGTAGCAAAAACTCATTGTCATTTTTTTTCCGGCGCTAAATCAATAGCAATAATCTAAATCAAACGCGAACGACGTCGCGGGCACAGCTAGTATTAAATAAAAGTCGCTACTCGCTCAAAACTCAATTCATATCGTAAACTGAACGACCGCTTGCGAGCTAAAATATGGCGCAAATTCCAACAGTGAAATGCCTATTCGTACTGAATTATAGCTAATGAGACGAATATTAAAGGAATTGATGGTTGTCTTACAGACTTTTTATTTTATTTTTCTGCCAACGGTCTCTTTAAGCGCATTTTTTCCTCTCTTTTATGTTTTATTGCACGTGAAGAATTACAGAATTTCGTTGTTTTAACGAAGTAGTCCATGAAATACCATTTATTCATTGCATTCATAGTTTTAAAGTTCAATACAACTTGCCCTCAGCCTATATACGTCCCACTGCTGGGACAGGCCTTCCTCTCCCAGCAGTGAGACGTATATTAAACATATTTATATTGAATTTCTACAGCAATCCCTTATTTATATTAATAGAACCCTTGCACTAAATACTATGTGAATGACACATTATTTTCATTACTTTTAATATTAGGTCCTTACCTATGAAATTGGTGTTTTGTATGGAGATTTTGGGGATGTCTGCATTTTACATTTTATCAGTTTTCTTCACAACGACAAATCCAGAGATAATAATATTTGGCATGTATCATTAGACAAGCTTTAGCAATATGTGTGTGAACACGCTTGATAAAAATTATTCATCGTTTTTATGTTAATGCAAATCAAATGATGTATTCGGGAGGCAGTTAAAAATAATTGTCTTTGTGTCTAATTTTAACATAATTAAACTTACAAAAAATTATCAAATTAAATAATACGAGCTCAAATATATGGTCTATTTTTAGAAGAGGCAATTATTTTATAAGAATGTTCTGAAACTTAATAGTTACGGACAAATTGCTAAGACAGAATAAAAACACCAATTTCATAGGTAAGGACCCAATATAAGGCAACTAGCCTAATCTATGTTAATAAAATATGACATTATTCCGTTAAATAAAACAACATCAAGAATAGTATGCTGAAGAACAAATTGGGGATGATAAACAGCTGTTATTTTTTCACGCAATTTCTACAAAACGGGCTGTCAAAGGGAAAGATAAATACTTATTAAAACTGTTTTATGATTGAGGAAATCATAAGCATAGCTTAAAACTAAATTAGTTGATTAGCGGAACAATGCTTAAGTAGTTGATTAATTGGGAAAAACACGATTTAACGACGATATTAAATGGAAAAACACCATTTAATATTAGATTCATCGTGTCGTCTTTCAGTGCCCATGCTCTTAAAGCAGGAAAATATATCGTTCCTTTTTCTATCAATAAGATCATTACTCATCTGTGACGTTTGTAGACACAATAGGAATTCAATTGTGTCTCGGCTGATTGCAGGCACCTTAGAGATGAGGACTCATATTTTTAGTTTACATGTAAGTAAAATAAGTCCACGTAATAATTCAAATTACAAAAAACAGTCTTGCACTTACAACCGCGAACAAACTGAAGAATTTTCAGTTTAATATCACGAAAAACCTAGCATTTTTACTAGAAGTAAGCTTCGCCAGCTTATCCAAGCCATTCTCAACTCTGTAAGTAACGGCTAAAAGCATATTTCTGCTAACCTAATTACTGGAGTGTCGTGTTAAATTATATGAATTATGCGCCGTTATACCAATAAGACTGGTCACTGGGAGCGTTACTTTGTCAAAGGTATACCCATTAGTCCTTTCCCCCATGGGGGGTGTTTTATTATTCAGCTTCCCAAGTACAAGAGCGTATTAAACGAAACCTCATGAGTATTGTAAGGTAATAACCAAATCCCAGTTAGCAAACTTACACTTTTCTGTAATATTGTTGTTATTGCAAAGTTTATTTATCAGTTAACGTTAAGTACTCGTATTAGAGAGTCATTAAATGTAAGATACAAGTATTGCCATTTAAGAGTGTTTTCAGAGCTACGCCGGCGCGGCGGTCAGCGCCAGCCACACGCGCGCGCTTTTACGTCAAATCGTATTGAAAATTGGCATTTATTTTTTATTTTTTCTTATACTTAGCCCAAGCCCGAAGGATGCTAGGGCAGCACCAAAGGATGCTGGCCTAGTGACCTCCACCTTGCTGGCTCACAAGATGCCTTTTCACGCCTCTTTTGAAGGAACCCATGCTGTAGGAGGGAACACGTGTGCCGATAGAGAATTCATGCTCTGGATGTACGAGCAAAGTATGATTCCCTAAACCTTTAAGCATATTCGTGATGATGACGGTGAATAAAGTCAAAATACAAAATAATAAATTAAGTTTTTAGTATGACAAGACAAAACCGTTCCTGAAAATATACGAATCGAGTTTATTCTTGTAAAGTTATTGTTGGCGACTGGCCGCAAGGCTCTACATTTTCATAGCAATATATCTATGTATTGATACTGTCATATTTGTACTTATTCTTACTGTCACTCTTCTTTATATCACCGCTTTGTTCTGTCGTTCTTGTATATTTTTACTATTAATAAATCCCTATTACCTTCAATTGGCTTCTGTTTCCATCCACATCCATACAGTCCACCATCACGCTCTCCCGCTCGCTATCAGATATCTAAACTCTTTTTATATTAAATTTTTAATCTTGTCCACTGTTTATATCTGCTGCACTCGCTCCTTTTCTCCAGAAAAGGGGCGTAACGGGACGAACAAATTAACTGATGCCTTGTTTGGATTTAAGGTGATTTAATAAACAACAGCATTGGTATTACGTCTTATGGTCTTACGTTTTGTCCATATAAGAAGGCCTATGCCCAACAGTGGTATATGGGCTAGACGATGACCACGTTAAACCAACTCATTCAAAGACCTTATAACAATTCGCTAACGAAGTGATAAATCGTAGCGTGATTTCCTATCTATTACCAAAGTTATCACGTCCGACAAGCCAGTGAAATGTCGATGTAGAAATACCCGTAATTTGGGTTAGACCTGACACACCTCTGGCATAGTATATTATATTTAAAGCAGTGATGTAACTAAATATTATAAAATAACACGGTCCGGGCGCAACGTTGGAAGCCCCCTACGAGGTGGACCGACGATATTTCGAAGGTCGGAAGTGGAGATTTGTTTGGACCCATGTATGGTCTGTACTGGATGGTTACTCTGTACTAATGGGGTTTCATAAGGTTCAAAATAAAACCAGAGAAGTTGCTCTAAAATCAGTAACAACTTAAATAATGGCCACAAATTACTCAGGCATTGCATCGCGCGTAAACGTTAGCGCGATGCAACACCGTGCAGCGCCATCTATTGGCAACTTTCGGAACTAGTTTTAGTGTGCATATTTTGAAGCACTATTTGATCTTAAACAAGATTACTGGGGGAGATCTAGTATATCCAGCAGTGTAGGTCTCTAGGCTGAGATGGATAGAAGGAAAACGAACAAACATTGGCGAAATATGACATTTATCGTTGTTACCAGCCTATATACGTCCCACTGCGGGGGCAGCCATGCCGGCATGGACGAAATTTGAGACACGAGAAGTACGAGTCGTAACACTTACAACAGACTTACAACAGGTCGTCGTACAGAAACTTTTGCAATGGTGACCTCGAACAAAGACTTGGCTCCCGAAGCACGGAGGAACATGTGATCACGTAGCCGCAAAGTTGCACCAGAAAACTGCCGTGAAAGTCTTGAACCTTTGTTCAATAAGGTGCCAATAGAATACCAGTGTTAGGACTCGAAAACCTAACATCATGCTGAATTGGCTACCTTTAGGCACAGCCGTGAGACAGTTCCCTGTCTAGATAGATAATATGTTTTTCTGTATTTTTTGTTGGTTTATATTAAAGCTATGTATATATTATTTTATGTTTGTACAATGTCTCGTGTCTGTGTCGGAGTAAATGCTTTTTCTTTCTTTCTTTGTTCGTTGCGCTACTGATATATGTTGAACTGTGCCTCTGCGAAGCTCATACGTAAATTTGTTACTTTATTTAATTTACCAAACGTGTACATACAGTTTAAGGACTACATAATATATAGCTACTAACTCATTGCTGCGTATTGGATAGGTATGTAAAGGGGTTAGTATGTAAACTACTTTCTTAGCACAAGATTAGTTCCGATGTCTGTTACTAGATGGCGCTGTAGTTTAGTTGCATCGTGCTATCGTTTGCTCCCACTGATTTCATTGGGTCAATTGATTGGATGGGCCTCCGACTTCCTGCATATAGTATAATGTACGCAGTACAACAAATAATGTATTGTATTATATCTCACCTTTTAAACCCTATTTAAAAAAAATATTACTAATTTTTAGATAAAATTATGGAGATGCCAGGATGTCTATTTAAAACGAATTGCAAATACTAAAAAAAGATGTTTTTACTTTAAATTATTCTAATGAACTAGAAATATTTACATGTAAATTATTCAATAAAAAATAAAAGTTAACGGGGTACTTTGTTCGGACCTTTGACCTATAGTCCACTAACTAAACTAGCCAGAGAATTTTAAAGATAAAAACCGTTAATTTTACCCAATAACTTCCATAAAAGCATGGGATTTTTTTTGCAAAACAAGATATTACAAAGTTTTGAGATAAAAAATTACACATAAAATAACATTTTTCCCTATGGATTATGATTCAAATAATCAATAATCAACTTTCAGAAAAAACGTCATTTCAATAGTTGACGCGAACCGGGTAAAAAATACCCAGTTACCTTTGAATTCCAAACCTGTATTCTACAGTTGCTATTTAACCGTACATTATACAAAGTCATCTTACATAATGACATCCCTAAAATAATAAGAGTAATGTATTTTAATGTGCTGAGTGAGCGCGTTGAACAGTAGTTCCATCAAAACAACTACAAATTTAGTTCTACTACAAATAACTTTCGACTAAAAAATACTTAAAAACCTACCTACAGTATTACTCATAATACCTGAGCATAATACACATTCGCTATCGTCCAACTGTGGTAAAGGCTTATCACCAAGCCATCCCAATGTGTACCTGCGCTAACACTCTGAAATAAAAAAGGTAAAAAATAAAACGATACATACAGCTAAAACGAGGGTATCCTTTTTGGCACAATGTTTTTACTCATAATATACTTCGGCATATGAATTTGGCATAATATAACTTAAGCATAACTTTCTTTTGGCACAATATTTATTTCGCATAATTATAATTTAGACTAATGTACAGTTCATTGTGGATATCGCTTGCCCCACATTGTGCCCAGTGCATGGCAACTCATGTCAGGGTGTACTAGTTCGAATCTGGGTGGATTATTCGAATAAAATTATGCTCAAGAAAATTATGACTATCTAGTCTGTTTAACTAAGTGACTAAGTGAGCGACTAGATCGCTCGCTTAGTAATGTAGTCGCACAGATGGAATTTTAATATCTGAAATGGTTTAATCACAAATTAAAAACCCACTTTTTGTCAGCTCGTTCTGGATTTGATTATTAATCAATATTCTTCGTTGGTTAAGTTAAATTCTTGCTTACTCAAATTCATACCGCTCAAGTTATTAAAACAGTATTTCATCATCAGTCGCAAATTTTTTTATATTCGCTCGTTTTATAATTCCCCTATGTAAAACTACTTTTGAAAAAGTTGTTGTAGTCATCACACAAACATCAAAACTAACTAAATGAATTTCCATTACACATAACGTCAATATAAGTTTTCTAATATTTCAGCAATAAATAATGGACGATTACGTTGTGACTTCAAATAGTGTTCCCATTATATATACATCCCACTGCTGGGCACAGGCCTTCCTCAAGGAAACAAAACATGACGAGTATGGGCTGTAACACCACCAAGCTGGCGCAATGCGGTAGAAACAGTCGCAAAAGCGACCGGGATCAACGGCTTAACGTGCCTTCCGAAGCACGGAGGAGCTCAAAATCACAAACTTTTGGTCATCCATCTACGGCTTGACCATGGCGAAGGTAGTTTTGTTTTCAATCGAAAGCCAAAGCGTACGAACCACAACGTCACCGAGCTTCGACTTCAAACAGTACCGGTCATAAAAGGAAGCTTGTCAGCTTTTCCCGAAGATGTCTCCGTTGATGAGCTCTTCAATACCTTAAGAGCTCGATCAGGCAGATTAATATACCAAGTTTGCGGATGCACCGCTGCGAAGAACGGAGATCTTTTGAGAACTAAAAGCAAGATTTTCCACAGACTTTACACTAAGGTATTTTTATTTACATATGACAGGTAACTCTTGGCCTTCATCTTACCTGATGTGTAAGTGTCGATATGGCCAAAGATGGAAGCGTGCTTCACCGGTAATCATCAACAACTGAGGAACTGGTTAAAGAAAGCACACTCCCAACGCGCGAGTGATACCCCTCGTGTTACAAGCATCCATTGGCTACGCTGCCGTCCTATCACAAAAAGCCGTTAAGCCACATAAGGTCATTTTGACATGGCATTAAAAAAAAACAATTCTCTATCTTTGGGTATAAGAATCATTCTATCATTTTTAGTTGATGAGACATGAAATAGGTTTGAGCCGCTAAGACATATATTTATGTGATTTCCTTAATTTGGTTACCGTAACGTAACTTGCCATCACTCGCAATACAGGGAGCATCACTCGCAATACAGAGAGCATCACTCGCAATACAGGGAGCATCACTCGCAATACAGGGAGCATCACTCGCAATACAGGGAGCATCACTCGCAATACAGGGAGCATCACTGGTAATACAGGGAGTATCACTCACATGTTGCCGACCTCATTCCATAGTAACACAAATAAGCGGTTATATAAAGCTGATATAATTATTTTGGTCTCAGCATTGATATATCGTTGTCTATAGTTAGTCTTAGTATCATTGATAGTTTGGTATCCAGGATTGGTATCCTACGAAAGGAAAGTAAAAAATACCAATACCACTTAATGGAAAATTTTCCATTCGTCCATATTGTCATATTCAGTTTGATTTAGAATACGGGGTTCGCCGAAGGCATGCCGCACCCTGAGTGAAAAGAGAAAATCTTCCGACGATCCAGGTGTACGCTTGGGGATCGCGGTCCGACTGTTATTCGTCGAAACTTGCATATATATTAATCTATCTTCTCTCTATCTCTATCATCTCTATCATCGTGATTCAGGCTTGCTAATTTTCTATATTCCTTATTGCTGTAACCAGTAGGTGTCATATTAATTTGACTCCAATGTTATTATTCACTATCGTACTTTTCGCTGATCAACCATTTCTCGGTTACTAGTATCGCGCTATGACACATTCACACACACATTCGTCCATTGCGAGATATCATAGATTAATTAAAGATGATAAAATTTCAAAATAATGACAATATAGTATCGTTTGCTCGCTGACCCCGTCGCTCGTGTGTGCCACAGAGCTTAGCGTTGCAGGCGAAAATTTCCGATAAAATTATCATAATGATGGCCGCAACGAATACCTGCCTGCGACGGGTAATCTTCACAAGTACCCTCAACATACTCTAAATAATGCAAGAGGGTTTTATTTAGAATATTTTCGTATTTTCTCTTTTTTGTGGTCACAGGTTTATGTTGGATGATAGTCGTGATAGAGAATGAGCGGAATCAAAGTTCACTTTTTTAGTAGGTAGGAGGTTGGTCTTAGATCAAATCAAATCAAACATTTTATTGCATTCATGAATGTAAATACATAGTTGGTAATAGAAGTTTTCCCGTACATCATGTTACCCATTTGGGCATAGCCTAAGTATGGACGTAAAATGGATATAAAACCTATATTTTTAACTTGTATTTCTATTATTATCAATATATTATATCACTAAAATATTGGGTCCTTACCTATGAAATTGGTGTTTTTTTCTGTCTTAGTATTTTGTCTGTAACTATTAAGATTCAGAGTATTCCAAAAAAATAATTACCTCGTCTAAAAATAGACTATATTTTTGAGCTCTTTTGATTTGTTTTGATAATTTGTTGTAAGTTTAATTGTGTTAAAATTGGACACGGACACAACTCTTTTTAAGTGCCTCCCGAATACATCATTTTATTTACATTCACTTAAAAACGATAAATAATTTTTATGAAGTGTGATATTACACATATTACAAAAGCTTGTCTAATGATAGGTACCAAATATTATTATCTTTGGATTTGTCGTTGTGAAGAAAACTGAAAAAATTTTAGTATGGAAAATGCAGAATTCTGCAAAATCTCCATACAAAACACCAATTTCATAGGTTAGGACCTAATATTCACTAAAACTATAGTAACTTTTTTTTAATAATAGTATTTTGAGCTCCTTTAAAAATGTTTTTATATTAGACTCCATCCTCAGTGTATTTGGTAGATGGTTAAATATTTTAATCGCGCTACAGTAAGGGTTAGAATTGAACATTTCCATGCGGCTAATTGGCAATTTATATTTGTTCTGGATATTAGTGCGAAGGGTATGCAGTCTTTTGTATAAAGATACTTCAAAGATCTCTGGGTAAGAGTTCGAGAAATTCGCCCGAAATATTCACAGTTATCAGCATAATTTTCAGGTAATTTTGATTTCAATCCAACCACAAGGGTGACCCCACATTTGTAATCTTGAGCCCGTGCTTCGGAAGACACGTTAAGCCGTTGGTACCGGTCATCAGACTGGGCCAGCATGGTGATGTGATGGCCCACACTCCTCATGTTATTCTCCATGTAGGAAGGCTTGCGCCCGGCAGTGATACGTATATAGGCTGAGGACGACATTTATAACCACTCTGTAATTCAAACCAGTATTCCAACAGCTGGGGCCAACCACTGTGGTTTTATAGGTATGGTGGCGCAGGCGCCGGCCATGCGCGCGCTTACAATAATTGTAAGTGTAATTATTACACGCAGCAACTATCATCGTTTCACAGTCAAACGCGCGCTTTTACGTCCAAATGTGTGGAAATCTCGTTGGCGCTACCTATGGAACGGCCCTAAATATCTGCAGTCCGAGCAAATTAAACAGAATTTAATCAACCGAACTACCTGAAAACCGTTTCTTGAACCGCCAAATGACACAATAGCACATTCTTTGCCATGGCCATGGGGTAATGGCCGCTGCGTCAGCATCATTAGTTCATTACGTCCGTGGTTACGGAGTATCGGGTGTGGATATAATGGCGTAAACTGTTAATCCCTTGATTTTAAAAGGTATCTTAATAGCTTTAAAAGGAGATTGAAACGCTCCCATAAAAACTTGGACCTAACATGTAAAGAAATGAAAATTGGTGTGAAAAAAGAGTTTCAAACTTATAGAACTTTATTATTGCAAATTGCCGTAGAAAGTTCATATTTTTTATGATATGAAAGGCTTTCTATGTTCGTTTGATAATTCTTTAATCCATATCCATACTAATATTATAAATGCGAAAGTAACTCTGTCTGTAATATCTGTATGTGTGTCGGTCTCACTTTTACGTCATAACTACTGAACTGATTTAATCAAAATTTAGTACACAGTATACTCTAGATCTAGGGCCTTTTTATCCTGATATTCCCATGGGAACGGGTACCACGCGGGTACAACCGCGGGAAGTCACTGGACAAACATAAAAATCAATGATAATGTGGACGATAACCCTCTTAAATAAATTATGTTATATTACGTTGTCTTATGTTGATTTCTATTTGATGTATTTATCCATCATCAAGTATTCGATACACATGTAGCATTAGTTGCTTAAAATGGGGCTAGTTAATAGGTGTGAATGTCTGAAGATATTTATTTATTTAATTAATTTGTCACAGAAGCACCGCTTCCTCTTGTATACAAGACCTCGCCCTAATAAGTTAATGGTGTCTGTTCGTTTGAGATACGGCACGCGGAGGCCCAAAGTGTCGACAAAATATCCACTCACTGTGACTACGTCACTATTCAGCTAAGACACACTAAATTACTAAAATTACATTACTAAAACCAATTTATATTATCTGTACACTCTAAAAAAATAAGGTAAAATCAGAGTGTTTTTTTCTTAGATGAAAATTATCTAATTATGAAACCAATATAATTATTAATTTATTCAAAGCTGATTAGTTTAACATGTCAAGCTGTGGTTGAAATTAACATTATTAGTGTGTTTATTAATTCTGTGAAACTTGTTGGTGGTGGGTAGAAACAGTCGCAATAGCGACCGCGACCAACGGCTTATCGTGCCTTCCGAAGCACGGAGGAGCTCGAGATCACAAAGTTTTGGTTACCCATCCACGGCCTGACCATGGCTAAGGTAGCTTTGTTTTCAATCGAAAGCCAAAGCCTATAAATTGATTGATCAATCACAACAACAGTGCGTTATTTCGATCACGATATAAGCCATTATAATAAATTACGTCGTGAAATACAATAAACTCATGTATTCAGAGCTCATGTATTTTTATTTTACATCGAGTTCCTATAAATCTTTTTACGACGGAAAAGCAGAATCATGATCTCATTTTATTTATTTCTCACTTGATTTTGCAACTTTATCCGGGAGAAATTCGTGTACTGTTACTGGTAAGTCCAGCTTATCAAATTAAAGGCTATCCTATTTTCAACCTTAACGACATCAAAGACAGAGGTCAAAATTAAACGACAAATTAAGACGTGTACGTTGATCAAGTGTTGCCGGTACAAGTGAGATTTCGTTTTACTTAGAAGCTGAATCACCGAACATTTCGTAGAAGCCCTTTGAAAAAAATATTTGAGGCTTTATATTTCGTGTTGATGAATTAGCAATTACATCGTTAAAATACGTTTCGTCCATTAAAGTCATTGGCGTAGATGATACTCGTGATTTTAGTAGGAAAAACGATTTAATTGAGTGATCTTGGATAGCGATGCGCGACTACGAATAATACTAATACTAATCATACGACTTCACGAATCATTCGACTAAGTCGACTGTGCTTGAGGTTATTCGACTTGACTCGACTGGGGTCGTTCTGTCGGTCGGCAGTCGGCAACATTCATTCGGCTATAGCCAGTCGCGTTCGGTTCGAGTCGCGCTTGGTCGGTCAAGCAAGACAAGGATAGGTTCTTGTCACTTAACTTTAAACTCAACCACAATATCTTTTAATGGTTTTCACAGCAAATGTATGGAAATTAAAGAAAACAACGTTGATCTTTTTACGAACTATTGTAAGTGAATGATGGATGGATGAATGAGTGAATAACATAACCTATCGTTTATTCGTTTTGTTCCGAGTGTAGCGCGACCGTCTATTCTGTTCCATTGTTATTTATTTCATACGAAAATCCTGTTTGACAGCTAATTTGTATTGTATGTAACTCTGACGCCGGAACGTAAAGACCATGTAAAGATCGTCGGCCTGTAGATACATTTGACATTAGTAGTTACTAATTAGTAGTCGTAATTCGAACGTAGACATTAGTATACTACTAATTTGTCATTCAAATGACCAAATAAGTAGTTATGAATTATTCGAAAATGAAAATCATTCGGAGTCGCGCATCCTTAATCTTGGAGATAAAGATGCGGTTAATTCCAACGATTTTCCAACGATCCTATAGAAATTTTGCGGAGTAAATTTGTGACGCGGTACCCGGTGGTTATGAAAGGCTCAGGTCGTCACTTAGGGGTTTATTTATATATAAAAAACTAAGGCACTAAAAGTGCCTTTGGAAACGATTCTATTCAAATAAAATACAAATGATGTATTCAATTTCACAGACTTTTTTCAATGTAATAAATCGGTTTCAATTTATAAATATACTTATCAATTATTATGAGGAGAAAACAATAAGAAATTTTATTTTATACATCTTTACACAAAGTTTGGACTTGTTACGAGTATTTACCTTACCGCGCCCCGCAATGCCAAAATACAAACAAAACAAACAAACATTGATGTGAATATCGCTTGCCTCACTTTGTGCTCGGCGCATAGCAACAGGCTCTCTACCTACAAATGTGGGTGTTATCACCTACACCTTGCCTTTGCCTTGTGACGGGGTGACGCCAGAGATAAATGAAAGGCGCTGGGTCGACACTTATAGGTGTATATTTTATATAGAAAACTAAGGCACTCTGGAACAAGGTAATTTTAAAAGATAAATACAAAAACACAAATATTTAACAGATAAGTATAAAAATAGGGCTACTTACAATAGTGCCTTCATAATTATCTGGGCATAAAACCATTATTATTTATAATCATATCATATCTTAATCATCATAATTCATAATAAACAATATTTTTCGTAATTTGGATCGAACGTTGGAGACCAAAACAATGAGGAGACAGTACAGACAGACAGCGAATCAAAAACAGAAACAAAGAGAAGATAGCTAGGAAAGAGCGCAGCAACATTAAAGATTCGCTAATATAGGTATAGCGCCTCGTTACAGCCTAACACCTTTCTCCATAACATAACTACACCTTTTTACCTGTAGCCCTTAAAGGGGTAGTTATGTTATGTTATGCAATCCCTTAGATATTATTCTACAAGTATAACACGTCTACATGTTGAATAAAAAAATCTCTTGCAATATTTAATTCTGTCTCATTTGAATCTACTGGTAAAGTTTAATTCTGTAAGTAAATCCTTTCCGGATTTTCTTTGATCATCCCTAATATGCTGATTGGGTTCCTATGGGTTCAGTGATTGACGTACCCGATCTGATTAGATGTAATGATATTTTAAAAATAAATTAGGTATCGAATAAATTCAATGCGTGTGATAGGTGTGGAAATCTTCAGTATGGATGTATCTGGGTAAAGCTGATTGTATAAGACTTGAATATTTTGAATACATAAATAAAAATTCTTAGACATTCACATCAACTAGCCCCATTTTAAGCAACTGATGCTGCTTGTGTTGCACATACTAGATGACGAATGAGTATATTTAACAGATAAATACAAAATTTCAGAATAATACATGTATGAACATCCAAGACTGGAGAAGAAATGCCTGTTTTCATCACATAAACATTTAACGACTTCCTTTATTACTATAATTTCTTAACATGAACATGGCTAAACCTATATTGATGTTACTCGTGATATTATTATGAAATTATCATTCCAGTATCATAGTAAAGAAATAGATTTAAAACAATATTGACTTATTATTTTATTAATTTAACATTTTGCTAGTATACTTGAGTGAAAGTTGCGTACTAGAATATTAAAAAGAAATTTTAAAACTTCTTTCTGGGAAGATTAATAAATACATACATACATACATAAAATCACGACTATTATCCCCTGAAGGTTTGTCAGATACTAGGCAAAAACACCGCAAAAGCAGTCTATTGACACAGTCCGCGCTTCACCAAGCAGTGATCCTGCACTCAGTGTGACAGGTGGTGAGCTTATCGCCGCTATAAGCTATTGGGTGGTTGTTTGTACAGTTCTAAGTCAGTCAGTCTAATAAATAACTGATATTATTAATAACTAACTACTACTAACAACCTATCAAAGCATATACAACAATATTATAACACAAGCAGCATTAGTTACTTAAAATGGGGCTAGTTGATAGGTGAGAATGTTTGAAGTTATTATATATTATTATTATATTAACATAATTAAACACATATTTGAATGCTAGCGGGTGAGAAACGAATCTTCAGTACATGGAAAAACTTCTGTTAATTTATATTGTATTGTCGGATGTTACAAAATGTTTTGTCATTCTTTAATAAATAAAAATAAAGTAAAAATATATTATATTAATATGTCATATCTCATCGTATATCTAATATTTTTGATGAAAGTATCGTCAAAGATTATATTTTTAGCTTTGAACATTCGTAATCTCAATGGGAAACTAAAATCAATTTAAATTTAAAAATCACTTCCAAATAGAAGTAGTAATGTATTGTTTTAATACATTTCTATTAATGTTTACGTATTTTTCAGATCATTACCAACGAACCCATCAAAGAAATTTATTAAAAAGCTTACCTACATTAGCCACCCACGCTTAAATTTAAGTGATTGTATGCAAAACCTTGGTAAAACTAATTTCCTGTTAGGGATCGCTTCCAAGCAAAATTTAGAAAAGGCATTACTTAGAAATACGCGCGTGAATAGCCTCAAAGCTTTTGACATTAAATCTGTAAATTGTTCCGTTTACAAAAGCTATCGAATTACATAGTTGGACCAAGGGTTCTATATGAAACAACAAAGGAGTCAAGTGGTTTCATTGTATCATATTTTAGGGCTATACCAGGAACCGGTAATACAGAACTATTTAAAAATGGGTTCTTTGATCAAATATCATTTGATTAAAAATATTTCTCATTCATTGTGATTCTAAGCGTTCCAACTCGATTCATTCGGGAATACTTTATTTTTCTACCGCTGTAAAATTTCAGTGATGTATTTTTAATAAAGAAATAAAAAATATATATATTTTAAGTTACACAACTCTTTCTTCTTACGTTATCTTCATAAGCTTTCCAGTCACGTTCAAACTGGCCCAAATGGAGACTTCAGACAAACACTGGAAAGTGTTTGTATTAAATTGAACTTAAAAATCATATTCACGACCAAATCAATTTGAAACTCAATGAGACCGATCCCAAAATTGACAGACAAATTTACGGTACAAAACTGTCACCTAGATAATTCGTGATGATTTTATCTGTAAGAATGGTTGCTCACATCGTTAAAACTGTCCCATATTTTTGCCCAAAGCCCAATAAGCGGCAGAACGGCCAAGTTTGCTTGCCTCCTCTAATTAATTTCTACTCCGTGCCGCTATAAGCGAAGCGGTACAAGGTACGAGCTTCTAACTATAACATTATGCTCAAATAATTAAAGTTATACCTAAAATGTTGAGGAACATTTTGATGACATAAAATTTTCCAGCAACCTTTATCCAATTTTGACCGTTTTGATAGCTTCATTTACTGCAAATATGATTCAGGTCGTTAATATATATAACGTTATAGTACTGTATCATAAAATAAGCAATTTGATCTTATATCTTGCGCCATCTCTTTATGGCACTTTGCAAAGACGATAGTGAAACTTCAGCAAGAACTGAATGGGTGTGATTAATTCGGTAACAAAACTGTGATCATTGGAATGCCAGACATGCCTCAATTGAATAGACCTAAGTCTAAGGTCGTTAATATTGATGTAAATGCTACACACATACTTTTTGACCTCAATATCATGAAGCCAGCTACATAAATAGCATTGCATATTTTCAAGACTTTCTGTCATTTGAAGCAATAAAGAATTTTAAATTAATGTCTATATTAACTTAATATCTGAAACCCACAATACATGGAAAACATACTAAATGCTACCGTTCGTTATCAAAAGCTTGTTATTTTGATGAATTAATGTAAATTAAGAAAATAATGTAAAAACATTCAATGCTGCCAAAAAATTAGATTGGTTATTTAAAAAAGTGGCTCATAAGTTTCTTGCCGAGTTCTTCTCATGAACTGCCGAGAGTAATCTCGGAATCGCTTGTATTGATTACAATGACAGTCAAAACACTATGATTATACGTACTTGTTACAAGCGCGTAATGAACTTTGATGTAATACTTTTTAATAATTATTTATATTGTAGAGTGCCAAATTTGGCCTATGCAATAAAGTTTTTCTTTTTTTTTTGAAATATCTTAGAAAAAGAAAGATTATAAGCGGGCTATGGCTTTACGCGTAATGTATATTATACTTTTTTTACATTTTATTTATAACTTAACGTGACCATAAATGGGACGCTAGACGAAACACAAAATTTTATTGTACCATTTTATAGAAAGCAATATTAAACCATGTCATGAATAATCCAAAGAAAATGATGCAAAAGAGACCATAGTAAATATTAACTACAAGGATAAAAAGAAAGCCTAAATTAAAATCAATTTGTTAAAGGATACTCTTCATTCAAAACAAACCAAACCAACACAGTGGGTCACACAATTGGTGAATGATAATAACGTCCAAGATCCCTTGCCCTCTCCATTAGGTTGTTTCATTTAAATTTAAATTATGATAACGGTAACAGTTGGCCGAAAGTTTTGGAAGTGCAAAATTGAATTTGTTATGTAATTTTCGCTGTTAGAAATTAATACGTTCAACTGGTTGACTTTATTCCGAAGCACGTCATGCGGGTGTCAAAGGACTTTGAGTTTTATTAACAGTTGAACAAGCGCTAATTTAAAGCTCTCATCGGGAACTTGATACAGGTTTGTGGGTGTCATGTTAAACGTATTAACAGCAGTAATTAATTTTATATTGATTATAATATTACAAATCCATAATTGTGGTTTAAAGAAAAAATTTTAGATATTAACTTTTAATAATGATAAAAATCTAGAACGAGAATCAGTGGCATGTATTTATAATATGGACCCTCGTCAATTATTTTTTGGATTGTGTGTCATAATGTTGGAGAATTATTCTTATCGTGAAAATAATTCTGGCTGCTTCAGCGCTAAACTCCTTGTAGGATATAGACAAGCTAGACCATTTTGTAGAGGAATGTTTAACATTTCCTGGATATCCACTGTAATCCAAATTTGACAGAACAGTGCAAATGTTTGCCCAGGCGATTGGGTTTTGTGGATGTCAATACTGGATTCCAGGAAATTGCTTGTGTTAGCCAAATTAACAATAATGGTGCATCTATCACACAGCTTCAAATTATTGTGAACTTTACATGTAATAGCACAGGGCACTAGTTCAAATGCGCCCAAAACTACGAGATACAATTCGATTTTACGGAATTCGGATTGATACTTATTTGGAGCGGCAACTTTAATCTCTCTGCAAACGTGAAATGTAATAATTCGAACTTTGCAAGTGAAATTTTATTATTCAAAAAAATATAACAAGCTATATCATTTCGAAACACTCAACTCATACATAAACATGTTTGTAAGCCTGTCTAGGTGAAGTAATATAATAAGTTATAGAAAAACGAAACGAATATATTCATCAACAACTAGAGACCGAACTAAGTCCATAACGACCACAATTATCGGCCAACATTCTAACTGAGCCACAAATTGATGCCAAAATACGAAACAATAATGTCGAACAAAGTCATTAGCGTTCCAGCTCCCTAACAACCTTTGTTTATGTGTTATAAACAAAATAAACAACACAAGACAAAAGTTCCCAGCAGTCCTCTCCCATTTATTAAGGCATAAGGACAAATTGGAATTGTTTGTGAAGGGAACCTATAAAAATACGGTGAGCGTCGTTGTTTCAGTCATAACCTTTGGAGGTTGATGTCAGTTGAGCAAGTTGGGGAGAATATTAAGGCTTCTGTGCACTGGTCTGTAATGGTCAACTATTGGTTACCCCTCGTCTGTGAGGTGGCTGAAATGGACCGAGACGCCATTCATTTCCTATTTTGCGACAAGTGTCACAGTTAACTAGGCCATTAACTATGTGGCATATCTGTCCAGTAATGCAGTAATTGCTGAAAGAGATGAGTAACGTCTACAAATGGTGTTATCTTAAAAAATACATTTAAACTTTTATTATAAATATGTGTTTGAGTTATTTTTATTTGCTTACATAAATTATTAGTATTTTCTTCTCATACATTGCACACCAATCTGATATTGGTAACACAATATAACATAACATAATAAAAATAGTTTTAAATTTGGGTATAAACTTAGTCAGTAAGCTATGGTGAATGTTATAAGTTAATGTTAATGATAATGTTAGATATTGGGCACCTACAATCTTAAATAGTCATAAAATCAAAACCAAGATATCTTTATTGTAACATTGCAATAATCGCATCAATATTGTACACAATGACTATAACATGTACTCCAAGGGAAGGGCCTAGTTACCTGTAGTACAGGCCTCTAAGGAGACCTTTTCAAGGACTAGACTCTTCACAAAGTCTATAAGTATGAGTCAAAGAATAGCCAAATAACATTTATAAAATGCTACTTAGTAATTAAGAACTCCTTTATATTACTTTCTCCTTTACTTATTGTGAAGAGTAAATAAAGAATTTATTTATTATTTATTTATATTAAGGATTTTTCTTTCATTTATTTATAGCCAAGTGCAAAAACTGGCACACTTGGCACTACTCATGCAAGAGATCGTCGGTTCAATCTCTTTCTCTCATCGCAGACTCTGAATATCTGACATAACACTGTACCCAGTGTAAGGCAACAGGCTCGTCCATACCAGGCAAAATATAGGAGTTAACATCCCTACCCACTCGGGATATAAGTTTGATGAAGGAAATGGTATATTATCTCTTTGCAACTTCTTGCCAATGATTGCATTGCTGTGTTTCGGTTTGAATAGTATTCAATGCAGCGAAATTACTAAAATCCATTTTTTAGTTAGTCAAAGTGATTTGACACTTTGATATATCGTTTTGCGTCGGTTATTTTGAAATATCTAACGCTATTTCAAAATAACGCTATTGTTTTATAAATCTAAAATCAAACGCATGTTTTAATTATTCAAAGTTAAAAGTTTCGTTTGAAAATTCATTCAATTTTGTTAATTTAAAATTGATTGGCCACTGACGGTGCGACCTTGTATGAGTTGCTGAATTAAAAGAGTAACACTGATTATAACAGAGATAAATAAATAAATATCTTCAGACATTCAGATGAGCCACCAGATATTTGTGTGTCTGACCCTTATATCGCAAAGTTTGTGATATCTCGCTAGAAAACAATCCGTCTTGATTTGACGGCAGTTTGAATACTTTTTACTGACTTTTTTGTTTTGTTCCTTCTCGGCATTTTTAGGGGGTGACAAATGAACAGTATCTTTTTGTGCTAACGTGGAAGTCCCACGGAAGAAGAGTAATAATTTATATTTATTTGAAAAATAATGGATTTCAAAAGTAGAGGAACAACAAAGTGTTTCTATATAATACTTTTTTTACTTTGCAAACGAGTTTTGGAAAAGAATACCGGTTCTAGAACAAAAGCGTAATTTTCAATAAATCTAAGCAAGAATATCATTCTTTTCATTATTCTGTATCAGCCATGAGCAAAAATGTGTATACTTATCGCGCTCGTACATCAAATTGTATCGAAATTGCGATGTAATAGCGAGCACGTGGCCGGCACCCTCAGTGACATTTCAGAGCAACGCCAGCGCTGGCTAACAGCAGCGCCCGCGACTTCCATACGTTTTGACGTTACTATCTTGTGTACCTAACTGAAAGACTGCCCGCGTGGCTTGCCCGCCTGCGTAGCTCTGAAACCACCCTTGTTTTTCACACATTCACACCTATCGACTAGCCCCATTTTAAGCAACTAATGCTGCTAGTGTGACGGACACTAGAAGACGGATAAATATATTTAATAGATAAAGACATATAAATATCCTGAATATACTTAAATATATATAAAAATCCAAGACTGGAGAGTAAATGCCTAAAAATTCATCACCCAAACATTTGCCCCCACCGGGGATCGAACCCAGAACCTCTCGAGATGGCGACGCCTTGAGACTGGCATACAGACCACTCCACCACGGAGGTCGTCAATGTCGTCACCGAAGGTCGTCTTTAACTATCTAACAAGGAGAGGCTCTCAACCGTGCTCTCAACAACACAGTACAAACATCAAAGAACTTTGAACCGATTGCAAACACGTGTCGATCCAAAAGATTTGCTCCTAAAAGAGATACAATGGTTTATTTCATTCCATTGTGGTGCTTCTCTAAAGATTTATATGCGGTACAGAATTATTTGGAACACTTCGTTTTTTAACGAGAACTTTTTTAAAAAAGATTTATTTGCAATTTTATATCACACGTGAAAAGTCTTAGAATGTTTATACATGTTTTTTTAAACGCCTCAACAGTCGCATCTGCTTTCAAAACACAAAATTATTTTTTAAAGGCTAATAAAATATAAAGTATCTATTTTATTCGCATACTCAGATTGACCGAGTGGTTACCGTAGTTAATCAACGCTCACAGCATCATGTTGACTCACATTATATTCCTACACCTTTAAACGGGGCTGTGTCATGAATGGGACATGCTTTGAATGGGACAATTTGAATTTACCGCCCTATGAACTAAGTCGACGAATCGGTTTCTACGGTTTTTACAATATGACAACACTGACCTATAGACAATATTGACGTTAATGACACTTGATTGTCAAAACAAACAAAATTGCAAAACGTGGATTAGTTCGTGCAAAAAACGAGATCAAGTTCAACCTATGAAAATAGAAAGAGCCAAAAAGAATATCATTAGGAATACAAAATTTTTGCTCCTAATGTTTCGGTGTCCCTATTCAAGACCCTAGTCATGAAAGGGACAAACCTTTTTTTTGCACTAAATGTTTTAAGAAGATAATATTCCTCGTTTATCATCCTCGTTATAATATCAATGATGATTAAACCTATAGTACGGTACAGATTTATTTTTATTTTTCCTAGTAGCTTGCTCAGTATGAAGTTGAAAAAGCACCAGTAACAGAAAAGATAAAGAGAAATCGATCAGCGTGGTATGGTCATGTGATGAAGAGGAGTGAATACCACATAACAAGAAGACTGCTGAACATAGATGTGTATGGGGCTAGAATCGGAGGAAGACCAAAGAAGCGATGGATTGAATGCATGAAGAATGACAGTAGAATAAAAGAAGTGAATGTTGAGCTGACAAGGGACAGAGGAGAGTGGAAGAAGAAGACATGTTGTGACGACCCCACCTAGTGTAGGAAAAGGGCAGGAACAAGAAGATAATCTTTCGCTTTGAAAAACTGTCCCATTCATGGTATATCTTCTAGACTCAATGGCTGGATAAATATGAAAGCACATCATATATGAGTACGAGTAATAAGAGGAAAAATGTTTTATAATAAAAATAGTAAAGTGAAATGACATTATGCAATGCAGCGAAACAAGATAGCACTCTATTGAATACGACTTAAGACATAAAATTCTCCCAGAATGTTTCTCTGAGCACTTTCGTTTCTCCGCGGCCAACGATAGAATTTCCATCTGCATGCATCAGTAATAACTATATTTTACTTTCGAGCACGCGATATTCAAGGAACATTGAATTGGGATAGAAATAAAGCATTTGTGAATTCTCTTTGTTCTGGTATAATGGCCATCAGATGACGTGTAACACGTGCTACAGAAATTTTTAACGATGACATATTTGTAAATCATATTAAAATACATATTCTCAGACTGTAGGAAACTAATGGACTGTATTGCTAAAATTAAAATAAACTGATTTTTGTACAAAAAGATGTATTCGCCAATAATGAAAAAAAGAGACAACGTCATATCAAAACATCAATCCAAAATTAAAAAGAATATAAAAATATAATAAATCTTAAAAGAGGTTGCATTCCCAACACAGACATTCACATCTATCAACTAGGAACATTTTTAGCAACTAATGCTGCTTGTGTTACGGATACTAGATGACGGATAAATATATTTAATAGATAAATACATATAAATATTCAGAAAAAATACAATAAGTACTTCTATAAACATCCCAGACTGAAGAACAAATGCCTGTATTCTTCACACAAACATTTGCCCACACTGGGGGGAGCGAAGCGAGAACCTCTCGAGATGGCGACGCATGTGTGGTGTGTGGTGGTGTTACGGCCTTTATGGCTCATTTGTGTCTCCGTGAGGCAGGTCTCTGGCCAGCAGTGGGACGTATATAGGCTGAGAAAAGTACAGAATGTCAAGCAGAATTATATGAAATATAAAATCCAAATTTTTGGTTTATTTTATGTAACTAAATGTATATTCACCGAAATGATAAACAACGTATAAAGAGGGTATTTTGACTTTCTTAGCAAAACACGACGATGGTATAACCGGTTAAATAACGACATACCCTCAAAAGGGCCCTAATGTATTTCTAATGACATTCAGACATTAAGTGGCTATAGCGAACATCTTCTCAATAATTGATGTTTGTGAAATACTCCTTATATTATTTTCGGTAATTTCAATGATCTTGCCGGGCCATGCCCGGTGCATGGTGCAGGCTTACATATGGAGACTTACACATATCAGGAGAAATGTGGGTGTTAGCACTTTTGCTTACCCCTTCGGGGATAAGTGGTGATGAATTGTTATGTATGTTGTATTAGTTAACAAATATTGCATTGGTGGTAGAAAAGCATTTGCACTTTTCCACATCGAGACATACATAAGGAGTTTGGACGGTCGCACGTTTTTTTTATTTTTTATTTTGTTATTTACATAATGACAGGTAAACTCTTGGCCTTCATCTCACCTGATGGTATGTGACGATAAGGCCGAAGATGAAGCGAGCTTCACCTGTAACCCTCAAAGACTGAGAAACTGGCTACCTTGCTCATGAGGCGTTTATAAATTTAGTAACATTCACCCGAATGGCACCCGTTCCCATGGAAATATCGGGATCAAAGGTAGCCTGTCCTTTCTCAGGCTCTAGACTATCTATGTACCAATTTTTGTTAAATTGGTTCAGTAGTTTTGACGTTAAAGTGAGACAGATAAAAAAACAGAGTTACCTTCGCATTTATAATATTAGTGTAGATTTAAACTCTTTAAATTCGCGTTTTTTCTCTAAACCCTTTCATTTAACGGTCTGCAGGTTTTGAATCGTGGATAATTGTTTTATTGGCAATAAAAATGGTTCATTAAGGCTGTAAGCTTTTTGTTTAAGTCTAGACCGTATAGACTATATCAGTAATTAATAAAGTCCCTTTTTCACTATCAAGTTATTTAGTAGTCAGATTAAATAGTCCTTTGCAGCTTTGAAAAATTATATCGCTTCCAATTTCGCAGAATCTTTTTAGCCTTTGTAGTCTAGGTTTTGTAGATTCTGGACATTTTTTTACTATTTTTGGAAAATTACAATACAGTCGCTTGGTTAATTCAAAATTAAGTTATGGAATTTTTAAGGCATTTTTTTTATGATATCAAAATATTGGATATTTCTCGTTTGATTTTTAAAAAGTTATTGATGTAATTTTACTGATAAGGTTTCGAACTTACGATGTCAGTTTAAAGATTTTTGATATCTCTATAAATAACACACTTAACAATGGACACACTTAACGATTACATTCTGTATAAAGCGCGAAATGTTGTTAAAAATTGGTATGAATTTTATTATGATATTATTTGATTTTGACAAGGATTGTTACGTTTTGATGTCATGATTGAGTCAATTGTTTTATAAATACTGGTGTATGTAACAGTTTGCGTAAAAAAAGGTAGCGGTAGCCGAGTTGGGATGTTCGATCGTGAATGTCACGTGTTCGATCCCACTTGATCCCGCCTGTACCACTGAGTTTGAATAAGACTAATGTCACATTCAAACTCAGTGGAACAGTTCACACACAGTACATATCTGGTGAAATGTGGGTGTTTAACACCTCTGCCTTTCCCTTCGGGGAAAAGGCGTGATGATATGTTTGTTTTGTTTGGTTTTATGTAACACTTTGAATATTAAGCAAGATGAGGTCTTTTGCAATACAAAAACTAGATTTGCAACATTTAAATAGAATCAAAGAATCTTTACACCGACGGGCCTCATACAAAAACTATCATTGTGTACATTTACCTTAATACATACATACATAAAATCACGCCTATAATCCCCGAAGGGGTAGGCAGAGTCCAAGGAGCACTGTGTTCCTTAAGACCACATTTAGCCAAACAAAAATTGGGTTTGTTCAGATGAAAAATCGTGAAAGAGTAGTAACAAGTGGCTAGCTCATCGCCTACACAATCACAGACCCAGTACCCAATACGCCCTTAGTCGTCTTTACGACATGCTAGGCGAGAAAAGCAGTTGGTACATTCTTTTTTTCTTTTTTCCTTTTTTCTTTGGTACCTTAATACATATATAAAAAGTACTGTTATGAACAGTGATCGGAGTTGGTAAATATATTTTATGTACTTGCCATATGGTAGAATAATATGGATACACAAGAATCAACAATTATTTAACATTTTCATTAAGTATTTTTACAAGTACATATATCATAAATTTTTATTTTGATCTCAAAAATCTAAACATGATTGAAAAGAACAAACTACCTATTTGTATTTAACTACAATAAAATCTTAAACAAAATTACCGACACGTTTTTTAAACAATAATTTACTTAGGGCGAATTCGACCAAATAGCGATTAGTAACATGGGAATTTTAACGGAATACGCAGTTTTTCGCGCACGAATGTGTCAATGTCTCGATTGACGCAGGGCAGATTCGACCAATCGTTGCAGCTCAGTTTGCTATCACTATTCCCGTGTTACTAATCTCAATTTATTCGAATTCGCCCTTATTGAAACAATAAATTACCATTTTTATACTTATTGATAAAAAGAATTAAAATAATGGAATCCCGGAGTATTAGTCGGAATCCTGAGGAATATCCATATTAACGTCAATGTTTGCGGTCATAGAACCTTAATAGCACTACCTACTCCGATCAGTGGTTATGAACAATAAACTAGATTTCAACAGTCCGTGTTGGGCCTCACTTCCTCGTCCCGCTGCCGCCCAGGGCTGCTCTCTGGGGTAGCTCCTCTAACACCATCATGCTGCCGCCCAGGGCTACTCTTTGGGGTAGCTCCTCTAACACCATCATGCTGCCGCCCAGGGCTACTCTCTGGGGTAGCTCCTCTAACACCATCATGCTGCCGCCCAGGGCTACTCTCTGGGGTAGCTCCTCTAACACCATCATGCTGCCGCCCAGGGCTACTCTCTGGGGTAGCTCCTCTAACACCGTCATGTTGCCGCCCAGGGCTACTCTCTGGGGTAGCTCCTCTAACACCGTCATGCTGCCGCCCAGGGCTACTCTCTGGGGTAGCTCCTCTAACACCGTCATGTTGCCGCCCAGGGCTACTCTCTGGGGTAGCTCCTCTAACACCGTCATGCTGCCGCCCAGGGCTACTCTCTGGGGTAGCTCCTCTAACACCGTCATGCTGCCGCCCAGGGCTACTCTCTGGGGTAGCTCCTCTAACACCGTCATGCTGCCGCCCAGGGCTACTCTCTGGGGTAGCTCCTCTAACACCGTCATGCTGCCGCCCAGGGCTACTCTCTGGGGTAGCTCCTCTAACACCGTCATGCTGCCGCCCAGGGCTACTCTCTGGGGTAGCTCCTCTAACACCGTCATGCTGCCGCCCAGGGCTACTCTCTGGAGTAGCCTCCACTACCATTAACGTCATATCATGCACGTGCAGGTCGTGGCGCCTTACGACCGCTCGCGGTCTGCCCGTCCATGTATTAGTATATATTTATTCAATTCAATTTGAACGCATTTTTCCTTTATTAATCAGTTTCCCTTCCTTCCGCGGTAAGCCTCCGCGAATGCCATTACGCAACATACACACAATTATACCGCAAATTTCTTCTAACATTTTTTGCTGAACAAACGGAGAGATTTATATTCGCGTAATTCACTCCGAATTCGCCAAACGGCGTTAAGGTGAAGTTCTACGCGTGTAGGGTGACTGTAGCGATGCAAAGAATTAAAGGAATTCAGGTCATATTCGTCGTATAACTGGACGAAAATCTTGAGGATAGAATTCTGTGGCAAACTATTTTTCACGTTGTGTGTACACACACACACACACACACACACACACACTTTCATTTGTATTATAGTATCTAGGTAACAATGTATTTGATTTCTAAAATATGAACAAAAAATATATCATTAAAAAAAACAATAGCTTGATAGGTCGAAATTCCTCAATCATTTTTGCACTGCCTGCTACTATGTTAAGATTGAATATCTATTGATAAATTTTGACAGTTTTGTACAGCTGTGCGGTTGATTGTACCACAGATTCACAGTTGACGCTACACGTAATAAATGGTGCTTCAAAACTGTACAAGTACTTCTATTCTATGTCCAGGTATTCGAGTTTTTCTTTGACAGGCACACTTTCGTGTTTTGATTGGCTGTGTTGTCAAAGGAACCCTTTGTTGGATGCTGTGTTTGGTCTCTTTGACACACCGGAGTCAGTAGAATATCGATAGATTTTGTATTTTACGTCTAGGTATTCGGCTGTATAGTAATTTGGGGGCTTTGATGACTATTACGGAGATTTTTTTAATTTGTAACTGTACAATTTGTATATGTAGTTTTCTTGTTTTTTTAAGCCACTTTGGTGTGAGTTATAACCACAAATATCCATATTAAACGTGAACTGGCCACAAAATTGGCAAGGTTTATTCATATCAAACTGGCTAGTACAGGCGGGAACCGGTGACCTATTATATATACACAACTAGTGCCGTTTTCAACACGGTTTTCGCTATCTACTAATCACAGAGTTCTCCTGGAGGCCTCTGTTTCCCGCACAATTTTAGAGTCTAATATTTATACCTTTAGGGTTTCTAACGTTGTTATACTTTATTACAGCCCACAGAGTAAATCAGAGATATTATTTCAGGCCACCAGTAATGTCAAATAAACATTAGTCCCTTTCATTCGACATGGTGACAGACGCGGGTGTCGGAGGAGCCAAAATTGACCGCTTGCAATTTTAACGATTAAGGAGTTTTATTTTTTATTGTAAATATATTAATAGGTAAAAATAAAGTAAATATAACTTAAAACCAAGATTTTATATTATGTTATACATCATCGGATAGCTTATTTAATAACAATTAGGTACAATTTAATAACATTTGTATATAGCTTCTATACAAATTTCCTTCGATATCGTCATTTTAATGAGAACGGAAGTAAAACCAGAAGTAATTAGGAAGTGGTTTCAACCAAGTGGTCTGACAGATGCGCCATTTTGGAAAAAATGGCGTCCGACAAATAGGTGGTTAAGTACATTATATAACACTTTTTGATGTTTCTTTTTGCTTTTTGTAATCATTTTCCATCGGTGTAATAAGATCTGTAATAAGATAATTATTAATCTATCTAATTAGAGGGTCCTTTAGCAGGTCCGTCTTCGGATATAAGTTCCTCTGCAATCTTCTACGACCGTGGATTGACAGCTACTCGTAGCCTGTTAAAAAAAATAGAATACTTTTATCAAACTGTCATAACTCAACAAAATTATCCATAACTTTGCCGTTAGTTGGTCACCCTACCGCTGCGTAGGTTCCTGATTTATGTTCTACGATGATTTGCATAGGGAACCGGGTTCTTAACTGACGTCTCTTTTATTTGTTCAAGCGCGAAAAGAAGTAGTTTTTAACTGGTTATTATCTTATTATTATAATGTAAGTTACATTCTTTCAAAGCTGTAATATGATATAATTTACCTAATCTGATTCCAAAATTGGGAATAAATAGTTAAAATATTTATTATTATCATGCGTATATGGAGTCGTTGGTAGCGGCTCATTAAAATAATACTACTAAACCATCTATTCCCTTGGGTGTCGTAAAAGGCGGCTAATGGAGTTAGAACTCAACAACCGTCTAATTGCTTATACCGTCGACGGGCTTACACGCTGAGTGCAGTCACTGCTTGGTGAAGCGCGGACTATGGCAATAGACAGCTTTTGCGGTCCTTTCGCCTAGTCCCTGACTAACCCTTAGAGATAATAGTCGTGATTATAGTATTATAGGGCTTCTAGTACTTTTTATATTAAAATACAAACACAATCGTTCACGTCAATTAAATATCTCTTTTTATTATTTTCAAATCGACGTCTGTCAACAACTACAAATAATAGACACGGACACGGAGATCGGAGGAGGTCTGTTACACCACTCTTTATAGGGCTTCTAGTACTTTTTATAATGGACACGGAGATCGGAGGAGGTCCGTTACAGTATGTATGTATGTATATCCCATATATACACACTTACACTTTGCCAGTAAATTGTTGGTCCCATATAATAGTGGGAAATCATATTGCCGTTACCGGGCACTGAAGAAAATCCGTAACCACTTTATAATATAAGCCAGCACAATTCCAACAACCACGATAGATGTTCCATATCAATGATAGCCGCTTCTTGGTCTAGCTGTTTACACCACCGGGTGTTGATCGGGAGGTCCGGTCTCGATTCTCGGCAGGCAGGAGCTTTTCTGCTCGGTTTGGTTGGTGGTAGGTCTTCGAAGCCCGCCTGGCTAGCTACCACCGTCTTACCTAAATTTGTCGCCATAATAACAATGTTATAAGCATTGTTGTGTTCCGGCAATCAGAGGTGGGATAGCCAGTTCCTCAGTTGTTGAGGATTTACAGGTAAAGCTCCCTTCCACCGGCCTTATCATAACTTACCATCAGGTGAGACGAAGGCCAAGAGCTTACCTGTCATATGTAACCTGTCATAGTTCGAGCTTGTAATATATTGTTTAAAGAACCTAATCTTTAGTGGTAACTACTACATGTTAGTCACGACGACGACTCACATATAGAAAAAGTACCACAAAACAATCAATTATTCATTGAAACCTGCATCATTCGTTGTGTGATGTTTTGATATAACTGTATACATGAATAATAAGAAGAATCTGCAGATATGAGTAGGTACTTTAAGACCCGTATGACGGAACTAAACTCAAGCGTAGATCTCTGCTTGAGCACTGTTAGAGAGGGGTGGCGCTATTAATCCCACATAGCGCCATCCCTTTTTAACTGCGCTCAAGCAGAGATCTACGCTTGAGTTTGGTTCTGTAATACGGGCCTAAGAGTCTGTAATACGGGCCACTACCTTCTATCCTTAAACTTGAGAGTTCAGACTTTTTCGTCCTAAGCCTATATACGTCCCACTGCTGAATACTGGCCTTCCTCGTGGAGAAGCACATAAGGAGTATCAGCTGTGGTAACACCACCACGCTGGCCCAATGCGGGTTGGTGGGTAGAAACGGTTGCAATAGCGACCGGGACCAATGGCTTAACCAGCCGTCCGAAGCACAGTAGGAGTTCGAGATCACAAAGTTTTGGTCACCCATCTACGGCCTGACCATGGCGAAGGTAGCTTTGTTTTCATGTCGAAACCCAAAGCAAAGCATACTTACCACTTCGCCTTTGAGCTCCTCATAATAAGACTTCTAAATAAAAGTAAAAAAATTCTTGAAGTTTGCTATACCGTATAGCTTTGTCGCAGACTATGCCACTATATTAATAAAATAATATTGGGTCCTTACCTATGAAATTGGTGTTTTTATTATGTCTTAGCAATTTGTCCGTAACTATTAAGTTTCAGAACATTCTAATAAAATAATTGTCTCTTCTAAAAATAGACCATATATTTGAGCTCGTATTATTTAATTTGATAATTTTTTGTAAGTTTAATTGTGTTAAAATTAGACACAAAGACAATTATTTTTAACTGCCTCTCGAATACATCATTTGATTTGCATTAACATAAAAACGATGAATAATTTTTATCAAGCGTGTTCACACACATATTGCTAAAGCTTGTCTAATGATACATGCCAAATATTATTATCTCTGGATTTGCCGTTGTGAAGAAAACTGATAAAATGTTAGTATGTAAAATGCAGACATCCCCAAAATCTCCACACAAAACACCAATTTCATAGGTAAGGACCTAATAATAAATGATTTTTTTTCGTCATAGTAAAGTAAACCAAACAAAACAATAATAAGCATCTGTTACCGAACTAGGTTGGTGACCTGAATTTCGCTATCTAACGTCTCTTCCTCCGGAAATTTGTATGGGCACGCGTAATAAAACATATTTCGTATTTTTTAGATATTGCGTATTTTTTTAGGAGCTCAGTGTAATAAGCATCCTTGCATAGTTGAATTGAATGGTCCGGTTAATAAATCCACGACCAAGAAAATAAAAATCCATACTAATATTGGGTCCTTACCTATGAAATTGGTGTTTTTTTTTCTCTCTTAGTATTTTGTCTGTTACAGACATATTATATTAAGATTCAGAGTATTCCTAAAAAATATAAAGAAAGTCTAAATATAGACTATATTTTTGAGCTCTTTTGATTTGTTTTGATAATTTGTTGTAAGTTTAATTGTGTTAAAATTGGACACGGAGACAACTCTTATTAAGTGCCTCCCGAAAAATTTTTTGTATGGAAAATGCAGAGTTCCCCAAAATCTTCATACAAAACGACAATTTCATAGGTAAGGACCTAATATATATCCGCCGCCGTGGCCGCGCGTGGCGAGCGTGTGGTAGCGGCTCATTAAAAGTCTACCAACCCATCTCTTCCCTTGGGTGTCGTAAAAGGTGACTAATGGACTTAGAACTGCACAACCATCCAATAGCTTATACCGGCGACGGGCTCTCCACCTGTCACGCTGAGTGCAGCACTGCTTGGTGAAGCGCGGTCTATGGAAGTGGACTGCTTTTGTGGCGCTTTTGCCTAGTCTCTGACTAACCCTTAGGGGATAATAGTCGTGATTCTATGTATGTATGTATGTATATCCTATTTAATGTAACACCTATTTATTTATATATTCAGAAACAACCAGTACAGCAAATAAGGACAATTACTCATCACGCTACACGGACGCGCCGGACGGTGATCGCAATATAAACACGTCACGGGTATACGTCACGCGTCCGGATTGCGTCAATAAAAACGTGAGAGACGTAAATCCGTGTAATATCCAGAGATCACTTCGTCAGATACAATAATCCTGAGTGTGACGTGTGACGTACCGGCTGAGAAATTAGACAGCAGAATTTCCTATATTGATATCAATTGTGTGGTTGGACAATCGGTTTCGCTATTGTATTTTTATGTCTTTTAATACAACTAATTATTTGTTATAGATAAAGCGTTTAAAATCTCTTCTCATTATAGTTTTCATTGTGTTTTTACAAACTTTAATTTTTTTTTTGTTTTATTATAATAGTGCATTTAAGCCATCTTCCAAGATTTAGGGATGTAACTTTTTTGTTCATTTATTGAAATAATAAGCACTGGGTAAGCGGCTGAAAATGTGGATGTCATAAAGAAAGTTATGAATATTATGACAGTGGGTTATACAGGGAGAGTAAGACCGAAAAAGTGATTCTCAAGACATGAGAATCAGTTTAAAAAAAGGCAGGGTTATGATTAGAAAAAAAAAACCTTGTAGAAAATAAAGATAATGAATGAACTTTCATTTAATTTGAGAGCTTTCGTCGCCGAGTGGCTTGTATGAAGTTTCGATCAAAACGTTTGTGAGATGTGTTTGGGAACTTTGTACTCATGGATGCTTATAAGTTTTTTACTCATATTTTTTTTTAATTATAAATTTCTAATATTTGCCGAACTTCGTAGCAATATGTGTTGCGCAGTATAAGAACAACCTTAGATAAATAGGTTTACGGGAAACTCGTTCAGAGATAACTCATTGATAATGGATATATACCATATACGTATTCAGAAAACTTGATTTATCAAAGAAGGGTAGAATGGTATTGCTTGACCAGTCCATCATTAATAAACTAAGCCCCACTTGCGCGGTCGAGAGTTAGCACCTAACCCTGGGGCAAATATATGGGCAAACCCTGGGTTAGGCGCTAACTCTCGATCGTGCAATTGGACCTAATAGAGGTATAAAGTAGAGGTACCCAACATACAGTCCACTTAAAAGATAGTGAGGTTATTTGAACACAAAAAAAGGAAGATTATTAACTTTAGGTGGTCTGTATGCCGGTCTCAAGGCGTCGCCATCTCGAAAGGTTCTGGGTTCGATCCCCGGTGGGGGCAAATGTTTGGGTGATGAATTTTCAGACATTTGTTCTCCAGTCTTGGATGATTATATATAAGTATTCAGGATATTTATATGTATTTATCTATTAAATATATTTATCTGTCATCTAGTATCCGCAACACACGCAGCATTAGTTGTTTAAAATGGGGCTAGTTGATAGGTGTGAATTTTGAAGATATTTATTTATTACTTATTTATTCTTGTTAAGAAGTGCTATTTCCTATGTTGAGTTTTGAGGACGGCCTTAAACTTTTATTCAAAATCAATGGTACAAGCGAAGATAAAACAGAAACATTACAAGAATTTTCCAATGAGAAATCTTAAGAAAAATAGAAATAAATTTTCACTCGTGTTAACGTCACATTTATGCCTACGAGTATCCCGTAATATAAAGCTGAATCCGCACAAAGATATGAAAAGTAACAAGCAAGACAAACTACGAGCATAGCTTACCCCTTTTCAGTTCTCTTTTTAGATCTTATGAACTTTCTTGTCAAAGATTATTATGTAAATATGGAATTTTTGCGGTGTTCGGATATTTTACCTGTACATTTGCAAGACTTATAGGAGGTCGATGGAACTCTAACAGATATCAGTATCAGGCAGCCACCAACCCGCATTGGGCCAGCGTGATATGTTACGGCCCATACTCCTCATGTGTTTGTGTCCATCAGGAAGGCCTGTGCCCAGCAGTGGGACATCTTTGCCAACTGATTTTAATAATAAAACTAAAGATACATTTTACAAACGTTTTTATTGCATTTATTTGATGATAATCTCAAGGGGTTTGTGTTCACATCATTTAATAGTACATAGCAATCTTTAACCACTAATTGTCGCATCTGCACTCTAATCTTTGCCACCATATGTACAAACGTCATTAAGCCCACGATTATCCCTCGAAGGTGCGGTGTAAAAGTTAACGGCACAAAGTATTCTCAGAGGACTCTCCAGTCTGCGAACTGTTGATAATCTATATTCATTACAGAGGAAAATAATTTGGCATACATTTGTTTTGTGGCATTTATGATGGTAATTTTGGTTTGGAGCTCTGCAGAGGAGCAGAGTATGGTAAATATATTTACAAGGCGTCAGGTCACGTACTAATATAAACATATTTGCTTTTTAAGAAAAATAAAACAAGAAAAATATAAAATACTCTATGATTAAAAATTTCATTACATTTTCAAAACTTTAAGCATAATTTTGATAATAAAACTCTAACCGCTGATGGTGTGTCAAACAAAGAATCCTTTTTTATTTATCCCACATAATATGGTGACTATAAGATTTCTCTTAACCGAAAACAGCCAAGAGCCGATTTGAAATTAATTATGGCTTTAGTTTGAAAATTAATCGCAGAAGCTCAGTTCGACGGAACGGCAAGATCTTCATAATTTCCAAAGATAATGAAGAGGAAATTAATTAATTACTAACTATCGATGAAAATTATTAGCAGTGTGATCAAATTATACCCAACATGAGCTATACGTGTAAAGATGTGAATATTGCTTCAAAGCCTAGCATCGTTAATACTTACCTATACTAATATTAATAAATAATATCCAAATCATAAACATAGATTCAAAATGATTCATTAACAACCCAGCCGATACAGAAACTAAGCTTTCTAGATAACTCCCAAATTATCCGCCAAAAGGCTAGTTGACCCTTTTGTTGGGAATCAACCTTTTTTAATAAGAAGTATTTAGTTTGATTTACCTCTATGTTACAATTTAATTTAAAGTTTATATTCTTGTCTATTGTTAGACGTAAAAATATTGTTTTGTAGTTGTCATGGTGATCGGTAAAAAAAATTGTTATTTATTGTGGGGAATATAAAAATATTAATTTAAAAGAACCTGCTGCTTTTTAATTCCTTACGCCTTTTTTTATTGGACCCCAAATGATAATACATTTTTTTTTCTGAAGCCTTTATCACAATAAATTTTAAATTATAAATTACGTTTTTGCTTTAATGTCAAAAACGCCTTCTGTCCTGATGGTCTATGAATTATCTGTGCCGTAGCGTCACGATTATTGTAAACAATTCAATACGCATGCGTGACATAGCCGACAGCTATGCTTGATTGGTTGCGACTGGCGTTTAACGGATTTTGCCCATGCGTAGTAATTGTTTACATGAATCGTTACTCAACTAATTTCACGAACATGCTAGATAGCTTTTTGGCAGATGAAAAAAAGTAAAAAAAACATATTTAAATTGATATTCTACAGAGATCCCTTATTTATATTTATCGAACTTGGTATATTTCGGACCCTTGTACTAAATACTATGTGATGAACACATTATTTTCATGACTTTTGATATGAGTCAACTAGCCCATTTATTTTCCGGTCAAAACTAAACACACTTTATATAAATAAATAATAAATATCTTTAGCCATTCACACCTATCAACTAGTCCTACACTACGCAACTAATGCTGCTTGTGTTACGGATTTTAAATACACAGAAATATCCAGAATACGAGTATATACAATACATATAGTATAAACACCCAAGGCCTGTATTCACCACAAAAACTTGCAAAACGGGGATCGAACCCTCTCGAGTTGGCGCCTTGTGACCACTCGAACATGGAGGTCATCGTCGTTATATAAAAAAATCTATGGTTTATCCAATTATATACAGTCCGTACTCGTATTTCGTGTTTTTCGGAGACGTAGAAGATTATTATAGCATAGATTATTGATGATGAGTTTCTGCCCCGAATCTCATCATCAATAATCTATGCTCGTCCACTGCTAGACATAGGTCCCCTAATGCACGCCACCACTCTCGATTTTTGGCCGTGCTCATCCAGCTCACTCCAGCCAACCCACGAATATTGAATCACCACATCTTGTCCCACACTATGTTTATCGAGCAATAGGTTAGCGTGGTATGGACATGTGATGAGGAGGGATGAATGTCACATTACAAGAAGGATGCTGAGCATGGATGTGGACGGACCTAGAGTTAGAGGAAGACCAAAGAAGCGATGGATTGAATGCGTGAAGAATGATATGAGGATAAAAGAAGTGGATGCTGAGCTGACGAGTGACAGGGGAGAATGGAAGAGGAAGACATGTTGTGACCCCACCTAGAGTGGGAAAAGGGCAAGAAGAAGAAGGTCACTCAAGAATTTTACGACTCAAGAACTTTAAGACTTTGTCTAGAGATTTTGGAACAACAATTTTCTTTCTGTTTCAAAACATGCATCTCATTGAACGTTTTAGGTTCTATAGGCGTGTACAATATTTTGTTATTGGAAGAATGACTTTTGGGTACCTAAGTTGAAGAGCTACTACGAAAGTAAAATCCGATACCTACACGCAATTACGCTCGTGCTTCGCTTTGTATATTCTTTACTAATAAGATCGACCGATGATCAGTCCGTTTTCAGATCATACGCGATTGCGAAAGAAAAATTTCGTGATGAACTTTTATTTCAAAATCTGCGCATCAAAAATTTACTTAGCAATTGCGCTCAAGTGTTTCAAAAAACAATGAAGGATACCCTTAATACAAATATTTGTACTCCCTTTATCTCCCACAACACCCCACAAACGGGGAAATACAAATGACACATTATTAGATATACGAAACGAGTAACACGCGCTCGTACCAACGACGCAATATTTCGTACGGAACCCCATCTTCAAATTAATTAGAACTAGGAGGCAAATGGTTATTGGGGGTTTGCACAAAAATTTATTTGACAAGCCTGGCACAAGTTCGGGGTTATTTCTGAAGGTTATTTCTGAAGTGCATAACTTTGTTCGGGGGACAAAGTTTTTTTTTATTATTTATCCAAAATATACATCACATTACATAAAATTAAAGTCTCGCCAACCTGGACAACAGGTTGTTGGCGAGGAAGCGCTCATTAATTCATTCCGTATATTCTGGATATCCTAAACTTATACTACTAATCTGATAATCTTAACATTATTTATATTTATATTCTTTAACATTCTGCGAAACATTAAAATGAAAATATTTCAATTTTATGTTACCAATTTATTTAAGAAGAAAACGATACTAAACGAAACGATTACCTACTTTGACAATGAAAGAACAATATAACCAATAAATACAATATACAACCACACTTACAATTGTATATACTTACTCCGAAAAATACATATTCCTTAATTTAGTTTTATGTTTTATGCACTTCTGAAATGAAAGTACCTTGAAGAAACTTTGTGAAAACTTTTCGGACATCCCGAAAGTTAGAAGAGTTGGGAAAATAAGCTGAAGAAAGGCAAACAGGTATTCAAGATTTGGTATAGTAAGGTTTGGTTCATTTGCATTAACCAGGAGGCTTGGTAGTGAGTTGTTCGTATGTACACATCACGTCTTTTTCTCGGGTAGGCCGAGAATACTTCCGTACTTTTGACCCGGCTTCTTTTCAGAACGGAAATGTGGCCGGAAAATGTACACCAAGGTCTTCCTCTTCCCAGATCTCCAGGCACCCCGGATTCATAAATCTTTTAGGTTAGTCTTGTTTCATTAATATTCCATATAACCAAACCAGAGTATCCCTATCCCAATAGCGATAGTGTTTGCACAGTGTGTCGGCTCCTGCTTCACATCTGTGTGATCGGTCAACAACTTGCACTTTGATTCCGATAGTTGTTGCTAGCAGATGCAGTTCTTACAAGAATCATGTATCCCTGTTGTAGCCAATTACATATCCTCTTCTTCCCGCCTTTTTTCCCTCTTTAGGTGGGGTTGGCATAAAATATCTTCTTCTTCCACTCTCCTCTGTCACTCGTCAGCTCAACATTCACGTCTTTACTTCTCATATCACAGTTCACACTCTCAATCTACATAATATTATCACGTCTTTATCCCAAAAGAGATGAGGGGGAGGGGAGGCAGAGGCATTTACAGATGATTATTTTTTAAATATGACAGGTAAGCTCTTGGCCTTCATCTCACCTGATGGTACGTGACGACAAGGCCAAAGGTGGAACGAGCTTCACCTGTTATCCTCAACAACTGAGGAACTGGCTATCTTACCTCTGATTGCCGGAACACAACAATGCTTATAACATTATTATTATGGCGACAAATTTAGGTAATACGGTGGTAGCTAGCCAGGCGGGCTTAGAAGCCCTACCACCAACCAAACCGAGCAGAAAAACCCCTGTCCCCGTGGGGAATCGAACCCCGGACCTCCCGATCTACACCCGATGGTGTCAACCACTAGACCAGAGAGGCGGTTAGATTATGGACAGATGTATTTGATATAGTAATGCGTTACAATTATCGTTCTGAGTAAGCTGAGTAAGCTTTGACAACCTCCGTGGTCGAGTGGTCTGTACGCCGGTCTCAAGGCGTCGCCATCTCGAGAGGTCCTGGGTTCGATCCCCAGTGGAGGCAAGTATTTGGGTGATGAATTTTCAGACATTTGTTCTCCAGTCTTGGATGTTCATTATATAATATATGTATAATATTAAATATATTCTAAATAATTATGTGTATTTATCTATCAAATAAATTTGTCCGTCATCTAGTATCCCTAACACAAGCAGCATTTAGTTGGTTAAAATGGGACTAGTTGATAGGAGTGAATGTCTGAGGATATTTATTTATTATTATTTATTATACCTGATAATAATTTTTTCTGATAATAATCCGCTTCTCCTATAACTTGTCACACACTATCAAGATCTTATTATATACCAACATAAACTGTAGGCTCGAGATAGTGCTTGCGGTCAAGTAAATATCTCTAGAACTCACACTCAACTACGAGTACGCAGTTCTGTCTCAATCTACGTCGTGCTGAAGCTCTTAAATCTGGTCAGCATAAATCACAAGATCTACCTAACTTGGCTGTGTTTTTGTTACTTCAAATTGATGTTAGTTTATTCAGATTGGATGCATATTACTCTCACTTATATTGTTAAACATTTGAAATGTTTGTTCTTAATGTTCATAATATCTATGTTCACCCACTTGATTGTACTAGCCTAACATTTATAAAAAACAAGAATTGAAAAAAATGTGAAAAAAGAGCAACCCTCGAGTTTCTGGCTCGCTCTTCTCGGGGATGTCTGCGTTCCGAGCGAGTGGTAGATTCACTTATTCATAAATTGACGTTTTTAAGTGTTTGTATATCAAGCCTATAAAATAAAGATATTTTTGATTTGATTTGATTTGATTCAATGCTATGTTGCGTAAACACTTATCTTATCAGTATGATGAAAAATTTTACACAAACACTAAATTGGCAAACAGAGTATTTTATGTACGTATATTCGAGCTCGGGTTTGTATAATAAAATTAATAGCATTTTAGGTATTTATAGTTTACTCATGAGAGAGTGTAAAATCGTATTGAATGAGTGGCTTCTTACCTTGGATTATGAAAATGTTGAGTCCCTTTTTTACTTATAAAACGAAATTTTTACACGCACACACCAATACTCATACACCTATTTCACAGATATTCTCTATTGTCTTAGAAATCTTAAAAGATAAAACTGAAATAGAAAGTGTTTAATCTGTAACAAATTTTTCGAGGTGGGCGCCAATAGCTGCGACACAGTCCTTAGACTAATGCAGCTATTAACGTTTATATGATTTTTTGTATAACTTGTAATAACACGAATAAAGATTATTATTATTATTAAATATTTCAAGCTTACACCATTTAGTCAAGATTTTAATAATTATGCATTCTCTATCGCATTTAGTGGAAGTGTTCCGAGGAATTGTTCGGTTTGATCCCTGCGGCCACATTCATCCATCGTTCAACTCGACATGACTTCCCCATCCCATCTCCCATCGTCTAGATGTTTGATTGCATTCGTTGGTGCGCTTCTCCTAGAACTTCCTACTGTCGCCTGCGGTATTACCGGACTGAATCCTTCAAGAAAAGAGCGTATTCCCACTTAACACACACATACCACATACCCCTGCAGCATTTCCCCACTTCTGCAGAGCTTGCATAAATGCATTTTCCTCCACCAAAAAAGGTGAACCGTCTGCTCGTTTGGCCCCAATTTCTGATTTATACTACGAATTAAAAAAGAATAACTCTTATTGGCACTTAATTAGAAAATGAGAGACGTCATTCGTTCTTATAAATACTATCAGACGATCTCTGAGGTTCTGGGTTCAAATCAAATTTCAAACCCCCTCAATTTGCGTGATAAATACAGTACATTAATATCTGTGTTATAGCAGCGAATACTTATTATTTATTTATTTATAATAATACAAAAATCTTATACTAATCTTACAAATCAATTCAGTGCAACAAAAACCAATTTAGGTTTGACTGAGCACTGAGTTGAAGATTCATTTCATTGTAAGCCTGACTCTAAGTACTTATTGCTTTGTTTGTTTTTTTTTATTACAATTAAGGTTTTTTACAGGGAGTTTTAGGAGTATCTACCTATTGTGAGGAAAATTGTTCAGTTTGTTAATAAGAATGCCTTCTGCGTATACAGAGCTCATTTTTTTCGGGTAAATTCAAAAATATATGAAAGTCAAGTACGTAAGTCTTTTGTAATATGGGATAATTTGTTATTAAGAATGCCTACTGTGTATACAGGGAAATTTTTTTTTCGGGAAAATTAAAAATATGTGAAAATCAAGTAAGTCCTTTGTAATAGGGGCTAAAGTAGGTAAATTTTATAATAAAGTTATGTAGTTCTCTGAAGTTTCGCTCAATGGAATGTCAATATCTGCAGGTAGGTACAGTTTCTTGTTTCGTCTTATTCCAATGTTCTTGTTAGTTATAAGAAGTGTATAACTTAGATTAGATTAGACTAAATGCGCCGATATACCAATGAAATAAAAGCTGCTTGCTTTTATTACATTATTAGTCCATCCCCATAACGGTACTAAAAAGTTGTAAATGAAGCGACATTAGCTTGTAACACATTACAATCTAATGTCGCTTCATTGGACGGCAATGCATAAAACTAATTACAATAAAAATGCTGAGAGAAAAGTATCCATAATATGGAAACTCTTTTGTATTGCCAACAATATGGAAACTTTATTTGTACCAATATTATTGATTTTTGAGTGTGAGTGAACCCTGAGTGTCACTTAGTATTTGACGCTGACTGTAAATATTATTCAATTATTTCTTAAAACACACGACAAATAGGCCTTTCAAAATCTAAACACCGTCCGGTAATAATCCTTTTTTTATAACGGTTGAAACTATTTAACCTCTTTTCATGGCGAACATGTTTCAGGTTCCATATTCAAATGTCAAATTGACCAACAAAACCTCTTGCAGCACTTTGAACAATAGCCAGCGAGGAAATGCATATTTCGTAAGCCATTAGAGGAGCACTGCCTAAACAAACCACTTTACGTAATTACCTATAGGGTAGGCTACAGCGGATTTCATAACAACCAAATTACAACGTATAATTACGCAGGTGCTCTTACGGAGGTCTGTTTTGGGGAAAAATGTTATTTTTGTGCCGAAACATTCATTTTAGGTGTTAAAATTTGAATTTATAGAGGGATTTTTTGTGTTATTACTGGGGAAACTAGTATGGTGCATTAATAATATTGTATAATATGTACATTGCGAGAATTTTAAAGTAACACAATAAGATTTAAAAGCATATCGTATATTAATATTCAAGGGAAATTTAAAAAGTGTTATTTAAAATTAAGTGAAAAGATTATTTTAAAGGCATTATGCGGCGACACATAGTATGTACCGGCAAAGAATTAAATTAAAATAATGAGTAAAATAGCTCTCAGTTTTGGTACAGTTCATTGTGTAAAGTATTTCCAAGAGTGTTATTGAAACGGTTAGCAAAATATTCGAATTTTGATCAGCAGAAAAATACAATTGATCAGCTAAAATAACTACAACAACTAAAGGGCACCAAATATTTCTAAATTGATCAGCAAAATAACTAATTGGGCAGCAACTTAAATGTTTTCTCTGTTGCCAATTATTTAATGTATGTTTCGATGACACAAAAATTGGTCCTTGATCCTTCATTGATTTTTCCTAGATTTCATACATTTCTGGGAACATAGCAATATAGGTATATATTGCTGCTCAAATTTTGAAGAAATATATATTATATATTTGAGAGAATAATTAATTGAGCAGCAAGCTCAATTAATTATTCTGTTGACCAAATAATTATTCTGCTAACCAAATAATTATTTTGCTGTCCAAATTATTATTTGGCCGTCCAAATAATTATATTGCTACCATTTCTACCCACCAACCTGCATTGGTCCTTCTCGGTGTTACAGGTCAGACTCCTCTAGTGTTTCTCCATGAGGAAGGCCTGTGAGCCCCTGGACTGACACTTATCCTGTTAAGAACGAGACTCATTTGTTTTTTTATTGTGTCTAAAAGCGAATCAGATTTATTTAAGGTCACTAAGAATTAAATAATCTAGAAGCCATAAAGTAAGCAAAAGTTTGTCAAACTACATTCTGAAGCAAAAGTTTGTCAAACTATACGCCAATATTGGAGACAAGCTAAAGATATTCAAGCAGAATACCTAGTGATCCGAGCAGCTTTGCATGCGTTTTGCATATTGCATCCTCTGAGACTAAGTGAATTTTGCTAGCAGAACAATTTTGTGTCAAATTGCTTACAAGATGCTGACAAAGACCGAGGAGACACATTGAATCAAATTAGATGAGCAAATGACTGTGTTTAAATCTTTGAATAGATCAACGGGACATTTACATCTGCGATCGAACTCGGTGGCGATAAGAAGTCATTTATGAAGCTCAAAAATATAGTCTATTTTTAGACGAAGTAATTAATTTTTAGGAATACTCTGAATCTTAATAGTTACAGACAAAATACTAAGAGAGAGAAAAAACACACATTTCATAGGCAAGGACCCAATACATTATAAAATTAACAAACAAATTATCAAATTCTTCTTGTTTTTTTTCTTCCTGTCCACACATGCAAGAAACTCTGCAAGGGTTCTATCCTCCTTTACATAAAATTGTCTTACGCTCTACAATACACAAATTACAGGCAGGTCAAAATGGAATGAATTAGATGTCATTTTTGACATATAAGCAAAAACGTAATTTAAAATTTATTGTGTTTAAGGCCCGTATTACAGAACCAAACTCAAGCGTAGATCTCTGCTTGAGCACTGTTAGAGAGGGATGGCGCTATTGATCCCACACAGCGCCATCCCTTTTTAACTGACCTTAGGCACAGATCACTGAGTGCGCTTCAGAAAAATATTCTATTATTTTTTATGGTGATGGGTATCAGTAATGAATCAATTGGGGCCCAATAAAAAAATGGGTCAACTAGCCTATTTCTACTTCCACATCTACTTAATATCTTAAAGTAAAAAGTTACTTTGTTTTATAGGTAGATATATAAAGAAAAATGAAAAATATTTGAATGGAAAAACACACTTTTATGTGACAAACACGGTCCGCGTTCCGATGACATTTGCATCAAATTCCAAAAAAAAAATTTGTCTTAACATCTTCATATTTTTGTCAAGTTTTGGGAATATGGTAAAAATGAAGCTGCAGGGGGTCCACCGGAACCAGATACATTTTGAAAGTGGTCTATAAGAAAAATAAGTCTGGGAATCTCTGATTCAGAGGAAGAGCTTTGAGGTCTTGGATAGGTGATCAAATATTTGTTGTTTATTCGAAAGGGGCTTTAACTGTTTCTACCATTGATGTATATAACACTAGATTTGCAAACTGCATTAAATTGCGTCAAAAAAAGCGTAGCCGTTTCCAAAACTCAACGACGTAGCTTTGAAACCACTAAACATTGAAAAGATAAACATATATCTATCCCACTTACGCAAGTCGCAAAAGCTATAGCGCAGTGACTGTACCGTCTCGCTCAGATTAGACTGGATTAGACATATCGCAATGTCAAAGTACAATGGTGGAAGTGTTCCCTGCTCGTGAAATTTTACCCCATTTTTATTTTTTTATAATGTATATTATTTTTTAAATACTTAATTACTTTAATATTTTTTATTTCTTATTGGATGTATTTAATCAAGCTTAAATATATCGTGTTTTGGTAATAAGGTATTTTGGACTGGAGAGCAATGCACATTATTTAAAAATGAAGTAAATAATTATTAGAAAAAAGTGTTGTGAGTGTAAGACGTGTCAATTTTTATAAATATTTCATTAAGCAAAATTAAATGTTACTAATGCTTGGTAATAAAATAAAAGAGATTTTCGTATTATTATTATTTATTATGCAAAATTACAGGTGGCGAGTCTGTTTCCATGCATCGGCGCCCATACAAGTAAATACGTCGTAATATACTTTAATAACTTGATGTACTGTAAAATTTAAAAATAAGAATTCAAAACTGCTGATAATATGAACAGATAACCTAGTTTTCTTTTTGTAAAATAATTTTAAAAATCGAGTCGGTAGATCCAGAGATTATTCCCTGCAACGTCATAAACTCGTAAGATCGCAAACTTTACCTTTGTTAAGTCTAAATAAAAGCATCACTTACAATAACGATTGTAATTGCCTCATGAGACAAATAAACACGACCACTTTTGCGGCATATTTTGTATTCATCAGGAAAGTGCTTCGAACATAATGATTCGCGATTTTGTTGGAAGCCAGTCTGTCTCCTTGCGCAGCAATCTGATATTTTTAATCCACCTATCCCGGCTTGCTGCATTTTTAGGCAATGTGCAACATTTTTACTATTTAAAAATCTACATAAAATTACTGATTCCATAAATTACAACATTCTCCCATAAATATGGGAAACCAAAAATGAGTTTTTAATGGCAGCACTGAAACAATTTTAAAACATTTCACAATTTATTTAGTTTTTACGTAAATGTGAGCATAAAAAAACAAACTCACGTGTTCAAAATAAAACCCATGGTTTTATTATGTTTTTGGGACCTGGATTCGCACGTTTTGACTGCACATTTACCCATAATAAATTTTTTTTCGTCCCGCTTCACTTGGTTGACGTCTCACAGAGCACTAACTGACATAAGCCTCGTATATGGCTGTGGCCATATGCCGAGTGGCTACGCTTTAACGCGGTCACTACATATCTAGTGTCATATACATCAATGGTTTCTACCCACGAATTTGACAATTAACATGGGAACTCATCATGCTTACAGTCCGATGTTAGTGAGTAATTTACAGTGCTTTTATAAAAAAAAAGCGATAAATTGCTTCAATAAAGCGTATTTAGTGATCATATTAGACCTGAAATTCAATTTCAGTACCACCTGTCTAATGAACTAATTTCATGTGACATTATGTGTAATACAAGCAATCAGAGATAATAATCGATTCAATTTTAGTGTCGACAAGCCAGTTAACCGGAATGCAGTATCGAATAACGATTTCGATAAACTAATCGAGTGTGCTGCAATCTGATGTCGCGTCCATTGTTTACGGCCGACATTCAATTAATTTTGCAGGCCTAATATTAATTATGGTTAAATTATCTATGGATATTAATTACTTGTCACATCCATGTTATGTATACATTCGTTTATCGTATCCCTGTTTATAACAGAGGTTTTACCTGCCTTTTTGTTCTAATTGGGATCGTCTTATTCTTCCATTCTCTTCTGTTGCTCGTGAGATCAACATCAGTAGATGATAATTTTTTTTTAAATGTTTCTGTGGTTTTTCTTTAATTATATGTCCATTTATACCGACGTATATCATTCTTCTTGTTATGTGACATTAATCGTTCTTATAAAGACATGTGTAAAAATATATTTGACAGGTGACAGACTTTATTCCCTTCATTAGGAGTTATGTGACTCCTATCAAATTGTTCTCTAATTGTCAAACATGTATACATATTTCTATATGTGACTGTACACTCTCTTCGTCAAGACACATTACCATCAGATTATTTTTATTAAACATACATACATACAATCACGCCTGCAATCCCCGAAGAGGTAGGCAGGGTCCAAGGAGCACTGCGTTCCCCAAGACCACATTCAGCCACACAAAAATAGGGTTGGTCAGATGAAAAATTCGTGAAAGAGTAGTAACAAGTGGCTAGCTCTTCGCCTACACAATCACAGACCCAGTACCCAATAGCTCTTACTCTTCTTTTACGACATGCTAGGCAAGAAAAGCAGTTGGTACATTATTTTTGTGTCTCGGACCAACACGGGAAACGGGATGGGGGGAGGGGGATTAAAACAGGTGGAAAAGTAAATATGTACGTCACTGCTTTCTTCTTTTCTTTCTTTCTTCTTCTATTTAGAAACAACTATGAAAATCTTACTGGGTCTGGCTAGATTTCCACCAGCTACAACATGTCGAACATTTTTAAATAATTTTCGCAATAATGTTCAATACTAGCTTTTACATTTGTTGAATAAAATAAAGCGCACTCTGTGATATATTTTTTTGGTATCCACCGGAAATATTTTACATACACCCACAAAATAGGATTCCTATGGAAGTGGAGCCTGCAATTACTTTGTTAGACCTATCGGTGAAATCTTTGTGAAAACGCCTTCATAACAATAATACATACATACAAATACTTATAATCACGTCTATTATTCTCTAAGGGTTAGTCAGAGTCTAAGCTGAAGGATGCTGAGCATGGATATGGACAGACCTAGAGTTAGAGGAAAACCAAAGAAGCGATGGATTGAATGCGTGAAGAATGATATGAGGATAAAAAAAGTGGATGCTGAGCTGACGAGTGACAGAGGAGAATGGAAGAAGAAGACATGTTGTGCCGACCCCACCTAGAGTGGGAAAAGGGCAAGAAGAAGAGAAAAGAGTCAGTCTAAACAAAACACCACAAAAGCAGTCCACTGCCATAGTCCACGCTTCACCAGTGACTGCATATGTGGTTGTGCAGTTCTAAGTCCATTAATCGCCTTTTACGACACCCAAGGGAAGAGATGGGTTGATAGTATTCTTTTAACGAGCCGCTACCAGACGTCATAAGAATAAAGCTACCTAAAAATCTCTTCTTGTACCATATTGCGAACTTTCTCGACTATACCAGACTATGTAAATATCTTAAGAATATATTACAATATAAAAGAATAGTTTACTTATTCTTTGACCTAAATATGAAGACTTTAGCTTTTTCTGCTCACAATACTCTTTTTGCAGATATTTCTTTCTTTCTGCAAGAAATCAGCAGAATTCAAAGTGAAGTCATTTGAGTGCGATCTTCTGTAAAATTATGGCACCCGTCGAATGACTCTTCATTTAAAAACGTCAGAATTTTTTTTTATGTGATAATAACCACGAACTTTATACGTTTCAGAGAATCATTACTCTACCGACCATCTAGCATCCGACCTCCGTGGTCGAGTGGTGGTGCCACCGGTATCTAGGCGTCGCCAGACATCTCGACAGGTTTGTCCTCCAGTCTTGCATGTTATTATAATACTAACTGTTGCTCGCGACTTCGTCCGCGGTAACTGGTTATCCTTTCTTAGGGGATGCCTACGTCATAGTAGCTTTTTGCATGCAAAGTCTCAGCCCGATCGATTTAAAATTGACAAAGTTTCATACAAACTTTCATGCCCTACTTTATCCCCTTGGGGGTAGAATTAATCAAAATCCTTTCTTAGCGGATGCCTACGTCCAGTGGTTTGGGCTGTGCGTTGATAGATCACTATGTCAGTCAGTCACCTGTGTCTGTGATAGTGTTTGAACCAGTTACATTATCAATAGATTCGCTATCCTTTTCTAGGTTATTACTTTATTATTCCTAAAAGATTTTCGAAATCCTCGCACGCTGTATGCCAATATTAACGTATTAGCATAAAACCAGTCGTGAGATGTGCCTGAAATATAGTTAACTAGCTTTTTCCCGCGCCTTCGTCCGCGTAGAATAGTTACTCTGAGTGTGTGATGGTATGTAGCCTATAGCCTTCCTCAATAAATAGGCAAATCAACACGGAAAGATTTTTTCAAACTGGAACAGTAGCCACAATTGGTGGAATTGAAAATTTACTCCTACTCTATTATTAGAAGCAAAGTTCATAGTGGCGTAAATTTGTCCTTCATTTTTCTGGGAGGCGTTATTAAAAAGGTTTAACATTCTCCCGCACCCGGAATATCGGGTTAAAAGGTAGTCTATGTCTTTCGTCAGGCCTTAGACTATCTGTGTACCAAATTTCGGTTAAATTAGTTCAATAGTTTTGACGTGAAAGCGCGACAGGCAGAGTTACTTTCGCATTTTTCATATTAGTATGGATTTATTTAAAAGATTTTCCATACAATTATTACCGAGCATTTTCATCGTTCTTTTTCTCAGCAGTTCTTATCTGATCCTCATATCATAAAATTTTAAATATTTGCCATAAATTTTGAAAGGCTGCCGAGTAATTTCTTTAATTACCTCAGCGCCCATCAAAATATTCGGTCGCCCTAATACCACACATTTGCTCTCTCGCCGAAATATTTGCCCACCTGTTTTCAATTAACCCTCACGTGCCGAATGTACTCAATGCCTCAACCCTTTAATGGCGAGGCGCATTCCCTCCGTGATTACGGGACATAATGACGAAATCTCCAGCAGGGTCGCTGGGCCCCCAGAATTGTTGCGGTCTGAGTTTTTGAATGTGGACATATTAGATGACACACCCGAAACGCGATATAACGCAGATTATGAAATTCAAAACATTACGATGACTTGTTTTTACGCAGCCAACCCTTTTAACTGCTCGGAAACCATTTGAGATACGACTATTCGTTTAATTTTCCGCTGTGCGGGTGTAATTTAAAAAGTAATAAAATTAAATTGAAATACCCTCCTCCATTCATTAAAAATTTTATGAAAGTCGTTCAACTTAACGGGGCGATGACTAGATAACGGTATTCAACTTACAATATTCCCAGTAATTTAATCATATTTTATATCTTTTTCACAATATTGTCATATATAATGTGTGGCTTGGTACTGCACAACCATCCAATAGCTTATAGCGGCGACGGGCTCACCACCTGTCACGCTGAGTGCAGTCACTGCCTGGTGAAGCGCGGACTATGGCAATGGACTGCTTTTGCGGTTCTTTTATTTTGTCTCTGACTAACCCTTAGAGGACAATAGTTTTTATTATATTATAATGTCCATCACATTCTTCGGAAAATAGTAACGGAAGACAATTACTTTGCCTTAAATTCTTTTGATTATAAATGTAAATAGGTACTATATTGAGAGTAACCCTTTTTGATTCAAGGCTGTAAACAGGATTTCATGGAATTCTATGAACCTTTCATTCCGTAACGGTAACGACTGCGGGTTCGAGAGATTACAAACTGATGGACGCAATATCCCTTGGGTCGAAGTGACCACATCGGCTTCGCAGTGTCAGGAGTTCATAGTTTCGGTTTTGTTGAACACAAAGGTTTGTTTTTTTTTGCCATTTTATAAGTCTTACGGGGTTCGAAACCTGATACAAATTCTTGTATGATGCTTGTACAAGTATTCATGGTTGTTTTATGTTTCATGATGTCACGGCGTCTAGCCTACTTACAGACAGGGCTACTTACAGACTACTGAGGGCTTGACTGACTGACGGCGAGACATCACCGACCGAGATTCTTGGAAACGACCCTACCGGCGACGACATCAGTTCATTTTTCAACAAAGTGTAATCTTATCAAGCCAAGACCTTCTCATTTAGACCGTATAAGTGTATGTTATATAGTGTCGTAGTCCGTGGTGAATAACAGCATTTACCTCGTCGTCTCATTTAATGATATTTTTTATATCTAAAGTACTTATTGTGACCATCAAAGCTATCTGAGTAAATGTTTAATATTTAAACTAGCTGTTGCCCACGACTTCGTCCGCGGTTACTATGGTTTTTTAACCATACCACGGGAACCCTTTAATTTTCTCTCAAAGTCTCAGCCCGATCGGTTTAAAATTGACAAAGTTTCATATACATTTTTCATCCCCTATATTATTCCCTTTAGGGTAGAATTAATCAAAATCCTTTCTTAGTGGATGCCGACGTCATAACATCTACCTGCATGCCAAGTTTCAGCCCGATTCGTCCAGTGGTTTGGTCTGTGCGTTGATAGATCACTATGATCACTATGTACCTTTGAGCTATATAATATTTAGATTAAAAAATTAATTCGAAACCGCAACTAGGTAAACATAGTGACGCCCTGTGAGAAGATGGGATGACTATAGTCGTGGGCTGGATGAGAACGGGTGATAATCGACCGCGTGCACTGCTAATATAGGCCGATGATGATAATGAATATAATAAGACCTGTCATCATGTATGGATCGGAATGTTGGCCTGTCAAGCGGATGGATGAACATAGATTTCATGTAGCTGAAATGCGAATGTTGAGGTGGATGTGTGGTGTGACGAGAATGGATAGAGTGAGGAATGAATATATTAGGGGAAGTCTGAAAGTTGCCCCGATTGCTGACAAACTGAGAGAAAAACGACTTTCTTGGTATGGACATGTAATGAGAAGGGAGAATGATCATGTCACCAGGAAAGTTATGGACTTGAAAGTGGATGGGCGTGTGGGGAGAGGAAGACCAAAGAAAAGATGGATGGATTGTGTGAATGATGATGTGATGTTGATGGGAGTGAGTGTTGACTTGACGAGTGATAGAGGCGAGTGGAAGAAGAAGACATGTTGCGCCGACCCCGAATAGAATTGGGAACAGGGCAGCAAAAAGAAGAAGAAGATGATGATAAATATCAATAACCTTTAATGATTACAATGAGATCCAAAGTTTTCTACCGATTCTGTTGGTGTGTACACATATACTCTGTATAATTTCCAATAATTACTCAATAATAATCCTTTGAAAAACTGTTATTATAATTATTAATAACTTAACGAAAGTTGTACAGCATCTGCATTTACATCTGATTAAAAGCTAAAGGACAAGACTCGCTTGCGGTTGATATAACTCGGACTATGCGCACAGTACTCAAGAATAGCGATCTGGGTGACCAATAATGGATGTTATGTGATGAGGCAGTTGAGGTAATTGTTTAAATCTCTCTCTCTCTCTCGCCAACAACCTGTTGTCCAGGTTGGCGAGACTTTAGTTTTATGTAATGTGATGTATATTTTGGATAAATAAAAAAAACAAAAAAAAAAGAGAGTTTTTGGCGGCATCAAACTATGGCGGACGTGATTTTTATTTCGATGATTGTAATATTGTACGGAGTGGATATTGTTACGTAAAATCAGTGTAGTTTTGTGTAATAAGTGTCTGTGATGATGTGCAATGTGGAGGATTATCGAAATAAACGTCAAGTGGTGTGAAAAGTGATGAGTGTTTTATCGTTGTAATCCACCTCATCCAAGTAGCACCACAGTGTCTGCCATCGATCGTTTGACGCCAAATTCTCCCAAGATGCATTAAAATGCATTACACTAGCATTTCCATGCAAACTAATGAAGAAATGTATACTGAAGACTTGGCTGTATGGGCTCCGTTCCCTTTGCCTTCCCTGCATAGGAGAATTTTACAACAAAAAAAAAAATAACCCATTCTGAGTACAAATTTCGTACTCTGAACGTCGACGTGGCGCTGTTTTTAATTTGTTCACAAATTCAGTGGTCAATGGATTGGTCTGTGATAGATATTTAATTTTAAAAAAAATTCTTATGTGCAGCTATTTTCTCATCATCAGCTACCTATGCTCGTCCACTGCTGGACATAAGCCTCCCCTAATGCACGCCACCGCTCTCGATCTTCGGCCGTTCTTATCCAGCTCACTCCAGCCAACCTACGAATATCGTCATCCCATCTTATCTTATTTAAGCACCTTTAATAGGTAATTATGAATTTAATTTTTTCTGGAGAACCAAGAACCATTGCTAGTATGTGATATACTTTTGTACTTTCATAAAAAGGTCTTAATAAATAAAATAAATTAATACTGTTTCCTAAGTGGAATCAGATGTCTTAACAGAAATTACAAAATAAAGATAAGGTATTGGAATAAAATTTCTTCAACAATGTGATAGACGAAATTTTGACCCAACCCTATAATTTATCAATAATTTGGATATTAAACCAACTGTTGTCTTACCACGCCTCTTATAGCACAATTAAATTATATAGGAAGTGAGACGCACCCTACGCAGCCTATATAGCGGCGTCAGACTTCCTCTATTCTATTAAACATGCTATATTATCAAATTATATTATCAACACTCATCTTATAATATTCGAAGTATGAACTCAGACTCGAACTCATAATGTCATACTTTTTAACACAGATGATAAAAACGAAAATTTTTAAATGGAAACTGTATTGTCTAATAATAACCATTATGCAACAGGTTGGCCTCATTATGCAACACTTGTTTTTCTTAAAAACGCACAAAACATGGCAAATGTTTTCCAGGCAGCATGTTTCAATAACATTAATTAATTTTTTTGTTTTATTTCTTTGAATAATGAGTGTAAATAAATTAGTGTATGTAACTGCACATAATTCGGTATTAAAACACTCGCGCGATACTATTAAAAAACTCGCCAAGGGCCGTTTTTTAAAACCACGCTCGTGTTTTAATAAACTATATTATGTGACAGTTACATAAACTTCTGTTATAAAATTTACAATATAATATTATAATGGTCTTGTCAATTCACCAGTTGATCGAATAACCAAATTTTTGATAAGCCGTAGAGACCAATTGAGAATTTCGTCAATCACGTTGTTCTCCCCTTCCTCAGTCTCGTAGATCAGCGTAGAAAGATGTGCTACGAATTCGTAACGAGAATTCGTAGCAATATCGTAGCTCGTAGTATTCTATCAAGCGTGTGCAACCAACACATTGTCATTCTGACGCTATTTTTATTGCGTCGCTTATTGAAACACCATACTAACGTAATGAAAATGTTCATACATGTAAATAACAATAATAATAAATATCTTCAGACATTCACATTTATCAACTAGCCCAATTTTAAGCAACTAATGCTGCTTGTGTTACGGATACTAGATGACGGATAAATAAATATATTTATTAGATAAATACATATAAATATCCTGAATATATATATAAACATCCAAGAGTGATGAAAAAATGCCTGAATTCATCACCCAAAACATTTGCCCCCACCGGGGATCGAACCCAAAACCTCTCGAGATGGCGACGCCTTCAGACCGGCGTACAGACCACAGAGGTCGTCGACATACACGTTCATCACGCCCGGATGAACCAAAGAATATTTTTTAAGTTCATTTTCAATCAACTCCTGATTGAAAAGTGTTGCAATCGGAAAAAAAGCAACGATGTGGCCTGAGGCATGTACAGTCACGATCACTTACATTTTCATGTCACATTAAAAAACCTGTTTTTAGTTAGAACGCGTTCTTCCTAATTAGAACTAGTCTTTTTCTAAATGGTTTTGTAAAAACTAGAAATACAAATTTAAAGTAGAATTTTCCATCGATATACCTGATAATTTAAAATTTAATAGATATTAGGTTAAGACAATTTTTTATGACCCTTAAAAACAATATTTGTTATTTATCACTTTGTAACATATAACTTCAGAAACACGCAACTTCTCTAGTAAGAACTAGTTTTAACTGATAAACAATTTTGAGCATTCGTTGATTCTAGTTTTAATAAAGGCATCTAGTAAAAACAACTGACTTGGGAAAACGCGTTCTAGATAAAAAGTGTAAAGGTTGACACCACCGGGTGTAGATAGGAGGTCCGGACTTCGATTCCCCACGAGGGCAGGGGTTCTTCCGCTCAGTTTGGTTGGTGGTAGGGCTTCTAAGCCCGCCTGCCTAGCTACCACCGTCTTACCTAAATTTGTCGCCATAATAACAAGTGATCTAATTGTTGTGTTCCGGCAATCACAGGTAAGATAGCCAGTTCCTCAGTTGCTGAGGATTACAGGTGGAGCTCGCTTCCAGCTTTGGCCTTATGGCCACTTATCATCAGGTGAGATGAAGGCCAAGAGCTTACCTGTCATTTAAAATATATATATGAACCTATTTACATCACTGTAAAACACAAGTAGTACACATACATGTTATTGCAGGTGACTGTACACGTTTGTTATCTTTCCTATCGTGTTTTAAAAACTATACTCGTATATATCACTAATTACAACCATCAGCTCTTCCTATACCTACGTTACATGTAACCCTACCCACTCCGCTCAACACCATCTCGCTGCCTCAATTAAAGTCGGTGTCTAATTACGAAGCTCGCATTATTATTGGGCTGCGACCAGTTCTCGCTATTAACACTTATTTACTGAGTTTACTCAAATTAAACCTAATGTTGTTGAGTTAAAGAAGGTTTATGCTTGAAAATTAATAGTAAATAAAAATTGTGAAACAGGAATATTGCTATACACGATGTTGACAAATAGATTTCTGTTCGTTTTGGTTTATTTATATTGTTTAATCGTCATTGTCAATCAATATTATTATAAAGTCGATTGAAAAACTTATTTAAAAATAAACTTTTATTTTTAACTATTTACCTTGTATGTATAACCTAACTTTTAACTTACTTGTAAATATATTACTAAGTAAATAATAAAAAATTAGTAACTAAGCGTAAATTTTGACGTTTGCCCTCAATTATGAATTTTTGCATTAGTGTATTGTTAGCGGTTGATGTTAGGAGTACGCGCGCAGATTGCAGTCATGGTTTTTTTTATACCACTAATTTGGCAATAAAGCAGACCTCACCTGATGGGAAGCGGTTACCGTAGCCTTGGACGCTTGCAACGCAAGGAGTATCAATCGCACGCTGCCGACCCTTAAAAAACTTTTTTACACCCTTTTTTACAACAAGAGTTCCTTCAAGAGAGGCGTGAATAAGCACCTCATGGACCAGCAAGGTGGAGGAAGCCAGGGCTTCTGTTCTCTGCGGCCCACTATTTCCGCTAATGGACTCTCCAACTGCTTACCATCAGGAGGTGTTGAGGCAATTGCTGTGCGTTTTATATAAAAAAAAATATAATTAAAAACTGTAACATAATGACCATTATGCAACAGGTCGGACTCATTATGCAACACTAATTTTTTGTAAAAACTCACAAAACTGTGGCAAATGTTTTCCAGACAGCCAACAATCTTCTCAGAACAAGGCCTCCTGGTAGTTTTGTGAACGGATGGCGTAGTTTTTCTTTTTCATGAAATATTGTAAAATGTTTATGACATTCGTAAGCATGCGCTAAGACGCATCTAAACTGAATAAATGCTTTTGATTTTGAATAAATCAAATTTTGTAATTTTTTTGTTATATTTCTTTGAATAATGAGTGTAGATAAAGTAGTGTACGTAACTGCACATAACTCGGTATTAAAACCTATATTATGTGACAGTTACATAAACTACAATAATTTTAAACTTTATTATTTGAGTGTTGAGTTAACTACCCACGTAGGACAAAGGCTCCTTTCAAGCATTAAACAAACAAAAATAATTTTATTTTAAAGGCCAAGCTAGGCACTTATTTAACGTCAACTTATTATGATCTATCAATCAATATACCAAAGCACTATAATACCTAACGTACCTATTTTAAACAGGGAATAATATATTCAGTATTAAAATAATAATATTGAATATAATTTATTGTGTGTTTATCACAAAAGCTCCCACAAAAAGGTTAAAAAAAATATTAAAATAAGCGCTTACAAAATAAGTTAAAGTGTACATTTACTCTCGCGACTACAAGAAAAAATATTTAAACGGGCCTTTCTTTAATCAACCATTATGAGTATGTTAGTCCCATAACTAAAATTAATGGTGTTTTTGTTAATATTCCACGAGGCATGAAGAGGCAAAATGTTTTTCTGTAATTTTTTCAACAAAGTTGAGATGGAATAGCTGAGTAGGTTGGCTTGTTAGCAGTTTGAGTCGAAATTGATGCTTTTAATTATTGTTTGCGTTAATTATGATGAGAGTTGCAGCGTACTATATCTTTAAATTGTTTGTAGTTTGTTTGGAAAGTACAACACAAACAATTTTTTATTCCAGCTAGTGTATAGTTTTTTCGGTACATTTTGAAAGAAAGAAAGAAAGAGAGAATCGTTTATTCAGCTGTTTTCTGTAATCTTAACACCTTATTAATTTTTTGTTGCTTAAAGTAAGATACATTTTTCATGGAAGATAAAATGTCATATTCTGGCGTTCATAAGTATAAACATAAAATAATTTAACTAAATAAATAATTCTTAGCTTTTCTTGACTTCCCATATCAACTACTAAACAGGCCAAAGCATTGAATAATGTATGTAATTTTAAAGTACGATTAGGATCATATATTATAGTGTAACCTAACTAGCACTGAAAATATATACTTATTTACCATCTATCTATATACCTAGCCAATCATCTACATGAATCTCTCATTATGAGAGAGATTTCATATTTCTTTCATATCCTTAGCCCAGTGGCTGTTTATTCCTCATATTTACTTAAGCAGCCGTTAAAAAACCCCGCAAAAAGGTGAACAAGCGTTGGCCTAGGTTGGCAAAAAAATGAAATTTTCACGAGCGATGAAGTGCGCGCGAAAGCAATTTCCCTACAAGGGACCGGATAATGGCTACTTTGTTACCTGGTGTAAAAATACACCGAGAATGGATATGGCAATTTGTAAAAGAATATACTAGGTAATAAGGTAAAAAACCTTTTTATTATTCATCAACAATCATTTGCTGCAATTCGATATAAAATGTGAAACTGTAAGCTTTATCATAACAGTTAATTTGTGAAAATAGAAAAGTTCATCTGGTCACTAGAGGAAATTATATATTTTCTATTTAGAATGGAAATCACTTTATTGACAGCATTTGACACCCGGTGATGTTATGGTCAGGCAGCGGTCTCTTCTAGAAAAGCTGTTTATTAAGAAGAAATATCTGTCCACAGATACGATTTAATCCTTCTAGACCTCATCATCACTTAGTTGAGGCGAATGCCAACAGCTACAGAAGATATCATTTAAACACCACCACCAACTTATTTATTTTCTTAATAATAACCTAAAGTCCGTCCAAAGTTGTAATCAAAGTAATCTTTTCTTACTTCTGTGGTGTACGTTCAGCGGTGCCGGTGGTGAGAAGGTCCCGCGGAAAATTGTCCGTCCCCGCTCGCTTTAATTTAAAACTAGTTCTAGAACGGTTTTTATACGGAACATTTTAATATTCCTCTTTGCTTTTTATTTACCAACTATTTCAGAGAAACAGTGTTGACTCTTGGTGATATAGGGGTCTCTTTAATTTTTTTATAACCAAAGAGTTTGTAGTGAAATGTTGTCTGGTCTCGGAACTTATTATTCTCCATAAACACTGAATTCTTTTTTCAAATTTAAAAAGAAATAAAGCCGCTAAAATGGTCCTTACAGGCCGGATACAGAAAAAGAAAATCTATTGGAATGGCTGAAAGAAATAATGTAGTTATGAAAATTTCCTCTTCCGTTCCATTTCTTTCCGAAGTTGAACAATAGAACTTGTCGTGGAATCTTTTAGGTAATATTATTATGTTCCCGGCTGTCAGCATCCACGGTTGACTTGGAACAAGTCTCGGTTCTCAATCTTTTTGTTTACAAGCGGGATCAAGGAGGATTTGCCTTTTCGATTCAATTCTCCATTTCGATATTGCCCTTATAAATTATAATGTCATTATTTCGTTTTTGTAATAAGCTGGAAGGCTCGAATAGGTATATCGAAGAAGCTTGAGGGTAGCTCGAAATGTGTCCCACACATGGCAACGACTCTTCTAGTAGTAAATAATATTCGTAAATGGATCCATCCTCGTCAATAAAAACTGAAATGATGATTCAAGTGAAAGGAAGGGAGAAATTTCTTTATTTGGTACCAAAACATACAGCATTGAACAATTTGACTGAAGATGAGGAGTTAGGTGATTGGGATACTAGTTTGAATAGAATAATAATACTACTACTAGTTTGAATAATAATTTGAATTTAATCAAAGCAATTTTGAATGGGTATTTGATCCGACATATCTGGAACTATGCTTCTTTGATTCTATAGTCTCAACAACGTACGCAAAGTGTCAATAAAATAAACGCTACCATAAAATTTACATATTCAATGCATGATTCATAAAAGGTGGTTGCAAATCAAACATCCATAACCGGGTGAGTTATCTAAAACTGACCTCTGATTTAGGAGACAGTAAAACTTTGGTGACGTTGTGAACGCCGATAAAATGGTCTATTATCATTCACTAGGAGGCAATGTAATAGGCCTACGCGTCCAGTTTTATCGCCTAGACAATGTTTTATGTCAGTACTTCACTTGCTTCCACGTTAAATATACAGGCGAGCAATTGAGCGAACAATCTGTTTAGTCTTTATTTATTGGACGTAATCACGCGTGAAATTTTATTTGATAACGTCCAGAATATGTTTTGGACAAGAATTTAAGAATATTATTCGGTTCTCCATTCTGTTGCTGGCATGTATTGACTTCGTTCAGTGGCTTATTATAAAAGGTTTTTGATCTTAAAGTTAAAGAAAAAAAGTTTGGGTCAATGTATTTTTTTACATGAATCTTAGCACAATAAGTGTTTTGTTTGATCTTCACTGTCGAGAAGACCACGCTAAGCTTAACTAAAATTACAGACTGAATCTATAGTTTTAGAGAAATTTGTCATTTAAATATTATCTAACTTGCTAACTCTACATATAACATATAGACATCCCACTGCTGGGCACAGGCCTTTCTCGTAACACCATCACGCTGGCCCAATACTACCAACAGCTTAACGTGTCTTTCAAATACGGAGGAGTTCAAGATCACTAAGATTTGTTCATCCATTCAAGGCCTGACCACGGTGAAGACTACACGGCAAAGCTACATAATTATAATATTACTAATATATTAAGTTCTAAGCAACCAAGACCTAAACAAAGTGAAATCGACCTTATCGTTAATTGCCTTCACACCAACTATTAGAGCTAAAAGGTGTCGGTTTCCTCAAATACCCTCAAAATATGGCTCGATTACAAAGGAAACTGATATACAGCTATGTTCATATCCAATTCGCCTCTATTGAAGGATCAAACCACTTGATTTTCAGTATTACGTAAATAAGCGACTAAATATAGCTTTTAGTATACTCTGGTAACGAGGCGCTATAGCTATATTAGCGACTCGTTGCTGTCATTGCGCTCTTCTCTGGTAATTTTCCTCTTGGCTTCCGTTTTTAAATTTACTGTCTCTTTTTATTTGTTTTGTTCTCGAAATTCATTCTTACAAGAGTCACCGTGTAGAGCGGTTGACTCACCGGCAATAATTAAAATTATTATTTTAATGTATTTAGTATTGTGTTAATCAAGTTATAAGGTTATCCTAAAAAGTAACAAAACCACAAGATTCTCGGTCATCAGTTACAGCTATATAAAAAGTCCATAAGTTTATTTAAGGCACTATTGTAAGTAGCCCTACGTAGCCCTACGTAAGTAGTCTAAAAATAGACTATATTTTCGAGCTCTTTTGATTTGTTTTGATAATTTGTTGTAAGTTTGTTTAACTCTTTTTAAGTGCCTCCCGAATACATCATTTTATTTGCATTCACTTAAAAACGATAAATAATTTTTATGAAGTGTGATATTACACATATTACTAAAGCTTGTCTAATGATAGATTCCAAATATTATTATCTTTGGATTTGTCGTTGTGAAGAAAACTGATAAAATGTTAGTATGTAAAATGCAGACATCCTCAAAATCTCCATACAAAACACCAATTTCATAGGCAAGGACCTAATATATAATATGTATAACGCTTTATATGTATACCAAGGTACTTATCCCAACTCTCCTTCCAAGGTGTTTAATGCAACGCGTGATGGTGTTACGGCCCACACTCCTCATGTTTCTCCATGAGGAAGGCCTCTGCCCAGCAGTGGGACGTATATAGGCTGAGAACTAAGGTGTTTAAGCCACAAGCGTTACAAACCACTCGACCTTGGAGATCGTGAAAGTGTTATCTAATATTTTTTTTCTAAAAACAAAAGACTCTCGACCCGTTTTGTTTTTATTCTCCAGATTTTTTTATTAAACAATGCCAATTCTGTTAATATTCTAGTCCTTTCTAATTATTTTAATTAAGTGGAGCGTAAAAACAGAAACTAACTCAAATGAGTGGCTTTATTTTCTTAATTTTAATTGACCAGAGAGGAATTCTTATCTTTTTTATTATGAAAAGAAAGCAAAAAGGTTGACGAATATAGCCATGAAAACTTTTTGCTCTGCCCTTGGTTCTGATTAAATAAATAGAAATTGTAATAATATTGTATTGTAACGATACTGAAAAAATAATACAATGGTAGGCTTTTAAATAAACCGAAGATACATACAGTATTAAATATAGTACACAAAATATATAAATCATAACTGTTAGTTTGGAAAGAAAATTCTAAGATCCTTTATATCTGAGAAGGGATATTCGTAATCAACTGTACTTAAACTCTATTTTAACCATATTCCCAGATCAGCTATTTCTATCTCACCTTTTACGACCTATTAAATGACAAAAACAGTTATACTACCCGTGATCAATGTGGGTTAAATATAGGTTTCAAAGGTACACTGGTCGCCCGCCAGTGTCGGCCACGCGCGCGCGCTTACAATTACACGAAGCTACTAACATCGTTTCATCGTTAGCCACACGAGCGCGCTTATGCGCCAAATGTATGCAAATCTCAGTGGCGCTGTTGGTCAGCGTACCTATGAAACGTTCCTTACGATAGAATTTTCTAGATGTATTTTTGATGCTCTTACAACTGACCACCTAAAGTTAAAAAATATGATTATGATTTTCAAAAACCTCAACTAAATGTTCAATGCAAGCTTGTGGCAAACAACGCGAGTGTTTCAACTAAAATAATAATAACCAATCAACATGTTATTCGTCCATAAACCACACGCACTCAAGTTTTACGGCCTTCTTGGTATGGAACAATGTGTTATATTCAATGTTCTTAATTCAAACGCCCCCTTATGGGTATAACGCGTGGGCAACCATAGACTTATGCTTCTATATAAAAAAAATACTATTCTTGCTGCGTCCAGTGACATTTTGACACATTTTTAAAAGAATAAAGACGGGAGTTTTTGGCGGCATTTGACTAATGGCGGACGTGATTTTTATTTCGATAATTGTAATATTGTTTCGGAGTGGATACTGTTACGTAAAATCAGTGTAGTTTTGTGTAATAAGTGTCAATAATGATGTGCAATGTAGAGAATTATCGAAATAAGCGTCAAGTGGTGTGAAAAGTGATGAGTTTTTTATCGTGGTAATCCACCTCATCCAAGTAGCACCACAGTGTCTGCCATCAATCGTTTGACGTCAAACATTGAAATGTATTAATTACACTAGCATTTTAATGCAAACTACTGAAGAAATGAAATACTGAAGACTTGGCTGTATGGGCTACGTTTCCTTTGCCTTCTCTACATGGGAGAATTATACCAAAAAAATAGAATAAAGACGAATTCGACCAAATTTCGATTAGCAACACTGCACTGATTTACTTCGTCATTACAAGATTCGACCAATGAAATTTAAACACTTTTTGGCGTCCGAACGCAGACATAACACGATTTTTTTTCGAATTCGCCCTAAATGTCCAATTTTTACTACAGTTCATTGCTAAAACGAATAGTTTACCATAGTAGCAAGATGTAGCTGTCAACACTTCCTACCTTACGTTACGTTCGTCCTCAGCCTATACGCGTCCTCTTGCTGGGCAAAGGCCTTCCTCATGAAGAAACACATGAGGAGACACGCTAGCCCAGAGCGAGTTAGTGGGCAGAAACGATTGCAATAGCGAGCGAGACTAACGGCATAACGTGCTTTCCAAAGCACGGAGGAAATCGAGTTCATGAAGTTTGGGTCACCCATCCAAGGACGTACCATGGCGAGGGTAGCTTTGTTTCCAATATCGAAAGCCAAAGCATACTAAACGTTACGCCATCGTGAAATAATACTAAGAAACAATAAATTCTTTAATTTTCCTCAGTCACAGAAGTGATTATGAATTGGTTATACAGGCTCCGTTCTAAGGTTAAAACAAGCTCAAGATGAATGGCCATTTTACCATAAGCGCTATAAGCGCTATAAGCGAACTACAAAGCTGCTTAAATATTAACACAGGGCTTTTATGATCAAATTTATTGCTGGCCGCTTTTACGAGCCAGCGGTTTAATTATAAATTGATGAAAGACTGCCGTTGATTCAATGGTCTTTGGGTCTTATTTTCCTGTGGCCTTTTAATTTATTGACGTGGCAATAGATGGCGTTTTATTCATATTTGATTCTCCTTGCTGTCTTTATCCCACGAAGAACACATCAAGTACAAAAAAGATCCCGAGAGTTTATACATTTTATGCTGAACTTACAGACGGATTTTTTTTTTAGTATTTGACGAGTCGTCTGTACGCCGGTCTCAAGGCGTCGCCATCTCGAGAGGTCCTGGGTTCGATCCCCAGTGGAGGCAAGTGTTTAGGTGATGAATTTTCAAACATTTGTTCTCCAGTCTTGGATGTTCATTATATATGTATTATAATATGTATATTCTGAATAATTATATGTATTTATCTATTAAATATATTTGTCCGCCGTTTAGTATTCGTAACACAAGCAGCATTTAGATGCTTAAAATGGGACTAGTTGATAGGTGTGAATGTCTGATGATATATTTATATATATTTCTGGGAGTCAATATCAACGTTTTCCGAACTTCATAATCTAATTTTAAAAGATATAAAGAAAAATAATAAAAGCATACGAAAAAGTATACCTTCCGAAGAACGTCTCGCTGAAATGTTAAAAAGTATGTTAAAATATTTCTATTTAGTTATTTTGTAGTTGATACAAAGTAACTAAATAGAAAAAAAATTATTAACGCGAGCGCTTGTAGTAAATACACAGCGCTTTGACTGTGGTTGTAATTGATACAAGCGGCCAGATTTCGAGAGCAAAGCTTTTCATGGGAAGAACTCGGCAAGAAACTTATGAGTCACTTTTTCACATTACACCATAAATAAATTAAGTAGTATAGATCGCTATACTAGCGGAATCATAATAAATTAAGAATAATAACAATAAAAGCCTTATTTCTATTTAAAAAATTTCACATAATTTGACAAAAATATTTTTTTTTTTTTTATATCCATTTCACAAAAATATTTTTAAAAATCTAGCAAACCTAAACCTTATTAACGTTAATGGTAAAACAAGAATCTCCCTCTTTCATGACCGCAAACGAGTCGCAGGTTTTCGCCGGAGTGTCCTCAATAGGGACTTCGCATCTACATAATACCTACCCTCCATCTTGTGAAGTGACTGAGCTGACGAGACAAGGGCCGTTTTTATCGGCTGTACCGTAAAGGGCCTCTTCTGTTATTTGAGCGCTGTTAGCACCGCCTCGATAGGCCCTACAGTTTTGATTTCGTGCTTGACACATTTTGTTTGAATAGAATTTTAGGCAAAGCAATTTTTTGTGTGGGAAGAAAGATACATTTTTCTTTGTTTATCATTTTGGTCTCATACAAGCACTCCTTTGTCTTATCCATACTAATATATCGAGTCGTGTGGTAGCGGCTCATTTAAAGAATACTACCAACCCATCTCTTCCCTTGGGTGTCGTAAAAGGCGACTAATGGACTTAAAACTGCACAACATCCAATAGCTTATGGCGGCGAGGGGCGCACCACCTGTCACTCTTAGTGCAATCACTGCTTGGTGAAGCGCGGACTATGGCAGTGGACTGATTTTGCGGTGCTTTTGCCTAGTCTCTGACTAACCCTTAGGGGATAATAGCAGTGATTTTACGTATGTACGTATGTATACTAATAATATAAATGCGAAAGTAACTCTATCTGATTGTCTGTCTGTCCGGTTCGCTTTGAAGTCAAAAATACTCAACCAATTCATCTGAAATTTGGTATACAGATAGTTTAGAGCCTGAGACAGGACATAGGTTACCTTTTATCCCGATATTCCGATGGGAACGGGTGCCATGCGGGTGAATGTTAAGAAATGTAAACAACGCCTCCCAGAAAAATGAAGGACAAATTTACGCCACTATGAACTTTGCTTCTAATAATAGAGTAGGAGTAAATTTTCAAGATTGCCCGCGATGCAACGCCTAAATTTGATAAAGTTCTTAATGATTTTAAAACAATTTCTGTAGTTTTATTTTGAACCTTACGAAACAGAGTAACCTAACCACCCAGACCAAACACACATACACTTCTTCATAAAATTAAATCTAAATAATATAAATAACTCGAAGGTGACTGACTGACATAGTGATCTATCAACACACAGTCCAAACCACGGAGGAAAAACAAAGAGATGTAATATGTCCATGGGTGGCGGTGATCATTTTTATGTATTGAGCCCTGCCCGTGTACCCTCTCTTATATTTATTTAAAAACTTTATGTCAACCGATCGAGTCAATTTCAATTAAAATTTTCTTCATTTTAATATCATAAAATAAACAAAAACATGCAAGCTTAGATATTACTAATGTAATTCCATAAATAACATACTCAGCATATCACGCTGTTGCGGGTAGGTATACTAAACATTGTTACAAGTACAATGGCGTGCAAAACGTGTAACTGCCGTGTTACAACCAAATGAACGTTTGCGGCGTGCGACAGCTGAGCCCGCTTGTACCTACTCGCCTTGTTTAAATAACGCGTACAGTTGGCAAGAAAACGTTTAAACAATTTTATTACAACTTGCGTTAGAATGTTACAGAATGTTGATCTTTGTTATACAGAAAAATCTGGATGAGAGAAGGGTAAGGTAAGAAGGGTAACTAAACTATGAATTGTTTACGTGTTATTTACACTGTTCATTAGAGTCTGACCAAACCCAATTTTTGTATGGCTAAATGTGGTCTTAAGGAACACAGTGTACCTTTGACTCTGCCTACTACGATTTGTATGTATGTGTATGTATTAGAGTTAGAAACTGAGGAGACCAGTGGCATAGTGATGAGTACGCCTTGGCTTTCGATATCGAAAACAAAGCTACCTTCGCTATGATCCATATATGATGGATGGGTGACCAAAACTTGGTGATGTCAAACTCCTCCGTTCTTCAGAAGGCACGTTAAGCCGTTGGTCAAGGTCACTTTTGCAACCGTTTCTGCCCACCAACAACATTAGGCCAGCGCATTGTTCGAGTGAAACAAGCGAGCTGAACACAATTATTTCTTGGGGTTTAGCTTTACACTAGTTTTTCTCATCAATTAACACGACTTTTAGTATTGAACAAGACTTGTTTTGAAATGGTAGGTATAAATAAATAAATAATATATATTTATGTGACATTTATGTACACTATGTTAGTATTAAACTTAGGCACAGTAAAAATTATTAAATGCTATCGAGGTGTCTTTGACAATATGGACGCGAGACTAGTGTTGCATTATGGCATTGTCCACGTCCAACCTCGACCGAACCAGCTTCAGGAGGCTGTTGGCGCTGTCCCTAACCCGCTGCTGCCCCTAACAGGGATGCGATGCGCTTTCTAATGATGGCTGAGGGGCTATCCACTCTAGCTGTCGCAATCCCTGAGGCACTGCAGTATCTAGGCAAACCCATCAGCCCCTGAATGCATTATTATACTGAGTGCGAAGGGCTTTATACGTTTGTTTTGTGTAATTCTTCTACAGGCTACTCATGTATAGGGAGTGACAAGGCATAGGGGGTAAAAAAACCATTTATATAAAAATATGTTTATTTAAAAAGGCACCATTTTTTAATTATTTTTTATTGAAATACTAACAAAATTACAAGCTAATTAAGTAATTACGAACTTAAAATTACTAAAAAATATAATCGTAACAGACTTTATCTCCGTCGGAGAAGTATAAGTCACTCTTCCGAGATCATGTATTGTCGATATCAATCGAAATTATTGTTCATTTCGCGGTTCTTTAGAGTTTTTCAGCCATTGTTCAAAGAATCTCTTTTCGATATGGTGAAAACGTGATATGGAAAAAAAGGACATAAAATACTCGTGCAAAAAGGTTGCAATGAAAATTTTTAAAATACGTTATGAAATGAAATGAAATGAAATCATTTATTCTGCAATTAGTTTTACATGAAATACTTTTGCACGTAAATATTTTTTTTTCCTACTAGCACTTCGTCGTGAATGGCCTGTTGAGAAGAAGTGCCGCAAGAAACTCAACAGTTAGCCTTTTTTAAACAGCCATAATAACAAAAGGAATTTAGAACATTTTAAATATTGTAAAACAAGTATGCAAAGGAGCAAATTTTTTATCTGTAAAATAATCTTCTATCTTATAATACCCCTTTTTCATTAAACAGCTTTTATTAACAGTTGATTTAAATGTATGCAGGGGCAAGTCAATAAATAAAGTTATTACACAGATAGGAGCTCTTAAGAAAAAAAATACGTAGGTGACACATATTAAGTATTCACTTTTAAAGTCAAGATTTTACGAAATTTTGTATAATTTATATACAAAAAGATACTACTTGCCTTCAAGTATACAATCCGTCACAAATAATAAGCACAGGTATATTTTGATTTACACAGTATGCTTTGAAGTGAAATGCAACTATTCAAATTAATAATATTAAAATATTACATTTTCTTCTATACTTACACCCTTACTAATAAACGAGTTATAAGGAAGGAATAGTTATTCAGTGTTTTGTCGTCAGACATTCAGAAGACAGTCGTTGTCAGAAAGTGACAAAACTATTCTAACTAGAATAACTATTCCTTCCTTATAACTCGTTTATTAGTAAGGGGGTTACTGTGTTACTCGTCAATGGAGGATAATTAGAAAAACAACAAAAAACGTTATCACTTAGGTCATAAATAATAACACCATACCAAATTTCCACAAATTAGAATGTGACTTGTCCAGCTAGCTTGTTTTACTCGAATCACAGTGTAGCGTGGTAGTGGACTAAACCGCACTGGCCAGGACAAACATGAAAAATGCATGATCACCTTTTGTTTTTGACAGAATGAAACTAAAAGCTATTAAATGCGAAACTGTATTTCTTTGTAGGTAAACGTAAAACACTGTTGGTTCACTAGAAGCGTTTATTTCCAGTAGATATGGTACATTCACAGGTACTAAAGCCAAGCAGCACTGACTTAACACAGAATCTAGAATTATAATAATATATAAGAGAACACGTCCGTACAGTACGGTGGCCTTGCGTGGAGAGAGCGAGAAGCGCGACTCCGCTAGTGATGTGTACATCATAATGCTAGTGTTGGGTAACATTCCAACAATAATCAAGATTACAAAACACTCATTTATAAATTTGAATGTGCTCTGATGCCAATGAACCTTTTTTTAAGTTGAATATTACCCCCCTCCGCAAATACTTTCAGAATCCAAGCAGCAGATATTTATTGCAAGTTTGAGAGATTTCGTAGTAATTTTTAGGCATACTATAAAGAGAAAAGCGATTTAGTGTAAAGAAATTATTACTTTACTAATATTTATTAAAAAATAATCTTATCGTGTGAAGAAATAATCTTATGAACATTTTCCACCCTGACTGTACCGACTTATGAACATGTTGCCCGTTGAAGCAGATACATTAGTTAAAATTTCTTAGGTCTACGTTTTATATCGGGAAGTATTTAAACGAGTCGCTGTAAATTAAGTTTAACATACATACATACACATAATCACGACTAATATCCCCTAAGGGTTCGTCGGAGATTAGGCAAAAGCACCGCAAAAGCAGTCCACTGCCATAGTCCGCGCTTCACCAAGCAGTGACTGCACTCAGCGTGACAGGTGGTGAGCCCGTCGCCGCTATAAGCTATTGGATGATTGTACAGTTCGAAGTTCATTAGGCGCATTTTACGACATCCAAGGAAATAGATGGGTGGGTTAATGTTTTAAGTGCCAAAAATATTTAATTTAGGTTATAGTATTACTAAGTGAGCGACTGACTGCTAGAGACGAGAAATTAACAGAATAGCAACTTACAAACGTTAATTTAAGTTACTTAAAGTACCAAATGAGAAGCTTCATATTTGTTTGAGTGTAAACGTTCGTCATTAGCCTATATACGTCCCACTGCTGGGACAGGCCTTCCTCATAGAGAAACACATGAGGAGTAAGGGCCGTAACACCACCACGCTGGCCCAATGCGGGTTGGTGGGTAGAAACGGTCACAAATGCGACCGGGACCGACGGCTTAACGTGCCTTCCGAAGCACGGAGGAGCTCGAGATCACAAAGTCTTGGTCACCCATCCACGGCCTGACCATGGCGAAGGTAGCTTTGTTTTCAACCGAAGCCAAAGCGCACTGATCACTACTCCACCGAGTGTAAACGTTACGTCCAGCATATTTTTTTTAATATTTGGATTTTTTTTTTCATACTGAGCGGCATTTTATACTAAATGAAGTGTCAAATTCAAAACTGTTTCTGTCACGGGCTCCGGCGGGCCCACGCGAGCTTATCGTCGCAGATGATTTTCGCTCACCACCGCAGCTTTCAAACCATTTGCTCCTCAGCAGCCGCAGCGTCACTTTGCGGGTATCTTCTTCTTCTTCTTATTGATACGGGCGGTGTCCGCAACTCGACGTCCAGTTTGCGCCTGTTTTGCGTTGAAGGGTGAATGCTGGATCACTCCAGGCATCCAAGCTCCGCTATGTAAAAAGGGGGAAAATACAAACAAATAATATTTTTTGTTTCTCTGTCTGTTCGTCTGTTTGAACGGGCTAATGTCCGAAATGGCTGGACCGATTTGAATGAAATTTTGCATGGTGATACTTTATACGGGCTCCCGTGGGATAGTTAAAATCCATAGTAACCGCGGACGAAGTCGCGGGCAACGAGTATTATATATAGACTGGCCGCATAAGCTGCTTATAGTCCGTGAACCAGGGGTTAATTAGTGCCAGTTAATAAGTGCGAATGTCACAACATATTCATTTTGCCTAAAAAGTTATTATTCTAGTATCGTTACAACCTTAGAGCGCGCCACAAACAGCGAATTATAGTACAGTCAGCGTCAAATACTGAGTGACGCTCAGGGTGTTCAAATAAATAGACGCTACCAGAAAGTCAATAATATCGGCACAAATATAGTTTCCATTTTGTTGTCAACAATATCCGCTCCGCTCTCCGCTTTCCGGTTGACTGGTAGAGAATGCCTCAAGGCATTAAGTCCGCCTTTGTACGTCGTACATAAAGATTAAATAAATAAATAAATAAAGTCTTTTGCGTTGTCAACATTATGGAATTTTATTTGTACCGATATTATTGACGTCTTGGTAGTGTCTATTTATTTGAGCACCCTGAGTGTCACTAACTATTTGACGCTGACTGTACTCGTACTATAACCGGCTCACATATCTCTGGGACATTTTAATATTTTGTAACGCTACTTCGAGTCGAGATATTAAAAATTCCTGTCGTTTCATGTGCTCAGTGGTAAGCTAAAGGATTGTTTTAGCTTATATCGTACTCTGTGGTTGGAAATTTTATATCGTTTTAATATGATACTATTGTTTATAACTAAAATATTTAACTTTGAGTATTGATACTCAATACTTAATGTAATTGTAAACCACAGATATGCAGGTATATATTTGTCTTTTACCAGTGTTGTTAACCAAACTTAAATGATAACAGTTTTGGAATTTGAGCACAAGGTGATGTATTTCTTTCTCAGTTATAATGTTTCACTATCTGTTGCCGCGCCATCGTCCCCGGTTATCGGTTTTGTAACTATCCCACGGGAACCCTTTAATTTTCCGGAATAAAAAGTATCTAAGATGTTGGCCAGGGTTATAAGGTATCACGATGCAAAATTACTTTGAAATCGGTCCAGCCATTTCGGATATTATCCCGTTCAAACAGACAAACAGACGAACATTTTAACAACCGCCTCTCTGGTCTAGTGGTTCGCACCACCAAATGTTGATCGGAAGGTCCGGGTTCTATTCCCCATGGAGGCAGAAGTTGTTCTGCTCGGTTTGGTTGGTGGTAGGGCTTCTAAGCCCGCTTGGCTAGCTACCACCGTCTTACCTAAATGACCCCGCACACAATATATGGAATTAGGTCTTTCGACCCGCGACCCGCTCCCCACTTCCACTTCCCTCCTTGCCCTCCCGGCGCACTTACATTTCCTTGATTTGCGGAAAAACTGGCCATTATCTTAACTTTTTTTGGAACAGGATTTTTGGAAATCGACACTGGCGAAAAACGGAATCGTTTGAGATCATTTTTATAAAAATTGACCGAAAGACCTAATCCCATATATTGTGTGTGGGGTCCTTTGTCGCTATAATAACAATGTTATAAGCAATTGTTGTGTTCCGGCAATCAGAGGTAAGACAGCCAGTTCCTCAGTTGTTGAGGATTTACAGGTGAATCTCGCTTCGCTTCGCTATATGTAAAAAAAGAACAGACAGACAAACAAAAAAATTAAAAAAATCTATATAATGACAACGCCCGTCTCAAGGCGTTGCCATTTCGAGAGATTCTGGGTTCGATCCTCGGTGAGGGCAAATGTTTGATGAATAAATGTATATTCTGAATATTTATAATCAATGAAATAAATTTATCCGTCATTTAGTATCCGAAACACAAGCAGCATTGGTTGCTTAAAAAGGGGTTAATTGATAGATGTGAATATCAAAAAAAAATCTGCTTAACCCTTCGGGCATATATGCCTGATATATAATGAAATAAAGAAGAAAGGTCTTCGAAACTGAAGTTATAGATTAACAATAGGCTAGTTGACTCGTATCAAATGTAATGAAAATAATGTGTAAAAAATAATGTAATGTAATAATGTGTCATTCACATAGTATTTAGTACAAGGATCCGAAATATACCAATTTCGATAAATATAAATAAGGTATTGATATAGAAATTTAATTAAAATATGTTTTATTTTTACTTTTTTTTTCCTCTGCCAAAAACGCTATCCACCATGTTCGTGAAATTTGTTGAGTAACGCTTCATGTAAACAATTACTACGCTTGGTCAAAATCCGCCAAACTCCAGTCGCAGCCAATCAAGCATAACTGTCGGATATGTCACGCATGCGTATTGAATTGCTTACAATAATCGTGACGCTACGGCGATAATTCATAGATCATCAGAACCAAAGGAGTTTTTGACATATAATCAAAAACGTAATTTATAATTTATTGTGTTCAAGGCTTCAGAAAAAAATTGTATTATTTTTTATAGTGATGGCTATCAGTAATTAATAGTGTGGGGCCCAATAAAAAAGTGTCAATTAGCCTATTATTCTAAAAAATTATTTTTGTTTTGAAAGTTTCCAGAATAAGAGTTCATCATCCCCTTTTTCCTGTCCTACTGCAATTTCAGCCTAAAGTACCGTGTTATGTTATCCTACAAGTTTCCCAATAAAAGGGATAATCTTTTAAGACAAAGAATATCGTAAATGACGCTAATAATGTTACCATTTAGGGCTCTCGCTTTTCCGGACACTGCCTTAATATACAAGTATACGACCACTGGAATAGAGCTAGTGTTGTACTCTTTATCGATATAGAAATTCAAATCCTGATATGAAGTATACAAGGAGGTATCGTACTCAGCCTATATACGTCCCACAGCTGGGCACAGGACTTCCTCATGGAGAAACATATAAGGAGTATGGGCCGTAACACCACCACGCAACCGGGACGGGTTAACGTAACGTCCGTAGCTCGGAAGAGTCCGAGATCATAAAGTTTTTGTCACCCATCCACATCCTGACCATGGCGAAGGTACCTTCGTTTTCGATTGAAAGTCAAAGCATACTAATCACTACGATACTCCTCAACGAATGGTATAGCCTTAAAATTCACCAGTTCTGCTCTTATTACTAGTATTTGGTCAAACCTAAATGACTATAAATATTTTAAATAATATAGAGTCTTGACTATAAAAGACTATATTATATTAATCTTATCTGTCAAACTATATACAGGTATTCTTACTATATGGCGATTATCGATAAACTATCAAGCTTATAAACACGCTACGAATACCACACTAGGGCAATACAAAGAGGCTGTGGTTAGAATTATAGCGAGGGACATAACTCTCTTTCAAATTGGGAAGAGGGAAGGCAAATGAAGACGTAACTCTCATTCAATTTTCTTTGGAAGACCAACAGCACTAATACTTATACAATGACTAGCTGTTGCCCACGACTTCGTACGCGGTAACTATGGTTTTTTAACTATCCCACGGAAACCCTTTAATTTTCTCTCAAAGTCTCAGCCCGATCGGTTTAAAATTGACAAAGTTTCATACAAACTTTCATCCCCTATTTTATCCCCTTGGGGGTAGAATTAATCAAAATCTTTTCTTAGCAGATGCCTACGTCATAACATCTACCTGCATGCCAAATTGCAGCGCGATCCGTCCAGTGGTTTGGGCTGCGCGTTGATGGATCTCTATGTCAGTCAGTCACCTTTGAGCTATATACGTTTATAGATATAATTTTTATGCTCACCCAAAATATTTTTTTTATTTATATAAAGATTTATTAAACGACTTCAATAAAAGGAGGAGGTTCTGAATTCGTCGGAATCTTTTTTTATATTACGTGTTTCCTCGAATTAATTCGGAAATTTCTTTTTTGTTTGAAATGGTATAACTTAATAGTCATCAGAAGAATCTGATAATAGAATCTTGAGGATCTTTTAAATATTAGAGGCACACTTGAAGTGATTTGGATTTTTTTTTATAGTTACTTGTACATTCGTACGAGTTCACATACAAATACAACAAAAAGCATGAAAAAATAATTTTTAATTTAAAAAAGACGTGTTTTTTACTTTTTAGTATTCATGACTACCAGTAGAAGGGGAAATTAACACAAAAATAATTGTTCAGTTCATCGCTTAACTTCACACCACAGGTTAACAAAAGCAATGCTCGAATAGCGTATTATGACGCGACAGAATAAGTATTTTTAGAAACCAGTTAGATAATTGCGTAGCCGAGTCCGGTGGAAGGACACAAAGATTGACATTTTATTACGCTATAACGGCGTTACCACATCCGTAAACTCGACGATCGATGATAATGCTTTAAGAAACGTTTCAGATGTATGGCAGTCTTTGTGATATCGATGTGTGGGTTGTGACGTGGACATAATTTTCTGAAAAATTTAAGCTAAATGTTTGTAAAATTATAGTACTTATGTAAGTATATTTAACCGCCTCTCTGGTCTAGCGGTTGACACCACCGGGTGTTGATCTTAAGGTCCAGGGTTCGATTCCCCACGGGAGCAGGAGTTTTTCTGCTCGGTTTGGTTAGTGGTAGGGCTTCTAAGCTCGCCTTGCTATCTGCCATGGTCCTACCTAAATCTGTCGCCTTAATAACAATGTAATAAGCATTGTTGTGTTCCGGCAATCAGAGATAAGATAGCCAGTTCCTCAGTTGCTAAGGATTACAGGTGAAGCTCGCTTCCACCTTCGGCCTTATCGTCACTTACCATCAGGTGAGATGAAGGCCAAGAGCTTGCCTGTAAATTATGTAAAAAAGTGATATTTGTATTTTGATGAAAATTTAATTATAATTGAAACCGTAAAACATTTACAACGATTTCTTGGACTATGGAAAATTGCGTTAACTACAATCCTCTTTTTAACAATATTGTAAATTATTCCTTAAATAAAAATAACTTATTAGTCTGGAATTTCTAGAGTTGCTTGCTAGTTTGTCGAGAACTAGTTTCCTAGTAAATAGTTAGCGAAAAATTTACACAACTTGAAATTCTTAGAGTGTTACCAGACCAATCGATTGATCGTCAATCGAAAGCTTCGATCGATGTTAGGATCGAGTAATCTTATGGTAGAATCTATCAATCGACGTCGACTAACCCATTTTACCATCGATCCATGTCATCGATCGATTGATTTGGTTTAACACCCTTAAGAGTAAGTAAATACCAATTTATTGTACTACGAGTAAGCATACCCTTTATGTGTTTATCCATGTAGTAAGACCTATAGACCATCATAACGAGCATGAAAGACAATTTCTATTCATAGTATTGGAATAGTTCAAAATTTTTATATGACTAAAAAGAACATGAGATGTTATTTTCATACTCAAGATTTTGAGTGTAGCCTTGACCCTTCTCTTCAGCCTTTATACGTTCCCCTGCTAGACATAGGCCTTTCTCGTGGAAACAAACAGATGAGGAGTATGGGCCGTAACACCACCTGGCCCAATGCGGGTTGGTGGGTAGAAACGATTGCAATAGCAAATGGAACCAACGGCCTAACGTGCCTTTCGAAGTTCGAAATCACGAAGTTTTGGTCACCCATCCTCGGTCAAACCATGGCGATAGTAGCTTTGTTTTCGATATCGAAGGCCAAAGCGTACTAACCACTACGCCAAGCTCCACAAATACCTCAAATAGCCTTCATCGCGTCAAAAGGAAGCCTGTCGGGGTGATATTATGTAGATCCTTAATCAATCCGCACCTGTCTGCTCTAAATCCCTTAAGGTGCTGGAGATGGAGTTGGTTTTTCCTGTGTTATACCTTTGGTAGTTTTAACCTAATAAAATTTTTGCATTTTCGATGTATCTAATTGAAACTCTTGCTTCTGAACTTATATTTCATCATATAAGGGACACTTCCACCTATGTTAACTTTTGTTAATTGAAATTGGGTATTTATAAATATAAACCAAGGTACCTTCGCCATGGTCAGGCCGTGAATGGGTGACCAAAACTTTGTGATCTCGAGCTCCTCCGTGATTCAGAAGGCACGTTAAGCCGTTGGTCGTGGTCTCTATTGCGACTATTTCCACATATTGATTTCATTTAATTCTATAATGCAGTCCCATGCTTTTCATGTGGTTACTTGAGCAACACTTATTTAATATTCTATGGACAATTCATACTAGAGCAGCGTACACAAACGAAACGCAGCGAAGCGTGAAGAAAAAACGTTTGTAACATAACAAATTCAACCTTATCTCCGCAACGTACACATACACACATATAGGTAATCACGACTATTACCCCTTAAGATTTAGTCAGAGACTAGGAAAAAGCTAAACTCCATTGCCATAGTCCGCGCTTCACCTAGCAGTAACTGCACGTGTGCAGTAAAAGGCACAAGAACTTGCTCCGCAACGTAATGTATTTACGCGGTAACCGAGTTGGGACGAGGCACTACTCGTTCGAGAGGGCGCGGGAAACGCGGGTTCGATCCCACCGCCTGTACCACTGAGCTTGAATAAAACTTATGTACAGTTCATTGTGAATATCGCTTGCCTCACATTGTGACCGGTGCATGGCAACAGGAGCGCCAGTTACAGGGGACCTAACATATCTGGCAAAATGTGGGTGTCTACCCCTTCGGGGAAAGAGGTGTGATATTATGTTGTGGTTATTAAAGAAGACGCGCAACCAACGCCGATTTGTGCGCACGTAAGCGGCTTCAACGCGAACGTCACTCGTCCGTGGAAATTATATCGCGAATCGCTGTAATTTTAAAGAATTTGACGTTTCGCTATGCTTCGACTTCGTTTTAGTACGTATGGCAACATAGTCAGTATTCCTGCAGGAGACCTGTACAGCGAAGTTTGAATGTAACTTAATAGTAATACAGTTTACTGAATATCGGTAGGCTTCAGGAAATCATACTTTATTCGTACATCGATAGCATGGAATTCACACCACACACACACACATGTTCCATCCCTCCTATAACGGGTCGAATTCAAGGTTATTGCTATTTTTCTCCTATTTGTTTCCTTTTTTTTTAAAAAAGAATATTATAATATCAATCGCGAGAACACTATAACCTAGAACAATAGAAACCGAAGCACGGATCAAGATCACAAAGTTTTGGTCACCCATCCATGGCCTGAACATGGCGAAGGTAGCTTTGTTTTCGTATCGAACGCCAAAGCGTACTGCCCACCACGGCACGGTAATTCAATCAAACGCACGTCCTTTAAAACTAAATAAACTAAACAATTTTGGCTGTACCCTAAAATATTAATAAATTGCCAATGATATAACGTCTTCGACGTCTCCAACGTCGCACCAATGAGGGATGGATCTTATTATGATGTAGATTACATATCATCGAAGCCACTTCCCAAAAGCATCGATCAGGCCAAACATATCCCTCTCTGTCTTACCGGCTTCGATCATCATGATTGATCGAGATTACCGAAACTTTAAATTGGAAAAGTGAAAATTAAAAAGTAATATCGTAATCGTGCGGATCTGTTGGTGTGATGGGTTTCATTAATTTATGTGTATTGGTGTTGTGGTTGGGACGCTATCGATATCTTTAACCAGAACCATTAGGACGTAGCATATAAGTGTATTTTTTATCATTTTACATTATCGACTTTTTGTTCTCATCTATATTAATTTCTCAGTTAAAGCATAGTATTATGTATTTATTTTCATTTATTTATATTATTTGTATTTATATTTTATTGAGTTTATATATTGTTTAATTATATATATCATTTTATTTGTTTAGTAATGTATATGTTTGCATAGATTTCTGTTTTGTCTTGTGCACTGGTGTCGCTTCTCTTACATCCTGAGATCTCACACACCTGTAACGGGTTGACTGGAAGATATCCCTATTAGAGATCAGTCCTCCCTTGTATACTTCTGCTTTTTACATTGTTTCTTTTTGTTTATGTGCAATAAAGAGTTTATTTAAACAAAACTACCTTCGCCATGGTCAGGCCTTGAATGGGTGACCAAAACTTTGTGATCTTGAACTCCCCCGTGCTTCAGAAAGCACGTTAAGTCGTTGGTCGTGTCGCTATTACAACCGTTTCTATCCACGAACCCGCATTGGACCAGCGTGGTGGTGTTGCAGCCCATACTACTTCTCAGGTGTTTCTTCATGAGAAAGGCCTGTACCCAGCATTGGGACGTATATAGGATGATTCAATTCAATTCAATTCAATTTAATTCAATTCAATATATTAGGTCCTTACCTATGAAATTGGTGTTTTGTATGGAGATTTTGGGGAATTCTGCATTTTCCATACTAATTTTTTTTCAGTTTTCTTCACAACGACAAATCCAAAGATAATAATATTTGGCATCTATCATTAGACAAGCTTTAGTAATATGTGTAATATCACACTTCATAAAAATTATTTATCGTTTTAAAGTGAATGCAAATAAAATTATGTATTCGGGAGGCACTTAAAAAGAGTTGTCTCCGTGTCCAATTTTAACACAATTAAACTTACAACAAATTATCAAAACAAATCAAAAGAGCTCAAAAATATAGTCTATTTATAGACAAGGTAATTATTTTTTAGGAATACTCTGAATCTTAATAGTTACAGACAAAATACTAAGAGAGAAAAAAACACCAATTTCATAGGTAAGGACCCAATATTTATTTGCATGAATACGAGTAGGTACAATATGGTGTTACATTTATTTTTTTAAGTTCTGAGCATATTCACCCATTACAGGCGTGAAAATTTAACCAATTGGAATATATAAACATGTCAACATATTATAAAATATAATCAGAAAACAAATTCTTTAAATGTCAAAATCGTATTTTTTGGTCAATAATCAATCTAGTTGGGTTAAAAAAACATATCAAGTATGTTCAAATGAGGAATAAAGAAAAATAAAACATTTAAATTAATTACAATTTGTCAGTTAGAAATTACTTTACAGAATAATATGCCTTGCCAATTAAAAATCTCTTCAAATGCCTTTTGAAATTATTTTGTGTCATCATTTTTAAGTTTAGGGGAAGTTTATTATAAATGACGACCTCCGTGGTCGAGTGGTCTGTATGCCGGTCACAAGGCGTCGCCTTCTCGAGAGGTTCTGGGTTCGATCCCCGGTGTGGGCAAATGTTTGGGTGATGAATTTTCAGACATTTGTTCTCCAGTCTTGGATGTTTATATATGTTTATATATATTTATATATATTCAGGATATTTATATGTATTTATCTATTAAATATATTTATCCGTCATCTAGTGTCCGTAACACAAGCAGCATTCGTTGCTTAAAATGGGGCTAGTTAATAGGTGTGATTGTTTAAAAAAAAATGTATATTGACATACAGAAGACACTATTGTTCATCGCAGTGGTTCTATACCGTAATGATTTTAATACCACATTATGTCTCTTACTATGAGGACGTATTACGTGCTTACCATTACGCCACTGAGCTCAATTCTTCAAAAAATTGCGTATGTTCTAAGTACTTCTAAACCACACCATAGAACCCTTTGACCTTTACCCACCATAATAAATCAGAAACCAAAACCCAGTAACTGTAGCTGAGAGATGGAGGACAAAGCTAATCAACCTCCTTTGAAGGAGTCCCGCTAATTTAGCCAGGTTCATTATGCCGCGCCCTCTCTTCCGGAACTCGAGGTACTTTAATAAGTTCCTGAACCGAAAAACTCCGGTTTTAAGCGGTTTAGAGATCCGTGGTGGGCACCGTTTCATAACTAATTATTTCTAAATAATTACTGAATCCCAAGCGTGATTAATCACATTACTGTGAACAATAATACATAAATACTATAAATACAAACACGCCTGTAATCCCCGAAGGGGAAGGCAGAGTCCAAGGAGCACTGTGTTCCTTAAGACCACATTTAGCCATACAAAAATTGTGTTTGATCAGATGGGAAATCGTGAAAAAGTAGTAACAAGTGGCTAGCTCATCGCCTACTCAACCACAGACCCAGTACCCAATACGCCCTTAGTCGCTTTTTACGACATGCTAGGAAAGAAAGCAGTTGACACATTCTTTTTCGTCCCGGGCCAACACGGCCAACAATAATTACTAGTCAAAATTAAGTATTTCATGCTAAGAAAATATTATAATTAGATCTTCTATGACAAAGTATCTTAAAGGAGAACAATAATACCACAAATACATTAAATAAAGAATATATCTACATTCACATAAATAAGGCTATCAGAAAGTAACCACTGTCTTGTATCTAGGATAACGGATGTCTATAATATGTTTAAATGGTTACAAAGACAGATACAAAGAAAATAAAGTATATTTTTTAGAAAAATTTACTATCTAACAACTCGTATGACACCGAAGTATCTACCCGACCGAGACTCGAAGCCAGATGCTTGGAAATAGCAACTTCAAGAAACTGAGGCCTAAACCACTAAACCTTGAAGGTCGCCAGAAAAAAGAGATATTTGAAGTATTTCAGTTCAAGAATGGTTCAAACATTAAGAAAAAAATTTCAAACTAAGGAATCCTCACCACGAATCTCACTTTTCCATTAGGCGGCGTAAGTTCAGAAAGGTATTTATGCAAAAGATTATTCCCCTAATTCACTGGACTGTTTTGATAAGGTTGATATAATTACTAACGACTTTTGTTGTACAACTTCTATGGATATTGAGATACAAAAAAGTTTAAATATTGCTAACAGGTAGTCATATAAATCTACAATATTATTAATCTACATTAACGGTTGCCCGCGACTTCATCCACGGTTCCTATGGTTTCTTAACTATCCCACGGGAACCCTTTAATTTTTTGGAATAAATAAATATCTTCAAACATTCACACCTATCAACTAGCCCCATTTTAAGCATTAAATGCTGCTTGTGCTACGGACACTAGATGACGGATAAATATATTTAATATATAAATACATATAAATATTCTGAACATTATATTAAACAACCAAGACTGGGACAACAAATGCCTGAATTCATCACCCAAAACATTTGCCCCCACCGGGGATCGAACCCAGAACCTCTTGATACGGCGACGCCTTGAGTCCGGCATACAGACCACTCGACCACGGAGGTCGTCGCCACTCGACCACGGAGATCGTCGCCACTCGACCACGGAGGTCGCCAAAGTAAAAAGTATCTAAGATGTTGACCAGGGATATAAGGTATAAATTACCATGCTAAATTTCATTGAAATCGGTCCAGCCATTTCGGAGATTATCCCGTACAAACAGACGAACAGACAACCAAAAATTAAAAAAAAAAATTGGTATTTTCCTTTTTTTTTCTATGCATACATAGACATTCGACCTCTACAGTTTTATTATATGTAATAGATGAATATTTGAGAAAAGGCCGAGTTGGGAAGGACGGTCTTCACTACGCATGTGCTCGCTCGTTCCCGCTGCCTTACCACTGAGTTTGAATAAAACATAAGTACAGTTTGATAAGGAGCTCGGTGGCGTAGTGGTCAGTACGCTTTGGCTTTCGATCGAAAACCGAGCTACAGTCAGCGTCAAATAGTAAGTGACACTCAGGGTGTTCAATTTAATATACACTACCAAAAAAATAAATAATAACGATACAACAAATGTTTCTATATTGTTGATAACACAAAAGAGTTTCCATAATAATATTGGGTCCTTACCTATGAAATTGGTGTTTTTATTCTGTCTTAGCAATTTGTCCGTAATTATTAAGTTTCAGAACATTCTTATAAAATAATTGCCTCTTCTAAAAATAGACCATATATTTGAGCTCGTATTATTTAATTTGATAATTTTTTGTAAGTTTAATTGTGTTAAAATTAGACACAAAGACAATTATTTTTAACTGCCTCCCGAATACATCATTTGATTTGTATTAACATAAAAACTATGAATAATTTTTATCAAGCGTGTTCACACACATATTGCTATGGCTTGTCTAATGATACATGCCAAATATTATTATCTCTGGATTTGTCGTTGTGAAGAAAACTGATAAAATGTTAGTATGTAAAATGCAGACATCCCCAAAATCTCCATACAAAACACCAATTTTATAGGTAAGGACCTAATATAAGGAAACTCTTTTGTGTGTTTATCAATATTGAAACTTTATTTGTACCGATATTATTGACTTTTTGTTAGCGTCTATTTATTTGAACACCCTGAGTGTCACTAACTATTTGACGCTGACTGTACCGTCGCTGAGGTCAGACTGTTAATGGGTGATCAAAACATTGTGATTTTGAACTCCTCCTTGCTGCACGTTAAGCCGTTGGTCCCGGTCGCTATTACAACCGTTTCTACCCACCAACCCGCTTTGGGCCAGCGTGGCGGTGTTACTCACACTCCTCATGTTCGATGAGGAAGGCCTGTGCCCAGCAGTGAGACGTATGTAGCTGAGGACGACAGTTTGTGAGCACAGATATACATTTACATAGACGACGCAAAAGCATGTACTGCGCGTGTCCGAAAACCCCGACCAACGTCGGGGTTGGCCGCTGCTAACTAGTCTCCGCGCGTCCGAACGGCAGCAAAAACTTAAAAAAAATGCCTCGTTGTGTGATAATTGGCGGAGGGGCGGCGGCATCGGTATCTTTCAATCAGTTTGGATTCCGCGTCTCAAAATTACGACTGTGACGTCACAGTTTGACGACCTTCGTGGTCGAGTGGTCTGTACGCTGGTCTCCAGGCGTCGCCATCTCACTGGGGATCGAACCCAGGACTTCGATCCCCAGTGGAGGCAAGTGTTTGGGTGATGAATTTTCAAACATTTGTTCTCCAGTCTTGGATGTTCATTATATATGTATAATATTATGTATATTCTGAATAATTATATGCATTTATCTATTAAATATATTTGTCCGTCATCTAGTATCCGTAACACAAGCAGCATTTAGTTGCTTAAAATGGGACTAGTTGATAGGTGTGAATGTCTGAGGATATTTATTTATTATTATTATTTACAGTAGACGTTAAAAAGTTGACACGCTTGGTTTCAATACAAAACGTTAAACTTGCGTTATCTATGTAATTCTAAATCTGTGGTTGTGAGTATCGCTTGACTTACACTGTGCCCGGCGCATGGCAACAGGCTCGCCTCCTGTAACATATGCATGCATGTGAGGCGAAATGTAGATGATAGCACTTCTACCTACCCCTACGGGGATAGAGGCATGATGATAGGTAATGTAACGTAGAATATAAATCCAGTTTTTAACTTTTCATTTTGGAAAAATAAACATATCATAAAATGGAAATATTTTGTCAAACAATATTTTCAATAGTTCTTAAAATTGTGTTCATTATGATCTCTAAACAGTATTTCACCTCTATTCCTATTAAATATACTGTAAATTACTATAATCAAGTTTTCAATATGAAATATTGATTATACTTAATAACAGTTCAATATTCACAAACAAACAGTATTAACAGAGTTCAATGTGACTCTAGTTACAGCACTGATAGTGATGTGATGAATTTTTATTAAAATAGTATTGATGATTATGACACTAACTATAATTCTATTTTGCAATGTTGATTTTATATTGTATAGACTTTTTGGATTAAAAGCCACTATGGTGTGGTGGTTATTGGTTTTGACATTGGAAACAAAAGCTCGTAATAATAAATTTACATTACAAAAGAATATAGGCAGTTAGCTAACACCCACTTTTCGCCTATTTAGCCTCTATCGAGCCCAAGTGCGCTCCTGCATGGAGTACTGTTGTCACCTTTGGGATGGATCTGAACGTTATCAGTTGGATGCACTGGATTCGGTGGAACACCGAGCGAGGAGACTTATCGGCAGTGAGGCACTCGCTGAGGCTAATCTCCAGACCCTTGACCACCGAAGACGAGTAGCTTGCCTCTCGGTCTTTTATCGGTTACATTTCGGAGAGTGTGCGGAGGTCCTTCATAATTTGATCCCCCCTGCCCCTTTCCACCACCGGACGACCAGGCGCGGTGAAGGGTTTCACCCTTATGCTGTGGATATACCTCACATTCGCACGAAGCGCTTTGCTTCCTTTTTTATTATGCGAACAACTCAGGAGTGGAACTCGTTACCGAGGTCTGTTTTCCCGGAACAATATAAATTGGTTATCTTTAAGGCCAGAGTGAACAAGCATCTACTAGGCGAGCGTGTACGACCTTAGGCCTCATCTTCGCTTTCCATTAGGCGTGATTGTGTTCAAACGCTCAGCCTATATATTGTAAAAAAAAAGATATGTTAAGTCCCTATGTAACAGATGGCGACCCTGTTGCCATGCACCGGGCACAGCAAGGCAACCGATGATCACAATGAATTGTATTTGACTTCATACCTTATTAGAAGGTCCTAAGGCAGATTTTCATTGAAAGTGTCAGTTATGATCAGTAAAGAAAACGCTCTTATGCATTTTTCATGTATGCAGACAGATTATTCACAGGCAAGAATACTAAAGACGCTCGAAAATATGCTAACTCCCGAAATTTTATCCTTTCGAGTAAAACTCGTTCCGCTATTGAATTTGCCAGGCACAAAGATCTGCGATGAATTTTAAAATTGAACAAACCTATTCTTATGTAAAACTGCAAAATATTTTGCTTATTTTATTTATTTTGATTCTTGTACAATTTCTTACGAGCAGCATTTAGTATGATTGGCATTAAATTTTGTGAAAAATTTATATTATGCTACTAAGGAGTCTCGACATTTTCATATTACTGCTGAGTTCTCGACTTTTTTTGCTAATGGTAAAATTAATACCAAACTATTTTGAGACAGAGACTCCTTTTATGAAAATAGGCATAAGGCTATGGCAATGGGATATAAACCCCGTTTTGAAATACTCATATAATCACTTTCTTTTTATCTTTCGCTACCTACCAATTTATAAACTTTTCAAACAATCCGTTGTCCTTTATCGACTCGGAAGCGGGCAATTTTGACCTCAAGGGTTTTAAAAAAAATTACATTACTATCTTACTTTTTAGAATAAAGTCCCCTAAAATAATTACCGGTGGACTGCACAAGAAACTATTCTCTTAAAAGTAAACCTATCGCAACGGAAATATAGACTAGTACCTAGAGCAAACAACAATTGATTTGATGACATTACTTCCTTTTTTAAATAACTCCAATTAGTCTGACCGCCAACTTCCTCTATGGCTTAAGCCCTTGGAAGGCAGAGCGTACACCGGTGTTCGCAAACAATGGATTTATCTATTGTGACTTGTTTTGTGCCCGTTGACTCGTTAAATTACAAACTGAAATATATAAAGTTGTCACAGCCTTAACACTAGAACAGCACCAGCTGCAGCGACCTTCGTCAACCATGATCCTCGCCACCAGGACTGACAGCACCCATCAGACCACTGATACCAGGATTACACTGACATTGCTAACTGGGGAATGCTGACATTAATAATCACGAGTCTGAATATTATGCTTTCCCTATTTGCAATGGTTACAAGCTACAAGATACAAATCATGTCATTTGTTACAAAATACTTCTTAGGTGTAAATTCTTACATAAATTTAAGTATATGCCTTGAACAACTATGCACAACATATAAATGAAATTGATATCTAGAAAATAGGCACGAATTTGCTGTTCGGCTTATTAATTGCCGTAATTAATTTGATTTATACAAAAGCTCGTAAAAAGATCTTATAATAAAACTTACCAAAAATAGGATGATTTCATTAAAACACCTGATTCTTTTGTTTATCAAGACAGGTTAGCCGCCGCTCGTCTTCTATTTTGCAATATGATTGGACAATTCTACATAAATACTATTTAATGTTGTTTTATAAAAAAAAAAAAAAAACAATAAGTAACTTAATGTTTCGTCATCGTTACCAGCCCAATGTATCCCACTGCTGGGATATATTGACAAGCCTCCCTCCATAGAGAGGCACATAAGGAGTATGCGACGTATACACCACCACCCTTGTCCAATGCAGTTTAGAGATTAAATAAATTGACATTCCGCAGAATAAAATTAGCATTTTCCGATCATCTTAAAGCAATATAAAACAGAAACATAGAAAAAAACGCAATTAAAATTGACCTCTTCCAACAAAGGCACTAAAAGCTAAGCCGTACAAAGATGGCGACTGCAGCTCGGTCCTCTCATTTATCAACTTAATGCAATAAGCATTCGTAATAAACCAGAAAGACCTCTCCTTGAGAATGCTAATGCCTTTAAAATGATCGCGACACAACTAGGTACAGTAGGAAAATGAAAAAAGTTAAGCAACGGCCGCATCTATCAAGAGCGTGTATCTGGTGAACGTTCAAATGTAACGGATTGTGGTCACGTTCTCGTGTTATGAATAGTCTATCTCCCTCCTTACTTCACCCCCGCCCTTGCTGCTAGGGTTGGCTGAAGGAGATTTTTGCAGGTTTATTGACATATTGTCAGGACGATATCAGTAAATTGTTAATATTAAAATTAAACTATTATAGGTATTGGTGACCCTAAATTTCTGTGGAATTAAAGGGGAATATTTATAAAATAGTAATAAGTTGTTATTAGATGTGAATCAGAATTTCGGCCGTAGATTGCCGGTGGAAAAAGTGCATAGGTGGAAAATGGAACATCAGAGATTCTCTGGAAATAACACTAATAGCAGTTAAATTGACGGCTATTAATTTTCTGCAGTCACTGCGATCGCAAAATACATTATTATTCCCTTATTTCTGCAATCTGTTTTGTACAACATTTAATCAATCAAGCAACAGGCACATTTCGTCCATCTTCTGTTTGTAAAGAACAAGACTCGGTATGCTCTCATTTAGACGCCTGCGCAGTCCTCCTAGTCATAGTGTCAATATACATCTTTAAAAAGTATACATTCCATGCCCAAGTCAATCGACATGTCATTTGTCATCAGCAAAGAATAAATGACTACGTCTCATCATAATTTCCAAATCTTGTACATGCTGAAACACACGAAGCCTCGGGCTTACAGAATTATATATTCATAATGCAGATTACTGTAACAAAACCGTGTTTGATCTTCCCACGGGCTTGATTGGAGTTACAAGTAGCGACGTGATTATTGGCAAATTCTAGGCGGAGTCTTTGTTGCTGATCCCTGAGAACGTACCTCGTTAGGAATGTTCTTTGCTAGTCAATATTGTTGTTCGTTAATAGCATTCTACTGAGTCTTAAGGTGGGTATGCGAGTAAAACATCTTAAGCGTTCAATTTAAACCTAAATCTCGTCTTGCGAGTAAAAAAGGAAATATATAAAAAATGGTATTTAAAATTTGGTAGCGGTCTTGAAGAAAATTTCTGTGCAAATACAAATGATTGCAAAATTTCACTTAATAATATAGAGATATGCGAAATATATAAATCAGGGGTTCTACAATGATCATGGAGGTCATCACAAAAACCTATCCCATAGTATTGTATAATTTTACGAAAGAGGACATTAAGAGAAGCGCTGCTCCAAAGATTTGCATCTGATCTTCTCTTTGTTTATTCCTTACCACGACGCCAGTTTTTGTTAATACCTGTCGAAATTCGGCCTATAATGGAGGCGTTTTCAAAACGCATTTGCGCATGAAAAAATTTCGTAGTCGGTCGTTCAGATTGTTTTCGAAGGGGTTCTCCTTAACACATTGTGAGAAATGTCACAGAGGTCACCTTTAGCATATTATCCTAAGAGTACTATGACCCTTGTAATGCATATCTCGGCTTTTATTGCCTAAATTATGCATAAGAGTATCCATACCATACATAAAGTCACATTTTTTTTCCAAGTCTTCTTCGCTGTTTGTCTTTCTACCTACCCCGAGAATAGCCGCGTTGGATGGCTCCCACGCATGGACTTGTGACACGTCTGGAGATTTTCCGCATTTGCCCGGAAAATGCCTCATTGGCGCAATCACTGACCTAGGGTCTGACTAGGTCTGATGGTCCTGGGAAGTCTAGGAAAGGCTCGGAGAATTTCTTCGGCAGAACCAAACTTGATGCTGCGGTTCGAAAGGTTATCGGAGAGTTTCAGTGCGTAATGCCGCCATTTCTGGATAGTCCTAACAACAACACGGTGTTTAGGGGTTACTCTCTAAATACCAGTAAAGGTACGACCTGGGTTAAACCGACGACGACATTCGACTAATAGACGCCATCTAGTTTGATATATAGGAACTAATTTTGCAAAGTAACATTGCGGTATCAACATATTATGGGTCATAAATGGTTTCCTCTTCGTCAAAGAAGCTCTACCTCGCCCTACACCTCCGCTCACTCCCAATTTACATTAGGTCCTTACCTATGAAATTGGTGTTTTGTATGGAGTTTTTGGGAATTCTGCTTTTTCCATACTAACATTTTTTCAGTTTTCTTCACAACGACAAATCCAAAGATAATCATATTTGGCATCTATCATTAGACAAGCTTAAGTAATATGTGTAGTATCACACTTCATAAAAATTATTTATCGTTTTTAAGTGAATGCAAATAAAATGATGTATTCGGGAGGCACTTAAAAAGAGTTGTCTCCGTGTCCAATTTTATCACAATTAAACTTACAACAAATTATCAAAACAAATCAAAAGAGCTCAAAAATATAGTCTATTTTTAAACGAGGTAATTATTTTTTAGGAATACTCTGAATCTTAAAATACTAAGAGAGAAAAAAAACACAAATTTAGAGTAAAATATTTAGCAAAATATTTAGGGCTCAAGTGGCAGCCCTGGCGGCATGCTAACTACGTGCCCAGCGCGCGCGAAGCAATAAATTTAATAAGCTACAGATGATGCTGTTACAAGTTTATTTATTTAAAACACGTGCTACTGAGACGCAAATGAACGGGGTATGGTCTTGTAATTGAAACAATATTTCGTTTTACTGACGTCTGACATAAAATAATATTGGGTCAATGTAAATGGGTATACAAAATCAAGAAAAATACAGATGGGCAAATAGTAAAATACAAGGCTAGACGTGGCAAAGGGGTTCACCCAAGTCTATGGTGTAGATTACGGAGAAACCTTCTCTCCAGTAACAAGGTTGTCTTCCATAAGACTTCTTCTTGCGTTCGCCGCCAAATCAAATCTTCAGATTGACCATCTGGATGTTGAAACTGCATTTTTGAACGGTGACCTTGAGGAAGAAATCTATATGGAACAGCCTGAAGGTTTCATTACAGATAAAACGAAGGTTTGCTTACTTAAAAATCGCTCTATGGTCTCAAGCAAGCCCCGAGGCAATGGAACAAAAAAGTTTGCGAAGCAATGCAAAAATTGTCTCTGACTCGTGCAGAAACTGAGCACTGTATTTATTACAAACGAGAATGTGACAAACTTCTTGTTGTAGCTGTTTTTGTAGACGATTTTTTCATTTTATGTAACTGTGACCAAATGAAACATTCATTTAAAACGGGTCTTATGAAATCTTTCATAGTGAAAGACTTAGGTCCAGTCAAAGACTGTCTAGGCATGAGGGTAACAAGACACGATGATGGTAGCTTGAGTCTCGACCAAACCGCCTATATCGAGAAACTCATTGATAAATTCAATTTGAACAGCGCCATATCAGTGTCCACGCCTTTAGAACCTGGTCTCAAACTTATTTTACCCAATAAAGAGGATGAGAAACCAGATTTGCCTTATCAGCAGCTCGTTGGCTCATTAATGTACATCTCCATTGGCACGCGACCAGACATATCTCATGCTGTGTCTGTTCTTAGCCAATTCAACGCACATTACGGGGAGGTGCACTGGAGATCTGCTAAAAGGGTACTGAGATACCTTACGGCAACCAAAAATAAAAGGCTGACATACACAAAATCAACCGATAGCATTGTGGGATATGCTGATGCTGACTATGGATCCAATCTCATAGACCGCAGATCCTACACAGGTTTTGTGTTTATGCTCAGTGGGTCAGCCATATCCTGGGAGTCGCGCAAACAACGCACTATCGCACTCTCAACTACTGAAGCAGAATATATGGCTCTAAGCGAAGCATGCAAGGAGGCCATATATCTGAAATTCCTGCTTCAGGAAATTTTCGAGTACAGAAAACCGATTAAGTTGTATTGCGATAATCAAAGTGCACTTCAACTCACTAAAAACAACACCCATCACTCCCGCACCAAACACATTGACGTTAGGCATCATTTCATTAGAAACTCTATCGCTAGTAATGACATCACTGTAGAATACATTTCTTCTAGCAATATGATCGCTGATGTTCTAACTAAGTGCTTAACCAATATTAAACATTATAAGTTTGTTAAAGGTTTAGGTTTAGTTTAATATTGTGAATTGTTAAGGTGTGTGTATAGGGTTAAGGTGTATATATTGTTTTAGTTATAGTGTTTGTTTGTTCTGTGTTCTTTTGATATTGCAATTATTACTTGTATCATAGTTCTGTACATATACAGGGTGTATATATACGGGGAGGTGTTAGACCAAACCTATTTTTAGAGTATCTTTTTAATATATACCACACTAGCTAGTTTTGATATGACATATATATTCTATAGTTTAAATTGTTTTATATATGTCATTACCTTTTGTTTACTATCTGTCTGTCGAATTATACCACTGTGTGAACTCCTATGAGTATTTTTCTCACATAATCCTTAGAACTTAAATTACCTATGAAATTGGTGTTTTTATTCTGTCTTAGCAATTTGTCCGTAACTATTAAGTTTCAGAACATTCTTATAAAATAATTGCCTCTTCTAAAAATAGTCCATATATTTGAGCTCGTATTATTTAATTTGATAATTTTTTGTAAGTTTAATTGTGTTAAAATTAGATACAAAGACAATTATTTTTAACTGCCTCCCGAATACATCATTTGATTTGCATTAACATAAAAACGATGAATAATTTTTAATCAAGCGTGTTCACACACATATTGCTAAAGCTTGTCTAATGATACATGCCAAATATTATTATCTCTGGATTTGTCGTTGTGAAGAAAACTGATAAAATGTTAGTATGTAAAATGCAGACATCCCCAAAATCTCCATACAAAACACCAATTTCATAGGTAAGGACCTAATATCATGCGGGTTTTCTTAAATGGTATTTAGTGCTTTACATTTTTTATTATGGTGAGACTGTTGCTGTATTGAAAAAAACTACATGTTGGACGTACAAAGACAGGGTTTTGTCACTAGTCGAAGGTCGGCAACGTCAGCAATGGCAAAAGCTGCTTTGTTTCAATATCGAAAGGCAACCGTAAGGGTTATGATAATATGAAGATTATTAAAAAAAAGAAACATCAAAAATAATAAAAAAAATTTACTTCTAAAGAACATTGACCTTTACTACCACTAGACCTGAAGCAATCACACAAATTCCGCGTTAAAAAGAAAATCTTCACACACTTTTTCGCGTTCATAATAAATTTGGCTGGACTCGTAGGTACGGCTATACGATACACGGGGAACTCAGCCGAATATCCGAATCCATCAATAGAAAACAAAAAAAAAGCAAAAACTACTCAGATCGGCACCCGTTGCCAACGCCGGTCCAAACCGGTTTGTTCCGCCTGAAACCGGATTATGTTGGATCATGACGGATTCTCGCAGAGTGCTAAATCTGTAGGACAGAATAATATATTTTAGCGTTTAAGTTTTTGGGATTTTGTTACAATAAATTGTCTGTAAGGAATTCGTATGTTTTCCAAAAAATATTGCTACCTAATTTTGTGTTCTAAGTACTGCAAATAGCAATAAAGTTGTGAATAGACCAGATAAATATAATTATGTTTCAGATACTAATGAATTTCAGTCAGCAATAGAATGCAGTTTGATGATGAGAACTTAAATGCAATACTCTAATATTACCTTTAAATTATATTTAATTTAATTTTCTTATGCACATCAAAAAGTTCTAAACAAGTAATTGTTCAACAATAAAACAAATAAAAAACGTTAGATAATTCAGTACACATTAAAACGTAGCTAAAATTGTACATAAAACCTATACAAAATAACAATAAAACATCGTGCAAGCAATAAAATCACTTGGTAACTACAAATAAAAACACGCAGTTAAAGTTTGAGCGTAGTCAAAAGCGCTCTGCCTTAACTAGCTTAAATAATAACTAATGCTTAAAAAAAAATTACATAATTGTTTACTACTTTTTGACTAAGATATCTTAATCGCTCGTACAAGCAAAATTAGAACTTTTTTAAATTTATGATTAATGTGATTTACTCTTTTTGGCAATAGAGCTTTATTATTATACAACTTGTACAAATAATAATAATGTCGTTTGCACCAAATTGATATCTTTAAAACTTTAAACGATCTGCGAAGTTGAGAACATTATAAAATTAAAGGGGATGTATTAAAAGACATTTCGAAACGCAATGAAAATATTTCGCGGACTGGTTACTGTTATTATTATTAGGCTGATAATTCTGATTGGAAATAATAAATCAAAAATGTATAATTTTATTTTTAACTTTAAGGTACACATAACATATAAGGCGAAATTGCGAAAAGATGACCTCCGTGGTCGAGTGGTATGTATGCCGGTTTCAAGGCATCGCCATCTCGTGAGGTTCTGTGTTCGATCCCCGGTGAGGGCAAATGTTTGGGTGATGAATTCAGACATTTGATCTGCAGTTATGGATGTTTATGTATCGTAAACAGCCTATATACGTCCCACTGCTGGGACAGGCCCTCTTTATGGAGAAACACATGAGGAGTATGGGCCGTAGCACCACCACGCCGCTGGCCCAATGCGGGTTGGTGGGTAGAGTCGGTCACAAATGCGACCGGGACAAACGTGCCTTACGAAGCACGGAGGAGCTCGAGATCACAAAGTCTTGGTCACCCATCCACGGCCTGACCATGGCGAAGGTAGCTTTGTTTTCGATCGAAGCCAAAGCGCACTGCCCACTACGCCACCGAGCTCCTCGATGTTTATATGGATGTTTATAACAGGTTGGGGAAAAAGTTTCTTCGCATTTTTTAAGAAAATTCAAAACATTTTTTAATATAGTTTATTTACATTTAACTAAAGTATGTAGGTACCATTTTGTTCGATAACTTTTTGCCATCTTGTAGGTAGGGACATGATCCCATTGCTATAGAAATTTTGGGACTTCTGGTCAAAATACCGCGACAAGTGGTTTTGGCAGTCCTCTCGTGATGTTAACCTGACACTGCCTAAAGAATTCTGAAGAGACCGAAACAGGTGGAAATCTGAAGGTGCAAGGTCAGGACTATACGGCGGATGCATTAACACCTCCCAGCCAAACTCTCTTAATTTTTGCTGAGTGGCTAAAGATGTGTGAGGTCTAGCGTTATCATGATGAAAAACCACACCCCTTCTGTTGATTAATTCCGGCCGCTTTCTCTCAACTTCTTGCTTTAATCTCATCAGTTGTTCGCAGTAGAGTTCAGAATCGATGGTCCTGCCTGGTGGTAACAGCTCATAATGAATAATGCCCTGGAAGGGCATTATTCATTATGACCACACACACAGCATCACCTTGTTGCGAGTTAACCCGGGTTTCGCCACAGTCTGTGAAGCCTGACCGGCCTTTGACCACGACCTTTTTCGCACGTTCTTGTCGTACGTGATCCACTTTTCATCACCAGTTATCAGCTTCTTCAAAAATGGTTCGGTTTCATTACGTCGTAATAAAGAATCACAAATGAGTAAACGGTTCATTAGTTTTCTTTCAGTGAGCTCGTGAGGTACCCAAATGTCGAGCTTTTTTGTGTACCCAGTTTTTTTCAAATGCGCCAAAACTGTTTTGTGGTCAATTCCCAGTTCTTCAGCTACGTCGTAACTACTGACATGCCGATCTTGCTCCACTTTTTCAAAAATGGCATCCATTTTATCTGTAATAAGGCGACCAGAGCGATGTGCATCTTTGACATCAAAATTTCCGGATTGAAAACGCTTAAACCAAATTTGTGCTACTCTCACAGACACTGCACTAGGTCCATAAACATCGCAAATTTTTTTCGCGGCTTGCATTGCATTTTTACCTTTTTTGTAGTAAAATTTTAAAATGTATCGAATTTCTTCATTAGATTCACTCATCTTGGCGGTACGAAAAACAAATGAAAATCACACATTTTCCTAATTTGAATTTGGAATTATGTTCTTTAAAATTTAAACTTTCTATGATACCAAAACCAGCCAGATACAAAAAGTATAGCCAAAGAGATTTTATTACAAGTTTATACATACTATAATGCGAAAAGACTTTTTCCCCAACCTAATATATATTTAGGATATTTATATGTATTTATATATTAAATATATTTATCCGTCATCTAGTGTCCTTGACACAAGCACCATTAGTTGCTTAAAATGGGGTGAGGTGATAGGTGTGAATGTTTATAATATATAAAATGTGTATGTGGGTGTTTAATACCTCAGCCAACCCCTTAGGGGATGGAGACGTGATGATGTGAGTGCACAAACAGCAACACTCTTATCTGTCCATTCGAGACGCAACAGACAAAAAGAGAAATAGACAACATAATTTTTTCATGAAGACTTCTTAAGGGCAGGCAGGTCGTCAAAAGCATGTGCAAAATGCATCTGGCGGCTCTTGATGTAAACTAATTTGACAATATTACTTCTATAGATGTTTCATTAGTGTCTAAGGCCCGTATTACAGAACCAAACTCAAGAGTAGATCTCTGCTTGAGCGCAGTTAAAAAGGGATGGCGCTGTGTGGGATCAATAGCGCCATCCCTCTCTAACAGTGCTCATGCAGAGATCTACGCTTGAGTTTAGTTCCGTAATATGGGCCAAAATATACACAATAGGGTAGTTGACTCATATCAAAAAATAATGTGTAATTCACATAATATTTAATACAAGGGTCCGAAATATAGCAAATTCGATAAATATAAATAATTGCTGTAGAAATTCAATTTAAATATGTTTTATTTTAAAAAATTTTTTCATCTGCCAAAAACGCTATCCACCATGTTCGTGAAATTAGTTGAGTAACGCTTCATGTAAACAATTAATACGCATGGCCAAAATCCGTCTAACGTCAGTCGCAACCAATCAAGCATAACTGTCGGCCATGTCACGCCTGCGTATTGAATTGTTTACAATATTCGTGACGCTATGGCACAGATAATTCATAGACCATCAGGACCGAAGGCGTTTTTGACATTTAAGCAAAAACGTTATTTATAATTTAAAATTTATTGTGTTATAGGCTTCAGAAAAAAATTGTATTATTTTTGATGGTGATGGCTATCAGTAATAAATCATTTGGGGCCCAATAAAAAAAGGATCAACTTGCCTATTGTCATACAATGGTGCAGCCAGGGTGCATCATAATATTTTCACTTCTTAGTAAATATTAAAAGCCACGAATAGCTATGATTTTTTTTTTTCATATTTATTTTTTTAGATTTTTTTTATGTATCGTCTTTGATTTAAAATTATTTCATAATAATATATACGGATATTTTTGAATTATTAGGATTTTAAATTACGACTATTAAACAATTACTTACTGAAAATTAAAAATCACATACGTTAACCATAATAAAATAAAATAATATTATGGTATATTGGATTCCTTGTTATTTTGGTTAATTGAGCTGTAAAAAGGGAAAAATCAAACAATAGCATTTAAAAGCCGAAACAACGATTGGTGAATTTATTTGACTAACGCCCAGTTGCAGAAACGAACTTTAAAATTTAATGTCGGCATTATCCCTAATGCTCCATTAAATTTATTTATTGAAGTGTCAAAAGAACACCTTAGCGTAGTTTTTACGTTGCACAAAACGACATTAGCACCCTATCAATGCTAAAGAGACATTAGCTAGAACTATTTTGTGTTCCAATTTTAAATTTAATGAACTTTAAAATTTTAATGTCTCATTACTAAATGTCGTCTTTAAGAAATCTTTGTGCAACTGAGCGTAAAACTTCGAATTTCTAAAATGGAAAACACGGCTAGTTCTCACGTACCTGTGAATCATTACATCTACAGTCGGCAAGTTCACAGCTTTCACTATAATTCAGCCGGTTCACGCACCATTTGCTGACGGTACTCTGAAAGGCCCGTTTTACACAGTCATCCAAGAAATCTGTTTTATGTGGACTCCGCCTAACCCTCGGTCGATAGTTTGATAAATGTTGCCTTATGAGGAATTCTTTGGGCTTATGTAAAGGGTTGGCTAATGTCTCGGGCGCTTTGAGGAATCTTCCGCGTGGCGACAGTAATATGTCTTTTCTTATCTGAATTGTCGGTTTTTTGAAACGTTTTTCTATCCTAAGTTATTTAGTTATCTTTTATAAGAGAGGAGCTCGGTGACGTAGTGGTAAGTACGCTTTGGCTTTCGATCGAAAACAAATCTACCTTGGGGTCAGGCCGTGGATGGGTGACCAAAACCTTGTGATCTCAAACTCCTCCGTGATTCGAGGCACGTTAAGTTGGTTCCGGTCGCTATTGCAACCGTAACTACTCACCAAGCCGCATCAGGCCATCATGGTGGTGTTACGGTCCATATTCCTCATGTGATTCTTCGTGAGGAAGGCCCGTGTCCATCAGTGGGACACGTGCCTCCCGAAGCACGCAGGAGCTCGAGATCACAAAGTTTTGGTCACCCATCCACGGCCTGACCATGGCGAAGGTAGCTTTGTTTTCAATCGAAAGCCAAAGCGTACTTACCACTACGCACCGAGCTTCTCATTTGTATATTAATGCTTACATTATATATAACTTACATAGTAACTATCAAGTTTTGTCGCAGGCTTTGCGGTGACAAATCTGAGCGGTTGGAAATTTCTATGAAATTTTCAAACGACAAATGCTTATGCAAACACAGGTTTGCCCCCCGGCGATGTTTGTTGTACAACATAAGCCGAGCCGCAGTACTTTGGCGATATATCGGCAACACATGTCTTTGAGACAAAGGCAAGCGAAATCGCTTCGAGATCGTATTCGAATGACGTCTGGTGTTATTCAAGAAGTAGGAGGTAGCGAGTATAAATAATATAAAAATGCTGGAATTCCATCAACAATATACAGGGTTACTGGGAAAGCCGTATTAAAAGAAGGCTCCTATCATATGGTGCCCTTTCTAACCTATCCATTGAGGAGATAAGAGTTTCAAAGATTTTACGCTCACGAGCTGTCCACGTGGACCGCGGGTAGTACATTCGATCACAGGCTTACCGCGTGCAAATTCCGAGTAACTCATTGGTTGTTTTTACTCGTTGACCATGTGATTCTGGTTTACAACGCGGTGTCCATCGGTGGACAACGAGTCGAGGGGGTGATGATCGGGTGCCAGGTGGCGCTAATGAGCTATGACCTTATTCTATAAGGAAAGCAGCTATCTCGAAGTGGGTCGAAGGCTGATAATGATCTTAGTATATTATGTTTAAAAATCTTTCCTCCTGTTACTTGCGCCGACGCATTAAAACATCTAAAACGAAAAGGTACATACTTTAACTAGAGTAATGGTATCTTTGAATGTCGGACTTCGTTTGACGTCAAACTCTATTCTGCTAAGGTTTAGAAATTTTGCATTTAAATGAGAACTCTTATACTACTTATCAACAAACAACAAATCATCACACCTTTTCCCCCAAAGGGGTAGGCAGCCACATTTTGCCACATATGTTAAGACCCCATGTAACTGTTGGTGAGCGTGTTGCGATGCACCGGGCACAATATGAGGCAAACGATATTCACAATGAACTAAATGATATTCTAGATGACAGATAAATTACCAGAATATATTATCACGCCTTTAAAGGCCCTGAAGGGGTAGGCGAAGGTTCAACACCATACACACCCACACTTTGACTACAACTTATAGTAAATAGGTACAATAAAATAATTAATAAGTGCTCTGAAATTATCTCCTGAATACATTTCAGAATTTTTATTTGAACTAATTGACTCATAAGAGCGATTTTAGAAATCCTCCTGCACCAATTGTTAAGATAACAAAGCCGAACATTATAGACGTCTATCGCCATTTATTTCACGTGTTTAGTTTTTAAGACAATAGGTACAGACAGTCAGACAAGGAGAGCTGTCAAAAATGTTAACCAATTTCAAGCTTTATGTGAAAAGCTTAAATCTTAAAATGAAAAGATAATTATTTTATAGTGCAATTAATTATATGCAGACGCCGCTATTCACAATACTACTTTTATTAAAAGTTTTCCATTGAATATTCCACAAAGGAATTGGCATTTATGGAAGTGGACAAAAATAATTGACTCTCATTTATTGGCGAAGTCCGAACACAAAAGAACTATTTGTCAACTTCAATACATAAAGGAATGCTTACGAAGGCTTGCTACAGAAAGAGGTAGGTATTTATTTTTAATTTTGAGGTAGGTATTTAAGTGTGTGTGTATGTGTCTGTGTGTGTGTGTGTTAGTTTGTCTGTGGCATCGTAGCTGCCAAACGGAACCGATTTGGATAAGGTCCTTTTGTTAGTAAGATGAGTAAGTCGAAAGCGTTCTTCTATCTATGTTTTATGGAAATCGGTTTAGCCATTGAAATAGATAAAGAATGAAAGTGACAATAAAAAATCTAATGTTTACCAATATACCTGAGTGGGATACCAAATGATAGGTCATAACTTGTACATCATATTAAAAGCTAGAACTAAAAAAATATTAAACATATATAAAACCCCGACCAAAAAAAAATACATACATACATACAATCTCGCCTGCAATCCCCGAACATTCCTTAAGTCCACATTTAACCATACAAAAATTGAGTTAGGTCTGATGAAAAATCGTGCAAGAGTAGTAACAAGTGGCTAGCTCATCGCCTACACAATCACAGACGCAGTACCCAATACGCCCTTAGTCGCCTTTTACGACATGCTAGGCAAGAAAAGCAGTTTGTACATTCTTTTTGTGTTCAAAAAATAAAATAAATATAAAAAATCGTTGTCTCGTCAGACCGCTCTATACCTAACAATTAAGGTCTTAATAAGGTACTTAGCGAACCCCGACGAGAGAACGATTTTATGGTTTTTTTTTTTTTGGTTGGGGGTTTTCAAATTTTCAATTAATTTTTTTTTGTTTGTTTTTTTAGACGATCAGACAAATTTCATCTCACTGGTGTTGTAAGAATGGCGTCCAGCTGCAAGGGAGAGTGGTGTAACAAAAACACCCTCAGTTTGTCTGCTTCCGTAGAAAACAAAAGGCACAATACGAATACTATATTATGGTGCTCAAAGCAATAAAAATAAATGGATTTAGATACCTACATAAATGAATGTTCTACAGTTTGCATTCCGGTCAGTGCGCACAGGAATTAAACTATTTAGTACCTCTAGAACCTTTTCACCATTGACCAAGATTATGTGGTGAGGTTGTCCATGGTATGTGATCGATATTACTGATATTCTGACTAAAAGATTTAAATCAACATTAGTCATACGAACTACTGCAAAGGAATGGAATCTTCCTGCGGCCAAGTTCCTGAGAAAAATAGACATTTTCAAATAAAATACTGAACTAGCATAATTAAAGTTTTCACACTCTTCCTTAGGTCCCATTGCCGCTTTCCACTAATAACTTAATGTTTACTTTGTGAAATAAAAATGGATGCTCAACTTATGACCTGCAAATAAACTCCGTAAAGGAAGTCATCAATAACCTCTGCTGGTCCACTGCTGGATATAGGCCTCCCCTAATTCACGCCACCACTCTCGATCTTCGGCCGTTCTCATCCAGCCCACTCCAGCCAACCTACGAATATCGTCATCCCATCTTGTCACAGGGCTTCCCACACTGCGTTTGCCGAGTCGCGGTCTCCACATAAGAACTTTACGACTCCGTGGGTAGGTCGGTAAACGAAGTAATTAAACTCAACTGTAAAGCTTTAAGCCTACAAACATAGGTTTATAAACAGAGGTTGGCAAATCACCCAAACAAATAATCAGTTGAGCTATAGTGCGCGCGGAACTAGTTGGCCGCGCCTTAGGTATGTGAGCGGTGGGACGGAGGGGCGGGGGCGCTTGCTATCATTACTCAGTTCGGCGCCGTACTTCGCGACGGCAACACGCATTGAAAGTTCCGGCTACTTTAAACAAAACGCACATGAGATTGCAATAGAGTGATGAGTCGCCACGAGTTAACGCGCACTATAGTATAAACAAGGCGTACCGCCCGTCTGAAACGGCGTACTATCCTGGAACTAGACAAAGATTAACTTTTTGATGATGAGGAGCCGTCTCTGCTGGGGGCACACTCTGCTTGACACAACGCATACAACGGATTTGCTTATAGTCTGTGAGTGATTGCAAATAAACACAAAAAAAACTTATTCCTACTATGTTCATGTCTGCTTTACGAAGTGTTTGGCCTTTCTTCTTTATATTTGTAGGTAGGTATTATGTAATTAGTTTATCGATTAATTCGGTCAGTTTGTTGTTCCTCATTACTTAGTCTGATGTAATTGTTCCGTCATAATGAGCCAAATTACCTCTGTTCCGACGTTCAGCAATCCGTTAAAAATACACTTTGCAACGAATGGTGTTGAATTTATATCAACGACTAACATTAGCCCTCAGGTTTACTTGTATTCCTGGGGAAAAGTCAGTTCTATTTTTTCTCAGACCAGTTTTCAGATTCACCTATTGAGCAAAATCTTTCTTCCAACATTTTTTTATTACTTTAACAATACGAGCGGTTTCCGCAACTCGACGTCAAGTTTGCGTTTGTTTTCCGTTTTCTTATTACCTATTCAACCTACTAAACCAGGGCCAGGCTCACATGTCTGCAGGTGCTGAACTGGCCTGTTCGTCTGCAGTCGCAAGACAAGATACGTACAGTCAGCGTCAAATTGTAAGTAATACTCAGGATGTTCAGTTAGATGGTACAAATAAAGTTTCCATATTCTTAAACACACAAAAGAGCTTCCATATAATATATAAAAAACTCTTTTGCGTTATCAGCAATATGGAAACTTTATTTGTACCGATATTACTGACTTTTGTTTTATTAAACGCCCTAAGTGTCACTAACTATTGGGTCCTTACCTATGAAATTGGTGTATTTATTCTGTCTTAGCAATTTGTCCGTAACTATTAAGTTTCAGAACATTCTTATAAAATAATTGCCTCTTCTAAAAATAGACCATATATTTGAGCTCGTATTATTTAATTTGATAATTTTTTGTAAGTTTAATTGTGTTGAAATTAGACACAAAGACAATTATTTTTAACTGCCTCCCGAATACATCATTTGATTTGCATTAACATAAAAACGATGAATAAATTTTATCAAGCGTGTTCACACACATATTGCTAAAGCTTGTCTAATGATACATGCCAAATATTATTATCTTTGGATTTGTCGTTGTGAAGAAAACTGAAAAAAATTTAGTATGGAAAATGCAGAATTCCCCAAAATCTTCATACAAAACACCAATTTCATAGGTAAGGACCTAATATTTAACGCTGACTGAACATTTTCAAAGTTATTTGTGTATTATTTGCTATAGGTTCTGGGATTGATCCCCGGTGTGGGGAAAATGATTGTGTAATGAATACAGGCATTTGTTCTCCAGTCTAGGATATATGTACTGTTTATATTCAGAATATTTACATGTAATTATCTATTGAATATATATTTATCCGTCATCTAACATTCGTACTCTGAGAATATCTGTAACACGAGCAGCTTTAGTTGCTTAAAATGGGGCTAGTTGATAGATGTGAATTTCTGAAGATATTTATTTCGACGACCTCCTTGGTCGAGTGGTCTGTACGCCGGTCTCAAGGCGTCGCCATCTCGAGAGGTTCTGGGTTCGATTCCCGATGGGGGAAAATTATTGAGTGATGAATACAGGTATTTGTTCTCCAGTCTTGGATGTGTGTTTATGTACTGTTTATATTCTGAATATTTACATGTGTTGAGGAAGGTTCGCGTAGATGGTGATGATTAAAAATATCATGCGATTTTAAGCTTTTTTACTTCAGTAAAATTACAAAAGAATACAAGATGCGTATAAGTTAACGTATGTAGTGCGAATATCAGTTGCGAATGCCCACGGTTGGTGGAAGGAATCCCAACGCGGACGTCTCTCATTGGCTGCTGCAGATATCACGCGATGTGACGTGATGCGACGTCAGGTGTGTGACGTCAGTGTGGACGTCCGTGTCCCAACAACATGTATCTCTCTATTAAATTATAATTATAGATAAAGTTTAAAAATGTTTGCTATTGAAAATAAACGTCTTTTTTCCTTCTTATTGGGTCAAGGCAAATACAACAACCCATTATCCTTCCTTATTTGAAGATTACAGAATAAATACACGGTTTCCACAAAAGTCTCGTTGGAAAAGCAATTATTCGTTCTGATTCTAAGAACGTGCGCTGCGCCGGTGAGTTGGGAAATCTAATTTTTATTCGGTTCCTGTTTAGTTGGTATTTACCATAGCAAGAAATCTGCAAGGGTTAGACATCCTTCCTCTACACATAATTTGTGGTAAGGATTGTGGTAATGTGTACTACCTCTGCCTACCTTCGGGAATACAAGCGTGATATTGAAAGTTGTTATAAAAATATTGGTTTGTTTTAAAAGCCCCCGATTAAGCTCCCCATTTTTCGTGAAAGCTCAAAATTCAACTCAACATAATGAAATTATAAGGGAATGCCGCGAAAGTCGCCGCTAATCCACCGGGCGGGTTGACAAAATGGTGCTTGTAATTAAATTATCCCACAGGAAGCAGCCGTAGTAATATATGTCATACGGAACCCTCTTTTTTAATTTAAAATGTTCATTAGAACGTGACCTTACGTGAAAGATATAGAAGCGTCTGGAAGAGACTAGCCGTTATCTTCGGCATCGTAAATAAGTATGTAATTTGAGTATTTTTAAGGCACGAGTTAGTCGCTATTTGAATTTCACCACTTGAAGAAATGTTTTTTTTAAAGAAATTTGTATGTTATATCTATATTAGTTTGTAAGTATGTGTGTGTGTAATTAATGCAAATAAGGAGTTTATCTATCTTTTTTTCATAATGCGGGATTGTCGCCAAAATTGTTTAAAAACCAGTTTTATTATTGTATAAAAAATAGTGGACTTTCGATTTTTGCTTTGTTTAAGTGCGGTTTCATAGGTCCAGCGCCGGCGAAATTTCCATATCCCACTTATGAAACCACCCTAAGTCTATACAACTACTAAATTGTCATGATTGTATTTCAACTATCAGACGTCGTCAGTAGTGTCTTATTATTTCGCCTGATTTCTTTGGATCTCCTTATCTATACATATAATAAAACTGTTGAGGTCGAATGTCTGTACATAGAAAAGAAATGCTTAAAATCAAGTCAGGAGAATACCATAAAAAATATTGTTTAAATTTTTTGTTTCTCTGTTCGTCTGATTGTCTGTATTTACGGGCTAATCTTCTAAATGGCTGGACCGATTTCAATGAAATTTTGCATGGTGGTACCTTATATACTCTTTATTGCACACAGAATAAAAAGACTTATCCCCTACAGAGAATCTTCCAGTCAACCCAACCAGTCAAACAGTAGGTGTTAGTGGGATTACACTAGAAGTGCATAAACACAAAGGTACATCTCAGATTCTTTTTCATTCCGGAAAACTAAAGGGTTCCCGTGGGACAGGTAAGAGACCATAGGAACCGCGGACGAAGTCGCGGGCAACAGCTAGTTTGTAATAAAATTTTTACAGTTAAATGCTAGCATAGTGTAACAATCGTTCAAAAGAGGAAGAGGCCCTTTCAAATTCTTATCACGCGGATTCTTGCACTACTGTATACATACACATACCTAAAGTATTAGGTCCTTACCTATGAAATTGGTGTTTTGTATGGAGATTTTGGGGAATTCTGCATTTTCCATACTAAATTTTTTTCAGTTTTCTTCACAACGACAAATCCAAAGATAATAATATTTGGCATCTATCATTAGACAAGCTTTAGTAATATGTGTAATATCACACTTCATAAAAAACATTTATCGTTTTTAAGTGAATGCAAATAAAATGATGTATTCGGGAGGCACTTAAAAAGAGTTGTCTCCGTGTCCAATTTTAACACAATTAAACTTACAACAAATTATCAAAACAAATCAAAAGAGCTTAAAAATATAGTCTATTTTTAGGCGAGGTAATAATTTTTTAGGAATACTCTGAATCTTAATAGTTACAGACAAAATACTAAGAGAGAAAAAAAAACACCAATTTCATAGGTAAGGACCGTCGTTGGTAAGGTAAGGTCGTTGTGTATGTATGTTTCCCCAGAGGGGTAGGCAGAGATTACTTCTTTCCACTTGCAACGGTCCTTACATATTTCCTTTGCGTCATCAACTCTCCTCACACTCCTCACACATGCTCGGGTACTTTTGACCCGGCCCTTCTCAAGAACGTCAACGTTCACTACTGAGAGGGTAATTAATAAAGAAAATTTTAAATCTATAGGTAAATATTGGGTCCTTACCTATGAAATTGGAGTTTTTATTGTCTTAGCAATTTGTCCGTAACTATTAAGGTTCAGAACATTCTTATAAAATAATTGCCTCTTCTAAAAATAGACCATATTTGACCTTGTATTATTTAATTTGATAATTTTTTGTAAGTTTAATTGTGTTCAAATTAGACACTAACACCCAGTTGCAGAAACGAACTTTAAAATTTAATGTCGGCATTATCCCTAATGCTCCATTAAATTTATTTATTGAAGTGTCAAAAGAACACCTTAGCGTAGTTTTTACGTTGCACAAAACGACATTAGCACCCTATCAATGCTAAAGAGACATTAGCTAGAACTATTTTGTGTTCCAATTTTAAATTTAATGAACTTTAAAGTTTTAATGTCTCATTACTAAATGTCGTCTTTAAAAAATCTTTGTGCAACTGAGCGAAAGACAATTATCTTTAACTGCCTCCCGAATACATCATTTGATTTGCATTAACATAAAAACGATGAATAATTTTTATCAAACGTGTTGACACACATATTGCTAAAGATTGTCTAATGATACATGCCAAATATTATTATCTCTGGCTTTGTCGTTGTGAAGAAAACTGATAAAATCTTAGTATGTAAAATGCAGACATCCCCAAAATCTCCATACAAAACACCAATTTCATAGGTAAGGACCTAATAATTATGACCAATGAAAACGATAACATCTAATACTTATGAAGACATTTTATGGAAAGAAAGAAAGAAAAAGGCGATGTTTATGTAAAAGGCCTTGCGATGTTCCTACCAGATGGTATAGCTATAGCATATTCGGCACTATTTCTATTCTATACAGATTTAAGAAGCGACAATCTTTATTTCCAGCTGTCAAAAGACATTTGCTGTTGAAAGTGGTTACATATCTTTGGAGTCGACTGTGCCTAAAGTGAAATACCTTTTTGAAATCTCAGTATGTTTTAAATTTTTATTCTGATAGATTTGCCGTATCAATTCATAAAGTATCATTGTGAAACCACGGTCAAATGGGTATACACGCGTAAGCACATTTTTTGCGACGGTAGAATTGTTATGATTTGTTAAAAATGTACCCGAGAATTAAGGAGCGCAATTTCTTCTACAAACATGGGTGGGTGGGATAATTATTTGTGTTTTTTTACATAATGTTTGTAAAGGAAACATCCGAGTCCTAAAATAATACTCCTTACCCAGATTTAGCTTTTGGAACTTTTTAATCTTGGCTGTTGTATTTTTACCCGTAACAGAACAATAAATATGAAGCCAAACATCTTCACTAATTGCGCGTTCAAGGTTTTGGCGAAGTAAATGCCATATTAATATAGAATTTCCGAGAAATAATATGATTTTGTTTATAAGTCGGAAAGTCTCTGCGAATTCTGGTTCTGGTTGAGAGGTTCTGGGTTCGATCCCCGGTGGGGGCAAATGTTTGGGTGATGAATTTTCAGGCATTTGTTCTCCAGTCTTGGATGTTTATATATAATATATTTATATATATTCAGGGTATTTATATTTAATAGATAAATACATATATTTATCTATTAAATATATTTATCCGCCATCTAGTGTCCGTAACACAAGCAGCTTAAAATGGAGCTAGTTGATAGGTGTGAATGTTTGAAGATATTAATTTATTTATTCTCATCTTATTATTTTGCTGATAAAATTCGGAAACGCTCAAGAACCTTTGACTTTGTCATATCTATACATATAATAAAGCTTGAAAACCTCTGTACATTCAATATAATTTGGAAATATGTCAAAACTACTGAACCGATTCAATTGAAATTTGGTATACAGATAATCTAGAGCCTTTCTATCCCGATATTCCCATAGGAACGGGTACTGTGTGGGTATAACCGTGGTTATCAATATCTGCTCGACCGAGTATTATGTGACATAATTATTCTGTCAAAAAATAATTTCATTTCGTTCAGGCGAGCCTGTGGCCATGCACCGGAAACAATATCAAACGGGTTTTATGAGAGGGTTGGTGGGTAGAAACAGTCACAATAGCGACCGGGTCCAACGGCTTAACGTGCCTTCCGAAACACGGAGGAGCTCGAGATCACAATGTTTTGGTCACCCATCCACGGCGTGACCATGGCGACGGTAGCTTTGTTTCTTTCTCGATGACCATTAATAAGGTCCAAGGGCATGCAAAATATTGAAACGCTAGTTGGCTGCTTCTCGCATAGGTAGCCGATTACAAGGCTCTCACTCCTTAGTGACGTCAATAGTCTTTTAGTTTATGCGCCAGGCAATGTTATTAATAACGTTGTTTAGAAAGGTCTATATATATACTCATCGTTAAAAGTAACATTACTAATCATCACGCCTCTATCCCCGAAGGGAGAGACAGAGGTGGTAAACGCCTACATTTCGCCGATATGTTAAATCCCGTGTTATAGGTGGAGTAGATATATTTAAATCAATTTATTGGTACTTCGGCTGCTGTTTTAATATTTACATACACATGCATACATAAATCACGCCTATATCCCCGAAGGTGTAGGCAATGGTGAACTAGCATCCACGTTTCGCCAATTATGTTAGGTCCCATGTAATAGGTGGCGAGCCTATTGCCATTTATCGGGCACAAAAGTCGCAGTACTTTGCTATTGCTAGATGGTATAAGAGGAACGCTGCTACCAATTGCTCATCATTGATTTATCCTTAGTCGCCTTAAACGACACCCACGGGAGAGATTCGGGGTGGTGACATCTGTATTCTGCTCTGCCGTCACCACACGGCATCGGCGGCGGTTTTAATATTTGGTCTTTCTTTATACCATAGAAGGGTATAAAGGATGTCCCTTTTTTGGCGGGACGTCCCGATTTTTAACCGAAAACTTAATGTCCCACGCGGAATAGGATCATTCCCGATTTTAGGGACTCGAGTCAAACGTGCGTGCAGCGTGCTGAGGAAGCGGTGCCCGATAACACGAAAGTAGAATTACTCATCTAATTCAATCTAGAACCATCTATCCTGATGAAAAAGTGAAATCTTCACTAAAATATTATTATCGTAATATTATATTAATATATATCTTATATTTCTAACGAATTTTTTTTTATTAAAAAGACTGCTTCCTAACAACAGGGTAAATCTGATTTAAAATAAAATATCATATTTTTTGTACTATACATTTTTATGGCTATGCTTGATATCTATTGTCACGTAAACGTAAATAACGTTTACGTGACAACTCAAATAAAAGTATAAATATTTAAAAATCTGAGCTCCAGAGGCAGAGACCATAGCTAGTTAAAATTATTGAATAATTTAAGTAACAAAACACACCCAGACTTTAATGATATCAGAACTTCATTGAACATACCTCTAAATTCACAGTAAAATAGCCACACTGTTAGTGTTGCCTTAATTAAAATAGGTGCGAGTATAATAAAACTTCTCGGCGGGTCAGCGCAGAATGCATTATTCATTGCCTTTTTAATAGGGGTATTCATTACGACGCCGCTTGGGAGACTAGCCATGGAATGAGAACTTGAGCCCTTATTAGTTATTGATGACGTAATCTGATTAGCAGACTAGAGATATGTTAGTCGAATTGAAGTTAAGAAATAGCGGAAACAAGTTAATATAACATTTCTCATAGAAATTGAAATTTTTGACATTTCTTAACGCAACTCTAAATGAGAAGGTTCTGGGTTTTATGTAATGATTTGTAGTAAAATGCTTTGGTAAAATGTGTATTAATATTTTTTTACCATATTAAATATCAACAAATCCCTGGTTATCGTGTTAGAATTTTTACAACGAAATATTTGGGGATTTTCAAGGCATGCATTATTTGAGTTGCGAGATTGCGGTCCAACGCACTCAAATATATCAGAAACACACACAACGTGTTGATTTTTTATTAAAAGAGATCATATTATTGTATGAGAATAATATATTTTTATAGCCTATTAATTATTTTTTTCATACCGCATCGGTAAAATTCCTAAAATCATGAGTAATTGTACTTTCATCTAAATGAAGGTAGTCCGCAAAAAATTAAGTAATTTTACAAAAATAACACTTAGTGAAATGAATTAGCCATTTAAAGATAGGAAGAATGAAAGTGACAATGAAAAATCTGATGATTACAGATTACCCGAGTGGGGTATCGAATGAATGGTCCTAACTTTTACGTTATAATCCTCAATGAGAAACATGAAGAGTATAGAAACGGCTGTAGTAGCAACCGGGACCAACGGCTTAATGTGCCTTCCGAAGCTCGGAGGAGTTTGAGATCAGAAAGTTTTGGTCACCCATCCAAAGTCTGACCATGGTGAAGGTAGCTTTGTTGATATCGAAAGACAAAGCATACTTACTACTACGCCAGAGCTCCTCACTCATAACGGAATAAATTACACAATTCCAAGCCAGCTGTCCATTTTAAATTACAACAATTACTTCAGCTTTCAGGCCGCGCTTAAGGTGCCCAGAACAAACTTAAACTTTTGAAGAACGTCAAGATATTTCTAGCACGTTGAACACAAAAATGGGAAACGACAGGAAATACATACATAACTTGAAACATATATATCACCCCTTTTAGCATGAACACCAAATGAACCGCCGAATTTTTTGACACCACTGGGTGTAGATCGGGAGGTCCAGGGTTCGATTCCCAAGGCAACCGGGATTTTTCTGCTCGGTTTGGTTGGTGGTAGATAAAGGCGAAAGTAACTCTGTCTGTATCGCTTTCACGTCAAAACTACTGAACCAATTTAACCGAAATTTAGTACACAGATAGCCTAGATTAGAGCCTGAGTAAGGACAGCCTAGGCTACCTTTTATCCCGATATTACCATGGGAACGGGTGCTATATGGGTGAATGTATCGATTACAGTCACAGTCAAAGCGCTATGTGAATGTACATGCTACAAGCACTCGCGGCAGTGAATCTTAAGTCCTTTTTGTCAATTTTATTATTAAAATTTACTTTAAGTATAATAAATGTGACTATGTATGAACTTTGACGATTTTAAGTGCTATGGTTAGCCTATGAAATAAAATTATTTTTGATTTGATTTGATTTAATGTTAAAAAAACTTGAAAACGCCTCCCAGAAAAATGGAGGGCAAATTTACGCCGCTATGAACTTTGCTTTTAAATCGAGTAGGAGTAAATTTTAAATTCCACCAATTGAGTCTTCTGTTCCAATTTAAATAAATCTTAGTGTTGAATAGCCTATTTATTGAGGAAGGAAGACTACACACCATCACACTATCTCGAAGTAACTATTCTGCGCGAGCGAAGTCGCGGGCAAAAAAACAAATGCTGCTTGTGTTACGGATTCTAGATGACGGACAAATATATTTAATAGATAAATACATATAATTATTCAGAATATAAATAATATTATACATATATAATGAACAAGCAAGACTGGAGAACAAATGTCTGAAAATTCATCACCTAAACACTTGCCTCCACTGGGGAACGAACCCAGGACCTCTCGAGATGGCGACGCCTTGAGACCGGCGTACGGACCACTCGACCACGGAGGTCGTCAATATATAAACTAATAATAATTACCACTTCATACAGTCCACTAGTCTCTCATTTTGAAGCCCCATAGCTTAGGAGCCTGACACCTGCTTACGTAGAAAAAGGCGTGATTTCGTATGTAAAGTAAAGAGAAAACTATCTTTTGATAAGCAAAGAACCAATTTAACCCCATGAATATTCTGTGGCCTTTGAGGCCTTGTCAAATAACCGAATGATTAACGAGGGCAACATTGTTCGGCAGTCATTGTGTTTACAACAAAAGTTACTAATACCGCTGCGGGTACAAAAATCGGCCCTCAAGGGTCCGTCGTGCTCGAGGTGAAACGGTGCAATCAATTATTTTCCGTTTATAAATGGCAAACAAATCCGTCTGCACTGAGTATGATCAAACCAAATGATTTTCAGTCATCATCTGAGTCACATTCGGCATAAGACCAAAGTCATCGACATAGCGTGGGCCGGACATGTCTGCCATAGGACCGACAATCGTTGGAGCAAACGTGTCTTGGAGTGGAGACCGCGTTTAGGCAAGCGTGGCGTGGGACGCCCTGTGGCCAGATAGGCCGACGATCTCAAGAGGGCTGCTGGCAGTGGTTGGATGAGGGAAGCTCGGAACCGAGCATTATGGCGTGACATGAAGGAGGCCTACGTGCAGCAGTGGATGGAGTGTGGCTGTTGATTGATTGATCTCAGTCCATAAACGTCCACTGCTGGATATAGGCGTCTCTCAAGACTAGACAATGACCAGTCATTCGCCAATCGTACCAGGGATATGCCAGGACCGGGACCAGCTCGTCGGTCCACCTCGGAACCTTCCAACGTTGCGCCTCCAATTTTTTTTGTAAAATTTTCTCTTTCTAAGGCTAAGGGAACTAAGCCATACAGCCTCGTCTTTCGTAATTTTGTCTTCTGTATTTACAATGAAATGCAAGTGTATTTTTCCACACTACCTGACGCATTTCAATTGCTTATTATCACAGACATTTTTTACACAAAACTACACTCATTTTACGCACCAATATCCACTCCGAAACAATATTACAATCTCTCTTCTTCTTGCCCTTTTCCCGACACAATTTGTCGGCACAACTTATATTCTTCTTCCATTCTCGACTGTCACTCGTCAGCTCAGCATCCACTTATTTTATCCTCATATAATTCTTCACGCATTCAACCCATCGCTTCTTTGGTATCAATATTACAATCATTGAAATAAAAATCAACAAAAATCTCACATTACAAGGCCTCCTCCGTGCTCAGCCTTTATACGTCCCACTACTACGGAAAAACAAATCGGACCACTCGTGAACGACTAAAAAAATACCAGAAACGCAGAAACGGAACGAACGCCGTGTGATAATTTTTTCATAAAATTCTCCTTATACTGAACCATTGCCTGTTTATATAGTAGCGTTATAATTTTTATTTTTTAATATCCCCTTGAAATCGGGGTCTCGTCATTTTAATGTTGGCAGCTAAATGGAAAAGATATAAGCAAATATTTGCGATCATTTTTCAGTGTGTGGCCACTAGGTTATGATAGAAGTATAATATTTTTATTTTATTTTAATGTTGGCAGCTAAATGGAAAAGATATAAGCAAATATTTGCGATCATTTTTCAGTGTGTGGCCACTAGGTTATGAAAGAAGTATAATATTTTTATTTTATTTTAATGTTGGCAGCTAAATGGAAAAGATATAAGCAAATATTTGCGATCATTTTTCAGTGTGTGGCCACTAGGTTATAAAAGAAGTATAATATTTTTATTTTAACAAGGTATTTTTTTGGTATACGTTTAGAATAATAAAGAATAGCATAGAATAGAAAGCATTTATTCACACCTCTTAAATTCATACTACAGTATTTAATTACTTAACAAACTAATTTTAAAAAAGCGTTTTTGAAATGGTATCTTCTCAGCACCGTAGTAACACAATATAGTCGTAATTTTTTTCCTTAGACTCAAAATGTTTTTTACGTTTAAAAAACATTTTGAGTCTTGAAGACCGTCATTCCTTTATCATAATTATTGATAGCTATACTGATTCATTAATAATCATAATTATAATTAAACAAAATAACGTCTGATCTTATTGCTACGACCACGGAGTTTCTAGATGTTACATAATTATGTAAAGTGACAAGGGTGGTTTCATAGGTACGCTGGTCGCCAGCGCCGGCCACTCGCGCGCTCTTACAATTACACGGAGCTACTAACATCGTTTCACAGCTACGCTCGCGCTCATACGTCGAAATGTATTGAAAACTCGCAGGCGCTGTTGGCCATCGCTGGCGGCGTACCTATGGAACGTCCCTAACAGTGATAATATATAAAAAACCTACTACTTAGTAAATATCAACAAGTAGCAAAATGTCAAGGTTTTAGTATCAGAGAGATCCTTTAAGATTTTATTCTTGATGCTCTGATTTACAGGATTAGGTGACTATTAGTGTAGATGATGCTAAGATTTCGTGAAATCTCTAAACATGTAACAATATCACGAATTCAAGAATAAAACAACAAGCTTAAATATAATGATAAAAACATTAATTAAACTACAGTATGCTATTTTCCTATGACTAGATTACTCTGGTAAAAATGTATCTTGCTATCATATATTTTTAACTCGTTATCGATACTAATATTATAAATGTCTGTCTGTCTGTCTCACTTTCACGTCAAAACTACTGAACCGATTTTATCTTAGTTGGGTTCATAGACAGTCTAGAGCCTGAGAAAGGACATAGGCTACTTTTTATCCAGATATACCCATGAGTACAGTTACCACGTGAGTGAAACCGCGGGAAGCCGCTAGTTATAAATATGGAACAAGTTTGATAACGTTACTTGAATCTACATCGGTTTTCGAAACATTAGATCTAATCATAAATCTTTAAACCTGGTCCTTTAATAATCATCTTGCTTTTAAATTACTGAAAAATAGAAAAGCTCAAGGCTAAATAAAATTCTTCATTTTATTTGAAAAACCTTTATTCGGTTTAGATGCATCTTAGCGCATGCTTATGAATGTCATAAACATGTTACAAAATTTCATGAAAAAGAAAACTACGCCATCCGTTCATAAAACTACCAGAAGGCATAGTTCTAAGAAAAACGGCAAGAAACCCTCCCTTTACATCGACATAGTTAAAAAAAAAATCATTAACTATAACGTCATTGAAGTTTGAGAAGTATTCTGTAATTAATGTAATTGTAATTATTATCTTTAACCTTTTCAATGTAGCGAGGCCCAAACGAACAGATGAATCACCATCAGCCTAGAGATGCCTGGTGCAGAACATATCTGCTGGGCGCGGCTCCCCCGAAGATTTCTATCACGATCGTTCCTGCGCAACCTGCGGCTAGCGACTTTCTGTCTCCTCCATATGGGTCCACCTCGTGGGGGACTCTAGTAACTCTCCATCTACATGTCCGCCACTTGAGTACGTTTCGACCCCAACCGCCATCAGTTCTACAGCTATGTACCTGAAGCGGACTGGCAATGCCAGTCCACTTCAGTGATATTAAATATTGTGTGCTAATTGATTCACATCCATGGCATAGCCTAATTTTACTTATTGTTAAGAGCCTTTTCTATAGATAATTTCACACAGAATTTAAAAATGTATACATCTAGTATGATATTCATAGAAAATAGAGGAGAAATCGGCAAAATACTGCTACTGTTCCCTCCCCACGCAATCCTCTCGGCGGGGGGATCCCCACTGGGTGGAAGCGCGCGCGTCAGCTGCCAGTTCAACAAATATTATGCTGTTCTCGTTACCTTAAAATTGCAACAAAACTTTTTCATACGCGTATAAGCTCGCGCGATCAGTGGCCCCACGTCCAGTACAAAGCTATCGAACGTACAGAACTGGCTTCGATGCTAATACTTTAGAACGCCGCGAATAATCTGCTTTCAAACTGAATTTATGGCCCCACTTCGACAGGCTCAGGAAATATCGGCGAACTCCGAATATGGCCATAATGGTCTTTATTGCGAAAGTAGCAAGGATTGCAATGAGGCAACATTTTCATTTGCAATTGAAATAGTTTAGTTCGATTGTTATCTTTAGATGGTGTGTTTAAGACTGAGAAAGTGCACATTATAAAACGTAATTTGTATCATTATATGAACTTTTTTACTCTTAAGACGAAAAGTTCTCAAGACATTGCCATTCAAAAAATCTTGTGATATAACTAAGTTCAATATCTCGTAGGGCACATGGTACAAAAGAGAGATTTCGTCCTTTGTCCTCAGCCAATATACGTCCTACTGTTGGGCGCAGGGCTTCCTCATGGAGAAACACATGAGGAGTATGGGCCGTACCCTCATCATGCTGGCCCAATGCGGGTTGGTGGGTTTAAATTGTATTTTGTGAAAATACCTTTGTGTCTGTGCACTTCTAGTGTAATCCCACTAACACCTACTGTTTGACTGGTTGGGTTGACTGGAAGATATCTCTGTAGGGGATAAGTTCGCCTTTGCCAACTATTGTTTCTTTTATGTATTGTATTTTTTTTCTGTGTGCTATACAGAGTATATACGATCAGGATATATGTGACGCTTGCAATATTGACCGGAACAAACGGCTTAACGTGCTTCCGAATAACGGAGTTCGAGATCACAATGTTTCGATCACCCATCCACCGCCTGAACATGGCGAAGGTAGCTTTGTTTTCGTATATAAACCCAAAGCCTACAAACGACTACGCTACCGAGCTCCTCAAAAGAGAAAAAGAGTTTTAACCCTTATTTAAACTTTTGATATGGTTATCCAACCAAAGAGTGTGTTAAGCTATTTATGGAACTAGACTGGTGGTGGCAGCCTACTCCAGCAGCCTGAAAGTAAAAAACTTTTTTATACTTGTGTTATGAAGCTTAATTTCTAGAAACGTGATAAGCACCCCTAGCGGAAAGTAGTTGAAATCACATTTCCCATAGAAATTGACGTTCTCAATGCAAAAAAAAAGTTGAGTTTTTTTTAAATGTTAACTTACAGAATGCTCGGTTATTTCTCCATTTAACAAATCCAGTAATGAAAACGAATATTATATCAATAACGATACTAAAGAATACTTGTTGTGGTCAGTTTTTATAAAATCTTTTTTACAAAATTTGTCTATTACCTTTATGAATTTTTATATATGTCTGTTGTTTTAACTCTTACGTTTGCGTCTTATCGTGTTGGAGCAAAATATAGCAAGTAAATATCTCTCGTTACATTGCTAAGAGTTCCAACACGCGTATTCCTTCTTAAAAATACTAAAATAAAGATATATTTATTTATTTATTTAATCTTTATGTACGATGTACAAAGGCGGACTTAATGCCTTGAGGCATTCTCTACCAGTCAACCGGAAAGCGGAGTGAGGAGAGCTAAAACGACGGTACAATAAAAGTTGAAAAACCAACACAAATAGAATACTTAGAAATATACACTAATAATTACACTAAAAGATATAAATAACCATAATATTTATGAATAAAGAATATAATATACCTACACACGATGTATGTTATATACAACATTAATATACATATACTACGGAGATAAAAAATACATAACAATAATAAATTATACTTAAATAAATTACTAAGACTTACACACAATAAATAATTCAATAAAAATAATTATGATATAATATGTGCTTTTGATTTGTCAGATAATAAGTGCTGGCGAACTAAGCGTTTGAATGGTAGTATGCTGGGCGCTCGATGACACTGCAGCGGGAGCGCATTCCAAAGCTGGGTGGCTTGAAACGTGAACGAACTCAGCATGTATTTGGTCCGATAAGAGGGAGTGCGCAAAGTTAACTTTTTCTTGGAACGGAGATTCAAGCTGTTATTAGTTTTTAAGTACATAAAATCTCGATTTCAGGTACTCGGGGGATATAATAAGCTCTAGACAGAAGAAGAAGAGATACACATAAATAAAATATCTTTTGGCTCCATCTACTAATACACGAAAAGCATACCTTTTTTTTAGAAGTTGTCCGAGACACAATCGTAAATTTTACCCTCCCAGGCCGCATCCAGAGGCCGCTGGGAACTTCTAGCAGACGTTAGAAGTTGCAAATGCAGGAGCATAACTTAATAAATTAATACTTTAGCTCTACAGTCGCAGAGCTGTACCGTGATGAAAAATACGTAGACATTTTTAAAGTTACGCCAACACATTTCAGTTTACACTCATCTGTACAAATATTTATTCAAGTGGTTTTATACATTAATATATTTCAAACAAATTGTTCCCAGTACTGTGTTAAACGCCTGTGCGACTACGATTTTGTAGCAATATCGTAGCATTGCTACGAAATAACTACGAACGTGAATTTGATACTTCAATAATTAATCAGTAAGGAAGAAACAATGAGTGATTAACAAAGAGCGAAAGTAGAGAGTGGAGGACGAGGACATATTAATCCGACCCTTGATATGATTCAGAGCAGGTCAGGAAAAAGAAGTAGGAGAATAAATAGTGATAATGATAATAAAGAATATTAGGTCCTTACCTATGAAATTGGTGTTTTGTATGGAGATTTTGGGGAATTCTGCATTTTCCATACTATTTTTTTTTCAGTTTTCTTCACAACGACAAATCCAAAGATATTTGACATCTTTCATAAGACAAACATTAGTAATATGTATAATATCACACTTCATAAAAATTATTTATCGTTTTTAAGTAAATGCAAATAAAATGATGTATTCGGGAGGCACTTAAAAAGAGTTGTCTCCGTGTCCAATTTTAACACAATTAAACTTACAACAAATTATCAAAACAAATCAAAAGAGCTCAAAAATATATTCTATTTTTGACGAGGTAATTATTTTTTAGGAATACTCTGAATCTTAATAGTTACAGACAAAATACTAAGAGAGAAAAAAACACCAATTTTATAGGTAAGGACCCAATAAAAATTCGAACATATAATTGTTTATTGTACATGTATATCTAAACAGAGTCGTCTGCTTTAGCACTATATCTTAACTAATTGCCACAAAGCAGCCGTGCTTGCATTGCGATCCAACTTGAACCGTGAGACAGGTAATGAAATTACTGAGTTCTTGGACAATACGTGCTACGAGTATCATCGTCCTCTGTAATCACTCTGTGAGGCGAAATGTATACTCTCATAGTTATTTCCTGTACTCCAGGCGATTTGTATAGCCTCATGTAAGCAGGTTTGTGTTATGTATGGCATAAAAATATTACCTTCATATAAATATTGGGTCCTTACCTATGAAATTGGTGTTTTTTTTCCCTCTTAGTATTTTGTCTGTAACTATTAAGATTCAGAGTATTCCTAAAAAATTATTACCTCGTCTAAAAATAGACTATATTTTTGAGCTCCTTTGATTTGTTTTGATAATTTGTTGTAAGTTTAATTGTGTTAAAATTGGACACGGAGACAACTCTTTTTAAGTGCCTCCCGAATACATCATTTTATTTGCATTCACTTAAAAACGATAAATAATTTTTATGAAGTGTGATATTATACATATTACTAATGTTTGTCTTATGATAGATGCCAAATATCTTTGGATTTGTCGTTGTGAAGAGAACTGAAAAAAAATTAGTATGGAAAATGCAGAATTCCCCAAAATCTCCATACAAAACACCAATTTCATAGGTAAGGACTAAAATATATTATAGTAAATATTTGTTTTATAATCAGATAGCTTTTCCCCTTGGTACAACACTACAGAGTAGTTACGATAACTTGCATTTCAGCAAAATATGCAACTGACCAGTAAGCAAGTTAGCCACTTATTACGGTTCGTACAAAATTGCCAAATATGCGAAACACGGCATCCTGGTCAAAACAGCTGAATCGGCGCCGTTATTGCATATCGAGTAAGGTTTTAGATTAAGGATGGTTATTAAATGTATCACAACGATGACTCGGTAATTATTGTTGTAACGTTAGAACTTTCCTACGATACGTGTTGCGGCTACGGATAATTTATTTTTATATTAATATATACATACAGAAAATCGACGACTATTATACCATAAAGGTTAGTCAGAGATTAGACCAAAGCATCGAAGAAGCAGTCCACTGCCATAGTCCGCGCTTCACCAGCAGTGACTGCGTTATAAGCTATTGGATGTTGCGCAGTTGTAAGTCCATTTGTCGCCTTTTACGACACCCAAGGGAAGAGAGTTGGTTGTATTCTTTTACTGTGCCGTACTACACGACTTTATATTAATATAGCATTAAAAATTGGTTTTCTACTAACTATAAGTAAGTGATTAAACATATTCAAAATCCGTTAAGAGAATAGCCCTGTGGTCGAGTGGTCAGCGTCGCCATCACGAAAGTTTCTGGGTTCGATCCCCGCTGGAAACAAATGTTTGTGCGATGAACTCAGGCAGTTGTTCTCCATTCTTGGATGTTATTTTATGAAAACTTCTTTCTTTTCTCTGGCACATTCATGCTTCCTACCACGTATGTTTTTATTTTCTCTTTATTTGAACCACAAACAAGTTTACAATCTCATTTCAATAATAGTTATGTTCAACATTATATGGAAAAAAATGTATTCAAATAAAATCAAATGAACAAGAAAATAACTACACTTAGGCCCAATTGCGCGTTCGAGAGTTAGCACCTAACCCTGGAGCAAATATATGGGCAAACCCTGGCTTAGGAGCTAACTCTCGATCGTGCAATTGGGCCTTAGTAACTGTCTCGAGAAATATGTCGATATAAGAAAAATTCTTATAACTATAATCAAATTAACGCGGAAAATGTTATCCGTAAAAATGTTGGAAGATGGAAGCACGTAGCTATTTTTTCATAAATATTTCACACTCTACCCAACAGATTTGTGCGGAGTGAGCAGGAGCGATGCTATCTGAGCAATATGTCAGAGCACACGTGCTTCTAACGGCTCGTTTGTTACCGTAATTTGTCATGCATTTATATTAACATGATTAATTTTGGTATAGATGAGCTAATAAATATTGTTAATGATGCCATTGGCAGAGATTGATGCGGAAACTAACATCTAAATTTCTTACTATAAAGCATTTTAATTTGCGGTTAATTTCTTCTTACTTTTTTTTAAACAAAATGTTGACATAAAACTTGTAATAAATGAGATAATTCAGGTAGTTAAATCTTGATTTTTTAACCATTCTGTCTATTACTGTGAAACTTCTTTCAAATTACAGGGTTTCTTTGAGCATGAACTGGGAATACCCACCAAAACCTCTCGATATTCCATCAAACTTACGAATGATTGAACGTTCAAGTCTAATAATAATAAAAAAGAAAATTACGATCTTTCGAGAGCAAGTACAGAGATATCTTCAGACATTCACACATATAAACGGGCCCATATTATTATTAGCACTGGATTACATCAAATATTAAATTAAAAAACGTTAAGCAGAGATATAAAAAATTGTGTTTATTTTGTGACAAACCTTTATGGTATAATAGTCGTCGATTTTATGTATGTTATTTTAAGTTCTTTTATATTACTGTAATAAAATTATATAAATTTAGTTTAAAATTTGTTTAGAGAAAAATTACTGAAGCAGCCAAAACTGGCTTCGTATGATAGTGGGTTAAATAACTAATGCTGCTTGTGTTACGGATACTAGATGCCGGATAAATATACTTAATAGATATATACATTATAAATATTCAGAAAATATACAACACATATTAAGACATCCTCGACTGGAGAACATCAAACAAACATTTGCTCCCATTGGGGATCGAACCCAGAACCTCTCGAGATGGTGACGCCTTGAGACCGGCGTACAAACCACTCGACCACGGAGGTCGTCAACTAAATACTTGCATACGGAGTTTGAAATACTAGTGATTGTCGTGAAGCTTAGTTATATATTTTTATTTATTTCTCACAGCTATATCGATGAAGCATTACTATCCAAAATTGCTCTCTAAAACAATTTGTTAACATTTGACGGGAAAATACGAGAACCAGGTGAACATACATCCAAAAAACTACATTGAAACAATATAGGCTCCTTTCTGAAGTCGGTTCATAAAATTCCCTCATTAAACACCTGCATAAATGAAATGAAATGAAATGAAATGAAATGTCATTTATTCACATAAAATAGAGTAAAATGTAGATGTTACAGTCAATTATGTTCAACTATTTAACCAGCACAGGGTATGTGAAAATTATATAATGTCAGCTATAATTAATTTATAATGAATTTTACAATTTCAATTAGGTATTTGTTTTACAATATTACCAATTATAATGTCAAAAAATTTCATACAATAAATGTCACTCAAAGTCAATTTTACAATCTAAGTATTCCTTTACAGAATAAAAGCACTTCTGTCGAAGCCACTTGAAGAGCTTTTTCCTGAAAATATGCACATTTAGTTTCATACTGAGTGAGGTAACTTATTATAAATTCTTATGCAACTAGGGAAACAATTACTTTTAAATAAGTGGGTCCGCATCCTAGGCAATGATAGCTGTCCACGATGTATGGTACTTCTTTGAGAATGAACGATTCTACGATTAAACAAATTCAAGTGGGTTCTTACAAAGATACAACATTCCAATATGTATAACGAAGGGAGTGTTAGTAGATTTAGTTTGGGAAATAATTGTTTACATGATGTCAGAGGAGGAACGTCACAAATGGCTCTGATGCATTGTTTCTGAGATATAAATGCTCTATTTAAATCTGTTGAGTTTCCCCAAAAAAATAAAATAAAATTAAAACAACCGAAATATAGAATTGAGCAAAGTTCAATTCCAAATTCTTTACCTTTAAAAAGGAATAGGTAATGACATCATCTAGTTAAAATTCACATGGAAGAATTTTCGGGCACATTATATAAATTCAAATGAGCGCTGGCGCAGTATCAGATGTCAGCTCCTGCCAGTGGGCATGTAATGTTACAAACTTTCCGTATTATAATTTGGACTGTACTGCGGTGCAGTCGGCATGAATTTTGGGTGAAAGTTGATCAAGTTTGGTAGTGTCAGCATTGAATAACTGTACTATGGGATCCATTTTGCTTATATTGTCCGCGTAGTCGTTACTCTATATACATTCCACTGCAAGACGGAACTCTAGTCGCCCATCAAATTTTGGTCACCCTCATCCACAGCATATATACGTCCCACTGCTGGACACCGACGTTCCTTATGGAAACAAACACATGAGTATAGGCCGTAACACCACCACGCTGGCCAAATAGCAACCGGGACACATGGGTTGACAAACCTTCTGAAGCACGGAGGAGTTCGAGATCACAATGTTTTGGCCACCCATCCACGGCCTGACCATGGCGAAGCTTTGCTTTCGATATCAAAAGCCAAAGCGTAATAACCACTACGCCACCGAGCGTTTGGCCACAAACCATGGTGAAAGATGGTTAAATATCGAAATCACTTCGCCATCGTGCTTCTTCATTTGCAAACGAACATAAATAATTATCCTTTACGATTGAACCAATTACACTACCCTGAAGTAACCATTGATATAATTAAATTTTAACCTGTTACCATATTTCTTACACTTAAGACAAGCGATTTTCTAAAAAATATAAACTTTAAAAATTATCTGTGGTACAGGACGTAATGATTACTGCGTATTTTTTTAATCTATCGAGCTGTTTTACATAGCTGTGCTCTACTCGTAGCTCAGCTTTCTGTCACTAATATTGTCGCGGGTCGGAAAAGAGATAAATAAGACGGCCACGCGTACAAAAAAAAATATATTAAAAAAAAAAATGTCGTGGGTTAAGCCCACTCAACTTGTGCTCGCTTCGCGTCACTTCCCTTAAAAACCGCTGATGAGCAGCGGCGGATGGCGATGATGGTGTTCTGGAGTGGCTGGCACAGCCGAAAGCTTCCTCCAGGTGAAGTAGAAGCAACTCCTCTGCAGCGAAGGCTTCTATTTAGGAGGGTTGTGGCTCAAACGTCGTTCCCTGGAATTCACCATTCGCAGATGTTAAAAACAAGAACATCGTTATCCTTCTGCAGCTGTTGAGGCACTACATCAGAAGCAGATGTTAAGGAGTCACCTTATAGCAATAGCGCAGAAGTGACTTATGTAAAACAGCTGAAGTATATAGTCAGGAATTTACAAAACTACTTTAAAATTTAAGGAATTAATTAAAATAAGTAAATGCTAACAATATTATTCTGAATAGATACAACTTTAAACAAAAAACTATCAATAATTATCATATACTTTTGTATGTAATAATATTATGAAGGTATTTCTAAAATATATTATGTAAAATAGCTATGTACTAGAAATGAACAGATAACTACAAATTAAAAACATTCAGAAAGCTTACTACAACATATACTATGTAAAACATCTTTAAGAAGCTAATTCATATTATAAATATACCTACTATGACGAAACTATAGCTTGCAAAGCTTAATAATATCTATATATAGATTCGAACAACACTTACCCAATCGGGGAGTTAAACAGAATTTAAAGTTATTCTGAATTAGGTCTACTGACCTTTAAAATATTAAAAGGTTTAAAAGAACTATTATTTGCGAAAATAGCAAATTTATAAGGGCGACGACGACGTGTGTGCGTACGTCCTGTTGATCTTGGTCTGGCATGATGAACGAATGCAGTGACTAGCGCGGCTCATCGTAAACCGGTCCTAAACAAAGGCGAGCAAAAGTACAATCGGCCGCATATCGACGACGACAAATTCCGCGCGTATTTAATATAATTATTATGCTAATATACTTAGATTTTGTTTTGAAATGTAAAAAATATGTTATTATTTTGATATGTTTAAATTTGTTTTACTTATTTATGAATTTATTTGTATTTATTTTATTTTTAATTAAATGTTTTAGCTAGTTTTAAGGAAATTATTTGATTTTATTCTAATATTATTGTAAATATGCAATTATGTAACGCACAACGTTACAATATGCCCATAGTGGCGTGGTTATGTTTCGCCTCGTTTCGTCTCGTTATGGTCAATTTCAGTGACGGACAGAGGTTCACTTTTTCACTCAAGAACAAGTAATATTTCATGGGTTTTTCACCTGGTGAATGTTTGGAGAATTAGCAAATATGTAGCACTCACGGAGAACTTGTAACTTGTTCTGAGTGATCATCAGCCTTTATAATAGAATTATGTCTTACCAATCACGTGGGCCCATTGTAGATTGGTAGGTAGGAATAATTTGGACTGTTATTTAACAACACTTCAGTGGAATTTGCCTGCTACCCTACTCTGGAACCAAATTTCAATGCATATGAATTAGAGTTCTGTCATTTCGAACACTTTTTTTTTAAATTATCAAAGAATATATTTGACATTGCATTAAATCAATATTGATTTGTCAACATCTTATTTAATGTTTAAAAATAAAAAATTAATTTCGTTATCTACATAAAAGAAATTGTATCCAATATTAACATAATTCTTAATATTCTATGCAAACTCTAAAACGAAATCTTTACTCGGAATAATTACTAATTAACAACTTAAATCTTTTTTTTTAGTTTGCTATTTAGTTGCATCTGATATTTTAATACGATATTTAAAGAGTATTTTCTTTTATATGCAAACTCCGATAAAAAAATCTGTTTTAATCGTCACCAAAAATTTCAATCAACCCAAGCATTTTTCAATAAGCAATACAATCTCCTCTGCAAAAATGATTCCTGCTTTCATGTAAAATGTAAAATGTAAAATGTAAGGAAAATTTATGGGTCGACGCGGAAACTGCGGTTATGTCGAGCTGTTGGAGGTAACGGGAGGTAGGTTTAGTACAAAAGAGGGTAGATAGGGAGAGCTGTATGGGGTGGGTTATTGTTGATCGAGTGATTTGTGAAATAATACTTTGAAAGAGGTATTTTTTATCAAATTTTTAGGAAAAAAATACACAATAAAACCTGTTGACAAAGTTCTCAAACAAATTGTACATTTTTGTCCTGCTTTACTTAATTTCCCTGTTAGAATTGCTAAAAAATGCTGTTCTGCTGCTAGATTTTACGCGTTGAAATGTTGTTAACAAATTAATAACAACTATTAAAACTTTTATAATAACTATTTAAACTTTTGAACATCCATTTCTGAAGAATAGTGAAGAAAAATGTTTTGTACACATCACACAAACATATGTAATCAAAGGTCAATCACACCACAGGGAATCAAACCGTGTACCTAAATTGACCTAAAATACTGACATGCGACACCTTGAAACCAGCGTACAAGCCACACAGCCACAAATAACAAATATAAAATCGCATGCAAGTAAATCAATTCTATGTAGCAGTGCTACGAAATATTTGCTACGACTACGTAGCACAGGTTAAGTCCGTAGCAACATAAAGTATTGATCTTAATGGCGCCGATCACAGCGAGCGGTCTAACTGCGTTGCGGAACTTTGTACAAACAAACACACACTCTGTGTACACTACAATGATTAGAGAACAAAACAACTTAAGAAGTTAAGGATAATCCTACATAGTCAACAAGCCTTAATTATAGGTTTACAATGCAGCAAAAGGTTTTAAGTATGAGTTAAACTAATTAATTATGATTAAATGAAACAGTACTCAAGCCCATTCATTATGACCAATATATTTTTATAACTTTCTCTTAAGGGTCAGCTCACACAGAGACGCGGCGCGACGATGCGCGAATATTTTAATAGAGCTTCTTAAAAAATACTTTATTTACTACACGAAAATGGGCCTCATAAGAAGGCTCAAGGTCACTCTAAGGGCAATGGAGAGGGCTATGCTTGGAGTTTCTCTACGATCGAATCAGAAACGCTGAGATTCACAGGAGAACCAAGGTCACCGACATTGCCCACAGAATTGCGAACCTTAAGTGGCAGTGTGCAGGGCACATTGCTCGTATAACTGGCGGCTGTTGGGGCGGAAAGGTTCTCGAGTGGCGACCACGTACTGGGAGGTGCAACGTAGGTAGGCCCCTTACGAGGTGGACCGACGACCTGGCGACGGTCGCAGGAAGTCGCTGGATGCGGGCGGCGCAGGACCGCGAGTTGTGGAGACCATTGGGGGAGGCGGACATAGCCTCCCCCAATGATCTCCACAAGCAGTGGACGACAATAGGCTGATAGTTAGACTACACGAAAAGATACGTTGCACCACGCAGCATTGCGCCTCGAGATGCCTCGCGGCGTAGCGCAACGTGTCGCGCAGCAACGGAATAACGCCGGTAGTTTTACAATGCGCCTCGCGACGTAGCGATGCATCTCAAAAGGCCCGCGTCGCGTCTCTGTGTGAGCTGACCTAAACTTACATTCCAGTAGTTTCTTCTTAATTCCTCAAGAGTATTTATTGCGGTTTACGCAGAAGCGGTAGGACGGAAAAATTTATTATAATTTTTAACATAACATGGGATATGAAAGAAGAAAGGAACAAAATTATGTTAAAATATAAATTGAACAAAAAACACAACATACTAAAACAACATAAGTCAGCGTACTCTCTCCTTTAGGATATCTATCTATCTTTTATCGAAATCATAGTTATAATTTTATTATTATTATTATTATTATGTTTAAATGTTTTATTTACCTTAAATCAGGGCTAAAAATTGAAGTGCGTAGGTTTTTAGTTTTGGTTTTCGCAACGGTGTTGAAAACGACCTATGATGGTCCAAAACAAGCTTAAGTCACATAGTGGTGGGCTTTTGCAACAATTTTTATAGTTAGTCAGTTAATTAAAATTGACAAAAAATTAAATTAAAGGTTGAAATAGTTTTATTTGCAAATGAACCCATTTTTTCTGGGAAAGTGATTAACTCATCATCTGATTCGTTTGTAGACACAATAGAAAATCAATTGTGATTCGTCCTTAACAGGTCAGTCCCGGGTTAAGTGATAGTGAGAATTGAAACACGAACGAACAAACACAACGACGAAAGCATTGAAAATAACATATTTTTAAAATGCCGGAATAGTGTAAAGCGCACTTAAGTACTTATTTCCTTGTTATTTCTCCGTTCTCGCCGGCTGTTGTTGAGAATTTTAAACAGAAGACCTAATTTTACACTTTGTTCCTACTTTTTTTATCGAAGCAAAGAATGCCTCCTTTAAAGACTCAAAGGCTAGGAGAAAATACAAACGTTAGTATGCAAGTTTTTGCTATTAAGAAAAGGATATTCCTATAGCCACTTTTGATCGCAAATAATGCTTATACAATGGTCGGGAAAGATGTTTTTGTGCTTTATATTCAAAAGGCTTGGTAATTACAGCTACAAATGAAGCTAGAATAATTGTTGCTATTATTATGCCATTTCGCTCTGCAGAGATTCTATTTAGTGGTAACATCTGCCCTGACTGTTGGAATTTTTGTAAATTAACGATTTGTTATGGATATTATTAAAAATATCGTATCGTCGTCATCAGCGTACGTCCCACTGCTGGGACAGGCCTTTCTCATGGAGAAACACATGAGGAGTATGGCCGTTACACCACCACGCGGGCCCAATGCGGGTTGGTGGGTAGAAACGGTACGAATGCGACCGGGACCAACGGCTTAACGTGCCTTCCCAAGCACGGAGGAGCTCGAGATCACAAAGTCTTGGTCACCCATCCACTGACCATGGCGAAGGTAGCTTTGTTTTCAACCGAAACCAAAGCGCACTGACCACTACTCCACCGAGTGTAAACGTTACATCCAGCATATTTTTTTTTAATATCTGGAATTTTTCTTTTCATACTGAGCGGCATTTTATACTAAATGAAGTGTCAAATTCAAAACTGTTTCTGTCACGGGCTCCAGCGGGCCCACGCGAGTTGCCTTCCGAAGCACGGAGGAGCTCGAGATCACAAAGCCTTGGTCACCCATCCACGGCCTGACCTTGGCGAAGGTAGCTTTGTTTTCAATAGAAATCCAAAGCGTAATAACCACTACGCCACCGAGTTCCTCGATAATTATTACATTGTTAGAATCAGCTAAAAATTAAAACGTATCGCATAAACCCTTTATGATTAACGAAGTTGAGTGAACATGGGAGCTCTAGAGGTATCTATCGTCGGTGTTCCATTCATCAGGCCCTGAGTAATTCCCCTCATTTACGTACAGAGAACCCCCCATAAAGCGTAATGGACGAAAGTTCGGGCGCCGCGTGTTAGGAGATTATTTTGTTTACATTTGGGATGTCCGGTTAGCGTGATGGGTAAGGTTGAAGCGGTAGCCCGAAGCGGTGGCGGGCGCGGGTATTAATGCTAAAGTTTTGCAATTATATTTTGTTTTTTTTATATACATACATAGTACAGTAGATATTTTCCCGATGAATCCCGATAGATCTCTTTGCAAAGATCCTGGCTCATATTTTTGTGTTTACATATAATCAGTGCATAAAAATATTTTTTGGATTGAAAGTTGGAGACAGAACCGACAGAAAGAACCTATGGTTCGTTTTAAAAAGAAACAAATAGGGAGATGGCCAGAGAAGAGCGCAATAACCGCAAAAAGTCGCTAATACTGATATAGCGCCTCGTTACAAGATCAGTGTGAAAAGAACCGATGGTTCGTTTTAAAAAGAAACAAAGAGGGAGATGGCCAGAGAAGAGCGCAATGACAGCAAAGAGTCGCTGATATTGCGCCTCGTTACAAGGTCAGTGTGTATGTGCTAAAGCCTACATTCTATAGTTCTCAGTATATCTAAGCAAGTCTAGTTGTGAAAACATAAGCATGAATAGTTAAAATTATAAATAAACAATCCTACCAGAATCAACACATTTGAAGTACAAAATAAGGAATCACAAGACACAATTTAGATTTCTCCTCGTAGCAAAAGAAACATAATGCTTCAGACAATCGCAACAACGAGAACAAAAAAAAACATTGTCATAAAAAATATAAACAGAAATAATTCCAAAGTAGAATTAACTGAAAAAGATGGATCTGTGTTGAACAAACAACAGGATCGAAGGAACCCGATATAATAATACAAGCGCGAGTTTGGGAGAATATTTCTCTGTTTATTGTTTTGCCTTTTGACAATACTTGTCGCCTGTAAGAAAGACGGATAGACACGACACACTGTTGTTGGAAAACGTTGCGGTATTAAATTCTTTTTTCCATTCAAAATAATTCTATAGGCAGCGATAGTCGAGATCGGACGGGGCACTACTCGCACGCGAGGTCGCGGGAATCGCGGGTTCGATCCCACCGCCTGTACCACTGAGTTTGAATAAAACTTATCTACAGTAAATTTCATGGTGAATATCGCTTGCCTCAGTGCACGGACTCGCCACCTGTTACATGGAGACTTAACATATCTGGCGAAATGTGAATTAAAACACCCTTTGGGGAGAAAGGCGTGATGGTATGTTTGTTTGTTTATATAATTCCAGCTTTTCTCAATATTCAATACTCTATAACTTAGTCTCCAAAATTTTTACAAAGGTTGTCATACGATTTCGGACTCTGCGCAGCACAATTTTAGGTATGTTTTTTTTTATTTTACCTCACCCCGCCCTTTGTCGATCTATGCTGAAATGACCGTTTATAAATTCACTCACAAATTCATAAAAAGCATTGGACTAATCGTAGCGGAGTTCTTTAGTGGAAGAAAGGTCTCTTGTCTCTTGACTGAAAATGTTAATTATGATGATGAGATTGTTCATTACAAAGTTGACTAACCATGAAACCACCATGCAATAGTGCCACCTAGTTTTACGTTTCAAGAGAAATGTGGAAAATACCAATATTTGCCGCTGAAGAAACGAGTTACCGAAAAATCGAAGTATGTATTTCAGTAAGCAAAGCCTCTATACAATGAACAGAAAAGGAAATTTGCAATACTAAAATCTCCCGCCATAGATTTACCGATTAGATAAACTGGGTGTATATTCCGATCCGATATACATATGCGTAAATTCAGTGGTATTAAGCTTGCCAATGAGAGGCGAGTACATTTTACACTTCTCCAGAGATTTAAAATTGGACATTTTCGCAGTCAAAAGGATATTTGTTTTCATGAAAAAAGTTATTGTTGGATTTTGACACAAAATTAAGTTAATTTAAAATTACTGTTATCCTATGCTTGACTACGACGTAAATTTTACACATATAATAGGACTTAATAAAGGAGCCAACAGCATTGATGATACTTCCATACATATAATCGGACTTAATAAAGGAGCCAACAGCATTGATGATACTTCCATACATATAATCGGACTTAATAAAGGAGTCAACAGCATTGATGATATTTCCATACATATAATCGGACTTAATAAAGGAGTCAACAGCATTGATGATACTTCCATACATATAATAGGACTTAATAAAGGAGCCAACAGCATTGATCATACTTCCATTCATATAATAGGACTTAATAAAGGAGCCAACAGCATTGATGATACTTCCATACATATAATAGGACTTAATAAAGGAGTCAACAGCATTGATGATACTTCCATACATATAATAGGACTTAATAAAGGAGCCAACAGCATTGATGATACTTCCATTCATATAATAGGACTTAATAAAGGAGCCAACAGCATTGATGATACTTCCATACATATAATAGGACTTAATAAAGGAGTCAACAGCATTGATGATACTTCCATACATATAATCGGACTTAATAAAGGAGTCAACAGTATTGATGATACTTCCATTCATATAATCGGACTTAATAAAGGAGCCAACAGCATTGATGATACTTCCATACATATAATAGGACTTAATAAAGGAGCCAACAGTATTGATGATACTTCCTCCATGTTGTCTTGTTCACAACACTGATGCGCGATTTCGCCTGACTCCTGATTCTAGGCTCATGTACTCTGTGCACCACAGGTACGGTATCTCTCACAACATTTTTAACTTACAGACGAATTGAGAATTGTGTTCACATCAATATATAAGCAAATCTTAAAAAAGAAGTGTTTTTATTTGACATCGTTTTTTAGTTTTTTAGGCCCACTTGCAGGAAATTTAAACCGAGATTTAAAACTCGATTTTGTCATTTTTTGACAACTTTACTATGGCTCTTATGTCAAAATTTGACAAAATCTCGATTTAAACTAGGTTTAAAATTTCCTGCAAATGGCCTTTAACCTAAGATCAATGAATTGATCTGAGATTTTAACGTCTATGCCCTAGAATTACCCCATTATTTTAACGTCGCGTGTTAGGAAGGCAAAGGAAACTAAGCTCATTCAGCTTACTATTTTAAATTATATGTTAGTTATTAAGATTTATCTTGTTATATGTTTGTTTTGTGTTAATCCTTAAAGACCCGGCCAGAATGCCAGCGCTGCAACAGTGTAATCTGTTGTACCACATGCTGAGGTCGGGTCATAATTGGCTATTATTCTATGTTAAGTTTTTTAGAAAATGTAGCTTTATCTTCGTCAATAAATGTTTTTCTTTCTTTCTTTCTTTCTTTCTTTCTTTCTTTCTTTCTAAAAGGCTATGTCAACCAGTGGACGTCATACGGCTGATGAAGATGAATCAGATATATCAACACGCCTCTATCGCGAAAACCGAAGTGTTAAACCACATTTATGTGGTGGCCAGCGTGGTGGTGTTACGGCCCATACTCCTCGTGTATTTGTTTCCATGAGGAAGGCCTGCGCCCAGCAGTGGGACGTATATAGGCTGAGGACTGGGACAGGGCTGATCCTGTTGCCATGCACTGCTCAGTATGAAGCAAGCGATGCATCCATGCTGGATATAGGCCTTCGCCCGGATCTCAACATATCGCGGTCCTGCGCCGCCCGCATCAAGTGATTCCTGTGACATGAGCCAGATCGTCGATCCATCTTGTGGGGGGGGGGCTTCCAGTGTTACGCCTCCCAGTTCGTGGTCGCTACTCGAGAACCTTTCCGCCCTAACGGCCAAACGACCATCAGTTCTACAAGCAATGTGCCTTGTGAGCCATAAACTCATCAAACTGTACTTAAATTTTATTCTAGCTCAGGCGGCGGGTGTCGATTTGCCGGGGAAAACTAAATTATTTAAAAATTAAATAATTAAATTTTTAATTTCTTTAAAAGCGTCCAAAAACCGCAGCGTTTTCCTCGCACAGTGCGTACGCGGCCCCAGCCCAAGACGTTTATACAAACACCATCAATCAACCATGACAACCCAATCGCAGACGGATTGTGGCCAACAAATTGAATGTGCACCGTTATTATTTCTTTTTGTTGCCACATCTGTTCGAAGAAACAATTATTGAGCCCGTATTAAAGTTACGGAAATTGGAATTTTTAATAAGTGATAGATTTAAATGTCGGTGTTATTAGGATAAATCTCGTTGTAAAAGTAAAAAGTTTTTACTAGCTTTCTACTGAAGTTGTCTCAGGGTACGCGATCACTCTTTGTCGCCACCTGTTACATAGGATCTTGACATACATACATATACTTTAGACTATTAGGGTTATCCCCTAAGGGTTAGTCAGAGACTAGACAAGAGCAAAAGCAGTCCACTGCTATTGTCCGCACTTCACCAAGCAGTGACTGCACTCAGCGTGACAGGTGGTGAGTCCGTCGCCGCTATAAGCTGTTGGATGGTTGTACAATTCTAAGTCCATTAGTCGCCTTTTACGGCACCCAAGGGAAGAGATGGGTTGGTAGTATTCTTTAAATGAGCCTTGAGCTTGAGATCATACAAAATGGGGGCAAAGTTTTTTTGTACATAAGGAGATAGATTCTATTGTTATTTACTACTCTTAAACATAACATGACATATTGCACTGGGGTCAGTGCAACTGATATTCTGAATTACACGTACGAAAGATTTTCCTCAAACTAATTTTTTCCAATCGTCTACCATCACTACCACCACCTTACCGTCCTCAGCCTATATACGTCTCTCTGCTGGGCACAGGCTTTCTTCATGGAGAAACACATGAGTATGAGCCGTCACCACCACGCTGGCCCAATGCGGGTTGGTGAATAGAATCGGTTGTAATAGCGACCGGGACCAATAGCTTAAGCCATCAGAAGCACGGAGGAATTCGAGAGCACAATGTTTTGGTCACGCATCCAAGGCTGGTCATAGCGAAGGCAGCATTGTTTTCGATATCGAAAGTACTAACCACCATCAACTGTATTTTAAGGGGTTCAACACTTCAGATACCAGACTCCAGACACAATAGCTTAATCTACGGTTCGTGGCATCCGGGCTTTAAAGGGTTAATAGTGTTGTAAAACACGCACTAAAAAAACCTGAGTCAAAAAACTAATTACTGTTTACCGACCCAAATAATCTTTAAACCTCTTCATTCCAAGAAGATCCCAGCTTAGTCTTAATGGCTCTGGGAGTACTAATAGACAGTAAAGGGAATGTTTATGATACTGCCAGTAAACTCAATTGAAGTCATATGTACGACACTAAATACTGCATAACACAATTAAAATCAAAGTTTACACATACGATCATAAATTACAACATAAAGGACGCCGTCGGCGCCGGCGAGATTTCCATACTTTTGACATATACGCGCGCGTGTGGCTATGAAACCATGAGGTCCGTGTAATAGTAAGCAGTCGCGCGTGTCCTGCGCCGACGACGGCCAGCGTACCTATAAAACCACAGTAAATATTCAAAATCGTACGACAAAAAGGGAGCTGGAAGCGGTCCAAGAAATTTCCTGCCTACGCTCCTGTTGTGGAATGAAGCTGCCGAGGTTTTCCCACAGGACTACAGCATGGCATAACCCACCACCAACCCATGGTCTTACCTGCCTTACGGCATACAGACCGAATCACGGGAGAGCGCGGGGTACTTGCGATGCTCTTTCCCACACCGCGCTTGTTCTATGCTCCCTACAAATTCTATTTCCATCCCTATTGTTGCCACCTCTCCCCCTTCTGGGGCGTGACAGCGACACAGTCACAGGACTTCGCGTCGGGCTGCTCTTCTGCACTACAGCATGGCATCCTTCAAAAAGGACGGGAATATTGTTTTTTAAGGGGTTATATTCCCGGTATTGCAAGCTACGTTAACCACTTACCATCACCCCGGGCCGTATGCTTGTTTGCCGCCTTAAGTTGGTTTTTTAATACGTGGTCAGGTTGACCAGTAAGTTAAAATATGGACCAATCGCGAAAACCTATGATGTCGTGATATGACAGCTTGTCCAATAATGGAATCTTTAAATATTACCCTTAAATAATCATTGACAACTATCCACAAATGCTAGGATTAGTAAAATGGCGGCTGGCGGCACAGCTGATGTATATTGCTTTTTCATCGCAAAAACAATTTGCAAGCTGACGTCATACATTTTAGCGTTTCCATTGCCGCTATTGGTCTAGATTTTAACTATTGAGGTAACTTTCACTGCGGATCAAACAACTCACCCTTAGTGTGAAAAAAACAGTACCGACACCGTTGTGGTGTGATGTAAGAAGGCTTGTGCCCAACAGAGGGTAAAATGGAATGGACCCCTTAATGGTATGGATTCCTGGACCCCTTCTTGCTTTACATCAGGTGGGATGGACTCTGTAAAAAAGTATGTTTTATTATCAAGGTCATGAGATGGGGAGGGATGAATGCCATATATCAAGAAGGATACTAAGCATGTGATATGTTTATTTTAAGGAAGAAACATACTGGTAAACTAATCAAAAGATGAGATGTGGGATTAGAGAAAGAACAAAGATGCGACTAAATGTGTGAAGTGTGATATTAGAATAAAAGGAGCGGATACTGAGCTGACAGAGGAGAATAGAAGAAGAAGACAGTCATGTTGAGCCGGGCTGGTATCTAGAGTGGGATAAGGACAAGAAGAAGAAGATCCACACATTTTTTTGTGAAATTTATTTGTGAACATAGGTAAACATAATTTTGGTCTTAAATATTTTAAGGATCACTGCGTATATGTCCGAGAATGTTCTCTCATCCAGTCGTAGGATCATGTAATTGAATTCTTTGTCAATATATCATATTAACAAACAGTATTAACACATTAATGCAATGAGACTACGTATTTCAATATTAACTATCAATCATTATTTTTTACAATAAAATGAATAACAATATAAATTAAGCGAATGTCAAAGATTAGTTCAAGATTTAGTAATTTACAAAGTTTAAAAATTCTCCATAAATTCATTAAGGTCATAAAAACATTTGTCAACTAAGTAGGATTTTAACGAAGTAAGTTACATTTATATTTGAGTTAATTACTAATATTACGCTATCTTGTTTCTAAAACATCTATATGAAAGTTCTAGGGGGGAGGCCGTTTGCAAGTATACATGTAATGCTTCCAAAATCTTCGGCGGAAATATTCCCCGTCTTATATCTCAGTACAAGTACATAGTTATCTTCAAGCTTTGCTGCTAAGGCTAGGGTCTGGACACAAGCGATTTTCAATCGTTTTTACATAACTCACAATCACATGACTGTAATCTAACATCTCATATTCTTATGACGTTATAGAATTAGTCCCAAGTAAGCAACTTTGGGTTTGTGTTATGGATACTTATTGCTTCACATAATTAGGAATTTACGAGCTCAGTGGCGCAGTGAAACGTTTTGGCTTAACTCACATAACTCGGTATTAAAACACTCGCGTGATACTATTAAAAAATCTCGCCAAGGCTCGTTTTTTATAACCACACTCGTGTTTTAATAACCTATATTATGTGACAGTTACATAAACTACTATTATTACACGGCACGCGATTTTTATAAGAATAAAAGGAGGAAAGTCTAGTAGGTACATACCCACGGTTCTGATGTTGCGATCTTTAAGGTAATGTCTAGTTTGACACTAGGTAGGCACTACACTGCACGTCTGTTTTGGCACTTGATTAGCACATAGATATAGGTATTAATAGGATCCCGTGTTGGTCCGGGACACAAAAAGAATGTGCCAACTGCTTTTCTTGCCTAGCATGTCGTAAAAGGCGACTAAGGGCGTATTGGGTACTGGGGCTGTGATTGTGTAGGCGATGAGCTAGCCACTTGTTACTACACTTTCACGATTTTTCATCTGACCAAACCCAATTTTTGTATGGCTAAATGTGGTCTTAAAGAACACAGTGCTCCTTGGACTCTGCCTACCCCTTCGGGGATTACAGGCGTTTTATGTATGTATGTATGTATTAATAGATTAATAGGGTATCAATGCACGAATAATGAACTGAGTCGGTCAGTCAACGTCTTGGGAGAAACTGAGTGTAGGAATATAACCACGTGACTAGATCAGGGCCGCGTGTAATATATGTTCTCAACAAAATCTATGATCCCGCTGTCGCCCAAACCGCGTCCTAAGAACAAGAATACCTCGGCGCGCCATATTTTGTGGAAATGTGTAAACTTGCAAAGGCCGGGGATAGTTACAGGAGACAATGGGATGGTTCCCGAATTAATTAATTCACGCCGAGAACCGGGACGCTGATCTGGAAACTTTGTTATGGCTTACGGTAATATCATATTAATTTTTATTTATTTCTTATGTAAGAGTAGAGCTAGGAGCTCAAGTGAAAAATAGTGTTTGAGAAAAGAATTACGAACACGTAAAAAGTTTTACGACAGTAAGGTTTTATTTTGGATGTAATTTATACGGTTAGCAAAATATTCGAATTTTGGTCAGCAAAAAATACAATTGGTCAGCTAATATAACTAATTTGTCAGCAACTTATGGACGGCAAATATTTCTAAATTGGTCAGCCTAATAACTAATTGGGCCGCATTTTGCCAGTTCAACTAATTATTTTGCTGCCTAAATAATTATCTTGCTCCCCAATTAATTATTCTGCTGACCAAAATAAATATTTTGCTGCCCTAAAATTATATTGCTGACAAAATATTTGTTTGCTACCCAAATTATTTTTTAGCAAACCATTTTGTTGCTGACCAATTACTTCCCTTTTAATTTAAGTTACTGGTTAGCAACAATATTTTTTGTCTATTTTTATAAGTCTAAATTATAGTTCCAAATTCAAACATTTTAACACACTAAATTGAACTATCGGTGTAGTAGACCGTAGGCTGAATTATAATAAATGGTTTATTTAATGGGTGCGTGAACGCATAAGCTCGCGTGCGTAGATGCGTTTTGAATGTGCGACGAAAAAAAATCGTTAAAATCCACAAATCGCTAGCAAGAAGTGTTCAAATCTCTTCTTCTTCTTGCCCTTTTCCCACTCTAGGTGGGGTCGGCACAACATGTCTTCTTCTTCCATTCTCCTCTGTCACTCGTCAGCTCAGCATCCACTTCTTTTATCCTCATATCATTCTTCACGCATTCAAGAAGTGTCCAAATACAGCATTATATTTATATAAAAAAGGTTCAATTTTTATTTATAGTGAACCATAATATAAGTATTTTCAGTTTAAACGACATGCGGAAACTATAATTTTTGAAAGTCTGCGTGGTAAGAAACGTAGAGTATTGCGAAAAAGTAACATAAATGTACTCGTATTATGGCGTCGAAGCAACTATTGTCGGAAGTGGCATTACTAATTGATTTTAATTCTAACCTCCCACGTTCAGAGAGGCTAATATTACGTGACAATTTATTTCTCTATTTTTGTAATTTAATACATTTATTGGTGATTATGTAAACTCAATGCAATTTTCGACCGTGTCCTTTGCGATGAACATTCAAAGCAACATACATCTGCCTAAGTATTATGCAGTTTTTAAAACCAAGCCTGATTCAAGGCAGCTCAGGTTTCGGCGGAAACCTGAGCGGTCAAATCACCAGCGCTGCATAAATCTCTTTTGCTGATGCTGAGGCCGGGTCCTAATTGACTATTTGGTCTGCGTCTTCCTTTGTTAAATGGTCAATAAAGGTTTTTCTTTCTTTCTTTCTGAACTGTCTGGAATCAGGCCTGGCCCGGTGCATGGCAATCGGTTCGCTACATGGGTACTTAACATATCTGGCGAAATGTCGGTGTTAACACCTCTGCCTACCCCTTCGGGGAAAGAGGCGTGATGATATGGTTTATTAAATTATGTGTTGTAAATAAATTGTCAATAATTATGTAATAGCTAAAATTTTACTATTGGTCAAACTGACGCCCCACTTCTGATACATTAACGCCATAGGTCAATATTTAAACATTTGGTCAACTTGACTACAAATCAAAGCACTGGCCCTTAGGCGCAGAAACTTGCAATTTTTTTTTACATATGACAGATAATCTCTTGGCATTTATCTCATCTGATGGTAAGTGACGATTAGGCCGAACATGAAAGCGAGCTTCACCTGTAATCCTCAAGAACTGAGGATCTTACCTCTGATTGCCGGAACACAACAATGCTTATAACATTGTTATTATGGCGACAAATTCAGCCAGGCGGGCTTAGAAGCCCTACCACCAACCAAACCGAGCAGAAAAACTTCTGCGCCCATGGGGAATCGAACCCGGACCTCCCGATCAACACCCAGTGGTGTGAACCACTAGAGCAGAGAGGCGGTTAAAAATGAAAAATAAAATGGCAGAGGTGTCGCTAACTTCATCTGTAGATACAACCTTTCCTCAATATTTGTTTCCGAGTCATGCCTACGAAAGCGCTTAAGCTGATTAATTATAATTCCTTAAAATTGGGATCGGAGAACGTTATTACTGTACGTGCTTAAGTATCTCCGCTTATGGATAGATGAAACGTATAAAAGTAACATATCATACTATTTCTTCTTTCTTCTTAGCCATTTTCAACCATATTGGTGTATGCCTTTTTTTTTTTTTTGACGCTGTGGAAATGTTTTGCGCAGAAACGCCCATCGTGGGAATGGGCGAATACTGTGAGACGCTCCCGCTGGGACGGAACCAGGGGGCATACTCACTAAAACCACAGCGACTCTCCTATCCGCGGAGTGGAGAGGAAACCGGGACCCTCCGGGACCGTCAGCCTCCCCGGCGGAGCCCCCCTAGGTGGGGGGCGCGGCGTCACCCCTCCCGGCGCTGGGAGGGGGCGCGACGATAACCAAAAGAGTTGAGCCATCGCCGCCCGGCAGTGCGTCCTTCAGGTTGCACCAACTGCATCGGTCTTCCACCTCCATCTATTTCGTTCTACAAGTCTCTTGATATCGTCCTTCCATCATATTTGTGGTCTTCCTCTAGGTCTTTTCTCAGTCAGGGGTGTACCGGAAGAAGACCTTAATGTCTTCAAGTTTTGGTATGCTACCCAAAACAAACCAGGTCAGTCGGGGATTCCTTATCAGATGCGTGTCTGTTGGAATGTGGAGTGAGGTAGGGGGGTTATCCTCTCCCAAGCTTTTTAACATGTACGTAAACGATCTCATCGTGGAGCTGAACAGCATGCAGGTTGGTTGTCGGATAGATGGCACTGGCAGAAACAACATCAGCTATGCGGACGACATGGTGCTGCTCAGTCCCACGGTGGGGGGCCTAAAGGAAATGTTATGTGTCTGGGAGAAATATCCTGATACACACGGGCTCACTTACATTGTCAACATAACAGAATACATGATTTTTGAGGCCGCTGGCAAATGTCCAGATAATAAGACGTGCATTACCCTCAATGGCATGAACATTAGACGCGTGAAGAATTTCAAATATCTGGGGCATGTTATTGCCAGCGACCTCAAAGATGATGCTGACATTGAGAGGGAGCGCAGGGCTCTGGCGGTCAGAGTTAACATGCTGGCTCGCAGATTTTCTCGTTGTACGGAAGATGTCTAGGTCACGCTCTTTAAAGCTCTTAAAATTGTCAGAGCTTGAACACGAGAAATCTGTGAGTCAGCCACGCCAAAAAATCGATAGAGACCCTGCGAATTCACTATAATAATGTCTTTAGGATGATGTTGGGACTGCCGCGCTTCTGCAGTACTTCCGGAATATTTGCAGAATACCAAACGGATTGCTTGAAGCTGTTATTCGCAAGAAGACCTGCTCCCTAATATACAGAGTGAGAAACAGTCCCAATAGCATCCTGAAGACACAGTGTACGGATCGCCTCACGTCACCGCTTTGGAGGTGCTTTGTGCGAAGAGTGACGGTCACGGGAACGTATCCTTTTTCGTGATGGTCATTCTTAGGCACATAAAGAATAAAATATTTTTAAATTTATTTTTTTGTCAATACTAGCAATAGTTTTTATGTCACTTTACTAACATATTATGGATGTATGTGGTCCGAACTAAAAAAGATTTGATTTGATTTGATTTTCTCACCCCAAGGCCTCCACTCTAATACCGCTTTGCCCAACGAGCCCTGTTTATGTGCTACTTCTTCAAAATACTCCGATGCTATTTAAAGACACATTGTGTCTTATTGTCTTTTATTTTTATACAACGTTTTTGTATATCAATAACAACGTCACCTTTATCAAACTACAAAGGTACATCACTTGCCTAAAGCCCCGAAAGTGTCGGCAGAGGTATATTACACACCCACAATCATACAGAAACTTAATCCTTCCATTTCTTGCTTTATTTACCTATTGATATATAAGTATATTTTGAAATTTAAGCACAAAATTTCCTTAATCTTTTTTTTTCAATTTACGATAAATATACGGGAAAATACGATACATTTAACTACATTAAAACGCACGCCGTAGGCACAATAGCAGAAAAATGGTACTTTGAAAATATCTAGAATATAAAATACGAAGAAAACGACGATACGATAAAATTTTAATACGAAGTTACCAACCCGCGCAGACCAGCAACTCTCTCTGCGTTATCGGTGACTTTGATTCTCCTTCGAATGTTCATCTTCTTGATTGTAAAGGGACCGTATTAATTTATTAGGATCATAGCCACGTTCCTCTGCCCTTAATTGCGGGAAGAAAGCTATAAGCAAAGCCAAAAGTCGGTCATGTTGTCCCAACGGAACCTTTTAACCAGCCGAGCTAATGGGACCGACTCAGGACGGCGATATAAATAAAACATAAGACATATAAATTGTTATTTTTTAAATTTTACAATTGAATATTTGAATTTATTTAATAATTTTATTTATTTGACATGACATTTAGTTTGTCATCCTTCTGTATTTTCTTTCTTTACGGTGTCGAAGGTTTCATAATATTTTATTTTATTTATTTTTCTTTCATATAGCTACCGAGAGAATACGCACCATTTTAATTTTCTGTTTATCTTCTCTTCTCTATTGTATCCTGTGTTTTCCTTTGTTGATTTTTTTTTCTTTCTCAAATGTGTAATAGTGGGTTAATAAATGTTTTCTTTCTTTCTTTTCTTTCTTTCTTCTTATTTCAAAATTAAATGTCTGGCGTTGTTTCTATATAAGGCAATGATTCCATACATCATGGAGTCGCGTCCTCTTGTACTCGTACGCATCGAAAGTCTGGCCTTTGGCATTGGCCCGGGAATGAAGAGGCCCCGCATAAACTCTCGTCGAAGCTCTGCGCCCGTGTCTATCGCCGTGTCCCTCCGAGCCCTTTACCGACCACTGATGACCAGTCTCTACATCGGAGCATCGTGCTGCTGTGCTGCCTGCTGTGCCGCCCACTGCGAACGACTGCCTGGCAGTTGACCGCCGATGTAAGTGGCGTCGCCGTTCTATAGTCGGCCGCCGCTGCCTACCTTCCCACGACCATTCCCCTTCTGCGTTCATTCCTCTTATCCTCCTGCAACAGTGCTGTGCGCGTGTATTTATTTTGCGTTTCTTAACTTTCTTCCTTTCTCTCCCCTCTCCGTTATTTTCCGTTTTTTTTTTATAATTACCTAATACTATCGTATAAATTTAGAAGCTAAATTCTTCCTTATTTTTCACACACCTATACACTTATTTACCCTTTATTTTCTTTATCTACTCCTTTCACCCCTTTTCTTCCAGAAAGGGGGCGTAACGTTACAACTTATGTACATATGTTAAATATCACTTGCCTCACAATGTGCCCGGTGCATGGCAAAAGGGCGCCACCTGTTACACGGGGACCTAACATTACAATAATTATACATACCTTTTTAAGCTTCTTCTTAAAGACCTATAGTTATTACAAACATACATGCTAAATGCACTTGGACGATTCGTGGTTTCATCCATGATCACAAAGACCCGCATCATTTATCAGTTTTGCGGCTAACATGACCGGCCATTTCAGCCAGAGGGATGTTTATGGACTTAAAAAAATTGGGACATTCTATTTTATTTCGGCCTTTCTGGTTTTTATTATCACCTTACGTTTCCGATCCGACAATATGCATCCAAGCAGAATTTTGGATGCATATTGTCTGATTTAGTCCAAATATTTGTTACGTGGACCGTTTACTATGAACATTATCAGGCTATATTACTCCTCTGCTAGACAAAATGTTACAAATCAATTATTTTCATTCAATTGGCCACACCAAGTACGCCCCTGTCTAAGTATATCATAGTCACAGCATCGCTGTTTGTCCTGCGAAATTGAGTCATGCTCCATGCTCGTGTTTGTCTTCGAGCGAGCACAGCTTTCCTCTAGAGGTAGAACTAACACCGCCTAGTATATTATGCGTAAATACTGGTATTATTTTAGCATGCTGACTCCTACTTGCATTATCTCCGAGGAAAAGTAATACTTTTAAAGTCAGCCAAGCTGAGAGGTAGTCTTGGTAGAAAATGGCTACGCGTTTAAGCGGTCGCCATTTAAATCGAAGCAAGGTAACTGTACGGAGCTCGGTGGGGCATAGTGGTTAATACGCTTTGGCTTTCGATATCGAAAATAAAGCTATCTTCGTCATGGTCAGTCCTTGGATGGGTGACCAAAAATTTGTGACCTCGACTCCTCTGTGCTCCTCTGTGCTACCCACCTACCCGCATTGGGCCAGCGTGGTGTTACGGCTCAAAATCTTCATGTGTTTCGCCATGATAAAGGCCTGTTCTCCGCAGTGGGGTCAATATATAGGCTTAGGACAATGTAATTGTACGTAGATAGAATTAGTTACGAACACTACGAATATCGCTTGTTGTGCTAAGTATACCAATAGTTTTATTTAATAAAACCTATATTTATATGTATATGTGTAGGAGTAATGTGGGTTCTTACCAGGGATGTAAGTGATCATAAATACCGTTTATTGTTAAAATATAATAAACAATGATGAACTATTTAAATACATACATATTATTATATATAATCACGACTATCCCCTAAGGGTTAGTCAGAGACTAGGCAAAAGCACCGCAAAAGCAGTCCATTGCCATTGCGCCTCGCCAAGCAGTGACTGCACTCAGCGTGACCGGTGGTGAGCCCGTCGCCGCTATAAGCTATTGGATGGTGGTGCAGAAGCCGCTACCACACGGCTATTTAAATCAAGAGTGTCAATCAGCGTGTATTAATGAGCTAGCCACTTGTTACTATTCTTTCACGATTTTTCATCTGACCAAACCGAATTTTTGTATGGCTAAATGTGGTCCTAAGGAACACAGTGCTCCTTGGACTCTGCCTACCCTTTCGGGGATTACAGGCGTGATTTTATGAATGTATGCATGTATTAATCAGGTCTCTTTTTTTACATAACATATCATCACGTGTTCAACACACAATTTCGTCAGATATGTTAGGTTTTTTTTTTAATTTTAGAAAAATGGAAAGCAAAAGAAGCTTAACCACTCAAATAACCAGGGTTTTCTTTATGGTTCATGTTGTTTACTTCTTATAGCGCATTTGCAAAGGTATAGTATAGGATAGTCCCTCAACTCAATGTGTTCGAGGCTTTAGAATAAATCCAATATTATACGTGCACACATCGGCAGGAGTGGTCATTAACCCGTAAAGGGTGCTCAACATTTCCCCATCCAAGATGGCGACGCAAGAGTTTCCGGGTGTACTTAGCAACATTTTCCTTGAATTTACAATAAATTGAGGTTAGGGAATGTTTTTTAAAAATTCCAGTTTTAAGGGCGGTATATTCCAAATCGACCTGTTTTTGGTTGAGTTTTAAGGCATCAAGTAAAAGTTTTTACATTACATACATACAATCACGCCTGTAATCCCCGAAGGGGTAGGCAGAGTTTAAGGAGCACTGTGTTCCTTAAGACCACATTTAAACATACAAAAAAATTGGGTTTGGTCAGATGAAAAATCGTGAAAGAGTAACAAGTGGCTAGCTCATCGCCTACACGATCACAGACCCAGTACCCTATACGCCCTTAGTCGCTTTTTCGACATTCTAGGCAAGAAAAGCAGTTGGTTGTATTTTTTTTGTGTGTATATAGAAAATATATATATTAAATATAATAATATATATGTTATTCATGAACTGTTCTTGAATATTCTCAGGCTCTAAGCACGATAGTTGAAACTATGCTCGATCATAAAAAATGTAAGGATAGGTTCGCTTATGACTACTTTTCAAGTTTACTTGAAGATTATTAACACTACACAAAAACATACATATCATCACGCCTCTTTCCCCGAAGGGGTAGGCAGAGGTGTTAAACACCCACATTTCGCAAGATATGTTAGGTCCCCATGTAACAGGTGGCAAGCTTGCCCTACGAGCATAGATCTGTCGACAAGTCAAATTTGACGTCTAAGATCGACAATTTTCGAAAAATTTGACAGATAACTCTAGAGTGAAAAGGACGGATGCTTTTGTCGATCAAATATGGCGACTGTCGAAATTCTATGCTCGCACTGCTGTTGCCATGCACCGGGCACAATGTGAGGCAAGCGATATTCATAATGAACTGTACATAAGTTTTATTCAAACTCAGTGGTACAGGCCGTGGGATCGAAACCGCGTTTCACGCGGCCTCTAGAGCGAATAGTGCCCCGTCCGTTCCAACTCGGCTACCCGGTTACACTATAAATAAATATAATATGTAGAACAATTGTAAATCTATGAATTCTCAAAATTTTTCTGTACCTTTTTTTTTGTTTGGCTTTCATTATTATATAAACCTCATTAAATAAAATGCGCCTGCTTCTACCAGGCATCCGCCGGGCATCGTCTCGCTCGAAGATTATGACCTTAACTTACTCGTATAGGTACGTAAAAAGCGTTTAATATTGGGTCCTTACCTATGAAATTGGTGTTCTTTTTCTCTCTTAGTATTTTGTCTGTAACTATTAAGATTCAGAGTATTCCTAAAAATAATTACCTCGTCTAAAAATAGACTATATTTTTGAGCTCTTTTGATTTGTTTTGATAATTTGTTGTAAGTTTAATTGTGTTAAAGTTGGACACGGAGACAACTCTTTTTAAGTGCCTCCCGTATACATCATTTTATTTGCATTCACTTAAAAACGATAAATATTTTTTATGTAGTGTGAGATTACACATATTATTATCTTTGGATTTGTCGTTGTGAAGAAAACTGAAAAAATTTTAGTATGGAAAATGCAGAATTCTCCAAAATCTCCATACAAAACACCAATTTCATAGGTAAGGACCTAATATATAAAATATTTAATACCTACTTCCTTTCACGTCAAATTAGTCTAGCTCAAAGTAAGCGCTGAAAATGTTATATTACGGGATCTAGGGTATCGTCCCCAGTATATATAAGTCCCACTGCTGGGCACAGACCTTTCTAAGGGAGAAACACATGAAAAGCATGGGCCGTAACACCACCACACTGGCCCAATGCCGGTTGGTTGGTAGAAAAGGTTGCAATAGCGTCCGGGAGCAACGGCTTAACGTGCCTTCCGAAGCACGGAGGAGCTCGAGATCACAAAGTTTTGGTCACCCATCCTCAGCCTGACCATGGCGAGGGTAGACTGGTTTTCGATATCGAAGGCCAAAGCGTACTAACTTATTACGCCACCGATCTTCTCTTTCTCTCAAAACGGTTTGGCGTCTAGTAAACTAGTCAACGGGTACAAAACGAAACACAATAGAAATATCTATTGTTTGCGAGCACCGGTGTTCGCGGTGCGCGCCTAGGGGTTAAGCATTATATCTTCGGATAATATGCATGAGATCTCAAAAATAACTTAAAGCGTCTTCATATGTTAATTAAGCACGTTCTCATAGGCAGCCCATCACAGGTATTAGATCCTAATAACAGTTTAATTAAACCCTACCTTCCAGATAGGATATACGAACCTCTATACGAACCTTTGATATACGAACCTTTCGGCCTTCCTCGTATACAGATATGTAGCGTCAGCGCCTTCTGCGTTCGTTGCCTTCACTTCTAGTCTAGATGCTAATAAGATTTTAGGTCTTTCAACCGAAGTGACTTATGGCGAATTCGACCGATTTTCAATTAGCGACACTGGTATAGTATTACCAAAAATGCGTTTACTCATTTGCCCTTGTTTATTATTTTTATATTACTTACTATTATTTATTTATATACACAATTACCTACACAAGTTGACACCCTTCCAATTGAATATTATGTAAATGGTTATAAATGGTTGGATTGTCTATTTGCTATATAAAACCCTCAAGTTGTAGCAGAATATCAGTGCTTTGCTCGCATCTAGATGTGAACAAAACCAGTCACTGAGCTACGACCTTTTTGCTCTTCTGTAGCACACACAAAATTTTGTTCTTGTTGTTAAGTATGTGTTTTTCTTTATTTTATTTTGTATTTTTGTGTGTGATGGCGAATTTTTGAGTGAATAAAGATTTATCTATCTATCTAAATGCTTTAACTGTCCAAACATCGGCCGAATAACTTTCGTTCATATTTAATGTACAATTTCTTCGTTTGTACAGTAAAAAGGTATTTTTTATTGGCTGGCACCGACTTCATAAATTGTTAAATTGAAATATCTATTTTCCTCAATTTTATTTTAATTTATTGTACCAACAGAAAAGTTATATATTAACGAAGGCAGAAATTATTTTTTACTTTTGAGTGCTTTTTTGTATTGGATTTTTCTTGGAGTCTGTTATGTTTTATATTAGGCTTATTTGCACTTGATGACGTCTATTAAACTTGAATTAGCAAAAACCTTCCATTGCCAGGGATTGCTATTTTGCTGTTAGTTTATTTTTAAAGTTTCTTTGAATTTTGGAATTTTCTCAAAGAGTTCGTCAAGTATAATGTATCACATACATACATATAATCACGACTATTATCCCTTAAGGGATAGTCAGAGACTAGGCAAAAGCACCGCAAAAGCAGTCCATTGCCATTGTCCGAGCTTCACCGAGCAGTGACTGCACTCAGCGTGACAGGTGGTGAGCCCGTCGCCGCTATAATCTATTAGTCCCCATTTACGACTGGGAGATGGGTAATATATCAGACCTAAATATATTAAAATAATGTACCAAACCTACTGCTATATGTTTATCAACCAACCTAATTCTCAAAAAACCTGTCCAAGTAAAAATATCGGTGTATTCGTAAAAACTACAGAACAGCAGAATACAGAAATACAGAGGGCAGCTGAGAACATACATCAACTTGTACAGGCAGCGGCCCGTGAGTTATGTGCCCGTACTATGATTTATGAGGAGACAAATTGGATATCATTTTTAGGAATCTGTTAAGAGTAATGTATGATGATTACTCTTTAGTATTTTTATCGGAATATCTGTTTCTTGCTTCAGGAACGTTGAAGTTTTTATGAATGTTTACGAAATTTCTCACCTCTACATACCTCGTTTCTGATTCGCCACAAGGCAAAGTGACAGTTAAATACAGATTCCGTGGTTAGGTATTTTTTCAACAGTTAAGAATTGAGAAGCTTGATGTACGTTGTCCAAAACCAAAATCAAACGAGCGCGATGAGCGTTAGACAGAAATTTTACCAAAGTAAGGATATGAAAATTGCTTTTTAATTGAAATTCGCCATTTATTTATTTATTTAAACTTTAATGTTCTAAGCAAGGTACATATGGCGGACTTAACGACAAATATCGTTCTCTACCAGTCAACCATAGGTTAAGCAGAGAGCCATTCTATGCTACATATTTGAAATTCAACAATATTGCGCGAGACGACTCTTCACTTTTAAAAAAATGGAACTACAAAAAATATTATATTATTTTAAAACTATTAACAAGACAAAACAAGCTCTGAAAATTATGCTAGTTCTATTCTATTACTGTACACAAAGTGATACCAAAATTATATTCTAGTCGCATTTATGAGAAGAAATACGATATCCACATCATAATCACTTCCACGCTAATACTTGAATGTCAAGAAATGTTTGCTTCACAGAGATCTAGGCCGAGCCTGAAACAAATTGGGTAAATGGCATTAATATTGGGTCCTTACCTATGAAATTGGTGTTTTTATTCTGTCTTAGCAATTTGTCCGTAAGTATTAATTTTCAGAACATTCTTATAAAATAATTGCCTCTTCTAAAAATAGACCATATATTTGAGCTCGTATTATTTAATTTGATAATTTTTTGTAAGTTTAATTGTGTTAAAATTAGACACAAAGACAATTATTTTTAACTGTCTCCCGAATTCATCATTTGATTTGCATTAACATAAAAACGATGAATAATTTTTATCAAGCGTCTTCACACACATATTGCTAAAGCTTGTCTAATGATACATGCCAAATATTATTATCTTTGGATTTGTCGTTGTGAAGAAAACTGATAAAATGTTAGTATGTAAAATGCAGACATCCCCAAAATCTCCATACAAAACACCAATTTCATAGGTAAGGACCTAATATATGATATGAATTTCTAAATGGGATAAAAAAACTAAAAAAAATTCAAGTTCGTTACTAAGGGCCATACAAGAATATGCTATATTAGAATATGCTATATTATAATATATATATATATATATATATATATATATTCATTTATTTGTTGCACCCCCACATGTTTTTTTTTTGTTTTTTTTTTTGCTATTGTCTCTCAAACAGGTTGCCTGGCAGAGATTGCTGTTTAGCAATAAGGCCGCCAATTGCTTTTTTGTTATCGTATAAGTTCTTTATATTATTATGTGCAATAAAGTATATATATATAAATAATAAATAAATAAGAATACTAAGTGTAGTTTCAGAGTCACGCCGGCAGCGCTGGCGGCAACGCTACTACAATCTCGTGAACTTGTAGAAAATGCGTGAGAACGTGAAAAATATAATAAAAATGGGAAAAAAACGACCTTTTCAGCAGATGACATATATTCGAAGACAAAAACCTTTTGACAACAAAAAATTAAGAAACAAAATAAAAGGAATTAACAAAAGAGTTTTTAACAACTTCCACACGAAAAAAAAATAAATAATAATAATAATAATAATAAACCTCAATCAACTTCTAGTGGAAACAGGCGCTGTATTGGTCGTACCAGCATACGGCCATCCTGCGTCTTTATTTCTGCCACCCGTGGCCATCCATCCACCCCTTCAATCAGTTTTTGGATTCTCCCAAGTGGCCAGGCAGCTCTCTTTACGCCATTGTCCAAAAGAACTAAATCGCCGACCTTCAAAACGCGAGCAGCCCTGCGCCCGCGATGAACCAAACTGGCTAAATATTCTTTTGTGAAACGTTATTTTATATCGGCTCTCAGTTTTTGCAAGAACTTAGCTCTTGACCTCAAATCTTTCGCCTCAATCTCATTTAAGCCGGGCATGTCAGTAGAGGGCAGTTCTTGGAGGTATAAGGATGGTGTTAAGGGTACCAACTGGTCTGATTCCCCAATGTAAGTAAGCGGTCGGGAATTAATTACTGACTCAGCATCACACATAATTGTCAGTAACTCCACATAATTCAAACGCGATTTACCTAATACACGTCGCAAAATACCTTTCAAAATTCTGATGATACGTTCCCACCAGCCGCCCCACCATGCTGCTGTAGGAGGATTAAAAATCCATTTTATCTGCTTTGTCGCCGTCTCGGCTTCTATCTTTGTCCAATCTAACTTCTTGAAAAGGTTATTCGCCCCTGTAAAATTAGATCCGTTATCGGTGTATATGGTGTGCATACGTCCCCGTCGTGCAACAAAACGCCTCAAAGCCATCAGGAATGCTTCAGTACTTAACGACTCTACTAGTTCCAGGTGGGCAGCTCGGAATACTGCGCACGTGAACAACACAACGTACGCCTTTTCGCCAGATTTCAAATATAACGGCCCAGCCAAATCAATGCCTGTGGTTTGAAATACAGCCGCACTAGCATTAACTCTGTGAATAGGTAAAGGTACGAAAGGAGAATCCGCTGGTTTTGCCGTAAATCTCTTACACACGACACAACTGCTAATCACCTTCTTCGTCAACCTTCTTACACCACATATCCATACTTTCCGCCGAAGATTTGCTACTACAGTTTGTAAGCCAGCATGAAGCAGTATATGATGGTAATACCTCACCAATAATTCCGCAACGAAATGCTTACTTGGTAATAAAATCGGTTTCTTAAAATCAGTACTTTCTTGAGTTAATAATAGCTTTGTATTCACTCTTATAATTCCAACTTCATCCGTAAAACAATGCAAACTCTTATCTGTAAGCAACTTTCCATTGTAAGTCTCTCGTTGCATTATTTTATAAAGCTGTGTCTCAGCTTGACTGTACTCTTCATAATTAACATATTTACAAGTCTTCCTATTTTTATTTTTACAGTTAAAACAAAATCGTCTTATATATCCCAACACTCTAACTATTTTTGTAAAACTACTAAATCTTGAAAAAACATCTGTAAAATTATCTTTCAGTATATCAATATTTATTGTTGTTATTGGTGTTTTTACGTAATTATCTACGTTTTCACAATCCATTATCGAGGTGTTAGGCCAAGTATTCTTATTCTGCTTCAACCACATAGGTCCTTCCCACCATCTAGACTGTAATAATGTTTCTGGATTGCAACCACGACATACAAAGTCAGCCGGATTTAGTGAGCCCGGAATGTGACGCCAATCACAGACTCTTGTAGTTTTTCTTATTTCGTCTACTCTGTTCTTTACAAATCTGTCCCATTGTGCCTCTCTTTTGATCCACGTCAAAACTACGCTTGAGTCTGTCCAAAAATACATGTCGCATACTAAATTAAATGACCCCTTCACTAAATCACTCAATCTGGTGCCAATCAACGCTGCTAACAACTCTAATCGCGGAATTGTCACCAATTGTTTCGTGGGAGCTACTCTGGCTTTTGCTGTTACTAATTGGACATAAACTCGGCCTTTATGTTCCGATCTTAAAAATATGCAAGTTGCATAAGCTGACATGCTTGCATCACAAAAAATATGTAAACTTCTTTCACAGTCATTAATTGGTTCTGTAGTAAGCCGTCGTGGAATTTTCAAATCCTTTAATATATGAACCTTATTCGACCAAGTTTTAAATTCTATAGCTAGGTCATCTGGTAGTTGATCATCCCAGCCAAAGTTTCCTTGCCAAACGCGCTGTAAAATCTTTTTTGGTATTAACGATGTTGGCGCAGTAAATCCTATAGGATCAAACAAACTATGTGCTATTGATAGTAGAGCTCTCTTAGTAACTTTTCCTTCTTTAGCAATCTTCAAGTTTTCCACGTTGCACCCTAACTCATCCGAGTCTGTATACCATTGTACACCCAGAATAGACACAACATCTCTTTCCGGTTTTAGCTTTGACATAGGTGCCGTTACCCAGCTTCTTAAGTCAAACATTCCTAATGCCATAATATTACGAGCTTCTGTAACAAATGTTTGTACTTCCTTCTCTTCTAAGCTCGTTATACAGTTATCAGTGTAAAAACATTGTAATAAACTCTGAGCTGTAGCTTTCATTGGACCGTTGTAACTGTCAAGGTGATGTCGTATCGTGCCAGCTAATAGAAATGGGCTGCAAGTCAAACCAAAAACTACTCTGCAATGTCGAAAAGTCATTGTTTCCTTTTGGCTCTCATCTTTCCACCATAAAAATTTGAGGTATTTTCTATCTCTCTCTAACAGTGATATTTGAAGAAATGCCTTGGCAATATCCGATGATATCCCCACGGCGTACATTCTAAAACCAATCAACAACTTAGGAATCAGCTCTATCAAATTCACTCCTTTCTCTAGACAAGCATTTAATGAGTATGAACTTTGTGAGCTTTTGGCAGATGCGTCAAATACCGGCCGTACCTTAGTCGTTAGTCTTGACTCTCTTATTACGGCGTGGTGAGCTAGGTAGTGGCCGGTTCCGTCGTCGAACTCGACCTTTTCAATAATACCCAACTGTAGCCATTCCTTAAATACATCGTCATACGTAATTAATTTGTTCAACTTATTCAAACGTTTTGTTGTTGAAACTAGACGTTTTTCTGCTAAATCTCGATTGGTACTAAGAACACTTTGATCATGCTTCCACGGTAAAGCAACCTCGTATCTACCTTCGTTATTGACTATCAAGTTAGCTCTGAAGTTTTCCATTTTCTCCACATCATTTACGCTGAAAGGTGCATCACGTATTCCAATCGTCTCGAGATCCCATAAATCCGTCAAATTAACCTCCATAGTTGAGAATAGAACTGTAATCATATTAATATCTGTATTTACATTTGTACAATAAACTCCACTCTCTTTGCCTTGTAAAGTCCACCCTAACTTAGTTTTAATAGCGACTAGCCCTTCCTCGATTTGAACAAACTCTCCTGTATGAAGATGACTCGTATAATCGGCTCCAATCAATAGTCCAATGTCTTTGATATTACCACGATCGGTTGCATTAATATTTAGTACCTTCAACCTACTTATTAGGCTATCTGTAATGATAGGGATAGAACCGCATATCTTCGGCTCATCTAAAGCTGTCATGTTAAGCTTGTATGATCCGTCTAAGTTTTCAACACAGAAGTTATACATCTTATGAGTTTTCATAGCTCTCTCCATGCCTCCGAAAACATAATGCATTAGTGCTTGCTTACCTTCGACTTTTAAGCCAAGCTTTTCGGCTAGCTGTTCTTGAATATAAGACCGTTGTGCTCCGCTATCGATTAAGGCTCTGGTTGGAGTTCTTATGTTGTTCTTTCCGACTATGTAAACCACAAGTGTCTGTAGCATCGTGACAGCGTTCGCCTGTGAATGAGACATTATGGCACTAGTGTTGGTTATTTTAGGCTCTTCTTTCGAATCATCTTTCTTGTCAGTTTTATTTACATCAGGACACATAACTGTACTATGGCGTCTAGAACAAATAAGGCATTTTATAAACAGCTTACATGCTTTGGCGTGATGTCCTACACGTAGACAAACGGCGCACGCTTTCTTCTTTTTGATTACAATTTTTTTATCATCGTATGTCATTTTATTTAATTTTGTACATTCAGCACTGGAATGGGTCGACCTATCACACCATATACACAAACGGTAATTAATTTTACTATCCCCCGCTAACAAACAAGAAGCAGTTGGTTCATTATAGTTCTGACTGCCATCCATAAATGAAGTTCTGGCAATAGATATTCGCTCATTACTCTCTACTTCTTTTGTATAAATGTAAGTAAACTCGAAAGTAATTTACCTGTGTCATCAGTGGTGGTAGACTCATTATTACGATACCTTTCGTAAGCCTTGAGTGTCTCGTCGGGCAAAGCAGATTCCACCAGTGGCAGCAGCATAGCGGCGTACTTATCTGACGTCACACCCAACGTCTCTAAGGCACGTAGTTGCGTTGTAAGTTTGTCATATAGCGCCATCAAAGATACTTGCTGACTCTTCTTGGCCTGCGATAAAACAAGACTTAGCAAATCACGCACGTAAACATCGATCAAAAGGTTATCTCTAGCGAAACGCTCTTTGAGTTGATCCACGGCTTTTTTATAATTTTTCGCTGACGGTGGAAAGCTCTCAACAAGGTTCCTGGCTGAAGTGTTTTCCTCCATAGCTTGTCGTAAGTATTGGAACTTATCGTAATCGTCAATGCTAGGGTCTGTGTGGATTTTCTCAAATTGGCCCCAGAAACCAATCCAGTTTCGTACATTTCCGTCAAATTTTCGTAGTTCCAATTTTGGCAAATTAAAATTACGTCTATACGTATCGCATTTACTGTTGCAATTGCTCATGGTTTCAAAATCAACCAACGAACTACTTATATTAGTTTTTGTGCTACATACAGTATGGACTTCATGCTTGTAGGCTAATCTGTCAACTTTCCTTTTAGCTACAATCCATCTGATGCGGTAAGTATCCACTTGGTCCGACTCGTCATCAATGTCCTTTTCTTCCGCGCCACTTTTTACCAAAAACTCGAAGATTCTCTGGTCTAAATCGAAAATAGCTTGGACGCGAGGCTCCAACACTTCTATGATCGCAACCACATTATCGGAGTCGACAGCTTCATTCTCCAATAGTTTTGTTACTTCGTTGATTTTTCTGGTAAATATCCGGCGTAAATTAGCACGTTCTTTTTTAGCTTCTTCCATAGTTACAGTCACGGTCGCCACTTGTAGAAAATGCGTGAGAACGTGAAAAATATAATAAAAATGGGGAAAAAACGACCTTTTCAGCAGATGACATATATTCGAAGACAAAAAACTTTTGACAACAAAAAATTAAGAAACAAAATAAAAGGAATTAACAAAAGAGTTTTTAACAGAGGGTTGTTGAGGGAGTGACTTTGAGGAAGAGGATGCATTTTGGGGATGCAGATGATGATGAGGATATTTTTTTAGGGGCGATGCGGATAAGGATGCGGATGATGAATTTTTTTTTGTGTGTGACACAAAATTTCATCAATATCAGTTTCTAGCTTTCTAGCAAGAGTTCAATGACACACACACGTATGAAATTTACATTGTCAAGTTAAAACAAGCGAAGAGGAGGGGATGGCTCGCTCGCTACCCGATCGACTCAGGCGCATCGTGCCACGCACATGCAAGTCATGGATACATGCGCAGTTTTCAAAATTCGATATCGTTTATTCAATTTAGATGCGTCTTAGCACATGCTTATGAACGTCAAAAGCACTTTACATATTTTCGTGATAGCAATAAACTACGCCATCCGTTCACAAAACTACCAGGAGGCCTTGTTCTGAGAAGAACGGGCAAGAAACTCAGCAAGTTTCTATCATCCTTTACATTGTTTTTCTTTTTTTAAATGTCATAAACTACAACGTCATTGATTATTAAACAAAAAATAATAAAGTAACAAAATGATAATTTAGTTCGAAGTGACTGTAGGACACAGAATTTTAGCGCAAGAAAAACATAATTATTGGCACGCGTTTTTATGCAAACTACAAACTTTATTAACAGAGCGAATGATACATTTACTAATGTCTCACACTTTACAGTGGCAAATAAACTTAAACGTGTGTCCACACATTCCTATCATCCATGTAATCTTGTACTTTATAATATGCCTTTTTCATGAGGATTTTCTTAATATAAGGCTTAAACTTGTGAAACGGCAGTTCAGTCAGTGAAATTCCTTTTAAATTTTGAGAAAACAATAGCGGATTTTTTGTTTATTTTTACTATCAGGATTCCTGAAAGCGAGACAGACAGAGTTACTCTCGCATTAATAATATAAGTATGGATTGCACGTAATATTATTCTAACCACTATAAATTTTCGTCAGAGGAACCCAAAGTAAATTTTCCATGCACAGCCGTTTCTACTGATGCTAGCTTTATTATAAAACATGGAATGGGTGTGGATATTAGGTCCTTACCTATGAAATTGGTGTTTTGTATGGAGATTTTGGGGAATTCTGCATTTTCCACACTAAATTTTTTTCAGTTTTCTTCACAACGACAAATCCAAAGATCATAATATTTGGCATCTATCATTAGGCAAGCTTTAGTAATATGTATAATATCACAGTTCATAAAAATTATTTATCATTTTTAAGTGAATGCAACTAAAATGATATATTCGGGAGGCACTTAAAAAGAGTTGTCTCCGTGTCCAATTTTAACATAATTAAACTTACAACAAATTTTAAAACAAATCAAAAGAGCTCAAAAATATAGTCTATTTTTAGACGAGGTAATTATTTTTTACAGAAAATACTAAGAGAGATAAAAAACACCAATTTCATAGGTAAGGACCCAATATTAAAATATCGCATAATTCAAACAATATAGGACAATATACGATGCGTCAAGTCGTTAAGAATAAATGGCCAGTTAAACGGCGTATTTACGATCAATGCAGATAATATGAGGACTGCGGTCTTTAACATGGGGTAAGGTGCCGTTACTGTTTTGTAATGAACCGAACGTAAAAAGTAAAGCAATGTTTACCATGGTCAAGTTGAGATGGGTGACCGCAAACTTTTATTAAAGAGTGCTAAAGATGGATGATACTGGATACTCTGTAGATAATGTAAGTAAAACAAAATGCTTTAATTATTTTAAATGCTTAGTAGCCGTGAAATTATTTTATAGGGTGCTTATTTACGTTAAAGAATCTCTTCCAATTCCCAACCTCTTCCTCGAGGAACGCTGCTCAAATATGACTCTAATAGCAATGAAGCAATGTTCACTATGGTCGAGTTGAGATGGGTGACCACGATGTTTTTTACTTAAGGCTATTTCGCTCAGAGATAATAAAATTTTGGATCAATATATTAGGTTGGGGAAAAAGTCTTTTCGCATTATAGTATGTATAAACTTGTAATAAAATCTCTTTGGCTATACTATTTGTATCTGGCTGATTTTGGTATCATTGAAAGTTTAAATTGTAAAAAACATAATTCCAAATTCAAATTAGGAAAATGTGTGATTTTCATTTGTTTTTCGTACCGCCAAGATGAGTGAATCTAATGAAGAAATTCGATACATTTTAAAATTTTACTACAAAAAAGGTAAAAATGCAACGCAAGCCGCGAAAAAAATTTGCGATGTTTATGGACCTAGTGCAGTGTCTGTGAGAGTAGCACAAATTTGGTTTAAGCGTTTTCAATCCGGAAATTTTGATGTCAAAGATGCACGTCGCTCTGGTCGCCCTATTACAGATAAAATGGATGCCATTTTTGAAAAAGTGGAGCAAGATCGGCATGTCAGTAGTTACGACGTAGCTGAAGAACTGGGAATTGACCACAAAACATTTTTGGCGCATTTGAAAAAAACTGGGTACACAAAAAAGCTCGACATTTGGGTACCTCACGAGCTCACTGAAAGAAACCTAATGAACCGTGTACTCATTTGTGATTCTTTATTACGACGTAATGAAACCGAACCATTTTTGAAGAAGCTGATAACTGGTGATGAAAAGTGGATCACGTACGACAAGAACGTGCGAAAAAGATCGTGGTCAAAGGCCGGTCAGGGTTCACAGACTGTGGCGAAACCCGGGTTAACTCGCAACAAGGTGATGCTGTGTGTGTGGTGGGATTGGAAGGGCATTATTCATTATGAGCTGTTACCACCAGGCAGGACCATCGATTCTAAACTCTACTGCGAACAACTGATGAGATTAAAGCAAGAAGTTGAGAGAAAGCGGCCGGAATTAATCAACAGAAGGGATGTGGTTTTTCATCATGATAACGCTAGACCTCACACAATTCTGTAGCCACTCAGCAAAAATTAAGAGAGTTTGGCTGGGAGGTGTTAATGCATCCGCCGTATAGTCCTGACCTTGCACCTTCAGATTTCCACCTGTTTCGGTCTCTTCAGAATTCTTTAGGCAGTGTCAGGTTAACATCACGAGAGGACTGCCAAAACCACTTGTCGCGGTATTTTGACCAGAAGTCCCAAAATTTCTATAGCAATGGGATCATGTCCCTACCTACAAGATGGCAAAAAGTTATCGAACAAAATGGTACCTACATACTTTAGTTAAATGTAAATAAACTATATTAAAAAATGTTTTGAATTTTCTTAAAAAATGCGAAGAAACTTTTTCCCCAACCTATTAATTCATAATATAATTGAATACAGTTAATTACCTGCACTTGCTGTTAGGTACTCGGTTTTTTATAACTTATTTAACTCGGTGGCGTAGTGATTAGTACGCTTTGGCTTTCGATCAAAAACAAAGCTACCTTCGCCATGGTCAAGCCGTGGATGGGTGACCAAAACTTTGTGATCTTGAGCTCCTCCGTGCTTCGGAAGGCACGTTAAGCCGTTGGTCCCGGTCGCTAATGCGACTGTTTCTACCCACCAACCCGCATTGGTCAAGCGTGGTGGTGTTACGGCCCACACTCCTCATGTGTTTCTCGATGAGAAAGGCCTATGTCCAGCAGTAGGACGTATATAGGCTGAGAACGAAGAATACGCTAGTATTCGTTTTTTTTGTGTTTTCTTCTTAACACTTCTGCCTATAATCAGAACTGTCATTTAATTTGTATTACGTATGAAAACCTTTGTGATTATATTTTTATATGTATTTTTTTTATTTGAGAGGAGGCTCACAGGCAAACGGTTCACCTAATGGAAAGTGATCACCGGAGGAACTGCAAATGTTTTGCGTCCTTTTAGGAACGCTCTTTTGTCGAACGACTGAAGGTCGTATCGGTCCGGAAATACTGCTGGCGACAATTGATTCCACAATTTGAAAATGACCCGAAAAACGCAGTCGTGCACAGCCAACCATCAATACTACTATCCAGACTAAAATAAGTACATTCTAGTCCCACTGCTGGGCAAAGGCCTTCCTCATGAAGAATATGGGCCGTAATACTACCACGCTGGCCATTGCGGGTTGGTGGGTGGAAACTATCGTAATAGCGGTCACCAACGGCTTAACGAGCCTTCCTAAGCAAGGAGGAGCTCGAGATCACAATGTTTTGGTCACCCATCCAAGGCCTGACCATGGCTAAGGTAGCTTTGTTTTCGATATAGAAAGCCAAAGCGCTCAACCACTACGCCACCGAGCTCCTCCGAGATAGTGAATAAACATTAATAACTTTTTCTACTGTCACAACATGCTCGTAACTTTTTTCGTCGAGACAAAGTCAACGTTGGTCGTTGACTTTGTCACCTAAGTAATAACGCACCCACTCAATATGTCCAATCGACTTACAGGAGTCTTATCTAAACCGCACTTATCCAATTTTCTCCAATAAAAATCTATCTTAATTTCGATCTGAAGTCCACTCGAGTACTTTAATAAATAGCCACCTCTATCCCCGAAGGGGTGGGCTGAGGTTAACACCCTCTTCTCGCCTAACAGGATTAATATCCCCTATGACCATGCACCGGGCACAATGAAGCAAGCAACTATGAAATAGTGACTATTTAAAACTAACTACTGTTAAAACTGTAATTTTAAAGTTTACATTAAAAACTTATGTGAATATCGATTGTCTCACTTTGTGCCCGGTGCATGGCAACAGGCTCACTACCTGTTACATGGGGACTTAACATATTTGGTGAATTGTGGGTGGTAATTCCTCTGGTTACCTCATCGGGGATGAAGGCGTCCATTTCGATCTGAGACAAAAGGTAAACAAAGAATTTGTGGTTCTCAATCTTTTTATCTAATTCTGGGACAGAAAAATATAGGCTCTTATTTCTTATAATAAAATAAAAAAGGATAAGCCGTACATAATATACCAATATCTTCATTGAATATAAACATTGTTTATTTGTGAAATGAAATAATGTTTAACGGGTATTATGTTAAGTTTATTTAAAAATAAGCTATCATTGCTATAATTCAAATAATACTAAATATGAATGGAAATATAACAATTTTATTCAAAGTAGATTCAAGTTGTCATGAACATGTCATGACTGTTCATCTTCATTTCGAAGTATTTTAAACTCATAATAATTTAACAGTTTAAGAATACTATTCTTTTAGGTCTTTTTTAATAGCAAAGATTATTAAGTAATCTAAACTTACGTTAAAAATATAACATTGAAGTAAAAATACCAATAATTATTGAAGGTGACAAGTAATTACTTAATTAACATAATTTAAAAAGTTTGTAATAATAAAATACGAAATAATCTTATGTTTTTGATAAAAACTTTCGGCAATGAGTAATGACTTCATAAAGAACCCTTTTTGTGGTTTGTTTACATTTAGTCTCAGATCAAAATGGATAGATTATAGATGTATTTACGACATAGATTCTTTTTTTGCATGTAAACAAATATTTCTTATCGACCGACTGCTCAAATGTACTAAGCAATATCATTACCCAGAGCCAATATTTGTAAGTGAACAAGGATTCCGATATCAATGCATTAATATTCAATTCTGCAAACGATTTAAAATTCATCTAAAGTTTTGTTTGAATTTGCACCTGTTTGTTTTACAGAAGTTTAATTGGCTGAGGGCTACAATGGAGGTGCCTCGATGTTTTATTATTTTAGCTATGGAAATATTACTAATGGAAATGGAAACCTGCCTAGAAAATGTTGTGAAAATTATATGTGGGATAACTGTCTGACTAGTGCTATAAAAAAACGTTAGTTTTTTATAGCACTAGTCAGATAAACTAGACAGAAAAAAATAATAATATGACTGTGTGCTTCCTCACAGTCATATTATTTTTTATTTACTCGAACTGGCTGAACCAAGAGGTGCTCGTTGGCGTAATGATTCGTATAAGCTATAGGCTAGTTGAACCTTTCTTTTATTGGGCCCCAAATGCTTAATTACTGATGGCCATCACCATAAAAAATAATACAATTTTTTTCTGAAGCCTATAACACATTAAATTTTAAATTATAATTTTTGCTTAAATATCAAAAACGCCTTCGGTCCTGATGGTCTATGAATTATCTGGGCCGTAGCGTCACGATTATTGTAAACAATTCAATACGCATGCGTGACATAGCCGACAGTTATGCTTGATTGGTTGCGACTGGCGTTTGATGGATTACGCGGACAAAGTCGCGGACAAAATGTACCAACTGCTTTTCTTGCCAAGCATGTCGTAAAAGGCGACTAAGGGCGTATTGGGTACTGGGTCTGTGATTGTGAAGGCGATGAGCTAGCCACTTGTTACTACTCTTTCATGATTTTTCATCTGACCAAACCCAATTTTTGTATGGCTAAATGTGGCCTTAAGGAACACAGTGCTCCTTGGACTCTGCCTACCCCTTCGGGGATTGCAGGCGTGATTGTATGTATGCATTTAAAAGTGACTACAAATACGGGGACCTCAATATTTACAACTGCTACGGAAAATACCATCGCTACGAACGAACCAGTGCAGTGCTACGAAGGCTTAGCGAAATGTAGCACCGGAACGTAGCTGCTACGGTTCATTCATTTAAATACTGCAACCTACTACGCCAGAGTAAATTATCATAAAACTAGTTGTTGCCCGCGACTTCGTATGTGGTTTTTTAACTATCCTACGGGAACCCTTTAATTTGCTGGCATAAAAAGTATCTAATTTCGTTGAAATCGCTCCAGCCATTTCGGAGATTAGCCCGTACAAACAGACGAATAGACAGTGAAACAAAAAAAAATATTTTTTTTGTATTTTCCCTGTTTTTACATCCCCCTGACTTGATTTTAAGCGTTTTTTTCTATTTACAGACATTCGACCTTTACAGTTTTATTACAAATCAAATCAAAAATATCTTTATTTTATAGGCTTGATATACAAACACTTAAAAACGTCAATTTATGAATAAGTGAATCTACCACTCGCTCGGAACGCAGACATCCCCGAGAAGAGCGAGCCAGAAACTCGAGGGTTGCTCTTTTTTTCACATTTCTTACAATTATTTTGTTTTTTATAAATGTTAGGCTAGTACAATCAAGTGGGTAAACATAGATATTATGAACATAGATTTTTAGCATTATAATCAGGAAGAATATATGAGCACTTGAACCAATGAACGATGTTGAAATTCGCTAAGCAATTAAGATAAAAACTAATTAATTAAAAAGCGACTGGCAACATCCCACATTACGAGTCAGCACAGTTTGTAACATAAAGACGTGTCAATCTGTCCACGCATTTTTATCGTCCAAATATTCCTGAACTGTATAGTAACCCTTTTTCATTAAATTTTGTTTGACACATAGTTTGAATTTGTTTAAAGGCAGTTCAGTTACATTTGGTGGTACATGTATAGATATCAGAGTTATATTGTGTAAGAGATATTAACATTAATAAATAGACCATTCAGATTCATTTTCACACATTGCTTGTTTTTGTTAATGCAATTACTGTATTTATTCAAACATTGATTCATAGGTACTCGTACATACAGACCGGATTGACTAGTACATTTTAAAAATATCATAACATATCGCTAGAAATAAATCAAGACATATACACAAAGCTTATAGCTAGAGAGTATGCGATTAATTTAGCCTCAACTCAATATAATTCTCGCTGTAAATACATAAATGTAGGCGTAATTACTGTAATATAAAGTACAATCTCACGAAGATGTTGAATATTAAACATTGGAGAGTGTGCTCAGGTGATCAAACACTCGGATAAACAGTCAGAGTTTAATTTGAAGATTCTTGCCTTAACATGGATATTAGTAAGTCTAGATGTGCCTTTATTCTTATTTTTAGTCGTTTAAGGGCGTCGTGCAGGAAATTGAAATCAAGATGTAAAACTAGATTTAGTAATTTTTTGAAAATTCTTATATGGCTGAAATGTAAAAAATGACAAAATCGAGATTTAAGCTAGGTTTAAAATTTCCTGCAAGTGGTCCCTATTAATTACTTCGTCTGCGGTTACTGGTTTTTTAACTATCTGCCGCGGAAACCCTTTACCTTTTTCAGAATAAAAACTATTTAAGATGTTATTTTATTTATTTTATTTTATTTGCATAGGTACAATAACAGAAAACAGATTAACACATTTAAATAAAATAACAATTTGCACATAAAAATGACCAGGACCAGGGATATAAGGTATCACCATGGACAATTTCAGTGAAACCGGTCCAGCCATTTCGGAGGTTAGCCCGTACAAACAGACAAATAGACGAAAAAACAGAAAAACAAACAAATTTTTTTATTTTCCCTCCCTGACTTGATTGTAAGCATTTTTTTTCTATGTACAGATATTCGACCTCTACAGTTTTATTACATATGTATAGATTCCCAATTTTATTACGATCGCTCGCAATATTCTCAGTAATACTCACTCGTCTCCTAACCACGATCTCGTTCACACTATCAACCCGTTTTGTCTTCGTTTTTTTCCACCCAGCATAACCATCCACTCTCTTCATATATTTAACAGTAAAAACTGCTGATTAGTGTGCAAATACTTCAACTATTTCAGAATTATTATAATAAACAGACAAACAAAAATAACTTTATTTCATAGGCCAAACCTGGCACTTAAAAAATCAATATTTTACAATTTATAAATAAATAAAAAATATAAGTAATTAAAAAAGTTTATTCCATAAAAAGGTTAATTACCGCGAGCGCTTGCAGCAAGTACGACCACAGAGTATTGACTGTGGTTATAATTGATACAAGCGGCCGGATTCCGAGGGTAAGGCTTTTCATGAGAAGAAACTCATGAGCCACATTTTTTAAATAGCCAATCATATATCATATAATAGTAATTATATTTCCTAAAAAATATACATTTTTCACCACAGTCGTGTGGATTATACGAATATCTATGTATTGGGTCCTTACCTATGAAATTGGTGTTTTTTTTCTCTCTTAGTATTTTGTCTGTAACTATTAAGATTCAGAGTATTCCTCAAAAATAATTACCTCGTCTAAAAATAGACTATATTTTTGAGCTCTTTTGATTTGTTTTGATAATTTGTTGTAAGTTTAATTGTGTTAAAATTGGACACGGAGACAACTCTTTTAAGTGCCTCCCGAATACATCATTTGATTTGCATTCACATAAAAAAGATAAATAATTTTTTAGAAGTGTGATATCACACATATAGCTAAAGCTTGTCTAATGATACATGCCAAATATTATTATCTTTGGATTTGTCGTTGTGAAGAAAACTGAAAGAAATTTAGTATCGAAAATGCAGAATTCCCCAAAATCTCCATACAAAACACCAATTTCATAGGTAAGGACATAATATATTACCCATGTCATAATTATATCAGTCCTCAGCCTATACACTTCCCACTGGTGGGCACAGGCTTTCCCCATGGACAGACACATGAGCAGTATGGGTAGAAACAGTCGCAATTGTGACGGGACCAACGGCTTAACATGCACGAAGCTCGAAGGAGCTCGAGATCACAAAGTTTTGGTCACCCATCCACGGCCTGACCATGGCGATGGCAAATGAAATGTGGGTGATAACACCTCCGCCACCCCCCTCGGGGAAAATACGTGATATTTTTTTTCTTTATGAATCTAGTTCAAAATGTGATACACTACAGAATATGTGTTTCCTTTTCCAAAACCATAAGACGATTAAATGACGATGTAGTGACGTGTTATATTAACCCAAGAACCGATTAATAAAAGTACTTATCGTTTCTATTGCAGAAACTTTACTGATACAGTCGAGTTTAAAAACATGTAAGCACGTTGGACAGTAAGTGACAGTAAGGGGGAAAAAAGAATTTCACCTGTCAATGTGCATATATCATATTTTAACTCGACTGTACTGCGCCTTCCAGTTAAACAGTCATTAAATTAAATACCGAACACACCGGAAAGCATTTCGGGTTTTAATTGTAAGTAATTTACGTAACTCCTTCTCTTTTTCTCCATAACGAGTGTAACAAGAACAGCAAATATCGCTCTACGTGTTGTTCGATAAGTTGTGTAAAATTTTTGAACCAACAATAATTTAATGAAAAAACTTTGTTTACTTCTAAGGAATTACGTTTATAAGGTTTATTTCTAAGGAATTACCTGATACGAGGTGTTCGGTGATATAGTGTTTATTAATGCTTTAATTATTTTATATGTAATATAACATAATATATAATTTGTGTAATACACCTATGCCTACACATTTATATATCATATATGTATGTACGTATGTACTGTTTCAGGAGCTCCGTCGCGTAAAGGTTAGTACGCTTTGGCCTTCGATATCAAAAACAAAGCTATCTCCGCCGTGGTCAGGCCTTGGATGGGTGACAAAAAACCTTTGTGATCTCGAGCAACTCCGTGCTTCGGAAGGCACGTCAACCGGCATTGGGCCAGCGTGGTGGTATTACGGCCCATACTCTTCCTGACTTTGTTCCTTTCCTACAGGCTTGCTTGCATTCTGCATATTTGCTTGCATTTCTTAAAATTACTGTTTTAAACGGTGAATTGTGGTATAATAATGAAACAAATGTAATATGTATATAATTATATTTAAAATATTTTGATTGATTGGTTAACTGTACCTATATACAGGGTGAGACAGGATTCAAAAGCATCAATTCAATATTATATTATTATACTTAAAAAAAAACATTTTTTAATGTGTTTCTTAGGCACCCAAAACAATATAAAAAATACCTCCAAAGACTTTCCTCATTGGAAAAAGTTGCTCTTTCAGCTTGCCTTTACGCGAGTTTTAGGCCCGTATTACGGAACTGAACTCAAGCGTAGATCTCTGCTTGAGCACTGTTAGAGAGGGATGGCGCTATTGATCCCACACAGCGCCATCTCTTTTTAACTGCGCTCAAGCAGAGATCTACGCTTGAGTTTGGTTCTGTAATACGGGCCTTAGTCTAAAAAGGGCAAAGGGAAAGGGGAGTTCTATATAAAGGGGATGGTCTTCAAAATCTTAATTTGATGTGATGTCCTTTTGAATCTTTTTAAGAATAAGAATATACTTATAACGCAATATCATAATAAACGATTCTCTCAAATAATAATCAAAATCAAAAATTATTTTATTTCATAGGCCAAGATCGGCACTTAAAATCGTCAACATTTTACATTATTATGCATTTTACATATAATTTATAATAAAAATTATTTTAAAATTTGAGTATTAAATTAAACAATTGTATTAAAATTTCATTACCGCGAGCACTTGTAACAAGTACATCCACAGGACAGTACAAGTACATCGTTGACTGTGGTTGTACTCGATACAAGCGGATTCCAAGAGTAAGGCATTTCATGAGAAGAACCCGGCAAGAAACTCATGAGCCACTTTTTTAAATAGCCAATCATAAAATAATTATAAGAATACAAAATCGCTCTCTCCTGCAATAAGCCCGTGCCGCGTCGCTACTTGCAATGACTAATCCAATCAAATAGGACTTTCCACATTGGAAATAGTTGCTCTTTCAGCTTACTCTTACGCGAGTTCGTGACTATAAAGGGAACCTACAGAAACCCCCAGGGATAGGGATATTCTTGAAAGTAAATTCTGTATTTGATATTTTTTAATTTTAGACTGTATTTAGAGCCCGTTTTTTGATAGGTTAGGGTTAAAATATGGACCAATGGCAAAAACGTATGATGTTGAACTTACAAGGAACCTCGATCAGTAGGTGTTCCCTCTCATTCTATCACTATTTATGAATGAAGGCTATCCGTGGGATATCCTCTTCCTCTCTATCTATCCATAGTTCACCTGTCATATTTACGCCATTTTGACACCTAGACTGAAAATTGTTACAAATTCAATATTTTAAATAAAATATTATAAAACTGGTGATGACGTGCGTTGTTTTATGATTAAATTTTCTAGATTTGACAAATGTGAGATTCTGTAGATTTTTAATTTTTCCGTAGATTTTTTTATCTAATACTCAGATGATATTGGGTCCTTATCTATGAAATTGGTGTTTTTATTCTGTCTTAGCAATTTGTCCGTAACTATTAAGTTTCAGAACATTCTTATAAAATAATTGCCTCTTCTAAAAATAGACCATATATTTGAGCTCGTATTATTTAATTTGATATGTTTTTGTATGTTTAATTGTGTTAAAATTAGACACAAAGACAATTATTTTTAACTGCCTCCCGAATACATCATTTGATTTAAATTAACATAAAAACGATGAATAATTTTTATCAAGCGTGTTCACACACTAATGCTAAAGCTAGTCTAATGATACATGCCAAATATTATTTTCTCTGGATTTGTCGTTGTGAAGAAAACTGAAAAAATGTTAGTATGTAAAATGCAGACATTCCCAAAATCTCCATACAAACCACCAATTTCATAGGTAAGGACCTAATATATCGTCGCTGCGCGTACACATCGTGTATGTGTGTGAGCACTTGGTTAATGCCGCGTATGTGCGTTTTTTAATTCGATGTAGTGAGGTATGTTATAAGCCAATAAACGTTTTGAATCGGTAAGTTTTGTTTTTTTCTGTAGTTACGCGATAATAATTTACTTTATACTAAACGTTTGTTTAGAGCTTGAATCTTCAAGATTCAAATATCAGACTCGGAAACTCGAGCTGAGCTGAAACGTGTAGATCAAGAGACGGGACTCAAATGGATTAATTTGAAAGTTGCGGAGTATGAACTCACTTCAGCTACAAGGACAAATTTAAAATGGTAATTTTCCCGTTCACTCGATAGAACACTTAAATAGAGATAAAATAATGCTCCTGTTTCCAAATGAGTAATCCTTGTAAGTTAAAAATAAATATTATTGAAAGTTTATATCGATGAGGAACACATAACACCACCACGCGGGCCTAATACAGGTTGTTAGGTAGAAACGGTTGCAATAGCGAGCGAGAGCAACGGCTTAACGTGCCTTCCGAAGCACGGAGGAGTTCGAGGTCACAGAGTTTTGGTCACCCATCCAAGGCCTAACTATGGCGAACGTAGCTTTGTTTTCGATATCGAAATCCAAAGCGCACTAGCCACTACGCCACCGAGCTCCTCATTGTATGACCATGGCAATTTTATTTTAGTTGGTCATCGTAGGGCTTCAACGCCCGCCTGGCTAGCTACCACCGTCTTACCGTGTGACGTGGTGAAGCCGGAGATGAGAAGAAAACTCCAACTTGTCGTTACCTTTTTTATTTATAAATTAAGATTAAAGGCACAACTGAAACAATTATATAAAAGGGTAAATTTCACAAAATACACAAAAACAATTTCACTTTTGAAACTAAAACATATTATAAAAGGTGGGGCTATTTACTACATGGACTTTATATATGAACTGTTAATGATAAATTCCTTATGTAGCACAATAGTAAATATATTATAATTATATATAAAATTACTGTCAGTGAGTCAACCGCTCTACACGCTTACTCTTGTAAGAATGAATTTTGAGAACAAAACAAATAAAAAGAGACAGACAGTAAATTTAAAAACGGAAATCAAGAGAAAAATGGCCAGAGAAGAGCGCAATGACAGCAAAGAGTCGCTAATATAGCTATAGCGCCTCGTTACAGGCTGAGCTTGTCATCTTATTAAGAATATCATCAACCATTGTTGTAATGGCAATTAGAGGAAAGATAACCAGTTCCTTAGTTATTGAAGAATACAGCCAAAGCTCGCTTTCACCTTCAGCCTGATGGTAAGTGACGATAAGACCGAAGGTGGAAGCGAGCTTCACCTGTATTCCTCAACAACTGCGGAACTGGCTATCTTACCTCTAACTGGCTGAAAATAACAACGCTTTATAACATTGTTATTATGGCCACCAAACCCAGCAGTATAACTACGGCGGTCAAAGATATCCACTAAAACTCTCCGATATATCCTTGATAATGACCCTGGTACCATTATAGGTAATATAATTATTCTGTATGTACATCTAGTCTTTCTGAAGCAATTCGTCACAAGCTTATCAAATTAGTTGATTACAGATAACGAGCGTGAAGATTCCTTTGTCACATTAATTATTGCTGGGAAATTCAATTAGAGCAATTAATATTTTATTATTACGCTATATCAAATACTAGCTTTTGCCCGCGTATGTAGCCTTCCTCAATCAAACTCAAACTCAAAGTCATTTAATCAAATTGGTATCATCAAATACACTTTTGACAAGTCAAAACAAACAAAATAAATTATAAGTATCCTTAAATTGATAATACCACTACTTTTTTTTCGGCCTGTTCACTACCGGGAGGCCTTGTCTAGAGAAGATACAGGCAAGAAACTCTGCAAGGGTTCCGTCCTCCCTTTACATCAATATATTCTACAACCTAATAAAATTTACGTGTATTATATAATACTCTTAGTCACAAATGTCAAAATTGATTTGGAAGGTAAATGCTCCAAAAGCGACGTATCAATATATACAAGTGATTGTAATAGTTATACTGAAGTAATTAATTAATTGTCATGTCTATTCGGAACACTCTCCTGGCCAAAACAAAAAAAAAAAAAAAATTATATATAATATGAATGGATACAATAATAATACCTATGTTTCACAAAAAAGTTTTGTGTTAATATAATAGAAAAAAAAAGGAATTTATGATAGCTAAACAAAATGTATAATAAAAAAGTCAACATTTCAATATACAATCATGAAAGTGACCAAATGTAAGATTGCAGTGTGGAGCAATCTATATGTCCCATGCTTGACTATCATTTAAATATTCATTGATTTTGTAATAGGCTTTTTTCATGAGGGTTTTTTTTACAAATTCTTTAAACTTTGTATCGGTCATTTGGGTAACATTGATTGGTAGCATATTATAGAATCTAACAGAATTCATTAAGAAAGATTTATTCGTCTTACTTCTCTTGTAACTTGGAAGACGAAGTTTATATTTATTTCTTGTATTGAGACAATGACCTTCACTAATCTGAACGTAGCTGTGAATATGTTGGCGAACAAACATAATATTTACAAATATGTATAAACATGGCAAAGTAAGAATATTAATCTGTTTAAACAATTCTCTTAGGGATTCCCTTGTCTTCATTTTATATATATTTCGAATAGCCCTCTTTTGTAGAATAAATATAGATTCCAAATCAGCAGCAGATCCCCACAAAATGACCGCATAAGACATAAGACTATGAAAGTAGGCAAAATAGACTAAGCGAGCTGTTGGTATGTCTGTCAATTGTCTTATCTTTTTTATTGCGTAAGCAGCCGAGCTAAGCTTTCCCGATAAACTCTTGATATGGGATCCCCACTGAAGTCTGGAATCAATATGTATCCCAAGAAATACAGAATCTTTTACAAGCTCTAAGCTGTTTCCGCCTATGTTTACTTCCAAATCATAACAGCGCGTATTTGGGGGAGAAAATTTTATACATTTAGTTTTCTTTGAATTTAACATAAGATTATTAGCCGAAAACCATTCGCAAACCTTATTCAACGTATTATTTATAACTAGCTCTCCTGTCTTTGCATTATTTCTATTAACCCTAAATAAGAGAGATGTGTCATCCGCGAATAAAACTATGTCAGCCATTTCTGTAACCATGAAAGGAAGGTCATTAATATAGACGAGAAATAGAAATGGTCCTAAAATTGAGCCTTGGGGAACACCCGTTTTTACTATTGATCCCTCAGAGACGGCACCATTAAATCCTACTTTCTGTATACGCTGTGATAAATACGAATAAATAAGATTTTGAGATTTTCCGCGTATACCATAATGATTTAATTTGGAAATTAGCGTTTTGTGCTCCACACAATCGAACGCCTTTGATAGGTCACAAAATACACCTACTGTGTCGTGTGAGTCAATAAATAGTCTATTCAACACTGAAAGATTTTTTCAAATTGAAACAGTAGCCTCAATTAGTGGAATTCAAAATTTACTCCTACCCTATTATTAGAAGCAAAGTTCATAGTGGCGTAAATTTGTCCTTCATTTTTCTGGAAGGCGTTATTTACATGTTTTAACATTTACCCGCATGGCGCTATCGGCATGGCAATGCAATGCAATGCATGGCAATATCAGGATAAAAGGTAGACTATGTCCTTTCTCAGGATCTAGACTATCTGTGTACCAAATTTCGGTTAAATTGGTTCAGTAGTTTTGATGTGAAAGCGAGACAGACAGACAGTTACTTTCGCATTTGTAATATTAGTATGGATTCTGATTAAATCACTTTCTGTGTAATAGCGCTTATTTGGATTATAGGAGCAGACAGAGGTGTAATGCGACCTTCATTGATTCGTGAATGATTTACGTTTAAATAGAGGAGTTTTAAAATGTACTACGAGTACGACGTAGCCTGTTCAATCCACGCTTAGATAGTCAAAGGTGTTCCATGAAACCAGTAAAGTTTTAGGAAACAATATATAGAAAGTCAGCAAAAAAAGATCTTTAATAGGCATTTTAATCTAAAAATTCATAAAAAAACTACTTTTCGATAGTGAACTTCGTCGGCCGTACTCGTACCACCAGAGTGAACGACTCCGTCCGTAAATTTTTGTGATACAAGTGTTAATTCGCTAGGGCAACAATCTAAATAGTAATCCATCACATATCATCACGCCTTTCTCCCGCAGGCAGTGGTGGCTACCCATATTTCGCCAGATTTATTAAGTCCCCATGTAACAGATGGCGAGTTTTTTGCCATGCACCGAGTTTTTCACAATCAACTAATTAAGATTTGTTCAATCTCAGTGTCGATGGGATCGAACCCGCGAGTCCGACAACCTCTCGAACGATTAGTGCCCCGTCCGTCACAAAAAGGCTACCGCTACCTAAATATCTAAATAGCTATTGAAAAAAATCTATTGTATTCAATAGTACGACTCAATCCAAATTGCCAAAAAGTTAAACAAAAAAGCCGACTTACCGAATTTGTTATTCAATAATCACACTTTTTACATGGACATTGGCACGTAAATATAATTAATGGTAACAATTGTTGTCCGTTTCAATTGATTTCAATTACTTACAGTCATCACAAAACATTTAGAGAGGAAACATTACCTTTGTTTTGTTTACCTTTTTGGCAACTTGGATTGAGACGTACTATAGCAGAAAACAAAACACTCTGTAACTAAAATAGGTTTATTAAGACTATTATTTTTATGAATAACACGGTAGTTCTATAAATACTATTTAAGTAAATTATGTATAAAACGTGCCTCTCTTTTCATTCAATCTGCCAAAATTACCTGGAAGAAACCGCTCATGTTAGATTGCTTAACTTTTTTTTTGTTTTTGTGTTTTTCAAAAACCATAATGATTTGATATATCTATATTTCTTTCCCTTCATCTGGAGTTTGTATCGTTCCCACCGCGAAATTAAGGAAACTAGGCTTCCTCTACAATTTACGCCACAAAATAATATTGGGGAAGTCGTTACGTGGCTCTCTTGGTTCGGCACACATCTAGGCCGCCAGGCGCTGCTCCGCGGTTAGCTGTCTGTCACACCGTTATCTCACAATTTAATATTGGGTCCTTACCTATGAAATTGGTGTTTTTATTCTGTCTTAGTATTTTGTCTGTAACTATTAAGATTCAGAGTATTCCTAAAAAATAATTACCTCGTCTAAAAATAGACTATATTTTAGAGCTCTTTTGATTTTGTTTTTGATTTGTTGTAAGTTTAATTGTGTTAAAATTGGACACGGAGACAACTCTTTTTAAGTGCCTCCCGAATACATCGTTTTATTTGCATTCACTTAAAAACGATAAATAATTTTTATGAAGTGTGATATTACACATATTAAATAATAAAAAAAATGCAGAATTCCCCAAAATCTCCATACAAAACACCAATTTCATAGGTAAGGACCTAATATAATATTGACTTTTTGCCTAGCATGTCGTAAAAGGCGACTAAGGGCGTATTGGGTACTGGGTCTGTGATTGTGTGGGCGATGAGCTAGCCACTTGTCACTACTCTTTCACAATCTGACCAAACCCAATTTTTGTATGGCTAAATGTGGTCTTAAGGAACACTGTGCTCCGGCCTACCTCTTCGGGGATTACAGGCGTGATTGTATGTACGTATGTATGTTAGGATCGTCCGACGATCTGGCGAAGGTGGGGAAATCGCTGAATGCGGGCGCGCCAGGACTGGTCATTGTAGACATCCTAAGGGGAGGCCTATGTCTAGCAGTGGACGTCTGAGATGATGATGATGAACCTTGGGGTGGTGCACCGGTCGCCTTGTCGCTATCTCTGTGGCTCCGGGCTTGAGTTAACGACGCATGATAAATATAAACATAAATATGTATCATTGGAAGACGCGTATACACAAAATTGGTTTCGGGAAAGGAACGAATGGGTAACAGTTAGCTTAATAGTTATAGGAGACCATCCATAAAAATTTTAATATTTTTAACAGCTCTGTACTGAATACCCACCAATCATGCTCATTGGTCCACATAGCAGTGGTGGAAACGGGTTGAAGATATGACTATTGTATGGAAAGACTGCGGCATGGAATTGATTGTGCCCTGGATGCGTGCTATGAATGCGTGCTACGGATGGTCGCGAGTCATATAGCAATGTCAGTAGGCTCACGCAAGCTGCCTCGCGTCTTTGTATCGTAGTGCATCTTCCTCGCAGCTATATATATAGTATTGTATATAAATTTAAAAAATTACATTATTTTAAAACGAATGTGTAATTTTTACTATTTTAATTATAATTCCAAGAATGTTTGTCCCTTTTTATAATTCTAATTTTAAAAATTTGTATATAACATTTAAGTTAGTTATACCTATATTCTCAAATAAATAATTATTTTATTTCATTTCATTTAAGTATTAGTGGATACGGTCTAATAGTTTCATAGCATAGCTCACATCTTCGCAGCACGACTGCATAGCACATCTCTGGTGAAAAGGCACAAATTAGAATCAAAGTAAGAATTTTGAATGACCAAATACACTTTTCAATCATAAAAAATTAAAAAGTGAAACTTACAAATTACATGTCGGTGTGATAGACGGCCGTCGCTGCAGAGGCCACTTCGCCGATCTTTATGGTTATATTATGCAATATTATGCACCAAGTATGCAAAACATATCGTTTCTCATCTCGTGTAATGTCAGGTAAGAATCTGGGCCAGTTAGATGGTATTTAGTTCTAGATAGTTTGGGGAGTTGGTTCGGTTTAGACTTGGAAGTTGGGAACGACTACTGTAGTCGTTACACGTAGGTACTCATGCTCTGTGCAACATACTAGACTTTGAAGTGTTAACATTACGAAATAGGTATCTGTTTGTATTCAAAATTTTAGTCCGTCTAATGAAATTCGTAAATTTCGGGGCGATTTGCAGGAAATTTAAACCGAAATTTAAAACTAGATTTAGTAATGTTTTGACCATTCTTCTAAGGATTAAATGTAAAAAAATGACAAAATCGAGTTTTAAATCTCGATTTAAATTCCCTGCAAGTGGACCTTAATAAATAAGCGTCTTACTGGGTTCATGGTTTCAAAATTTATTTTGAATCATTAATTTGTTATCAATTCTCATAGCCGAATATTAAAAAGCATAATTATCATTATTACATAATATCAAAAGAAATCTCTCTTAAACAGAAGCATTAATTATTAGAAATATTGTCTTTACGTATGTCTAATCGTCCTCAGCCTATATACGTCCCACTGCTGGGCACAGGCCTTTCTCATGGAGAAACACATGAGGAGTATGGGCCCTAATACTACCACGCTGGCCCAATGCGGATTGGTGGGTAGAAACGGTCGCAATAGCGACCGGGACCAACGGCTTAACGTTCCTTCCGAAGCACGGAGGAGCTCGAGATCACACAGTTTTGGTCACCCATCGACGGCCTGACCATGGCGAAGGTAGCTTTGTTTTCAATCGAAAGCCAAAGCGTACTAACCGTACCGTAACGTATGTCTAATGTACCGACATATTATGATAGCCTACCGTATTAGCAAACTGAACTGGCAGTGGGCTGGTCACTTTAGCCGTAGAACTGACGACCGTTGGAGTTATAAAGTTCTTGAGTGGAGACCACAACTGCGTGGGCGTCCGACACTACGTTCATAACTTCACATAGTCATATATCCAACATAAACACGTAATAATTTGATTTGGATGTTATATAAACGGTTAGCAAAATATTCGAATTTTGGTCAGCAAAAAAATACAATTAATCAAAAAACAAATACAAAAAATAGCTTATTGGTCAGCAAATATTTTAAAATAAAACTAATTGGTCAGCAACTTATGGGCAGCAGATATTTCTTATTTGTCAGCAAAATAAGTAATTGGGACCATAATTGTTTTCTCTCCGCTGCCAAATTGTTTAATATGTTTTGATGACACAAATATCATTTTATGGGGCATAAAAAAAACCTTAGCCTTATCTATCAGAATACATTTACTAGAAATTAATCCTTGATCCTTCATCCTTCATTGATCCTTTTCCTACATTTTATACATTTCCAGTAATATTTATTTATTAATTTAACAATTTATTGTACACAGAAAAACATAACAACGAAACGACAAATTACAAAGGCAGTAGGTACAAAGAGTGTGGCCTATTCCAAACAGAAATGTCTCCCAGCCCACCTGCGATAGGAGCGATGCGATTTTAAGTTTTACAAACAATTTATATGGAATCTGTAATTCTGAAATAAAACCTTTCATTCATTCATAGGAGATATGGCAAGAATAGAAAATTTTGTATGTACACTAAGAATAATAAATATAAAACTTAAATATAATATGTAGCGTGTATGTATGTGTGTATAATATATATATATATATATATTGCTGCCCAAATAATTATCTTGCTGCCCAATTAATTATTCTGCTGACTAAATACTAATTTATGTATGTTTATATATATTCAGGATATTTATAGTATTTATCTATAAAATATATTTATCCGTCATCTAGTGTCCGTAACACAAGCAGCATTAGTTGCTTAAAATGGGACTAGTTGATAGGTGTGAATCTTTGAAGATATTTATTATTATTATTATTTATTTCTTTTGCCGCCCAAATAATTATATTGCTGAGAAAACATTTGTTTGCTGCCCAAATGATTTTTCGGCTGACCTTTTTGTTGCTGACCAAATAATTAAATGGCTGGTCAATTAGTTACCTCCGATTCTATTCTATAGTATCAAATTGCTAAAATTATGAAACTAGAGATTCAGAAGTGAGTCAAAAGTGAATAGTTCTCATTTATTGTAAGGCCGATGCTCTACTTGATTCACAATTTGACGTATACGATGTCTAAGTCAAAGTGCTCGCTGAAACAACGACAATTACTACTTCCGATTCGAAACACACCCACAATGTACATTTGTAGGTAGTTAATTGCAGTAAATTCTCTCGATAAATACGCACCCACATTACGCGGCCATTACCGTTTGGACCGGAACATTCCGGTGGTAATCGCCCGGATCCGGACATAACCGGATACGTGGCGTTACGAACACATGGGACCTTGTCAATAGCTAATTGACCATGTAATTCAATTGAATCGGTCTAATTCAGTGTTTGAACGAATGTGTCGCTTGTGGCAAAACATCGGTAATGGCTCTGTTGAGGTGTTAACTAGTACATTGCAGATTAAACCTTGCGGTAATACAATACGGTGTATTTTAATCTTTTCTCTGGGTTCTTGTCACACTTTATTCTTTTTTTTATCTCTCTCCTATATGATGAGGACTGGACTTAAACAGATAGAAACCAAAGTGTAAAAACTACTTCGTAATTGAGCTCTCTATATTTCAACAATCTTTCTCGTACTTTTTTAGTTCAACCACGAACTAATATTTTGTTCACTGAGCGTACTAATTCTTCGTTCAGTGAACGAGATCTTAATATATTCTATTCGTACGAGGCGAAAGAGGCATAAATTTCAATAGTTCGCAATCTAGGAACCGGCGGCGCTGCGTTAATCTCCGGGTAGGCGCGTAATAACGCCTTCTGTACCGACAGCAAAAACATTAAAATAAAGAACTTACGATAAATTTTAACAACATAGCAAACACTTAAATATGACGACTTGGCTCCAAACATGAAACTTCTCCAACGAATAAAAATCACGAGCAGAAGGCCGCCCGGCCGCAGGAAGATTTCATAGCTAGCCTATCTATGCTAATAGTTACTCCTCAGCCCATATACGCCCCACTGCTGGGCACAGGCCTTCATCGTGGAGAAACACATGAGGAGTATGAGCCGTAACACCATCACGCTGACCCAATACGGGTTGGTGGGTAGAAACGGTTCCAATAGCGACCAGGAACAACGGATTAATGTGACTTTCTAAGCACGGAGGAGTTCGAGGAGTTTTTGTCACCCTTCTAAGGCCTGGCTATCACGCCATCGCCACCGATCAATACCTATGTCTATTACTAGGCCTATGTCCAGAATCCATCATCATAAGGCTGATACTTAGAGTAACCTGGGCCTTCGGCCGATATCATGAAAACAGTCGTCCGACATCGAAGGCCTAATGTAAAATTTCTGTTTCTAGAACTTTTTATGTCGACGATACAAACTTTATATACCGATTTTCTGCGGCGGTGTTAAAAGTGTTAAGCAAAACCTGACTGGCAGTGTTTATCCCTTTAATATTGGAAGAGAATCCAATTGGAACCATTTATATTTTAATATGTATACCTAAGTTATGAGAAGATACCCGTTGATGCGTATGAACAGAGATCCGTGTTGGGAAATGTCAGGATTTGACGAATCAGCCCTATTATAGGTTCCGAAGTATTATTAGGTGGAAACAATATGACACGTAAAACCGTTGGTCCCAGTCCTCATTATATTTCTTCATGTTTAAGACCGACGGCAACGGAAAAGTAATGGCAGCCGAGTTGGGACGGACGGGGCACTACTCATTCGAGAGGCCGCGGGAAACGCGGGTTCAATCCCACCGCCTGTACCACTGAGTTTGAGTAAAACTTATGTACAGTTGAGTGAGTAAGAACTTAGGGAGCGCCTCTCAATTCCCGGAGGTTGCAGTGGGCTAGACTTCGGCGAAATGAAGAACAAGAAGAAGAAAACGTTTGGCAAAACCATGGCTTTGTTAACGAATCGTGAATCAGTGCTCATCCAGCTCACCAACGTTTCCGTATCTGGAGAAGACCAGAAGATTGTTAAAAGCAAAGAAATGCCACTAGAATAGTTCGGAAAGGTGAGAAAACGGTGTCAATATAGAATGGTATTATGACTGGAGTAACAACGCTTTTGATCCTGAATCAAGACTTCATGACAGCAGACACGTTAAAACAATAACCAATAGCAACTATTGGTTTAATTGTCAGACTATCCGGATTAAACCATGGGCACCAATTATTACTGGTCGATGAAAATGCGCCCGAGAATCGAGCTCAACTAGTTAATTCTTCTCTCCGAGAAACGACATTACAGGCTTAGACGGGCTTGCTGGTTCGCCTGACTTAAATTGACGCATGGGATGCTCTCATTACACTCTGAAGCGAACTGTTTGGAACCATCAGCCACGTCCCCAGGCAGTGCCAGAGCTCAGAGAAGCCGCTATTCAAGAATGGGACAAGTCATCAAACATTTCTGGAAGTAACTGTCCCACAGTTACTTCTTGACTTGATCCTCAGCTTGCCCAGAAGGGTCTCCGCATGGTTTCAAGATAGGAAATGAGTGATATTATATTGGATTTTATTAATAAATTGTTGTTAAAGTTTAGATAAATAGTCTATAAGTTTCCATCAAATTATTGTTAATGAAAAAGTAAATAAAAAGATTTATCTTATAATTTCAGACAGTGTTTTCCTATTTAAAAATAACATACAATAAAGATTTTTTCTTGATAAAGCTAAATGTATGTTATTATATCAGTTAAGCTAGTGATCGCAAACTTTTTATGCGTGTATGTAGGTTTACAACCTGTACCCAGCATTGGTATGTAGTCTACCTAGAGAAGGAAATCTTACTGTGTTCATCTTTCTCTTTGCTCAGACTGCAGAGATTGTATTAAGTGGCATGTAACATCTGTCTTGGCAGTTGGTATTTTTAATTTTTGAGTGGATAGGGATTTTCTTGTGGTCGGTAAGTTTAATAGGCTTTCCCCCTATTATGTGGGTAAGTAATACACTTGTGCCTACCCTTTGGAGTCTGTAGTCCTAAGCCTATATATGTCCCACTGCTGGGCACAGACCTTCCTCATGGAGAAACGCATGAGGAGTTTCGGCCGTAACACCACCACGCTGAAGCAATGCAGGACCAACGGCTTACCGTGCTTTCCGAAGCACGGGAGTTTAAGATCACAAAGTTTTGGTCACTCGTCCACGGCCTGACCATGGCGAAGGTAGCTTTGTTTTCAATCGAAAGGCAAACCATAATAACCAGGAGTTGCAGTATGTATGTAAATCTTTCTGTGGCATCATTTTCGTTCCTACATAAAGTTTACCTATAAACTACTACTTTATACTACAAATAGAACATACTAAAAGTTGCATAGTAGATATGAGAATCAAGATAACGAAAATATGGACCATGATACTACTCCGCTGATACCGTATTAAGATATGATAGCATAAGTGAAAATCAGCCTTCGACTCAGGTGAAAGCCTTTGAATAGGTGGCTCAATATTTGGGGTAGTGTGACCATGATAGTAGCGGAAGAACTGGAATGTAAGGACTTGCAGATATTTAGTTATATAAATAAATAAAAAAAGACGTGTGGCACTCGACGTCTGCCGCGGTAAAGCTATTGCATAGCATTTTGTATCAACTTATTTGTGATAATAATAAAATGTATGTACATAGAGTACTCACTTTTCTTTCAATATTTTTTTTTTTACTTTCTTCTTTAATAATAAATGCACTTTGTTCATTCATATTCACGCACACAACGCCGTGTCGAAGACTGCCGAACTGAAACGACGTTAGACGATGCACGGCCTTCAAGCCACACCTCCTTGCGCATCGGAGTGGGGAGCGTGAGGTTTTTTCGTTACGGAATTTCTGGGTTCGGTCCCCGCGCTCAAGGCCCGCGATAGAAGCTATGCAATAGCTTAATAAATATCTTCAGACATTCGCACCTATCAACTAGTCCCATTTTAAGCAACTAAATGCTGCTTGTGTTACGGATACTAGATGACGGACAAATATATTTAATAGATAAATACATATATACATTGAGATATACATAATATAATAGATATTTAATAACCATCCAAGACTGGAGAACAATTGTCTGAAAATTCATAACCCAAAACACTTTTCCTCCTCTGGGGATCGAACCCAGGACCTCTCGAGATAGCGACGCCTTGAGACCGGCGTACAGACCACTCGGCCACGGAGGTCGAGGAATATTAGGTCCTTACCTATGAAATTGGTGTTTTGTATGGAGATTTTGGGGATGTCTGCATTTTACATATAACATTTTATCAGTTTTCTTAACAACGACAAATCCAGAGAAAATAATATTTGGCATGTATCATTAGACAAGCTTTAGCAATATGTGTGTGAACACGCTTGATAAAAATTATTCATCGTTTTTATGTTAATGCAAATCAAATGATGTATTCGGGAGGCAGTTAAAAATAATTGTCTTTGTGTCTAATTTTAACACAATTAAATAATACGAGCTCAAATATATGGTCTATTTTTAGAAGAGGCAATTATTTTATAAGAATGTTCTGAAACTTAATAGTTACGGACAAATTGCTAAGACAGAATAAAAAACACCAATTTCATAGGTAAGGACCCAATATAATAACATTTTTGACAAGATTATTCTGATTTCAAATGGTAATGGTATGTTAGCGCGTCAGCATTACCTATTGTATTACTGAATGTTAAATTAATTACATTCGTACCAAGACAGTGTCACTAGCTAGTATTAATTACGTAATTAATGTAATTCAAGTTTGGGTAATATATTTCATCTTAAATCGACAAGGATTTATAATTCATCAAGACTTCTATCAGGATAGTTCATATATCAACTTCCCACTGCGGGGCACAGGTCTTCCTCATAGAGAAATACGCGAGGAGTATGGACCGTAACTCAACTATGCTGCACGCGTTGGCTCTATGAGGGTCGGTGGGTAGAGACGGTTGCAATAGCGACCGGGACCAACGGATTAACGTGCTGAAGTTCGAGATCACAAAGTTTTTTTGGTCACCAGGCCAAAGCCTGACCACGGCGAAGGTATCTTTGTTTTCAATATCGAAGGCCAAAGCGTACTAACCATTACACAACCCAGCTCCTCAAATATGTAACTAAATTGGTGTACAATAAATATTTTATTCATTAACATTTCATTTCATACCTCCTAATATTAGTTGCGGGTAAATGCAAAACTTGCAAAAGTCGCGTGTATTCTAACCCCGGGTCGCTCCCACGGAAGGGCAAGGACAAAGGTATATCGGGGAGTTTCAGTGGGTATTCTTGGCCAACGCCGAGCTCACACACGCCTACTGCCTAGCCAGTGGTAGGTATGGTCTGTAAACAGGATTTTGTCCCTGTCAAAAAAGGCCACTTGTGACAGGTTGGCAATCTGTTTACCAAGTTTGTTGGTTAAAAGGCCTAAATCATGGTGCCCCCAGTCAGCATTGCACAGTTGTATCGGGCCGTTATCCGATCCGTATCCGGCGAATTAGAATGGAGCGCCGGTGCAGTAAGCCCACGCGTAAATCTGCTCACCGCACCCTTACGTAAGCCGCGGATACAGGCAGGGTTGTGCATTACTCCTGTATCTTTTGGTTACCGCAAAGGTTAAAAGCATAACATAATTATACATACATACAATCACGCCTGTAATCGTAGGCAGAGTCCAAGGAGCACTGTGTTCCTTAAGACCACATTTAGCCATACAAAAATTAGGTTTGGTCAGATGAAAAATCGTGAAAGAGTAGTAACAAGTGGCTAGCTCATCGCCTTCACAATCACAGACCCAGTACCCAATACGCCCTTAGTTGCCTTTTACGACATGCTAGGCAAGAAAAGCAGTTGGTACATTCTTTTTGTGTCCCGGACCAACACGGGACCTGAGTCATTGCATAATTATCATGACGCCTATATCCCCAAAGCGGTAAGCAGGTGTTAAAACTGATGATGTTTTTACTTTAAAAAGTTTAAAGGCCGTATTTAAATATTGAAATGAAAGAATCACAAACAAACACGCAGACGTTTAATTTCGAAAGGGAAGAGATTTTACATTTGACATATTACCATAGATGACAGACACATTTTTTAAATTAGCTTTTGTAAACTTTAGAACAATGGCACCAACAAAAACTCACCTATTGTCTAATCTAACATGTCCATTCCCCATATAACATGCCGATCTTGTTGGGCACATGACAATTAAACGCACGCGATTGTCACAATTCAACTTATGTTTTCTTCAACTCAGCGGTACAGGCAGAGGAATCAATCAGTGTGCTGTCCTCAGCCTATATACGTCCCACTACTGGGCACAGGCCTTCCTCGTGGAGAAACACATGAGGAGTATGGGCCGTAACACCACCACGCTGGCCCAATGCGGGTTAGTGGGTAGAAACAGTCGCAATAGCGACGGGGACCAACGGCTAAACGTGCCTTCCGGTGCACGGAGGAGCTCAAGATCACAAAGTTTTGGTCCCATCCACGGTCTGACCATGGCGAAGGTAGCTTTGTTTTTAATCGAAAGCCAAAGCATACTAACCACTACGCCATTGTGTTCCTCAACATAATTTCAAGAATACAACATATTGCATATTGGGCATTTCAGCATAATTGCAGAAGGGTAAACGTTTTACGGTTTTTTCGCAAAATTCTGCCGCAACATTGCTCGTCAACTGTCAATTGCTTGTCACACACAACTACACTGATTTGACAGAAGATCCATTTCGACAATATTGTAACATTGAAATAAAAATCTCGTCTACCATAGCAGCCATAGTAAAATGACGATAATACTCCCGACTCTCGCCATATATAAAAGACACGCGGCTGACGAGGTCGAGACTGCTTTATACCACTGACTGCGACAATTCGATGCCGCCATATGCTGAAGTCCCGGGTCCAGACATAGCGTATCACTCAGCAATCATCAGCGTAGAGATGATAGTTTGAGGTAAGAGATCTGGTCGCAGTATTTATAAAACACGAAAAGAGAAGTGGTGACAATATGCCTCCTTGAGGAACACCTGATGATAGGGTGCACCAGTCAGAGAGCTTATCATATTTACCCTTATTGGCTTATTTGACTGTGTTAGTTTGTCGGGAGTCGTTTGTCGTTTGTCGTTAGTTTGTCGTTTTGTTGAATTAAAGTTCATTAAAAAAAGCCATCCTTGGTCAGCAAATGGCTCATCTCATAGGTACAGTCGAGTATAAAAATATGTACCTAATATACATTTTTAGAAGTGACAATTTTTATTTCCTTCTATTATGTATGAGTCATTTATTGTCAAAAGTGGTTACATATTTTTGGAAGTGACTGTACCTATGTGAGTTTAATAGCGTCCAAGTGTTTGTACAATACCTACTTATGTGTGTAAAAGTAATATTGAAAGTAGGTCGTAGGTCTGACTTGCCTACATTTAGTTGTGAATTAACTTCACTTTCAGAATTTTGTAGGGAGAACATTCAAGAACGTTCAAGAATATGATGTTCATGTGGCAGCCCTAGTTACTGAGCCGTATGCTGTCTCACGAAGCGCACTTTATGTCGAGATTATTAGCTGGCAATATCACTACCAATAACGGAGTGTTCCTGATGCACTACGTATTTGGTAATTGGCGCCACGATCTAGTGCATGCAAGACTAGATGGTCTTTTGTCATTAAGGGCCATTTGCGGGAAATTTTAAACCTAGTTTGAATCTCGATTTAGTCATTTTTTGACATAAAAGCCATAGTAAAATTGTCAAAAAATTATAAAATCGAGTTTTAAGTCTCGATTTTAATTACGCAAGAGGTCCTAAGGGTTTTAATTAATTAAGTATCGTTTAATCTATAGTCCATCCATTTTGATCTGAGACAAATGGTAAACAAACCATAAAAAGGGTTCTTTATGATGTCATTACTTCATTGCCGAAAGGTTTTGTAAAAAAAATACGACTATTCAATATAATATTTTATTGATACAGACTTTTTTAATTAAGATAATTAAGCAATTACTGGTCACCTTCAATCATTTTCGGCATTTTTCACTAATGTTATATTTTTTAAATGTAAGTTTAGATTACTTAGTTAATATTTGCTATTAAAAAAGACCTAAAACGAATGGTGCTCTCAAACTTTTATGCATTTAAAATACTTCCAAATTAAGATGAAAAATCATGACATTTTCATGACACCTGAAACTAACATTATCATAAAACATTACCTCATTGTTTTATTTTCATTCTTATTTGTATCATTTTGATGATACCAATAAAGCATGTATTTAAATACATTTTATACATAATACACTGCAAAATATGAGGTACTTATTTTCAAAAATAAATAAAGTTTATATTCAATGACGATATTCGTATAATGATAATAAATATGGCTACACCTTTTCCTATTTTATTAGAAATTATTTGAGTCCATATTTTTTTTTGTCCCAGAATTGGATAAAAAGTTTGAGAACCACAAATTCTTTGTTTACATTTTGTCTCAGATCAAAATGGACAGACTATACACATATAATAAAACTGTAGATGTCAAATGTCTGTGGATAGAAACAAAATGCTTGAAATCAAGTCGAGTCAAGTCAGGGGGATGTAAAAAGAGGGAAAATACCAAAAAAAAATTTAATTTTTTGGTTGTCTGTCTATTTGACTGTTTGAACGGGCTAATCTCCGAAATGGCTGGACCGATTACAATGAAATTTTGCATGATGATATCCCTGGTCAACGTCTTAAGAGTTCACCAACATTTAAAACAACTGATCATAAGATAAACAGCTGTTTTAATTAGTTTTTGTGTTCACCACACGTTAACCATCGATTACAGCTTTTAAACAACCGATCAACTTGACCGAGCCTGACAGCAACGTTTAACCTCCGTTTTACTTACATTTACTACATATTGACATCGAAAATATAAGGTTATTTTCGATTAATAGGTTGTTTTTGTTATAAATTAAAATGCAGTCAGTATTTAATGCTGTGGTAGATAATTATCACGACGACACCATGGAACTTTTTGAAAATCTTGAATATTTGATGGTGTAGCGCGGATTTTGGCAATGAAGTCCTTTTGCGGTCCATGATAATAGTCGTGATTATATTTATGTAAACAAATTAACATGAATTTCTTTTTGACATGGACAGTTACCGTTAGCTACGAAAGGTGTTATCCGACCAAAATTAGAACAACGTCGTAGTATCAGGTTCTTACCACGTCATTGCACTTTACTAATTTCCAAATGTATTCTTTCTTAGAGAAAAACAATATCCTCGTCCACGAGCAAAAAGGTTTCAGACAGGGTAAAACAATAAATACAGCAATATTTGACATTTTAAAATTAATTATAAGTATAAGTAATAAATTATAATTAATTATAATTAATTAATTATATTATAAGAAATATGGATAAATTACGAGTCCTATTATCTATAACAAATTACCAAATAATATCAGGGAATTAAATTTAACCATGCTCAAGAGAAAACTGAAAGATCATTTGGTGCAAAAATGTTACTATGACGTTAAAGAATTCCTTACGGAATAGAAACTACGATTTTTTAGAGAATTATATTTTTTAAAGTAACTTATACAATTTGCTAAATGATTATAATGACTTGAAAAATTTTGTGACTTGAAATTCCTTAATTATTATTACCTTTTAATTAACTTTTATTTTAATTAAATTTTAATCTCTGACATAATATCTGTTTTAATGATTTTTGTGACTTGAAAAGCTAAATTATTATTACCTTTTGATTGACTTTATTATGAATAAATTTTGATCTTGGAAGACATAATAATGTTATTTAAAATTTGCATGCTGTTTGTGACGGCAGAAACATGTAAGAACGTTGTAATAGTTATAAGACCTGCATTTACTTTGTGCATACTCATGTTTGTTGCAAATAAAGTATATTCTATTCTATATTTTATTCTATCATGGTCACAAAGTCGGAAGGTAAACGATGGTTTAGAACGAATGAATGAATGTTATAAGGATACTTATTTTCAAAGCAGTGCAGCGGTGTCATATATAAAACGGACGCAATATACGTCGACATCTGAATTTAGTAGCATAACGTAAAATGCTTCCAGTTTGTAATGTGCGATGATGTGGTAAGAACGTTTTACTTGGACGTTGTTCTAATTTTGGTCGGATAGCACATTTCGTAACAGTAACTGTCAATGTCAAAAGCAAATTCGTGTTGATTTGTTTACATACATTTCTCAACCGATGAGAAGCGAATTCTTTCGAAATTAGTGCTAAAATACCGTGATGTTATTGAAAATAAACGCACTGACACAACAAACTCCATAAAGTAAAATTTTGGTAACACTTTTAATGTCAATATGTAGTAAATGTAAGTAAAACGGAGGTTAAACGTATCTGTCAGGCTCGGTTAAGTTGATCGGTTGTTTAAGAGCTGTAATCAATGGTTAATTTGTGGTGAACACAAAAATTGATTTAAATAGCTGTTTATCTCATAATCAGTTGTTTTAAATGTTGGTGAACTCGGGCCTAAATCTTGTTTTAAATCTCGATTTAAATTTCCTGCAAGTGATCGGCCGTTCAATTCCTAAACATCGTTTAAACAACTATTCAAATTTTCACTGTTCACCGCAAACATGGTTATCATAGTTTCAAAATCGGAAGTTAAACGATGGTTTAGAATGAATGAACGAATGATTAAAGGATACTTATTTTCGAAGCAGCGAGCGCTGTCATATTAAACGGACGCAATATACGTCGACATCTGAATTTATTCATTCCGGAAAATTAAAGAGTTAAAAAACCATATTAAGATTTTTTTTCTATGTACAGATATTCGACTGCTACAGTTTTATTGCTATAGATATAGATTTAAATTCCAAGCGCTTGATGTAGCGGCAAAAGTCAGTGTCAAATATTGCCAATTACAGGGAGTCCTACTATTTTCTCTGTTCGTAGAAAGTTACTAGGCCGTTTGTTTAGCCGCCAAGTCGCATTCTAGAAATTCCATACAATTTAATATAATTCTCTTCTCCTAGTATTGAAAACAAGTTGACAAAGTTCCAAGATAGTTTTATTCAGGAACTCAGTTAGAACTTTGTATTATGAGGCTTGCGGTCTGATTGGTTCCGAGACTATCCAACTTCGTATACTTAGCAAGTTATAGTGAGTTATGGGTACATGTTTCTTAGTAACTGATTTTGTAGAATTAGTGGTTATTCTGTTGTATGATCTAATGAAGTTTTGCTGTCCCGTTTTATCTTGACAGATTAGAGTAGGTAAGCAGACTCAAGATATAATTATGTACATGTGCTCTACCTAAACTGACTATGGAAACTTCTATCATTTTGAAGATGTAGAGAATTACATACAACTAGCTAATCTAGCTATTGCCCGCGACTTCGTTCGCGGTTACTGGTGTTTTAACTATCCCACGGGAATCCTTTAATTTTTCGGAATAAAAAATATCTAAGATGTTGCTAAGGGATATAAGGTATCACCATGCAAAATTTCATTGAAATCGCTCCAGCCATTTCGGAGATTAGCCCGTACAAACAGACAGAGAAACAAAAAAAAAAAAAAGTTTTGTTGGTATATCCCCTCTTTTTACATCCCCCTGACTTGATTTTAAGCATTTTTTATATGTACAGACATTCGATCTCTGCGTTGCGGGTGTTGCTCTGCGTTGCGTTGTGTAATGAATGTCTGTGAAAGTCTGTGTATAAGTATGTCTGATGGTAGTGTATAGTGTAAAATTTTTGTTTGTAGTTTGTAATAAGTTAATAATGTAACAAATTTTCTGTACAATCATAGTTTAGCTTCTGTAGCCAGTTCTTGGATAAGGATTTACATTTTGTTTCGGTTACAGGATATTTTTTTTTAACCCGATTAAATTTATTATATTTTGGATGGTTTGCATGGTTTTTTAATGGAAGATGTTACTGATGGAAGATGTCAGTATGCAAAGGTCTGTGTATAATGTCGACAATAACAATTTAATGGGCTAGTTCACTCATATTAAAAGTAATGAGAATAATGTGTCATTCACATAGTATTTAATACATGGGTTTGAAATATACCAAGTTCGATAATATAAATAAGGGATTGCTGTAGAAATTCAATTAAAATATGTTTTATTTTTACTATTTTTTTTATCTGCCAAAAACGCTATCCACCATGTTCGTGAAATTAGTTGAGTAACGCTTCATGTAAACAATTACTACGCATGATCAAAATCCGTCAAACGCCAGTCGCAACCAATCAAGTCTAACTATCGGCTAAGTCACGCATGCGTGACATAGCATATGACATAGCATGTGACATAGCATTGAATTATTTACAATAATCATGACGCTATGGCACAGATAATTCATAGACCATCAGGACAAAGGGCGTTTTTGGCATTTAAGCAAAAATGTAATTTATTTTTAAAATTATTTTGTGATATAGGCTTCAGAATTAGTTCTTATTATTTTTTATGGTGTTGGCTATCATTTTAGTTTAGGTTAGTATTCAATCATTTGGAGCCTCAGTTTGGAGCACAATAAAAAAAGGGTCAACTAGCCTATTGTTTCCCTGACAATGCATACTGTAAAATCTTTCAAAAACAAACATTTTATTGTAAAGGGAGGAACCAACTTGCTGAGTTTTTTGCCCGTTCTTCTCAGAACAAGGCCTCCTGGTAGCTAGTGAATGGTTGGCATAATTTGACATTCATAAGATTAAAAAAAAACTGGTAAAAAAAATTACTTTGAGTTTTAATTCCGCTCGCACCCAGGCAAGTTGCTTCATACAATAACTCGTACATTTTCAAAACTCGATCAAACCCTTACCTTTGTAAGGTGTGAGTGAATCACATCCCAATTTTGGCCGCCGAACAAGATTCCCCACACGTCCTCCATACAAGAATGTCCACCATTAATCCCGAAGAACAAAAGCCCCTTGATTGGAAAACTTTGTCTCTTCACGGAAAGTTTTCATATTAATTTCTCTTTGTATTGTGGTAACGAATAGTTGGACATGTTAAAGTTTAGGTATGTCTGTCTGTACTAACAATTTTGTCAAACGTTAAAAATGCATATATAAGAGGTGAGATGTTTTTTTCTTTTACTTGGTAATTACTTCAGATAGAGTCGATAATAAAAATAAGTATACCTTTACATTTTAGAAGTGGCAATTTTTTTCCTTCTGAATAGTCATTTACTGCCAAAGGTGTTACATATTTTTGGAGTTGACTGTACACCCTTATCTGCAAAACGAATTGTTATAGTGTTTATCTGCAAGTATTCCTTCCTCAGCGTACAGTACTGTTGGCTCTATAATTTATATAAAAAATCATAAATATAATTGTTAGTTAACCGCGCGTCAGAGAAGTGCCGAATGAAGAGAAACAAACGTGGTCTTTTATCAATGGCTTGTAATCGACTGCTCGTATGGCAGGGCGCAGCCTACCCGTAACTTATTTACTAACAATAATAAAGTGAGGCTATTAATCTGTTAGCAAATTATTCGAATTTTGGTCAGCAACAAATACAATTGGCCAGCTAAAATAACTAATTGATCAGCAACTTATGGGCAGCAGATATTTCTAATTTGTCATTAAAATAAGTGATTAGGCAGCAACCCAAATTGTTAAATATATCTTTTGATGATACAAATATTGTTTTTACGGGTCATAAAAAAACTAGCCTTAACCTAATATTAATCAGAACATTCCCTAGGAATTTATCCTTGATCCTTCATTGAACCTTTTTTCTAGATTTTATACATTTCCGGTTACATATATATAGCTGCACAAATAATTATCTTGCTGCAAAATTAATTATTCTGCTGACCAAATAATTATTATGCTGTCAATAAATTATGTTACCGTCCATATTATTATTAATTATATTGCTGAAAAAGTACCTATTTGTTCGTTGCCCAAATGATTTTTAGACTGACCTTTCTGTTGCTGACCAAATAATTATATGGTGGCCCAATTAATTACTTACTTCCCGAAAACAAAGAAGAACTGAATTCAAAGATAAATCTAAAATTTCGCTTGTGTAGGTTCATAATATAAAGAATCCTTATCCACAAAAAACTTCTTTCTAGAGCTAGACAAAACCAAAACTACATTTGAAAAAAAATTACAAATTATTTATGACTAATTAAAGTTACTAAAAAATTGGTAAATTCCGTGTAGGTATTATGTAAAATTTTAGACAAATCTTTAATCATCAACACCAATGATATTACATTAAAAAATATAAATTCAACTTACGTATAGGTATTTATATTCTAATTTTCAAATTAGACTAAAACTATACTATTGACAAATCATAATGAATTGCCACAAAAATTACCACGCAAGATACTGTTATCAATGCCATCTATCCACGTGCGTCGGAAACTGACCAATCACGCGTCTCGCTTTCGCTTGCATGACTGAGTAGCGATCCACGCGACGCCACACCACGTGATCACGAACCGTCCGCGCCTACCTCACCACGTCTGCAGCTGCTCATTAACTAGCGTCACAAGCGCCTTATTAACCACAGAGGATTATGAACCTTATTTTCATTTCGTGGTGGGTTGATATTGCGTAATTGTAATATAATCCTATCGTCACAAGCGCGTGATTAACTTCACAGGATTTTGAACCTTATTCGATGAAATAGATAGGTTGGATTTGAGTAATTCCAATGTAAGCAGACGTACGTGACCGGTTCACAGATCGTGCGTTTCGTGTTCGTGTTCTGACATTTTGTTATTCGAACGTGTACAGAACGACGGAGTTGTCGCATTGTAGTGTTTGTGATATTCAAAAGTGACCGTGTGACCACTGTTTTGACGATTACCAGTTCACCAACGAAAAAAATCATGAGAATGGAAAATTTTATTCGTAATGTAAAAAATTATCCGATTCTTTGGAACTCAAGTGATGCATTCTACAGAGACTCCTTTAGGAAAAGTAAAATTTGGAATATAGTGGCACACGAATGTGGAATTGACAGTGGTAAGCATAAAAACTTTGATACATATTGAACCGTAACGCGTTATTATAAGTTATTTAAGTAGTTAATTAAAAATTTAATTACCGTGCATGAGATTAGATGTAGGACATGAATATTTTAATTCATGGCATTTTATCATACACTCATTTGCAAATAAAACGGGCGGTTTTGACTTTCATTCATCTTTAAAAAGATACAATACAAAAAAGGTTTCAATCGTTTGTACACGTTACTGGCCGGATTTAAAAATACCGTGGTATTTAAAAAAAGTACGTTCTAAATTCAAATTTTCATTTGATGCTCATTTTTACAGAAAACCCCTTTTTATCCTACATTTTTGGCGCGAAGTTCCAGAAGTTAACATCGAAGATAACTTTCATAACTTTTATTCAATTTTCATCGATTTTACATATCCTTGACTGTCAAAGCTTTATTTATTGCGGTTTGGCTGTATCAAAAATGGTAGCTATAAAGTGGTAAAAGCTACCAAATTATCGCGCTGTTTGAAGAGGGTTGCAGCCAATGCTTCGTGACTAGGAGGCTAAATGTTAGTCGCTCGACGGTCCAAAGGACCTGGCAGTGATATTAGGAGACTTGTTCTGGCGAGAGAAGGCTTGGTTCTGGAAGAAAACCATGTACCCAACCACGGGATGATCGTTTTCTTGTGAGACGCGCATTGAGAAATCGCAAATCTTCGTATATGGATCTTAAGAACAACCTCCAAGAAGTAAGAAATGTGCATATTAGTCTATGGACGGTCAGGAGGAGGCTTCTCGCTGCCAATATACGCAGTCATCGCCCGGCCCGTGGCCCCTAATTACTCCGTGAGCACCGAGTTCACAGGCTAAGGTTCGCTAGAAATTGTGAGTCATGGACTCAAGAAGATTGGAATAGGGTTTTGTTCTCTGATGAAGCCAGGATATCTCTGTTCGGTGAAGATCGATGTCGGAGAGTGCTAAGAAAACAAGGAGAACGCTTTGCAGAGGCATGTTTCGAAGAAATCACACCTTATCGTGGGGGCTCTGTTATGTTTTGGGCAGGAATAAATTCAATGGATCGCACAGAGTTAGCCTTCATTGAAAACGACTCACTGACTGGGCATCGATACATAACGGAAGTTCTAATTCCTCATGCACAACCCGCATTGGCCGCTCTAGATGAAGACTCGATTTTTATGGACTTTTTTATTTTTACTTCATGAGCATATGCACTACTAGCGAACATACACTACTAGTGAGGTTTAGCATTATTTCCCATAAATTATATCAAAATTTTATGAAATACTGATGAAAACGATTAATTTACCAAATTGTGAGGATAAAACTACCTATAATTATCAAACAAAGCAATATTAACGTTTGAAATGGTTCATTGCTTAGGTGCCCGTTTTTTTTGCAAATGAGTTTATAGTTATCATCGCACCTTTTTCCTCGAAAGGGTAGGCAGGGGTGTCCACATTTTGTTAATGTCAAGACCCCAGGTGGCGTCGCTCGGTTGCCATGCACCAGGCAATGTGAGGCAAGCTATATTCACAACCAAGCGATATTCACCCACCACATAGTTTGAATCTGTACTTAAAATAAAAACTGTAGAGGTCGTTTGTCTGTACCTACATTGAAAAAAAAATGCAACCACTGACAGGCATATGTTTATATTATAACCTTTTTCTATCAGGCACATTAAAAAAATATTTACTATCTTACTGTATTACAAGAAAATATAAATAAAGCAATTCAGTTTGAAATAAGTAACTGTTTATGAATTTAATTTATTAGCAATAATTAGATAATTTTAATTTAGAAGCCATTAATATCACAAGAAAAAGTTTAAAAAAATAATTGTGTCGCGTTATAGCATAAAACGGAACGTAGTACTTTCATTCGTGGTCGGATAAAAATAAATAATGAATACGCAACTGATTTTGAAAGTACTTCAAGTATAGGAACACGAGGGAAAGTTAGTGTCTATAGCAATTGGAAGATTAGTTTTAAAGTGCAAAAATGTTTACGAGATCTGAATTTTGCCAAGGTTGTGTTCTCATAGGGCTGTGAGGTAAAAATAATTTACATTTTATCTTCATTTCTTATTTTATTTCAAAAGTATTGAGGTTTTGTGAGTGTTTCTAGTGATATATGGTAGAGAAATAGTTATTATAGAAACAATTGTGAAATTATGTGCAGTAATCGGGTCGGAAATACAAGATTTAGGAATTTTTTTCGTAAACTAAGTTGTGATGACCCTAAACTTTGTGACATAATTTATTTACTAGTGTGCGTATCGTCGACCGTTAACACGAGTTGCTTACACACACATACATTTTTTTCTTGCCTCACTTTTTTTGACCGTGCGTTTTGTAGGGAACTATCGTTCTAGGTGTTATTATTCTAAGTTTAAATGAAATTTTGAATGGTGATTCCTTATATCCCTAGTCAACATCTTAGATACTTTTTATTCCGGAAAATTAAAGGGTTCCCGTGGGATAGTTTAAAAACCAAAAACCGCGTACGAAGTCGCGGGCAACAACTAGTTGTATATAATTCTCTACAACTTCAAAATGATAGAAGTTTCCATAGTCAGTTTAGGTAGAGCACATGTACATAATTATATAAGAGCGGTTCTTCCTAACACAGGCGATGTCTTGCCTAAAAGGGAGATCCCACATTTAATTTGTAATTGTAGACTAAGTTATCGAAATAAATTATTATTATTATTATTATATCTTGAGTCTGCTTACCTACTCTTATCTGTCAAGATAAAACGGGACCTTAAACAACAGAATAACCACTAATTCTAAAAAATCAGTTACTAAGAAACATGTACCCATAACTCACTATAACTTGCTAAGTATACGAAGTTGGATAGTCTCGGAACCAATCAGACCGCAAGCCTCATAATACAAAGTTCTAACTGAGTTCCTGAATAAAACTATCTTGGAACACACACACTTGACTGTACATGCGCGCGCGTGTACAGTCAGGAGCGTAAATATGTTACCGTTTTAGTACTTTTTCATTTTAACATGTTTAGTGACTAATATTAGAGCAGCAAATATTTTGTTTAATTTTAAACTACAATAGTTTTATTTTGTTATTAACAGGAGTAGGAGCAAAAAATATTTGGAAAAAACTACGATGCAGCCATAGAGAAGCAATGAGGCGAAGACAAATAGACAAAGGTCTATCACGGTGGAAGTATGAGGAGCTGATGGAGTTCTTACTAGTGTCCCCTAATGACAACACTGAACTAGTCAAAGAAGACACTGAACGAGATCTTGGTCCACACAACTCCATAGAAATAAAAACGGAAGTCGAAATTACAGACGAAGAAACAGATAAATTGAACAACACATACCCTGATACCTCATTCAGAGATAAAAGGTTGTTAGAAGAGGACCAAGATAGGCTAGACAGTACTAACATGTTTGATAGCATGTTTGATTTGGAAACAAAAGATTCCCTAGGGAGTCTGTTCTTTAGTCTGTACCAGAAGACTAAGGGGTTGCCGAAGCATTTGCAGTTGCGAGTACAGAGAGAGATATTTACTGCTGTCAACAAGGCTGAAGAAGATGCGCTTTCTAAGGACTATTCTGCATCGTAAAAGAACGACATATAATCAAATCAATGTGATGGGTTGAACAGAGGTTTTACTTATGCATTTAATTCCACAATATACTGGCTGCCATATTTTGCTTGCTTTACAAATGGTCAGTCTATCACACAATGACGCAATCACTGCAAGAGAGAGAAAAAAATTAAAAAAAATACATTGTTTTATTTGAAATTCCATGTCATTATTAATTACAATTTTATTTCATAGTGATTGTCACAATATCCAAACAAATTCAATAATTATATTATTTCAAATAACAATCAATTTGAAATTCGTGACATTATGACATGAATCGTCAATAATAGGCAAGTTGATCATTTTTGTTCAAAAAACCCCAAATGATTCATTACTGTTAGCCATCACCATAAAAAATAATATTTTTTGAAGCCTATTCATCACGATACATTTTTAATTTTAAATTACGTTTTTGCTTTACTGTCAAAAACGCCTTCGGTCATGATGGTCTATGAATTATCTGTGCCGTAAGATCACGAATTTGATAAACAATTCAATACGCATGCGTGACACAGGTTGACACAGCCGACAAATATGCTTGATTGGTTGCGACTGGCGTTTGACGAATTTTGACCATGCGTAGTAATTCACTAATTTTACGAACATGGTCGATAGCGTTTTTGGCAGATGAATAAAAAGTAAAAAAGACATGTTTAAATTGAACTTCTACAGCAATCCCTTATTAATATTTATCGAATTTGGTATATTACGGAAATTTCTACTAAATACTATGTGAATTAAACATAATTTTCATTACTTTTGATATAAGTCAACTAGCATATTAAAATTTCATTGAAATATCATAAAACAATCATCATAAATATTATATAAAGCTACTTTCAAAAGACCATTCATACTAACACATCTTAAGAACTAAATTAGCTTGCACGCTTATTATTGTTTATTTGACATAAACTGTCTTCAATAAGATATCATAAATTATGATTCAATGCATTTGTATCATGACTTTTGAATGAGACTGTACATTGTGTAGACTGATTGCTAGATAGAGCATTAGACTAATATTAGTGTAATGATCAATAATTTATTAATTCGATTTGGGTACTTACAGATTAATGTTCAATGACTTATATACACAAGTTAAGTATAATTTTGGGTACACAGCACATTCCAAAAGATAAATTAAAATTCAACTCTTAGCAAGGAACACACACACGTTTACTTAGAGAAGTGGTTTTATTTGATTTTATCATCAAATATTGTATTGAAGATTTTAAGAAAAAGAAAAATGTGTCTTTTTTATTTGATAAATTATTATATAAAATATCATTACATATTTATTTACCTTCTCTTTATTTCTACAGTATTTAGTCGAACAAATATAAATACTCATTCTCCGACCTCCATCTCCCTTGGTCATATCAACCTCCTCTCAACCATAACAGAACATAAAATATAACTATATCTCTGAAAGAGAGAACAGGAGCTGAGGCAGAGATGTATTCATCACATAATAAAACTGTAGAGGTCGAATGTCTGTACATACAAAAAAAAACTTAAAATATGTAAAAAGAGGGAAAAGGCCATTTAATTTCTTGTTTCTCTTTCTGTTTGTCTATTTGTACGGAATAATCTCCGAAATGGCTGGACCGATTTCAATGAAATTTTGCATGGTATCGTCTTAGATAACATCTCATCTGGTCAACATCTTAGATACTTTTTATTCCGGTAAATCAAAGGGTTCTCGTGGGATAGTTAAAAAAACCATAGTAAATATTTAAGGAGTTCGTGGAGGAATAACGAGGTATAATATACCTTAATGTTATAGCACGATACATCTCAATACATTTCGTTACATCTTTAATGTAAATTTATTCATTTTCGTATCTTTGAAAACAGACTCACGAGGCGAGCTTAACTATTGCTCGTTCAAGAGTGAGCGCCTTTTTTTTTTTCTCGAGGACAAAATCCATTTACGGACCTACCAACCGCTGGCGAGGCGGAAGGCGTATGTGGGACTCGCTCGGCGGCGGCCGAGAATACCTACTAAAACTCCCCGATATACCTCCTTGCCCTTCCGTGGGAGCGACCCGGGGTCTGCCGAAGCAATTCTCCGAGCCGGTCCCAGGGCTTCCCGACCTAGTCAGACACTAGGTCGGGGTTTGCGCCAATGGGGGATGCCCGGGTATATTCGGGAGATCCCCAGACGAGGCAGCCGGTGGAATGCGTGCGTGGAAGCCATCCAACGCACGCGGCCGCTCGCGGGGCAGGTAGAAGGAGGGACTTATGGCGCCCGCCTTCTCCTGCCCACCCGTCTACGCCGGAGGGGAGCGGCTAGAGCATCCTCCTCCCGCTCCCTCTCCGCTGCCTCCTTCTGCAAGAGCACGTTCTCGCAGAAGGAGGCGGTAGCCTCCCATACTCTCTTGCTGTCCACCATGGCCGTGACCAGGGTAGGCAGCGAGAGGTATCCCCCGCCAAGCACCGCGCAAAGGTCGCGGCGCTCTAACCCAGGGTTTGTCCCAGGGTTAGGTGATAACTCTAGACTGCGCAAGTGGGCCTAATGGCATACTATTGAACGCGATACTAAAGACAATTGAAAGCTATACATCTCAAGATGTAATTTACATTAATCTTTGTTATAGCTGCCGCCTGTGAACTCCTATAATGTGATTCGCCAAAAAATACTGATCTTTCAAAAATTCGTTATTAATTGGGCAGCCATTTATTTGGTCAGCAAAATATTGTGTCAGCAACATAATTATTTGGGCGGTAATAGTACATTATGATATAAGTGCGGTAAGTTAAAATTACAGCCGAGGCGATATTGCTAAGAAGGCAGAGGCTGTAATTATCAAACCGCACGTATGTCATACGACGTTTTATTACACATTTGCGAGGAAATAAATAAAACTCAGACATTCTTAAACTAATAAATCTTTAAGCACTTGTTAAAGCAGTTATAAAACTTTGAACAATTTGTAAATGAAATTAAAGTATTAAATGTTTATTTGTTATATTTCATCCCCCAAAGGTAATTTCATTAAGAAAATGTTGACTACCTTTCTGACATAAAAACTCTTTGCTAAGATTTAAAAAAGTATCGTTCGTTTTTAGTCGGAACATCATAAACTGTGCGTTTTACTTTACATTATCGCACAAGTACGTAATGTGATAGATTATGATATTGCAATTGGTGAAATAAGAGACCCTTTACGAGTAAATGTGTTATAAAATAATTATTTGGGCACCTAAATAATTGTTTGGTCAGCAAAATAATTATTTGGACAGCAATATTGTTACTGGAAATTTAGGAAAAGGATCTATGAAGGATCAATACATAGGAAATATATTCTGATATAGGCATGGTAATTTTTTTATGACCCTTAAAACAATATTTGTGTCATAAAAACAATTTGGCTGTAGATAAAATATTTGAGTTGCTGCCCAATTAGTTATTTTGCTGACAAAATAAGAAATATTCTTTTGAATATTCAGTAAATATTGGGTCCTTACCTATGAAATTGGTGTTTTTTTTCTCTCTTAGTATTTTGTCTGTGACTATTAAGATTCAGAGTATTCCTAAAAAATAATTACCTCGTCTAAAAATAGACTATATTTTTGAGCTCTTTTGATTGGTTTTGATAATTTGTTGTAAGTTTAATTGTGTTAAAATTGGACACGGACACAACTCTTTTTAAGTGCCTCCCGAATACATAATTTTATTTGCATTCACTTAAAAACGATAAATAATTTTTATGAAGTGTGATATTACACATATTACTAAAGCTTGTCTTATGATAGATGCCAAATACTATTATCTTTGGATTTGTCGTTGTGAAGAAAACTGAAAAAAAAATTAGTATGGAAAATGCAGAATTCCCCAAAATCTCCATACAAAACACCAATTTCATAGGTATATTATATTCATAGGACCTAATATATTTTGTTCTTTCTTTTAAAAGGGAATAAGCTGGAGCACATTTTATAGGTGGTGGGATATTGTTCCAACATTTCGTGGAGGAATAACGAAGACTACCACGAAATGCAGCTGTCTACAACACAGCTGCATTTCGGTCGGTCGGACAACCAAGAAGAGAAGCAGTTCGGATACGACTGGGAAATAATAATTTATCGTACAGATATGAAGATGTTTTCGTTCTCATTACACCGAACATAAGAAGCCCTCTTTCTTTGCCCTATACCCAATTTTGGGGGAGGGCTACGTCCAGCAGTGGACGGCAATAGGCTGATAGATAGATAGGTAGAAATACTCAAGTTTTGGCGTCGGCGTAGCACGTCTTTCGCTTCCATTCCTCCCAATCATGTCCTCATTCACCACAATCAATCCATCGGTGTTTCTTTTCCCGCACAACCATCCACTCTCATTTAACCAAGGAAGCCAATATTAAGTAATAAATAAAGAAGCCCATATTAGCACGTTTTAGCAAACTGAGGTTGAACAACATCAATAACGGAATATAATGGCCAAACTAACACGGCAATGGCTGAGAACAGACTGACATAAATCCTGCTCCCACGACTAGTCATAGTATAGAAGTTCTTACAGTAGGGAAATGCCTTTGATGTAGCGCTCCACCGCTTATAATAAGGTGAGTGTTCTGAAGAGGTTTTCTTAATTTTTTTATTTAATGTATTGTCACATGCCACAATTTCTTACATTATTTTTTTTTTTTAATTTTTTTAATTCAACAGTAAAATAAATATATTAACATAAAAATTACGATGCATACAGCTCTTACAATCACTTTTAAAGTAAGTTGACAGTAATCATAATCACTTTGGTACAGTCACATGCAAAAGTATACACTTTTGAGAGTTAGTGACTCTTATTAAAGGTGAATAAAGACTATCACCTGTCAAATGTGTATTCAAGTTTTTATACGTGACTGTACAATCTAAAGAGCTAAAGTATGCCAATGTTGTATTCCGTAAATCATTTATAACCAAAAAATAAAGCTTTAACGATTTTCAAAGACAACAAACATTTTCTGAATCTGTGTGATCTGAACTGATAATATTATTATTGGTGGTCAAACGTACTCAAATACTTCAAAAAAGTTCTTAAAGGGCACGTATCTAAAAACTCGTCCCTTAGAACCTAATTGATTATCTGTGCCATATAACTGTACTATATTGTGTGTCTAGATAAATAAATAAACTAATATAGTTTCTGCACATACTTATTTTACAATATTTAAAATGTTCCATATTCCTTTTGTTATTATGGCTGTTTAAAAAAGGCTAACTGTTGAGTTTGTTGCGGCACTTCTTCTCAACAGGCCGTTCACGTCGAAGTGCTAGTAGGAAAAAAAATATTGACGTGCAAAAGTATTTCATGTAAATCTAATTGCAGAATAAATGATTTCATTTCATTTCATTTCATTTCATTTCATTTCATTTCATTTCATTTCATTTCATTTCATTACACTGTAAGTTTTCTTAGGCTGTGGCACAGTGGTCATCGAGTTATTACCGTGTTTAACGTGCTAGAAACGATGCCGTATTGCAACTTTTATTGTTCAAGTTGGCCGTCTTACAAATTACTTCCCAAGATCTCTTCAGCCATAAGCGACCGGCGCTTATAGTTGTTTTTTAATTCATAACAGGCAAAGAGGAATTAGTTTTGCAACATACTTGTATCAACAAGGGTCTATAGCTATAGGTATACTATCAAAAATATTGCCGATATTGTGATCTATCTCTCCATTCATGTTTTTAATTCGTCGTCGTTCTCAGCCCTATACGTCCCACTGCTGGGCACAGGCCTTCCTCATGGAGAAACAAATGAGGAGTAAGTATGTGCCCTAATATCACCACACCTGGCCCAATGCGGGTTGGTGGGTTAGGGTTGCAATAGCGCCCGCGACCAACGGCTTAACGTGCCTTCCGATGCACGGAGGAGTCCGAGAAAACAAAGTTTTGGTCACCCATCTAAGGCCTGACCATGGCGAAGGTAGCTTTGTTTAAGATATCGAACGTCAAAGCGTATACACTACGCCACCGAGCTCCTCATACTAACCTCATTGTATAATAGGCCAAGTAACCTTCGTAACTATAATACTTACATTTATATAAATAACCAAAAACCAATATTGAGTTTGGTCTTCCAAAAATTCTAAATACGTGACCTAAAAACCTCCTTGATAGTTTGCATATTTAAATAAAATGAAAATAATATTTTTAAGAAAATCAGCTGTTTTTGGTAACGGAATCAGCGTGTATCCACATGATGATGTCTAGTGTGTGCACGACTCATGCGCAACCAACAGTGCACTTAATCTTATATTAAGATTGAGCTCTGTTGTTTTATATGTTGTAGGTTGTAATTGGAAAATAAACAGTTTTAATTATTTTTTTATACGCCGCCGAGCATGTCATTTGTCAAGTGACGTAACACATTCTGGGTGTTCCATTGACACTTGTTCTAGATTTTAACAATTCAAAAAGCTCACCCTTTGTAAATGTTTTATTATAACACACCTTTGTACTAACTCTAACATTTCAATCAGACTTCTCAAGAACCATGCATGCATAAGTATATAAATGAATCCAGGATGATACAGTCAGCTGATTACAATATTTATGAGCAGTGCTTCCCTTAGTTGGGCTTCATTCGTGACTGAAATTTCACCCTTTCTTCTCAAAACCTACATCGCAATTACTGTGGATCTACGAAATATTTGTGTGGATACGCCGTTTCTACGCACCAATCCATATTTTGCTGTGCCCAACAGTGGGTCGTATATAGACTACGACACAGTAATTAAATGATAGATAATTTTGTGTATTTCGTTCCGAACACACATACCTACTTCATACTTAACAGCTCATGTTGGAGATGTCATTTTTATTAGTATAAGATACATAATTTTTTGATATTAAGGGCATGTTTCACATCCGATAATTAAAGCCATAATTAGTCACTTGACAAATAATTTACTTGCTAATTATATCCCTCCAATAGCGTGCGTTTCACCGAAAATGTGGTGATTAGCCTTACTCAGAGATTATGAAACCAAGATGAGTGTTTACTTAGCAGTTATGTTCTAAATAAATCAAAATAAAATAAATATCTACAGACATTCACACCTATCAACTAGCCCCATTTTAAGTAACTAATGCTGCTTGTGTTACGGACACTAGATGATGGATAAATATATTTAATAGATAAATACATATAAATATCCTGAATATATATAAACATCCAAGACTGGAGAACAAATGCCTGAAAATTCTAAGTATCTTAATTAGAACTTTACTTATGGATTGTGAAACGGGCCCTTAATTTGTCAATTTCCTATAATAAATACTATTCGAGCAATAAAATTGAAGAGAGAAAAATAATGAAATCTAGTTGAATCAAATAACTCGTACAATTTCAAGATCATTGCTAAGGGGACTCCTTACAACAATGACAACATGAAAATAATAAATACGAAGATGACTGTAATATAATTAACTTTTGTTGTAAGCCTAGATTACTCAAATACAGCTATACAAGTGCTTATTTCTCCCACAGTAAGATTAATTAATAATGAACGCCCACTGCTTAACTGCTTAACATGGGCTCAAGGGATCTTTCAGCAGGTTTTCGATTATTTTATTTTTCGCCAATGATAACATCGAGACTGTAGTAGGCGTAAGTTGTACATGAATGTGTGAATTTGGCGACACTTTCTGAAACAAAATTGTGCTATGAGATGAACAGACCTTTAGTACTCTTTTCCCGCAATTTCTGCGTGCGGTCCGGAGCCTCAGTCCGGAGAGCATGGCGCTCTTGTGATTGGTCCAGGCCTAAGAGTATTACGTTGGTTAGTATTGTTGGTTAGTAGTATTGGTAAGTATTACGTTAGTTATTTGCATTTTTCCATGATATGGATTCCTCAATAGGATATTGTTTATTTTTGAAACAGAAATCTCACGCCATGATTAAGTACAAAAGTATTGTTCAGGGGTCTCTCCCGACTGACACTAAACCTGTTAAGGTCGAGGCACAATTGATTTCCTATTGTGTCTACAATCGTATTAGCTAGCCTACTTTTTAACGTAATCCTTATCGATCGACATTGAGATTGTGATGTTTCTTACTCTTCAATTGCGACACAATTGTGCGGATATTGAGTGACTGAAATGACATTGAGTTTGCTAAAATCGGTAACACCTCTCTCGTCTCAGTATTTTGAGATATTAGATTATGTTTTTTTTTTACATACGACAAGTAAGCTCTTGACCTTCATCTCACCTGATGGTAAGTGACGATAAGGTCGAAGGTGGAAGCGAGCTTCACCTGTAATCCTCAACAACTGAGGAACTGGCTATCTTACCTCTGATTGCCGGAACACAACAATGCTTAAAACATTGTTATTATGGCGACAAATTTAGGTAAGACGGTGGTAGCTAGCCAGGCGGGCGGGCTTTTCCGATCAACATCCGGTGGTGTGAACCACTAGACCAGAGAGGCGGTTTTTACTGAGTTAAAGTTCAAGAGTAAGCTAGTTGATAATGACATGATGAGTAATTTTCCTCCATTATACCTCAATACTGGTACAATATGCACGCGATCTTTTTTATATCGAAACTTTAAAAAAGCAACTCAATCAATAATTTAAAAATCTTTTTATATTACTTGTGATTAATAGCAATGAATATCCATTTGGTACTAGCTCCCGGGCCCAAACCGCTGCCGGTAGAATATTTGCATTGGATATTTTCCATTTCAATCTATCTGGATCGAGATAGCTGCTCTGCTCAATCGATAAAACACATAATGTGTGCATATATTTATAGCGAAACAAGCTGTTGCCCGCGACTTCGTCCGCGGTTACTATGGTTTTTTAACTATCCCACGGGACCCCTTTAATTTTCCGGAATAAGAAGTATCTAAGATGTTGACCAGGGATATAAAGTATTACCATGCAAAATTTCATTGAAATCGGTTCAGTCATTTTATAAATTAGCCGGTACAAAGAGACAGAGAAACAAAAAAATTTTAAATAGTAGATTATTAACCAAGGGTATAAAGCAGTGTCTTCTGTCGCGGGTGACGATTTAAATCGCGAGCGTTACGAACAGGACTCGAGGTTTACTCCCGAGCGTAGGGAGGGTGTTAATAGTACATTATGGTACAAGTGTGTAATGTTGGTGATTACCGCTGAGGCGTATTGAGGCCCGAGCCGTCAGGCGAGGGTCTTAAGGAGCCGAGGACGGTAATCATCAATACACACGTGTATCATACAACGTTTTTCAACACACTTCTGAATAAAATAATACTTAAATAAAAAACCATTTTACATAGTAGATAAAAAGTTTATTTAGAGAAACAATTAGTAAATGTGCAGTTAGTAAAATTATAATTAACTATTTTTGATGATATAGCGGTCTCATCAGATAGATTATTTACTGAAATACTTTCATGTTCTATTGTTATTTGTGATGGTTCATTATTCGTGTAGGTAGGTGAAATCCAATCATTGGATGTACTTGGTATTTCGCTAGTAGGATGCGTCTCAGAATCAAGTTTAATTCTTTTTGTGATTTTCGCACAAATTTCCTTCTTGTTTTGTATGGAATCTTCTACGTATGATTCTGCTACATTGCTAGATCGCCACCCGCCATGTCGCTTCAAAGTCATTATATCAGCTCCTGAATTTGCCAGCAATGTAGCTGAAGTTCTTCTGAAACTATGTCCAGTGTAGCTCTCAGCATCTACTAAACCCAAAAACTTAGCGATTTCTTTAGGCATAGAACCAAATTTGTTTATACCTATAGGCTGACAGGTACATTTACCATTCTGGTAATTTAGAAAGAAACGGTCATTTTTTGTTTTTGGTGAACGCAAACTTTCATACTTCTTAACAATATCATAGAATGGACCGTGTATGGTGAATGACCTAGGTATTTTATTTTTCGTGATAGGTATCTTCACTAAAAGCATCTGGCCATGGTTTTCTATATCTTTTACAGTTATATTTGTTAATTCTTGTATCCTACAGGCACCAGTTACACCAAATATTAAAGCAACCTGAAACAAAAGAAACAATAATTAAAGTCAACAAGCTGCTATTAAATATTTAATTAAAATTAATTTAACTAACCTATGTAGCCAAATATTGGTTATCTGGAGCATCTTTAATAAATTTTTCAATATCGTCAGATGATAAAACCTTTGATAAAACCTTCTAAATCCATCAGATAGTCTCTTTAGATAAGCTGACAAATTCGAGTATGTTTTTAAGTCCACTCCATTCTTTGTTCGGACTGTACTTTTTAACATTGAGTAAATACACCACAAAGAGCTAGGTTTGTACTTAGAAGATAATTCTTTAAAGTACGCCATGAACACATTTTCTGAAACAGACTGCGTATTCTTGTTGTTCTGCCATTGTTTGAAATTTTGGTACGCTAATAGATATTTTTCCTTTGAGTTTTCTGGTAGTAAACTTTCCATAACGTTCTGGGCTTCACATCTTATATCGGGCGGTGTACAACATAAATAATTTTCTTCATAAATTGTATTTGCAGACATCTTAATTAATAACTAACTAAATAACTTCAAAAGAGAAAACGAGACGAGTTGTGAAAAATGTTTCGTAATGGCGGGAAAAATTAATTAGTTTTCCTATGCGCGCGCATCGGCCATAGACTAAAAAATGAGGTTTCTTTTTTTTGGGCTTTTCGCGGATAGCTTTTTAGCGCAAATGTAACCGTAACTCAACCAATAATATTAAAAAAAACTATTACTCACTCGTGAATAATAGTAATGAAAAAGTCACAGTTTGATTATAGGTGTCATTATGTGCCTAATTGCCATGGGATTAGAGCCACTTTATAAGGAAGTGTGTTGAAAAAACTTTAATCACGAGCGAAGCGAGGGATTTAAGACGAGTCCTGAGTGTTGCGAGGGATTTAAGTTCACCCAAGACTAAGACTGCTTCATCACCGAGGAAAATACTCTACTTTTCGTACAATTTGCGAAAAAATTAACACAATAATAATATGAGATAAGCATTTATTAAAAATAATGACAATTAAAAGTAAAAGTTAACATTCGAAACATGTGTCCAATTATTGATAGAGAGAGTTACATTTTGGTTTGGTACATTTATTGTTGATGACTTGATTTGAGTATTTCTCTGTTTACGGCCTCGTCGGGTTTCGTAATTTTATTTAATAATCATAACTGCACAGTCAAAATCAAATCAAATCAAAAATAATTTTATTTCATAGGCTAAACATAGCACTTAAAATCGTCAACATTCATAAATAGTCACATTTATTATACATAAAGTAAATTTTCACTGCCGCGAGCGCTTGTAGCAAGTACATCCACACAGCGCTTTGACTGTGGTTGTAATCGATACAAGCGGCCGGATTCCGAGAGTAAGGCATTTCATGAGAAGAACCCGGTAAGAAACTCATGAGCCACTTTTTTAAAATAGCCAATCATACAATCTATTAGTCACAGTGTTACATTTTTAGATTAGAATAAGATTAAACATTGTTATCTCTTATTACATTAACTTGTATGAATGATACATGTATTAACGTCTCATAATTTTAATGTGGCAAATTTAACTAAACATTATTAAGATTAAGCAACGGATGTCCACACATTCCTATCATCTAAATAATCCTGAACTTTGTAATATGCCTTTCCCATGAGGGTTTTCTTAATATGCGGTTTAAACCTGTGCGGCAGTTCAGTTACATGTTGTGGAATTTTGTTATATATTTGTATACACTTTCCCATAAATGAGTGACTAGTTTTACGTAGTCTAAAACCTGGAACAGCAAGCCTGTTCCTGTGTCTTGTGTTTAGACTGTGACCGTCGCTGCATTTTAAAAATGTTTTTTTATTTTTATAAACGTACATAATGTTTTCATACACATATTGGGATGCAACTGTCAAAATATTTATTTCTTTAAATAATTCCCGTAGTGAATCACGAGGTTTAAGTTTATAAATAGAACGTATTGCTCTTTTTTGTAATACAAAAATGTCGTGAATATCGGCTGCTGTGCCCCATAACAGCAGACCATACGACATGACACTATGGAAGTAACTAAAATATACAAGTCTCGCCGTTTTAACATCCGACAACAATCTAATCTTTTTTACGGCATAAGCAGCCGAACTGAGTCTTGCCGATAGGGTGTTAATATGAGATCTCCACTGCAAACGAGAATCCAGGGTGATCCCTAAAAATACCGTTGTATCAACACATTGAATTATCTCCTCATTAATTTTAATTTTTGTACTGACCTGCTTTACGTTAGGCAAAGAAAATTTGATACACTTTGTTTTTTTAGAATTTAATAATAAGTTATTATGAGTAAACCAACACATTACTTTGGAGAGGGTGTTATTTACATCGTCAAAGTCTTCTACGTTTCTGTTGATTTTAAAGATAAGAGATGTATCATCTGCAAATAATACCGTCTCACATAGGTTGTTTACATAGGATGGAAGATCATTTATATAAATAAGAAATAGTAAGGGTCCTAATATTGAGCCCTGAGGTACGCCCATTAGAATTGGAACCCCTGAAGACTCAGTTTTATTTATAATCACCTTTTGTAAGCGATCACTTAAATATGATTTTAATATATTTATCGCATTTGCTGAGGCGCCATAATGGTGTAATTTTCTTAATAATGTTTTATGTTCTACACAGTCGAAGGCCTTGGAAAGATCACAGAAGACAGCTAACGCATCCTGCTTATTTTCCCAGGCATCAAATATTTGCTTCATGAGCTCGACACCCGCATCAGTAGTACTTCTACCTTTAGTAAAACCGAATTGCCTATTATGAAATAATTCGTTTATTCTAAAATGAGAAATCAGCTGATTGTAAATGACTTTTTCAAATATTTTGCTTAATGTTGGTAATATTGATATAGGGCGGAAATTTGAGGGGTCTGATTTGTCTCCAGATTTAAATAATGGAATAATTTTACTATATTTCATGAGATTAGGAAACACCCCATCGTTGTAATTATGCAATCAGTTGTAATTTTATGGAAATCAAAAGGACTATTAAATTTATTGACACTACATTCTAAAAGTGAAAGTGCATATTCTGTAGACGAATTCAGGTTACTTGTGATTTTCGCGGGAATTTCTGAGAAAAAAGACTCCATAGCATTTGCAACAGCTTTGTCTGTTATTATTAATTTGCCATCAATGTTAAGTTCAAAAGAGCTATCTTTAAATGATGTTTTACCGGTTTCTTGATTAATAATTTGCCACGTAGTTTTAACTTTGTTGTCGGATTTTCTTATTTTATTACTAAGAAAGTTTGCCTTTGCAATATTACACACTTTTTTAAATATTTTAGAATAATTTCTGACATAGTTTATAAAAGACTGGTCGGTTGATAGGGACTTTTCATAATATAAATCGTAAAGTTTTCGTCTACTAATATAAATACCTGGAGTAGCCCAATCACTGAATTTCTTTTTTGAATTTATTGAAATAGTTTTTTGCTTAAATATGCTAGTAAACTCTGCATTGATATGGTGGCATAGATTTTCATACAGTTCATTTATATCACTAGAATTTTTTAAAAGGTGGAGTCTGTTCTCAATATTATTTTCAAAGCTCTTTAAGCGACTGTCTGTTATTGGCCTAAAAGTAATTTTAATATTTTTGTTAGCTTTATGGCGCTTTACAATTATTTTCTGCCCAGTGTGATCAGAATCTAACCAGTTAGCTACACATTTATCCAGTATAATGGAATTAGAAAATATGTTATCCAAGCAAGTAGCTGAATGGGGAGTGATCCTAGTTGGTTCAAAGAAAACATAATAAAGATTATATGATCGGAATAAATTAATAAATCTGTTTGTATAATTATTAGACATTAAAATATTTATATTAAAATCTCCACAGACAACTATATGCTTGTTATTGTTACTAACAACATCAAGAATGTTTTCCATAGCAGACTCAAATATATCATAGCTTCCTGAAGGGGGTCTGTATACACAAACTATTATAAATTGTTCAAATTCCACACATGAAACTTCTACATTTTTCTCAACTGACTGCTTGATTACATCTAATCTTTCTTTGTATTTGATATTATTTTGTAATAGGATCAAGGACCCACCTCTAATTGCAGTTTCCCTTGTAAATGCACTTACAATTTTATAATTCTCAATACAGTCTAATAATTCATTTTTTCTCAACCAATGTTCTGTGAGACATAATACATGTATATTCTGACTATGTAAGAACAATGAAATTTCTAGATCTTTGCCAGAAAAACCTTGTATATTTTGGTGTACTACATTAAGGTTGCCAGAGGTCTTCTCTGTTGTCTTATTATTTAATTTAAATAATTGACTTGAACTTGAGAAAAATATTTCTCGGAAGTTCGCTCAATAGGAGCTTCTTCTACATGACTAATTCGCTCCAAAGGAGCATTGTCAGGACTCTGCTGCTGTATATAGGCATTGTCGTACCTTGATTGCTCTATAGGAGCAATGTCAACAGAACATACCTCAACCAATTTCTTGGTTGTAGTTAATAAAAAGGAGCTTAGCATTTTTGCTAATTGTTTCTTAAAATAATTGGATAGACATATTCTATCTACTTTCAAATAATATGATTTTTTATACTTTTTAATACATGTCAATTTATTTATGTCAAACAATTTTATTTTGTCTTGATAATAAGACATGGTGTCCAATGACAAGTTTAATTTGTATCTTATGTCATTTTCTACCTCTGATAAACTGTCACAATAAGGAAATGTAAACATTGTAATGCTTTTTACATTTAATTCCAGCAGGCAGTCATAATACTTATTTAATGATTTTTTGCTTACATTACCTCTATTACCTATGATTAAAATTAAATTATCGTTATATTTTAAGTCATAATTACAAATTTTTCTTATAATGTGGTGCATAGATGCACCTGGCATGCAGTAATTTGTAATATTTTGCCCTAGTTGGTTCATTAATAAGGGGCCCAAATCTTTACCTATATCGTCACAAAATATTATATAATTATCTTTTGAATCTAGAGGGCATACCCTTTCTATTGACAAATTGAGTTCCTCAGTAATTGAGATTGATGGCTCACACATTGACATTGACCATTCCAGTTGCTCCAAGGCAAGCAGGCCATGTGCCATAGAACAATGGCCGGTCCCATTTCTACATTCCAATTTCTTATTATTTAGCTGATAATTGGGTGTCAAAGTGTGGTCCCTCCATCCACTTCTTAATAAGTTATATTTGTTTGACAAATTACTTAAGGAGTCCTGTAAAAAACTAATTTTTTCATTTAACAATATAACATTATTATCATATTGTTCCTGATTTACCTTGATAATTTTTAAGTACTTATCTAATTCTCCTTGATAAATAATGCGTTCTTTATTAAATTTTACATTTTTATGAAAATATTTATTTTGCTTTATCAGTGTCTTAGTTTTTCTGATAAATTTGTTCAATTTACAATATTTTTTCACTTTGGTATTGCTGCATTTAACTCTCCCTATTGTCTTAGATGTGTTAATAGTGTCATTACAAGTTATATTAAAGGACACAGCAGGATTTATGTTATATGCAGCAGACACCATTTCAGGGGTATTACTGACTAACTCCTCATATAAACTTTGGTTTTGCATGGTTGTCCAATTTAATTTTTCCATTTCCAAACTATTTATTTGGCTATTTGCCTCTTGTAAACATTGTTCCAACTCAGTGATGCGTCTGAGGGCCTGCTCGTACTCACCACTGCATTGGTCGAACTGGTCTATAACGAATTGTAGTTTACCCCTTTCCTCCGTGACTAAAACTAGTTGTTGATACAACTCTGCCATTTCTTTCTTGAGTTTACTATTATTGGTCAATGTGTCCAAAAGTTCCTTCTCACTGTCCTCCCGTTCCTGCAGTAATTGGTTGACCAACTCCTTCGAGGCCTTCAATTCTTGTAAGACCTCATGGGTCTCCTCTTGGCGAGATAAGGCCTTGCGAGTCATCATGATTCCACAAGTTACACAGGACAGAGAAACCGGAAAAGGAAAAAGAAAAATCTGATTTTAGTACTTGAAAATAGAAGTCTTAGTTAAAAACACCTATCAATGTGTTTGTTTTATTATTGCGTACTGATTGTCTAGTGTTTAAAGTAGGTGTATGTCTGGGGCTATGCGGTCACCGTCAACTTAACTTCCACAATATGTCAAGTAAAGAGAGATTGACTCAAGCCCATATAATTTGAAGATGGACGTATCTCACTTTAGTGAGTTTTGTACTGAATTGTGGATTTGTTGGTAGTGTAGTCAATTAATAATTAAAGTAATTAACTAGAATAAGATACCAACAAACATTAAAATGACCGAAATTACAAACTGATTTGTACGACAATGACAGGTAGATTTGATTTGAAAAAATTGGGTCGTTGGAATACGAATTTATGTTTTATGGCAAAGTTATTCCAGCTAACACTTAACAATAGTTACAAAATATTTATAAAAACAATACTCCCCTGGTTATGTTGTAGCAGAAAAACAGAAATCTCAATAACAACAATTAGTTGACAGGAGGCCGGCCGCTAACGAATATTGACACTGTGATTTCAAGTAAAATACACTTTGCACCGTGCCACAAACGATTTTACAGATTATTTATGACTTTTCACATAAAATTATTCACTTTAAAACATAATAATAGATCAAAATATAATTAATTTTATAAATTAAATCAGCAGCTGTGTTTTCGACATCTAGCTGTCAGTGTTGCCAGAATGGAAAAAAAAAAAAAAAGAAAAAAAAAAAAAAAAAAAAGTAAATGCGTAATCCTTTTCAAAAAGATGTATAATGCTTTATATACAAACTCAATGGAGTAAACAGTAGTAATGGTGTAGTAGTTCAGTATAAATTTCGGTAAGTATTCCAATTTTCAATCACATTCTCCACCTTGAGGATGAATGAAATTCAGTATAATTTTCTTTCCCTGTTTTTAACAGATAAAAAATGCCTATTGTTATGTTCGCTTTTTGTGGCCTAGAATGACACTTTTTTGAGCAAGTGGTACGAAAAATTGTACTGAATTTCATTTTCTCATATTATTATTGTGTTAATTTTTTCGCAAATGGTACGAAAAGTAGAGTATTTTCCTCGGTGATGAAGCTGTCTTAGTCTTGGGTGAACTTAAATCCCTCGCTACACTCAGGACTCGTCTTAAATCCCTCGTTTCGCCCGTGATTTAAGTGTTTCACACCCTCGTTTCGCTCGTGATTTAAGGTTTTAACACCCTCGCTTCGCTCGTGATTTAAGTTTTTAACATCCTCGCTACGCTCGGGAGTAAACTTCGAGTCCTTCGTTACGCTCGCGATTTAAATCGTCACCCGCGACAAAAGACACTGCTTTATCCCCTTGGTTAATAATCTACTATTTTGGTACGTTTCCTCTTTTTAAATCCCCCCGAACTTGGTTTTAAGCATTATAGATTCCTGGCTGTACTCGTATTAAAATAGTTTTTCTATATCTGCGATGCCATAAAAATAAGGTTCTATCTTCGAAGCGGGTAAGCAATGGATGGCGAAGTAAGAATGATATAAAAAAACCAAAAAAACTAACCTAATAAGATTTTTGTTGGTATTCGTAAGCCAATAGGTGGGTCACGGAACCGAACCAACAACCGCTTAGCGTTACTTACAAGGAGAAACATGAAAAATATTGTACCATTACAGCGCTACGAGCATAGAACATTCGATACGCCCAATTTGACGTCTAAGATCGACAATTGTCGATAAATTCGATAAATTTGACAGATAACCCAAAGGAGTGAAAAGGACGGATGCTTTTGTCGATCAAATATGGCGGCCATCGGAGTTCTATACAGTCAAGTACAAAAAAAGCTTGATGGGTAGAAACGGTTGCAATACCTACCTAAGGACCGGGACCAACACGGCTGAACGTGCTTTCTAAAGCACGGAGGAAATCGGTCGGATGGTCACCTATCCATGGCCTGACCATGGCGAAGGTAGCTTTGTTTGTGATATCGAAAGCCAAGCGTACTAACCAGTACGCCACCGAGCCCCTCGCAGCAATCCTATTTAATAATCATTTGATTTATCTTTCTTATAAGTAGGTTCAGTAATTAATTAAGGTTAATTTCGTAAGACCCAGGATCTAATAATACGAAAACGGGATCCTTAATAAAGGTCTGATTCTTGCGACACACTCGGGGTGTCAGTTATGAATGCCTAATGAAGGTACCTCATTCAAGAGGTCTTGGGTACTTCTCCAGATGCTTAAGCTATTTAATCAGGCATTAATATGATATGCAGAAATTTCAGATGGTACGGTTGTAGATTATTAGTTTCATTTTTTCGTCCTCAGCCTATATACGTCCCATTGCTGGGCACAGGCCTTCCTCATGAGGAAACACATGAGGAGTATGGGCCGTAACACCCCCACGCTGGTCCAATGCGGGTTGGTGGGTATAAACAGTCGCAATAGTGACCGGAACCAACGGCTTAACGTGCCTTCCGAAGCACGGAAGAGTTCAAGATCAAAAATATTTGGTCACCCATCCGCGGCCTGACCATGGCGATAGAAGCTTTGTTTTCAATCGAAAGCCATAGCGGGCTAACCACTACGCCACCGTGCTCCTCATCATTTTTTAAACAATTATTATTGTGAGATAGATTCCTTTGCCGTCTACGACCGTGACGGAGTGGCTTAAATGAAAGCCAGGTATAAGGTATCCCCACCGTCTCTGAGGTCCCAGGTTCGAGTCCCAGTAAAGATTAATTTGTTCTCCAGTTATTTTTGTTAATAAATATAATGAATCACCAAAACAGGATACAAAGTCTTCAATAGGAAAAACATTTAATTTTAATGTTATTGTTCGACCGCCTACAGTTTTCTTTGAATTAATCCTCCAAACTACGTAATTGCAAATAAAATACTATAAGGCGCTAAGATGAATAAAAAAATGGTATCAACCTACCCATCCTTCTCTTTACAAAGGCTTTTTATTCTTTTTCGTTATGAAATTGAATTATTAAAATTTAATAATTTCTACTTGACTAAACAGGTCGTCGGAACGCGCAAGGCGGGAGTCTTAAGTGCGACTAATGTTCCTTATCATAATAGGAATCTTGGTCTCATAATGTCCAGGCCATCAGCGTTTTCCGAAAATACCCTCCTTTTAAAGAGCGTCAAGAGATTTTTTTGCTGATTGAACCATTTTTTTAATAACTCGCCTTCGTTAAGCTAAAATTGGGTCGCGTAATGATTAAGTCGTTTCGGAGCTGGCTGTTTATTTGTAGAGTTACTTTTAGGTAAAGTAAAGTTGTTGTTTTTACTTATTAAAATTATCGAAATAATTGGTTACTCAAAATTACCCTATGTACAGTCGTGCTCAAAAATATGTATGCTCGTTTAACGGGAAATGACTCCTATTGGAAGGGAATAAAGATCCTGTCAAACGTGCATACATATTTTTGAACTCGACTGTACTTCGTACAGTGCTCTGAGCATGGTGATAGGCACTGGATCCGCATAGTGCAATGCAGCCTTTCGGGTTTGTGTGTGGGTGAAAGGCAAGCAACCACACGATCAAACCATTAACACTGGGGCATTGGGCAAACTAGGCGCATCATATTAGCTTGACCTGAACATAATTCGTGAACTGTAATTTTCTTTTTCTATGTCACGAATCATTGTTATTTATAATTAAATAAAGAAAAATTAAACACTTTTGAAATCTGCGTCATTGCAAATAAAATAAAAACTAAAATTAAAAGATATTTTCATTTTTTATCTACAGCATAATATATAACTATGTCCAAAAGCTTGTGCCATGATGTGTAGCTTGTAAAGCACTCGCTTATGGCTGCCTGTCCACCGAAGCGGAGAGATTATGATACACCTCCAGCTTCGTTTCTTGAGTTTGAGCTGTACCAAAATTTACCTATAGCTTCAAAATTGCTCTGTGGACAGGCAGCCTACAACCACTGTTCGTCGTAGGTTGCCCAAGGAGTCTGACACGATACCTTCTCCAAATGGCAGACCAACTCACTGTAACATTTTGCTGCAACCGTCATACAATTTTCAAATGTTACCTGCCGAGGCGATTCTCACCCACGAGGAGGATACGGCGTAACACGTGCGTGAGCCGTGTCATGGTCGTCCGGACGATCCTCGAGGCAATGGATGGTACGGACATTGCACTGCCGACACTGGTCAAAGCTATGGTCGACAGTGCGACGTCCTGCCTCCTTATTCTAAACTGTCGGTTCACGGATTCGATTCGGAAAGTCACGTCCCGTCTCACTCTAATTCGCCGCAATAAAACGTGACAGGTATAGAGATTCCGTGATTCCTTTAGTTTCCGACAGTTTAGAATAAGGGGGCTGTAGTAGTCTACTTTTGGTGACGCGTTTATGGTCCAAAAGGAGACCGCAGAGAGAACGCGGGAGGATAGTCCGAAGTGCAGACCACGCCTCTATGGTCCGCTCTCGCTACCATAGTCGGAGACTATGGTGTTCGGGATGCAGTCCCGTCACTCAATGCACAGTCCTGGGCAACTGTAAGCCACGCGAAGCCCATAAGGGGAAAGTGGATCTTCTGATCAACCGCCAATCATCGCTGACACGCGTACGTCCACATAGTTCCACGAGTGGCAGTGATTTATGGCGGACAGGGTGCGTGCCGCTGGTAATTTAGTGGTTAGGGCCGTTCCGAGAACTGATGAACGGAGGAGCCCCACCTAACCCTGCTGCTCATCCTTCTAGGGTAGGGTGAAATACAGTTTCGCATACCCTACACATCCTCCACTAATATGTCAGTATGAATCTTTATGGGTCCTTCAAAGGTAAATTAGGATTTTCTTTATTAGAATCCCAGTTGTTTGTATTTAAGTTTTTATTTATTCATTTATAAAAATTATTATATATCCTGTCATTGTTATTAGATATTTATTTATATCTCTATGTTCCTTATTTACAATATGTTACATTATTATTATATTAGGTATTTACGTATTAAATCGTATTTTAGCAATATCCTGTTCTTTCTATGAATTGTATACAATTTAGTATATCGTAAAATCTCGATAAATTAGGTTATGGAGTTCTTTTACGTTACGGCCTATACGAGCACTCGTCCACACTTTCAAGGTGTCCACGGAAGACCAGCATCGTTGTGTTTCTGCGCCCGACATAATAATAAATAGTCGCACTCGGCATCACTCGGCATAATAATATTATGCCGAGTGCGACTGTGCGACTCCTATTCAGTGCCTTAACCTGTAATGTTTGTTAAGTCATTATGAATTGTCTTTGTTTTTTATGTTATTTCATATTATGTGTGTACTGAATAAAAATTTTTTCTATTCTATTCTACCAGCAAAAAAAAAGGAGGCGATTCTCACAACAACTCAACCATAAACTTTTGTTTATTGCTAACAAAAATAGTTGATATCTATCCCAATCTTATAGGTTGAGATTTTTTTACATTTTTATGATGTTCAAGTTTTATTGATAATTACCTAACGCACAATGTATTTCTAAGTACTCTGTGTTATCAACTTTGGTATCAAGTCGGTAAAACAGTTAAGCAATTGTCTTGGTAGCATGCACCAGCGACATCTCGTACTATATATACAAAATATCAACTGTGCAAAAACCAAAGGCAAAAGCATGCTTCAAAGATAATATATACTTGGAATTGAATTATTATCTTTTCATCGGTTCTGTGGATCAGGTTATTTGGTAAACATTTAAATGTATGTGTTTCTTTCATAATTTGTTAAATAAAAAGTATGATTTTGATAAAATTGTTAATAGATAAGGGTTGTACAGCGACATCTATTGAAAAAAATAAGACTTTGTCCGCTACAGACACATTAAATTAATGAGTAGTTCTATATCCTACCGTGGCGCTCACAACCCAAACAATAAATTCCAACATGGTGGCAATGTGCTACACAGTTTGAAAATGCAGGTCGTGTCATGCTTTGAAAAAAATCATTTTATGCTCGAATTTGGTGGAAAATGTCGGACTCTAAACGTGCTACTCTTATAACAGTAGGTGCTCCTAAAAGTGCAAAGAATAATGTGAACAAAACAGTGAGATTAACAATAAATTTGGTTGAAAGCAACGAAAGTAAATATCCGGAGCTGAATTACAAGGAACTAGTCATTGCAGAAGAGGTAAGTTATAACAGAAAATCATAGCAATTTACGCAACCATACTGGTTTTCCAGCTCTTTATTCAATAGGGAATCCTGTATTAAAGTGTGTACGTGCAAATATTGACGGTTAGGCAGTTAGAGATGGATTTGATGACTGCATATCGAGATCGTTTTAGGATATTTTTTGCTTACGTTACACTGCTTTGTATTAGGTTTGTGACATGAATTTGCGTCCACGAACTGTGTGAGAAGCCCAGATAGCGGTCGCCATATTTGCAACAATCATAGGAAAACGTTGTCAGCCTAGACATCACTTGAAGAGTTCAATGTTTTGATCTGCAGCATCACTAGGATTCTTAGTGTTTTCACTGGTATTAAAGGCTTCCATAATTTATTATAAAAAATTACACGTTGCAAGTTTGCTTACGACATTTGTAAGCACCGCGATAGGTATCAAATTGGATACGAAAGTAGATTGAATGACCTAGGTTAACCTATGATTTCGATTGTTGTTCCGGTTTCTAGCAATGTTTATTTTTAGGTTATTCGTCTTTAAATTAATTTTATTTTGAATGAATTAAACATCTATCTGTCATTCTAGCGTTATGTAGGTGGGTATATAGGTTATATGTTAAGTATATAAACGAGATTGTCATTGTGTGCGTGCGTAAAGGTGTTATCTATTGTGGTACTGCTCTAACTCGTATTAAAAGGCTTAGGAGATTTAAATTTTAAGAATACCCTGGGGTTCATTATATATTGACCGTTCCGTAATATGTTTTGGTTATGTTTTTGTTTTCAAACTCGTTCTTTTGCAACGTTGCCAAGTTGGTTGTTGCAAAACGCATCTGGCAGTGTGTTCTGTCGCGACCTTTTGCATCTTGGGGTGTTTGAGCTTTTCGCACTTCTCATATCGATTCGAAAGTAAATAAGCGCGTATAGGTTATGTACGTACGTGTGACCCGTCGTATATAGGTAGGGATGTTCTTGTGTGCGTATGATAGTGTTGGTGAGAGTTCGAATGGGTTTTGCTTTTGCTTTGAGCACAGATTCAGGGCTCTTTTGTTATTTACGCGTTTGCCGTTCATTTTCTATTTATAGACGCTCTAGGTTCCGTATAAGCACCTAGTTTAGGGTTCGAGTAGCGTACATATAGGAATTGCATTGAATAGGTGTTTTTGTAATCAGAATTAAGTTCCTTAAGTTCATGATAAAGAACTAAGTAGGTATATTTACTACTAATCGAATTATTTTAATCTTATTTTGTTTTTGAATATTGTTATTCGAATTCAAAGTAAAATACCTAATAAAATTGTATTTATAATCACATTTTGTTTTATAAGTGTCATTTATCTCTATTTATCGCGTTATCTTCACTTTCTCACTCACTACTCCTTTTGTTTGTTATTTTATCTTTATCGATAACCTTTGAAAGAAAGAGATAACAAATATCAATGAAAGCATAGCTAGTCACGTGATCATTGAGAAGCCGAAATCTCACGTAATCCAAATTAATGCCAAAAACGCCCTTATTATGATAATGTTATGGACTATTATAGTTAAATATAGATGTTGTTATTGCGTCTATTATGATTTTGAGCTTTATGTGCAACTATTATAGTTTCTTTTTGTTTTCCGATGTTGGGACCCGTGTTTTGTTTAAACTACCGCGCGCGTTGCCGCGAACTTCAAATATTGCGCTATTAAGGATCAGTTTTCTGATTCGTGGTCAGGTTGACCAGTAAGTTAAAATATGGACTAATGGCGAAAACTTATGATATCGTGATATGATAGCTTGTCCAATAGTCGAATTTTCAAATCTGACTAAAGTAGAATAATCATAAACAATTTAACAACAACACGATGCTGAGATTAGTAAAATGGCAGCTGGCGGCACAGCTGATGTATATATTGCTTCGAATTTTCATGATAATTTAACAATTTGTCAAGCTGACGTCACACATTTTGGCGTTTCCATTGACGCTATTGGTCTAGATTTTAACTATTGAGGTAACTATTACCACGGATCAAAAAACGCACCCTAACTTACCTTAATTTATTTCCTCTCTTTATTAACACGTTTTTGTAAACTATGCTTATTTTTTTAATTTCAGTGGCCTATTATTAAGTTTACTAACACTGTTTAACAATTTATTCATTTTCTAATGTGTAGTGTGGTAATGGTGGTTTTGCTTGGAATTTAAAATTTAATAGCCTTTTATTATCCTAAATAATTTTACGGTTAAAAACAATCAAATCTTAAAGGGAAGTAATTAATTGGGCTGCCATTTAATTATTTGGCCAGCAACAAAAAGGTCAGCAAAAAATCATTTGGGCATCAAACAAATATTTTGTCAGCAATATATTTATTTGATCAGCACAATAACTAGTTGAGCTGCAAAATAATTATTTTGACAGCAATATAATATGCTATCGAAAATGTATAAAAACTAGGAATAGAATCTATGAAGCATACAGGATAAATTCCTAGGTAATGTATTCTGATAGATGTTAGGTAAGGTATTTTTTTTTATGATGCTTAAAAATCAATATTTGTGTCATCAAAACATATATTAAACAATTTCGCAGCAGAGAAAAATTTAAGTTGCTGCCCAATTAGTTTATTTGCTGACCAATCTGAAATATTTGTCGACCAATTGTATTTTCTGGCTGACCAAAATTCGAATATTCTGTTTATTGTTTAAATAACTCCCAATTTTAAACTTCATTGATAGTTGCCCATAAACAGTGTCTATGTTTATGTGACCTTAAAAACTATATGTATAAATATCCAAAGCTGGTATTCAATTTTTTTAAATTGACAAATACTTTTGTGTGTTATGCTCCTGAACACAAAAATGTTTATCTATGTTATTGAAAGATGAACAAATTGTTAAATAATTATTTGCATTTCTGTTTCAAATTTTATTTATTTATTTTATGCGCATGTAGGTAGGCACTTGACCACAATCTCTCCTGATGTTAAGTGCCAATGTGGTCGACGGTGTTACGTGCTCACCTAGAAATTTCCTATTCACTCTAGTCTTGAAGAGCTCTAAGTTCTATCGCTCGGGGAAAATATCACGAACAGGGAATTCCACTCCTTTCCTGTTTGCATTATAAAAATATTGGTTTATGTCATCTTAATTACCTTCTGGTTCATTTTATATAGTCTAGTGTACAAATAAATCCCCTGGTTAAATAATTTGTCTTTGTAATAATAAGCAAAACAACTTTTATAAGCCATGCTTAAAAAATATAGATGATCAAGTTAAATATTTGAATACTTATTATTAGGCCTTGTTCAGCTATGTACAAACATTATACATACTATGATAATCTTTTCCACCCTTTATTACATCATATTTATTATTTAAAGTTGTTGTGTGTGATATAAATTAGATTATCAACAATATAAATAAAGTTTTACAGATTTCAAGTCTAGTCAGGGGGAAAATACCAAAAAAATATTATTAACATTTTTTGTGTCTTTGTCTGCTTGTACGGCGTAATCTCCGAAATGGCCAGACCGATTTCAATGAAATTTTGCACCTTATATCCTTGGTCCACATCTTAGATACTTTTTATGATGGAAAATGAAAGGGTTCCCGTGGGATAGTTAAAAGCCATAGTAACCACAGACAAAGTCGTGGGCAACAGCCAGTTTATTAATATAAATAATATTTGATTTAAACTATTTTTGTAGTAATGAACATTATTAAGAAGGTAGGTAGGTTGAGGAGCTCGGTGGCGTAGTGGTCAGTGCGCTTTGGCTTCGATCGAAAACAAAGCTACCTTCGCCATGGTCAGGCCGTGGATGGGTGACCAAGACTTTGTAATCTCGAGCTCCTCCGTGCTTCGGAAGGCACGTTAAGCCGTTGGTCCCGGTCGCATTTGTGACCGTTTCTACCCACCAAACTGCATTGGGCCAGCGTAGTGGTGTTACGGCCCACACTCCTCATGTGTTTCTCCATGAGGAAGGCCTGTCCCAGCAGTGGGACGTATATAGGCTGATGACAAAGAAGGTAGTTAATAAATTTGCCATAACTATTAATATTTTGTTAACATATTTCTGAAATATTACATAATGACTATGGAATTATTGATGATGTATCTAGTTAAGACCTTGAAATGTACCATGTTTAATAAATATTATTATTATTATTTTGGAATATTTTTTATAATAGATGATCGACAATTATTATTTACATAGAGTTTTTTTTTTGTTTCAGAGGATGAAAAGAGTGGAAAATGGCAAAACAGCTGGTCTGGATCCGTTTTCTGATAACGACGATGATGTGAAACAAGTTGCTAGAAAGTTTGAACAGAAATATGTAAGTATTTTTTATAATATTAGGGTTTTTTTTGAATTTGTAGTGTTATTATTTGCCAATAGTCCTGCTGCTGAGAACAGGACTTTCTAAATAATAATATTCTCAAACATTCACACCTATCAACTAGCCCCATTTTAAGCAACTAATGCTGCTTGTGTTACGGACACTAGATTACGGATAAATATATTTAATAGATAAATATATATAAATAACCTGAATATATAGAAATATATATAAACATCCAAGACTGGAGAACAAATGCCTGAAAATTCATCACCCAAACTTTTGCCCCCACTGGGGATCGAACCCAGAACCTCTCGACATGGCGACGCCTTGAGACCGGCATACAGACCACTCGACCACGCAGGTCGTCAAAATGAAAAGTACTTAAGAAAATGAACCATAACAACAGCATTTTGGCCAAAATATGGATTGATATAAACTGCTGCAACAGTATTTGGATAATATTTTCATACTGTACTTCAATATACATACACACACATACATACATGAAATCACGCCTGTAATCCCCGAAGGGGTTGGCAGGGTCCAAGGAGCACTGTGTTCCTTAAGACCACATTTAGCCATACAAAAATTAGGTTTCGTCAGATGAAAAATCGTGAAAGAGTAGAAACAAGTGGCTAGCTCATCGCCTACACAATCACAGACCCAGTACCCAATACGCCCTTAGTCGCCTTTTACATGCTAGGCAAGAAAAGCAGCAACTTCAATATACATAGTTAGAAATACTTACGTACCTATATATTTTTATTTCTACAGCAAAATTGTTAAAATGTATTATTATTACTATCTTAACACCTTTGAAAGATGCTAATTGCTTCACTAAAGGCTATGGTTATTAGATGTAAATATTTACAAATAATTAATTATACAATTATTTTCATATTAGTATAATTAATGATTAATAACTTCAGTTAATTAAAAACCTCATCAACATTCATTACAAAATTTATTATTACCACTATTGATTTAAATTACATTGATAATCATTTTACGCCTTCTTCCCACTTTAACACCTTTACCTATGCCTTTTTTGCAACTCTAAAAACCTTTTTACGCCTTATGACTAGTTATGATGATTGATGAACCGTTATTTCAGGGTGGTAAGAGCACGTACGGAAGGACTGGCCGCTCGAAGCAAGATGACTTTGCGGACATCGGCGCTGGCTACGATGAGAACGACTCCTTCATCGACAACACTGATGGTGTGAGTAGTTCTAATCTTTACTAGCCGAGGTCAGCAACGATCTAAGAACCTCACAGACGCCCTCTATGTGACCTCAGCCTATATACGTCACACTGCTGGGCCTTCCTCATGGAGAAACACATAAGGAGTATGGGCCGTAGCACTACCACACTGAAACAGTCGCGTCTTGTGTAAGTCGTGTGGTAGCGGCTCATTAAAAGAATACTACCAACCCATCTCTTCCCTAGGGTGTCGTAAAAGGCGACTAATGGACTTAGAACTGCCTAACCATCCAATAGCTTATAGCGGCGGTGGGCTTACCACCTGTCACGCTGAGCACATGTGCATTTGTGCAATCACTGCTTGCTGCATGAAGCGCGGACTATGGCAGTGGACTGCTTTTGCGGTGCTTTTTCCTAGTCTCTGACTAACCCTTAGGGGATTATAGTCGTGATTATATGTATGTATGTATCTACCAAACATGTATTTTGGAGACCTTTTTCTGTAAAAGAGTGGTGCAAGAAACAAAACTTCAATTTTGCTTAATCGCTTGTAAGTGTTTCTCCTTACATTCTAAGTCTGTTTGAATAATATACCTAGATATTTCAATCTTCGAATATTCGGGACGCTAAAGTGCATCACTTCATTTAACTGTAAAACTAGCACAATACAGTTTTTGTGGTTTTAGAATGGCTTCAATAGAGAAAGCAGCGTTGTTTTCGATACCTAAAATTATTTAACGGTATTTCCTTTCATTACACTGTGACGGTATGTTGCATTCATGTCTACTGCTGTAGCTGGATGGAAGCATTATCAATGATATTTAAAGGAATATTAAATGAGGTATACATCTGATCAATCATCTGATCAACCAAATAGGTCATTAGGTATAGAGAAGTGAAAACCTATGATAGATAAAGGTAGCCAAATTTCCTTGGATACGAATAGTTATATTTTCATATAGTTTTTGTAGAAAAAAATGTAAAACTTTGACATTTTTCCGATAGCGCTGGCGCACAGTATTCAGCTTACTTTTTATTAGTTTTACATCGTGTGGTGTTCACAGAAGATCAGAGTCGAGATTCCTTTTAGGTAATATTGTGCGGAACTGTTGAGAAATACCAACCAAACATAAATAGGTAACTAACTAATAACTGCCGCATGAACGCGATATGCCGCGCGACTTCTAAACCTGCGTTGATGTATAAAACACCAGAACTGTCGGCGTTTGTGTAGCAGCTAATAAGGGACTTCTCACACTTATTCAGCTCGCATTCAGCGTTTGTCCATAGAAAAAGCTAGTTTTGTATGGATCTTGTTCAGCTTCTCGCGTTTTTATCGTTGTTTTACATAGAAAAACGCTGAATGGAGCTGATAAGTGTAAGTAGTCCCTAAGTGCTCTTATTAATGAAAATAATGTCGTAATTTTGTTGTATTTTTTTGTTTAGTATGACGAGATGATCCCGCCCGAGTGCGACACGTTTTACGGAGGGTTCTACATCAACAGCGGTTCGCTTGAGTTCAAGAGCGTGCCCGACAACCACGCGGCGCTCTCCGACGCCGAGCCGACCAGGAGGCCGGGGAACAAGGTACACTACTACCCACACCGACACTACTAGATTTTATATTGTCTGCGATATAATAGAAGAATGACAAAATTACGAACCTTAAGTGGCAGGTCACATTTGCTAGTGGAACTGACGGCCGTTGGGGCGGAAAGGTTTTCGAATGGCGGCCACGTATTGGTAGGTCCAACGCTGGAAGGCTTTCACGAGGTGGAAAGACAATCTAGCGAAGGTCTAGGAAGTCGCAGAAGACCTGTCATTGGGCAATCATTGGGAGAGGCCTATGTCCAGTAGTGGCTGGCTGCGTTGAGTTAAATAATAATTTATTCCTTCATATATTCCCAAATGGATAGACATGCTAGTCTCGCATGCTTGCTTATGTAAGCGTATATATAACTAAAACAAAGCGTAATCAAACTCATTCACTAGGATTTAGTTTCACATATTCAAAGAGTATTCGACGCGAGGTGGGTCATGTTACGGTACAGGACTGGTTTATTTAGGCAAGTTAAAAAATACCTGATACTCATTGAAATATGATTTGGTGATATCTGTATACATGATATTGAATATAGGATCTATTTAAAAGTATCTAACGGTTTTTAGTTTTTAGAATTTTTCTGCAACTTTATGTTGTACTAATGTAATTAAACAAAGTATAAAATTTGACAAAAATATTCAACGGTGATGAAATTGAAATTGCCATGGTTGAACCCCAAACTAGACACGATCCCACATGGTACCAAAGAGATGGAAAACTCACGTACCCACTTATGGCAAGAGGCTCCCTTGTTGTATTGGGATATAAATATATAAGGCGAAACTGTGTGTTTCGCCTCTATCCCTGAGGGGGTAGAAAGAGGTGTTAAACACCCATTTTTTGCCAGATATGTTGGGCGAATTATTAGGCGATAGGTGAGTGCTAACCACAGATATACATTTATATAGATGACGCAAATGCATGTACTACGCGTGTCCGAAAACGCTTACCAAATGGCGGGGTCGGCCACTGCTGAGTGCTAACTAGTCTGGGTGCGTCCGAACTTGCAACTAGCAAAAACTAAAAATGCCTCGTTATATGTTAAATGGAGAGGGCGCATAGGCGGCATCGGTATCTTTCAATCAGTTTAGATCTCCCGTCTCAAAATTAAGGCTGTGACGTCACAGTAGACGTTATAAAGTTGAATCGCTTATTTTCAATACAAATCGTTGTACTTGCGTTGTCTGTGTAATTGTATGTCTGTGGCGCTAACACGACCTGCAAAGTGGGATACTCTAGGATATAAGCGTTACGATTTATGTTGACATTATTCTAATTAAGCACAAAATACCGTAGCACTACACTCGTTGACAACCAGTTAAATATGCTAATAATCCACTTTAATTGCAAGCGATAACGCGCTTTGTGCAACTTTCTAAACGTCTCGCGTCCGCGGTGCAACGCAATGATGACAGTGTGTACACGACATGGGCGTCCAAATTTTTGAAATGTTGTTACTGGTACAGTCACGAGCATATAAATATGTTACCATTTTAGTATAGTACATCCCAATCCAAGTTGCCAAAAAGGTAAACAAAAAAGCTGACTTACCGAATTTGTTATGCAATAATCACACTTTTTACATGGAAATTGGCACGTAAATATAATTAACTGCAACAATTGTTGTCCGTTTCAATTGATTTCAATTACCTACAGTCATCACAAAGCATTTTAGAGATGAAACATTATCTTTGTTTTGTTTACCTTTTTGGCAACTTGGATTGAGACGTCCTATACACACTTTGTTATTTTGACATTACAACAGCAACTTCTTACTAAAACCTTAGAATTACCAGGTAGTCAAATGTCATCTTTATACTCGTGACTGTACCCTTTGGTCAAGTAAGTCAATTATTTTATGAAAGAATAGACTAGATTTTCTTTTGTCCGTAGCCGTGTCCAGCTATCCGTGCAACCCCTCCTAAAACCCCGTGAAACGTGTCCTCGACTTTGTGTTTTCGAAATTCGTCATTAGCGTATCTATCTAAACAACATTGGATGTTTTTTTCCTTATTAACTCATCATCATCAACTATCACCGTTTGAAGACACAATAGAATCAATCGTGTCTGTCTAAAACCGGCTTAGGGTATGTTTTTGATCTGTGGTCGGGTAGCCCAGTAGGTTAAAAAATGGACCAATAGCGAAACGTCCTGCTATGACATCTTGTCCAATAGTCGAATGTTCAAAAGTAAAGTTAAATAATCATAGACAATTTAACCACAACACGATGTTGGGATTAGTAAAAAGGCGGCTGGCGGCACAGCTGATGTATATTGCTTCGAATTTTCATCGCAAATTTAGTTGATTTTTTTTATTGAGCCCCAAATGATTAATTACTGAAAGACATCACCATCAAAAATAATAATAAAAAATTCTGAAGCTTAAAACACAATAAATTATAAATTACGTTTTTGCTTAAATGTCAAAAACGCCTTCGGTCCTGATGGTCTATGAATTATCTGTGCCGTAGCGTCACGATTATTGTAAACAATTTAATACGCATGCGCGACATAGCCGACAGTTATGCTTGATTGGTTGCGATAGGCGTTCGACGGATTTTGGCCATGCGTAGTAACTGTTTACATGAAGCGTTACTCAACTAATTTCACGAACATGGTGGATAGCGTTTTTGGCAGATGAAAAATAAAGTAAAAATAAAACATGTTTAAATTGAATTTCTACAACAACCCCTTATTTATATTTATCGAACTTGGTATATTTTTGACCCTTGTACTAAATACAACTAAATACTATGTGAATGACACATTATTTTCATTACTTTTGATATGAGTCAACTAGCCTATTTGTCAAGCTGACGTCACACATTTTGGCGGTATTGGTCTAGATTTTAACTCTATATGCGGATCAAAAAAATCCCCCTGAGTCAGTCCAAGGGATATACCTACTCTGATTATGCCAATACTCATATTTAGTGTCGGAGATTTGCCTCCCCGTAATTACCTAGATAAGAACACATTTTTCTCATAAAAGTAAACAATAAAAATGAATAAATAATCTGAACTAACTTCCATTCTCTGCTTTGACAGCTTTAGCATTGAGAATATTTTTGGCATTATTATTATCATTATAATGGGTGGGCTTAGTTTATTATTATTTTAGAGCATAATACTCGTATCTTGTAACTGTAACATTTTGGATTATTGTCATTTTTATATGTATATCGTAATAAGATTACTTACTGAACATCGTAATACATATTTTTATGAATGTTGTTTTAGCGTCGCATTTCGTCCAGCAGCAGCGAGGAGGAGTCTTCAGAGAGCTCTTCAGAATCCAGTCAAGATGAGAAGGATCCTAAGGCGGTCGTCAATGGAGTCGTGGACTCGCATAAAACTGAACATCGGAAGAAGGTAATTGCTTTGTACTACGACTTAAATGTAACCACACGTCGTACTCCTGCGCACATGTAGAAACGCATAAGGAGTAAGGGCCGTAACACCACCACGCTGGACCAATTTAGATTGGTGGGTAGAAACGATTGCAGTAACGACCAGAATGTAACATACATACATAAAATCACGCCTCTTTCCCGGTGGGTTAGGCAGAGATTACAGATTTCCACTTGCTACGATCCCGACACACACCTCTCGCTTCTTCTATTCTAATTACTTGCCTTATACATGCTCTTCGGCTTAAGGTGGATTAGACCTGGCCTTTCCTTAGAATGTCCTCAATTTAAAGAAAGAAAGAAATAATCGTTTATTCAATAATACATGTTAAATTCAGTTACAAAGTAGGTAGCATTAAATTGGCATGGCATGGCATGACATGGTAGCATTTAAATCCAGAACGTAAAGCAAAAATGACCAATACATTGAGTTGATTGATTATTTTGACTGAAGTACATTGCTATCCTTTACATTGAATATAACCAGGTTGAAAGCTACGCGTAACTGAACGAAATTCGAATTGTTTTTTCCCATTACGCTAATATTGGAGTGGACTGAACAAATTTAATTTTTATATTGTTACAGAAAAACAAAAAGATTGATAAAAATAAAGCAAAGAAGATAAGAAGGACTGATTCTTCGGCGGCAACATCTGGGAAACAGACATCCGATGGTAATTTTTGAGTTTACACTTGCGAAACATAAGTAGTCCAGGTTATTAATAATGAATATAGTAAAATTATAGAATGAGCGAGGGCCAAAATATTGTATTTTGACCACAAGATATATAAAAAAACCCATAAACATATCGTCATGAGGGCGAACACACCTCTTTATTCAAAAATTGATTGCCACTTTACAGCAGAAATATATGGGTATTATAGAGAATGTAGACACCTCAGTACCGGGAGTTCCTTCGGTAAAATATTGATATTTTACCATAGACTAGGAATTATTGGTTTAAAAAAGATTTTACCAGGGGTATGCTCATAATGACTCATATGATTGAAGTACCCTCAAGAGTTGTAATATCTGTATACCTACGAATCTTCTTTGTCATGACCCGTAAATTTAATTATTTGGTGTCGGCGCAACATGTCTTCTTCTTCCACTCTCTGCTATTACTCGTCAAGTCAACACTCACTCCCATGCTCATCATATCATCATCACACAATCCATCCATCTTTTCTTCGGTGTTGCTGTAGAACAAAAATTTTGTTATTTAATTAAAAAAAAAATTGTATAATTGTCCTGTGACATAGGCGTTCTCGAGGCTTCTCCACTCCTCTCTGTTCCTAGAATTCCTTGTACAAATTGGACCTGTGATTCATGAATTATTATGACAAAATAAAACCGTATACGTGTTCCTCTCCCTACTCGCGCATTCACTTTCTAATCCATAACTTTCCTGGTGACATACATACATCTCTCTCCTCATTACATGTCCAGGAAATATTAGGTCCTTACATATGAAATTGGCGTTTTGTATGGAGATTTTGGGGAACTCTGCATTTTCCATACTAAATTTTTTTCAGTTTTCTTCACAACGACAAATCCAAAGATAATAATATTTGGCATCTATCATTAGACAAGCTTTAGTAATATGTGTAATATCACACTTCATAAAAATTATTTATCGTTTTTAAGTGAATGCAAATAAAATGATGTATTCGGGAGGCACTTAAAAAGAGTTGTCTCCGTGTCCAATTTTAACACAATTAAACTTACAACAAATTATCAAAACAAATCAAAAGAGCTCAAAAATATAGTCTATTTTTAGACGAGGTAATTATTTTTTAGGAATACTCTGAATCTTAATAGTTACAGACAAAATACTAAGAGAGAAAAAAAAAACAATTTCATAGGTAAGGACCCAATACATACCAGGAAAGTTGTTTTTCTCTAAGTTTATCAGCAACAGCATCTGGGTGCTAATATCGTATTATTTCAGATAACGGTCACGGTGACGCAGAGAGTGCAGACTCGCGGACGTCGCAGTCAGATTCGCTCACCTCCAAGCCTGCTCCCAGCTCTGAAAACGCTGTCACTTCTGACAGTTCACGGTACGATATATGTTTTCGCAATTTCCCTGGGATTCATTATTTAAAGCCTTTATGCTGAATAAGAGTTTTAAACTTCATTGACATACAATACATGGTTATTTTTAACCGACTTCAAAAAAAGGAGGCTCTCAAAAAAAAACATACAGGTTTTTTATGTTTGTTACCTCAGAACTTTCGACTGGGTGAACCGATATTGATGATTTTTTTTTATTTGAAAGCTGGTGCTTTTCTTGTGGTCCCATTATAATTTGGTTCAGTTCTGTCAATGGCATCCATGAGAAAACTATATAAGTCTTATCATTTATTTTGGGTATGTGCGCGACATATGGACGAATAACTATTTATTACCTCTTTATTTATAAGGCAACATATGCATTATTTCCAACAGAGACGTAGATCTAAAGGACGTGAAACTCCCGTCGAGCGTGGTGCAAGCGATCGAGGAGTTGGAGGCGGCGGTGGGTCGGCAGCTGCAGGAGTCGCCCAACATCACCAATAAGGAGCTGGAAGCGAAGAACGAACAATACGTCGCCAAGTGAGTCAACACAGCAAAGCGTCGTCGGAAATTTCAGGCCCGCATGCCAAGTCTCTTTAAGAAATTTAGCATTGTCAATGTCTATTTTTACGTTTTTGCTACACCTTTTTTTATATTTTCTTTTTATAAAAATTAAAAATATTTCTTTTAAATTTTTTTAAATTTTGATTTCATTAGAGTTTGTTCTTTTGAATCAGTGATTATTTAAATGATAGTCATGGATGGGACATACTGATTGCTCCACACTGCAATCTTACATTACTTTCATGATTGTACATTGAAATGTTTATTTTTTTATTATTCATTTTCATATATTTACAGAAAACTTATTTGTGTCGTTTTCTTGCCTGTATCTTCTTTAGACAAGGTCTCCCGGTAGTGATCATGCCGATAAAAATGTAGTGGTATTATCAATTTTACGATAATTATAATTAATTTTGTTTTGACTCGTCAAAAGTGTATTTGATGATACCAATTTGATAAAATGACTTTGAGTTTGAGTTCCTGTGAAGATATATGTATTTATAAATCCATGTTTGTGATAGGCTGTCCCGCGCGTTGTCGTCGAGCGGCGCTGAGTCCGGCGCGCGTCGCGCGGCCTGCGCACGCGCAAGTCGCTGCCTGCGCGTGTCGCGCGCGCGGCTGCTGCGCGCGCTCGACGCCGGGGACAGTGAGTTACTCGCTATATTCACTCATGAGTACATTGCTCACCTGCTTGTAACTACCAACAAGGTCGTCCCCTGTTAGGGTCTCCCCAAACTTATCGACGCGGAATCGGCTTAAGCCGAGTGCGTATCACCACACTACTCACACTACTACTACTAATGACTCGTTTCGCCGTCGGCTGAAGTCGCGCTGCGCCGTCCGACCCGAGCCGATACGAATGATGTCACTAACGCCCTCATTTCGTAGACATAAAAGCTTTTTTGGCCGGCTTAAGCCGATTTCGCATCGATAATTTTAGGGAGACCCTTGCATGGGGACTTAATAATATCAGCTGAAATATCACACCTGCCGACCCCTTCGGGGATAGTTTGCAATGACACAGTAATACCTGTTACAGAGGCACCGCCGACTGCAGTGTCTCAACCGGTAGCCGCCAACTCGACAGCCCCCAAGCGGAAGGTCGACGAGGAACCGGAGGACGCGGACTACAGCCGCCTCACCGAGAACGAGAGGGAGGAGAAGATTGTTGAGACGCTACTGAGGTTAGTTGTATCATCAGACCTAGTCTCTTACTAGTCGGGGCTCAGGAAACTGCTCGGCGAATGAGGGTCTTTCTTTCTTTTTATGTAAACAGGGCAAACGGACGGACGGCTCACCTAGTGGTGAGTGATTACTGCCGTGATTACCCTTAAGCAGAGAATACGCTCTCTTTTTAAATCTTTGAAGGTATAGGTGGGTTGTCTAAAAACCGTCTACGACAGATGGCAGCATTATTTCTGGTCCATCAGCTGTCAAAACACGCGGTTCAGCTAGCGGATGAATGATTGTCATTTTCGATACAATAACTGGAACCATAGATGTGGAATCGTACGACACTGTGCTATTGGACCCGACTTTTACATAGCGCCGCCTGGTGGCAGAAAAAATAGAGAAAACCAGATATTGAATTATCAGTTACACAGCATAGTACACAAAATATTTCTAGTGTCTCGGGTGTATCCCTAAATAAGCTTAATCTGTGTTTTAATGGCTTTCTTGCAAAGGTTAGATGAATTGTCTTTGTCTCGCGGACTGTCAGATTCCAAACTTTTCAATTCTGCGGCTGAATTATTTACACAGAAGCCCTTCTTTCTTATAGGGGTTTCGCGTGTGTATTTTGGGTAGTTTTTAGGCAGTGGATAGTGCCAGCAATACCGGCAAGACCCACGCTTACCGCCCCGCCAGCGGCAGCGGTAGATATGATCCGTGAATGGACTCCTCAATAAATGTATCGTGAAGTTAGCCTATTTTTAATTTAATTTAAATTATTGTAATTTATTTTCAGGTTAAAAGTATTAATAGAAGAAAAGAAACCAGCCATGATTGGAAGTTACAACGCGGAATGTGAAAGAGTGCGCGAAGAAAGGTAACAATTCTTCTGTTATATTTCTCTGTAAAATAAAATTCTATTCCTGTGGAATTTTAAAGTTCTGGAGATGGTGTAACCGACTTTAGTAAGCCAGTTAAATTAAATGGCAAAATAATATTTTAATTGTATGTTTTAAAAGGCAGGAAAAGCTGAGTTGGGACGGACGGCATTATTCATGCAAATCACCTTATCGATCGCACCGCCTGTTTCACTAAGTTTGTCCAGAACTTAAGTACAGTTGATTGTGAATAGCGCTTGCCTCGCATTGTGCCCGGTGCATGGTAACAGGCTCGTCCATTGTTATACGGGGGACTTAATATATCTCTCAAGCAAAATGTGGGTGATTACACCTCAGCCTATCGGAGATAGTGGCGTGATAGCTGTTGCCCGCGACTTCGTCCGCGGTTACTATATTTTTTAACTACCACACAGGAACCCTTTCATTTTCCCATATAAAAAGTATCTAAGATGCAAAATTTCATTGGAATCGGTCAAGCCATTTTGGAGATATGACCACACAAACAGTCAAATAATTTTTTTAAAAAAAATTGACTCAGTTTTGAGCATTTTTTTTCTATGTACTGACATTCGGTCTTTACAGTTATAATATATATAGATTAAATGTTTGAAACTGAAAAATTCCAGGAAAAAACTAAAAATCGCAACAGCAGAAGGCGGACCGCACATAGAGAAGCGTATGCCCAAGCGCCGTTTCCCATGGTGTCCCGTGTCCAGAAGCTTACTGGCGCGATTACGGCGTTTAGCGATAGGGCCGGATGGCGCGGCGGCGCTGTTGGCGCGGCGGGCCCTACCGCTGTTCCCGGCGGGATTCGTCAGGATGCCCACGCTGTTAAGGCAAGCTGAGTATGTATCCCACAAACATTACCGTACTTTAGTTTAGTTAGTTAGTTAGACAATAGGTTGGGAAATTACTCAGAGAATTGCTTCGGCAGACTGGTCGCTCCCACACCCGTTCCTGCTTACGTGCGAGTGTTGTAAGCTCAATAAAGCCTTTGTCTTAGGGCCCCCGGCCCAGCCAGCAGCAGATATGGTCCGTAAACAGAAAACTGCTGGTGATCACACTACAGATTAGGATACAGGGACAGGTTCAAGACCAATTTTGGAGACCTATGTCCAGCATTGAGCACCTGTCTGGTCTGCAGGATGGTGATATTCATGTTTAAAGTCCATAATCAAATGTGTGTGATTGTTAGCATCTACAGTCCGCCTTTCTGATTACTTCCACAATTGTATTTTTTTACTATTTCAGCCTCAGCAAGGAGCTAAAGACGACAACAGAGGTTAAGCGTCAACGGCTGGGCTCGACATCGCAGCCGGCCGCCTTCTCCGAGCCCATCCACTTCCCCAGCTCGCTCACCGTCACCGCCACCTCCACCAAACCAGACAAACAAGAACACAAAGAAGAAAAATACCCCCCATTCGGCACCATCATCAACTCCTTCAGTCTAAGCAAAGATCTCATCGTCGAAAAACCAGACGAAAGAAAAAAAGAAGAGAAAAAAGACGATCTCTACATTCCCCCCAATAATATCGGCAGCATAACCATTACACCGGTGCCACACGTCCAGAAAGAAAAGAAATTAACTAGCTCAGTATCAATGGTCACTGATAAGCATAAAGAAGGGCTAATCAGAGTCAAATCTCCCGCAGCGTTAAACGAAATGGTTAATAACCCAGCTTTTGCAGCGCAATCTAAAAAGGAGAAGGATAAAACGAAGAAACTAGAAAAGAATCATGTCAAAGACAAAAGAATTGAAACTCCTCTGCATGTGGATACTAGTTGCCAGCCTAATAAAAAAGAACCTAGTCCAAAGACTAAGGATGAAATCACACAGAAACAAATAGAAAGCATGAGGATAGCAGAGAATAACATCCCAAGGCCAACTTTAGTTCCTGTACACCACTCACCAACATTCGCGAAACCGGATAAGAGACCGCCTGAGGTGAAGAAGAAAAAAGATGTTGTCATAGTGTCAGACGTAGATCCCTTAGGTGATATTCAACACGAACCGTTTTCTGTCGATGACAGCAGTAGCGATGTTGAAGTGATAGAGGAGAGAAATTCGGACAAAAGTGTACCTAAAAACAGTGATATTAAGAGTGATAAAGTGCCTTCTAAGGACAAAAGTGCGCAAGACAAAAAAGTGAACAGTGTAAAACATTGTAAACCTGCAAGTGATGTAAGCTCAATAAAAGACGGTAAAAATGAAAAGCGAAGTGATTCATTAGATGAGCCTACTAAAGAAGATATTGATACTATTATGAGGAATATAAGAGAAATGGAGGTATGTGTATATTTTGCTCACATTTTAACTACTAGACACATCAACTTAGATTTTAAATCATCTCAAAGTATTTTTGCCCACATAACCTTAAATGTTTTTGTTTGTAATAGGATCTAACTCCTGAAACATTCAACTTTGTCAGTTTCTTCTTTTTTATAAATATCTTTATAGAAGTAAGAGCTAAACCAGACTTAACATTTTATTTAATATATAAATATTAGGAGTAAACCATAGCCTATTGAGTTCTAACCATGTAAAAGGGGCGAGTTCAAATACCACTAAGATTGTTTAAGAATTTTATAAATATTTCATATACTCGCCTGGTGCATAGCAGAATAGCAGACTCCTAAACATGTCAGGTTACTCATGTATAGGTCTTATTAGTTCCAGTGTTGCAGGTGTGATTTTCATTTATTATTATATTGAAAATTGGTTATAGTATCGAAAAATAGGTATCTCATCCACCATGTAATTTTGCTGTAGCATATAAATTCAAGTTAAATTCACACTCAGTTTTCTTGCAAACATACGTAAAATCGTCCAATAGACAGTTGTAATTGAAATATTGTCAAAGTGGGTCATAAATCTGCTTGTTCGTTAATACCCATGACCCTTACTTACAGGTTATAATTTGTATATAGGCGCCTAGTGTGATTCTAGTCATAATACAATTTGATTGCTGAGTGCAATCAGATTGTATCGCGTGTCGTCAGGTCGCATATTTCGGGAATTAGTCGGGAACACCCCGTCGCTTATTTGCATATCACAAATTTATGCCCTAATGATAGAGTAATAGAAGTGATTAAACTATAGGTGTATAAACATGTGGCGAAGCTTTGACTCTGCAGCTTTTTTGTTTTAATTACTAATGCTCATATTGTAAGGTGGAGGGAAAAACATATATTTAAATTTATTTATTTGTTTATTGGACAACACAACAGATTACATCATGACTAAAAGCTATAACATACTAATTTAAGGTTCTATACAAGATATAATCCTTATACATGTTATCATGGCATGCCAAGAATGAGAAACAATACCATTTCTTAATTAAAGTTGCTTAAACTAACAGCTCTCAACCCAAATTATATAATAATAATTTATTAATGTTGCTTTTACTTCAAAATTGTATATTTTTTTATAATACTAACAGTTTTTTTTTGCATTTAGTGCAAACTATCTAGTCTTCAAAGGTATATGTCAATTAATTAAATTAATATCAATAGAAAACTATTACAATGCTCCATTCTAACAGAATACTATTTCATATAAAGTAATAAAAAAGCTTTAAGACTTTTAATCACTAAAAAATAAATGAAATAAAAAAAAATGATTACGATTAAAATATGATTAGGTAAAAAATATATGGATAGAAAAAATATAAAAAATGTTGGTTTGTGACTTGTATGCAAGTTCTTCAGTTTTCATAATTAACTCATTTGGTCTTTCATATAATTAATAAAATGTCAATTAATGTTCTATCCCTTTCTAAAGCACAAGAAAGAACATGTCAAGTGGAAATCATATTCAACTCATTACCATTTGCATTTCAGCATTCACAAGAGCCAACAAAACTTAACAACAGTTCGTACGGCGGTGTTATAACTAGCGGTAAGTTTTGAACCTGAATATAAAAACCGAATATTAATGCCAAATTCGCCTTTATCCCATTAAAATTAAAGTTGGTTTTTGTCGGCCAGCGAAGCACGAGAAGTCTTCCAGCCAACCGTTCGGCGCGAGGAACTCTATATTTGGAGAGACGCGTTCAGATAAAGACAAGTTGTAAGTGACGCGTACGTTCAGTGATCGTCAACCTTTTCTAGGTTATTGGCTAAAAAGTATTAGATATCAATCTTTATAAAAATCGTATTTTCCATATTTATACACTTTTTTTTATATTAGAGCTGTAAAATATTGCATGGATAGGGTATGCTCGCTTTTAGAGTTCATATTTTTTATGTTAGCAAAGTTTAATGAATATTTTATAAAGAATTTCAATGATATTACAAACTTAACATATCCAGTAAAATGTTGGTGTCGACAGCGCTGCCTCCCCCATAAGGGATACATGCGTCATAATTATGTGTATTTCAATCCTTACCAATTTATGAAATTTATGATTTAAATATAACACACATCTAATTGAACTTGTATTTTGTTTAATGTTTTAGTTTATTGGCTTTATTTCTGTCATCAAATTAATTTAGTTTCATCATGGTTATGAATATTTATTATTATTAATCAGTATTTTCCTAGTTACTTACCGCTTACTTATTAATGAAAATAAAAGTTCACTTTTATTATCTTTATAAACTTGTCAAGTTAGAAAAGGTTGGCGAGACCTCAGCTTGTCTTAGCACTGCTCATAACTGTACGTCGCTCGCTTGCTACGTTAGATTTGTAGATACGCTTACATCAGGGTGGTAATGGACAGAAAACTTTATTAAAACATGCCACGCAATATTAAACACAAATCGGTCACGCGTTAGACTCATGTACACACGTACATCTTACTTTATTCATAATTTTAAGATCATTTTTACAATTTTCATCTAGCAATTTGTTTTACATTTCAGCTATGTGATTTTCTTTTCTAGCTAAGCTAACAGGAACTATATCACACAATTACACTCAACACAATCTTTAGGTATATCGGCCAAAAATTGCACTTTAAAATTGTAATTTGATACTATGGTAGTTAAAGTATAAACGTCTACCTTGATCTGAATGACTACCGTTGCTAAATTAAATATGGAGATAATTTTTCTAATTTACTTTAATGATAAAGAATTCGTCTATTACATCCTGATCGAAACATTTATCATACAGCGTTCTTTATCAAGTCTTCCTTCTAGAAGATGTTCCTTACACTATCATGTAATTAATATATACATCTAACAGACTTAAATACCTTTTACATTCTATCATGTGTTACCTATTGTGATTATTATCACAATTTTTAAGACTTATCAAATCTATACCCCTTAAAAGTGTTTTCATACGTTTTGCGTTTTTAACAACACTTAAAATTATAACCATTTATATTTTTTGTTGTAAATAATATTTTTTTCATATAACTAGGTGATGGATAATAGTGTGAATAATCATTTGAAATTATTGTTTGTGTGTTTCCTGTTACTAAGATATATCGTGGTCCTACTTACAAAACTGTCTTACTTTTTTTGTTTTAAGTCGACTCTTAAAATTTGCCTATGAATGTTGAGCACTATTATAAATACTTCAGTTTAAGTAACGTTTTGTGCCAATGTTGTAGTCTGATGTCTGTTATTGTGCCAATGAAATAAAATATTATTGTATGAAGCAAAACATTAATAAAAGTTAATGATTGGTGTTAAAAAATAATTTAGGCTTAAGAGTTCAGTTCCAATTTTCCAAAAATATACAAGCTATTTTTCTTTATAAAATACAAGTTATTTAAACGGTCAGCAAAATATTCGAATTTTGGTCAGCAAAAAAATACAATTGGTCAGTTGAAATAACTAATTGGGCAGCAGATATGCAAACAATAGGCTAGTTGACTCTTTTTTTTATCGGGGCCCAAATGATTAATTAAAAAATAATACAATATTTTTCTGAATAACACAATAAATTTTTAATTATAAATCACGTTTCTGCTTAAATGTCAAAAACGCCTTCGGACCTGATGGTCTATGAATTATCTGTGCCGTAGCGTCACGATTATTGTAAACAATTCAATAAGCATGCGTGACAGTTATGCTTGATTGGTTGCGACTGGCGTTTCGACGGATTTTGACCATGCGTAGTAATTGTTTAAATGAAGCGTTACTCAACTAATTTCACGAACATGGTGGAAAGCGTTTTTGGCAGATGAAAAACCAAAGAAAAACAAAACATATTTAAATTAAATTTCTACAGCAATCCCGTATTAATATTTATCGAATTTGGTATATTTCGGATCCTTGTACTAAATACTATGTGAATGACACATTATTTTCATTACTTTTGATATGAGTTTTCTCTGCTGCCAAATTGTTTAACATAGGTATGTTATGATGACACAAATATTGTTTAGAAGAGTCATAAAAAATTAACCTTAACCTTATATCTATCAGAATACATTTCCTAGGAATTTATTCATGATCTTTCATTGATTCTTTTCCTAGATTTTATACGTTTCCGGTAACATATTATTAATATTAGGTCCTTACCTATGAAATTGGTGTTTTGTATGGAGATTTTGGGGAATTCTGTATTTTTCATACTAAAATTTTTTCAGTTTTCTTCAGAACGACAAATCCAAAGATATTTGGCATCTATCATTAGACAAGCTTTAGTAATATGTATTACACATATACTCACACTTCATAAAAATTATTTATCGTTTTTAAGTGAATGCAAATAAAATGATGTATTCGGGAGGCACTTAAAAAGAGTTGTCTGCGTGTCCAATTTTAACACAATTAAACTTACAACAAATTATCAAAACAAATCAAAAGAGCTCAAAAATATAGTCTATTTTTAGGCGAGGTAATAATTTTTTAGGAATACTCTGAATCTTAATAATTACAGACAAAATACTAAGGGAGAAAAAAAACACCAATTTCATAGGTAAGGACCCAATATATTGCTGTCTAAATAATTATTTTAAAGCTCAACTAATTATTTTGCTGCCCAAATAATTATTGTGAGCTCAACAAATTTTTTTGCTGCCCAAATAAATATCTTATGCCCAATTAATTGTTCTGCTGACCAAATAACTATTTTGCTGCACAAATAATTATATAGCTAACAAAATATTTGTTTGCTGCCCAAATGTTTTTTCGGCTGAATATTTCGTTGCTGACAAAATATTTAAATGGCTGCCCAATTAATTACTTCCTTGAAATAAAATCCAATCATTTGAAACTCCGACTGTAAAACTATTTCTTGTTGGGCGTTGGACACAACAGTGTACTCCTTGTGTACAAACATGTACCCAGCTGTAGGATTTAATTATGTCGGTAGATGATAATTGACGACCTCCGTGGTCGAGTGGTCTGTACGCCGGTCTCAAGGCGTCGCCATCTCGAGAGGTTCTGGGTTCGATCCCCGGTGGAGACAGATGTTTGTGTGATGAATACAGGCATTTGTTCTGTATGTATATTTAATGAATATTTATAGTCGAAGTGCTAGTAGAAAAAAAAATATTGACGTGCAAAAGTATTTCATGTAAATCTAATTGCAGAATAAATGATTTCATTTCATGTATATATTATTAAAAATCCGTTATCTTACATCTAGTATCCGTAACACAAGCAGCATTAGTTTAAAATTGAGCTAGTTGATAAGTGTGAATGTCTAAGGATATTTATTATTTATTTATTTATTAGACAGGTATTTGTTATATATTTAAATAATTCGTTTAGATCATCGATTATTATATTTCAAAATCGAGCTTTTTTTGCCTATTCATTGTTTGCTTATTTGTAATAGAGACTGATATAAAATAGACTACAATTTCAATATTAATTATTTTATCTATTTCTTTCATTAGGTAACATACTCAATGAATCATTAAAATATGTCATAAAATACTTATTTTCTAGGTTCTAAACAATAACTGATCACTTTCCTTACGTTTTTTGCACTCCCTTTTTAATCCATTGAAGAATTAAGTATTTAAAAATGGTATCTGTTTGTAAATATGTTATAAAACAAGACTTACCAATCTTATCACTATCGATATAGGAACAGCTGTTTTACTTTAATTTTGCTCAAAATATTATTCGAGTGAATATAATTGTTTGATAAACAAATACGAAGTTGGATAAATTATAATGTATAATTCACTATAGTTATTGATGTTTTTTCCTTCCTGTTCCTGTATCGATGAGAAAAAATGAAATTATTGATGGTTTTCTATAGAGTTGCCACTTGTTTCAGCGCAGAACGAACTTCTTTGAACAAAATGGATGGATGTAGTGCCATCACAGGTTAGTGTTATTGTATCTTCATTATCTACGAAGCGAATGCTGCCGTCTACCGGAGCGGAGAGAAACGGAGCTTGTGATGTGTCAAAATCAACCAATACCATTAAATCAACCAATACCATTAAAGCTTTAAATCTCTTCTTTGCTGATCAGATATTTCGATTAACCAATAGCGTTGCTTGAAGCATCCGCTCCGCGTTGGTGGATATGCAGCCTAATTTTATCAGGTCCTTACCTATGAAATTGGTGTTTTGTATGGAGATTTTGGGGAATTCTGCATTTTCCATACTAACATTTTATCAGTTTTCTTCACAACGACAAATCCAGAGATAATAATATTTGGCATGTATCATTAGACAAGCTTTAGTAATATGTGTAACATCACACTTCATAAAAATTATTTATCTTTTTAAGTGAATGCAAATAAAATTATGTATTCGGGAGGCACTTAAAAAGAGTTGTCTCCGTGTCCAATTTTAACACAATTAAACTTACAACAAAATATCAAAACAAATCAAAAGAGCTCAAAAATATAGTCTATTTTTAGACGAGGTAATTATTTTTTAGGAATACTCTGAATCTTAATAGTTACAGACAAAATACTAAGACAGAATAAAAACACCAATTTCATAGGTAAGGACCCAATATTTGAAACTGTAAAATTATTCAATATTTCTTATCTTCCTCAAACATAGAAGGCAGAGATAACAAACGGCCTTCCATTTGCCATGATCTGGCACACCCTTCCCTTCATCTACTTTTATTATCGTCTCGCACGCCCGTCTGTTGATCTCGAACTCCTCCGTGCCTCGGACGGCACGTTATCCCGTTGGTCCCGGTCGATATTGCAACCGTTTCTACCCACCAACCAGCATTGAGCCAGCGTTTTGGTGTTACGGCCCGTCCTGCTCATGCTCAGGATGTACTAGTATATTTGTATAAAAAGCTTATTGTCTCTCTCTTTGTTCGCGTGGAGGCGAGACGCAATGAGGGCCTCTCTCCGGCCCTTAAATATCCCATAACAAAGCCTTACTGTGTAGGCTGTTTGCCTGTATTATTTTTATATAAATCACAAACGTATATCTCTTTTTCCAGGTTGACATCACTGCTTTTATTAAAGAAACATATTAATCATGAGACGTTGTTATATGAATGATAGTCTATTTATTCCGAGACGGCCCTAAGCTGACGCCGCGTAGTGCAGGACTGCTGTCTGCCATAGACAACTCGAAGGTTTGTCTTCTATTCTGGACATAGACTAAAAGATTATTTAAGATCAAAGTGAATAAACTTCCTTTAGACTGAATATTGATATTTCGATATTTTTTCCCTCAAAAATGGCATTTTCTAATTGCTCAAATTTATATTCCATTTTTTGCGTAACTTGTTTAGCAAGGCAAACTAAACCTTGTGTCTATAATACAGAATTAGATATCTAGTTTATATCAATTTCTAATGGATCTCAATCTCATTGCATTAAATTCATGAAGATTGTGGGCCTGTTTATATTGAGCATTTGAGACTTAGGGCCTGTTTCACAATCGGTAAGTAAAGTCATAATTAGTTACTTGTCAAATAATTAACTTCTTAATTATATCCCTCCAACAGCGTGTTGTTCCACAGATAATGTGGTGATTAGCCTTACTCAGAGATAGTGAAACGCAAGATGGGTGTTTACTTAGCAGTTATGTCCTAAGTAGCTTATTAGAACTTTACTTAAGGATTGTAAAACAGGCCCTTAGACTTATACAGCGCGGTTTTAATGGTCATAGGTTATAATTAAAAAATTGTCCTCTAGTCTTAATAATTATATGAAAAATTCTTTCGACAGCAGTGTTGCACTAAAGCGACAATGTCACGCCTCCTTTTCTTGATACACTAGAGCCCGTATTACGGAATTAAACTCAAGCGTAGATCTCGGCTTGAGCACTGTTAGAGAGGGATGACGCTATTGATCCCACATAGCGCCATCCCTCTCTTACAGTGCTCAAGCAGAGATCTACGCTTGAGTTTAGTTCCGTAATACGGGCCTTAGACTGTACAGAGCGCGCATATTTTGTATAAATTAGTTTACTTGTTTCTTAGTAATGGCTGCTCCACGTTTCCCATAGGATCCTGCGCAGGACGACAGTAAAAGTAGAATATAATTTTTTTTGCATGCGCCTGCGATGATCCTACTGAACACTTAACTACTATATCAGTATTTTCATGTACCAAATTGTTCAGTAGATTAAAATACATTTAATGAAAGAGATTTTTTATTGCAAAAAAATTTCTTATACTCAAGCTGGTAACAAATTTATTTATCGTATCATTTAAATATGTATGTATTCTATAAAAATATATACAATACCTAAAAATTATGCATGTAATTATTTTTAATGTTTAAATGCGACTAAATCGGTATTTGAATTGAGCAAATACCATTTTTGTTTTTAAGTCATTATTTTCAATATAATTTGGATTACTATTTTGTATTTTGTTATTCGAAAATTATCATGTGACATTCATGTATCGATCAAGCAGTTAATTGAAAACTATTAGGATTTTGATTAGGGCAATGTAGTAGGTATAATTTTCAAATGTGATATAATTAAGAATGAAATGCAATCGACATTGTAAGCCTGCAAAGAATTTTGGTGTTTATGCTTATTTGTTAAGGTTGTTCTTCCAATATCGCTATTAGATTCAGTCCTGTAAAGATTGTCAATTGACTTTTGTCTTATACAGAGCATTTATATCAATAACGCCTTACCTTAGTTACTTATTGAAACTGTTTTAATTACAACTACAGTATGGCATGTTTGTCCTACCGCAATAATTAATATTGAGCCGTAAGTAAGGTGGGTTTACGCCAGGGCTTGTTAAGGTTAATTTTTTAACCTAAATCACCCACAAGTACGTATGGAGCGTTTTAAAAAGGTTTGGCTCTACCGTTACCTTAAAAAAACCGGCCCCGTCTATAGAGCAACATTTAAGGGTTTTGAGCTAATAAATCGGTTTATAATGGTTTGATTCAGTCTTTTACTTTATCGGTCAATTTTAAATTCGTCCGTCAGTAAAGATCAGGACAAGGAGAAAGAATTGCCTCACCCGTGTCTGCTCTTGGATACTGGAACGATATTATATTGAATATCACGCATAAACAAGTTGTAACCTGTGACGTAGGTTTATTATAGTGTTGGCAGTTTTGGCTTAAACCGGTTTATTTAGGTTTTTAAACGCTCTTTTGCTCAAATACCGCAATAATTATTAACCGGTATTTTTGAAACCGGCAGCAAGCCCTGGTTTACGCACCCACACATTGCAAGTAATTCTAATAATTTGATATTTTTAACTGATATCCTCAGCAAAGTGCTCGTTAATTTTCTATAATGATTACAATATAATTGGTAATATGATATCCTACCAATTATAAATGTTAAAATAGTATTATCAATGGAAAGTATCCTCCTCTCATTTCATTTGTCAATTTTGCAGTGCCCGGCAGGGTTCATAATGTTGTCAAAATTTACCTGATAAGACCTATTGTATGATGCAATATTATGATGCAATAAATAAATAAATGAATATTGGTAAAAGAATTTAAAAAATGGCTCAATAATAAATTTTGCCTCAATACTTACTCATGTTTGGTGTGTAGTGACAGACTAATCTAATCAATCGTTAACGCAGTTCACAAAATATAGGCAGCTCCTTACATTTAATGACTGCGACTTCCGACGCTCGTAATGCGTTAAGTTAGAGACTAATATTGAATGATTTCGTGAATTGCAGTATCTGTACCATTCTCCAAAATAACACTTAGTGCCAAAAAACCTCATAACTACTCAACCCAAAATACGTATTTAGATTTCTTAATTTTATTTGGGCATCACAATCAAAATAATAACTCGTGTGTACGAATTGAAACAAATTACGAAATTATTTTTATTTCAACTATTGAATATACATAGTTTTTGTTGGACGATCAATAAATGTTGGATATTGATCTTTATATTATAATTTATAGTCTACTGTAATTATGATTATGCAATTCAAATATATAAGATTAAATATTTGGGTAAAAATTTACCTAATTCATTATGAATGTTTCATGTAATGCAACGTCAAAAGATGTTTTATGGTGATATGATATTGCATCTCTGATGACTGACAGATTGAGAAATAAGCAATTTTAATCAACCGTTTGCGAGCACCGGTGTTCACGCTGAGGGTCAGCATGGTGTTAAGTTATATTTCAAGAACATGTCATTTGTGTAAATGAAAAAAAAGTTAAATATTATATCCTAATATTTAATCTCATATTAATAAAACTATAAGATCTGTTTTAGTGTCGACCGTCTAACTGCAAATAACTTTCGTCTCTAAACCACATTTATTTAATTTTTTTTTATTCGAACTAAGTCTTGCATTTAACTTTTAAATTAGTACATCACTATTTTTAGTTCATATTTACAAAATTATATTATTATGACCAAGTTGTGTGCAGTAAGGCGGTAGTTACGTTTTAAATCGTGGAGCAGTGATATAGATATTTATTTTTAATAAAGAGCCACTGAGATATGATATTTATGTGAATGCAAGGTTTTGCAGGATTCGGACTTCTTTTTGTACGGACATTGAGATGTTTTAATACGAAATTCCAAATTATTCCCAATGTAATAATTATGAATAAATATTTATAATGAATAGACGAACTTACTATTTTATTGTATCACCGTATTAGATGTCATTCAGAGATTACATATTAAACTATTATAAATTGGAGTATTAATGAGATTTTAAGCACGTCAAACTATTCAACCAGCTATAATTCATCAATAGATTTTCAATCTTAACCCATCTTAAACTGTGATAACGTGAAGAGCTATTATTATACCTATACTTAAGCCAGTAAATATATTAATTTACTGGTCAAAGTGTATAATTTTTTGCACGTGATACTACATTGATTATACGTTTTCCATTTGGTCGATATAGAATCGGTGCCTGTGGTTTTATGCACAATGTGACAAGCGATAGGTTTGATAGATAGAGCTATATAATAAATAAAATAAAACTCCAAAGATGTGTTTATGAATATTTTTTTTATTAATTTCACAAAAGTATTCATTAAAAGCCACAGTTTGAAGGCTTTTAAGCTGTCGAAGCGATGACTGTATACCCAAACGACGTACCCCCGTTATATTCCAGAGCTAGAAAACAGGAATTCGGAAGCTATCTAAAAACTACGTATTATAAACGTTACGTTTTATAGAAAATATTGACATATAGTTCATCCGAATCAAGGCAGTTCAAGCTTGCATTTTCACGTCTATTGCGACTAAGAAACGTTCGACATCCACTCGCGCAGACGCTTTAAATATTCCATTTATATAATTATTTTTGTATAAATAATGATTTTTATTACTTACATTTAACGCGTGAATAACACTATGTTTACGTATCATAGAACAGCTCAGTGTATTTTATACTGACATATATAAAACGTGAAGCGACACTGATTCTAATTGAAATACAATATTAAGCTATTTTGTGATTTCTAAACTCGAATGCCTTATACTATATTGGTAGGGGGATGTGACCCTTGCTGCTCGGCAATAACGACGAAAGTACATGAAGCTTATTTTTCTAAGTTTACAACTCAGTACTCAAAAACAGTGAAATGTACAACAACAGTCACATCGCCCCCAATACAATTATAATAGGTATCTATATTATTTTCTGAAGTGTTACAGACACAAAAACACTTTATAATCTACCATTCGTGTCGAATAACATGGAACTTGAATAAGTTCATAACATAGGTCCCAAAATCCCTCGTAATGTATCATTTATACAAATGACGTCCCTCAAGTGCGGCCATTTTGTTGACATCACAAAATGGCGGCGTGCTGAAGCGTTCGCGCTATTGCGTATTAATTTATCTATGATGGAATGGATTATTCAATACATATAAATATATATTTATTGAAAGCTCAATGTGTTTCTAACACCCTTGTAACGATGAGGTTAAGGATTTGAACTAAACTCGAATTCTCATTAAAGCTCAGCGAGTTCTGACAATTAACTTGCCGCCAAAAGTTGAAGCTTTACTGCGATCTCGATTTAAAGGATCTAAAAATATGCTGAATCCAATATTGCAATACCCATGGAAGTTTGAGTGTCAAGCACACCGTACCCACTACGTAATGCGGTAATATACAAAAAATATTTTTTCTTTCGCAATCCAATTATAATTTACCTTACAAGCTTAAGCAAAAATAAACTCTTTATCTTTACTCAATAGGGTCCTAATTTATGCTACGATCAACGTGATAATGTTGAATTACATTTTTAGAAATCAATTACTTAACGCTAGGTTCATACCGTGCTCGAAACCTATTCGCCCCCAGACCGTTACAAATAATACAAGCTTTAAGAATCACATCTAAATAAGCATAGACGTCACAATTAATGGAATTTACTCTGGGAAATATTTCCATTAAGGCATAGAAGTAGAAGCTATAGTGTTTTCAACGCTTATTGTACAGCATAGATATAAATATAGCTATAATATAAATACACATTATTATGACGTATTTGCCTAATTATATAAATCATTTATCTAATTAATAGGTACTTTGGGCGCCCTATTGTACCGATTACTAAACATTAAACAACGCCTTCAACTGAGTTATTAAATACCTCACATTATTAGTTTTTCAAATATTCATTAACCCAATTGATTTCATTATTATATCAAAAATTGTCAGCATCTTAGAAAGAAATGACAGATCGCCAGTTAAGGGAAAAACGACCTTATTTTTTTCACTAATTGCCTGCACTGCCATTTCTTCACTAAGCGCCGACCAAACATTTACATGTTTCTACTTTAAACACAGTTATATCTTCCATCAATTTAATTATCTACCTTGTTATTAATACCATAAAGTTTACAATTATTTACAAAATACTTCCTCCTTTAAAACTACCCATTTTATTCTAATTACACCGATTCTAACACCGAATAGTGTTCCGAGACCAACAGTAACGGATATACCTTATTTATATAGTTATAGCTCTTAATTTACAAAAGCAAATACCTACAACTATGGACTAGGATTTAATTAGGTAACTTCGCTAAACGGATAATTATTGCATTATTATATCCGTACTATAAGCTTAGTCCGTGTACGTTCTAGTACCGTACATACACGCCCAAGGCTATTATTAACACGTTTCATTATAACAGGCATATTGTTATAAAATATTCCATCAACAAATTGAAAAGTATAAAACAACTTGTTATTGTTTATGTAACTTAAGCTTATTTATCTAATTTTTTACAATTGTATCAGATTTCAAAAGCTTTCTTTACAAAGCGACAAGTATTTATATTATTTTGATTGATATTTGATTTTAGGAGTGTTTGAGTGTTGCATTTATAGCAAAATGTATTCATTTTTATTAATTGTTGCAGGATAAAATGGCATACAATTAAAATTACATATGTCCCACAGTGGTGAAATAAAATGTTGTCATTTGTACATCAATACCAGCCCAATAAAAGCTTAACAAGCATATGTGAGGCCTGAGCATATAGTTTGACATTTTAAGAGTGAATGAAAGTAGATAACGGAGGTAAGGCAGGTGAGAATAATAAAAATGGACGTGCTATACATTTCAACCTTACATGTAAAGATTTTTCTTTGTCTTGATGTTAAGGAAAAATCTTTATATAAGAAAAAAATAATTTTGTAATCTGTACAAAATTATCAAATATCAATCAAGTTTTACTTAGCTAAAAGTAGCTTTGTGATTAAGGGTTCTCTTAGTTAACTCAATGGTTAGTACTCAAGTTTTATTGCATTCCATATTGTTGTATTTCTTACAAAGTGCACATGTTATGTGAGAAACCAAATAAGAATAATCTTGAATTCTCAGCCACTGCTGGGCACTTCCACATGGTTAAAATACATGAATAATCTCATTAGCTCGATAATGGTTAAATCTCTTCTATTTTTGCTTTACCATAAGCATAGTTTTACGTAATCATAGTTTTATCTTAGATTTATCTTGATTTACTTTTAACCACATATGACTGACACGATTTGTAAATACATCTTTTGCCGAACTAGGAAAACATACACACCTGTGGGCCTAGCACGAATTATTCCGAACTGCTACCCTGCTTTGTCCCCTTGGGGGTGATAGAATGAAAGAAAAGTTCGGTCTTTCCCCCAGGTCCAACTATTTTTTGTTCGTTCTTATCGCTAAAAGGGGGCCAGATCAAAAGTTTTTGCCCGATATTTTGTGGACAAAGCAGGGTGACAGTTCGGAATAATTCCCTAGCACGGGCCGGAGAGAAAATGTCCCCGGAGACAAAATTACTCATTGCCTCTCGCTTCCGAGCGAACGAAGAAACGAGAGGCAATGAGCATTTTTGTCTTACTCTTTTCTTTGGAGTTTTATGTCAAAGCCATATGATTTCCATCTGTTTCTGATTTCTATTTCTTCCCAATTTATTAATTCCCGCTAGTTATTAATTACCCATTTCTTAGGGTTTAGTGAGATCTTACATTATAATAAAAAAGCTAAAGCCCTACATTTCAAACCGTTCCCAGATAGATACACTTTTTTATGATTTATTGTACATACACATTAAAATACTACAGTTCAATTTTAAACAAAATATGAAAGCGTTACTTTTATATAAAAAAATCATATGTCATGTGACTAAAGATACTGTAAAAACTTGACAGAAAATGGACGGTAGTTAAAAAAAATTATAAGTTGAATGGTATCTTGACATTTGCTGGATAGTAAACAATTTCTATTGTCTCTTTTCTACCCTATTCTACTGTCGGCAAACAAACGAATCCCGAAACAACTATACCTGTCCCTTTTTATTGCGGCGAATCAGAGCGAAATGGGACGAGACTTTCCATTGAGTTCGTGAACCGACAGTTGAAAAGGAAATGGTCTATTAGTTCCCGGAGAGTTTACACAGTGCTTCTCGTTTCAAAGTGAACGAAGAAGCGAAAGGTAAAGATGGGATATCAAAAAGAACACTGTTTCTGGCCTTTCTTTTCCAATTAACTTACGTTGACTGAACATTTCTCAGTAATGTATTTCCAAAATAACACTTACGAAGTTACTTTTGAAGCCAGTTCTATCGCCAATCGTTACTATTAAATATTTAATGAAAATAATGATAAATAATAATAGTATTACGTACAATTATATTTATCGTCAAAACAAACATACTAGAAGGACCAAAACTGAATTAAGTTTAGATTTATAAAAAAATGTGTTTTCAAACTATCTAATAGATATGTTTGACGCAGTCATGTCTTGATGATTTGATCACCAAGAAAAAAAAATATGGAAAAAGGCAAATTAATAAGATAAATTACAATATTAGGAGCAGTTGTTCGCTTTAATTATATTGACGTGGATGGGAAACCATTCGTAAAACATATTTTCATCAGAATCATACAACAATTTACACAAAAATGGCAAGAATTGATCACCGGTGGGATCAGAACCTCGTTTTTCAGGATATCGTATTGCGGAGTTTCTTTTTGGGGCCAGAGTCAAACTTTGAATGCCATTTCAAATACTTCTCTTTCGTCGTCGAGTCGTGTGGTAGCGGCTCATGAAAAGAATACTACCAACCCATCTCTTCTCTAGGGTGTCGTAAAAGGCGACTAATGGACTTAGAACTGCACAACCATCCAATAGGCGACGGGCGACGGGTTAACCATCTGTCACGCTGAGTGCAGTCACTGCTTGGTGAAGCGCGGACTATGGCAACGGAGTGCTTTTGCGGTCCTTTTGCCTAGTTTCTGACTAACCCAAAAGGGATAATAGTCGTGATTAAATTTCCGTCGATCCCTCGACGTTGATCGATAGTTCTAGTAGCATTAAATATATGTATAGCTATCGATCGACGTCGATTAATCCATTTTACCATCGATCCATGTCATTGATCGACGGTCGATTGATAGGTCTGGTAGAAAGTATCGATCGACGTCGATTAATCAATTCTACGTCGATCGATGTTCTCGGTCGATTGATCTGGTAACACTCTAACATTACAACAAAATGGACGCAGGGTTTCATAGATAGTTGTTGAATAAAGTGTACCAAAAAAATTTACAAATTAGACTAATTACCTACATCGTTATGAGAAACTATCTTATCTTCTGGTGGTAAATATTCTTTTACAATTGTTATTAACTTCATCAGAGATAAAATATGTCAGAGGTTATATCAAGTAAACAAAAACAAACTCCTTGCATGTGTTTCGAGAAACTTGCCAGACCCACTTACACATCAAGAAAATCGAAAAAAATTTTTTCTGAAAATTACTATGGAATACCCTCTACATTTAAAGTTTGACTCTGGGTCCTAAAAATTCTTCGCAAAACAATATCCTGATAAACGAGCTTCCGATGATGCTCATATCATCTCAGTAATAGAGGGAGTGGGATCGGTAAATACTATATGTCCAGTATGGTGGGCAGCCAACGTGTGAAGTAGCCTGTACTTTACATAAGCAAAATCAACCTTTAAATCTTTGTAATACGTGCCATATTGCTGCTGATTTTGATGATAACATATTTCAATCATTCGTAACCCGCAGTTGTTCGCGTGACAAGCCGACAAGCGAGCAGCCTTGTGTGGTCTATCCTGTTGGAGGAAAAAAACATTATTATTACGAATACACCCATAATTATCTTAAAGTAAACGGATTAAATGTCAATATGGACAATACTTTTTTAGTATTGCAATCAAAAATTAAACCTGTTCGTTAAATATTTTCAAACATTCACAGTCATCAATAACGATCGTCACATAGAATCACAGAACTACAACTTTTTTTTGAGAATAAATTGACATTTCCCATCACTGTAATACCTATGTGAAGGTGACGGATAAATAAAATTATATAGATAAATATATTTTCAACACACTTCCTTATAAAGTGGCTCTAATCCCATGGCAATTAGGCACATAATGACACCTATAATCAAACTGTGACTTTTTCATTACTATTATTCACGAGTGAGTAATAGTTTTTTTTAATATTATTGGTTGAGTTACGGTTACATTTGCGCTAAAAAGCTATCCGCGAAAAGCCCAAAAAAAAGAAACCTCATTTTTTAGTCTATGGCCGATGCGCGCGCATAGGAAAACTAATTAATTTTTCCCGCCATTACGAAATTTATTAGTCTATGGCCGATGCGCGCGCATAGGAAAACTGATTAATTTTTCCCGCCATTACGAAACATTTTTCACAACTCGTCTCGTTTTCTCTTTTGAAGTTATTTAGTTAGTTATTAATTAAGATGTCTGCAAATACAATTTATGAAGAAAATGATTTATGTTGTACACCGCCCGATATAAGATGTGAAGCCCAGAACGTTATGGAAAGTTTACTACCAGAAAACTCAAAGGAAAAATATCTATTATTCAGAAGTGTGTTGAAAAACGTTGTATGATACACGTGTGTATTGATGATTACCGTCCTCGGCTCCTTAAGACCCTCGCCTGACGGCTCGGGCCTCAATGCGCCTCAGCGGTAATCACCAACATTACACACTTGTACCATAATGTACTAATAAACATCCAATACTGGAGAACGAATGCCTGAAAATTCATCACCCAATCATTTGCCCTCCCGGGAATCGAGCCCAGAACCTCTCGAGATGGCGACGCCTCTAGACCGGCGTACAGACCACTCGAGCACGGAGGTCGTCACTGGACTTTTTGGTACGTCGACAACACGGTGCATAGATACATACATATAATCACGCCTGTAATCCCCGGAGAGGTCAGCAGAGTCCAAGGAGCACTGTGTTCCTTAAGACCTTTAGCCATACAAAAATTGGGTTTGGTCAGATGAAAAATCGTGAAAGAGTAGTAAAAAGTGGCTAGCTCATCGCCTACACAATCGCAGACCCAGTACCCTGAACAATGGTGGCTGAACAATATAATACACTACAGCATGGAGTCCTTCAAAAAGGGCGTGAAAAGGTTTAAGGGTCGGCAACGCGCTGGTGATGCCCTCGGTGCTGCAGGCGTCCAAAGGCTGCGGTGACCACTGTCCATCTGTGGGGGCCGTAAGCATACGGCCCCCACAGACCTGGTGGTGGTTTGCCAACCTGGTGGAATAAAAAAAAATAACGAAGCACCTGTGGCGGCGGCGCGCGCTCACGAGGCGCGGCGGCCGGTGAGCGAGCCCACGAAGGACTTGAGCGCTTGCCCCAGCGACGCGCGCGCCGCGTCGCTCGCTCCGCTGCCTCCGCTCCCCCCGCTGCCCCCGCTCCCCCCGCTCGCCAGCGACGCCGCGCCGCCGTGCGCGTCCAGGCATTTTTGGTAACGCAGCTGGAAACAAAGTTTATTGCTTTGAATGAGACACCATCCATGAGGTTCCCAGACTTATTTTACTCATAGACCACTTTAAAAATTTGTTGCGAATGTTGCGATGGATGTGTGGAGTCACAAGAATGGACAAGATCAGGAATGAATATATTAGAGGAAGTTTGAAAGTAGCGCCAATGACAGAAAAGATTAGGAGCAATAGGTTAGCGTGGTATGGACATGTGATGAGGAGGGATGAATGTCACATTACAAGAAGGATGCTGAGCATGGATGTGGACGTACCTAGAGTGAGAGGAAGACCAAAGAAGCGATGGATTGAATGCGTGAAGAATTATATGAGGATAAAAGAAGTGGATGCTGAGCTGACGAGTGACAGAGGAGAATGGAAGAGGAAGACATGTTGTGCCGACCCCACCTAGAGTGGGAAAAGGGCAAGAAGAAGAGAGCACTTTAAAAATGTATCTGGTTCCGATGGACCCCCTCCCTGCAGCTACATTTCTACCATATTCCCAAAACCCGACAAAAATGTGAAGGCAACAAGGCCCCCCGTCGAGTCTCCCGTGGAGTCCTAGGCGTCCACTTTGGGAACTAATGATCCATACTAATATCATAAATGCGAAAGTAACTCTGTCTGTCGGTCTCGATTTCACGCCAAAACTACTAAATCGATTTTAACAAAATTTGGTACACAGTTAGTCTAGAGCCTGAGAACGGATGTTACTTTTTATCCCGATAATCCGATGGGAACGAATACCACGCGAGTGAAACTGCGGGAAGCCAGTAGTATATTACATGTTTATTTTGAAAGGATGTTAATTGGACCTGTTTACATGTTCAAATTATCACAATTAGTTATAAATATATATAAGTATATAACTCAAAGGTGACTGACTAACATAGTGATCTATCAACGCATAGCTCAAACCACTGGACGGATCGGGCTGAAAGGCATGCAGGTAGATGTTATGACGTAGGCACCCGCTAAGAAAGGATTTTGATTAATACTACCCCCAAGGGGATAAAGTAGGGGATGAAAGTTTGTATGAAACTTTGTCAATTTGAAACCGATCGGGCTGAGACTTTGAGAGAAAAATAAAGGGTTCCCGTGGAATAGTTAAAAAACCATAGTTAACGCGGACGAAGTCGTGGGCAACATTTAGTTTGATATAAAAATGTATTTTAAATTTTTAACAAAAAAAATTGCTTTCTAAACATTTTGTTGCATGACCATTTAATCCACAGAAATATTAAACAAGAAAAAACTAAAGTTCGCTGGTAATACCATAGTGGCATATATTTTCTTAAGTTGATAAATCGTACATAATCTTTATAACTTTTATTCAATTATAATAATTACAGAAATTGCAAAAAAAAAACTTATTAATTTTTTTTTGGATATTTTCCAATTTACCACCAAGAAACGAACAATACGAAGAAGAATACTTGACAAGTCTCGACCAGACACGACGCCGACGTTACCTTGCACGCCGCCTCGATGGTCTTGCAGAGCGCGCCGGACGAGGCTCGGCGTGACGTTGCTGCGTTACCTTGCACGCCGCCTCGATGGTCTTGCAGAGCGCCGGACGAGGCTCGGCGTGACGTTGCCGCGTTACCTTGCACGCCGCCTCGATGGTCTTGCAGAGCGCCGGACGAGGCTCGGCGTGACGTTGCCGCGTTACCTTGCACGCCGCCTCGATGGTCTTGCAGAGCGCGCCGGACGAGGCTCGGCGTGACGTTGCCGCGTTACCTTGCACGCCGCCTCGATGGTCTTGCAGAGCGCGCCGGACGAGGCTCGGCGTGACGTTGCCGCGTTACCTTGCACGCCGCCTCGATGGTCTTGCAGAGCGCGCCGGACGAGGCTCGGCGTGACGTTGCCGCGTTACCTTGCACGCCGCCTCGATGGTCTTGCAGAGCGCGCCGGACGAGGCTCGGCGTGACGTTGCCGCGTTACCTTGCACGCCGCCTCGATGGTCTTGCAGAGCGCGCCGGACGAGGCTCGGCGTGACGTTGCCGCGTTACCTTGCACGCCGCCTCGATGGTCTTGCAGAGCGCGCCGGACGAGGCTCGGCGTGACGTTGCCGCGTTACCTTGCACGCCGCCTCGATGGTCTTGCAGAGCGCGCCGGACGAGGCTCGGCGTGACGTTGCCGCGTTACCTTGCACGCCGCCTCGATGGTCTTGCAGAGCGCGCCGGACGAGGCTCGGCGTGACGTTGCCGCGTTACCTTGCACGCCGCCTCGATGGTCTTGCAGAGCGCGCCGGACGAGGCTCGGCGTGACGTTGCCGCGTTACCTTGCACGCCGCCTCGATGGTCTTGCAGAGCGCGCCGGACGAGGGCTCCGCGTGGAAGGCGTGCGCCACGAAGGCGTCCTGCGCCGTGTGCACGATGAAGGCGCAGCGCCGCACGTCGCGCCCGATGCCCAGGAACGACAGGTAGCGCACGCGGCACTCCGCCAGCGGGGACGACTCCTGCACCACACATACGAGCACTGAAGCACTCCACTATCGTAGTCTGGCTTCACCAAGAAACTACTGCGTTCAGCGTGACAGGTGGTGAGCCCGTCGCCGCTATAAGCGATTGGAGGTTGTGCAGTTCTAAGTCCATTGTCGCCTTTTACGACATCCAACGGAAGAGATGGGTTGTTAGTATTCTTTACCACACGACTGGACCACACCATAGCAACAGCCTAATTCACTCATATCTAAACTTAACTAGTGAAAATTATGATTCATTCACATAGCATTTAGTACAGGGTCCAAAATATACCAAGTTCGATAAATATAAATTAGGGATTGCTGTAGACACTCAGAGTAAACAGAACTGGAGTAGCCATTAGTCAATTTCTCAAACATTTTTTTCTGCCATTTCTTGCGGGGGGTGAGGTTACCACTACACTCAAAGCCAGCCGTTTTTACAAATGCACACATGCATAATTCGACACACAAATTTAAATTTTACGCACACACACGCTTAAAATAGTCACGTGGGGTGTGCGTTTTGACAACGTCACAGCCGCACTCCCCACGAGACTAGCGCTCGAAATTTGAAATCGTAGAATTCTAAAACATGAAATAATGAAGTAAATAATCATGAAATCCTAAAAATTTTAATTACAAATAAAAGGTGACACCATCTTTTAGCATACTCGATGTTTTCTATTTATTTTTACAACAAAAAACAGCACAGGCAGGCATTTTTGCGGGAGCTCTGTTCGCCGCAACGTTTACAATGTTATGGCTGTCAAAATGGCGGCTCATCTAGTTTTATTAAACGTGCAAGCATCCGATGCTTGTGCATTTGGCAGAGGGAAATGTTAGACAAAGGCTACTCCAGTTCTGTTTACTCTGAGTGTAGACATTACATTTAGACATGTTTTATTTTAACATTTTTTTTCTCTGCCAAAAACGCTATCCACCAAGTAATGCTTCGTGTAAACAATTACTCCGCATGGTCAACATTCGTCGAACGCCAGTCGCAAACAATCAAGCGTGTCTGTTGGCTTTGTCACGCATGCGAATTGAATTGTTTACGAAAATCGTGATCTTAGGGCATAGACAGAAGGCGTTTTTTGACAGTTAAGCAAAAATGTATTCAAAAATTTAATCATTTGGGCCCAATAAAAAAAAGGGTCAACTAGCCTATTACATTTACTTATTTACTTAGAAACACGTCTTACGTATACATAAACCCTACATATAGGTACAGTTGAACGAAAACAGCATTTATTACAGATCCGGTATGAAAGGCCATGTGAGGTGTACCTCAAGGGTCCCCACTGGGGCCGAATGGTAACCTAGAATAGTATTGGGTGTCCCCCTAGGGTGATGCCTGGGCCCGCACTCACCCCCTCCTCGGTGACGGTGATCATGGAGGGCGCCACCGCGACGGCGACGGGCCTCCAGGCGGAGGGCGCGCGCGCCGCCGCCAGCCGCTCCAGCGCGTCGTTGAGCACGTCCATGCCCGTGGCGCGCGGCACCTCCGCGCTGCCCAGGTAGCGCGCGCGGACCGTCTTGCGGGGCTCCTCCATCGGCGTGGGGAACGACGCGCCTGTCACATGACCATAAATCATTACCTCTCTCTTAATTAACTGTTAACCTAATGGTTGTCGTAGATAACGACGATAGTTGTTCAGTCCGCCGTATGTATATAACATGTACATTAAAGTTTAAATGAATAAATATCTACGCGCACAATTAGCCTAACCCAAAGGAAGATAATTTATAAGGCTCGAGTTAGGTAATGGAAATATAGTAATTAAACTACCAAATAAGTAACCATCACTCGAGAACAAGTGATTGTATTTAAGCTCCAACAGGCGCAATACAAACTACTTGGGTCCAGAACGTCGATTTTGAGCTGCTGTTGAATGCGATAATACCATCCACTATCAAGTAAGATTCGATCGCTCGATCATGATGCGCTTGCAGGTGTGAGGCACCTGGCGGAGCGTGCGTCACCTGGCAGGGCGCGGGGGCGGCGCGCGCACGGCAGGTCGGTGGGGCGCGGCGGCGGCTGCAGCGAGCGCTCGATCATGATGCGCTTGCAGGTGTGAGGCACCTGGCGGAGCGTGCGTCACCTGGCAGGGCGCGGGGGCGGCGCGCGCACGGCAGGTCGGTGGGGCGCGGCGGCGGCTGCAGCGAGCGCTCGATCATGATGCGCTTGCAGGTGTGAGGCACCTGGCGGAGCGTGCGTCACCTGGCAGGGCGCGGGGGCGGCGCGCGCACGGCAGGTCGGTGGGGCGCGGCGGCGGCTGCAGCGAGCGCTCGATCATGATGCGCTTGCAGGTGTGAGGCACCTGGCGGAGCGTGCGTCACCTGGCAGGGCGCGGGGGCGGCGCGCGCACGGCAGGTCGGTGGGGCGCGGCGGCGGCTGCAGCGAGCGCTCGATCATGATGCGCTTGCAGATGTCCCGCAGCGCGTTGGCGATGCTGCGCGCCGGCGCCTCGCAGCGGAACACGTGGCACATGTGCTTGCGCGTCAAGCGGTCGCGCGCCACGTACGCGAAGTCCCTAGTGGCGGTGACGCTCTTAGCGAAGGTACACTTCGTTTTTGGGGATTCCATAACTTGCATGGGATCGGTTGGGCTGATTCTGAATGTTTTTGGTGATTAAATTATCTGCACTTTTTACGCGTTGCATTTGATTTATTACTCGATGCATTGATCAGTATTGCTAACTTCATTTTCTATTACTAATGTCCAGACAAAATCATTTGAGATTATCAACAACGGTAAGCCAAGCCAAGCCGCTTTTTGTGTGGTTAAATGTGGTCTTACGGAACACAGTGCTCCTTGGACTCTGCCTACCCCTTCGGGGATTACAGGCGTGATTTTTGTATGTAAACCAAAAAGTTTTTTTTGTTTTGGTAACTTTTTTTATTTTTTATAAACTGTACAAACCCATACAAAGTGGGAATGGGATTGTATTCAGAATCTTGCCCGTAGATCAATGGGAATCACTAAACTATAAAGTAAGTGTCCATTCCGAATGATGTAAGAAATTATTAAGTACTTACTTAGATGTACCTAGGTATCGTAATAATTGCATAAATCACGCAGGTAAAGTGCCATAGATAGTACTTTAATTGTGTATAGATACAATGTTCTATACCAGAACCTATATAACATCTTACATCCGACGGAACGATTACACATTATTTAATACTTAACTACTTTTAAATACTTAATTCAAAGCGTTAAGCTGAGATGATTTTGTAGTCTACAATTTCATTATGATTGCAAATTTTAGTGTTTAATGGACTATTAAGCTAAAGCTATGAAGTTCTCGTTTCAAAATCTCTTGGGTTGCCTCTGATTTCATACCTTTCACTGTTCCGAGATCGCAGGGAGAGAAAAGAAAATTTCTTTCAGTTAGTACAGTAATTTTTGAGCCCCGCTACTAGAACCTTATTTTATACTAGCTGTTGCCCGCGACTTCTTACGCGGTTACTGTTTGTACGGGCAAATCTCCGAAATGGCTGAACCGATTTCAACGAAATTATGCATGGTGATACCTTATATCCCTGGTCAACATCTTAGATACTTATTATTACAGAAAATTTAAGGGTTCCCGTGGGATAGTTAAAAACCCATAGTAACCGTGAACAATGTCGCGGGCAACAGCTAGTTAGAAATATTTGTAGATATCCACATTTTTATTCATTTTTACCCAGCAATTGTACGGCTTAGAAATTGACTTAAAACAAATATCCCGTAGAATTATCCCTTTTTAAAGATTTTACTACTCGATACTGTCCATTGTTAGGACACTCATTAAAAATATTAATTTATTTGCTGTTATTTTTTCATGATACGTCTGAAGTGAGGGTACTTCATGTTAAGACAATGTCGTTGAAGCCCCGACAAAGCAAGCTCACCGTCCATTGTCGCGGCCGACGCCCCACACGCGGATGGTGTGGATGGGCTGCGTGTGCAGGGTCGTCAGGCTCTCAGGGTCCATCAGTTTCAGGGCTCCGTCGTCCAAGTCCATGAAGAGGTCTTTACCCTGTCAAAATCCAGGCATATACTTCTTTAAATAACTGTGAGACATTAGCCAGTGACCTGTGAATCTTGTGATATAATAAGTTGAAATTGAATGAACTTATTTAACAAAGCTAACTTCATCTATTGAAATATTTTAGAATCTTCCTAATAGGGTCTTTTTAAAGGTCAAAAACAAGATTTAAAATTCCTCATATTGAAGTTAATTATCCAGTTACACTGCTTGAAAAACCTATTCTCAAAAGACAAAATATGCAGAATATTGGTTTTCTATTTATGTTTTATTGATATTTGCCTCTCGCTCTCACATCTCTCTCTTTCTCTCTTTGAAGCGAGAGGCGATGAGACTTAATCGTTTCGATCCGCACTATGCTTTATTTAAGTTTATCAAGTAGCTTTACTCACATCTCCCCAACGACCGACTTGGTCGAGCAGATCGTTGCGTCCAAGACTCAAGTCGACGATGCACTTATTGACGGCGCGGCTGGACCTCTCGGGCGTTAAGTCCGCCTCCGCGATTTCCACCCAACCCAGAGATCTGACGAAAAATCTGACTGCGCGGCCGTTATCTGGCTCAGGGCGAGCGGGGAAGCTGCGTCGTCTGAAAAAAGGACAAAGTATTCTTCTTTTTAATGTTTCTATTTCCATAATGTAAAATTCATGAACTTTCTGTTAGTCGTATCAAACAACCTAATGGATGTTATTGCCTTTTTCATTATGGTCATTACAATCTGTAAGCCTTTAAAGGTCACCGCTGTATTGTATACAAGACATTAAACGTCCATTAAGCAGAAAGATATTCAAAACAACCGAATAATGTCTAAAAGTACAATTTAAAGTAAAAAATCCGGTTTTTTAAATTAAGTGGCTACACACTTAAATCAATACATAAAGGAAGATTGGTTAAGGTAAATCTATCGGTTTAAAGGCTTATCTGGGTCCATCCACTCTCATGCTCTATTTTTCTCGACATTCGTCCCTTCTCGTCACTTGAATTTTACTTCTGCTTATCTTTTTTTAACACGAGCTTCACAATTAAAATTTAACCATTAATAACTAAAGTTGAATCGTTGAATGCGGTGCCGTACTCCTACTTAATTCTCTTGCTGCCTAACTGCCTATTATGAACGGTTGCAAAACAAACCACGGAATCATTATTATTTATTTATTAATAAAATACATTGATCTTACACAACACAAAACTTAACTGTGTGGTAATGTAAACCAGAAATGGTTTTACCAAACACTGCTGTTCGCAGTTAAACACATACATACATACAATCACGCCTGTAATCCCCGAAGGGGTAGGCAGAGTCCAAAGAGCACAGTGTTCCTTAAGACTACATTTAGCCGTACAAAATCTGGTTTGGTCAGATGAAAAAATGTGAAAGAGTGCAACAAGTGGCTAGCTCATCGCCTACACAATCACAGACCCAGTACCCAATGCGCCCTTAGTCGCCTTTTACGACATGCTAGGAATACTCACATTTATTATTGCAACTTTTATTATGGCGAAACAAAGCGACGCGGGGTATGACATACCGAATCGACTCCGTCAACTAACAGTTAGAATAAGACCGGTAAATGCACGAAGTTAAAAAAGTGTTGTCAAGGTACCAAAACGTCGAGTGTACTTAGGTATGAACCATAAAAACAAAAAACCCAGTACAAACAGGTTTATTTGGATAGCAAATTTTATATATTCAATCTTTCTTTGCTCTTCATCTCACATAAAAGAAACATCGTTAGCGCGATGTAAGAGCAAGCAGCGCCATCTCTTAGCGTCACACGGAACTAATTTTTACAAAGACAGAAATAGTGTTATGCAGTAATAATGTACTAAATATCCCCCTGGTCCAAGAATTCCATAACTCACTTGTAAGAAATCTCCTCTTTTCTCTTCCTCTCCTCCTGGTCGACGTGGTCCAAAGCGCCACTGGTGGTGCTCCTGGTGACTGACGTATTCATCACCCCCTCGTACTTCACATCCGAGAGGTTGGAGCAGTCCCGCACCATGGAGATGCGGGACTCGCGTGCTTCCACAGGGGGCATCCTTGGGACCTCTCGTTGGATCGTGCCGCTTTTTATGTGCCAGTAGTAAGGGCCGTCGTTATCTGGAAAGATAAATAATATTGGGGTGACACAAACGCAAATATTAGGTTCTTACCTATGAAATTGGTGTTTTGTATGGAGATTTTGGGGATGTCTGCATTTTACATACTAACATTTTATCAGTTTTCTTCACAACGTCAAATCCAGAGATAATAATATTATCATTAGACAAGCTTTAGTAATATGTGATATTAGTATATATGGCATGTATCATTAGACAAGCTTTAGTAATATGTGTAATATCACACTTCATAAAAATTATTTATCGTTTTTAAGAGAATGCAAATATAATGATGTATTCGGGAGGCACTTAAAAAGAGTTGTCTCCGTGTCCAATTTTAACACAATTAAACTTACAACAAATTATCAAAACAAATCAAAAGAGCTCAAAAATATAGTCTATTTTTAGACGAGGTAATTATTTTTTAGGAATACTCTGAATCTTAATAGTTACAGACAAAATACTAAGAGAGAAAAAAAACACCAATTTCATAGGTAAGGACCCAATATTATAACGTTATATTTTTAAACGCCTTGTGTTGCGATCGAGTTAGAGGCTTAAAAACAATTTCAATGTATTTTTGAGTTTCCTTTATAGAAATTGTCTATGGTTTAATTATTAGTCTACTAGGCATAACCTTTTTATTTGAAATTAATAATACTAAATTATTAGAGAAAATTCATGTTAGAATTAGTAACATGATGTTAATATTAATCACACTATCTATAGTGATCTCAGATAGTGATCGTATTTATATGACATCTATTTAGTTTTTACGGGTAAATCTCCGAAATGGCTGGACTGATTTCGAAGTGACGATAAGGCCGAAGGTGGAAGCGAGCTTCACCTGTAATCCTCAACAACTGAGGAACTGGCTATCTTGTTTAGTCCTAAAAGTTATTGCCACATTTTATCTTACACATAAACCATAGATTGCGGACAAAAACCCCATTCAAGTTTAATACCTTCATGTCTCTCCCATCCCGGAGGCAACTGTGGCTCCTTCTTCGGTCTTAGCTTCACGGGTATGGCGTAGAGATCGTCATTGGGTCCTTCTGCGCTGTGGGGCACAGGGCCGGCGTGACTCTTCTCTGTGTCTTCTTGATCTGCTCTCTCCTTCTCCGGAGGCGGCGACTCTCCGCCGCCATTTTGTTGTAGAGGTGTGATGAACCCGTTCTTTTCACTGAAAATAAAATATTTATGGTTAAAGTTTGTCATGAAGCGTCATCATAATTTCTTCGCTTCCTATCTCTATCACTTGCAATATCAACACCCACTTCCTTCCTAGTTGTCCTCGTTCACACAATCAAATACAAATTCTGGTGTAGTGTGACTATTATTATATCCGGTGTAAAAAGACCCTTAACAAAGCCGGAACCCACGTATTGTATCCATCAGTGGGCAAATTTTTTTCTTCTATACTATACCTGGGAAATTGATAACTCCCGAGATATTTAAGATTAAAGTTGAAATCTTTTGTAAATTTTCGTCCAAAGAAACATAGTAGAAAAAATTGTAATTATTGATAAAAAAGGACTTTCAAACTACTACGCGCAATGTATCTAATCCGCACGCACACTAATATTCGTAGGTACTGTCTAAGGCAACGGTAACGGGGTGGCTCGCGCGGCACGGGTGCGCGCGATACATTGCGCAGTGCATTTTTGTTTATTTTTTGAACACTCAAAAAATAAAAGGCGTTTCCCTTCAATTTATTTTTTATATGTGAGTAGATTTGATGGTCTGAATGCGTGGGCGCCGGCTTCGTTAAGGGTCTTTTTACACCGTGTATATACTAAAAAGGGTTAGTCAGATCAGAGGCTAGGCAAGAGCACCGCAAAAGCAGTCCACTGCCATAGTCCGCGCTTCACCAATCAGTGATTGCACATGTGCTCAGCGTAACAGGTGGTGTGCCCGTCGCTGCTACGAGTATAAGCTATTGGATGGTTGTGCAGTTATACGTCCATTAGTCGCCTTATAAGCCAAGGGAAGACATGGGCTGGTAGTATTATTTTAATGAGCCGCTACCACACGATGGTGAATATTGCACCTAAACATAATTATGAGACGAAATGTGGAGGGTTTTTTATTTTTACCCGGATATGTACACCAACTTGTTATTTTTTAGGTGTATTCTTTTCAGGCATTTGTTCTCCAGTCTTGGATGTTTATATATAGCCAGGATATTTATATGCATTTATCTATTAATATATTTATCCGTCATCTAGTGTCCGTAACACAAGCAGCATTAGTTTCTTAAAATGGGGCTAGTTGATAGGTGTGAATGTCTGAAGATATCAATTATTATTATACTTATTATGCTAAAACAACAGACATTAATATTTTTTACTTTGCAATGCAATAAAACGAAATAAATAATTGTAATCACTTGTCAAGGACTATGAAATATGCAACAGCTGTTAGACGTTGGTGTGAGACGAACAAAGGTAGCGTGATGCGTCACGGTGACTCAGTTATATAAACACATCAGATGGCTTTTATAGGCGATGCAGAAACCCAGTCTATTATTTAACTTCATTTATTTTATCCTGTAATTTTTCCGATCCTGATCCCGTTTTTTTTACAAAAACACATACATACAGATAATCACGACTATTTTCCCCAAAGGTAGTCAGAAAATAGTCTAAATCACCGCAAAAGCAGTCCACTGCCATAGTCCGCGCTTCACCAAGCAGTGACTGCACTCAGCGTGACAGGTGGTGAGCCTGTCGCCGCTATAAGCTATTGGATGGTTGTGCAGTTCTAAGCCTATAAGACTCCTTTTACGACACCCAAGGGGAGAAATAGGTTGGTAGTATTCTTTTAATGACCCGCTAGCACACGGCTCAAACTACAAGAACACGTTTACGAGAGTGTGGATGGCTATAACGTTTTCGACTGTGATGTGGTTGTGATAAATTCGTTATTGTTTATTTATTTATTTAATGGATCACCAACATAAGATACAGCATTACAATGGTGTTGTGAGTTCAAAAAATAATGGATCTTACTGCACTTACAGTTACAGGTAATCACAACATGCAAGTAGTTATAAAAGTATTTTCTTTTAATATAAAGAAATTTAAGAAAAAATAAACAAATCCTTATTACTTAAAACAAGAGAAAAAAAAACAACATTAATCATTTCTTAATATCGCGTTCGGGGCTCAGGTGCGGTTGTAATTTGTGCAACATCTTTCTAAAGAGCCGAAGAATCTTCAAGAAAAGAGCGTATTCCCACTTAAAAGGCCAGCAACGTACTTGTGACCCCAGTGGTGTTGCGAGTGTCCATGGGCGGCGGTAGTTGCTTAACATCAGGTGATCCGTCTGCTCGCTTGCCCCCTATCCCATTAAAAAAAAAACTCAAGCTCACAAAGTTTGGCCACTCATCAGGGTCACACATGAGGAGTAATACGCTGTAATATCACCACCAACAGAGCCGTGTGGTAGCGGCTCATTAAAAGAATACTACCAACCCATCTCTTCCCTTGGGTGTCGTAAAAGGCGACTAATGGACTTAGAATTGTACAACCATCCAGTAGCTTATAGCGGCGACGGGCTCACCACTTAACACGCAGAGCGCATGTGCAGTCATTGCTGCGTGAAGCGCGAACTATGGCAATGGAGTTTTTCAGTCCTTTTGCCTAGTCTCTGACTAACCCATAGGGGATAATAGTCGTGATTATCTGTATGTATCACCATCCATTACGTGGCGGTGAGAAGCCATTAAATGAGGTGGATAGCTACTTTTCAGGTTTATTATAAAGATACAATGCCAGCACTATGTCAATAGAAGCCATATTTGTAACTTACATACTTATCTAAATACCTGTTGTTCAAAAACTAAGTCATCATTATTCACTAGAAAATCCGACTTCAGTACACCGTAATTACATTTAAATTAGTTTTCAATTTCCTATATTTATGAATATTAGGATTGACTTGTCTAAACAATGAACTATCGCTAAAATAACAACTAACCGGCGTTTTAGTCTCCGAGTCAGCATCGCGTCAAAATGAACTCTACAACGTTGTAATACGGCGAATCTTTTCGTTACTAACGTGCGCAGTACTCGACACTTGTATGCGAAATGAAGGAAGTTATGATCCATTATTTCGATTAAGGGCCAGTTTTTTTATCCGTAGCTAAGTTAACCAAATAGTTAAAATTGTGACCAATGCCGTCAATGATAACAAGGAAATGTGTAACGTCAGCTTATCCATTGGTAAAATTTGGAATGATAATAATAATAAAATAACCTGCAATAGCCGTGAAATCCTTTTTTATCATTCGCTATTTTCCTTAATCCCTAGTGGTTAATTTGTCTATAGTGATTTTTTGATCAGTAATCATAGTTACTACAATAATCAAATTCTAGATCGATAATGGAAACGCCAAAATGTGTGACGTCGGCTTGCTAAATTGTTAAATTTGCGATAAAAATTCGAAGCAATATACATCAGCTGTGCTGCTATCTTAGTATTCCCAGCGTCGTGTTGTGATTAAATTGTCTTTGATTATTTAACTATAGTTGCATTTGAAAAATCGACTATTGGACAAGCTGTCATATCAAGCAGAAACTTATCACTTATCTGTCAAGCAGAAACTTATAACTTAACTGCTTCTTATGTAAGTGTATTGTTTAACTGTTTGATATTTTCGAATAAATAAAATAATAAAAATAAAAATTTTACCCTACTGGCCATGACCTGACTGGAACCTGACCATGGATCAAAAAACTGAACCTAAGTAATAGCTGACGTTTAGACTATTGGATAAGTCAACACACACAGAACATTTTGATATCATACGTTTACGACATTGCTCAAAATTTTGACCGTTTGGTTAACTTAACTATGGACTAGAAATCTAGCCCTGATGTTTTAATTGTATTAAAGTAATTAATCATAGCCGAAATTACCTGAGCCAATTTTGTGCATATTTGCTGGTTTCGGTGCGAAAATAAAGGGGTCACGGGAGCCCTTTGTTCAATTATTAATGAGAATCCTTGTATGAGAAAAATATGAAGGGAACGCTTCTTGCTAGGGCTTAGCGCGTATTAGGTCATTTTACTCATGGAATAGACTGAAAATAAAGATAAGTATAACATTTTTGTTGTCTTTCGTGTCTCCTTATTGTACTGTCTACAACATATAAATAGTAGGTGAACTTTGAAATCACGCTTCTCTCCCATAGGGAATTTCTACTCGCTCCGGTCTACTTTTACCATATTTCTTTCGCTTCATCTATCTACTAACTTCATTACAGTGCATGCTCGGCAATTTAAATTTCTTATCTTTATTAGAAAACATCCTTTAGTATTGCAATAGTTTCTAGTTATATTTCACCAATCGGCATTGGCCCGTTGGGCCAGCGCGGTGGTATTACGGCGCGTAGTCCTCGTGTGGAGGGCCTGTGCCCAGCAGTTACGTTTAAAGATTGCTCTGAGGAGCTCGGTAGCGCTTAGGCTTTCGATCGAAAGCAAAGCTACCTTTGCATTGGTCAGGCCGAAGATAGGTTACCAAAACTTTGTGATCTCGAACTCTTCCGTGCTTCGGAAGGCACGTTAAGCCGTTGGTCCCGGTTGCTATTGCAACCGTGTCTACCCACCAACCAGCATTGGGCCAACGTGGTGGTGCTACAGCCCATACACCTCATGTGTTTGTTTCCATAAGAAAAGCACAGGCCCAGCAATGGAACGTATATAGCCTGAGGACGGCTACATTTCCTTATTATTTTACTCACTTTGACTTTGTCACTGGAGATGTGGGTTCGTCTTCAACTCTGAAACAACAAAAAAGAGGTTATAATTTTTTAAATTCAATTCAATCTGTTGGAAACTCTTTTTGTATGTCTGTCTTTGTTAGTTTTCTATAATATGTCAAGATTCCAAATTAAAAGCGATTTAGTAACGTTTGCTTGAGCACTTAGATATTTCATAATTTTGCTATCGATTTTGTATACAGTCCAAACACAATAAGATTACAATAGGTCTCTACTCTACGACTCTGTGACTATAAATGTTAGAGCTATATAAAATAAACTTTAACATTTAATACTGAGTAACAAATTATTGTATTCATCACAAAAACATTCTGTCCCCACGGAAACTCAAACCCAGAACCTCAAAGCAAAGAAACCATCCTACAAGACACTCTGCCACGGAGGTCGTTAAAATAAACCTTCAAGAATTAAACATAGAGAAGCGGCGGAGTTTGAAAATAGCGGCATTGACTGATAAGATTAGGAGTAATAGGTTAGGGATGAATGTAATATGAGTAGAAGAATGCTTATTATGAAAGTGGATGGACCCAGAACGAGAGGAAGACCAAGAAAGCGGTGGATTGAGTGTGTGAACAGCTATATGAGAAATAAAGAAGTGTAGGTTGAGCTGGCGAGTGACAGGAGAGAGTGGAAGAATGTTAAAAAAAGAAGAGAAAGTTAAAAAAGCTACATTGATGTCAACACTTCGTTCAACAACAATTATGTATTTGAAATATTTATCCGTCCTCTGTATCCGTAATACAAGCAGCATTAGTTGTTTAAGTTGAGCTAAGTAGTTGATAGGTGTGAATGTCTGAGGATATATATTCATTTATAAAGATTACAGCGAAAAACTCGTAGAACATTTACCGCGGAAAGGACACAAACATAGTTAACGCAATTTGCGGTGCGTTCCACTTTCTGGCTTTGTTTTATATTTAACTTTCGTTCCTTCGCCGTAAACGTAACATAAAACTAGGGGTCGAAAGACCATATGTCATAACTTTAGGGTTGAACAACGAGTCTTTATGTACCTATTTATTATTTTGTATTAAGTGTAAAGATTGAAACATATTGATAAGCAAAAGCGAACACACGCATGATCTATGCAGCCAATATCGTCTAATATTTAGACCGAAAAAAGGTGAATAATTCTTTAAGTTTCTTGCGTGAGCCTCCCGGTAGTGGATAGGCAAAAAAGTGGATCTATAAAGAAACTATTTTGTCAATTTTAAAATACTTTCTAAAGTCCTACCTTTCTAAAGTACCTGCTTAAGTAGTGTATAATTGTTTATACTTATTAGATCAATTCTTTCCTAAAATTATCTTCGTAGTCCGTGCTGGGCGCAAAGAATTCACCAGTAATTCTTAGCGCGTTAACATCATATTTCTGGACAGAGAAGGATCAGACCATAGCTGGTATACATGATGAAAGTCCGGAAATGCCAAAAGACAAATGTCACCAGGTACCTATTCGGCAACATTGTATAACTATTCACATAAATACATACAAACATATAATCACGACTATTATCCCCAAGGGTTAGTCAGAGACTAGGCAAAACCACGCAAAAGCAGTCCCCTGCTTTCCCCTGCTGCAGTCCGTGCTTCTCCAAGCAGTGACGGTGACCAACTATTCACATCATCAATGTAGTTAGTGTATGTAGTGTATTATTATATTATTAGCGGTTATGGTTCACGTAGTTTATGATTGTTTAAATTCATTCATTCAAACATTGTTTTTTGTAAGTTTTTTGTTAAGATTGCTTTGCCCCTGCTCTGTTATCTACGTTTAGCCCAAAAGTTGACTAGGACAGAGCAATGTATCAAAGTCAAAGTCAAATGATTTATTCAGTTTAGGTATTTACATACTCTTATGAATGTCAAATTATGCCAACCGTTCACTAACTACCAGGAGGCCTTGTTCTGAGAAGAACGGGCAAGTCCGCTTTATATACAAAAGTATTTTTTTTGGACATTAAAGTTTAAAAATGTTAGTAAATACTGTATTGTATTTGTATACTGTTTGTTTCCTTAAAAATTTATTAATTAATAAATAAATTGAACAACGAAATCTATGGCGATATAAGACCAAGAAACAGGATTTTGCGAGGACTATAAAGTTGTATGTTATGTATAACCTAAATTCAGTACATCGAACTTGCAAATCTAGTTGTAACGAGTTAGATACAAATGTGAACCTATAAACAATACACCAGCTCGACTAGAAGCTTTAGTACTAATCTAAATAGACTCAGACTAAATTGCTCCCGTATTAGTTCAAGCAATGGAGTTTAAAGTGACAAATTAGTTGGTTACGAGACATAACCCAATTTTAGACATCATATATCTACTATGACTGTTAATTACATTGAATTAGCTAGTAAGTGAGAAATATAGACGCCTTATGAAAACATTTTCACATTAAAACATTCACTGTGACTTATATCTACCTCAGTGAAAAACGCATTGATCAATCCAACCTACTTGCCCGTTATGCCTAATCCACTGACCTTTACTTTAATTCTAAAAATAAAACTCCAGGGCGCACAAAATAATTATGATTGACATTAATTCCTGATGATGTACGCCTGCAGGTTCAAAAACCCTCCAATTCATGCAGAATCAAAGACTAAGGAATTATAAACGGAACCAGAACACAATAGATCTCCAAGAATGGGATAAGGATAATCTATTATCGCTTAAAGCCCGTTCTATATTAATTAATTCGCAATCAATCATACATTGAGTAAGGGATAAACTGTTAAGCTCGCCTTTGGTTAAATTATTTTGCATTGTCATCCGATTTACACATGCATTCAAAATTTTAGCTCAATCGGATAAAGGGATCTGCTTCAAAATTGAGTTGCATGATTTGTCCTTCACAAACTGAGAAGTGAAGTTGAAACAAAAGCAGTAAAATGGACTATTACCACGAGTACCTATTTTACAAAATATTTGATGCAAGCAAATGACAAGGTGAAGCAGGAGCTACTAGGTGAAACTATTAGGATGGACCTTCTTGTTAAACATGTATGCTAAGAAAAACTATTTTTCTGACAACCCTACTTTACCACCACCTGCACCCAACTCACGCTCCAAGAAACTTTATAGTTTCATTACAATGGCTTCTCGTTTGTAATACATTCTAACACTTCCTGTAACTGTCGCTCTTGTTGCTTACAACATAGAGTTGAACTTTATGTAACAGCAGCGCCGACCTCAAGCCGAAGTAAAAGCTCTCAAATGGACAAATTGCTTCAGTGTACTAGTGTTTAGACAAAGCTGGATTTATTAACTTTTGAACGTATATTGCGGACATTATGAGCTTTATTGGTTTAATCTCGTCTTGCAAATCTGTCAGGATCAGAATTTTGATTAACAATTCAATATTTTCCTTGTTTCTGCCTGCATATTTTGGTCGATGTAAAATTTTAGCTTCATATTATGCATCCGAACATTTTGTGTACAACAAAGCTTGGAAAAGCTTGAAGGCGTTGTGTTTTGAAGGCTTTGAATTCAATATCGAAAAAAAACTTAAAAATAAATACAGTAGAAGATGGTTGGTTCCTTGGACAATTGTTATCTGCAGTTACGCTAGTATTTTTAAGTTTATGTCAAGATGCTGTCCCCGGTACTATAAGGTTTAAGGCAACTGTTTCTACCAAATGGCATTGGGCGAGAGTGGTGGTGGAATAGCCTTTACTTCTTAGTCATATGTTTTATGTGTTAGGGGTCTGCTCGGATCATCTGATGTTAAGCAATTACCGTCGCCCATGGGGTCCATGAAGTCACGAGAGCGTTACCGGCCTAATAAGTGGGAATACGCTCTTTTTTTAATGTGATAAAGGGGTACTTACTACACCTTGGGCATGACGATGAAACATTTCCTAATTAGGTACACAGAAGGCGAATATTGAAGGTATCTTTGAAGTCTTGAAACTTCTTCCTGCGTAGAATATTTTATAAGATGGTGTAATTCTCACAAATGCAATGCACAAACTTGAAACTTCTCGCAAGTGTCCACTTTCGAGCGCTACACTAAAAATAAACAAATATGGCCATAGAATTTAAAATCTCCATTAAAATTCACAGATGGCGCAGAAAACAGACGTTTCTATGCAAATTCTGAAACTGCACATAATGGTAAGAAAGACGTGATAGTCCAGCGGTGTTTTTGTTATAGGAATGTGGCACTTGAGAAAGGTAGATTAAGGATTGATATTGTGTATTCGTTGGTGCTGTTGATATATAAAAGAATGTCTACCTGAGCTCGGTGCTTGCTCCGCATGCATCTTAAATCCATACATTATTATCCTGTGCAAGAGTATGTTCAAAGAATAGACAGTTTTATCCATTATACTTTATGTTACAATTTCAAAAATGTTACAGTGTTTAAGTTACTTTCGTTCACCCAGGGGTATTGTATTTCTAGAAGAGATCACTGTCTAGCGATTAGGATTTTTGCATCTAGCCTAAAATCTTTTGCTTCTATTTATCTTAATCGTACATAACAAATAGGAATTAGTTACTAATCGATTATTTTACCATCTCGCAGTTATAACTGTAGCTACTTTTAACCAAATAATTTAGGTATTGCACCATCACACGATTTCCTTCTAAACTTAAAGTCCAATTCAATCCATTTTCTTTTCATACTTTCAACGCAGAAGATGGAACATTCCTCGGAGTTAAGTGTCTGACTAATTTGAAAGTTCCCGCGGCTTTGGCGATAACTGCCTAAGTTGTCGACGACCAAAATATTAGGTGTTCAGAAAACTCCAACAGTTACTGAGGGATTTATTTACTTTGAGAGAATTTTGAGAAAGAAGCGTTGAAGAGGAAAAATTATGAGTTGAAAATTTAATATTAGTCGGTGTTAATTTTAAGAACACTTGACATTGAAAAGCAGTTATTGATATACGAATAGCTAGTTTCCAAGAGCACGAAAATCAATAGTGGTCTCATAGACAGGATAAAACACGCTCATATCTTCTAAGTTAAATAGACAATTTCTTTTTATTTGTTGCTGTTGCTTTAGATTGCTCCAGTGAATTCACACTCATATTTTTATAGAATAAAGCATAAGTATAGTTTATTCTGAGTATCGCTTGCACTGTACCCAGTACATGATATAAGGCTCGCTGCTTATACGAGTATAAGCACTTAAACAACAGTCTTCGGAAAATCTGCAACATAGAATCCAGAATGTTCCACGTATAAACCTTTCCTCTTCAAACCCCAAAACCTCCATCAATAAGCCGTTTAAACGATAAAGTACTTCAACGGAACCCCATTAAACTTCAATCAATTATGAAATGCTTTTATCGACGCGAGCCGATCAAACAATGGCAGGAATTTCGCTCGAGAGCCTTGTGGCCTATTGTGTCTTGATTATGACGAATGAACACTTCTTTTTCTTAGGTTGTGTGTTCGTAACGATTACCTAAATGTAAAATTAAGACTGGCCAATAAAATCGATGGACCCTTTCTCTAAACGTACCTAATTGGTCAATGTTGTGGATCCAACAAACAACCAGTCTCTCTTATTGGTTCAATTGCTCAGTTTTACAACTTTACATATAGCTTTAGGTTTGAACCTGCCTCATGGCTTTACGTCATTTTTATTGTACAAGGCACCACGGATAAGATCAGTTGGATTAACTGCAAAGTGTATTGTGCAAAAATTTAAGACCGCAAACGGAAGTGATATAATCATCTCGCAGTGGCATAAAAGGCTTTAACATTTTAACGAACCCAATGCTGAATCTGATTAAAAAGTAGAGAATACTTGTCAATTTAAGCATAAAAAATCAATTATTTCAAGACTCAACAGACCTCACAAAGATCTGAAGGTGATATTGATGGACATCATATTTTTTTATAATGCAAAAAAAGGAAAGCCGCGTTTAAAATGTACACACCAATCAAAAATTAACATACTAATAATGTATATCAGCCATATGAGACGATGAAACATACAGTGTGAATCTATTTGAGCTTTATAGTAAATATTGTGATGAACGTGTTATTAAGAGTTGGCTTTATGTGCTTTTTAATTAAACATCTTTATATTATTTTTCTGACATTAATTTAAATAGTTTGTAGTAATTTAAATAGTAACTAGTTGTGCTCGCGACGTCGTTTGCGTGGCTATAGATTTAACGCCGATAAAAGTTTCCAAAAAGGTTTGTTTTTGTACAAAGTGCTCAACATTACATTCCTACCTCTTCTTGGCAAAATGTTTTTTGCTAATAGTTGAAATAAAACCTGTTATTATTATTAAAATAATGAATAATAAATAATGAAAAAAACATTTATTGCGCGAAAGCAAGACAGACACAGTTACTTTCGCATTTATAATTTAGTATTTAGTATGGATTACTTCTAAATTCTTTTTTTTAAATCTTCCTATTTAACAATGAAAATGAGCATGCATTTCTAATGTCTCTACAACTAAAGCTCCATTTCTTACACCAATCATATGACACGTGACAATAAAGACCATTTTTGCGAAACACAACTTTTATTATCAAATGGACACTCAAGCGACCAGTACCAACCCTCTAATTTAAACATATAAGCGGGTAACTCCGAATATTTCAGGGCTAACTTCATTAGCAAACGATAAAGGACTCTAGCACCTAACAGAACAACACACGGTTCAGATTACGGTGTCAGTTGAATGCAATCTATCCCCAATGTTTGCAATCTTGCGAATGCACGAAATGAAACTGCAACTTGCTCGAAATCAGGAATACAACTGGAGCGTTGGGACTTATAGGAGTTATTACACGGTGAAATGAGGGTGTATTTCATTTGGATGGTCTGGAGCTGAGATACGATCATCAATATATTTTTAATGAATCAACAACAAGACCAGGTAGCTAACATCTTAAATAACATTTGTTCTACGAGTTTTAACATAACTCAATAAGTACAATAATTAAAAAAAAAAATAACAAATTTATAATGTACTGTCGTGACATTAGTAATTCTATGTTCCGTTCAAAGAAAAGGCGACACGCGCGACGCTCGAGCGCGCGATGCGTAGCTACATAGATGGATAATTAGGATTCATTATTGCAACTTATAAAAACACAGAAATATAGTAAAAAAAATACAAGACATAGCTAAGAACATTCAGAAATTGATATTTATTTCTGTATGAAAATCGTCATCTGTAGAATCGGTCACAAATGCGACCGGGACCAACGGCTTAACGTGCCTTCCGAAGCACGGAGGAGCTCGAGATCACAAAGTCTTGGTCACCCATCCACGGCCTGACCATGGCGAAGGTAGCTTTGTTTACGATCGAAGCCGTCGTTTCTACCCACCAACCCGCATTGGGCCAGCGTGGTGGTGTTACGGCCCATACTCCTCATGTGTTTCTCCATGGGGAAGGCCTGTCCCAGCAGTGGGACGTATATAGGCTGATGATGAGATCCATGGCCTGAACATGGCGAAGGTGGCTTTGTTTTCGATATCGAAAGCCAAAGCGTATTGACCACTACGCCACGAGTTGAATTAACATCACTTATCAAGAACCTCTACTTCCACGACTCATATTTTCGGTTACCGGTACTTTTATCTGCCCGTTAGTGCACCACTCGGTAAATACTTATTTAGCGTTCAAATAAAAAAGACGTTAAAAGTGCAGTCTAGAAAATACCCTGTAGAATAACATCGGACGTAGAGACTAAATGGTCTCTCTTATTTTTCGACGAAAAACAAATGAGCTATTTTGGTTCACAAGTCATGAGTAAAGAGCGATTTTCAAATAATTTGCGTTAGTTCATTTTTAAGTATATCGAGTTTTTATCTTTTATCTTAATGTATTTACATAATAGCAGCAGTGATATTTCGCTGCATGGGAAAATATGTTTTTTTTAAATCTCTCACCGCGCGCCATCCGCTCGGGGGCGTGATAAGTTAACTCAGTTCCTAAATAAGAAAAAAAAAACGATATTCTTTTTTTTTTCTTATTTAGGTTTAGTAGGCTTTTTAATAAGCTCTACCTTTTGTACTCATGTATTTTACTAAAAAAATTTTGTTAACATACTTGAATCGTTTATATACTAAATCGCCATCCGCTCATGACGTGGAGCTCAGTACTGCGGCATTATTATCATCTATGGCATTCAACGGGGCGTACGTCGGATGTTGTTCGGCGCTCACGCTACGGAAGTCATAGGGTCCCACTGCTGGCGGACTTATGACTTATCTAGAAATTTTCAATTAAGCATTGCTATAAGGGCGGAGTAATAAGGAAATACCTTTCGAAATTGAAAATAGAACAGATTGGTATAGAAATTTCTGAGAAAGAAAAAGTACAGCATCTCCCAGCTAATATGATGATGATGATTGAAATTAAGAAATCGTTCTAAGAATGTGATATATTAAAATGTCGAAAAAAGGTTACATTAAAAATAAATGTCGGCATTTAAATATAATTAGTTTTTTTTAATAAATAAAAATTACAATTATCGAAATACACTAAATAGTTAATATTTTTAAGATAGTTAAATGAAAATCAAATAACTCATGATACCGTTAGGTAATAAGGTATTAATACAATTATTATTATTGAGTTTCATTATTATTCTTACAAGATTCTCACAAGTATCAGATCTATTCTAAGCGACTATTATAGCCACGTCTCAGTTGATGTTGAATAAAAAAAGAAAAAAATATATCCTTCTTTGGGTATCCGCCAGCTCTAGAACCCGACCCTTACGGCCATAGCTCAGTGCACCGCTCGGATCGGAAGCGGAATGCAACGGATCGATGCATTGCGCCTGCGCGATGCAGGGGTCAGTGCACTCGTCACACCATGTGTGTCAGCAGGAATTTACTTTATCTACGTTTTTGTAATACTTTTTGGACACACGTCCACACACTGTATTACCCCTCTAATAACAAACATATCAACACACACTATAAATTAATATAATACACATCGTCCTCAGTCTATATACGGCCCACTGCTGGGCACCGGCGTTCCTCATGGAGAAACACATGAGGAGTATGGGCCATAACGCCACCACACTGGCCCAATGCGGGTTGGTGGGTATAAACGGTCGCAATAGCAACCGGGACCAACAGCTTAACGTGCCTTCCGAAGCACGTAGGAGCTCGAAATCAAAAAGTTTTGGTCACCCATCCACAGCCTGACCATGGCGAAGGTAGCTTTGTTTTCGATCGAAAGCCAAAGCGCACTAACCTATAGTCTATCCATTTTGATCTGAGACAAAAGGTAAACAAAGAATTTGTGGTTCTCAAACTTTTTATCCAATTCTGGGACAAAAAAAAAATATGGTCTCTAATATTTTCTAATAAAATAGGTATAGGCGAAGCCATATTTATTATCATTATACGAATATCGTCATTGAATATAAACATTATTTATTTTTGAAATGAAGTACCTCATATTTTACACTGTATTATGTATAAAGTGTATTTAAACGCAAGCTATATTGCTTTCATCCAAATGATAATAAATAAGGATGAAAATAAAACAATGAGGAAATGTATTAAGATAATGTTAGTTCAAGGTATCAAGAAAATGTCATGATTTCATCTTCATTAGGAAGTATTTTAAATGCATAAAAGTTTGAGAACACCATTCGTTTTAGGTATTTTTAATAGCCAATTTGAATTTAGTAATCTAAACTTACATTTAAAAATAGAACATTAATGAAAAAATATCGAAAATGATTGAAGGTGACAAGTAATTGCTTAATTATCTTAATTTGAAAACTCTGTATCAATAACATGTTGAATAGTTTTTGTCGTAAAGTCGTAAAGAACCCTTTTTATGGTTTGTTTACCTTTTGTCTCAGATCAAAATGGATGAACTATAATATTATGTTACCTAATATGTTTGTTTATGAGGAAGGCCTGTGCCCAGCAGTAGGACGTATGCAGACTGAGAACGAAGCAATTGTAAAAAAGTAATAATCTTTTTTTTGTATATATTTGGGTGTTTACACCTCAGTCTACCCCTTCGGGGATAAACATTATGTGACTTCATGTTATCGTGACGATATTATGTTCGGTTGAAATGTTTCTGAGACATCTATCAATACACTGCTCAAACCACTAAAGAGACTGCGTCATAATTTGGCACGCAGATACCTATAGGTAGTTGTTAAGATGCAGGCCTTTGTTATGAAGAGTTAGTTCTAATTTGGGGTGAATTTTTACATGAAGGGGAAGAAACGTGCATTCATCAATGTGCAGAATAAGATTCAACAGAAAAGATTAGATAGATATATCTAGAGTACGTTAGTTAGAATTAATCTCGAGAATAACCGCTGGCTAAAACTAGTTTCCATAAAAGTTGACAGTAAAAATCATTAAATCGTCGTAATAATCGTTTTGACAAACTAATGCCTGACAAAACTAGATCACAATCAAAAGCCAAAAGACACTTTGTCATTATTATAGAATCACTGATGGACATGACACCATTAAAATGTCAGCTGACATTGCATGTTCATAAATTCTGAGACTTGCGTGTGACCTTTCATTTGTGTTTAAAACTGAGTCAAAAGGTACCTCGACAAGCTGAGGCTACCAGAATTTCATTTTTACCACGTGGGCGTCACAATGATATGGCCTTCCAATGTTGGAAGGTTAAGAACTGAAGTAATGACGACAAAAGGCATCTTCATACCTTTGTTAAAGCTATAAGAACTCTTGTGTACAGACACGAATAAAAAGATATGAAAGGGCGGTTTAAAAAAAAAATTCAAGTTACAAAATCATACTGTCCAAGAGTTTATTTCAATTTGTTTTATTAAGAATGTACTAATACGCTTGATTATATCATATATGCAGAATTAATTATTGTAAATACTAACTAGTAGTTAACAAAGAAAAGAAACGAAATACTGATATTTCTTATGTCCCTACGTCATCTCATCAAAGTCAACCTTATTGCAATGAGTCATATAAACTATTTCGGTATATTTTTGGTGTTACGTAGATGTTTAAGAATACATCAGACAGAATTATAAGCTTAAACGATGTGGAATATGGCTTTATAAAATTTATTTTAAAAGCTGTCTACGAAATTAAACATACTGGAATTTCGGTAATAGTCACGGTGCGATTTGAAACATATTTCGTATAAATATCTACCAACTGGCAACATTAATACTTACCGATTTTAGTACTTTATCATTCTAAGGTCTTAGCAAAATATTTGCTGTTGCTCTACTAGATATAAGTGATGTCAAAACTAGCTACAAAGAAATACACTGAAACATTTTTTGGGCCGGCAAGGTGAGGGTGGCTAGGGCAGTATGTCAGTTTGCTGCACTAGCTATCTTAACATACGGACTCCTCTACTGCTTATCATCAGGTAGTGTGGAGTCATTTGCTGAGGTTTTTTTAAAAGAACTGGGAAACATTTTTAGTCGTGTTTGTACTACATTTATATCAGTACGTTTTAGTATTGCAATGCCGTCTACCTCGCAATATTGCATTGAACAAAAGAAATCCAATGCAATCAGGACGCGACTTGGAACAAAGACTATAAATCAAAAGCAAATTTGATTTTCTAATATTCAATGGCGTACAAGAAACATTACCAATGATGTATGTTTTGAAATAACCCAAGAACTGCCGTAAAGATTATAAATTAGATAGCAACCACCCTTATTTGCATTTAAAAGCACAGATAAAGCAAATCGATTTATAATTAGTTTCATCTTGATTCTTGGGTTCTAGAAAATAGGTTTGCAAAGAAAAGTTGGAGAAAAGTTGGATTAAAATAAATCCAAGTTTTCTTCAAGTTAGAATACAGATATCAGGATATTCGCCTTTGAATCCAACGTCTAAGTCACCAGCAAGAAGTACAAGAATCTCTTGACTCTTGAGACTTTGGCAGCATGCCAAGAGATCTCAATAAACCTCTTTCGCTCCAGCCACTTTCAATTTTGCAGATGGCTAGTGCGAAAGAGATAGCGCTAGCGTTGAAAGAAGATATAACTTGTGCAGTTTTGATAGCCTACTCAATGTTCCAATGATATTAGTTTTACCATTACCGATTGTCTACAAGACAAAATTTTCAAATGTAACTATAGTTAAATAATCATAGACAATTTAACCACAACACGACGCTGGGATTAGTAACATGGCGGCTGGCAGCACAGCTGATGTTGAATTTTCATCGCAATTTGACAAGCTGACGTCACACATTTTGGCGTTTCCATTGCGCTATTGGTATAGATTTTAACTATTGAGGTGACTATTACTTCGGATCAAAAAACTCACCATAAACACGCATCGAAATCGTTTGGTAGTTAGTCGTCGTGCATGTTGAAAAGCTCGCTGTATATCACTGACTCGAGCCGACACGGGATCAAATGGTAGTCGGATTGAAGGTAGAAATTACTGCTTACACACCAACCAAACCAACGGCCTAACGGGTCTTTTAAATCACAGAGAATTTCAAATAATAAAATTTTGGTAACCATCTAAAGCGACCTGGTCCTTCGAGTCGGATAAACAGTAACATATATTTTTATACTTTTTTAAAATTTAAACGATGTTTTTAAGTAACTTTTTTATAACTAACCTCCGATTGTCTAAGTACGCGTCGTAGTCGTCCGGTAGCTTGTCGTCGCGCATGTCGTAGAGCTCGCTGTATATCGCTGACTCGAGCCGAGACGGGTCCAAATGGTAGTTCGGGTTCTCGTATGAGAGTAGACCATTCTCTGTGGGACAAAGAAAAAACCTTAGAAAAATTGATATTATTGTTGTATAATAAATTATGGATGTTATGGTCCCGTGTTGGTCCGGAACTCAAAAAGAATGTACCAACTGCTTTTCTTGCCTGGCATGTCGTAAAAGGCGACTAAGGACTTATTGGGTACTGGGTCTGTGATTGGGTAGGCGATGAGCTAGCCACTTGTAACTAATCTTTCACGATTTTTTACCTGACCAAACCCAATTTTTGCATGGCGAAATGTGGTCTTTAGGAACACAGTGCTCCTACCCCATCGGGGATTACAGGCGTGATTGTATGTATGTACGTTATGGAACTCTTGCAGATGTCCTTGCGGTATTAATAATTTGTATAAATAAGTAAAATTATCTACTAGGTAATATTTTGATCTAAAAATGTATAATTCTATACCAGTGATATTTTTTTTAATAGAATTCTCTTAGTATCTATATATATATATATAGATAGTCATTATCATCAACCCGGAGACGTCCTCTGCTGGACAAAGACCCTCCCCAAAGACTTCCACGATCGATGCAACACTGTGCTTAAGTCGATTGGACCCCTTTTAGATTGATCCCGCGAGATCTGTGGACTAATTTAATTCACCAGATTTTCGAAAATAATCTTCTAAAACTTAGATGGCATCCTGCCTGTCCATGAATTCAATGTTCAGTTCTATGTATCAGTCATAAGCGTGAAAGCTAATAAATTATGTCCAAATATTGGAGAATTGCTTCGATAAACTCCGGGGCGCTCCCACGGAAGGTATTCTCAACTATCAGCTAAGCGATGTCCACATACGCCTACTGCTTAACCAACGAACGGTTAATACGGTCTTTAAACCGAATTCCACCTAGACAAAGAAAAGGTATTTTATGTGCGGCAAAAAATGACTGAATTTCTTAGAGCGCAATGCAGTTATAGATTGACCAGAATCTCATGGCCAAAATTGGAGATAAAAATTTCTAGATATTAACTGGGGAAATAGGACTACACGATCATGATACTATTTATTTTAATAATTTAATGAAATATAATAGATTTTATGAAATATAAGTAATTTCGTAATTTCCATAGATAGGTCTCCATTTTTGATACTATTCTTTATGTTAGTCAAAGAATCCTAACATATGACGTGATTGTGCTATCGTATTACATAATTAAACGTAGCAACGAATACTAGGACTAATTAGGTAATGAATCAGCCATATTGGCGAAATCGGCCCACGCCATTGGTCGGCACTTGTGGGTCATCGCGATACGCTGGCGCCAATGAAGCCTGGTAATGTACAATAGGCATCATATTGTGTATGTCATCTATGTATATAAAAGCGAAATACCACTCGCGGGTTTATCACGAAATCTCAGAAACTATAACACTTACAAACTAATATAACTTGCTGTGCTGACCGTTAACCGATCGGCGCTCAGCATCTCATCTCATGTGGAGCGCATTGTTTCTCCAGTCACATTTGGTCTTCCACATTGATCCCATGCTCATATCATGAATAGCATAAGCACTAGTAATTGGAATACTCCAAATGGAATGAGCAACTGAAGAAAATATGGTCATGAATTGTAATGTAGTGTAAAGTAAAACTTTTCTTATTTTTTTATCCTTATATCCAACAAACATCGATAAGCACAAAATACTGACAGTGTTTTTTGGTAATAAAGATAATTCCACTCAAATCTTTTAAACTCTTAGCAGCAATAGTTTTTAGAAGCTAAGTGACTACATTATGGCATATATTACGGCGTTAACTATCTGCATAAGTAGCATGAGCATCACGATATGATAATAAACATATTTTTATCACACGCGATTGTCAAATCCTAGAAACTTTGACAGTTGAACGTGATTAAAAACAGATTTATGCCTTATGCGGTGGTCATAAAAAAAAGACTGGTATGTTTACAGAAGAGTAATAATGAAGGAAAAGAGTTAAAGACAACTTTGCAAAGCGAATCCTCAATGGAATCAACAAAATTATGGACAGGAAGACGTATAACAATAGGTAAGTACGCTTGCATCGCCTAAATAAAATAATCGTTCTGTCATATCTATTATAACATGTTAGTAAGTTGTATCATACACTCGTCGGTAAGAACAGTACCATTATACATTATCATTCGGAGTACAAACTACAGGCCACCTCTAATGCTCGCGGCGGCCCTTACAGAAACGGTTATAACACAGCAATCTCGCCGGCCTACACCGCACTATAACCTGTGATTAGGTCTGAGTCATGAGATTTGAGCAAATAACTAGAAAGACCTTTTCTTCAATAAAATAAAGGTTATTCTCACATTTCGTGGAAACAACAGCGTTCATAAGTATCCTTACATAATCGTTAATGTAGTGCATTAGACAGAGTTACAGGAATGTACGAATAGGAATTTTGTAGAAGTGCCATCATTTGTTTTAGATAATTTAAATATAGCAATAAACAATCAAAATTCTATCCCTTGATTTGGCAATTATTTGATAATAGTAAATTACGAACATAACCCAGTTCTTGTACTTCAATCTATTTACATTTCTATCCACCAATCCGCAGTAAGCCAGCGTGTGTTGATACAGCTCACACTCCTCATGTGATCCATTTATAAAGACTTGCGCAGTAATGCAAAAAGAATAATGATAGGTAAGTTCTACGCATACCACTGTTTTACCCAATAAGTCGGATGCAAAAGAAGTGGAATATAATTTGATTATATTATATTTTGGCATCCACAAATGACAAATAACTTGAGCTCAAATCGTAGCAACATTCCAAAATCGCTACCGCCTATCGTGTGCGCTGTTGTAAAGGCTCGTCCACACGCGTGTAACACAAAATGTAACGGTAATAGCGACCAGGCCCACTTCCGGTACACAATGACCATATTACGGGAACGCGAAATAATTGATAGTTATCGGTGTTGAGTATGTACGGACGCTTGCATTGGAAACATTATGTTTGTGTTACAAAACCTTTTTGGGTTGATTTCAGCCAATGATATAAAAGTATTTTCACGAGTTTACTGCTGAACATAGAAAACTCTTAAAGATCTTCGACTATTCTTATAATGTGTAAAACTGGAGCATGGCCTTGCCTAGAAGCAACCAGCAAAGAAACATACTTATGGGGCCGGATTCACCACTTTCGGATAAGATTATAGACTCACAGTTAACCTTTACAAATCATATCGACCATGTCATCAGCCGAGCGTTTCGAAATCTTGGTTTTATTCTTAGAATAAGTAAACCGTTCAAACATGCAAATACGCTTAAAATATTATATTTCGCTTATGTTCGATCTATTTTAGATTTCTGCAGTACTGTCTGGAATCCTTACTATCAAATCCATGTAAATAGATTAGAAAAAGTCCAAAAAAAGTTTGTAATGTCATTAAATTACCGTTTTTACTCAATTATGAAACATATGAATCCTCTCTACAAGAAAATAAACCACTAACCCTAAAAAATAGACGAAACATATTTGATATTATATTTCTTTATAAAATACTCAACAATTTAATTGATTCCCCTGTACTTCTAGGTAGAATAAATTTAGTAGGCCGTGCGCGCTTACCGATGCGGTCCTCTCGCAAGCGATTATTATTTGTCCCATCAACACTTACTAAATTATACACAAGAAATTCTTTTATTTATCGTTCTACCAACATGTACAATAATGACTTTAATGATATAGATATCTTTAATATTTCACTTGTCAAGCTAAAGAAACTATTAACACTCAAATGTACATGTATTTATTTATTATTTAAGTAACTATTTATTTTTATTGTTTTCGGATGAGCTTGTAATTATTTACTTTTATTGTTTTCGTATGAAATTACTTTTAAGTTTCCTTATCAAATCAAACCTCCTTATATTTTACAAGTTTGTACCATGTTTTTACATAAAACTTCTCAATATGAATTGTAAAAATACTAAAATTACTGGCACTATAGGTCAATGAATAATATTATATTTTGTAACCATAGTACTACTTTTTCCATGTACGACTGTTTGTTGCCATAAATAATAATAATAATAAAAAATATGTTAAATTAAATTCTGTTCCATTTTTGAATCTACCTGATTGATTGATGACGGCAATTAAGAGGTGGTGAAAACTGCCCGTTTTGTTTAATTTTATCACTTCAAACAGTTACGGAAAGAGGATATTTTCGAGACAAACGTTCTACAAATATTAGATCCTATGTACGCATACGTAAATATAACAAGAAACAAAATGGACGTCATAACTTCCTTATCCTTCTCAATGGTCTTCTTGTCTTTATGTTTTTTATTCTTGTATTTGCATTAATTTGTTTATGTGTGTATATGTCTTGTATTTATGTTTTTTTGCCGACGCAAAACAGGCGCAAACTGGACGACGAGTTGCGGAAACCGCCCGTATCGAAAAGAAGGAAGAATAATGTTTTATTAGAAATATGAAAATTAATTGATAACCACTTTATTTTACGTGAGTCGTGAAGATCATAAAGTTCAATTTCAATCCAATCCTAACAAATATGTCAACTTCCAAAAACAAAAAGTCCTAATTTTTAAAATGGATGGATGCTAACTTGACCTATAACGTCTTATCAACAAAATCTAGGGATATTTATATAACATCAAATATCTAAAAATCTATGAAGAATTATAGTATGCAATAAACGGAAGAATTATAGGTAATTTAAAGGTATTTAATAAAAAAATAATTAAAAAGATGTTTTTATTTTATTTTTGCAAACATCTTTGAAAATAAGTATGACAAAAACTTTATTTCTTGGTAAAAAATATTAATTTATAATCAGTGTTGCTTGAAATCACTTGAAATCAAAATGCCCATATCTTACTGCAGTATAAAGTACCATGTTCTTTGGAAATGTCGTATTGTTGTTGTTTTGTTCGGACATTTGGAGGACATATTACAATGAAAATCTCTCAAAATTTTCATAGTAATATGTCCTCCACAAAACGAAAAACTGCAATTTGATGACTCTAATTTGTTAAGGTTGAAAAAAATTTTTAATTTACTATGTGAAAAAAGTTTTACTTCCTTGATAAAAGTAAAAAAAAACTACATTCGACTGTTCTAATTCGTCTGCTCCGGCTATGTCTTTCCCATTAGTGGAAAAATAGTGCCAAAATAGTTTTTATTGTGTTATTAGAAAAAAAACTTTTTTCATAAAATAATCTTTTTTAGAAGTTATCAAATTAGAGTAATCGAAATACAATAATAATATGTAGTAATATGTATCTATATTAAATATTAGGTCCTTACCTATGAAATTGGTGTTTTGTATGGAGATTTTGGGGAATTCTGCATTTTCCATACTAACATTTTATCAGTTTTCTTCACAACGACAAATCCAGAGATAATAATATTTGGCATGTATCATTAGACAAGCTTTAGTTATATGTGTAATATCACACTTCATAAAAATTATTTATCGTTTTTAAGTGAATGCAAATAAAATGATGTATTCGGGAGGCACTTAAAAAGAGTTGTCTCCGTGTCCAATTTTAACACAATTAAACTTACAACAAATTATCAAACCAAATCAAAAGAGCTCAAAAATATAGTCTATTTTTAGACGAGGTAATAATTTTTTAGGAATACTCTGAATCTTAATAGTTACAGACAAGATACTTAGCCAGAATAAAAACACTAATTTCGTAGGTCACAATATTATAAAAAATATATAAAAAAGGGCACAATATTTTTCAGATATTATACTTCATCAGACTAGTAATTGTCACTTTATTTGTTTTACAAGTCTTTCAGTAAATACTCGCATTGCCATAGCCAGCCTTCTTTCTGTGTTCATACAATAATATTTGCTCTCGTTATGTCATAGGTATTCACTTCGGTTTTGATGAACGAGAAAAATGCACTGCATCTTAATTTTTAATATGGGTTTAGGATAGACGTCACCTCTAAAATGTGTATACATGCTTAAAATCAAAGATTAAAAAACAGGGAAAATACCAAATAAAAATTATTATTTTTTTGTTTTTCTCTCTGTTTGGCTGTTTGTACGGGCTAATCTTCGAAATGGCTGGAACGATTTAAATGAAATTTTGCATGGTAAAACCTTATTTCCATGGTCAAAATCTTATATACTTTTTATTCCGAAAAAAGGGTTCCCGTGGGATAGTTAAAAAACCATAGTAACCGCGGACGAAGTCGCGGGAAACAGCAAGTAATGAATAAATACCTACCGAACAACGAACTAAGTACCTAGACAGCACAAAGATTGACAGATTTATCACACAGAGCTCAAACCACAAAACTGATTAAGCTGAGCCACGTATAATAGAGTTATCCTGGCGTAGGTACACGTAGGTGTCTGTTACGAAACGGTTTTCTAAAATTCGCCCTAAGGGCACAAAACAGGGTCTAAAGTTTGGAACCGTTCGGAAACTTCGAAACCCGGAGAAGAAAATTAATACTTATATTTGAAGTGCTAACATGGTTTATAGTATTGTTAACCTTTTGTTTACTTTTTTTACTCAATACTCAATCATTTATTGCATTTCATAGTGTGTACAAGGTCTTACAAAATATAATTTGGATCACCATGAACCCTGTCGGGCACAACGACAATGGAGAGGTTCACACTGTGATAGTTTGTAATTTAATTATTCATTAACAATTTATATTTAATATTAAATATATGTATTTGTATTTAATTGTTTGGTTTATCTATATTTATTTAAATATTATTCATGTAATCATTTAAAGTGTAATAACGTTTTCTAATTAATAGTTCTTTTAATAGCCTTATACTCTTCTTATCATTACATTCATTTTTTATATATTCTGGTATATTATTATATATTTTACTGGTCATAGATAAAGGGCCCGACCTCAGAGTAAACAGAACTGGAGTAGCCTTTGTCTAACATTCCCCTCTGCCAAATGCACAAGCATCGGATGCTTGCACGTTTAATAAAACTAGTTGAGCCGCCATTTTGACAGCCATAACATTGTAAACGTTGCGGCGAACAGAGCTCCCGCAAAAATGCCTGCCTGTGCTGTTTTTTGTTGTAAAAATAAATAGAAAACATCGAGTATGCTAAAAGATGGTGTCACCTTTTATTTGTAAATATAATTTTTAAGATTTCATGATTATTTACTTCATTATTTCATGTTTTAGAATTCTACGATTTCAAATTTCGAGCGCTAGTCTCGTGGGGAGTGCGGCTGTGACGTTGTCAAAACGCACACCCCACGTGACTATTTTAAGCGTGTGTGTGCGTGTAATTTAAATTTGTGTGTCGAATTATGCATGTGTGCATTTGTAAAAACGGCTGGCTTTGAGTGTAGTGGTAACCTCACCCCCCGCAAGAAATGGCAGAAAATAATGTTTGAGAAATTGACTAATGGCTACTCCAGTTCTGTTTACTCTGAGGGCCCGACGAATGTATATTTAGGCTAGAGGTCGGTAAGTGAGTAAGACATTTTTAATTGATCTCGTTTTGTATAAAGCTCTGGGTGTTTTTGGACAAATTTAAAGACACTAATGTAAATAGTTATATTGTTTCGTTTTCGAATTGCAAACAAGATACTGCATCGCTTTTTATTTGTTTTTAAGATTAGTTATCATAGAATTCTTAGCCACATCGAGTTTTCTCGTGAATTTATCGGGAAGCCGACCTTTAAGTTCCTAATATTGAGCCATCAGACAAAAATGTGACCTGATACATGGTAAGACAGTATTGTTAACCGTCGTGTTTGTACCTGAAGAGCGCTACTCCGCGCCATATCGATTTTCACACGACCTTCAGACGTCTAGCATCAGACACGGGTTCTGTTAAGGCTATGAGAAATATCTTTGATCAAAACAAACAAACTGTGGTGCAATTGGTTCATTTTACTACTGGCTACTAACCTACAGACGTGTTTAGTGCACTTATTTCACTCTACGATATGTGTATTGTAGACAAAGCCATTTTAATTATCTCTTTCTTGCCCACAGACCAACTGCTAGCCACAGGCCTCCATGACATGACAAATCATCACGCCTCTTTCCCCGAAGGGGTAGGCAGAGGTGAGATAATTATGTTAGGTCCTATGTATGTATCAGGTGGCGAGCCTGTTGCCATGCTCCGGGTACAATGTAAGGCTAGCGATATTCAGAATGAACTGTACATAAGTCTTATTCAAACTCAGTGGTACAGGGCCAACTCGGCTACCGCTGCCGCATATGCCTTCATATGTGCATTAAAACAAAGCAACGTTATGCGTTAAACAAAGCACTTCACTTTACATATACTGTTCGCGTATTTGCTATGTTTGTCCGAAAAGGCCCATGTGTGGACGGTCTATTTGAGAATTTGCACAAATAGTGCAGACAACGCAAAAAGCGAAAATGTGCTTCCGTCCAATTGTCGGTTTTTGATCACGCATCAAAGGATTACTTGATTTGTTTGCACGGTAACCAGTCCAGGTGTGGATGGGTTATTTGAAATGATTTTATTATATGGGCAAAGTCGGGCAAACATAAGTGTGCCAAATGAAGTGCCGTCGTTAAGAGACAGTCGAAATTTATTAAAAACAGTGGTAGAGTTGGTACGGACGGTGTACTCATTCATTCGAGGTCTCGCGGGTTCGAATCCACCGCCTGCACCACTGAGTTTGAATAAAACTTATGTATGTACAGTTGATTGTAAAAATCGCTTGCCTTACATTGGGCCCGCAATTTAGTTTATTGTTAATCTTGTCATTTAAATATGTTTTTCATAAATAATGATAAAACTACTTATTAATAATAACATAATAGCGATCGTGCAGAGAGTCCATCTAATAGCTTAAACCAAGGATACTATATTCCGGTATGCAATTATATTATTAGGTATATAATTAATTTAATTATTAACTGTTAATTTAAGTTAAAACTATCTCAGACAGTTCAGTCATTTGAATTTTGAGTTTTGAGTCACCCGTTGAGCTAGTCTAGAAAATATATAACTTATTAGCCGCACTCATATCTGTTGTCTACAATGGATCGCTAAATATTTCCCACGAACACTAGCATTCTAAACTAGGAGTAGGATTCAAAAACTGTTCATTTTGAATTTTGAGTTTGAATTACTTTACCCACTACCATTTGAAATGATACATACAAAGAATGTGTGAACTTCGTTAGCGTGATTCAGAACCAATCAGCGCCATCTATTATGAAAGTTATGAACTAACATCTAACGAAGTTCGTAAACATTGTATTTTACGACTCTGATAAACCAAATCGTTTTTAGGTTATTATTTTTAAAAGTCTACGTAATTTATGAATAATGTTGTTTGTACTGTGAGAAATTCACATGTGACAGTGCTATTTTTAAAAACAAATTTGTTTTGTCGTTTCACGATGCTTGTCCAAATGACTGGCTGTTCCTGTACTGTTTTTTAAATGGTTCGTCTCACAGGGTTGTTTCATTGACCACTTCTGTATTGTTTAAAAAACACTCTTCGTATGGAATGTTATTTAATACTGGTGACCCGCCCCGGTTAAGCAATATGTTATGCATGTATTATAATAAATACATACGGTCTATTAAAAAACAGTGCTCAATTTGGGGTTCAACTGCTTCGGTTTTTCTTTATTTTTTATACTTTAAGAATATAAGAAAAAAAACACCTTTGCGATGAATAACAGTAAGTCTACCACAAAACTAATATTCGTGTGCCTTTTTTAGTACTCTGTTAAAGGCATGGACTTTAACCTTTAGACCCGCCATTATCATGAATTTGAAAGAAAACAATTCAGACAACTAGCTGGGGTGCGGGGGGTGTGGTAAAAGCTCGGAAGTGATACGATAGATTCCGAAACATTTCGATCTCCATGGCTACGGCGCGCGTAGAAAGGACCTTATGCGTCGAGCTATCGATATCGATAAATAATTTTGCATTTCTTAAAAAATCAATTATATCAGTAACTATTTTTGCCTGTAACTTTTATTTTAAATGTAATATTAAATGACCTGGTGACGAATACAAATATTTAAACTGTACACTAATAAATTGAGCCTCAGCGGGTATATTTTCATTGAAAAAAGTCCACATAAGAGATGTACGTGATACTTTGTCTTGCAGTGCAAAGCATTCTAGACCTACGAAGTAGGCACAGACGGAAGTTAGCTACGCGTTAGGCAAAATATGATAGGTATTTTATCAACGCGTCAATCGTACGGATTAAAGTGGTGATTTTTCCACGTTATTTTTTTTTTATATTTTACAGGATGCTGAGATTTTTATATGTACCTAAATATCACAAAACAATTAATAAAGGTTTATAAGAAATAAAAACCATCTGACAACATAGCAATATTTTATATTCAAAATAACACTTTATTAAATTACAATAAATAAGTAAGTAGGAATATTGTAAATTACATAATATGCCCTAGTATTAGCGTCATCAAATCAAATCGAAATCAAGATTGTTTAAAAATCAGAACGCGGTATGGTTCCAATGGGTATATCGGTGAGTTTTAGTGATTAGGTACGGTCTGTAAATAGTGAGTGACTGACCAAGATTTGATTTGTTTTTATTTAATAATGAACTTAAATACTAAAATCAAATCTTTCACAAAGATTCTGAGATACTGAGCTTCGATTAAAGGTAATGATCACTCAAGAGTATAGCGACGTTCATGAAAGTTGTGTAGCACCTACACCTACATAAAGGTAAATCATATTGGTTGCGCCATTTATAATTTGACTAATTTTATAATTTTAACTAATAAGTATTTGATTTGGATATTGAGAATTGTCCATCACACAATCCTAGTTCCTCTTTATATCCTCATCCCTTTCCCGCACGTATCTTTGTGAACCTACGTGCGAGCGAGAGGTCCGCCCGCGAGAGAAGCGGCGGTTGCTACGCGCCGCCGCAAGAGGTCTCTCAAGTATTATTGCGCTGACGTTCAGAGCCGCTCGCAGCAAATTTTCTCCGCTCTTATATCGCTTACAATTATTTAATTACCTTCTATAAAGTGCATCAGTGATCGGGCCCGATATTATCTATTGTGTTAAGTGAGTGCAAAAAACAATTAATTCACGCAGAAGACCTTTCGTAATACCTACGAGCCGGCAATATTGCCGGTCGCATCCACGCTGCCGCCACCGCCTCAACTTCGAGATCGGACTTAAACAAGGTACTGTGCACCCTCACCCTTCCATACTTGAACTGTCCATCCACCACTTTGTTTACCCGCAGGCAGTTCTTTTCCTATTTTACTCCGAACGTGAGCGACAATTCTCTCAAAAATACAGTCCACTAAAATCGAAGCCATCTTGCTTCAACCGCACAACCACATATTCTCTCGCGATGCGAGCATTTGCATTGATATTAAACGTTAACATAAATTTTGTTTTATTTATTTATTGACATAAATTAATTTTGTAAATCTTTGTTTGAATATATTGAATATCACATGATGTGAATTTGAAGCAACTAAACACACATTTTCTCAAGTTTGAAGCTACTTCGTGTGGTATATTAATCTGAAAAGTTAAAAATATAATAAAACATTTCTCAAATCACTTTATTAAAAAAAAAAAATGTTACTGTGGTTTAACAACCCAAGACTTTTATTTTTTAACATTCTTATAATATCCAAAATAAATTTAAAAGTAAGTATTATACTTTTTATAATACTATTAGATTAACAAGAATCCACCAAATCGGTAAAAATAATGCGTCACGTAACTGATATTCTAATAAATATAAATAAATTATTTATTTATCTCCAATAATACAATAAGTATAAAAACATGATTGGGGTCTCCTATTAAGCTTGTGTCGCCTGTGCCAGGAGCCCCGCTCTTCTACATTGATTTACATACAGATAAAAGAAACGTAAGTAAAACAAAGAAAAATTAAATTACATCATTAGATTTGAATGTGTGTGTGTGTGTAATGTGTGTAAAGATCTTTTTATGAAGCTTTTTGTTTAAGTGTTTAATATTGTATTAAAAATTATTTAATTAATTTAAATTTTACTGTAGTATTACCAAATAAATAAATATAAGAAAATAATTTTCTGGAATTTTTTCGCCGCAAAAAAACTTTTTTCAAAACATAAAAACTTTAATATTAATACCAAAATTCGATCTAAGAAATGCTAAAAATCAAAGATACATTGTATTTACTTACAATTCACGATAAAAACAGCGTCGGTACTGCATTTTTTATAAGTCGCCGCCTGTTGTTAATTTTTTGAGTCCATGAGGCATTATTTTGATGGAAACCAATTTTCTCTATTTACAGCGTTTATCCACTTTTCTTTCTCGTCTTTTGGAAATCTATAGGAGAAATCTATTTTATTAGGTATAGGTTACTATAATATGTATCGACTATATAAATACACCGCTCTAATCATTGTTATCACCGATAGTGAGGGATGGACATACACGTAATCAGCAAGAGTAAAAAGGACGGGGAGGAGCACGTGACGGAACTGTCCAGTTTATGTTGATATTTGTCAATTATTTTGAAAATCAAAATAATTGTTTAAAATATTTTTGAAAAATTGTAACAATACTTACCGATGAAAACTAATATTGTTTGTTGATAGATTACAAGTTTTACTATTGATTCTGCACAAATTTACGGCACAATAGGTCATGATGCTGTATATTAAAAGTGATTTATGTTTTAAATCTTAACCTCGATTCGGTTCTTGGTTTTGGTCGACACTGACACTGAAAAATCTGTCATGTAAATGTATAAGTTGAAAACAACTTATGTTTGGTTTGAGTTGAGTCGCCCTGTATGACACGTCTATAGGAGGCTATGTGGTCGCTGGTTAAAGGTAATACCAGTTACGACAATAGTGATTCAGACTATTTCAATTGCTTTGAAAAAATACTTATACTCACCATTGATTTTTCTCTTTAATAATAAAATAACAATTTTTTTAATTATTATTTACAATCGTCTAAAATAATAATAAAACCATCAGTTTGAATAATTATCTAGTGTCCGTAACACAAGCAGCATTAGTTGCTTAAAATGGGGCTAGTTGATAGGTGTGAATGTTTAAAGAATTAACTTAAAAAATATTAAATATCAATAATAATAAATTATAATTTGAACGTATAAATAATAATAATAAATACGAACATTTTGAATACAATAAAAAGTATCCTATTCTGAACCCTTTCATCAATTTTGCAGAGCCCGACAGGTTCATAATGTTGTCAAAAAATATTTATTAAGACCATTGTTGTATATTGTTATCTACATTATGACGCAATAAACATAAATAAATTTGTATTTGAACATAGTTTATATAATCGTTTTAAACGATGAAAATTAACAACCTACTTAAACCTAAGAATCTTGGGGTCGTATTTTATGTCATTAAGTCGTCTGCCTCTATTACAAGTCATGATGACGAGAAAGTTGTCTTCGAGACTTCAAGTGTCGTGGGTCGTTCCCACTGACAATGATTACGTTGCAAAAATCTAATTTTTAGACAAATTATGGGTTTTTTGGCTTTATATTGAACTATATGGAGACAGATAAACATATCGGAGCTAGCTACAAGGTTTTTTATAGCCACATCATATTTATTTAGTTAGATTAAGATTTATTTCGTTTTTTGGTATGGAGGTAGCTATAATTTATCGTGATTTTCTTATAAATAGTCCAACGGTCGTAAACCACTCTTACTATAAACTACTGTTTATAGTAATGAACAGACGAATGGATGGACTTCACCTAAAATTTTAATATTTTTACTGTGAATTTTTATAGGATAAATTCCATTTCTGCCCTATTATTCTTTCTTTACTTCTCTTCAGTATTTCCAGCAGGTTTCTGTGTCATACGAAAAAAATAAAAAATGAACGCATTTACAACTAATAAACTTATTACGAAATAATCCGTTCGAATATTCGAGATTATGTTGTCAAATGGAGATTTAATCGTGGTTTCATATAAATACTAACGAATACAGTCCATACACTCCAATGCAAAAAAGCTCTTGTGCCACGCAAGTAAAGTTTATATTCCAACGCATATACATATAAGTATGACATGAACATTAAACTGTAATTTAGGTTTTGAACATCCATTGCGGCAATCTGGTACGATGACACACACATTATTAATCTTATAATCGCTTGGATTGTTTGCTAATTTGTGCCTTAACTACATGTTATAAGGCTCAAAATCAATTTAATAATATAATACTGATTCGTTTGCTGCAAGTAATGTTATGTAAACTATTCAGATTTTTCAATAACAGTTATTATTATGATTCGTGTAGCAGCTCATGAAAAGAATACTAACAACCCATCTTTTCCGTTGGGTGTCGTAAAAGGCGACTAATGGACTTCTGCACAACGTCCAATAGCTTATAGCGGCGACGGGCTCACCACCTGTCACGCTGAGCACATTGCAGTCACTGCTTGGTGAAGCGCGGGTTATGGCAGTGGACTGTTTTTGCGGTGCTTTTGCCTAGTGTCTGACTAATGTATTATTATTTATGTATTTATTTAATCTTCATGCACAAAAGTACAATGGCGGACATAATGCCATAGGGCATTGTCTACCAGTCAACCGGAAAGCAAAGTGAGGATAGCTAGAATGACGGTGCAAAACAGTAAAATAAAAGAACAAAAAAAAACAAAATAAGGACAAAAATTGTAGAATATGATGAAATTCTTATAATACACATTATAAGTATGTAATTATTATGATAATATGTCGGACGGACAATGTTGGACGAGGGGGTTGACTGAAATTAGAAAGATCTAATTTTCATTTCAGAAAACAGTAGTTTCAAAACATTAAGGTTAAATTATTGACTTATTGCCAATATCAACAGGAGAACCTCAAATATGTATTATATATTATATTTATATATATTTGAATAGGCCCGGTCAGAACACCAGCGCTGGGTCAGTCTCTGATTCAGCATATGCTGAGGCCGGGTCCTAATTAACCGTTATTGTGTAGTCTTTTAAAATTATTCACTGTACTCTGTGTTTGTCTGTTCTTTCTTTGTTTTTTATTCTTATTGTGTGTTTGTTGGTTAATAAATGTTTTTCTTTCTTTCTTTCTTTCTTTCAAATCTGAATTTCACAAAACTCTGTACCTTGCTGCTATCTGTCTTATATCTAACAGATTAATCTCTGTCACAGCTCAAGATATAATCTAATAAGATTATTATTACAAACAGAGTTTTACAGGCTTTCCAGAAATGGGTAAGAAGAATTTACTATTTAGACGATTTTAAAATAAACAATATTCTATGACATAAAATAAAACTTCAAACATTTATTCAACAGTTGTTAAAAATAATATTTACTCGCTAATACTCACTTTCCCGCTTATGAAGTCCCATGATTTTGTGATTTTAAACACTTGAGCACATCACTACTTGTGGAAACACTTTCTAGCACATTTCACTTTCAGTAACATCACTATGCAACGCGGTTACGCTGTGAACACACGGGACGGTTTTTTGAGATTACGACTTACGACACTTTAGAATGAAAATTCAACTCGTGTGGAACACGCTCATTGAATCTTAAGTAGTGTAATGTACTGTAATGAGGATGTATTGCGACAAGATTACGCTCAAGTTACTATACTGAATACTGAGTTTTGAAGATATCACTTTAATCTTGACAGTGCACCGAGGTTTTGGCGTATATTTGCGTTTCTTTGTTCCCTCTCTCTGTTCTTGTTTAACAGCTATAATAATGTAATCCACATGCAAGATATTTAAGGATTCACTCTATATTATTGATTAAAACACGATTACTCGTAGTTGGCTCGATAGAAAAAAAATACCAAAGATACCTCTAAAAAATATATAAACCCGTATTTTGGCGTAAGTGCTTCACGGAGAGAATTACTCTCCGCTTAGCTTTTGAATAATAGCAAAACTACTTGTTTTCTATAACGTATATTGCCTATATTGTCGAAATGTATATTTATTTGCCAGAAACTTGGTGCACTCTTAAGGTAGCGATAGCCAAGGCAAATGTCACTAGTACTCGTATCCACGACAGTTAATTGTAATCAGTCGATGAAGTTCCAAGCCAGTGGAGTTTTTTGGGAATTTAAAGTCAATAGTTAACAATAATATAATATTTTTTTTATATTTCATAAACTCTACTTTCCTTTTAACTTATTTGAAATGAAATGCTTTATTTAATCATTTAGGTAACAACGCACACACGACGCGTCAAAAACAGAAAATCAACAAACAAATTATACAATTCTACTGGTTCACCATTTTTCTCTTCCGGCAGGCCTTGTCAAGAGAAGATACAGACAAGAAACTCTGCAAGGGTACTATCCTCCCTTTACATAAAGTCTTACGTTCTACAATTTACAAATTAAATGCAAAATTACTCGCGATGAATCTTAGTGAAATAATTATAGTTACAGTGTAAAAAAACCGTATAAAGCCTAGCTAGTGTAAACCACTCTCAATATTTTAATACGAGTACACTGCAGACTCTTGGGAAATATTTTGAATGTAATTATGAAAAGAACGAATAACGAAAGCAGTCCCCGGCCATTACAAAGACAACCACATTTGTTTCACTTTCAAGCAGAAATTCACATTATAATAATCTTTGTACGAATTCTGAATCTTATTAAGTCTGTGCTTAATTAGGATGATTTTTTTCTCTTTCGGTAAAAATGGTATGTTAATTAATTTTAATTGCTAACAAGAACTATTAGCATCATAATTTTTAGACTAGAATGTCAGAATAGAAATTTTTTCATTACAATTTTAGTAAAAGTTACTAAATAGAGAAACTTAAATGTATAACAGTTAACCGCGTGATAATAGCTAGTTATAAATAAATAATTATTCCCAATTAAACTATGCTAAACATTTTTCACACTTTCGTCCCCAATAAACCAAATACGGTACGAACCTAATCAACAGGTATTAAAAAGAAAAATACTCGTATTAATAACACTAAAGAACTAGTACTAGCTACTAAAATACGCGTTCTAATCATTTGATACTAATGAAGATGACACAACGTTTCGCAGGCCATCCTGATTCGCACCAGTGCGCCACATAATGTGTCTTGTGTTTGTGTAGCAACCGCAAAGAGCTAATCGAGCAGGGCAAGAAAAACCGGTCCAGTTCGTGAATATCTACTATTGGGACATCCCTACTGCGTTACGTGTAAAAATGCGTCGAATTATGAAAGAGAAGAATAATTTACATTTAAAATTCACCTTTTTTAATCAAGATTTAAGAGTTAGCAGCTAACCCTGGGGCAAATATCCCATATATTTTCAAACCTTCGGTTAGGCGCTAACTCTTTGACAGTGCATTTGGGCCTTATATGCAAAGAGTTTTTTTTTTTCTAAATCTATACTGGCGAAAATCTCCAAATTTTTTAAATAAAAAATGTTCAATATTATTATACTACAATAAATACCTAAGGTTATAAAAGACAGCTAGCTGTTAGTTACTTTTCGTCCCTAGGCACGAAAAGTGCTACTTTCGGTATTGTCATAATCGAAAGCGAAAGGAAATGTAACAACTTATGATTGTATTTTAATCATTCCATTTGTGGACCGTCTTAAATCTGATTAAATAATAAAAAATGCCGATAAATTTCTTTAAGAGCGGTGTTTGTACTGATTTACGACAAGCACCTTAACACTAAATTAAGTTTAAAAAAGTAGAGTCATCTTTTAAAAGTAGCGCCATGTCTGTTTGCTTACTTTCGCTTTGAAATCATATAATTGGATATCCATATATATTATTTTTATATATACGCCTTTTCTCATAGAGATTACACATTTCTTTCTTTCTTATTATTGAATATATAGATACCCCCGTATTTCTTTAATAAGACCTGTCAAGCGGATGGATGAACATATATTTTATTGCATGTAGCTGAAATGCGAATGTTGAGGTGGATGTGTGGTGTGACGAGAATGGATAGAGTGAGGAATGAATATTTTAGAAGAAGTCTAAATGTTGCCCCGATTGCTGATAAACTGAGAGAAAAACCACTTTCTTGGTATGGACATGTAATTAGGAGGGAGAATGATCATGTCACCAGGAAAGTTATGGACTTGAAAGTGGATGGGCGTGTGGGGAGAGGAAGACCAAAGAAAAGATGGATGGATTGTGTGAATGATGATTTGATGAGGATGGCGTGAGTGTTGACTTGACGAGTAATAGAAGAGAGTGGAAGAAGAAGACATGTTGCGCCGACCCCAAATAGAATTGGGAACAGGGCAGGAAAAGAAGATTTATAAAAAATCATGACTTTTCAAATTGTAATTATATGTATGTATACAAATACTATAAAATTGTAATATCAAAACAATACGCGTAAATTTAAGATTATAACATTTTTGAGAGAACGCAACAAACATGAAATTCAAATACGTTTATTGTTATTAGCGGACATATTAATAAATGAAGACAATGCCAATACATTTATAAAAGTATCAAAACAAATTTTAATAAAAAAATGGTACTATGTATGTTGTTAATGAAAACTTAAGACGATAAATTTATATTATACAATTGTAACGCATTTAACCACAAATTGAGCATTTAAGCACCCGTAGTAATCATAAGTACCAATAACAAATGCGTCGTCTTCTCTTCTATAAAAAATTGCGTGCCCAACGGGTCAATAATGATCTATTTTTTTATACCACTGTAATGTACATTATTGTTTTGCAATAAATTATTATTCAGTTTAGATGTGTCTTAGCGCATGCTAATGAAAGTCATAAGCATTTTACAAAATTTCGTGAAAAAGAAAAACTACGACATTCAAACATATGATTATAACGAACTAATATTCGCTTAACCTATACTTAAGTTTGTCTCTTGTACAAACGGGGATTGAACCCACGAACTTCTTACACGAGTGCTATCCCTACTCTTCCACCGCTCACGCTACATACATCTAATAATAAGATGTGTACAAAATCGCGTTTAACTAAGCGATAAACAAATATTAACTATAAAGTTTCACCAATCGGACTGCGTAATTCGCGATTTCCTGCGTTTGCGTCGGATGTTTCGCAACAAGGTCACTGTTGTTGCGCCGGCGCAGGTGATGGGTTCCGAAGATTGAGAATGGAATTAACTATGGTGGTGTAGATTTGCCTGTTTGTTTTGATAATAATAACAAAGCAACTTAATCGCAGCGATAGCCGAGTTGGGATAGATCTGTACAGTCGACTCCAAAAGTAACCACTTTTGAAAGTAAATGAACTCTTATTAGAAGGAAAAAAATTGTCACCTCTAAAATGTGTTTTTGAGGTGACAAAAAAACCTTTGAGTTTGAATAAACTTCTTGTGAATGTGACATGCCTCACATTGTGCCCGGTGCATGGCAACAGGTTCGCCCCCTGTTACATGGGGACATGAATAGCGAAATGTGTGCTAATACCTCTGCCCTCCCCTTCAGGGATATATGCATAGTTAAAGAAATTCCCTTTTTTATACCAGCAGCGTGAACAAAACCAGTATATTTGTATTTGGGTGTTAGGTAAGCCCAAACAAATGACATGGTTTCTTGTTAGCATCAAATGGCAGGAAACTCTTTTCATTTAGGAATATAAATATGCAGATATACATATACAATACATACATAAACATCCAAGACTGGATAACAAATACCTGTATTCATCACACAGACATTTGCCCCTACCGGGGATCTCGGCGACGCCTTGAGACCGGCGTACAGAAAACTCGACCACGGAGGTCGTCACTATCAAAACTAATATTGATCCAAACCTACTGCTAATCAAGGGTTCTTCTTAATTTTTTCACATATATGTATCCTCATTACCTACTCTCATGTGTTATTAATATAGGAAGAATTTCCCAACAGTAAAACAATAAGCTGATAGATGAATGGATGAAGAACATACAATGTAATGGTATCAAAATTTTTAAGGAAAAACAAAGTTAAATGGTTACTTCCGAAGGTTTCGAAACCGACTGTTTTTAGATAAATGAAGTTATAATTGATACGTGAATCAGAATTACGAATCCTCGTGAATCATACAAGCTAATGTTAAGCTTGTACAACATCAACTATAGACACTAGAATAAGGTTCAAATTCGCAAATCTACCTCCATTTCACGTAATATTCCTCAGGAAGTCTGTTTTTAATAACATATGCAAAATGGTAACCATTTAATCACCTGATAATCAAAATTAAACAAAGGTTACGCGTTTTCTTCTTTAGGCCACATTAATATGCAAATAGTAGTTATGTATAGTTATGTGTTATGTGTAGTTATGTTAGTCTACAAAAAGCAGTTTGAATAAAATAAATATGGCATTAGTGAATCAGATGGAGGCCAAATTGTATATTATCGAAGCATTTTAATAAACTTTGTCTATTTTAATTATATATTGGGTCCTTACCTATGAAATTGATGTTTTTTTCTCTCTTATTATTTTGTCTGTAACTATTAAGATTCAGAGTATTCCTAAAAAATAATTACCTCGTCTAAAAATAGACTATATTTATGAGCTCTTTTGATTTGTTTTGATAATTTGTTGTAAGTTTAATTGTGTTAAAATTGGACACGGAGACAACTCTTCTTAAGTCCCGAATACATAATTTTATTTGCATTTACTTAAAAACGATAAATAATTTTTATGATGTGTGATATTACACATATTACTACTATAGCTTGTCTAATGATACATGCCTAATAATATTATCCTTGGATTTGTCGTTGTGAAGAAAACTGAAAAAAATTTAGTATGGAAAATGCAGAATTCCCCAAAATCTCCATACAAAACACCAATTTCATAGGTAAGGACCTAATAATTATGTAGCAAGCCGGACAAGACGACATTACTGTGGGAAAGGAGCCCGTACGTTATGTGCCACTGAGTTTAAAAACGCTTAAAACATTCGAACATCAGATTTTTGAGGAATCTATTCTTGCGACCGTTTTTTTCTACATCTTTAACTGAAAATAATCTCCAATAACAACTCATTGATTGACTTTCAGTAACCAATATAGATACGTCCATCTACTCGACACATAGATCTTTACTATTAATAATGTTGTAAAACAAGCAAACTACCCGCCTGATAGCTGAACCGGATACCACTAGAATTATGGTTTCAACAAAACAGCTTTTTCATGCAAATGCTCCTAGATCTAGTCAAAATACCCAATAATTTCACTGCTCACTGCCCATCCCAGAACGCAGCACGTTGCAGCAAAAAAATTTTTTTTTTTGTTGACTAGGAGCAATTTATTCCTATTTTTTTACCGATACCGCTGGCTGGGCGGTAGGTATGCACCAGAAACGCCAGCACTACCCAATAAAACTCCCTGATATACTCATGCGAAACCCACTGTGGAAACCATTCGAGAAACCACTAGGAAAAGAGAGCATTTCTTAACATGTTTATAACAGAGCTTTGAATCATTGCAAAAAAGTTTATTTTTGCTTTTCACTTCTTTTGTAATAGGGAATGCTCAAATGTACCAATATGTACCAATATGAAGCAATAACGATTATGATTATTATGGATATTCGAAATAACAGGAGTAGCCGATCGGCTGCTGCTATGACGTACTCTTTTGCGGTCGGACAGCCAATTGGCCCCGACTCTGAGCGTACAATCCGAGCTGCCCCTTATTCTAAACTGTCGGAAAACAAACGAATCACGGAATCTCTATACCTGTCTCTTTAATGCAGCGAATAAGAGCGAGACAGGACGTGACTTTCCGAATCGAATCTGTGAACCGACAGTTTAGAATAAGGGGGCTGGTCGGTGTGAAAACGAAAGTACGTTTGATCCTCTCCGCACCGGTGTGAATGGACAGCTTTTTTACCCGTAGGGTAATGGCGAACACTTATAAGTCGTGATATGACAGCTTGTCCAATAGTCGAATATTCAAATAAAATTAAAGTTAAATAATCATAGACAATTTAACCACAACACGATAGATTAGAGGGATTAGTAATAAGGCGGCTGGCAGCACAGCTGATGTATATTGCTTCGAATTCTCATCACAAAAACAATTGTAAAGCTGACGTCATACATTGGCGTTTCCATTGACGCTATTGGTCTAGATTTTAACTATTACTACTATCAAAATACTTCACCTTTAGACAAACACAGATGACTCAGTACCTAGTACCTTTTGCTATATCCCAAGGTCTTATATATTTCCAAAATCTTCAGCCACTAAAATTTTTGAAGATGAAATACTTTAACTTTCAAATGGTTAAATAGGAACCATTGATATTCTGGCCCCGGCCGCCAGAACGACGCCCCGTTTTCTAATGAGACTAACTCGAGAATTCGTCGGGAACTTTTGAAGACCTTGGAAAGGTTTTAGCTTATAACTTGTGGGACTCCTTATTAAAATATTTCTTTTGAATAAAGTACGATAATATCAGATGTCTCTGCAAACTTTGCGGTGTAAAACTTCAATTTTGAGCTAATATTTTTAAAGCTTAATAAGTACTAACATAATAAATAGCTGAATAATATTAAATGCTCTGCTAATATGTACAGTCACCAGGTCATTTGTTTTTGTGCCTTCTTCACTTGAACCTTTACCTTTAGTATAGTCACCAGCAAAAATATATGACTACTTTAGTACCTTGCCATTTTATATCACAAGGAACAATTGCAGGAAATTTTTAAATGTAACGTAGATTCAATCTCGATTTTCTAATTTTTGACAATATTATTATAGTTTTTATGTCAAAAAATCGAGTTTAAGATTCTATTTCCACAAAAACAAATGAAAGTCATATCTTTTTGCTGGTGACTATACTAAAGGTATATCTTTCAAGTGAAGAAACAAGCTAAAACTAACTTGTGTGCGCGAAGAAAGAAAGTGGATGATGAGCTAACGAAACTGAGAAAAATGCAAGAGTAAAACATTTGCATATAGGTACTTAATCGAACGAACGGAAGGTAAGATTAAACAACGCAATTTGTAAAAAGTATGAAGTAGTATTCTGAGTGCTTCCGTGTACTACAATTATTATGACAGAAAAACATAATGGCTCCTCTTTAATACCAGCGTCATTAGCAGTGCCAGTAGGTAATAGTTTTGATAGTAGGTAACAATTGCTAGCGTTTTCTCTCCATACATTTACTTCAGTTCTAATAGAGACAATAGAGACGCTAGTTGAATCAGAAATAAAATAATGAAAACTAATGTGTCATTCACATAATCCGAAGGTCAAGGGTCCGAAATATCGTTAAATATAAATTAGGGATTGCGGTAGAAATTCAATTTAAATATGCTTTATTTTAATTTTTTTTTCATCTTTCAAAAATGCTAACCACCATGTTCATGAAATAAGTTGAGTAAGGCTTCATGTAAACAATTACTACGCATGGTCAAAACCCGTCAAACGCCAGAAGCAACCAATGAAGCATAACTGTCGGCTGTGTCACGCATGCGTATTGACCACAGAACCTTTTTTATTGTTCTGTGGTATTGACGCTACGGCACAGATAATGAAATGAAATGAAATTCTTAATTTAATCATTTAGGTAACAAGTAGTTACACTTATGACGAGTCAACAATAAAGCTTATACAAATATAACAAACAAATTATATATTTCAATTTGTATACCTCAACATTATTTTCTTCCTGTTCACTACCGGGAGGCCTTGTCAAGTGAAGATACATACTTGTCAAACTCTGCTAGGGGGCAATAGAACATCAGGACCGAAGGCGTTTTTGACATTCAAGCAAAAATGTAATTTATAATTTTAAATTTACTGTGTTAAAGACTTCAGATTTTTTTTTATTATTTTTTATGGTGATGGCTATCAGTAATTATTCATTTGGGGCTCAATAAAAAAAAGGGTCAACTAGCCTATTGTATGAAGAAATATCGTCTACGATTGTCATAGTCTGTGGTGAATACAGGCATCTGTCAATCTTGGAAGTGATAAGTAGGTATATTGATGTTTTTCTAACTGATATGTTACTGATATATTCTCATTGATGTCATAAGACATGTACTTAATTATATTTTATCCGTCATCTAGTTACATGGGGACTAACACATATAAAAGCGAAATGTGGGTGTTTAACACCTCTGCCTGCCCCTTAGGGTACAGAGGCCTGATGATTTAATGTTACGCTATTTATACGCCAATTACATAAACCGCAAATAAAACTGTTTTATTTGGGCAAGTTGATTGGTGTAAATGTTTTGGAATATAAAGACCCGGTTACCGGGCATAAGAGGCTTTTTCTTGACATAAATATTTCAGTAGTTGGTGAGAATTTGATAAATATCTTACCATAATGTACAAATCATTTTACCCAATAATAATACTTAGTTACGTATGGAGCCCAATCAACACCAATTAAACTACACAAAGGGCCAACAATGAAAAAGTTGACACAGTTACACAGTGCGCACAATACACTTTTGTATAGGGTTGACACATTCACTTCAAAATATTTTAAAATAGCTTTTGCACGCGATTTCGTCCACGTAGAATACTTACTTTGAGATAGTGTGATGGTATGTAGCCTTTAGCCCTCCTCAATAATAGGCTATTCAACACTTAAATATTTTTTCGAATTGGAACAGTAGCCTCAATTGGTTGAATAAAAACTTTACTCCTACTCTATTATTAGAAGCAAAGTTCATAGTGGCGTAAATGTGTCCTTCATTTTTATGACGGGCGTTATTAGTTGTTTTTTACATTCACCCGCATGGCACCCGTAGCCATGGGAATATCGGGATAAAAAGTAGCCTATTTCCTTTCTCAGGTTCTAGACTATCTGTGTACCAAACATCGGTTAATTTGGTTCAGTAGTTTTGACGTGAAAGCGAGACAGACAGCTTGAGTTAGTTTCGCATTTATAATATTAGTATGGATAGGTATATAATAATATTAGTATCCATAGGAAATATCTCTAAGGAACAACTATTTAATTAACAAGCCAAATAAACAGTTATGTAGTCACTCTGACATATTTATGTTTATGATAATATCCCATATGCGACAACCCTAGCCGTTGCGTGTCGGGTATGCGTTAAGACAGGAAAGTCCGCGCATTATGGGTCTAGAATAGCTGCTTACCTTCTGCCAATGAGTGCCATATCTTCACAATTATAGGCCATGAGGCTAAGTTGTATGACTATAGCGTATAGAATAACACTACGGAACAGCTGCCCAAGTCTCTAACCAAATTTCAATGGATCGGAGTGGGATTTCTGTCATTGAACACTATTTAAAGTAACAAGAGCGCCACATTGATTCAATATTAAGCGGTTATTATGTGAACTTCCTATTGTATTTTTCATTGCAAATTAATAGCTAATGTTTGCTACTGTATAACCGAGGACAGACAATGGCCACGCAATCCAATAATAATATTTGGGGTCTAATTCAGTAGGCGGCGGTAGCCGAGTTGGAACGGACCGGACACTACTCGTTCGAGAGGCCGCGGGAAACGCGGGTTCGATCCCACCGCCTGTACTCTCTCTCTCTTCAGCCCACATAAGTTCACTGCTAGACATAGGCCTCCCCCAATTTGCGCCATTTTACCCCCTGTACTACTGATTTTGAATAAAACTTATGAACAGCTCATTGTGAATATCGCTTGCCTCACATTGTGCCCGGTGGCAACATGCTCGCCACCTGTTACATGGGGACCTAACATACCTGGCGAAATGTGGGTGTTTAACACCTCTGCCTACGCCTTCGGGAAAAGAGGCGTGATGATATGTTATGTTATGTAATTCGGTAGGAGAGTAGCAAATTTTGGCAATTTGCGATTTTCTGTAAGGTGCTGCCCCAGTCGGGCGCCAAGATTCCAGTGGTAAGTAAGGTAAGCGCAGGTTTTACCGCGGTAGTCAAAAATCAGCAGGTATTACCAAGATAAGTAAAATTTTTGCAATTACAGACATGTTTTACTTAAAAAGTTAAACTTTTATGAAAGATCGATTAGTAACCGTTACAAAAAAAAACCTTTTTAGGTACTAACGTTATAATCTTTTAACCATTCCTACTGTATCAAGTTATACCCATTCCATAACATTATGATACGTCCCGAAGTTGACCCGGCCCTCTAAACGAGGGGTCAACGACCGGGATGTTTGCGTTCTTATTGCCAAACTGCTGTTTCGCAGATTCTACTACTTAGGTAGAGATTCTAAGAAAATACTGTTCTATTTTTTCAGGCGCAAAATAAATACGGTTTTGTTTGGAAAATCTGAATTGAGATGACCTTAGCTGGCTGAGAATATTCGTCCTTAGCTTATTTACGTCTCGCTGCTGGGCACAGGCCTTCCTCGTGGAAAAACAAATGAGGAGTATGGGCCGTTACACCATCACGCTGCACTGGTCCAATGCGGATGGAGGGGTGGGTAGAAACGGTTGAAAATAGGGACCGGGACCAACGGCTCAACGTGTCTTCCGAAGCATAAAGGAGTTCGAGATCTGAAAGTTTTAGTCACCCATCCTAGGCCTGACCACGGCGAAGGTAGTTTCGTTTTCTATGTCGAAAATTAAAGCGTTAAATGGGTCAAAATCTCGCGTGCCAATGCCAATAAAAAAATTAATATGTTAACAGGAAAGGCTCTTTCAGTCTAAAACCTGCTTATCACTGTTACTTAACCGTGGAATGATGGATCGGGCGGGAGCCTGGTGCCAAATGGGCACAACCCGAATACGGCGTGATTGATCGCTGCCCCGAATGTGAACGACCTGATTGCAATCTAAATAAATAATCGATATACTCGATATAATTCGGTTTATTACTCATAAAGTACAATTTCGGAACGCAACAATAAAACATGACTGCAATGTAAATAAAAACCTACCGACAGGTTCTACTCGTAGCTTGGATCAGCTTGTAATATAACTAGGGCCGATATTACAGAACGAAACACAAATGTAGATCTTTGCTTGTATTGCATCTAGCTATGAAGGATTTTTCTAATTGTGCATAAACAGAGATCATCGTATCAAGCGACATACCAAGGAAGTTTAGGTACTTAAATGTTAATAAATAAATATTAAGATCATTTCTAGTATTTAAATAATTGTTCATCTTCATTGCTTTCTTATTTCTACGCTTATCTAATAGTCATCACGTCGAGTTTCCCTAAACACGTTTCATTGCATAGGTTGGAACTGTAACCTCAACGCACGAGCCGAGCGAGCGAAGCGAGCGTTAAGCGTGACAAAAGGCAACGCAAGCCAAGCGTTCAAATAAATTCTTCACGGTAAAATCGATTTAAGCTACGTAATACTTTATTTACGGAACGGCCCTTTCTGCTTTAGTTGACTCACAATAGAAACTTTATAGTACAGTCGGGAAGATCACAGTCGAGCAGTAAAGTTTTTTTGGGAAGCATTATTTAGAGGCAAAAAAACAGTCAATATAAATAAAATTGTTTTTAATATGGTTTTTATGACTTCTGAATCAGCGTATCAGGAATGATGTGATCCGACAGAGGACTAAAGTCACCGGATTAGCAAACTGAAGTGGCATTGGGCTGGTCATATTACTATTAGTCGTAGAACTGACGGCCGCTGGGGCCGTAAAGTTTTCGAGTGGAGACCGCGTCTCGGTTAACGCAGTGTGGGACGCCTTGCGACAAGATGGTATGACGATATTCGTAGGTTAGGGCTAGGTAGGTGATGTTTTTTATGATAACAACTAAGTATTGACTTAACATTTTTACTTTTTAAATAACGTTTTATAAAACTCTACTGGCAGTGAACTCTAATAGATCACCATCTGCACCAAACCCAAATGAAAATTGACTTTAAATAAAATGTATCATCATATTAATGTTTCTACTAAATACCATTCCATTTTGTACAGAACACCATTCCAGTGACAAATGGCAGCCCTATAAATGAAGAGTCCGCGGCTTAGTCCGGCTTAACCCTAATTAATCGGAAGGTATATAGTGTGACAGCTGGATGTGCGGCTGCGTATTGGCGAGATTGGTTCAAATGATTTTACTTGTTTAGGTTACAATTATATTTTAAATATCCAATGTCTTTGCCCGCGACACGGCCATACCAAGAGAGAGCTTAATGTGTATCGTTTTAGGCAAAAAAATCTTTGTATAGAAATTAGTGACAGCATGTCCGCTAGACCGTTCAATAACCGACCAGCATTTCTCTTTATAAATATGCCTCCTAAAGTATTTACTCCTGGAAAAATGTCGTGAAAGGGCCCCCTAGGAAGAAAGGTGGAGGGAGTAACGGTGTGCTATTTTGGTGGCCCTTATTCCTGTATATCAGGAGCTCGGTGGTTAGTGGTTAGTACACTTTGTCTTTCGATTTCGAAAACAACGCTACCTTCGTTATGGTGCTTTGGAAGGAACGTTAAGCCATTGGTCCCGGTCGCTATTGCAACTGCTTCTACCCACCAATCTGCATTGGTTACGGCCCATACTCCTCAAGCATTTCCCCATGAGGAAGGCCTGTGCCCAGCAGTGGGACGTATATAGGCTGAGAACGATTCCTGCATATGGACTTATCTATTGCTTTGTCAAGTAGCGTAGAGTCAGTTTCTATGCTACTTAAATATTTATAAAACATCTGATAATTTGCAATAACATCCCGATATACGCGTAGGTATTTCCAGGTAATTCAATGTGTAAAATAACAATGACGTTAACCTAGTTATTGTTTTGTTTTAACAACAAACGAAAAAGTTGTACCGTACAAAAAAGTTTTCTTATTGTAATTTTGAATTAAAACCTCTTTTCATTTCGTGGCTATGTTTTTCTTGTGGCTTCTCAAGTGTTTTCCACCAACAAAGTGGTTTAAGAGAAAACTGAAATTTCCCGTGTTTTTGTTCGTTTTTTTTCTCATCATTGACAACTTATTATATCCTAAGAATATTAAATGGAATATGATGTCAATGCTTTGAGAATAGGGATCTGTAGACAATAAATTTAATATATTTTTAGACGCTTTTTTGAGTGAGATTTTAAGAGGTGTGACAATGAGTGTTAAATTATGTACGAAAAAAGGTTAAAATAATAGTAAAGATACTTCCAAATATTGTGGAGGCTTTGCGGATTTGGCTTGGGTTTGTGGCGACATATTCACAACGGATCGGCCAAAGGTATATCTCAATAGACAATTGATCAATCACAATACAATACCTTTATCAAAAGTTTGTAATTACATACAGTTTTTATCAACAATACTGATCATTCTATGTGTGACACCGCGCGCATTAGAGAATAATTATGCCACTCTAAACATTCTTATAGCAATGACTAAGCAGGCATTGTATATCGTTATTGTTTGCTTTAAAAAAAGTTTGTTAAAGAAATTACAGTCACAGTTTATTTTCAAGAATGACTTGTGATATAGGTACTTACCTTAAAACTGAAATTTTCATGTATTATTTATACCTACATCCAATACGCAGAATATATATAAATAGATCTATGTTCCCTGAAGATACATGGATAATACCATAAGAACTGTCATATACATAGTCTACTGTTAGCAAATGCTTTTTATATGGCAGAAATACATGAGAAAAGTGAGCCATATGATTACAAGCTGGCCCAACACAGGTTGGTACACTGGCTTAATTCGCCTTTGAGGCGTAGTCCGGGATGAAAAGGGATAAAACTTTTTTCTTTTTCTGTGACCAGTATGGAGAAACCAGACTTGAGAGTACATAATTTGAACGCCCTGGGATTTACTTTTTTATACGAAGTTAAGTAAATTACTCAAGATGGATCATGGGCTAAATGGGGGTAGAACCAACAGAAATAAATAAATAGTAAAAAAGTAGTAATAAATAGTATAATTTACTTTATTGTACGAACCGTTTAATACATTTTCCTACGAACCCTTTAATACTTTTAACCCCAAAATGCACCGGGTATCCCAGAAAAAAAATCCCAATGATTGGTTAATACAACACACAGTTGTAAAAACTATCATGAATTACGAGTAATACCTTTTATTTGAGTATCAATGATAATCATCAAAATAGAATGTTCTGCGGGTGATATGAAAGGTACGTGCCGTTTTAAGCCTTAAAAATTACAAAACCTCTTGATCTCCTGTACAGTAATGCCCTGATATCACATAACTAACGATTTGGTCACTATCAATCAAAATGCAAGTATTAAAATATATGCAAGATCCGAGCCGTGTGGTAGCTCATTAAACTACTACCGACCCATCTCTTCCCTTAGGTGTTGTAAGCGACTAATGGACTTAGAACTGCACAACCATCCATTAGCTTATAGCGGCGATGGGCTCACCACCTGTCACGCTGAGTGCAGTCATTGCTTGGTGAAGAGCGGACTATGGCAATGGACTGCTTTTGCGGTGCATTTGCCTTGTCTCTGACTAACGCGGGGATGATATTCGTGATTACATGTATGTAAGATCTGACATGCTTTTGTTTTAATTTGAACCAGATGACGGAGCTACTGGAACTGAGGGCCGTTTCTTGGATTTGCGCGCCAATGGGTTTTTATCCATAATCACTACGCTGAGAGTGCGGGTTGGTGAGAATAGACGATATCGCTCCTAAACCAATAACGCTGCTGCTCGCCACCGGTCAGGCACTTACCTAACACTATTTGGATGGATATTTCACCATCGGTCGGTCGCCAGAGCCTTTGTTATTTTGCAGGATGCACAAGCAGGTGAGGTTGGCAGCCAGGCACCGCTTCCTTCTTACACCGCCCAAAAAATTGATGCTCTAATAGCCTTTAACCCCTTGATGGTTCGTGCGAACACTGGTGCTCGCAAACAATAGATGTTTCTATTGTGTTCCGTTTTCTGACCATTGACAGGCTACTTAATGCTTAGAATCAAATGCGAATAATTAATTTGTAGGAAGTTGTGACCAAATAGTTTCAGTTTTGTAATTTTTAGGGTTAGCCCAGAACGAGCCTTTCATTACACGCCGAACTAAATGATTATCATTGATATTTCAACGAAAGGTAACAAAAATAATATCTTTGGGATTATCCGCGATACCCGGTTCATTTGAGGGTTAACAAGTATTTAGGGGGTATTTAGAAGAACAATAGAGTAAATTAAACAAGATCCCATAAAAGTTACCATGATCCTTTCACAGGTAAGTGGAAATTAATAAATTTTCTCTAAGTCAGGTTTTTACGTAAATCAATAGACAGGGAATCCTTATAATTGCATCAGTAAGATTTGCATCAGTTTGTCCAAAAGCGACAAATGTGTTCTATATCTTTAGAACTATTTGATTTTTTTTAACATTATGACAGGCAAGTAATGTAATTTTTTGTTTCGATCTCTATATAGACATCAACTAGATATTTTACCCCCATTTGTATATTTTATTGTTATTTATTGTATCAAGATAAACTTCGTTTTTATATTAGTAATCGATAATAAAAACAGTCCAGAGAGAAAATCATTTTTACATCAAAAGCTCTCTTACGTAAGTAAGCTTTTGCTTCACTGAGAAAAAAAACTTATCCCTATGATTAATATTAATGCAAATTGCCTGCAATAAAACGGATGTAGAGTTCATAATTGAATAAGAATGGAAGGTCAGATGTCTAGTTTTTTTTATATAAACTTAATGTCATAAGTTACCTATGACGCAATGACATTTAAACATTGTTAATGGTCACGGTCATAACTATTTATTGTTCACTTATGGTCTTTATAACAACATAAAAGCATTTAAACAAATTTAAAATTACTTTAAATATTTTTTCTGTTTGTTCTACATTGCGAGTATTATGACTAATCCCATTGAAGTTCAATATTTGTTTAGTTATAAATAATGGATTTCAGTGACCTTATGTACGCACGAATTGTTCCAGCCGGCCAATTACATCGAAAAATCAATACACATTGACCAAATATTTTCCTACCGAACCATAACACACCGTTTTAGATTTTTATAAACAATGCGAGCCGAAATTAATCCTCATTACACAACATGAAACCTTTTTGGTGAATTGCGCACTCACTAGCCGATGAAAAAACAAACGTCAGATTTGAATTTAGAACACGTATCACTGGAGTTGGAATTCTCTTTTTTGTTTTAATTAGGAGACGACCGGCGAGCGGTGCAGACGTGCGCTCGCGAGGTTAGTCGGGGCAGACTGAGTGAGGGCGTAGCAAAGGGGGGGTGGCGCCCGCCCAGCTACGGCAGACTACGGCCGCAGTAAATAGCTACGCAGTACCACAGTTTTCCCTTCAAATTCAAATCGAATTGAAGATGGACAATTAAAGTACTTACAGACTAGTTTCAGTTTTCAAATTGAAATGTTTATTAAAAGAGGTAGGTTTCGAATGATTTTTTTTTAAGAATTCTTAGTTCTAAGTTTGACACATAAACAGACTTATCAGGAAGAAGCTCATAAGTTTGTAATGTAGTACTTGGTTAAATATTACCTTTCTGGGTTTTTGACTTTTTTATTTATAAACAGCCATAAAGGCTAAAACCAAATGTATGTTCATCTTCTGAATGGTGAGAAAACAAGACACCATAAAAACATTGTTAGCGAACGCCAGCGTTCCCTTAAACCCTAATGGGTTAATACAAACCCATTGAGACTCGAACTCGGAACCTTTTAATATTGACTAAGCAGGCCGTCAACTATTCGTTAAATATAAAAGATCAATACAGAAAAAGGATACATTTTGCCGCCATGTATCGATCACTTGTACTCGTAATAAAAGCAGTCCGCTCACATTTATACAACTCCGAAAATAGTAACAGCAATGAAATATGCATATATGCCGACAAACAAAAACATGTACTCTGCAAAGTGTAAAAGTACAGCGAATGACATATTATAAGTGGTTTCCCTTTATGGGATTCTCTGGTAAAAAGTGTATAAACTATAGACAGATTGCGTGTGACTCATACTTGTTGTTTTCAAGGTCAAGACAGATTAGCAAGAAATAAAATAATTTGCTGAAAATTACGTAGGTACAAATTAATAAATACATGTTTACAACAAAAAAAAACATGTTTCAATTGTACAGTGTAGAGTTGGTGAAGCTCGATGGTGAAGCAGTTCGCTAAATTAGTCCAAGCATGTATGACCAAAACTCTACGTTCTTCCATGATTCGGAATATACCCTTATTCACTTAGGACGAACCCCGGCGAATGTTCAAATGTGGTGGGCTATTCGTCTTCATTTGTTGCCGCTTTGTCGCTGCAGAAAGCGGTGAAGATACACGAAGTAAGGCAAATGTTAGTCCTGGTTACTATTTTTTTTTATATGACAGGCAAGCTCTTGGCCTTCATCTGATGGTAAGTGACGAAAAGGCCAAAGGTGGAAGCAAGCTTCACCTGAAATCCTTAACAACCGAGGAACTGGCTATCTTACCTCTGATAGCCGGAACACACCAATGCTTATAACATTGTTATTATGGCGACGATAAGGTAAGGCGGGCTTAGAAGCCCTACCACCAACTAAACCAAAATATTTGCTGTTGCAAATTGCGGGACTAAACATCAACACAAACAAACATAGTCAACAATGCAGGTGGAATATATGCCAGCACTGATGTTCTGCAGCAGTTATGGGTGATATAGAGACAGCACAGAGCGGAGGCGACGTCGAACCTAGAGCACAACATAATATGCAGATACGTCTTGTGCCTAGAGTACACGCGCGAGCTCTGAGGAATCGGTGACTGAGGAAGCGAGTGAATATTTTACTTACAGTAGTTCCATAGTATTGCATTAACGATTACTAACGATACTTAACATAAGTATCGTTAGGTTAACATTAACATATGTATGTTGAGCATACATATTATATGTTGAGAAATTAGAAAAATCATTCAACGAGTGTGTCGGAAATTAAGGAAAATGTGAAAAAAGTGTATTAAAAGATACGAATAAGTTAGAAATAAGACTTCTTCTACATTTTAAGAACATAACATAACATTCATTCTATATTCTGTCATTTTAAGAACATAAAATGACAGAATGTAAGTTATAAATCAAAAAAAATATAAAAACTACTATCAGAATATTTGGATAATATAATATTATAATAATAATGATAATGATGATGATGATGTTTTCAAGGTCTAATTCACCTGAAATACAGGTTATTCCAGTTCAGGTGTCAGTATTTTTTTAGCTTTTAGTAATATATACATAGATATAAGTCATTATTTATGAACTATGATTGATAATAAACTTATTATTTGTCTTTGTTTAAAAACAATAAAAAACAATTACTTCAAAAAACAATATAATACGCATCAAAATGAGTATACTAGCTTATATTCAACAGAATGTTTACTGTATTTCGTAAAAGAGTCAACAGTATGTTTACTATTGGGTCCTTACCTATGAAATTGGTGTTTTTCTTCTCTCTTAGTATTTTGTTCGTAACTATTAAGTTTCAGAGTATTCTTAAAAAATAATTACCTCCTCTAAAAATAGACCATATTTTCGAACTCTTTTGATTTGTTTTGATAATTCGTTGTAAGTTTTATTGTGTTAAAATTGGACACGGAGACAACTCCTTTTCAGTGCCTTCCGAATAGATAATTTGATTTGCATTTACATAAAAAAGATAAATAATTTTTAAGAAGTGTGATATCACAGATATAGCTAAAGCTTGTCTAATGATACATGCCAAATATTATTATCTTTGGGTTTGTCGTTGTGAAGAAAACTGAAAAAATGTTAGTATGGAAAATGCAGACACAAAACGCCAATTTCATATGTAAGGACCTAATATATTATGTTGTAGGAGGTAGGAAAAGCTACTTAACTATGTCTTGATAAGATACTGCTGTTACATTGTACTGTGGTGTAAGCCCAGACAACCCAAAGCCGCCTTTATTGCGGCGTCTTACTCACATTTTATGGACACCAGCTAATTCCCTCTAGATTGTAGTTTAAAACTAATACTTTATGTCCAAAGAAGAAGGTTTAATTTGCACTACCGTATTTCACTTCTACATGGTCATTTTAACACTACTTTTGCACTGAATAAAATACTGTAGAGGACTATGATGAGGGTGATTTTTTTAACCTAAGTTTTACCGAGTACCCATGGTGGTAAATGTTGGAAATGAACGATGACCAGTTTGGAGTTTTGTTGATCTTAAGGATTTTGGAAAATCTTAAGATTTTCCGTAGTACGGCACAGTTAAAAGTGTAGAAAATCTATTGGTTTCCTGAAAAAAAGTTACTAATGGCCACCCTTCACATTCGGCGAATGTTCAAATGTAATTTTTAGATAGAACAATAAAATCAAGGAAGCTTGCTTCATAGATATTAACGATAATTCATGGATAAACTCTACTTGATTATGAAAACCTTTTTTTTATTTGAACGTCGAATGTCTAAAAAATTTTATAATCCGTAAAATAAACCTCTTCATCTTTCGAAAATATTTAAATTTCCCATCAAAGTAAAAATAATCACTCAAGATCCCAACGACAACAAAACACTGGCGGGCTATATCCTACTATTTATAAAACCAGCTTTTATTCCAACTGTGAACTTGACAATCGATTTGCGACCTAAATTCTTGAAATTAAGTTCATGCATGACTGAATAATAAAAACCTTTTCCAGTAGCTTATGTTTGATGTAGAGTTCGTGGTAATTGATGAGGCAACACGCTAATACACGGCTTTGACAATAAACCTTTTTGTAATGAACGCTGTGTGTCGTTGGTAAACTGTTTAGTGTGGTAGGGTTATTTAGATAGAGAGATTCGTCACCATTTTATCATTCCTGCTTATGGGCACATGCCCAGAGAAATACACAGTATAGATGTCTCGCTCTCGCCCGTGTTAGGAACGTTGAGAGGCGCAGAAGAAAGAGATTGAGAAGTAAAACAAAATATTTGTTTAACTCAATTTATTTTCACTCAGGGTGTAGGGTAAGATATATAAGTAGGCAACTTAACTTAAAACTGCCTAGAAGAGGCAGGCGAGTGAACGCGAAACAACTTCTACTGACGTCATCAGTGCAAGTTTAGCTTCGCAGTCAGGTTCGCAGTTTCAGCTACTGGCGGCAGTAGCAGGAGGCGGCTGCCTGTGGATATGATCCCCTAGATCGGGGACCGCGTATGAACAAGAAAATTATTATAAATTTTAAGGATTCACGATAAAGTTGAGAGGAGACCAGATGGTTCCAGGCAACGTCTTAAATACCCTTTAAAAAAATATTTAAAAACAGGATAATAAAAAAGTCTTGATAAAACCCATATAGACAGTATAGCAACTGAAAACAATGAAGAAGAGCGTCTTAAATGCGAATACTTTATTAGTATTGCAACTATGTATGAAATGAATTACACAAAAAAAGTTTTCTTTCCTAAAAATCTCCAACATTGAACTATTTGATACGTCACAAAACTCAAGGGTGAGCGTCCCCAACGTAGGTGACATTTCGTAACGATAAATATCTATCGTTACGTTAACACAGACGATTTACAACGATAAAGAAATAATAGAGAGTACAGTGGCCCCGCAATGACATCTTTACCACCACAATGGGTGCCGATCGTTACGGGGATTTTTCGGAGAAAACGTTGAACTTTTAGGCGAATTCCAAGTAGGCTACAATCATAGATTATCAAACATATACCTTGGTAATGGTAAAACTAAAATCATTAGACTGACTGGCTCCCAGAAGGGGTAGGCAGATGTGTTAACACCCACACACGCCAGATATGTTAGGTGGGGAGCCTGTAGCCATGCACCGGGCACAATGTGAGGCAAACGATATTCACATGAGTTTAATTCAAACTCAGTGGTACAAGGCGCGATGGGATCGAACAAGCGAGTCCCGCGGCTCGAACTAGTAGTGCTCCGTCCGTCCCAACTCGGCTATCGCTGTCTGGCTAAAATTACTACTTAAAATGTAATTACGTGCTTATTTTTTTTTTGTGTAAAGCAGTGAGAGCCTAGATAAGAGTGAAAAGACTAAGATTTTATTTCGCATTATGTTTGGTACCTAAGATCTTGAAGAGAAAATTCTTATTACAGAGAAAAGTTACTATCCTCCTTACGCGAAAACGTATAGTAAAGTCACTTTCATTTGCTTAGAGGAAGGCAGGAGACACTGTCACATATAAACCAAGTTCAACTTGAGACCTCATTTTAAAGTAAAGCCCTGTTTAATGGATATTATTCTGTGGTCAGACTTATCAAAAATATCAATACTTCTTGGGCGGAAAATAACATTTAAAATCGTCAACAATTTTCGGATCTCGGTCAGCGGAGCTCGGTTTCGATATCGAAAACAAAGCTACCTTCGCTGTGATTGTGAACTCGAACTCCTCTGTGCTTCGGAAGCCACGTTAAGTCCCGTTGGTCCCGGTCGCTATTTGAACCGTTTCTACCCACCAACTCGCATTGGTTACGGGTCACACTCCTCATGTGTTTCTCCATGAGGAAGGCCTGTGCCCAGCAGTGGGATGTTTATGGTGTGAGCGAGGAAATGAAAGGCGTGAGCCGCTTCTTTAGTACTACGTTTTTTAAAGGACCGGACAAATGACACCATCTTATAACATACATACATATAATCACGACTATTATCCCCTAATGGTTAGTTAGACACTAGGCAAAAGGACCGCAAAAGCACTACATTGCTATAATCCGCACTTCACCAGGTGAAAAGTGGTAAGCCCGTCGCCGCTATAAGCCATTGGATGGTTGTGCAATTCTAAGTCCATTAGTCGCCTTTTACGACACCAAAGGGGAAGAGATGGGTTGGTAGTATTCGCTTAATGAGCAGATCTTAACAGATGTTAAGTAAGAATGCTGCACGAAGAAATACAGCATCAACTCCCTCAGCTTGTCGATTTGCGTAGTGCCGTCTCACACCTCTTGGGACCCTGGGTTGACAGAGAGAGAGGGAACACTTAAAAACACGATGAGAAGACTCGTACCTAGACATGATATATTAGGTCCTTACCTATGAAATTGGTGTTTTGTATGGAGATTTTGGGGATGTCTGCATTTTACATACTAACATTTTATCAGTTTCTTATTTTAGATTATAATATTTAGATTATAATATTTGGCATGTATCATTAGACAAGCTTTAGATATATGTGTGTGATCACGCTTGATAAAAATTATTCATCGTTTCTATGTTAATGCAAATCAAATGATGTATTCGGGAGGCAGTTAAAAATAATTGTCTTTGTGTCTAATTTAAACACATTTAAACTTACAAAAAATTATCTTATTAAATAATTCGAGCTCAAATATATAGTCTATTTTCAGAAGAGGCAATTATTTTATAAGAATGTTCTGAAACTTAATAGTTACGGACAAATTGCTAAGAGAGAATAAAAACACCAATTTCATAGGTAAGGTTTTCATAGGTACCCAATATTATTATGTTCACGTCCATTGATGATAATGCTATGTGTTCCGGAAAATTAGTTCATACGTCACGCTTGATCAGACCGTGGAATACCGTCCCTTCCGCGGACTTAGTGAAGTGACCAAAACACAGCTGCCGGAAGCATGCGCGCGAGCACGACTGGCAGAGATAGCTCGGACGTTTCCGCGGGAGTTCAATGCAAAGAGTATTTAAAACAGAAAAATAGAGTATTGAAGAAAACATATTAAGAGTACCTACCTAAGAACACCAGACCAAGGCTTATAAATTATGTAGGTACATAAAAATATGTAGATTAATGGTAAATCGATTCCATTTAATAATTCAGTTTATTCGTGCGATCGTCGTCAACTACACGACTTCACGAAGGAATCTTTCTTTTTCATTAAAATAATCAATCATTGAATACCTACCTACATAAAAAGGCAATTCAGCGGCTAACCCTTAAAAGACAAGGATTCCCCATTTTGAACCATACCTACCGCTGGAAAGTAGTTTGGTGTGAGTGGCACTCGTCACTAGTGCTGGTACTACCCACAAACTCTCAAACATCCTAGATACGACCTAATCAAGGCAATGGCTTTATTACAGGTACATTTACATGGACAACGCAGGTACTATTAGGTGCTTACCTATGAAATTGGTGTTTTGTATGGAGATTTTGGGGAATTCTGCATTTTCCATACAAAATTTTTTTCAGTTTTCTTCACAACGACAAATCCAAAGATAATATTTGGCATCTATAATTAGACAAGCTTTAGTAATATGTGTAATATCACACTTTATAAAAAATATTTATCGTTTTTAAGTGAATGCAAATAAAATGATGTATTCGGGAGGCACTTAAAAAGAGTTGTCTCCGTGTCCAATTTTAACACAAACTTACAACAAATTATCAAAACAAATCAAAAGAGCTGAAAAATATAGTCTATTTTTAGACGAGGTAATTATTTTTTAGGAATACTCTGAATCTTAATAGTTACAGACAAAATACTAAGAGAGAAAAAAAACACCAATTCCATAGGTAAGGACCCAATATTTGTATTCAATCCAAGCATGTCAACTTTTTAACGTCTACTGTGACGTCACAGCTGCAAATTTGAAACGTCCGATCCAAACTGATTGAAATAATCATAAAATGAGTTTTTTTTTAGTTTGTGCAGGCATTCGGACGCATGCAGACTAGATAGCAGCGGCCAACCCCGACGTTTGGTCGGGGTTTTCTGAGATGCGCAGTACATGCATTTGCATCATCTATGTAAATGTATATCTGTGATATAAACCAAGCTGGCTTTGGGTTTCTTCTAAGGCTTAGAGCTAAAGCGCATATTTCTAGCGTTATGAATAGCACGCTCTCGCAATGCAGATTTATGGATAGAAACAGTTGCTATAGCACCTGGAACCAATAGCTCCTCCGTACTCTTAAAATTTTGATCACTCATCCTTTCTCCAAACATGGTGATAGTAACTTTGATTTTAATACACTGCTTCTCTAATGTAAAAATAAAAAAAATATAATAAAAATCTTACTCCTGCCGTTTTTCTTCAGAATATACACCAACAGTCCCGACAACACGAATCGACACATCACGGTGACATTTCCAAACTACCAACCTTCCTTGAATAGAATCCGACGTTGAATGACTTTGAAAAATCGACCTTGTGCGCGTAGGGGTTTAGATTAAAATATCACAATTCCACACAGAGACGATAGGGTTGAAAATTCTATGGACTCGCGATATCATTGATAATAAGGAGAGTGTTCTTTATGTGCAAGGAGTAAGGCTCAAATTATAATGCAGTTATTTGCATTTAAAATGAACAGAGCTGCACTAAGGGTGAAGCAACTTATACACAGAGCTGTATGATTAATTGTTCGAAGGCAGCGACAGCCGAGTGGGGAAAATGGTACAAATTGAACAAGAGATTCGCTTCAATGCCGGTCTGTACCAGTTTGAACGATATTATGGACAAAAACAGGCGTTTAGGCGTTATATATAGTAATCTCTTAACTTAACGGGCACAAAACGATATACAAAAGAAACATCTATTATTTGCGTCTACCGGTGTTCGCAGTACCTGCCAAGGGGTTAATGTAGAAGCGCTAAAATGAACTATTCCCTCAAGCAATAGAATTAAAATTGCAAATGTTTCGAATGGATGTACTTTTAAGCTAATACGGGTTGCAGACCAAGAGCTAAGCTATGTTATTTTAGCTTAGCTCGCATAGCTGACGCAGTTTTCCATACTTGTGTGCTGTCCGCAAACTATGCGAACTATATGGAAAATTGCTTCAGCTATGCGAACTAAACTAAATTAAGACTACTATCTTTTTTACTATCAAATAAAATATTATCGTCACATTTTCAAATGTTGGACACAATACAAAACGAGACTTTATTTACTATGACTTTCGATACAAGAGAATGATTAATCAAATTCGTTTCATGCCAATCCAGCCCTGTGTGTCATGGCCTGAAGCCTGTATTTCAGAGTACTGGAAAGCCCGTGTAACTATGACTCATTTCGTTATAGCACAGGCGCCACTGTGCCGCTCCGGTGTACAGTAAATTAAACTATACATAATTGGAAAACTATAGTGACTAGTCTAAGCGCGCGGTTATGCTCTCGTTAGATATAGAAATCTAACTATGTAAATACGTATCTAATCTTGTTTCTTTACAAAAACTTTTGACCCCTATGTTAAATTCGAACGTAAGCAATTAGGTGTCTAATAATTGAAACATTGTCGGAAACTATATAACTGACAAAAGACATATAAAAAGCACGAAATATTAAGTTAGGATCCGTTGGGAAAATATCAAAATTCACCACCTAACATAACTATATGTTAGGTGGTGAATTTTGATCCTAACTTAATATTGCTTGCTTTTTACATGTGTTTTATTTGCTGTATGTCTTTTGTGTGTGTGTGTCTTTTGTCAGTTATATAGTTTCCAACAATGTTTCAATTATTAGACACCGAATTGCTTACTTTCGAATTTAACATAAAGATTGGTAATTAAGAATTAATAGACTTTTAAATACCATAAAGGAAATTGTCATCGGAAGTAATCGGAACTAATATGAAGCGTCTCGGCGGCGTTTGATTGAACTCTCTTCTCTTAACGTATTTCAGAGGTACCTAGCATTTATATTAACTTGTCAATTACCAAAAATGACTTCCTGGCGCTTCCTGGGCGCTCGAGCGGAATTCGAGCTCCTCCGTAGTTCCCGTACTTCCGTTGGTACCAACCCGCAGGGGGCCAGCATGGTGGTGTTACGGCCCATGCTCCTCATATGTTTGTCTCTATGAGGTAGGTCTGTGTACTACGTAGGCTGAGGACGAGGACGACAAATATGTTACTATTTAAAGATGGGTGTTATTTAAACGGTTAGAAAAATATTCGAATTTCGGTCAGCAGAAAAATATAATTGAGCAGCTAAAATAACTAATTGGTCAGCAACATATGGACAGCAGAAATTTCTAATCTATCAGCAAAATTAATTGGGCAGCAACTCAATTGTTTTTTCTGCTGCCAAATTATTTAATATATGTTTCGATTACATAAATATTGATTTTATGGGCCATAAAAAAAATAAACTTAACCTAATCTCCTAGGATTGATCCTTGATCGTTCATTGATCTTTTCCTAGATTTTATACATTTCCGGTAACTTATTATTATGCTGCTCAAATAATTATTTTGCAGTCCAAATAATTGTCTTGCTTCGCAATAAATTATTCTGGTGACCAAATAATTATTCTGCTGACCAAATAATAATTTGGCGGCCCAAATAATTATATTGCTTATATTGCTATGCAAAATATTGATTGCGGCTGACCTTTTTGATGCTGACCAAATAATTAAATGGCTGGCCAATTAATTACTTCCCTTAAAATATTTAGGGTTTTCATTTCTTGTCATCTATTAAACTAGTACCTTGTTCATGATTAGTCGCCTAATTTCTACAGTAACGGTCGTGACCCGCTCGACCTAGGTTACGTAACCTGGCCAAATCTAGACAGATTTGGCAACACAGACAAACATTAGGCAAATCTCTGATGGCTACGCAATTCGATATTTTAGTTAATTAGAGGCTCACTTCGATAGGTCGCTTGTGCGTGTGTTTTTGTTGTCGTAGTCAACGAGTGATTTTTTAATCAAACAACATTATCGTCACATCTTTTATGCCTAAAAAGTGTAATTAACGTGTATTCTTAATGTTTATGTTATCCATTTGTATAATGTTCTCCGTTCCATTTGTAAAATTCTATGACGACCTCCGTGGTCGAGTGGTCTGTATGAGTCTCAAGGCGTCGCCATCTCGAGAGGTTTTGGGTTCGATTCCCGGTGGGGGCAAATGTTTGGGTGATGAATTTTCAGGAATTTGTTCTCCAGTCTTGGATGTTTATATATATATATATATGTTCAGGATATTTATATGTACTTATCTATTAAATATATATTTATCCGTCATCTAGTGTCCGTAACACAAGCAGCATTAGTTGCTTAAAATGAGGCTAGTTGATAGGTGTGAATGTTTGAAGATATTTTTTTATTTGTTTGAAGAATACGGGCGAGCTTCAAACCGCACACTGGGATAATTGTAAATTTTTCAATTGCCTTGTCTCACTGGTTCACCACTAAACACGGGCCTCCATAATATTGGGTCCTTACCTATGAAATTGGTGTTTTTCTTCTCTCTTAGTATTTTGTTCGTAACTATTAAGTTTCAGAGTATTCTTAAAAAATAATTACCTCCTCTAAAAATTTACCATATTTTCGAACTCTTTTGATTTGTTTTGATAATTCGCTGTAAGTTTTATTGTGTTAAAATTGGACACGGAGACAACTCCTTTTCAGTGCCTTCCGAATACATAATGTGGTTTGCATTCACATAAAAAAGATAAATAATTTTTAAGAAGTGTGATATCACACATATAGCTAAAGTTTTGTCTAATGATACATGCCAAATATTATTATCTTTGGATTTGTCGTTGTAAAGAAAACTGAAAAAATGTTAGTATGGAAAATGCAGAGTTCCCCAAAATCTCCATACAAAACGCCAATTTCAAATGTAAGGACCTAATATTAAGGGATGAGTACGACGTGTAGGTGATCACACCATTGACCATCCAATATTACTACGGCTCTAACAATTTTATAAAGACATCGTGATAAAAAAGTTTGGTCACCCATCCAAAATCAAACCATAGCAAAGGTAGCTTAGCTTTTAATATTGAAAACAATGCTTGAAATATGAATGTAATTTAAGTACAGTTAAATACAATATCTATAATTAATCAGATAAAATGTCTGATTAAGTCGTGACTAATAAGTGGCGTGATTACGCAACGAAACCTTTGTTGTCCAACATGCTCGCATTTTGATCTTTTAGGCTTTGCGCATACACAATATTTAAAAAAAGTTATGGTTAAAAAAAGATATTTATTTATTTATTTATCTTACAATTTATTGTAGATAAATAAATAACCTACGCCTATAGGATGATGATTTGGTGATCATGAAAAAATAAGATTGTATTTAGGATACCTACATTTAAAAAATCATTTTAATTCAGAGACCAGTGATATTTTTGCCCCCATTCATTTTACCACACCGATCGGTCCCAGATTCGAATTCGGATAGTTGGTACTTTAATATTAACATTAAGCTAGTTAATAGGTGTGAATGAAAAAAAAAATATTTTCATTAACGCCGCGAATTCGTTGACACCAATGTGCGCAAGACCGAATTATTTAGTGAGAAATTAGTTGTTATCTGCGGAGGAATGTCGACCTTGTTGTATGTTCCGACAAGTGATTTCTAAAGTAACAATGGCTAAACGCCTTAAGGTCTCAGCCCACTGCAGCGGACTATGCACGCGCTGGAACCGACGCAAGCATTTAAAATATATTCAAAAAGAAGTGATATGAACAATGTATGCTATTCAGAATTAATTATAAAAGACAGGGCTATCTTATTAAAAAATAAAAATAAAAAACCTACCTCCTTAAAAATAAGTATTGTATTATTATTAAAATGATTTGAAATTATATGAACTCGCTTACGTGGCGGACAAAACAGTGCATTATATTATTTAAGTTATTGTAGCTCGCCACCTGTTGCACATATCTGGAGAAATGTGGGTGTTAGCACCTCTCCCTACACCTTCGGGGAAAGAGGTGTAATGATATGTTATTTAAGATTTTAAACTTTCCCGTTGCATTGTATATAAAAGTTATAACACCGGGACTACACGCGACGTACATAATGTAGTATATAGATACTACTTACTGCTCGACGTTTCGGCTGGGTTACACCCACTGTGGTCACGAGCTGACTGGCGCGCGGCGTCGTCTCTCGGGCGGGCCCGCGAATCTTCTTCTACCCGCACATTATTAATATCCCAGTCACTACGCCATACCACACTTACAGTATCTGGGTTGGTTTGTAAAGGTACATATGATATGTTATTGTTGTTTACAAATAAAAAAAACGTATGACACGTGCATCTGCATTAGGCCATCGCGGTGGTGCTAAGGCTAATACCCCTCCCTTGTTTCTCCAGAAGGAGTGCCAGGAGTCCAGCAGTGGGATGTTTAAAGGCTTCTTACGGTATGAGAATGTGCCGGTGGGTGACGGAGCGATCTAGCGGCCATGAATTATAAATGTGAGGGAGTGGACTGTTAATTAAGAGCCAATATTGGGAAAAAGTAGGGAATGAAAAAGACCGTGACAAGTTCAAGAGCTGTAATAATAGTCAAGTCAAAAGACACAATGTCGTTAATAAAAAAAAAGTATGAAAACATAAATAATATCAAAAAGGTGTGCAGTCCTGCACAATATACAAATAATTATGTTTTTGTTTGAAACAGTTCTAGCATCTTTCAAGAAAACAGCGTATTTTTATGAGATAAAGGGTAAATAAACCAGCCCCGTCTGCTCGTTTGCCCCTATCACCTGATGGTAAGCAAAGACTGCCGCCCATTGACATTCGCAACACCAAAGGAGTCCAAGTGCGTTGCCGGCCTTTCAAAGATCGATTTTTCAATCGCTGGATAAAAGTCCGAATAACTACCAGATAAATAAAGTTATTAGACTCTTTATTCGTCTGATAAGCGATTGTCGGATTTTCAATCAAATCTTATTTAAATAACAAGCTGAGCTTGTAATTATTTACTTTTATTGTTTTCGTATGAACTTGTAACTGTTGTTTTCGTATGAAATTACTTTTAAGTTTCCTTATCAAATGAAATCTCGTTATATTTTACAAGTTTGTACCATGTTTTTACATAAAACTTCTCAATATAAATTGTAAAAATACTTAAATTACTGGCACTATAGGTCAATGAAAAATATTATATTCTGTAACCATAGTAATACTTCTTCCATGTACGACTGTTTGTTGCCATAAATAATAATAATAATAATAAAAAAAACAACTATCCGACTGATTAACTCATCTGTGAAAACACCAACTTCACGATGGTGAAACAAATATATAAAGTAGACAAATGTTAGAGCAGGGCAGACTATTTCATCGATTGCTGTCATTGTCATGTGTCAAACATGTCTCAAATAGACGCGCGCGTCCTGAGATAGTTTTGCCTGTGTTGCTTTAAGCTTGTGCTTATGTTCGTGGTGTTTTGGACTCTTGATTTTTGTTAATTTCTATAATGTACTTATTTTTCTGTCATGGAAAAGAAAAAGAGAGCGACCGCAAATTTTAATAATGATGAGGTGCAATTACTTTTGAGTTTGGTCGAAAGATACAAACATGTAATTGAAAATGTTGCTCCGCCTCCATTGCAATATCGGCAAGTGTATCGAAAATATCCATTTCAGCAGCTAATATCAAAAATCGCACGAAAATAAACCTCAAATTACAGTTTATCTATGGAATAAACAGCAAACTGGCCGTTCAAACCAGATAAATTTATTCCTTAAATAAGAGAGTTATTCGTCGATTAAAGCCTATCTGACTGGAAAAATCCATTATTTTGCAATCTATCGACTAAACCTTATCCATCTGTTTATCTGAGGATTGAAAAATCGGCCCTAAGTGGATTATAAAATGCATGGTCATTGTTTGCTTCGGCGGTGTAGTGGGTAGAGATCTTTATGCGGTAAACTATTCGCTACATTGTCTGTCGCCATTCACACGTACTTAATAATAGGAATTTTGATAATAAGAGTGACAATAGATATAATAAGGTCACTAATGTAATGTGCAGTGTGCTGCATTTTACGAGTTATTATTGCGACAATGCCTAATAAAAGTTGTAGTTTTTTTTATTATTCGGGGTCAAAAAACTTCAAGCCATCTTATGTTCTTTCCTTATATCTTTTTTATTAAATATTGTTTTGTACAAAATTTTTAAAAGTACCAGGAGCTTATGCTCTATTAAGAGTTCGATATCCACTGCGGGTTGGAGGTGGCGCCGCGATGTCTGCCGATAGGGCTGCCTCGCGTGACTACCCGCACTTCGGCAGTACAGGGTTGTCGGTACAGGCTATCGTCATTTCAAATAATTTTACTTCAATGCTTTTTGTTTACAGTAACTATTCGGGTTAGTTTGACATTTATTGAATTGGGATTGATGGTTTTCGAATGAGTTTGAGTTAGACGTATTTTACTTGCATTTGATAATCGTACTGTAATGGCTTTCGTTGTATTATCTTTTGTATTCTTTTCCTATAAGACGGATTGTTGCCTAATGATTATTTGGTTCGTGCTTAAACATAAAAACTTAACAAGCAATATTAGATGTGAAGACGTGAAGACCAAGCGACAAATTTTGACGTTATGCCAGACCTTTCTCACTCCTCTGATCCTAGAGTCCTTTAACCCTTAAAAGGAGCCGCAGGACTCCAATGAGGAGAGTGTGTCCATCTGATTAGGACCGCCAACTTACATTGGCCATCCAGGTTCTCTCAGGTAAAGTAGTTTGCGACTCAATGAAATATTTACATAGAGCTGGAAATGTATTTCTACCCCCTTACTAATAAACGAGTTATAAGGAAGGAATAGTTATTCAGTGTCTGACAACTACTGTCTTCTGAATGTCTGACAAAGACCAAACACTGAATAACTATTTCAACCGTATACCTCGTTTATTAGTAAGGGTGTTAGTGTCTAACGTTGGAATGCACTGGGGACGGTTCGGAGAATTGCACTAGACGTCTCGCTTACATACAAGACTGGTGAGCAGGAAGAACCATAAATCAAAACCATGTGTAAGAGTTCCACACACGCTTTGATCTCGTTGCCACGTTTGGGGATTACATACATACATATAATCACGACTGTTATCCCCTAATGGTTAGTCAAAGACTAGGCAAAAGCACGGCAAAAGCAGTCCATTGCCATAGTCCGCGCTTCACCAAACAGTAACTGCACTTTACTGCACTCAACGTGACAGGTGGCGAGCCCGTCGCCGCTATAAGCTATTGGATGGTTGTGCAGTTCTAAGTCCATTAGTCGCCTTTTACGACACCCAAGGGAAGAGATGGGTTGGAAGTATTCTTTTAATGAGCCGCTACCACACGGCTAGACTCGCGGTTGGGGATTTCTCTAATAAACCGGGGAATTCCCGTTAGCGCTTCCACCGATGTAATGTTTCTTGTGAAAAATGCCAGAGTTTCTGGGTGTGTCATATTGCCCAATAGCTACAATCTGTGGTGCAAATGACTGACCTATAAAGCTGGAGTCGTCGTCGAGGCGCTGGTCGTGGAGCGCGTGCATGACGAGGGCGGCGAGCAGCGCGGGCTGCGCGGGCAGCGGGGGCGCCAGGCCGCGCAGGGACAGCGGCGCGGCGCTCCAGATGGCCCCGCAGAGCATCAGCAAGCGCGAGGGGTCATCACCCGCCTGCTGCACACATGAACAATCCATTAATTGTAACACATATAATATCATGCCTATACCACCATAGGGGCATTTGCTAGCGATTTTGTAGATCCCACGTGGGGTAACCATATTGCCGTTGCCGTTAAAAATAAGCCTTTTTGGGGTAGAGTGTACAAATCTCCACTTGCAACATTCTTCGCATGTTCTACACTGTTTACTAGCCCTTATTTAATACAGACGCGTCCACATCAAGTATTAGAGATTAGTATATTAATAAAAAGACAATATGTAAAAATAAAAAAATAAATACAATAATAGACAAAAGTGTGCAAGAACTGCTACAATGCATCGGAAAATGTGACAGTTATCATTAAGAGATTATATTTAGTTAAATGTCCTAACAACTCTGCCTACCCCATCAGGGATATTAGACATGATGACATTTTGTTTAAGTATTCACATAAAAAATATGATAAAGATGGCGTGTGTTACAATTTTATACCATGCACGTGCCTAAAAGCGTTATACAAGTTGTTTCAAAAACAAAAAAAGCCGAAAGGGTGTTGTGTCCCTTCATAACTCATTGCCAAAATATGACGACCATAGCTTGATATTTTTAATAACCGATTTTATTTTTATTTTTGCCCAAACTTTAAAACTATAGACATTAAAGCGCAACTCTATTAGGCCCGCTTGCGCGGTCGAGAGTTAGTGATAACTAGTGAGGTGGACTGAGTGCTAGGATGAGGGAAACACCAGTAGAGCTGTAAAATGGTATATTATTATATAAAGAAACTATAGGATACAACCACATAGCAACGTCAACAGATCAGTAAATCACAGAATGTCAATACAAAAACAAGGCCTGCAAAGTCATGTAAAAATAAAGTATAAAAAGGAGGTTGATGTCAGCCAGTCGCTAACTGTTAGCACCTAACCCTGGGGCAAATATATTGGCAAACTCTGGGTTAGGCGCTAACTCTCGATCGTGCAATTGGGCCTTAAAGGTTTAGTTATGTTTATCAGTAGAAATTACTTCCTAAATTTTCAACTCTGTTCCTAGTACTGATAGCTAGTACTAGGCTGTACTTAAAATTGATTTTTAGGGGTGAGTTTTGAAACACCCTGTATAAAGATTTTACTAAACAATATTTTTCCGTAAATATTCTGCCATTTTTATACACTTTGACGTCATACCTCATGCTGATTTTGTATAGATAGTTTGTAATTTTTTTTTTTGTATTTTAAAAAGTTATTCACGTTGACAGAAACAATATCCACGTTGACGTTAACATCTTTGACAGAAAATATAATCTCTAGAGTTCGTCAACATCGTATCATATAGTTTTATAAATATTGGTCGATATTATTTCAAATTCTTAGGTCGTCCTCAGCCTATATACGTCCCACTGCTGAGCACAGAACCACCACGTAAAGAACCACATGAAGAGAGCCGTAACACCAGCACGCTGGGCCAATGCCCGTTGGTGGGTAGAAACGGTTACAATAGCGACCGAGACCAGAGACGAGATCATAAAGTTTTGGTCACCCATCCAAGGCCTGACCATGGCGATGGTAGCTTTGTTTTCGATATGAAAATATATTGAAAGCCAAAGCGTACTAACCACTACGCCACCGAGCACTTCAATTTCAAATTCTTAGGTGCTCGTATTAAATTCTTAGGTATCCTGGATGGTATCGTACGCTTTAAGCGTACGTGCTGCCACGTTCAAAATTAGGATGGGCTTGTACAAGTGACATACATACATCACGCCTTTAATCTAAGAGGTAGGCAGAGTCCAAGGAGCACTGTGTTCCTTAAGACCACATTTAGCCATACAATAATTTGGTTTGGTCAGATAAAAAATCGTGAGGGTTGTAACAAGTGGCTAGCTCATCGCCTACACAATCACAGAGCCAGTACCCAATAAGTCGACTTTTACGACATGCTAGACAAGAAAAGCAGTTGGTACATTCGTTTTTGTCCCAGACCAACACGGGACAAGTGAGCTATGACTAAAAACATTTGTAATATATCTAACAAAAATCAGCCCACACCTATATATCGTCGGGAGAGAAGTATCTTGGAAGTAGTGAATGCAAATCCGTGTAGTTTTAAAATCCGGATTTTCGGTACACTCCAAATTAAGCGGATTTTACGGATTTTTCATGAAAATATATTTCTACCCATATTTTATTAATAGGTAGGTATGGTTTTTTTATATTTTTGCAAGTCTTCTTCTTCCTGCTATTTTCCTACCTTTAGCCAGTCGGCACAACATGTTGTCACTAATCAGCTCAACATCCACTTCATTTATTCTCATTTCAGAATTCACATTCAATCCATCGCTTCTTTGGTCCTCTCATTTTACGTCCAACCACATCTACACTTATCATTATTCTAGTTAGAAGACAATAATTCTCCTTCAGCTCTTGACTATAACTACCTATTGCTCCGTATCTCTTCTGTCACTGGCGCTACTTTCAAACTTCCTTTGATATACTCATTCTTGAACCTGTCCATTCTAGTGACTACACACATCCATCTCAACATTGCGTGCAAATTTCTATTGCCGCTTTCGTTGCTCAACATGCTTCTGCCGTGTCCACACATCTGGACAGGTCTAGCGACGGTTTTAAAGACTGTCCCCTTAAGCTTATGGGGCAATCTTGGTTCGCACACTGCTCCAGAAACCTTTTTCTGACGGCGATAAAATCGTGTATAAAACCATTTCATCCATCCGGCATAATTTTGGATCCATGATCCAAGGTAAGTAAATGACATTAGAGCACAACGGTAGTAGGGATGCACCGTTTAAGGCAACATTCGAAAAAACGTGTTTCACCAAATCACAAGTATTTCGTTTTCGTTCTGTAAACCGACACTCTAGATTTTTGTATATCTGCAAAGGCATCCATAGCAAGACAAGAAGAAACAAGTACGGGCATAAAGCCGATCCCAGGTGCAACTCGTCGGTTATTCTTCCTTCGGACTTCACTTGTGTACTCACTCTCATGCGCCTTCCTTACAAGTTCAACTTTTTTCTAAAGTACACTTTCCACATTCAAAGCCAGCCATAATACCTCGTGGAGTACCATTTGTTATGACTTTCAAGGTTATAAGCACCATAGTATTCACGTTTCAATTCGTAGGCCGATACTTTTCGCATAACTGCCGAAGTGCGTATATGGCGTCCCGTATGCATGGAAAATAATCATGCCTCTCTCAATCACTCTCTCCCATATTTTCACACCGTGTGACTGAGGTATATTCCCAATCATATCAAAATCCTCTTAAAATTTCTCTTTCATAGTCTCTTCATCCAATCTGTGGCGCTTAGGTATAGATAGATAAACACGAATCACATTCATTACTAAATCGGCAAACAGTATTTTTATAACGATCACTCTATCATTCTAGCATGTGGAAAGAAGTAAACTTTGCCTAAAAGGCGTGGCCTTTTGGATGATGATAAAATACATACATGTATGCTATAATTCGGCCTCTTAACATCAGACATAAACCTTTTAAAGTTCGTGTCTAGCGTATTCATTTGGTGTAAATGTAGTCCCTGAAATACAATTTTTTTAGTATTCGAAAAATCCGGATTCGGTTTTCAAATCCGTTGAATGAAATTATCCGGATTGCATCCTTACTTGGAAGACTATATTTCCTATATTAAAAGCATTTACGGGAAACTTAAATATGTATAAACCAAAGTTTTATTCTGTAGCAGCCTGCGTACTTTTGTTTGGATCCAATAAAACTTCACCCATCAATCATTTTCACTTTAAATTCGAAGTGAACAGTTTATATAACAGCTATCCTACTCTCTTAGCAAATATCAATGAATTGGAATGGGATTTCTGTCATTGAACACTATTGAAAGTAACGAAAGCGCTACATTTATTTCATATTAAGCGGTTATGGGAACTAACTACCTATTGTCTATTTTCGGTACAAATTGGAAATTGTTAAGATTTGCTACTTGTTAACCGAATTTAACACTAAATCTATACAGATAATAAAACTGTAGAGGTCATATGTCTGTATATGGAAAAAAAAACTCAAAACCAAGTCAGGAGATGTAAAAAGTGGGCAAATACCAAAAAAAAATTATAATTTTCTGTCTGTTTGTACGGGTTTATCTCCGAAATGGCTAAACCTTATCCTGGTCAACATCTTTTATTCCGGATACTTTTTATTCCGGAAAATTAAAGGGTTCCTGTGGGATAGTTAAAAAAACCAGTCGCGGGCAACGGCTAATTAGCAATTTCCATTATGTAACAAAAATAGACAATAGGAAGATAGTTCACATAATAAATCAATGTGGCACTTTTGTTACTTTCAATAATGATCAGTGGCAGAAATTTCATTCCAATCCATTGAAATTCGGTTAGGGAGTAGGGCAGCATATGTTCAACCTTGTGTTCGATATAACAAATATAGAGATAAAGCAAATATGTTTGCGAAACATATTAAGGTTATCTTAATTACAGTTGGTTCGAATTTGAATTTCAACTTTCATTCAGCCACAAAGAAAACCTTGAGCTTTAAGTTTTTTATTCAATCAGTTTCCAGATATTTTACAACGATAAAGATATTTTATAGTAAACGAAGATGATGGGCTGAGTCAGTCTCAGACGTCATCATAGCATTGATCGACTCACCTACAGTTCATTTTCATGGTATAAAGTTCATAGAACTCTTAAGTTAATTGTAACATAGATAGAACCGGTAAAATTATTTATTGCAACAAAAGTAAATCACAAAAATACATTAAAAAATGCAATGCAACACGGCGACCTTATCGCTACGAGCAATATCGACCAGGCAATCTCTAGGCAGAGAATGACAAGTGTTATAAGCTCACATACCCCCCTCCTCACTCTTACACATATCTCTCAGACATCTCTCTCAGACTAGTTGATAGGTGTAAATGTCTGAGGAGACATTTACACCTATCAACTAGTCCCACTTAAAGCAAGTAAATGCTGCTTGTTGGGGCTTGGGCCATGAATAAATTGCGAGATCCAGTTTAAGCTTGTATAATATTAGAAGTAATCAAATACAATTATTTGTTAATTAATTATGCACAGACGTCCGTCCATCAAGGCGTAGCGATAGCGAGAGAGAGGGCAACGCGTAGGGATGGGACGCGTAGCTGACGCAGTTCGGGCTAGTGATGCGCTCGAACATACTCCCCGGCCCTGGAACTGGTGGTGTCCAAGTCGTCATCTCCAGGCTCCAGCAATGGGCATAGATGTTTGACAGCCCGTCGACACATGCCATGCGCTGTCTTGACCTCGGCTACTCTAGGTACTCCGTCCTTGCCTGGGAACAAAAGAGATATTCTCCCCAACCTCCATTGCATAGGTGGGGTGTTAACTTCCTTCATCAGTACTAGGTCCCCTGTCTGTAATGGCTTGCAAGGGCGGCGCCACTTAGTCTTCTGTTGCAGCTCAGCTACGTATTCTTGTTGCCACCGATTCCAGAAGTGCTGCCGGATGCTTTCTATTCTCTGGAACCGGTTCAATGTGTTAGCCTTCATTTTGTTTGGTGACGGCAATGAGGTTAAGGCTCTCCCAATCAAAAAGTGCCCGGGAGTCAGGGAATGGAGATCATCAGGAGAGGAAGACAAGGGATATAGCGGCCTGCTATTAAGGATAGCTTCTATTTGACTAAATAAAGTTGCCAATTCCTCAAATGTCAAATGACAATTACCTAACATTCTCTTTAAGTGGAATTTAGCTGACTTTACGCCAGCCTCCCATAACCCACCAAAGTGCGGAGCGTACGCCGGTTGAAACTTAAAATTAATGCCCTCTTCTGAAGAGAAGCTTCTTATGCCATCAGAGTGTGATGATAAGAAATCCTTGATTTCTTTTGAGGCGGCTACAAAATTGCGACCATTGTCACAAAATATTTCTAATGGTTTTCCTCGACGAGAGATAAAACGACGTAAACTTAGTATGAATGCATCTTTAGACAGCTCACTTACAGCTTCTAAGTGCAGACACTTATATCTGAGACAGACGAAAAGACAAAGATAGCATTTCGTTATTTTACAGCCTCTGCCCTTTCTATCTGTTATAAGAAACGGTCCGGCGAAGTCGACACCGGTACTAACAAAGGGGAAATCAGGATCCACACGTTGTGCAGGTAGCATACCCATGATAGGAGACTGCGTGCGACCACTCGCCCGTCTACATGTTACGCACTGTCTAGCCACAGTACGTGCTAGATCTCTGCCACTTATAGGCCAAACAAAATCTCTAACTGAGGAGAGTAACAACTGGGGACCAGCATGAAGAAGACGTAAGTGCACCTGTTGGAATAATAATTTCGTAAGTTTATGTTTAGCATGTAACAATATAGGGTGACGTTTGTCGAACGAGTAACAAGAAAGTTCTAATCGGCCTCCTACTCTTAAAACATTATTTTTATCTAGAAATGGACTTAAAGGGAGTAGAGGGCTCCTTATAGGTAAATCTTTATGACTATGAAGAATATTTATTTCGTTTGAAAAAGTTTCCAATTGTGATAATTTTGCCAATACTTGAAATGAGTTATTGAGTTCATCAGGCTGTAAAATACCAAATTTTTTATTAGAAGTATGTCTACAGTTATGTATAAAACGAAGTGCATACGCCATTGAGTGTTGTAATGATTTCAGTTTTGAATAGCGGTTAAAATCAATTAAGACATTTTTATGTTCATTTTGAGAATTATTTATTACATTAATATTTACCTTTATTTCAGGTAGTATTTGCGGGAAACTATAATTAAATATAGGCCACGAAGGTTCTGATTCAAGCAAGAAGTTAGGGCCATTCCACCACAACTTTAAGTTATTTAATTTATTAGCGTTTATACCCCGTGAGGCGAGGTCGGCTGGGTTCAGTGTGGTAGGAACGTGACGCCAAACTGAGTCAGTTGTTAATTCTAAAATGGTGCCAACCCTGTTGGCTACAAAAGTTTTTAGCTTATCGTATCTAGTACGTAGCCATGCCAGCACTATAGATGAATCGGTCCAAAATACCTTGCGCGTGATTACACATCGCAGAGAGCGACACACGGCCGCCACGAGTTGAGCACCGAGGTAACACGCACACAATTCGAGCCTGGGTACAGTGGTAGGCTTGGCCCGAGCTACTCGAGCCTTAGCGCACAGCAAGCGAACTGTAACTTCACCCTGTACGTTCGTTGACTTAAGATAAATACAGGTTGCATAAGCGTAACCCGAAGCGTCACAAAAGCAGTGAAGTTCTATGTTGTTCGATGACTTGCACAGCACATGTCTAGGAATATTTAACATATGCAAATGAGTAAGATTATCAACAAATGATTTCCACGATTCACCAATTTCACAGGGGACAGGCTCATCCCAATCTATTTTTGCTAACCATAATTTTTGTATAAGTACCTTTGGTGTAATAGTGATTATACTCAATAAGCCTAATGGGTCAAATATTTTACATGAATCTGATAAAATAGTTCGTTTTGTAGGAATCGAATTCTTTATTTCGTAATTGGTGGGGAAATTGATATGGTCTTCGTTAGGATTCCATCCCACACCTAAGGTATGTGATGATGAGCTTATCACAAGGTCACTTTGTGACTCTTGTGGATTAATAATTAAACTAGGCATGTTTGATCTATATTTGCGCAAGTTAAAACAACCAGATGCTAAAGTTCGCTCTATTGAATGTTTTATTTTCAGTATTTCTTCTTTGTTATCGCAGCCAGTCAGTAAATCGTCTACTAAAAAATCATTTTGAATAATTTGTTTTATCTTTGGATCACAACACTCCTCCCCCAGCTGCCATAAACATCGAGTGCTAAGAAAACTGGATGAAGAGTATCCATAAGTAACTGTATTTAATTTATAAGACTCTAATTTATCAGTATTATTTGAACGCCATAGTATCATTTGTAACTTACGATCACTGTCCTGCATTTCGACCTGTCTATACATTTTCTCTATATCGCCTGAGAGAACGAAGGTGTATTGACGAAATCTAAGTAGAATATTGAATAAAGTGTCTTGTATTTGCGGACCAACCATCTGTAAATCATTTATAGAATATCCAGATGTGGTCTTGGAACTGCCATTGAATACTACGCGCAGCTTAGTTGACTCACTAGATAATTTTAAAACTGCATGGTGAGGAATGAAGTAAGACGCATTAGGGATTAAAATGTTAGACTTAGACATATGCCCTAAGCTTTGATATTCTTCTATAAATTGTGAATATAATTTTTTCATTTGTGGACTTTTAAGAAGCCGTTTTTCTAATGACAAGAATTGTCTCTTAGCTATTTGAAAAGAATCGCCTAAACAATCTGGTTTTGCCAAGAGAGGTAATTTTACACAAAACCTACCATCTTGATTACGGTAAGTATTTGCTACAAAATGTTGTTCACATTTAGTTTCCTCACAAGTATATTTATTACTAAACTGAGGAATTTGTTCTAGTTCCCAAAACTTAGACATGTTGTCATTTAAAGTTTTATTTGAAATTATGTTTCTATCTTGTCCTGTCATTATGTGATTGCATTGAGAAAAGCTATTACTTGTTATACCCTTTGAACAAAATGGGCCTGCTAATATCCACCCAAGTTTAGACTTATGCATGGTGGGTTGATTAGGACCAAGGGTTATCTGCTCAGACTCAATTAAGCTCCAAAACAAATCCGCACCTATTAGCATGTCGATAGGAGCGGGCTGATTAAAAGAAGGATCTGCAAGCTTAATATGATTAGGCAGTTTTAATCGAGAAGTGCTTATTGTGTGACTTGGTAAATCGTTGGAAATTTTTGATAATACAATACATGATATAGTGGTTTCGTACTTGCAATTATTGGATTTTATTCTTATAACACAACGTTCCGTTGCTGTTATAATAGACTTGTGACATATACCTACAATATTAACACTGGTTGGCTGAGGAGTCAATTGCAAATTATTTTTCAACCTACTTGTTATTAAAGAAGATTGACTCCCGCTATCTAGCAGTGCTCGAATTGTGAGGTGTTTCCTTGTGTTTGGATTATATACTTCAATCATCGCGGTTGATAGCAACACATTATTATTGGCGGTGATTGACATACTTGTAATAGTTTTGTCTGATCCTGGCTCAGCCTGAGGATCAGGTGTAGGTGTGGATACATTGGACATATTTACAGCCTGAGAAGTTTCCCTATGCAACAATGTGTTGTGTCTGTCCTTGCAGAGGGAACAGGGACCGAGTCTACAATGACGTGAAGAATGACCCTTACGTAAGCAGTTACGGCATAACTTCAGCTGAATCACAGCAGCCATTCTGTCCTCAATGGATTTGGCGAGGAACGAGGCGCAGTCGTACAGCCGATGGCTGCCATTGCACAGGACACACGCGCACGCCGCCACAGTGGAGCCGGAAGCAGCTGAAATTAGTATAGATTTCGTGTGAGGGCTTTCATGTTTACGAACTGAACCAGAAGGTTCAAATCTATTTTTAAACTGAGGTTTGTTATTATTATTAATGGATTCTAGTACATCTGCCCTATTTTTTAAGAAATTAAAGAAATCTTTTAATGTAGCGGAACCTTCAAGGTTATTCCTATTTTCTTCCCATTTGACGATAGTGCTATTGTCAAGCTTCGCCATCACTAAGTGGATAATTAGGGTATCCCAAAACTCTGTTTTCTCGCCAAGTGAATTAAGAGCTCGTAAATTTTTCGAAACATGATCGACAATAAACCTTAAACCTTTAGATGAATCTCGCACTATTGGTTGAAAATTAAGTAAGGAGTTTAAATGGTTTTTTATTAATTGTTTCTCGTTGTTGTATCTCTCACAGAGAAGACGCCATGCTTCCTTATAATTATCGGTGCTCACCTCAAGATTGCTGATGACACGAGAAGCCTCCCCCTCAAGATAAGAGTTTAAGTAGTGAAACTTGTGGATTGCCTTAATTTGTTCGTTACTATGAATTAAAGATGTGAATGTGTCTCGAAACTCAATCCATTTAAAGTAAGATCCATCAAAGTTTGAAATTTTTATAGTGGGCAATTTAAAATTAATGGTTTTATCATGGTTACAATTATGACAACTCGATCTGCTGGATATAGATCCACCTTTATTTTGCATGTTATTTGTTGTGTTGTGCTTGTCTAGAAAAATGCGTGTTTTCGCTAATAAAGAAGAAAATTGTGTTTCTATGATATCTCTGTTGTCAATTTCGTTATCTAAATAAGTTGGATTAAGCAGTTCAATTTGAGTCTGTACTTCATCAAAGTGAGAACATAAATCCTGTAATTTTTCGTGCCTTTGCATCAATTGGTACAACTCATCTTGTGAAACTACTTCTAGACAACATAACTCATTTAATTTATTTTTATATTTAGTTAATCGACCTTTGATGGAACTTCGCTTTGTAATCAAATCTTTCAAATTATTATTGTCGACTGTAATTTGTGGCAAATTCACATTTAATTTCTCCAATGGTGATTTTGGAGCAATGTCACTAGTTTTAGACATGTTGGCAATTTAAAAACTCCACTACTTGGCAACAAAATGAAATTAAATGAGAGAAAAAATATTAAACAAAATGATTACGATACGTAAATTTCTTATCGGCCAACGCTCCGCATGCGCGAGAAAGTAGGTCAAGGGCAGCTAGCGGTCGCTCGCCGGGTGCCGGCAGCGCGTCGTTTACTGTTGCTAGGCTGGATTTTTATGCGCACACGCAGTAAACACTAGAATGTTAGAAAATTACATGTAATTAGAATGAGAGTTTTAGAAAAACATGTATTTATGGCGTTACGTTACACAAAATGATTGAGATTACAATTACATTGATAAAATAATTATTTAATTATAATTTGAATTTATCTATTAAATGAGTTAAATGACATTTGAAACGGCAACAACTGTATTTAGCAATAAAAGGGGACTGTTTGTATAGGTCTAAATGGGTGAAATGAATGGAAAAATGAATGGGCACTTCTCTGTAGGTAAGCACTCTGGTCCAATTCTCTGGTCTTCTTCTCGATATCTGGATTTTTGATCACGTCGGGGTCACCATGTTGGGGCTTGGGCCATGAATAAATTGCGAGATCCAGTTTAAGCTTGTATAATATTAGAAGTAATCAAATACAATTATTTGTTAATTAATTATGCACAGACGTCCGTCCATCAAGGCGTAGCGATAGCGAGAGAGAGGGCAACGCGTAGGGATGGGACGCGTAGCTGACGCAGTTCGGGCTAGTGATGCGCTCGAACACTGCTTGTGTTACGGATACTAGATGACGGACAAATATATTTAATAGATAAATAAATATAAATATCCTGAATATATATAAATAAAAACATCCAAGACTGGAGAACAAATGTCGGAAAATTCATCACCCAAACACTTGCCCTCCACTGGGGATCGAACCTCTCTAAATGGCGACGCCTTGAGACATCTATAATGAACCATTTTAGTATTTTGTTTATTATTTATTTATTCCAATATTATACAATGCGTTAACAATTTCATGCATCTGCCAATCTGTTGAACAGTTTGTCGGAACAGTACTAGTTCTAAAATCTGTTCATCCTAACTTGTCCTATTTGGTAACAATCTTGGAACTATCATATAATATACTCAAAATCAACTGATAATTAGATTCAAAAGGTTTTAGCCTGTAATAACGATTTACTCAGTGGCAGGCGGGCCATATCTGTCGGAGAACCGACAACCGTTGGGGTAGACGTGTTCTTGAGTGGAGACCGCGACTCGGCAAGCGTAGTGTGGGACGCCCTCCGGCGAGATGGAGTGATGATCTGCGAAGCGCTGCAGGCAGATGCTGGATGCAGCAGGCCGGGGATAGGGTAAAATGGCGCAAATTGGGAGAGGCCTATGTCCAGCAGTGGACTAATGTGGGCTGAAGAGAGAGAGAGAACGATTTACTCTTATAAATTTTTGATTTTGTTATTATTTTATTTTTTAACGAGTGATTTCGTTAAAGATCAGCGGAGCGGAGGATGAACAGATTTTAGTACGTAGCGACTAGTACCAACGGCTTAACATGCATTACGAAACACTCGGATACTCATACTTATCATCATGTATGCATGTGTAAACATATTTTGCACCTGACTACATAGGATAAAAGACGAGACATAAGTAAGATTTACCAAAGAGCTGTACTAAGCCACGTGATAATTATTTATAATTGTTTCGAGGTTACTAAATCCCCCTTATAGTTACCTCACACGTCTACACGGCGAGGAAACCGATACTTTTACTTAGAAACACGAAGAGTGAGTTTTTTGATCCGTAGTCATACTAGCAACAATAGTAAAATTCTAGACCAATAGCGTCGATGGAAAAGCCAAAATGTGTGACGTCAGCTTCACCAATTGTTAGATTTGCGATGAAAATCAGCTGTTCCAGCCGCCGTGTTACTAATCCCAGCACCGTGTCGTGGTTTAATTGTCTATGATTATTTAACTTTAGTTACATTTGAAAATTCGACTATTGGACAAGCTGTCATATCACTACATCATTTTCGCCATTGGTCCATATTTTAACCTACTGGTCAACGTAACCACAGATCAAAAAACTGACCCTTACTTTACTATGACTTTTGCTAACCTTGAGAAAATATCTGGTTTCATGGAAGAGGTTCCTTTTGAGCCAACATGGTTATAAATAAGTATGAGAAGGAAATTGCGCACATAGGAGGTAATAGCATCACTTCAATGAAGACTACTTATTCTTTTATGGGGTACCTGTAAGATATAAGTGCTTACTTATTATGGATCCTGTCGGGTATCACATCTTAAAATAGAGGACGACAACAAAACTCAATTGCCAGCGACGTAAAGGACTTCCTAATTCCATAATTTACGTCATGGATGATGGAGCCAACGCTGTAATTAAAGCTCCGGATATTCATATACCAGTGCCAGTGGAAACCTCAGGTGGAAACTAACAACTCATAATTGCAACTACTTTGTTCGAGCCACAAGCCGAACATTGGACTCCGACAACAGCGCGGTCAGCAGCGGGCCAACCAATTACCACATTAACAGCAGCAGCGTGCACCGTCGGCACTTTACACCGACGAGTCACATTCAAAACCCTATCGTAGTGTACATGTAATAGAATTGTATAAATACCAAAGCATTATCAGCAATAAACTAGATTTCAACTGGGTCACACTTCCACGTCCCGCAGCCCCCCAGGGCTACTCCCTGGGGTAGCTCCTCTAACACCATCATGCTGCCGCCCAGGGCTACACTCTGGGGTAGTTCCTCTAACACCATCATGCTGCCGCCCAGGGCTACTCTCTGGGGTAGCTCCTATAACACCATCATGCTGCCGCCCAGGGCTACTCTCTGGGGTAGCTCCTCTAACACCATCATGCTGCCGCCCAGGGCTACTCTCTGGGGTAGTTCCTCTAACACCATCATGCTGCCGCCCAGGGCTTCTCTCTGGGGAAGCTCCTATAACACCATCATGCTGCCGCCCAGGGCTACTCTCTGGGGTAGCTCCTCTAACACCATCATGCTGCCGCCCAGGGCTACTCTCTGGGGTAGCTCCTCTAACACCATAATGCTGCCGCCCAGGGCTACTCTCTGGGGTAGCTCCTCTAACACCATCATGCTGCCGCCCAGGGCTACTCTCTGGGGTAGCTCCTCTAACACCATCATGCTGCCGCCCAGGGCTACTCTCTGGGGTAGCTCCTCTAACACCATCATGCTGCCGCCCAGGGCTACTCTCTGGGGTAGCCTCCACTAACATCAACTTATCATGCACGTGCAGGTCGCGGCGCCTTACAAACGCTCACCATCTGCCCGTAACTGTCTTAATTCCATATACAGCCTGATAATATTGGGTCCTATGAAATTGGTGTTTTTTTTCTCGCTTAGTATTTTGTCTGTAACTATTAAGATTCAGAGTATTCCTAAAAAATAATTACCTCGTCTAAAAATAGACTATATTTTTGAGCTCTTTTGATTTGTTTTGATAATTTGTTGTAAGTTTAATTGTGTTAAAATTGGACACGGAGACAACTCTTTTTAAGTGCCTCCCGAATACATCATTTTATTTGCATTCACTTAAATACGATAAATAATTTTTATGAAGTGTGATATTACACATATTACTAAAGCTTGTCTAATGATACATGCCAAATATTATTATCTCTGGATTTGTCGTTTTGAAGAAAACTGAAAAAAAATTAGTATGGAAAATGCAGATATCCCTAAAATCTCCATACAAAACGACAATTTCATAGGTAAAGACCCAATATTACCTTCCAATTCAATTTCAAGAAACTCTGCAAGGGTTCCAAAGGATAGTACCCTTGCAGTTTCTTGCCTGTATCTTCTCTAGACAAGGCCAAGGTAGTGAACAGGCCGAAAAAAAATAGTGGTGGTAGTGGTTATCAATTTTAGGATAATTATTATTTATTTTGTTTTGGGTTGTAAAAGTGTATTCGATGATACCAATTTGATTAAATGCCTTTGAGTTTGAATAAGCGGTTACCGATGGTTGCTACACCGACGTGGCTCTAGTACTCTGCATCTGTCTCAGGTCAAGGGATTAACCCCATGTAACTGTGGCAACTTTACTTACTAACAGCAACATCATGAAAATTAAGTATTATTTGCCTGTGATCTTCTGTAAGGTGGAAGTATAAACTCAATTCGGAAGTTTTAAATTCGAGCCCCCAACCTTTTAAAGCAGAAGTCTACATCTAGAAAATAAACTTTTACATTTACTAAGCGCGTTCGCAGCATAAACCACTCGAACTTGTTTGCGCAAAGAACCCTTATTTACTGACTGGACGTATTGAGCTATGGGCGATCCATAATTTGAACCCGGAAATGGTTCTAGGGGATTTGTGGTCAAAACAAAGGATTTAACCCTCTTAGATGTTTTGTGTAAATTCGCTATTGTTGTTTTTGTCGCTCACACTTTCGAATGAAAGTTTATTTTATTCCAGTAACATTGACTCAGTAACGATTTTTACTTATTCATTTCTCCTTCAAATAATTATTGTTTTGGCTCTAAACTCAACAAAAAGACATTTTATGTGAATATAACGCATCCGCTTAACCATTCGGGAATGTAAGCGAGATGAAATGTTATGTTGAGTAGAGATTCTAATATAGGTACAGTCGAGTTTAAAAATATGTATACACGTTTGACAGTTGGCTATTATAAGGACTGCCAGCTTTCAACGGTGTAAACATATATTTGAACTTGACTGTACAATATGAATATGAATCCATACAAAATAAACACTACAGTCACATTATTGATTAAAAATTTAAATCTCACAAAATAAAGGTGCTGCTTTATATTAAATACATATCTACTCGTAAATAATTTAAAAAAGAGAAAAACAAACAATGTAACATCAAAAGCGCATACTTTTAAGTACGCGTAGCGGGTAGGCCGATAAATTTTAATACAACAAAAATGATTATTGATGGCCGTTCATTATGCAAAGTGGGCCCGCTCCGCGCCCTCTAATTTATAGACGATTTTGGACTTTAAATTGGTCGGTACCTGCTCGGAAATATTACTAGGACTGGTTTTTTGAATTTGGACTTTAAAAGAATTTGTGTAAAGTTGGTTTTCAAAGAGTAAAGTGAAATAGAGTAGTTAACGTAGATAGAGATCGGCCTATGGGACATCAAGCATTGACAAAGTAGAGATCCTTACTTTTTTACTTATTAGTAACTGTATATATCTCTAATTAAACATACAGTCTATCTACACAAGTTGGCTTATATGTCAGTGGCCAACTGTTCTTTATATCAGCGTTAAGTTCATTGTACTTTTTAAATTTTCACATTTTGATGAGCAGTAAACAGAGGCAGTAAGGATTCATCATAGACACGTAATATGAAATTGAGAAGTCAATATAAAACTTAGTTTTCAAAAACCTGAATGACACGACACTAAATCTTCGCACAGGTGGAAGAGAAGGTTACCACTTCTTTATATTCTCTAAACTTTTTATTTATTAGAAAAATGGAAGTGAGCTTCACCTAAATTATGTAAATAGTGACAATTAATATAATTATAGTCCTAACTACAATTTACTCCAAGGAAGATATTAAAAGGTCTCCAGATACTAAGAATCCTATTTTATTACTTCAGTGATTAGCTTCAATCCATAAAGGTATAAACCCACTGATTGTCTTGTAGCTCTAATGTCGAACGAAGGATTGATTGACTTATAAATAATTGATTGATGGTTAGTCGGCTGATACAACCGCAATTAGCAATAAGCCGATTCAAACTCAAACTCAAACTCAAAGTCATTTAATCAAATTGGTATCATCAAATACACTTTTGACAAGTCAAAACAAAATAAATTACTATTATCCTAAAATTGACAATACCACTACTTTTTTTCGGCCTGTTCACTACCGGGAGGCCTTGTCTAGAGAAGATACAGGCAAGAAACTCTGCAAGGGTTCCATCCTCCCTTTACATGAATATGTTCTACAACCTAATCAAATTTACGTTTACGTGTATTATACAATACCTTTAGTCACAAATGTCAATTTTTTTGAAATTGTTTTGATTGTTTTGAAACCTATTTATTCCCCTGTTATATTTTGCAAATGGAAATTGGTACGTAGGTATATTGTTTTAAATGTATTAGGCCCACTCCTGCAAGTGGGCCTTTTTATTTAAGCCATAGTAAAAATGTCAAAACATTTCATAAACCTAGTTTTAAATCTCGATTTAAATTTCCTGCAACACGCCCTTAATGTTCATGTCAAATGCGCCAACGAATTTTATTTGTCTATCTACCTATCTGATATACCAAGTCCATTGTAACAGGCACTCCAAGATTTTTGTGTGGGGAATCAACGTCCAAGTTAATTAACCCTGGGTGAGCCCTCAAGATACAATTGTGATATAAGGTCAACACAGCTTAGATAGCGCGCACTAAAAATAGAAGGGTAGAGGGAGGGGTAAGGGTTTCTTGTTCATCAAAAATACGTTGAATACAGTGATAAGAAAGGGAAATTATTATATTCGGGTTTCTATTTATTTGCATCCAAATATTAGGTCCTTACCTATGAAATTGGTGCTTTGTAAGGAGATTTTGGGGAATTCTGCATTTTCCATACTAAATTTTTTTCAGTTTTCTTCACAACAACAAATCCAAAGATAATAATCTTTGGCATCTATCATTAGACAAGCTTTAGTAATATGTGTAATATCACATTTCATAAAAATTATTTATCGTTTTTAAGTGAATGCAAATAAAATGATGTATTCGGGAGGCACTTAAAAAGAGTTGTCTCCGTGTCCAATTTTAACACAATTAAACTTACAACAAATTATCAAAACAAATCAAAAGAGCTCTAAAATATAGTCTATTTTTAGACGAGGTAATTATTTTTTTAGGAATACTCTGAATCTTAATAGTTACAGACAAAATACTAAGAGTGAAAAAAAAACACCAATTTCATAGGTAAGGACCCAATATAAGAATATTCTTCGACTTTTTGTTTCCTCTCTCACTCGTTATCCAATACTTCCAATACTTTAGGGTGATTTTCCACCATAGGGACGAGAAGAGAATTGAAATGGCACTGGCCCTTTTTCACTAAAAATTGCCATTAATTCCATTATTAGGTATCGCGAGCTCGCGCGAAGTTTTCACCAGAGTGGCGAAACAAAGAAGCAATACGGTAAGCTCTACATCTAAAGCAATACGGTAAATTTTTACACAAACAAATATTTAAATTCACGCCTCGCATATTCTCGTCAATCCACACTGTTGCCACCAAAGATGCGCTAGGAGGATTAAAACTCTTCTCTTCTCGCCCCTCCGGTGGAAAATCTCTTTTTGTGGAAAATTCCTTTCAAACAGACCGGCTCGCAGAGGAGAGCATTTTATTATCACGTTTAAAACAGAGTTTTGAATGATTGCAATAAGGTTTATTTTTACGTTTCACTTCTTTTGTTTTGGGAATGCTTGAAAGTATATCGGAGCGCACTTAGTATGAAATATTAGGTCCGTACATATGAAATTGGCGTTTTTCGTACTGGCCACTTTATTCACGATTTTCTCCTCTTTGGTAAAGAATTCCAAATTCAAATTTGTACAGCTATTTACTCATGTATTTGTGCTTTGATGACTATCATTCATTTGTTTTTTCCTCTGTTTTTTCTGTTTGCGTCACAAATTTTTCAAAATGGAAAAATTTAAATATCGCATTATTTATGAGTACGAGTTCCGCCGTGGCACTAGTGCAGCGGAAACGACTCGAAGGGTGAATGATGTGTATGGCGGTCGTGTTGCAAAAAAAAACACAGTTCGTTTTTGGTTCCAACGTTTTCGTTCTGGAAATTTCGACCTGCAGAACAAGCCCCGTGGACGGCCTGAGACCCAAGTTGATAATGAAGAATTGAAGGCTATTGTGGAAGCGGATCCATCGCAAACCACGTCCGAGTTAGCTGCAGGCTGCGATGTTAGTGATAAAACTCTTTTAATTCACTTGAAGCAAATTGGGAAGATTAAAAAGCTTGAAAGGTGGGTACCTCACGAATTGACTGAAGCAAACCGGCAAACGCGTGTCGACTGCTGCGTTACATTACTGAACCGGCACAATAATGAAGATATTTTAAACCGAATCCTTACATGTGATGAAAAATGGATTATTTACGATAATCGGAAGCGCTCAGTGCAATGGTTGGATCCTGGCCAGCCAGCCAAATCCTGCCCCAAGCGAAAATTAACCCCAAAAAAGTTACTCGTAAGCGTTTGGTGGACTAGTGCCGGTATTGTTCATTACAGTCTTCTCAAATCTGGTCAGACTATTACGGCTGATGTCTATTGTCAGCAATTGCAAACCATGATGGAAAAGCTAGCGGCTAAACAACCTAGGCTGGTTAATCGCTCCACGCCACTGCTGCTTCACGACAACGCTAGATCACACACTGCACAACAGACGGCTACCAAATTAGAAGAGCTTCAATTGGAATGTCTAAGACATCCTCCGTACTCCCCAGACTTTGCTCCAACAAATTACCATTCATTCGAAATTTGGATAACTTCTTGCAAGGGAAAAAATTCAACTCTGATGGGGCAGTCCAAGTCGCCTTCATAGATTTTATTGATTCCCGTCCGACTGGTTTTTTTAGGAAAGGGATCAATGAACTTCCTATGAGATGGCAAAAGTGCATAGAAAACAATGGTTCATACTTTGATTAATTAAATATATTATATTTAAAAATATTCGTCTAATTGCTCCTCCCATACAAAACACCAATTTCATATGTAAGGACCTAATAATAGGAGAAGCCGGGGCCGGGGGATCGGCTGCTCTTATGTCGTACTCTTTTGCGGTTGGGCAGCTCATCGGCCCCGGGCGTAAATCCGCGCGCTGGTCCGTGTGAAAAAGAAATTAGCGCTCCGATCCACTCTGTGCCGGTCAGTGTGAAAGGGTTTAAGATCGGATATTTTTTCCGAAAACAATACCTTTAAGATTTGACTACACCTAAGATTTTAAAATAGCATGTTTGTACACATATTTAAAAGACAGATATTCCTAAGAAAGGTTAAGTCTAAGTTGCCAATCCTAATTGAGGACTAAGGGTGTTTTCATTGGTACGCTGGCCGCTAGCGTCGGCCATGTGCTCTCTCTCCCTCTTCAGCCTATATACGTCCCACTGGAGAAACACATGAGTAGTATGGGCCGAAACACCGGCCGGGTTGGTGGGTAGAAACGGTCGAAATAGCGACCGGCACCAACGGGTTAACGTGCCTTCTGAAGCACGGAGGAGTTCGAGATCACAAAGTTTCGGTGATCCACCCACGGCTTGACCATGGCGAAAGTAGCTCTGTTTTCGATCGAAAGCCAAAGCAATTTAGCGTTCCACCCCTTAAATTCTAGGGAATGTATTAAAAATGTAGGGATATCGTTCTGAAAATCAGTTTGAAACAATGTAGAGTCGATGTTACAAAAAATCCTAGGAAAATTCATAAAAGAATGAAACCTCTTAGCCCCTGGAGTTTCTGGTTATCTGACCAACGAAAATCATAGGGATTTTTTAAGGGAGGGATTAAACAATTACCGCCGCTAATATACACCCACAACACCAATGGAGTCACGAGTGCGAATTGGCACAAGTTTTCGCTTACAATTTTTAAAAGCATTGACAAATCCTAACAATTTTCTTGTAGCTATTTTTGAAAGTCATTATAGGGGCATGTAAGATAGTGATAGTAGTCGGGACGCAAGCACTACTCGTTCGGTTGGCCGCGGGAAACGTGGGTTCGACCCCACCGCCTGTACCACTGAGTTTAAATAAAACTTTTGTACAGTTCATTGTGAATATCGCTTGCCTCACATTGTGCCCGGTGCATAGCAACAGGCTCGCCACCTGGACCTAACATATCTGGCGAAATTTGGATGTTTAACACCTCTGCCTACCCCTTAGGTGAAAAGAGGCGTGATGATATCTTATGGTAATAAAGGGACATAGGTTAGTGTATATTATGACAGATAGACGATAAAAGCTCTTGGCTTATGAGTGACACGACATTCTGCTGTCATGTCGCGTGACACGTTTCTACCATATTTAAGTGTATGCAGCCAATGCGCTCGGCACCCCACGATATCACGCCATGAAATCAGAAGTCATTGACGTCATAAAAGATTTTCATGGGTATATTTATTTGCTCATTAGCAGAAAGGTCGCCTTTAATAGTACTATTATAGCTGTTAATGTTTTTACGTTATATTTTTCTTCAATCACTTTTCATTATTGACGACCTGCGTGGTCGAGTGGTCTGTACGCCGGTCTCAAGGCGTCGCCATCTCGAGAGGTTCGATCCCCAGTGGCGGCAAGTGTTCGGTGATGAATTTTCAGACATTTGTTCTCTAGTCTTGGATGTTCATTATATATGTATAATATTATATATATTCTGAATAATTATGTGTATTTATCTATTAAATATATTTGTCCGCCATCTTGTATCCGTAACACAAACAGCATTTAGTTCCTTACAATGGGACTAGTTGATAGGTGTGAATGTCTGAGGATATTTATATATTTATTCTCGATATTTCATTAATCTAGTATTTTCATTATTTTTTCGAGATCCTGTGGCTAATGTGATCATGGTGTAAAGCAGTATAGGAAGGTTTATGGACTTTTTTTATGAAACAAGATGACAAATGATGAGGCATTCCATATCTAAGCGGAATTTAGACTACCTACTTAGGGTGAGTTTTTGATACGTAGTATTAGTTATCTCAATAGTAAAGTCTAGACCAATAGCGTCAAGTGAAACGCCAAAATGTATGACGTCAGATAATGACGACAAATTGTTAAATTTGCGATGAAAATTCGAAGCAATACATGAGCTGTGCCGCCAGCTGCCATTTAACGAATCCCAGCATCGTGTTGTGGTTAATGGTCAATAATTATTTAACTTTATTTTTATTTTAAAACTGGCCTATTGGACAAGCTTATTTTAACCTACTGGTCAACATGACCCCAGATGTATCGAGTAGACTGACCCTTAGTCTTATATCTTGGACTTTCCAATAGCATTAAGTTCTGTAAGGGCATGCTCAACACATATTGCGTCATTCATCCCCTTATACAGATTGCCACAATTGTCTGAAAAACTACATTCAACCATGTTCTTCCATATCCTTTTTAGTTACTACGTGATTCTGGAGCTATCTATTTACTGAACATTTCCACATAACGTTTTGTGAGATTGAAGCGTTAGAGGCTATGTAATCTTTTCTGTCAAATTTTTACTATTGGAGGTCTTTCTCATGGAGAAACATATGAGTATGGAATATAACACCACCACGCTGGCCCAATATGGGTTGCGGGCTATTTTATCCTACAGGATACCTACATGTAGAATTTTTTAAACAACAAAAGCAGTTCACTATTGTTAACTGATGATGAGTGGAAATTGTCTGACCTTTACATCCAGCTCTTTAACCTTTTCTGATCTCTGCTGCTCATCTGGTAAAGTTCATATTTCTTACATTTAGGTATGAACACGGCCTATAGACCAACCGTTATCTCATCGTGACGTAGGTAATTTAAAAAAAAAAATTTTTTTTAGCTATCTACATAAACAGGCACATAATAATGGTATAATCATGTGTAGGTATTAAATATATACCTTCAGATGATGACCATCCTCGTTATGACGTTGTCGTAGCGACCTCCTCTATAACACCTTTTTTTTGTTATTGTGAATTTTACTTTTTTGTAGTCTATTTTAGGCATCGAGTGATTAACAATAAAATACATGCTAGTCGTATTTCTAATAATATTGACTGCCCTTAAATCGCTAATATGTCGTCAATACAAACCCAAATAATCGAAATCTATTACTAAATTCAACCTTGTTAGTACTACAATAATAATTGCCACGGAGATATCGATCTTTATTATACATATAGGACGTGACGTTGTAACTCCAAATGTAATAAGAATTTTCATTACATCCGCAGATCTCAAAGAAATGTAAATAGATAAGAAAATACCATCTTCCCCTTCGCTTTCTACTTACATATGCAAAAACCAATCTAGTGCCGAGGTCTTATCTATATTATTATGTCAGTATTTAATATTGAACAACCTCTTTCAACCAGTCCGATAAAAGACCTAAGAACAACCACGTAAGGTTCAAAAGGAAAAAAGAGTGTCCGTCGCGTCTTAAATGTTTGGTACCTACTTAAGTTGTAGGTAAGTAAAAATCAATGTGTCGTTGCTATGTTAAAACTACTTTTGTCAACCTAAAGAGGTTTTATATTATTAAAAAAAAAGAAATCCTTACCTCACTTCTTCATAGCACTACACTTATAATTTTACCAAAAAATATTACGTAAGTTTCACACACAATTTTTATCTATTCACAATCGATACAAGTTTGCTACACCACACAGATAGTCTTTCAATCAATTTAAATGTCTGTTTTCATTCCTATTACCGTCAATGGATTTTGAAGACCGAAATTATGAAATAAAAGGAATGTCCAAAATGGTGGCTTTGGCAGCCAAGCACGGATTGGAGTTAGCTCGAGGCACCACCGCGCATGCGCGCGGACGCCCGAAGCGTGGGGTGCGTTTACAACCCTGCGACATTATTTACATTGAGGGTGGAATCTGACAGTGTGAACTACGTTCTTAATGTCACAATATTGTGCGTAGTTAACGCGCGCGTTCAAAAACATCTAATTTTAGAATAGCATAATGCGTACCCTCAGTGGGTACCTAATAAAGGGTTAGGTAGGTACTGCAAGTAGGCCTTAGTAACAATCGAGTAGAATAGGCTAGTTGACTCATATCAAAAGTAATGAAAATAATGTTTAATTCACATAGTATTTAGTACAAAAAGGGTCCGAAATATTCCAGGTTCAATACATTTAAATAAGAGATTGCTGTAGAAATTAAATTTAAACATGTTTTATTTTAACTTTTTCTTTCATCTGCAAAAAAAGCTATCGACCATTTTCGTGAAATTAGATAAGTAACAATTCATGCTAACAATTACTACGCGTGATCAAATTCCGTCACACGCCAGTCACAACCAATCAAGCATGTCTGTCGGCTTTGTCAAACTGTGTCACGCAGCGTTTTGAATTCTTAACAATAATCGTGACTGTACGACGTAGACTATTCATAGACCATCATGATCACAATCATGACCGAAGGCGTTTTTGACAGTTAACCGAAAACATAATTTACAATTTAAAATTTACTGTGATTTGGGCTTCAAAAAAAAATAAAATTATTTTTAATGGTGATGGCTAACAGTAATGTATCATTTGGGGCCCTAAAAAAAGGGTCAACTAGCCTATTACATTGTTTGGCTTATAATCTAGATTAAAACTAAATTTTGTCGTTGGTTGTCAATTTTACTCAGGGCATGTACAGCACATAGAAGTAATATTATGCTTTGTTTACAATATTTTTGGTAGAGAATTTAAAACGTTGTATGGGGACTTCTCATATCTGAAAATGTGGGCCCAAAAATACATAATTTTCAAACAATTTCTGAAGTTTCTGTGACACCCCGCGTTATATATTAGGTCCTTACCTATGAAATTGGTGTTTTGTAAAGAGATTTTTGGGAATTCCGCATTTTCCATACAAATTTTTTTTCAGTTTTCTTCACAACGACAAATCCAAAGATAATAATATTTGACATCTAATATTAGACAAGCTTTAGTAACATGTGTAATATCACACATCATAAAAATTATTTATCGTTTTTAAGTGAATGCAAATAAAATGATGTATTCGGGAGGCACTTAAAAAGAGTTGTCTCCGTGTCCAATTTTAACACAATTAAACAAACTTACAACAAATTATCAAACCAAATCAAAAGAGCTCAAAAATATAGTCTATTTTTAGACGAGGTAATTATTTTTTTAGAATACTCTGAATCTTAATAGTTACAGACAAAATACTAAGAGAGGAAAAATACACCAATTTCATAGGTAAGGACCCAATATATAGGTATTGCTTGTTTTAAATTTCAGAGTAGCAAAGATTTTCATGGAAACCCGGTGACGGCAATAGGCTTGCCCTCTATTACGAGGGGTGGGATAAGCAAAATTAGTAGTAGGTAAAGTGTGGGTGTTTAACACCTCCCCCTCCCCGATAGGGGCGTGATGATATGTATGTAAAATTAATGCTTGCATGGAGGAAAAAGACAGGTTAGGACTTACCTTGTCGGTATCAGTTGGTGTGAATCTGGGCGGCTGGGCTACTCCAGAATTTCACGTCACACCAGCACGCTTGCAGCCTCTTGTCATTTGTTTATATAACTGTCTTCAGTTGCACTTATAAATAATTATAAGAGCAAACATTTTGATCCATACTAATATTATAAATGCAAAAGTAACTCTGTCTGTCTCGCTTTCACGTCCATACTATTGAACCAATCGAACCGAAATTTGGTACACAGATAGTCTAGAGCCTCAGAAAGGATTCCAATGGGATCGGGTGTCATACAGGTGAATGTTAAAAAATTTAAATAACACCTCCCAGAAAAATGAAGGACAAATTTACGCCACAATGAACTTTGCATCCAATAATAGAGTAGGAGTAAATTTTCAATTCTACCAATTGAGGCTACTGTTCATATTTAAAAAAATCTTTCAGTGTTGAATAGCCTATTTATTGAGGAAAGCTATAGGCTCGAGACCATCACACTATCTCAAAGTAACTAATCTACGCGAACGAAGTCGCGGGCAAAAGCTAGTACTTTATAATAAATCAGCCTGTGCAAATTTTTATATGACATATATTTTTATCAATTTGTATTCTTGTATATGTCACTACTCTATTAATTCCCTACTGTCGAATTAACTCATTTTACTTGTAATAAAGAAATATTATCTTAGAAATATTCAATTGGTATACTTTTGCTTGATTTATCTAAATAGGCTAGGGAAGTAATTGGGCATCCATTTAATTGTTTGGTCATCAATATAATTATTTGGGCGGCAAAAGAAGGTTGAGGGTGCGGCATGCCTTCCCACATACTCAACACATATATTAGCATTAAGACTGGAGAAAAAATACCTGTATTCATCACACAAACATTTGTCCCCACCGGGAATCGGGGGCAGTGGCATACTTAATTTTTAAAAAAATAAGAGTATTCTTGACTGAAAAATGTTATTACTCTCTGAAAGTCTTTTTAAATTAAATGTTACTTTTTATAAATATTATAATACCTGTTAAATATTGCATTGTCTATGATTATTTAACAATTTTGGTTATCTAGAATGCGGGTTCAAAAACCGAACATTGATAATTTTAAAAGCTATTTTAATAATAAACTTCAAAAGTGGAGGTGTTTTAAAAAAGATTTTTTTACGTAATATGCCAAATATTTTTTTGTTATATTTAGCTACCCCGACAATGACATAGACTATGAGGAATAAGCTTAAAAAAATATTTTAATAAAATGAGTTCTACCATAAATAGATTGAATGTGGCCGAAATGCGTATGTTAAGATGGATGTGTGGAGTGACGAAGATTGATAGAGTGAGAATGAGTATATCAGGGGATGCATGAAAGTTGCTCCAGTGATAGAGAAGTTGAGAGAAAAGCGGCTGTCGTGGTGTGGACATGTTTTGAGTAGAGAGAATGAGCATGTAACGAGAAGAGTTATGAATATGAGAGTGGATGGTAATGCAGGGAGAGGAAGACCAAAGAAGAGATGGATAGATTGTGTGAATGAGGACATGGCTAGAATGGTAGTGAATGTTGATATGGCGTGTGATAGGGGAGAGTGGAGGAGAAAGACTCGTTGCGCCGACCCCAAATGAAATTGGGAAAAGGGCAGGCTAATGATGATGAGTTCTACCATTTTAAGCAACAAATAAAACGATCCAAGTATAGGAATAAAATTTGTATTTCACAGTGTTTAATGTAATACATAATAATTATCTTTTTAATAAAATATAACTATTCGCTATTTATAATAACACACAAAAATACATTGTGATCTTAACAATTTTAGATATTTTTAATAGCAGTATAATAACATTAGTTATCCAAAACGTCCGTATGTGTCACTAAACTAAATTTATCACTAAATATTTTTAATTACGTGGTTGTATACAACGTGGTACCATCAATTATCTGAAATTAAAGAAAATACAAATTAGAAAGGTTACAATAATAAATTCCTTCATGATAGTATGGAGAGTTCTTTTGAAACACGGGAAAAGATACCATACGGGCCAGTAACGGACCTTTGCATTTTAACTTATCAAATACTGACCATCAGTAGAATCAACTTTTATGCTTTTCCTTTTTATAAAAATATTATATTTCTCAGTAGGCATTAATATTACAAGGAACAAAATGAATTATATTCCTTTTATTTTCCGTAAATCATGTACTAAAATAACAGCATATACTACCAAAAATATGTCGTCTCATTATAATTAAGCCTGCTATATGCAGACAAAATTTCCTCAAACTATATTGCATTTTATGGCTATCAAGTTAAAATTGACAATCTGTTATGAACTATTAAAAGTTTCAAAAGACGGACGTGCTGTCTATACTATCACTTTGACTGACTTCATTGTTTAGCTATACAAATATTATAATTTATATATTAGGTCTTTACCTATGAAATTGGTGTTTTGTATGGAGATTTTGGGGATGTCTGCATTTTACATACTAACATTTTATCAGTTTTCTTCTCAACGACAAATCCAGAGATAATAATATTTGGTATGTATCTTTAGACAAGCTTTAGCAATATGTGTGAACATGCTTGATAAAAATTATTCATCGTTTTTATGTTAATGCAAATCAAATGATGTATTCGGGAGGTACTTAAAAAGAGTTGTCTCCGTGTCCAATTTTAACACAATTAAACTTACAAAAAATTATCAAAACAAATAAAAAAACTCAAAAATATAGTCTATTTTTAGACGAGGTAATTATTTTTAGGAATACTCTGAATCTTAATAGTTACAGACAAAATAGAAAAAAAACACCAATTTCATAGGTAAGGACTCAATATCTAGAAAATAATACCTGTTTGTAAAACTAAACTGTGAGGTAGCTGAAATCAGCCCAGACACATTTTTTTTAAATTTAATCAAAAGATATAGTTACAATGATTTCCTGTCGTGTCTACAAACGTCACTGATGACGAGTTATACCACTATTCCACTATTAGGTATCTTTCATTTCAAATATGCATCGAATGTTAGTTAAATTAAAATATTGCTTGGTTAGAACACAAAAGCTAGCAAAACACATCCTTTTCGTGCATGACACATTTTATCAATCACCTCATGTATAAAACAGAGAGGTGAGGGTAGGCGAACTAAAAGCGCGGAGTTGTGACATACTGTATCTACCTTCCTTGTAAATAGAACACAATTCCTTTGCATAACTTGTTGTGTTCTTATTATATATAAATTAGGCACTTCCGAATTTTTTTAAAAAACCTACTAAATATCTCGAGTTTTTTGGTTTATTTTACACGCAAACTTAAAGTGCCTGTTCTATCTGGCTTTGAAAATCCCCAAATTATAATTTCGACTCCGTGCTCTAAAGCCCTACCGGGATTAGTAACATTATCCAGTTTACCTGTTACTGAATGTGGGTGCTTAAGCCTCTGCCTACCCCTCGGGGGATGTGGTGACGTGTAATGTTTACCTGCTACTTGGCGGCCTGCTGCTGCGCGCGGCGCTCCCACTGCGCGCGCACGTGCAGGATGCCGCGGAACTGCGGCGCCTCCGCCTCCACTTCCTTCTCTTTCGCACCTTCAACTTTCTCCTCTCCATCCTTGTCTATCACAGCACTCTCCCTTCTCTCTTTCTCTCCCGTCCTCTCCTCCTTCCTCTGCCACGGCCGTTTCGATAACGTCTCCGCTCGGTAAGCCGTCGCGTCGGTTTTACCGATGCTTTTGATCTCCTCTCTATCGTTTGAAGTGTCCGGAAACGTTCGGTTTCGAAGTCGCTTCTCTGGAGTTGAATCTGATACCTCTTTTTTGTATTTGTTCACGTCACTTCTGTATACTGGAGCGCTGTCTCGTTTCGGGTTTGACACGCTGTTGATGCTGACGCTTCGCTGGTAATGAGGCGCTCCGAACTGGCTCACGCGAGCAGCGATATCGATAGGCCTCTTATCCTCGACTTTCTCTTTCGAAACCGTGTCTTCATTCTCTTTATCGCTGTCCCTAGACTTAATAGAAGCGTTAAACTCGTTTTTCAGTATCTTTGTTCTGTTAGCTGTAATGTTGTCATTCATTTCGTCTTTTGCGTCCTTAGAATCCGCTATCTCTTGTGCCAGGTTGTCTGCTTCAGTATCTTTTATCTTAAGAGATCGGCGCGCAAACACTTTCATTAGTTCCGGCTCGTCATCGTTCTTCCTATCGCTATTTCTAAACTCTTTCGACAAAATCACAGGCTTCTTTCGAAAAACGACCGCCTCCTCCTGTCTATCTGGAGTTTTCACGTCGTTGCTGTCCGTACTTTGTAAAGAACTTTTACTACCAAAACTAGAGTGCGACTTCTGATCGATAGAAATATTATCGAATATCTTTTCGCTGCTACCGTCAGTGCTCATAGAATTGGTCCTGTGTTTCTCAGGCCTGTCTTGCAACTCTACACTCGTAGCTTTTCTCTTGAAAAAGTTTTTGGGAGTCGAAGGGCTCTGCGGCGCGACAGGTACGGACTTGACTTGTTGCGGAATATCAGTTTGAGTATTATCAAGAACTATATCAGTTTTGCTCGTAATTGACTCCTTTCTGGCAGGAACTGTGTCAGAAATTGGAAAAGAAGCAACATCTTTTTCAGATTGTGGACTATCAAGTTTCTTTGGCGTTATGTTAGCGGTCAACACAATATTTGTAGCAGGTTTTGCGTCGACTTTGTTCAACTGAATATTAAGAAATTCCGGCACTCCTGGCTTGGTGCTCTTTTGGGGTTTATCATCGCCCTTATTTACTTTGACTTCAATATTTTTTATTGAAACTTGTTCTTTATTAATATGAGTAACGGAAATGAAGTTTTCCGATTCTTGTTTCATATCTTTCGGAATATTACTGACCTTACCACTTTGACTTAACGAACTCTCTACAGAAATAGTCTTCCTTCTATCATCTACCGGCTTCTCCGGACTACTCTTAACACTATCTAAAGAACTAGATTTGAGTATTGAAGCCATAATGGGCTTGGGGGAGCTAATAATGTCGTCTATTTTAGCCTCTATTTGCGAAATGTCACTGTCTCTCTTATGAGTATCTAATGTAATATGAATGCTGTTAGCAAATAGTTTTCTATCATCGTTGACATCATTTTTAAGGCTGTCTAAGTAACTGCTATCTGTACTTGGTAAGCTGTCGTAGTTAGCTTCAGCTGTGGCATGAATGACGTTTGAGTTTCTAGCAGAAACTCTGTGGGAAAAATCATGTCTGTCACTCAAGTTTCTTCTGTAGTTAACTTCCCAACTTTCTAGCAAAGGCTCTGAAATGCCGACGATAGCAGGCAAGCTAGGCATCTGATCCTGCGAACTAATCGATGTTGTTTCCGAGGCATACCGGAAGCTGTGCGACTTACCAATACTACTCCTAGTCTCAACAAATTCATCACCAAGAGATCGCATCCCGAAATTGGCATAAGCATCATCAGTTTTAACGAAACGCTTATCTATTAGCTTATCACTGAATTCCGAAATGCGTTCAGAAGACCTATTCCTAACATTCTCTGAACTCTGATGGCGAATGGTTTTAGGAGGCGAAGTAGAAGCGGACATTGCTAAGCCAGGGTTAAAATACGGAATATTTTTAGGCATACTACCACTATGGAACGTGTGATCATTGTGAGACACATTCTTAATCCGTATTGCTCTGATTGGAGGCTCTTCATCTGAGATCACTAACATGGGAGAAGCCATTTCTTCTTGAGCACGACTCGCTATTTCATTATTAATAAATGCTTTTGACGGTTCAATCAACCTTTGGATGGAAACTGGCCTCTTCGACTTATCATGGTGCAGACTAAACGATTCTCTTTTATTCTCGTCGACAACTTCCTTCGAAGGCGCTCGTTTCCATTCGTTCTTCTCGATGAATTCGTCCCTTCTACTGAATCGATTCTTCATTTCTAAATTCAACATTTTATCAGTTTCGTCAGCAACTTTGAGATCAGTAATGTTGTATTCGACACCAGATACTTTGGCAGCACTGTATACATCTTTGTAGGCACTGTCTTGAACGTAACCACCTTTGTTGTCCAGTCTCTTGTGCATTTGATTCGCAAAAGCTTTCTGTCCAGCAGACTTGTGCGTCCTCTCCGCGGGCACCGGTTTATAACCTTCCCCGTATGAGACGCCACTTCTTTCTGAATCTACAGACTTGTAATGAGATGTTTTCTCAATTTTGGACTTTTTGACTTCCTGGTGACTATCAGGCTGGTCCTTCTTTGGTTTCTTTCCGCTCTTCCTTAACAACAGTCTGCTGAAGAAAGACTCCTCTTTCTTGGACTTAATGACGTCATTCTCCATCTTCTTCTCTGACTTAGATTTCTTTTCTGGGCAAGATTCATCGGCGTGTTTCTTGTCGGTGCGAGATTTGGTGACTCTTTCTTCGGAGTGGTATGTGTTTAGTTGGGTTTCTGTGGATTTCGCGTGTTGTTTTGGGGAGGCTTCGCGTATGGATTGGTCTTGGGAGCTGGATTTGCTTCTCTTGATGGAGGACCTGGGTGTGGTGGCTTCGGCGACGCTTAGCTTCGCCGGCGTGTGTCCTACGAGTTGGCTGAGCGCGAGCCCCGGAGGCAGCGAAGACGACTTGAGCTTGGTGTCGCTTGGAGTCTCCAGAACCCTCTGCAGTTCCCGGTTCACATGGTGGTGATGCTCTTTGATTAAATGCTTCGTAGTGGTCGATGAAGAGAATGATTCTGGAATTAGAAAATAAAATATTGGTAAGCTATTGAACTACATTTAACGTGATATATAGATAATACCTTAATTTAATAAATAGAACAGATTATAAACTTAGTAAAGTGCAAATCCTTTATCCTAATTCTTTGATAGTTGTTAAAGATTTTCTATTAGGCACGAGTATATCAAATATTTAATTGTTATGAGATATCAAAGATAGAACTTATTTATTATTTTTGCGGTTAGCAAAATATTCAAAATTGGTTTACAAAAAATACAATTGGTCAGTTTAAATAAATAATTGGCCAGCAACTTATGGGCAGCAGATATTTCTAGTTGGTCAGCAAAATAAGTAATTGGGCAGCTACGCAAATGCTTTATTTTTCTTTTCCTTCCAAATTGTATAATATATGTTTTGATGACACGAATATTGTTTTTACGGGTCATGAAAAAAATTACCTTAACCTAATATCTATCAGAATTCATTTTCTAGGAATTGATTCTTGATCCTTTTCCTAGATTTTAAACCTTTCTAATTACTTTGCAGCACAACTAATTGTTTTGGTACCCAAATAATTAATTTGCTGACCACCTAATTATTGCTGCCTATAACCACCTATTATTTTGCCGCCTAAATAATTATATTGCTAACAAAATATTTGTTTGTGCCCAAATGATTTTTCGGCTGACCTTTTTGTTGCTGACCATATAATTATTTGGCTGCCCAATTAATTATTTATTATGTTGATGTTAACGTGTTTATGGCAAGTATTAATTAACAATTAGCATTAATAATCCAAATTCAATATTTAATTTAACTGTAGAAATAATTGATATAGTGGGTATAGATAATACCTATTTTACCTTTTTAGATTTTATCTTAGGAATAAAAATAATAAATGAAGAGATTATGGACATGGGGCATGTTCACAAGAATAGGTATGAGAGTGGTGGAGAGGGAGATGTGCAAGGAGAGGAAGACGGCAGAAAAGATGACATGGCTTGAAAGGAAGTGAGGGCATAGCGCACTCGCTAAACACTTTTAAAGAGAATGGAATTGGAAGACATGCACTAGTGGCTCTAATGATTTGTTAAAAGAACTTACCAGTAACAACTTCTGAAGTTTTATGAATAACATCAGGAGTAGTGCTTCTTATCATTTCTTCGTTTAGTTCGGGTGTGATTGGCAAGGCTGATGCGGCTATCTGGAAAACAATAATTAATAATAATAATAAATCTTTATTATTAAGCATAATTCACAAAATATTTCTTTATAAAACACTAGAAACTATTACTTAATGGAACTAGGATCTCCTGTCTCTCAAGTTTAATAAACCTTATATTTCAATCTTAATAAATATATACAAAATAATTAAATTTAAACAATATGACAATAGGCAATGTAAAGAATTTAGTTGAATACACAGTATCTAAAAATATGTATAACACATCAATACATATTATTTCTAATTTTCTTATTTTTAAACTGACAGTCAAAACAAAATTCGTAAAAAAAATTAAAAAGAATTTAAAAATAATAACAGTTATAATCCTTTTAACTTATTAAGTTCGTCTAATCATTTAACGTTTAACTAATTAGTAACGCAATCACATCGTTCAATCTACGTTTCGTAGAATTTAAACTAACAAAATGTTTTATAACGGTTGGGTTATCAAATAAGTAATTAAAAATAACGATTCCGTTATTTTTATTTGATTGTTATCTGAAGATATTATTTTTAAGGTGGCTCCATTTCTAAGGTCACTTAAATTGTGCTGATTACTTAGTTACTGTTTATGTGTACCCACCCTAATATTTAATTTTCTAACTGTCATAATCATCATCATCATCTCAGCTCACACACGTCCACTGCTGGACATAGGTCCCGCCGTGGACCCCAAGCACCTTCAAAAGAACTGGTCTTGCTCTGCCCACATCCAGCGAGTTCCCGAGAGTCCCACGATCTTCGCCAGATCGGCAGAATAACACTGTACCTTTCTAACTGTAATTACTCAAACATATATCTACGTTTAAGTTTGGTTTCATTCACTCCTGAATTAACAAACAGTCTCTAACTACTATATATATTTAAAAAGTAGCGAATTTTATACTAACAGGAATATTTTTCTTCCGCCTGGGCGCGCCGTGCGTGCGTCGCGGGCGCACCGCCATTTTGTGTTTGGCCGCCGAGTGCGACAGCGGCGCTACCCCCGTTGGTGGTTCAGACGAGTCTGGAAGTCAGAGAAACACACAGTTTTAATACGGAACATGGGGAAGATTTCTTTGTATTAAGGCTATGATAGGAGCTATACCTGAGAACGGTATTCCCCTGTTACTTAAGGACATAAATGCGCACAGATTCAACGACTGCCACTTGACGCTAACAATTATTGGACTTATGGTTTATTTGCCCCAAAGAGCTTGCGAAAGGGTACTTATACTCACTATAGATATCACGCCTGGAGGAGTGGTCGTGGGAGTGGTGGTGGCCACTGTTTTTCTCGTCCACTGTAATGACAGAACGCCACTCACCGTAGAAGTCGATGTAGTTGCCCCTGTAAGAGTAGTCATGGGAGTGGTGGTGGCCGCTGCTGACCTCATCTACTGATGACAAAAGGATACTCACTGTAGAGGTCGCTGTGGTCGCTCCTGGAGGAGTGATCGTGGGAGTGATGGTGGCCGCTGCTGCTGTCCTCGTCCATCTCGGAGGAGCCGACGCTCAGGAGGGAGCCGTCGCTGCATGACGACTGCGAGATGCCGGCGTGGTGCCTCTGTAAAACAAATAACAACATTGATTAGTCTGGACAAATTTAACCAGCTGGATTATGATTATTATCTAAATATAGAGCTTTGTAGTCTAAACAGACTGTCCACTGAAACTGATATGTTTGGAAAATTACAATAGACCTACCAAGGATAGAAGTCCCTAAAGAGAATTACTCCTTGCTTTTTGTTCCTTCGTTTCAAACGAGAGACAAAGCAGTTTTGCCTTTGGGAATTTTATCTTTTCTAACTAGGCCTAGTTCCACTTGTCAACTATTTCTCAATCAGTTGAAGTAACTTGGGCACTGGATACTCAGTATTCAGAATTTTTTGTTTACTTTCATAATATCAAGAAGAGCGAATTTTTCACGACTTTGGGGGAAATTTTGGAAAAAAATCGTATGACAGACCAGCCCCCTTATTCTAAACTGTCGGTTCACGGATTCGATTCGGAAAGTCACGTCACGTCTCACTCTAATTCGCCGCAATAAAAAGTGACAGGTATAGAGATTCAGTGATTTGTTTCGATTCCGACAGTTTAGAATAAGGGGGCTGGAGGCTAAGGTAACCATAGCCGATTACTTAGCGCTTAGGGCACAGCGGCACTGCTCACGCCTACGTTATAAAAAGAGAAAGCATGTTGTAACGAGTCCTGTACCCCTAGTGTAAGAGATCATTGTAATAAACTGCACTTTGTAGTTGCGTAAGAATGTCATTTTCTAAGAGACGTGATTTCAGCTACTTTCCGCCAGGCGCTTCTCACGTTTCCCATAGATATTGTCATTTTTACCGCAACTAAAAAACTAATTTTATACAATGAAAAGCTACACTACTTCAAACTCAAACTCAAACTTAAACTCAAAGTCATTTAATCAAATTGGTATCATCAAATACACTTTTGACAAGTCATAACAAAATAAATTACTATTATCCTAAAATTGACAATACCACTACTTTTTTTTCGGCCTGTTCACTACCGGGAGGCCTTGTCTAGAGAAGATACAGGCAAGAAACTCTGCAAGGGTTCCATCCTCTGTTCCTACTCTCAATATAACGCTTACTCACGCTGCAAAAAATCAATGCCCCATCTGCTGCTGTCTTCTGTAAGGTGGAGCTGCTATCCTACATTATTCTATTCATGTTTAACAGTAAATTTTTGGACAGTATCAAATTAAACAGGTCGACATTACAACAAAAACATACAGTATGCCTAAAGAACGTTCACAACAGGATCGCATGCTCTGCTGGCTAAGTGGAGCGGCCATTTGTATTTGAAAACAAGTGTGACCTTCGCTTGTAATCTGACATTAGATTTATTTATTCTGTTCAATGCTAGTGGAAGTAATTAATTAAAGAAACAATTAAAACTAACTTTTCGGGCTGTTAATAATGCTGATTTTTTAATATAAGTAACGGGCTTATTATGACGAGTTTTTTTTAAAGAAAGAATGGCTCTATCACACTAAAGGTAACAGAAGGGTCCAGAAGGAAGGGTAGCTAGTGCGTATAAAATCACGTAAGTACCTACTTTCCACACCCAAACGATACGGTCAACAAAGTTTTTATAACAAAGTTTTTTAAAAAGGGAAATTATTTTAAATATTTTCTTTTACTCCCCCATTTCCACACGCTCTCTTGTGTATCTCCGTTCCTTTACACTCTGATGCATATTTACTTACCATTTTTATTAACTTGATTGTATTTCGGAATTACACGCTTCGTATCACAAACGCTTTTTGTGAATATTAAAATAAACATTCTGAATAAAGTAAAGTTGTCTGAAGAAAAAGTATGTAAAAAACTTATCAGTGGTATCTTCATCGTACGACCATCAACACGTTTGATAAGCCATCGGTTAGCATCGACGTAATCTCACAGATAACGATCAGCAGACATAATAAATAAACCGGATATGATCGCTGCACCGGTCAGTGTACCGGAACCACACGAAACTGATTTATAAAATGACTTTTTAGTACTTTCAAGATTTATTTCTTCACTTTATAGCAGTAACGTTTGAAGTTTATGCTGGATGTCAATTGACCTCCGAAGTTGACTGACATATCCTAATTATTTTGCTCTGTATAAAGTCTGTCCCTGTTAATTTCTTGTGAAATTTAAATTACGCAAAAAATTTGCAAAGAACTGCAATTCTCTCACAAAATGTTAAGTTTTTACTAGCTTTAATCAACGTATATTTCTGGCATTAACGCTAGAAAACAGATATTTATGCTTAAGAGTTAGAGACGATTTTTGAATGTTAGTAATGTAATTAGTGTGTCCTTCAATCCGTTTTGCTATAATTACAAAATTTGAGCTGTTTTTTGCAAGTGGGTGCAAGCATGCAATGCAATGCATAGTATGAAGCGAAATTTCCGTAACAAAATAACTCTACTATAATGATATTATATTTAAATACCCGCGGATACCCGCTTCCCGCGGATTCACCCGCGCGGTACCCGTTCCCAAATAAATATCGGGAAAAAAAAGTAGCCTTTGTCATTTCCCAGGCTCTTGGCAATGTGAGTTCCAAATTTCGATCAAATCAGTTCAGTAGCTTTGACGTGAAAGCGAGACCGGCAGACAGACAGAGTTACTTTCGCATTTATAATATTACATTCTGAATAATTTAATAGGTGCATTTTGACAGCTGTTTGTAGTGAGATTAATCGATTCCTATGCCAATTTAAATGGTCCATAAAGTTCATCTGTCAAAATGCACCCATTATATTATTCAGACTATAGTATGGATATGTAGAATCGAGTCATAGCATTAATGGAAGAACGAGATGTTTTTAAATAATTAATGTTAGTCATAGTTTACTTTGTAATATTAGGTCCTTACCTTAGATTTTGGGGAATTCTGCATTTTCCATACTAATTTTTTTTCAGTTTTCTTCACAACGACAAATCCACAGATAATAATATTTGGCATCTATCATTAGACAAGCTTAAGTAATATGTGTAATATCGCACTTCATAAAAATTATTTATCGTTTTTAAGTGAATGCAAATAAAATGATGTATTCGGGAGGCACTTAAAAAGAGTTGTCTCCGTGTCCAATTTTAACACAATTAAACTTACAACAAATTATCAAAACAAATCAAAAGAGCTCAAAAATATAGTCTATTTTTAGACGAGGTAATTATTTTTTAGGAATCTTAATAGTTACAGACAAAATACTAAGAGAGAGAAAAAACACCAATTTCATAGGTAAGGACCCAATATTTTGCACGCAAAAGTTTATGATGGATTGAATGTGAAGCTGTGAGCTGATAAGTGATGGATGAAAATAGAAGAGGAAGTACTGGTGCCGACCCCATTTAAAGTTGTTCAAGGACAGGAAGCAGAAGAATCTATTTGTCATATCATCAGTCAAGAAATCAGAAAGCACCATTAATTATATTCGCAAAAAATGTCCAGACTTCTAAAAGGACAAGATCACTAAATGGGCATTTTCTAAAAGCGACAAAATTTTCAAATTTAATTATGTTGTAACTATCGGTTTCTTTAGGCAAGAAAGAATATTTGACCTTGAACAATTATAAGAACAAACAAAAACTCCAAAAAAATAGCAATACCAATGTATCAAAGATCATTGCAATCAAAAATTTCTCTACATGCAAACTTATCTCCACGAAGCGTGATAAATTTTGCTATTCACGAGATAACTGTATCTCGAGAGGCTGGCTGTCGTCATTCCAGTCATTGCCAAGAGCAGCCAGCGTGATTATGAGATGTGAGAATTAAAAATATATCGTGTAACAATGGGATAGAGAATCACATTAGAATTTAAAGGCAAATTCGAAAAAGCCTTCTTTCTCCGGCCCCCCTCCTTATTCTATTTGGGGTCGGCGCAACATTTCACTCACTCCACTCACTGGCATCATCATTCACACAATCCATCCATCTTTTTTCCGGTCTTCATCTCCCTACACACACATCCACTTTCATGTCCATAACTTTCGTGGTAACATGATCGTTCTCTCTTTATAGGACATGGTCATACCAGGAAAGTCGCTTTTCTCTCAATTTATCAGCAATCTAAAGTCAAAAAAGTAAAGAACCATTTTCTTTCATCAGAAGAATCTGTGCCCCCAGAAGGCCTAGCACGGGCCGGAGAGAAAAAGTCCCCGGAGACAAAAATGCTCATTGCCTCTCGGTTCTTCGTTCGCGCCGAAGCGAGAGGCAATGAGTAATTTTGACTCCGGGGACTTTTTCTCTCCGGCCCGTGCTAGGCCTACAGAACGTACTTCATACATTTAACAGAGAGAGAGAGCGCCTCTATTAGCAATTTGATCATAATAATTACAATTAGAAAGAAGGCAGAAAGATGACAAGGATGGTTTTACCGCCGGCGCCTGCGCTGGCTACATGCGCGCGCTTTTGATACACGAATGCGCGTGTTTTGAACTGCTTGACAGTGAAACACTGCTACAGTGACCACTTTATTTTTTAATCCATGGCTACTATCTCGTGTAATTTTAAGCGCGCGTGTGAGGCCGTCGCCGGCCGCCTGCGTGACTATGAAACCTCAACCTCACACTCTTTTGGAGTTTGACTTCAAAATTATGATGTTATACAAGTTGATCATTTCAAATTACTTGTCTGGTTACAACATTGGAGGGAACCCTTTAGACTTTGATTGCATTTGCTATAATATTTCAATTTATTTATGTAATAGAAGGCCCAGAACGAACCGAAGACGCTTCGACGCGAACAAACAAGCGAATGAGCAATTTTATCAGATTTTATTTGTTGAATTAGTGTGTCAATTGTGATATTATTGTGTTGACTGCGTTTTCATACTAACCTTTATGTTGGCACTAATATACCTCCTCCGGGGTGGCCGTTTCACTGGCACTTCTTGCACCTTCGTCATATAAAGCATCATCTTGATTGACACAAACCAATACGTCGCTAATGCTCAATTACTACGGTCACATTGTTACATCAATCCATTTCACTCAATTCACTTCGCTCAATTAATTGTTATAAATTCTACAAATACAAACAAAACAAATACTATCGTGTGTTTTGATTAGCACAATCATTTTGTATTTGCATTAAATACGGTTTTGGGATCAAACGACGTAAGAATGGAGTTTAGATATAAATGGCAGATGCAATATGCAAGTGGATGGTAATGCAGGGAGAGGAAGACCGAAGAAGAGATGGATAGATTGTGTGAACAAGGACATGGCTATAGCGTATACAGGAGACAAAGAAGAGGAAAACCATCAGGTGGTGGTGAGTCAATTGCTGTGCTTTTTATAAAAAAAGACACGTTGCACCGACCCTAAATGAAATAAATAATATAATAATATATCATTAGACGTTCACACCTATCAACTAGCCCCATTTTAAGCAACTAAATATGCTGCTTGTGTTATGGATTAATACTACATGACAGATAATTATTCTTAATAGATAAATAAGTATAAATATTCAGAATATACTATACAATACATATAAACATCTAAGTCTGGAGAACAAATGCCTGAATTCATCACACAAACATTTGCTCCCACACGGGATCGAACCCAGGACCTCTAGAGATGGCGACGCCTTGAGACCGGGCGGCGCGGCGTACAGACCACTGGATCTCGTCGCAGGCTGTGATGCGCAATGATGATCACATTTTGATAGGTATATTTTAGGTGAATGTAGCTAGTTACTAGAAGGTACAGTCTGCATGTTTTTGTAGTGGGTGTAGGCAGATTATAGTTGGTGTGCAAAACATAAATAAAATAAGTAATACTACAGGGAAAGGATTTCATTTACATTGCTTCAAGGTTACAGATATAAAATGTTTTATATCCTAAAAAGATAATTTTGTTCAAAAACTATTATCAGCTGATTATCAGTACAGTAGGTACCTAAGTAAATGATGAAACAGCAGATCAATAGCTTGTCAACTTATACACATGATACAGAGAAATTATAATTTTTTGTTATTTTTGTCACACTTTCTTTAAAAAAACTTTCAAAAACTATTATATTGTAAAGGGAGAAAACAACTTGCTGAGTTTCTTGCCCGTTCTTTTCAGAACAAGGCCTCCTGGTAGCTAGTGAACGGTTGGCATAATTTGACATTCATAAGAGTATGCAAATACCTAAACTGAATAAATTATTTGACTTTGACTTTGACTGGTGGTGTTCTAAATATTCTTATGCTTATAGTTTTATAAAGTATTCCAAACTGTTTTTATTTTGGATACCTATTGCTTCTTTTATCACAGACGCAGGGGTGCGCAGGGTCGAGAAGTTTTCAGGCGAAAAGTGTCTTATTGCAAACGTAGTTTTAAAAAAAATTATCTCAGAGTCAATCCCTTAAAGGCGGCAGATTTATTATGGAAACTAGCTTTAGTCGGCGGCTTCGTCCGCGTAGAATATGTAGTTACTTTGGGATAGTGTGATGGTATGTAGCCTATAGCCTTTCTCAATAATAGGCTATTCAACACTGAAAGATTTTTTCAAATTGGAACAATAGCCACAATTGGTGGAATTGAAAATTTTCTCCTACTCTATTATTAGAAGCAAAGTTCATAGTAGCGTAAATTTGTCCTTAATTTTTCTGCGAGGCGTTATTAAATTTTTCAACATTCACCCGCATGGCACCCGTTCCCATGAGAATATCGGGATAAAGGGTAGCCTATGTCCTTTCTCAGGCTCTAGACTATCTGTGTAAAAAATTTAGGTTAAATTGGTTGAGTAGTTTTGACGTGAAAGCGAGACAGACAGACACACAGAGCTACTTTTGTATTTATAATATTATAGTATGGATTGACTTATCGTGTTGTATTAAAACGGTCATGTAACTGATTATGCACGATCGAGATAACGAATCGATAATTTTCATATTGCGCAGTTTTACTATCCTTTCATAGGAACAGCAATAAAGATCGAAAGTTATATTTTCGTCAATTGTGACCTTTATTTCATATGCTACAAGGCTGCAATTATCGAAACTGCATTTAAATGCATTTACAATTTAAATAAGTGTAATCCGGAAGTATTGATTCTTACATATGTATAAGAAATTGTATACGTAGTTTTAAATTAAAATATACATATTGTTATAACATACCTACTCTTTTTCCCCGAAGGGGTAGGCAGAGGTGTTTACAGATTTCACCAGATATGTCAAGTCCCCATGTAACAGGTGGCGAGCCTGTTGCCATGCACCGGGCACAATGTGAGGCAAGCGATACTCACAATGAACTGTACTTGAGTTATATTCAAACCCAGTGGTACATACCGTGGAATCGAATCCGCGAGTCCCAAGTCTATTACCGCTGCCTATTTTATAGGTCTTTCTCATTTCTTGTCGCTAGAAATGAGAAATTCGTTTACGTAGGTACCAGTGCAGTATAGTTAATATCCATTTATCAAAACATAAAATCTAAATTCATCTGATTAGTTAATCAATACTACTAAATTATCATAATTATTATTGTCAGGGTTAATCTGATGCAACTGACAAGCTGACCCACTTTCTTTTATATAATTTTTTTATTATTTTTAAAAACTTATAAGGCCCAATTGCGCGGTCGAGAGTTAGCACCTAACCCTGGGGCAAATATATGGGCAAACTCTAGGTTAGGCGCTAACTCTCGATCGTGCAATTGAACCTCCCAATCGTATGAACCGATTTCGATATTCATTCGTTTCAAAAATGGGTTAGTCAAATGTTTTCAGTTATGTTTTATAAAACCGGTTTAGCCATTTCAAAGATATAGTATGAGGAATGAAAACAGGAATAAAAAATCGAATGTTTATAAATCTACGCATGTTGGGTATCAAATGAAAGGTCACAACATAGACATCACGAAAAGTTTTATGGAAATTGGTTTAGCCACTTGAAAGATATGAGGCATGACAGTGACAATAACAAATCGTATGTTTACAAATATACCCGAGTGGGGTATCAAATAAAGTCATAAATTGCACGTCATTTAAAAGGCATGCATACATACATACAATAACGTCTGTAATCCCCAGAAGGAGCACTGTGTTCCTTAAGACCACTTAAAAAGGCATGAAATAAACAAAGTAATTAAAAATTAAAAAACCTCCGACCAAAAATAAAAATCGTTGTCTTGTCTCTACAAGGGTACACTCACGTCCCTAAAATCAGAGCCAACATCGGGGCAGTGGAGAAGCGCCCTAATTCGCCTCCTAGATCGCCTCGTGTGTATGCAAATCGTTACGATTTTTAGTGTGTAGAGCAGCTACCGATTTTAGGACCTAATTAAGGGCCGATATAGGGACGTGACTAGACCCCATAAGGTATTTAGCGGACCCCCGACAAGCCAACGATTTTTGTTTTTATTTATGGTCGGCGGTTTTTAAACAAATACATAAGGAAGGACCAATACCACCACGCTGGCCCATTCGAGAAACGGTTGGAATAGCAACCGGGACCAACGGCTTAATGTGCCTTCCGAAATACGGCGTAGTTCGAGATAACAAAGTTTTGGTCACTCAACCAGGGCCTGACCATGGCGAAGGTAGCTTTGTTTCCGATATCGAAAAATAAAGCATACTAACTACTACGGCACGACCATTTGGCCGGAATTATTCAGAGCCCCTTGATACCTTGTCATATTATACTTTGCATTTAACCTCTTTATGACATTTCTGATTGAAGTGGAATCAGTTCGGATTGCCGGAAGAGGGGTAGCGATCTGCAACACGGATGCAGTCGTCTGCCGGGTTCGTTCCACCGCAATTATGGCGGCGAACGAGCAGAGTCTACGGTTTACTAACTACAAGCGAGAGAGTTTACTTAGAATAAAAAGTGGTAAAATTTGTCTCAATGTTCAAGTCACGCATCAGAAAAAACCAAGGACCTCACTAGAGGCAGATATCAAGTTAATACCAATCCAATTTTAACTTAGAGCCCTACAGATCAAGGAACACAATCGCAAATTACACCCGTATCCCCGAAGGCATTCCCCCTTAAGGGACAAAGGGAGATATTAGGCATTTTAAGCTAATTACTGCCTTCGACCATTGATACGATCTTCAGTCGTTCAAGAAGAGAGCCTACTTATATTCCTAAAAGGCCGCCAACACATTTGCAGTTCCATCAGGTGAACCGTCCGTCCATTTGCCTCCTCTCATATAAAAAAAGGTTCGAATCAGTGCTAAAGTATTTTGAACCTTGCATGATTAGTTCACTGAACAACGTACGGTATTTATTATGTCAACAACGTGCGACTTTTAGCATGCTTTTAGCACCCTGACATGTTGGTCACCAGTTAGTTCCTATTTTTTCCCTTTGTAAAATATTGTCAGTTTTGTCGGTTCCTCCTGCGATAATATTGTCTTCAATTTAAAAATAGATAAATTATGTCAATGTATTCTAAACAAATTGTCGCGGTTATAATTTTCTACTACAACTACGTTGTTCTACATGTTTTCTGATCTAAGGATAGTTTTTAGTATTTAACTGTAGATGAATCAGAAGAACAACCATGGTCATCTTTTCAACCGCTTCTGAAAAATATTACAATAAAAATATCTAGGTGGTCGCATTTTAAATATTTTTTTAATTAGGATTGACTATTTTTACAGTCATCAGTTCAAAAATCTCTGCCTGCTTCTATAGAAAAAAGTATGAATTTCAAAATGCATTACAATAATCAATAAATGATCAGTAACTGTAATGAATGAATCTAGAGAACGACGTAATCCACGTGTATACCTGCTTATTGTATGTAAACTAAGTATTGCATTTATTGATAAAGCGAAAATTAATCCTTTTGTTAATAAGTAGCTGATAATGTAAATAATTAACTAAGTACTGTATCTTCGACGTTCATACTAATATTATCAAGTAGCTCAAAATATGCAGCTTATGTTAAATAAAAAATTATAATCCCTTTATAATGCATGCATAGATCGTAAGTGTAAGTTCCAAAGATGCGCCGCCACGTTTTGAGTGATCCCTCATTAAGTCACGCTTGTTTATTTATTTTGCTCTTTTTAAAAACGTGGTATTCTTAGAGTTTTAATCTAATATTATTTTTCCACTTTATTCTGAATTAAAGCTGAATTATTTATTTATTAAATTATGCTTCTCTGATCTCCTCGTGCCAATAAAACTGAAGCGCCACTTCCAGCACTTGTACAGTCTCCATTTGTTTTCGTATTAGTTTAGTGGGATTCCACGACACATGTCACTAATCTGTTTACGATTTGCCGTCACTGTCACTGCGATCGATAGAGACGTCCATTGCGTATTGTCTAAGTTCCTGAGAAGAGCAGCGAACTAACATAGGTCTCTCCTAATGCGCGTCACGCTCTCAATCCTCAACTGCTCTCCAGCCAAACTACGAATATCGTCGTCGTTTCTTGTTGTGCGGCATTCCACACTACAATATGTTGGTTCAATCCCCTTCTGTATCACTGAATATAGACTATAAATTTCTCTTCTTCATAACAGTCTTACGTTAAACATATATTATCATGCATGCCCTGGTGGCGGTAGTGTGAACCCGCGAAATCTTTTACGGATTATGGAAATTTATCAGGTCGACAATCGCTGCCATATTACCTGCAAAATTTATTTTATTTCACAACCAACAAGTTAATTAAAAGCCAGACCCACTCAACTGAAACTAAGGGCATCAAATAAAGCCAATTTTTTGTTTAGCGAGGATTAAAGATGTCGTAACTTCGCTATTGTGCATAAACGTATAAACGATTGCTTAAGTGCTTTGTCAATGTCTGTTCTTTCAATGTACAGTGAGCCACATGTTGAACTTCACTTGTTAATACACAATTCTAAGGCCTCGAACCCAAGGTCATGAAGATAAAAATGAGAAGTACAGGAAGTGAAAGCTGTGGGCCAAGATCTTGAACATCTGTGATCTCTGCCAACCAACCATGTGATTTTAATTTATTAAATAAATACATACATACATATAATCACGACTATCACCTAAGGGTTAGTCAGAGACTAGGCAAAAGGTCCGCAAAAGCAGTCCATTGCCATAGTCCACGCTTCACCAGCAGTGACTGCACGTGCTCAGCGTGACAGGTGGTGAGCCCGTCGCCGCTATTAGCTATTGGATTGTGCAATTCTTAGTCCATTAGTATAGCCTTTTACGACACCCAAGGGAAGAGATGGGTTGGTAGTATTCTTTTTACGAGCCGATACCACACGACTCAAAAGAATAATAGTTATTTATTATACAAGAGTGGAAAGTTCCTTTTTAACCGCGTGCTCGATTTGGATGACCGAGCAAGCGAAGGATTCTTAAGTTGAATCACGAGCGCAGCGAGTGATTCTAAATTAGAATCCTGAGCGTCAGCGAGGGAAACAAACGAGCACAAGGTGAAAAATCTTTCCACTCGAGTGCAATACGTAACTTTTCATCCCACCTCAGCGAGGAAATGACAAAATGAAAAAGAAAACAATTTATAATGACAAAATATTTTTTCACAATTTAAAAAGTTCTAATCATAAATTTGGCACCATAGAGGTTACATTAAATAGGTTTAATGACGTTTTGAATTTACAATTATATTGAGTACTCATTATATGTGATGTTCTAAATTCAAATCTACTTTGCCGCTCAAGCGAATAAAATAGAATTTTCCAGCCAGATTTCGAAGCGCAAAATTACACTTTCCGAGGTGGTGGGATGAAAAAAATATTTTTTTACGCTGACATCTATTATAGCCCAAAGTAGGTATTGTTAGATTTGTGTTATGTGGCCTAGGGTAGCGGGCGGGACAGAAAGGAAGGTTTAAACCTCTTTCTCTAAACTACGAGATAATCCAAGGTGGTTTCTTATTCGTTATTGAATAATTTCCACTGCTGTATAGGCCATTTTGAATTATCTTCCAAGGACCTGCACTCAGTCCTGCGTTTCCCGCATCCGGCTACTGTTAAAACATAATTATTTTTTCATCCCACCACCTCGGAAAGTGTAATTTTGCGCTTCGAAATCTGGCTGGAAAATTCTATTTTATTCGCTTGAGCGGCAAAGTAGATTTGAATTTAGAACATCACATATAATGAGTACTCAATATAATTGTAAATTCAAAACGTCATTAAACCTATTTAATGTAACCTCTATGGTGCCAAATTTATGATTAGAACTTTTTAAATTGTGAAAAAATATTTTGTCATTATAAATTGTTTTCTTTTTCATTTTGTCATTTCCTCGCTGAGGTGGGATGAAAAGTTACGTATTGCACTCGAGTGGAAAGATTTTTCACCTTGTGCTCGTTTGTTTCCCTCGCTGACGCTCAGGATTCTAATTTAGAATCACTCGCTGCGCTCGTGATTCAACTTAAGAATCCTTCGCTTGCTCGGTCATCCAAATCGAGCACGCGGTTAAAAAGGAACTTTCCACTCTTGTATAATAAATAACTATTTCATCCCACCACCTCGGAAAGTGTAATTTTGCGCTTCGAAATCTGGCTGGAAAATTCTATTTTATTCGCTTGAGCGGCAAAGTAGATTTGAATTTAGAACATCACATATAATGAGTACTCAATATAATTGTAAATTCAAAACGTCATTAAACCTATTTAATGTAACCTCTATGGTGCCAAATTTATGATTAGAACTTTTTAAATTGTGAAAAAATATTTTGTCATTATAAATTGTTTTCTTTTTCATTTTGTCATTTCCTCGCTGAGGTGGGATGAAAAGTTACGTATTGCACTCGAGTGGAAAGATTTTTCACCTTGTGCTCGTTTGTTTCCCTCGCTGACGCTCAGGATTCTAATTTAGAATCACTCGCTGCGCTCGTGATTCAACTTAAGAATCCTTCGCTTGCTCGGTCATCCAAATCGAGCACGCGGTTAAAAAGGAACTTTCCACTCTTGTATAATAAATAACTATTTTTCAACAACTTGCTGGATGTTAAAGAAGTTCTTTTCCTGGTCCTGTTTGATTTGTTTAGTAATCAACACGGCTCGTTAGGTCGACGCAATCGACTCGAGAAAACTCCCAATTTGGCGGAGCAGTGTGCGTGCAATAGAAAATTGCGTTTTATTACTTAGCACTTTAGCAGAATAGAATAAGTTTTATCGCAGTTTAATCTAAATTTAAATGAGATTCAATTGGATTTCTTGGAAGGATGGATTTCCTACGATTTCAGGTGGCTTACATATTAGCTGCATAGATTGTCAAGAAGTGTTTAAAGATAAAAAAAATCAAGATACCAACTTGAATTATGTACGTTTTGAATTTCGACATTGCAATCAAAGCTACATACAACCACAGATTGTTTTGCTTAATTCAAGTATATTGAAATACCGTATATTTATTTTAAAACCTAGTATTAGGTACTGTAAGTGATAAAATAGAGATTGCAAATGTGAATAATATGCGTAATAGGTACATGTCTTAGAGTTCATTCAGATCAATCCATACTAATATCAAAAATGTGAAAGTAACTCTGTCTGTCTGTCTGTCTCGGTTTCACGTCTAAACTACTAAACCAATTCAACCGAAATTTGGTAAACAGATAGTTCAGAGCTTGAGGATGAACATAGGCTACCTTTTGTTCCGATATTCCCATGGGAACGGGTGCCATGCGGGTGAATTTTATAAAATTTAGAATAAAGGTATTTGTATTGTATCTGAAAATTCACTGCTACTAACAGCAAATTTATATTTTTAAGTATTTTTATAACAAAAACCCTTTAAATTGACTTTTCCACAAAGAAAACCATTTTTACTATCAGGCCAAAATAAGTTGATCTATAACTCACACATTTATATTCCACAGAGGTGTCTATATAACCTGGTGCTGTGAATGGGAGTTCCGAACCGCGCTTTCTATAGCTTTCCACTATTCAATTGTTTCTACAGTTAGCTGACAAATGATTTTTCTTTCACCGAGCGAAGAAAAAATCGATTGAAATCGAGTATTGACTCGAATCATTAACGATGCGTAGTTTTTTTTGGCAGATGATTAAGAATCGCTCTTAAATATTTTCTGTTTACAAAAAGTTGGAGTCTGTGAATATCCATATTTTTATACTTGAGTAACTATGTCGTATTCGTAATACGTATTTATCTTTTTCATTAAAAAAAAACTTTTAATTAGTTTGTTGTGAACATCGCTTACCACGTGTATTAAACATGTGGCTTAATGTGCGTTTAACTCTACCTACTCCATCAGGTATTCTAGAGGCGTGATGATAATTGCTTTGTTGTGTTTTTTTATATGATGGGAAGCAAAGGGGCAGACGGTTCACCTGATGGGAAGTGATCACCGTCGCCCAGGCATCAGTTGCTCCTGAAGAACAGCAGATGTGTTGTCGGCCTTTCAGGAATGAGTACGCTCCTTTCTTGAACGAAGGTGTGTTTGTCTAATATAGTTTTATCATCTTAGCGGTTGGACTCGCCCAGTAACACCCAATTCCCACCAAAACTCCCCAATCAGAACTCTTCTTCGAGAACGACTGGTTCTGCCGAAGCAATCTTCAAACCGTTCCAGGGCGCCCGACTTAGACACAACATATCTTTTGCCCTTTTACCAGTTTAACCCTTTTACTGTAATTACCAACAACAACTAATGCAACTAATTTCTTCGGTTGTTTATAGAACAATTAACACACCCTGATAATATTTATCAAAATGTTTATCTTCTGTTTGTGTTCATAATCTATAGATATTATTAGAAACAATTAGGTACATTACACAAGTATTAATTGCATCTATTCGTTATCTGATAGCCTATCTGTGTCATAGAAACTACTTGCGTCCTTGAACTCCGTCGTTAAGCCAAATTCTAAAGTGAAAATGAGTGGAGTGAGAATGGTATTATGGATAATGAATATAATAGGAATAGTCTGAAAGTAGCCCCAAACAAAAAAGTCAATAAAGAAGATCCTCCTTTATTACTTCGGGGATTGCCTGACTAGAAAAGTTATAACTATTATAACATGAAGGTGGGAAGACCGATGAAAAGATGGAAAGATTTTTTCTACGACTTGAAAGAGAGTATGTAGAAGAGAAAAGAAAAAGAATACAAGTTGCCCTGACCCCAAGTAAAACGGGAAACCTGGAAAGAGAAAAGCCCGGAAACCTTGCAAGAATTTCAAGATTTTCGTCGCTAAAATATATCCATAAACATTTTAAAGTAATGAGGTGAGAGAATGATCATGTCAGGAAAGTAATGGATGTTGTGGATGGGCGTGTAGAGAGTGGAGGAAGAAGACATGTTGCGCCGACCTCAAATAACAGAATAAGGAACCGGGCAGGACAAAGAAAGGTGAAAACGAAAGTGTTATGCAATGTTAAAATAATGACATGGTTCAAATATTCGATATCAATGTTCGTTCTAATTTATGGAGTCCACTCACTAATCGATTCAATGATATAATAAAGCAGCACAACTTGATATTACATGTATTACAATGATACGATTCCCAATGAGCCAGCCAACTGGTTATAGGTCACGGATGATGTTGCGAAATTGAAATCGTTCCCAATTCGATAAGGTTGTTAAATGAAGAGAAAAAGCAATTCCAAGGCTTGTCTTCTCTAGCTTTTTTATTAAATTTTTTGTAGATGTCTGTTAGATTTGAATTTGAATTTTAATAGTTCAGCAATTGAACAGTTTACGCACCTTTGGAGTTTTAAAATCTGCATTTTTTTTATATACGAATTATTTTGAACCGAACCGATTTTGATATAGATCTGAAAGGTGGTAATTTTTCTCATTCTTGGGTTTGATGTCTATCACACCATACAAACATTTATAGTTTGTAATCTTAGTAAAAAAATGAAAATGAAAATAAACTTTATTGTGCACCATTAAAAGTGATTAATTAAAATAATAATCAATTCCACAGTTTGGATGTGCGCGACAGAAAATGACGTAAAAAAAACATGTAAAATACTTATCGTTGTGAACTGACAAAATAAGTTTAGAAACAAGATTATTTTCCGTGCCTTTCGAAGCATGGAGGAGTTCGAGATCACAAAGTTTTGGTCACCCACCCACGGTCTCACTATGATGAAGGTAGTTTTCGACCTTCGGTTTTTTATCATCTTTCTGATGGTCCCTGGAAACGGTTAGGAGAATTAATTCGGCAGATCCCGAGGTGTTTCCTTACGGCTCGAAGGAGGAATTTTAGTGAGTATTCTCAGTGGCTTACATAGAGACGTCGACGTCGGACCAAGGTCCAGTATATTGGCAAGCGTATCTTGAGACTTAAGTGGCAGTGGGCAGGACTCTTGGCACGAAGACGACAGGTGGAGTAGGTCCTTAACAGAATGGTGGCGAAGGCAAGGGAAAAGACGACGAGGTCGACCTATAATGCGATGGGTCGACGACATCGAGCGAGTCGCGGAAATGACCTGAGGACGGATCGTGCAGGACCGGATGTTTGGCACAAGAGAGAGGAGGCTTATGCCCTGCAGTGGGCGGTATCGGGCTGTTATGATGATAATGATGATTCTCAGTGCTACTGGGTGAGTACCGCTCCGCTAATAGGTAAAGTCCGTAAGTGCCTTCCTAGCCGTAAAAATTCCCAATAATACAAGCCTTTACAATATTTACATTAGACTAGATTAATTAATAGCTGCATCAAAAGAATGCGGTGCGTAAAAGGAAGAAATAATTCATTGTACATAACTATTCACAATTACATCCTTTTATTGATGCAGCGATTACAGCATCGTTCACATAACACGTGATTTATTTTCCAGCGGATGCATTTCCACTATTATATTTTAAAGTAATACCTATATTGAACGGTAGATTACTCTTTACTGACTTAAAGATTTTTCATGGTAACCTTAAAAATTCTGAATCGCCTAACTGCAGCAAGCTGCTGTGATAAAATTGAAGATGCAACATATGTTGATGGGATAGGTTCCTGATAAAACAGATAAATTCAAACGAATTCTGTCCCATTTTTGAATTATACATTTATCCAGAGGAGATAAATCATTTAATTTTAAGTAGTGCCGTAGGTCCTTCAGCCTATAACGCTACGGCAACCGCTTACCATGAGGCCTTAGGGTGTTACCAGACCAATTGATGTCATGGTAAAACGGATTAGTCGCCGTCGATCGACAGATTCTTTCTACCAAACGATTAATCGATTCTGCCATCGATCGATCACCTCGAACCTTTATACTTTTTCACCACGCTTGCTATAAAAAACAATTCACCAAAACGGCCAACGCCTGTTTTGGTATATCAGCGATGTTCAGTGACAACAATTAAAGACTGGCGAGACTGGCGAGGGAAAGTGATATGACAGTAGAATGACAAGTCGACTGGCGTTGGATTGATTGGCTCCTTAATTTACGGTCCATATACGATCAGTTTGTTAGGCTCGAACGTGAGCAGATTAAAGTGAAAACGATATTTATATTGTCGTTTCGATGTTTACAAATCAATTGAGACCAGGACTGCCTATTGTGTGTCATAGATCTCTTACAGTTACAAATAATTTAATAAATAATGGGCAACAAACCAGACACAATAGAAACATCTACTGCTTGCGAACACCGGTGTTCGCGCCAACACGGGGATACAGAGAAGAAAATTGCAACGCATCACGCCGATATATCTGAATGTGTAAGGGATGGTGTAAACGGCAACATTTGGCCTGACATGAGAGTTTATTGTAACAATGAGCAATCCTTTTATGCTATGCACCGGGCACAGACAGTGTAAATAAAATAAATAAAAAAAAAATATCCTCAGACATTCACACCTATCAACTAGTTCCATTTTAAGCAACTAAATGCTGCTTGTGTGCTGATACTAGATGACGGACAAATATATATTTAATAGATAAATACATTTAATTATTCAGAATATGCATAATATAATACATATATAATGAACATCCAAGACTGGAGAACAAATGTCTGAAAATTCATCACCCAAACACTTGCCTCTACTGGGGATCGAACCCAGGACCTCTCGAGATGGCGATGCCTTGAGACCGGCGTACAGACCACTCGACCACGGAGGTCGTCAAATAATGTGTAAGGTAAGCGACATTCATTATGAGCTAAGTAAAATTAGGCATACCATAAAAAAATACATTTGGGTGAACCCCTAATGTGCAGGGGAATCCATGCATCCATATTCAGCATTCGGTGGCGAAGAGAATGATAAAGTTAGCCTCCCATATCGTCTTATCAGCCGGGGGACGTCCATTGCTGCGTGAGAAAGACCCTAACGACCTCTTCTTCTTTGTCCTATCGCAACATGTCTACTTCTTCCATTCTCTCCTATCACTCCCCAAGTCAACACTGACTCCCTCATCATATCCTCATCCATCTTTTCTTCGGTCTTCCTATCCATACACGCGCACCCACATTCAAATCCATAACTTTCCTGGTGACAAGATCCTCCTCAATACATGTCCATACCAGGAAAGTCGGTTTTTCTCACAGTTTATCAGCGATCGGGGCAATTTTCAGACTTCCCCGAATATATTCATTCCTCACTCTATTCTCGTCACACCACACATCCACCTTATAATTCGCATTTCATCTACACGCAATCTTAGTCATCCGCTCAAGATCCTAACAACCATTGGTCCTTTTTTTTGCACGAAGGAAAAACTCAATCGTGGCATCGACCCTGCGGTCCTGCGCTGTGCACATACAGCGAGTTCCTGCGACCTTCTCCAGATCGGTCGGTCCACCTCGTGGGAGCCTGTTGCGGCTCCCAATACTTGGCTCCAATACTAAAACCATTCCTTCATGGTTCAACAAATTATTCACATTACTATTGTATACGATGAAATTAAAATATAAATATCGCTAGACAAAATGATCGCATTCTCATACTGATCCTAACCTGTCATTTGCTCTTTGTGTAAATTTTGTTTGGGTTTACTGCTAATAATAAACAAACAGTGAGTGTACTAATGTAACTATGTAAATACTAGTTTTAATATATTTTTAAAAAGCAAATTATTATTATAATGTTTTTTTTAAACAAATAGACATTTATAGACACACTGATTGAAAGCATTAATAACACAAGTAAATATACTAGATCATTTCAGCCATTCGCAGGCAATCTCAGGCACAGAGTAAAAATATTTTATTTACTATTCGTATAGTTATTCCATACTTATAATTTTAAAGAAAGAAAGAAAAGAAAGAAATCTTTCTTTCTTTCTTTCCTAATAATTATAATGCGAAAGTAACTCTGTCTGTCTGTCTGTCTCGATTTCACGTGAAAACTACTGAACCATTTAACCGAAATTTGGTACACAGATAGTCTAGAGCCTGAGAAAGGACATAGACATAGGAATGGGTGCCATGCGGGTGAATGTAATTTTTTTTAAATAAAGCCTCCCAGAAAAATAAAGGGCAAATTTTTACGCCACTATGAACTTTGCTTCTAATAATAGGATAGGAGTAAATTTTCAATTCCACCAATTGAAGCTATTGTTCAAATTTTAATAAAATCTTTCAGTGTTGAATAGCCTATTTATTTAGGAAGGCTATAGGCAACATACCATCACACTTTCTCAAAGTAACTATTCTACGCGGACGAATCGCGGGCCAAAGCTAGTAAAATACAATAAAATAAATAAAGCGATAATAAGATTCTAATGTATTTTCTATACGGGGCTATTAATTACTCAATTAAAATAATTAGTAAAGTACTAATTATTAAAATTGTGTAATTAGTTATCTTAATGTAGGTATATTAAATAATTAATAGTTTTTAAAGACCTTCGTTGCAAGTAACAGTTGAAAAATATATGCATTATTATAAAAACGATAATTAGTTGAAAATATTTGAAATGTTATTATTATACATATATTATTAATAGTGCAAAAACAACTTACATGTGTTACATGCAGTAGTTTGTAAGGGCGGACTAACATCTATAAAAGAGATCTCTACCAGTCAATCATGAAAGTTAGTGAAGCAAATTCAAAATAAAATGGGGAAAAAATAAATTACTAAAAAGATAATTTTAACTGTACATTAATGAGGAAAAGTTGTCTTTGACAATTATGTCGCGTGACAGCTTGCCAAATACGACAAAAGAATGAGAGCGATAAAAAAATAGAATCTATCTCTGCCTAACCTGAGGATAACTGGAGAACAAACATGTGCCCCTACCGGGACTCGAACTCGATTCAGAGAATGGCAAAACTTCAAGCCGGTTTACAAGCAATCCACTCGTCTTATTTAATAAAAACAGTAAAAGTACCTAGCAAGTCTTCTTATCAATAGAAATTCTGGTTATTTAACTATTAGATCGTACATTATGTATATGTATAGATGTTGTAAAAAAATGTTATAGAAATAGTTTATGCAATACTGCAATTTTCACTTTCTCTGTATAGAAATTAAGACAGGTTTAAATATTTTTAAAGAGATTTCGCGTTAAGCCGTGAAATGGTACCGACCTTAATATGAAATCTTTACAAACAATGACTAGAAATTAACATATGCCGTTACAAAACACACAATAGCACTTGTCTTTATGATTAGTGATTACTAAGCATATCCGATGATTTACGAAAAAAAAAACAAATACGAATTCAACACGCAAAAACTCACTTTACTCCTTTAGCTTTAAAGTATTTTTTTATAATAACACAACAAACAAATAGTTTTTAAGTGTCACAAGTTTTTCTTTTTAATTTTAAACGAAAGAGGTTTTATTCGACGCACCGAAGAAAATTCCGATTTTTTTTTCGTGAGCAACGTGCGGGCGTCATCGAACAATGCTTCGCGCATACTGGATGTGTACTCCAGTGAAGGCGAGGTGAATAGATACTGCGATACCATAATTGGCGTTGTCATTGTGGTGTATCTGAGAGCCTTGTTTGTGGGCTTATACTTGAAAGTGTGGGCTGATCTTGCAAATTAAAATATAAACGAAAATATTTTATACTTATTTCTACCTTATCTTATTCTTATCACACTATCACGCTCCAATCACCAAAAGGGCACGAAAAGTGTTAACTAACATCGATATATTTCGCTTGTACTTTAGGTCCTGTGTTTATAAATTTATTCAAACTTACTAGGTACAGTCGACTCCAAAAATATGTAACCACTTTGGCAGTAAATTACTCTTATTAGAAAGAAATAAACAGTGTCACTCCTAAAATGTACACTTTCGCATTTATAATATTGGGTCCTTACCTATGAAATTAATGTAATCTATAGTACCTAAATGCGTTGTGTATGGTACGATGTTTACACAAATTGTGTAAACATCGTACCATAATATCATCATTCATATATTAGGTCCTTACCTATGAAATTGGTGTTTTTATTATGTCTTAGCAATTTGTCCGTAACTATTAAGTTTCAGAACATTCTTATAAAAATAGACCATATATTTGAGCTCGTATTATTTAATTTGATAATTTTTTGTAAGTTTAATTGTGTTAAAATTAGACACAAAGACAATTATTTTTAACTGCCTCCGGAATACATCATTTGATTTGCATTAACATAAAAACGATGAATAATTTTTATCAAGCGTGTTCAAACACATATTGCTAAAGCTTGTCTAATGATAATGCCAAATATTATTATGTCTGGATTTGTCGTTGTGAAGAAAACTGATAAAATGTTAGTATGTAAAATGCAGACATCCCCAAAATCTCCATACAAAACACCAATTTCATAGGTAAGGACCTAATATTAGTATGAATATTTATGGTTACCCAAAGAATACTCTATATTTATGGTTACCCAAAAAATTGGTTAAATTAAAGCATTCATATTTGTGGACACATCCAGACAGTTCCCTCACCTGCTCATGACTTTCTCTCCGAACTAGAAGTAGAACGTGGGTTCCTTGGAAAAAGGTGTGAAAAGGATCCTTTAAGGACCAGAAAGGTAGAGGTGGTAGTTAGCCAACAGATTTTTTATTCATTGTTTGTTACACACACAGATTGTTATTAATACACAACAGTGATTGTTATTAATAAGCCTTTTAATAAGCTCACATTGTTTTACAAGCTTTTATTTAACTTGCAATGTATGTAAGTATGTTCGGGTGAAATCTTTCAAGTCAATTATGAAGCAGATATATTTAACCGATTGAGCTGAAATTTTGCAAGTGTGTGTAAATCGGATGTCAATGCAAAATTATTATGACTTGGAGCTGATCTGATGATGGAGCTGGAAGATGGCCATGAGAACTCAGTAATTTAATGATACAATGCCATCAAGTTTGGGCTTGTTTGAATCGCTTTAACGCGAAAGTACTATGGTTTAAACAGTAAAAAGTTAGTAAAAAATAAAAAACATGCAAAAAACAGCTTTTATCGCTTTTTTAAATAAAAGAGTGTTACAATTTGATGGAACATTGAAGAACATCCTTTGCAATCACAATGTAACGTGGTTTTATTTAAGAAAGTAATAAACTAAAGCCATCGCAATGCGCGTGCACATCTATACATAATGAGACTGTAAAGGTCGAATGTCTGTACATAAAAAAATGCTTAAAACCAATTCAGGGGAATATAAAAAAAGGGAAAATACCAACAAAAAAAAAAATTTCTGTCTGTTTGTACGAGCTAATCTCCGAAATGGCTGAACCGTTTCCAATGATATTTTGCAGTATGATACCTTATATCCCTGGTCAACATCTTAGACACTTTTTATTCCGGAAAATTAAAGGGTTCCCGTGGGATAGTTAAAAAACCAAAGTTACCGCGGACGAAGTTGCGGGCAACAGCTAGTTTGTTATAATTCGTAGTTATTGTAACCAATTATTGTATATCGTTAGTAATTTCACCTAGCGATCATTTCAAAATTACTGTTGATATACCGCAAGTTCGTAAGGTATTGTGGTCGTAGGAGTTTATTCCCGCAGCTGGGCACAGGCCTTTCTAAATGAGAAACACATAAGGAGTATGGGTCGTAACACCACCACGCTGGCCCATTGCGGATTGATGGGTAGAGACAGTTGCAATAGCGAACGGGACCAACGAACGGCTAAAACAAAAACGCGCCTTCGAAGCACGGCGAAGGAAAAAAGCCTTGTAGCAGATATTCATACTTTTTATACTAATAATTATAAATGCAAAAAGTAACTCTGTCCGTCTGTCTGTCTTGCTTTCACGCTAAACTACTGAACCGCTTCAATTGAAATTTAGTACACGGATAGTCTAGAGCCTGAGAAAGGACATTTATCTCGATATTCGCATGGGAACGGCTACCGCGCGGGTGGTTATCACGTCTGCTATTAGTTGAATGGCGCCAAAACCTCTCAAAATGTTTAAATTCAAAACGTATGTCATATATTTTTCTTCTGTGAACCATATAATTGGGCATTGTTACGAGACAAGACGTAGACGTAGTTATTTGTACCCAGTCAATAACGCTTTTTATAAACTTTAATATGAAGATACCACTTCATTATTGTCATTAGCTTTATCACTTAAATACATTATTGTAATTAACTAAACCAGCCACAATATCATTAATAACGGTTGAATACAGATACTTATAGTTACGACAAATACCACGAGACATTTTCTTTTATGCTAATATATAGACTCTAATTCAATAGAATAAGAGTTATTTTCTATTGTCCATGTTACTGTTTGAATGCGGTTTACAGTCCGACTTTACACGACGGTGGAAGCCGTAAAAACTGAATGGTACATATTTTATGGACGTATCGGTCAAGGTTCCTATTGATTTGTCTAAGGTACTATAGCTGTTATAAGTGGATAGCACGTGAGGACTATGTCACACCAATTCAAATTAAGTTCGACTCATTTTGAAATATATCCACCAAATTACTTAATTAAAAAAAAAAAAATACCACGTTTTTAAAAAGAGCAATGTAATAATAAACAAACGTGGGGCCGAATGAGAGGTCACTCAAAAAGTGGGACCGCATCTTTGTAACTTAATTATATTAAAGGGATTATAATGGAATACCTACATGGCATGCATAAATCTCAGTTGGCTCCGCATGTTTGTTTATAAAATTAAACGTGGTAATATTAGGTTTTTAATCTCACATTATTATTTTTGATTTCAATGAAATTTTGCATGGTGATACCTTATATCCCTGGGCAACATCTTAGATACTTTTTATTCCGGAAAATTAAAGGGTCGAAGGGACGATGTCGCGGGCAACAACTAGCGATACAATAATTTTATAATAACTTAAATTGTATGTATGTATGTATGTAGGAAATTGGTAGTTTAAATTGTCGTCCGAATTGGTAATTTATCATAATTATATTTCTAACATTACAAACAACATGTTAAAAAATAGGTGAGTACAAAATATTAGTTCGCATGCTTTCATTGCTTTTATATTGAACTTGAAAACCTAGGTGCTTAGGTATTTAATATCATAATAATATATAACATAAAAAGCAGGACTAAATTACTTTACAAGTGTATCAGTCCATCAGTTTCCCATCCATTAATATTATCAGCAAAAGTTAATGTTTAACATTTCTGAGTACACTAATCTAATCACCATAAATATCATTTATAGGTGAGTTTCAATCTCAACTCTTGGCTGAATAAAAATAAAAGGCGAAATGCAATAAAAAACCTTGCCCCTGTATAAAAAGCTTGACTTGCATTTATACCGAGAGCTTAAAAGCTTTAAACTTCATATAAAATTATCTTAATTATTTCAAGGTTACAGGAACAACCCGCTTTTTTCTGTCATATTTTTACACATTTAACTGTATGGGGTTAGGTTATCTGCACGTCTGAGACCTGCCTAGTGGATACCGTAATAAGCATAAAAGATCCATCCCCACACAAATTTCTAGCCTTACAGGAAGACCGTGGAGGGTTTAGTAGATCTTGGACTAATTGCCGGGAGTACACCCTGTGCCCACTTCTTATCTAAGTAGATATTAGCAAAAAGCGTCTGTGAATAATTGTCTTAAAGTTTACCATCAAAACTATACTAGGTGAATAAACAGGAAGCAAAATATTCGAATTTTGGTTAACAAAAACAAAACAATTGGTCAGCTAAAATAACTAATTAGGCAGCACCTCAAATGTTTTCTCAGCTGCCAAATGGAATAACATGTTTTGATTTCACAATTATTGTTTTTAAGGGTCATAAAAAAATAACTATAACTTTATTTTATCAGGATACATTTCCTAGGAATTGATCCCTTTTCTAGGTTTTATACATTTCCGGTAAACTCAATATTGCTGTCCTAATAATTATTTTGCAGCTCAATTATTTATTTTGATGCCGTGATCATTCATAATTAGTAGATTTATACATTTTAAAATAATAGGTTTGTTATTATGCAATAAAAGTAAAGAGTTATTTAGTAATTTGTACACGTATTTTAAGTTTCATTTTGACAATAATGAAAACTGCGCCATCTATGTTTAATGCTCAGCAACTCTCACTATAGGCGCAGCTGCTAAAAAGCACTGTTGCTTGCAATAAATTGCACCTTAATAGTCTAGATGGCATTGTTTGAAATTTTTATTGACAATGATTTTTCTTTTCGCAGGTATAGCTTTGAAATTATTGTTTTTTCTGTTCCGTGACTTCGACTACACTGAATATAAAATTTTAGACCTAAACATTTTTTTATAGATTAGATTCACCTTTATTGTTATTATTATTATGAGATTTGTGATAAAAAGGTGTGAAATCAAAATTATATCGTTTTGCCCTTTATTTATTGTAACACTGTTGTTAATTACATCATAACCGCAGTTTATTGGATTCTGATTTCTGAACCAGCAATTTGAATGGTGCTTATTCATACCTCAATATTAATAGGTACGTAGGCCCTATTATTATAATATTGAGGTATGATGTTTATTAAGAATTGTTTCAAAAAACTTATTATTTACCTTGTCAGCCTTATCGGTGGGCGGGGAGGCGGGCGGGCTGCGCGGGAGGCCCAGGTCTTCGTCGTCGTCGCTGCCGTCGCCGCGCCCGCGTCGGCGCACCGCCGCCACTAGCTCCGCCTGTTGAGGAAAAATTGGAACTTTAAACATAGTATTATGCCTAAAGGCCAAAGGAATCCTGTGTCAAATTGTACCTAAGTGAAATATGTGAGACATTTTTTTGACCAAGTTCGTCAAAAAAGATTTTACATAACACATATTACGCATTGAGGAGCTTGATGGCGTGGTGGTTAGTACGCTTTGGCTTTTGATATCGAAAGCAAAGCTATCTTCGACATGGTCAGGCCGTGGATAGGTGACCAAAACATTGTGATCTTAAACTCCTCGGTGCTTCGGAAGGCACGTGAAGCCGATAGTACCGGTCGCAATTGCAACCGTTTCTACCCACCAACCATGTTTCTCCATGAGGAAGGCCTGTGTCCAGCAGAGGGACGTATATAGACTAAGGACGAACGGACATATGTATCACGTTTCTACTAGCTCCAATCGATAATTTTTGCCGACTATGAATGGAGTTTTGAATGTGACCGTACATTGTTATCCCTGTAGGAGTTGTAAGCATTTGCTAATCTTTCTTACACAATCTATACATATAATAAAACTGTAGGGGTCGACTGTCGGATTAAAATCAAGTCAGGGGATGTAAAAAGGGGGAAAAAAAAAAAAAATTTGTTGTTTCTCTGTCTGTTCGTCTGTTTGTACGGGCTAATCACCGAAATGGCTGGTCCGATTTCAATGAAATTTTTCATGATGATATCTAATATCCCTCATCTTAGAAAATTTTTATTCCGGAAAATTAAAGGGTTCCCGGAGGATAATTAAAAAACCAATAACCGCGGACAAAGTCACGAGCAACAGCTAGTTAATAATAAATAAATATCCTCAGTCATTCACACCTATCAACTAGCTCCATTATAAAAACAGCAAATGCTGCTTGTGTTACGGATACTAGAGGACAAATAAATATATTTAATTAGATGTATACATTTAAATATTCAGAAAATATCCAATACTTATATAAACATCCAAGACCGGTGAACAAATGCCTGTATTCATCACACAAACATCTGTCTCCACCGGGTATCGAACCCAGAACCTCTCGAGATGGTGACGCCTTTGAGACCGGCATGCGGCATACATACCACTCGACCACGGAGGTGGTCGTCAAAATTAATTAATTCATCAAATTATAAGCAAGTTGACTCATATCAAAAGTAATGAATATAATGTGTCATTCACATAGTTCAAGGGTCCGAAATATACCAAGTAAATCGATCAATATAAATAAGGGATTGCTGTAGAAATTCAATTTAAATATGTTTTATTTTTACTTTTTTTTCATCTGCCAAAAAACGCTATCCACCATGTTCGTGAGATTAGTTGAGTAACGCTTCATGAAAACAATTACTACGCATGGTGAAAATCCGTCAAACGCCAGTCGCAACCAATCAAGCATAACTGTCGGCTGAGTCACGCATGCGTATTGAATTGTTTACAATAATCGTGACGCTACGGCACAGAGAATTCATAGACTGATGGCCTGGTCTGGACCGAAGGCGTTTTTGACATTTAAGCAAAAACGTAATTTATAATTTAAAATTTATTGTGTTATAGGCTTCAGTTTTTTTTATTATCCTTTATGGTGATGGCTATGAGTAATTATTAATTAATCATTTGAGGTCCAATAAAAAAGGCTCAACAAGCGTATTAGATAACGCTTATCTAGATAAAGAACTCAGCAACCATTCATGAATTCGATTCATATTGGTAAACAAACATTATTGTATAATAACATTAATAACTAACGGATATAAGAGATAGTGGTATCAGACGCTGGTTTGGCAGACATCCTCTGAACATCGTAATGGTGCCATGAACTTATCGGTACTCTCATTATTCCGTAGAAAACTATGTCATTCATTGTAAAAAATAAACAGTAATTTCTTAGTAATGAGGATAATTCAGTGGAATTATGAAGCTCTGTTTAGGTGTTTATTCAAGCCACAAATGGATCATAAATAACATACCTACATGATTTTGATTATCCCCGAAGGAGAAGGTAGAGGTATGTAAGTTTGTTGAGTAGGAAGTCTTTTGTTGCCATGCAGCGGGCTCAGTATAAAGGTAGCGATCCTCATCGTCATTGACACACATTGCTGGGTATAGAACATGATCATTATCAGCCCACGCCTGTCCACTGTTGAACATCCTGTTCACTGTTAGACATAGATATAGAACATTGGACTTTTTTAGTCCTCAGTCTATGAATGTCCCACTGCTGAGCACAGGCCTTCTTCATGGAGAAACACATGAGAAATATGGGCCGTATCAACAACACGCTGGCCCAATGCGGGTTGGTGGGTAAAAACAGTCGCAATAGCGACCGGGACCAATGGCTTAACGTGCCTTCCGAAGCACGGAGGAGCTCGAGATCACAAAGTTTTGGTCACCCATCCACGGCCTGACCATTGCGAAGGTAGCTTTGTTCAAAGCGTACTAACCACTACGCCACCGAGCTCCTCTTTACCTTGGACCTTTTTATTTGACCCTAATTTGGGGCCGCAGATTGATCTTCACCAGATTTTTTGGGGAAGGCGAGAGCATTGGTGGATCGTCACGCCTGTAGTGGCGAGCTCGGAGGATTTTTCTCCTGTAGCCATCCTAAGGAATCCAGCTACGAGGGAAAGCCTCCAGGGCTCTCAAGGGAAACGGTGTAAGTGGGTATTGAACTAACGAGCTCTTAAGCTGGCTCCCCTCCCCACTAGGTCTGTGATATTGCAGAAGATTCATGATTAAAATTCATTCACGAATCCGCAAAATCACAGACAGTGAAAACCCAGCTTTACAGCTTTGTGCCGGCTATCTTCAACGTTTAAATTGAATGGTTTTTTTTATAAAATTTCAATAGATTAAAGTAAACAATAATATTAGTTAATGCCATGTTGAATAAACATGACAGTAAGCCTTTGGTATTTGAGGTTTCAAAGGGATTTAGTTAACACTCCATAAACACAGATTAGTGAGAATTTAATTGACAACTGGTATAGAAATGTTCCTGTAATATTATACAATTTACATACTTACATAGTATCGTAATTTTAAGATAAAGAAACAAAGAGAAAAGGCCAATTTTATTTGGAGAAAAGGGTTAGTCATTGTCCACAATAGGAAGGGAAGCGTTTGTCCAGCAGACTAATATAGTCTGATGAAAAAACGTATTGATGAATTGGAGCGTAGAAGTAGCTTAATATACCTACTATATAGCTAACTACTTAATAACTTTAATTTAGTATTTAATTAGAATAATTATTACTTCTTACTTAATTATTAATAAGTTATATCGACTAAAGCATAACGAACTGACAACACGTATTTATTATGGCAGTCCCTAACTCAGAGACACTCGTCTTAAAAATATGATTAGCCATTTTTAATGAAGTTCAAAGGACGAAAGCGAAACTTTATTTCTTTACATTGCTTTTACCAGACTTCCCACTAGTTCCCATCCCAAACAACAGTCAACCATATATTATAAAACTAGCTGTTGCCTGCGACTTTACCCGCGGAACTCTTTAATTTTCCGGAATAAAAGTATCTAAGATATTTAATCGGTCCAGCCATTTCGGAGGTTAGCCCGCACAAACAGACAAAAAGATATTTTTTTTTGTATTTTCCCTCTTTTTACGTCCCCTTGACTTGGTTTTAAGCATTTTTTTTCTATGAACAGACATCCAACTTCTACAGTTTTATTATAAGTATAGATACCACGTTGTATTTCACCAACATGCAATTGCTAGAATCGCAGCAAGTGGAACGCTGTCACCTTTGCTTATCACCACAAAAACATACATACATTTCACCAGATATGTAGGTCCCCATGTAACAGGTACCCTGTTGCCATGCACCGGGCACGGTGTGAGACAAGCGATATTCACAATGAACTGTACATAAGTTTAATTCAAACTCAGTGGTACAGCGGTGGGATCGAACCCGCCATTCCTGCAGCGTCTCGAACGAGTGCCCCGTTCGTCCCAAATCGGCTACCGCTGCCTTTCTTCTTCTTTTTAAAGCTTTCTGAAAGGTTTTGTGCTATCGCTAAGTGCTACATATTTCTTTTTACTATATTTCTGTTTTTATTATTTGCAATAATTTTTTTTTATCTATCTATCTATCGATTGTCTGCCTATATGTATAAGTCCCACTGTTGGCACATGCCTTCATATATGGAGAAACGCGTGAGGCCATAACACCACCACGTTGGCCCAATGCGGATTGGTGGGTAGAAACGGATGTAATAGCGATCGGAACCAACGGCTTAAAGTGCCTTCCAAAGCGCGGACAAACGCGAGATCGCAGTTTTTAGTCTTCCATTCAAGGACTGATTATGGGGAAAGTAGCTTTGTTTTTAATATCGAAAGCGTACGAATTACTACGCCAACGAACTTCGTCTAAGTGACTCTGAAGTCTTAATTTTTTTTTGTCCTGCCCTGTTCCAAATTCTATTTGGTTTTGGCGTAACATATCTTCTTCCACTCTCTCCTATCACTCGCCAAGTCAACACTCACTCCCTTCCTCATCATATCATTATTCACACAATCAATCCATCATTTTCACACTCAAATCCATAACTTTCCTGGTGATATGATCAGTGGTGCAAAAATTAAACAAAAAGATTTAAAAGATGTTTGGAAAGTCGACAAGTCTTAAACAAATTTTAATACGCGGCATAAAATACGGAATAAAAATGTTGACAAAAGTAGGCTTAGTGAATTGAAAGGGCTTAATCCACCTTAATCCAAAAATCCTTTCAGTTTAATTCCAGAACATTTTTGTAAGTATCTTATTTAAATTTCACTTTGACTGTAAAATTTAAAGAAATACAATCACCACGTAATTTCTGAGAATGTAGTCAACAAAGTGGACTTCGTTTGATTATAATATATTTCTATTGTTAATAATGATAGATTGCCACAGACTCTACAAATTTTTTGAGTAATTATAAATCAAAATTAATATCACAAACCATCTAAGTGGACTTCATGTGATTCATAATATTTCTATTCTTAAAAATGTTAGACTATATGATATAAAAAAGCTAGCGGTAGCCGAGTTGGTGACCAAGACTTTGTGATCTCGAGCTCCTCCGTGCTTCGGAATGCACGTTAAGCCGTTGGTCCCGGTCGCATTTGTGACCGTTTCTACCCACCAACCCGCATTGGGCCAGCGTGGTGGTGTTACGGCCCATACTCCTGATGTGTTTCTCCATGAGGAAGGCCTGTCCCAGCAGTGGGACGTTTATAGGCTGATGACGAATTTCGTTGTAAATATCGCTTGGCTCACATTGTGCCCGGTACATGGCAACAGGCTCGCCCCCTGTTACATGGGGACTTAACATATCTGGCGAAACGTGGGTGTTAACGTCTCTGTCTACCCCTTCAGGGGAAAAAGCGTGATGATAATGACATGTTATGTAGATTGCTATTGCTACCGACAATTTTTATAGTTTTATTAGAATTTTATTTATCGAACTTCATTACTATCAAACCATCAAAGTGTCTGTCAACAGCTAAACGTGACGTGAGGAACTCAAGATCATAAAGTTTTCGTCACCAATCCTCGTTGTTACCATAGCTAAAGCTGCTTGATTTCCAGTATAAAAACCAAATCGTTTTACAAACGGGAACAAGCTACTCCCCTAAGTAAACTAAATATAAATAAATAAAGCCCATTGTATGTCCAGAACACTTCTGTTATTAGTTTTTATAAAATAATATTATTGGATGGAACTGAAATGATAAATCCTTTAGCGAAAAAAGATAAACACTCGTACCTTAATAAAAAAGACAGCGGCAGAATATATATGAAACCAAAATAAAATATACATTTGCTTGTAACTCGTAACGATCACCGTGTTTTTGATTTGCCATGTGTCTCAGTATTCAGTAATTGCACTGTCTGTCTTTCAAGATATAGGTTTTCAACGCAGAGGTTCTACTTAGCTGCAGATATATGGAAAAAATTTAGTTCTTAATATAGCAAAGGCCCACAACAATATCCCTGGCAACGAATTAGCTGATGTATCGGCCAAAGCTGCTGCCAGAAGTAACAGAAATTTTTATTACTCAAAATTCCCCATTTCACATATAAAGCAAATTAATTATGGTAACGCCATTAATCAAATATCTGATTTATACAATAACACTGAAAATTGCAAATACACCAAACAAAATTTTCCAAGCTATACCAACATAAAAACATTTATTGATGAAATCTCTCCAAATTTTGTAGTGACACAATTCTTGTCTGGACACGGTTACCATAAACAGTACCTACATAGATTTCATATCACATCTGGTCCTTTTTGCCCCTGTGACAATAGCACTATTCAATCGTTTGAACACCTAATCCACCACTGACCCAGATTTAGTAACATCAGACAGGAATTTGAAATAGTTTGTAATTTGAAAGAAATAGAACATTAAGACTATATTAAAATCGTTAAGAATAAAGATACACGCTCAACATTTTTAAAACATCTTAACTACATTGTAAATAATCTCAAAAATTATAATAATACTTAGAACTTTTCATAAATGCTTTACAACTTAAACAGCTTTCAAATAATTCCATACTAATTTAAACTAAATAATAAATAAATTATATATATATATATTTTTTTTCTTAACTGTCAATAATTTATCATAAATAATATTTATATGTTGCATTTAATATTTATCTTTAGTATTGAATATTTATTTAATGTATTTCAGTGTAGTCAATACCGCTGAATTACATAATTGTATATATTCTCCAAAAAAATATATAGCAAAACAGTTTATATTAAAACAGAATAAATAATGTTAGTTAAATTCATATCAATATTATTTTTAACTACTTAGTCATCTATAGCCAGGATGGTTTCCCCAGTTGTTTATGTAAAGCTGATCGTATATTTCTAGGTAATAATAACCATCTATGTATAAGACCTATATCACAGAATTAAAGATACTCCTAAAATATTGAAACAACAAAGTATACAAATTAAAATTTTGTGTTTAAGATTTACTATTATAAAGATATAATATCTGTGTTTGTAGAATCTGCAATATTTAACTTGGTTTTATACATTAAGAATATAATCATGAATGTTAAACCCAACTCATGACCACAGTTTAGCAGTGTTCCATTTGAAACTTGTGGATAACTTTAAAGTGGAAGAAGATTCACATTTTATTTATTTCATAAAAAGTTATTTTTATCAACCACAACTAATGGATATAAATTACAATCAAATGGAAACTGTTAGTGCAAACATATAGTTACATATAGTTGGTTACGCTTTAACAACTTATAAATAGAATAGAATAGAAAAATGTTTATTTGGTACCATAATCACTTACTCTAACACATACAAAAAAAAAAAAATCAAATAAAAAAAAAATTTAAAAAAATAATTAAATCAAATAAAATTAATCTAAAATGAACAAACCCATAAACGTGCGAGTTTTCCCTCCGTCACCCAACAGAACCGCCTTTTCCATGATGAACTCATCCCAACACTAACACACACAGATCGACATCACAACACAAGCACCGGCGAAAGTCCACTGAACACTGAAGAAAATAATAAAGTTCCGAAAAATGCACTATAGGAAAACTTTGGGAATTCAAATTAAAGTTTAGACGAATATACGTCTGTCGACGATGATACTGAAATTACAACTAAAATAGGGTTGAGTCAATCATTACTCACGGGAGCAAAGGCAGTAAAGACTATTGTTAATAATAATTATAATACGATAACTAGAGGATGTTTATTCAACAATGAGTTTTGAGGTAAAATATTGGAAATCTGTACCTGTTGAGGGTATAAACGGCCTTTGTCTCCTTCTTTGTGAAGGTAAACAAGTTTTGGTTTATTATAAGGTCAAAATTTAAAATAATGATATTACGTTTTTAATGAATTGGAAGTACCTATTGTTTTGACATTTTATTGATATCTTATTACATCTTATTGATCAGGACTTTTATGTCCTTCGTTTAAACGTGTTTTTAGATTAAAGCCCACGGGGTTGTTACTCAATGCGATGAGTCTCATTTTTATCTATGAAATAGTGAAATTCTCTCTTACCAATATTTCCGATATTATTGCCATGCAAAATTCAAACTTAAACGAACCGTATATATTACCATGCCATCTTAATTATGCTCTTAAACTTCAAAAATAAATTCCAATGTTTCTTATCCGATAACACAAAGTAGTCCTAGTAAAATAATGGGAAATGTAAGTACCTGATTCTGTTTTTAAAAGTACTTAGTTATGATATAGACAAAAGAATGTGAAGCCGTCTCTAAGCACCGTGGGATAGTGAAGGATAGTGTTCTATCTTTTTATCTTGTTAATGAATACGATAAGGCGTAGTTTTGACAAACGTTTTGAATAAAGTGGACCTATAACGCTACCTGGAGGAACACCCAGTTTCATTGTTAAATTTCTTTTGTTTTTGTGACCTTGTAAGAGACCAACTGCATTGAATGTTTAGACATTCCACATTTTGGCAAATCAGACTGCTCGCCTGATGGTAGGTTATGGTCAAGAGAACACGTGAAACTTGTCAGAAGCGTAAGCTTGATCCTACAGGGATCACAATGCACGTGTGTATTTTAACAGCATCTTACAAAATTGCTAAAGTTATAACGTTTACCAGCAAATTTTTTAAATTTTCAACCTTTAGTTGCGCGCAGATTTAAAAACCGATCTTTTGTGAATTTTCTACTGGTTTCACTTTATTTCCTAAATGAATATTTGTGTATGTTAGTAGTTCGATTTTATCTATGTTAAAACGGTGCAGCAGCACCGGTAAAGCAAAGCAACGGTATATCATTATGTACGTGTAATATTTTAATAATGTTCGTTCGTCTTAGTATCAGCATCCAAATTTCACAATCCCTTATGCTTTTCATGTAAGAAGTATAAGCTTAAAGCTTCTTACATGAAAAGCTTTTGAGTGATTGCTTTACAATATCAAAATTTTCCACATGACCAAAAGCGTTGCATAAGTCATAATTCATAACAATCGGTAACATTTCCGATTTAGCAATGGCCGACAATGGAGGTTTATCAAACTATCTCATTGTTGCACCGTAACTTTTCCCATTAGAAACCATCCGTAGAATCTTGTGTGAGTCTGAATACATATTAATAGTAATGGACCAAGAAAATTATATACTACACATATTGTGAACTATAATAGGTAGACAACGAACAGATAAATTAGACAGACAAATTATAGTGTACTGAAATACTATGTATATTACACTGCTGTGTAAAGTTTATATGAAATGGGTTGATGGAAGAGATCTTTTTAAAAGACAAGTTAGAAGTCAGACTGAAGATATCTGGATGGATTATGTGAATGATGAAGAGGAGGAGAGGGGTAGTGCATGACTCACGTCACAACCCACTCCCACTCTTTCTCTTCAATTGGTTGACATGGTGAATAGAAGAGAGTGGTAAGTTTAAAAGATTTTCAACCTTTTTTTGATAGAAATAAGTTGTTATATTATACGGTTTAAATTTTAATTTAATGGGTCAAACTATAATGGTCACGATTTTACAGATCGATCTAAATTTATACATACATACGCGTTACGCCTTTTTCCCACAGGGATAGGCAGAGTTACTTCTTAATTAAGATTATCTTATCTTTAATTAAGATTTAAATTTATCCGTGATTAAAAAGTATGTCAATATTTCAAGTTTGAGATTATATTAAACATCTAGACATTTCGCAGTTAATATTAATTATGCAGCCATCAAATGTCAACAAGTAATTTAAAAACACTTCTAATAATTTAGAATGCAAAGCATACCTAGCTGTATTTCAAATAAGTAAGGTCATTAAATTAAATAACATATAATGAGACCTCATTTGTTATTCTGTATGTGTATAAATGTAACTGTCTATCCAGCGAGATTCTAAACCCAATGACTGTATCAGGAAGATAAATACTCGTTTAAATTTTCAGTTATTATCTAAAGTTTCCACATATCATAACTGTAACATAACAATATTACAACGAATATATGAGTAGGTGTGTATATTAAACACATAGTTTCCTTTAGCAAGGATGTAGCAACTTGAAATCTATGCCAAAGGTAATAAGAGTTACAATATAGCAACGATGGAGGATGTTTATTTAAATATAAATCTATTGCAAGCCATGAGTGACAGTTAGAGCGTGTGCTAAAATATTCTCATACCAAAGTATAGTTTTTACAGTATTAGGTATATATAACCTTAGCATGAAATACGCAGAACATTCATTCAATCTAGGCAATCGAAAATTACATTCGACAAAGAATTACATTGCACAAAGGCAACTTAAAAGGAAAATGCAGTTAATTCAGTATGCAATAATAGCCAACAAGTCAAAACCATACTTACAAAATAATATGTATCTCTAGTGTCAAAGTATTTTGTTTCTAAGAAAATTTCAATTACTGTAGGCGTCTACATTTCTCATAAATCACTATCAAGTTATAACAAAGTAAGCACATAAGTTCATATCAAAATACTCCGATAGCTTGCAGAGCCCATTCGCCGTTTTGAATGTCACAGTTTTTGTGCCTAAATTCCGAATGTGTCAGTATTGCGCTTTGTACTGTGAAGCAAGATCGCCTACGATATTCAAATGAACTTTTGTAACACTGTGGATTAAGTCACTGGCGGCGGGCTCGGCTTCAAATGAAGCTTCCAATACCTTGCTTTGAGAGAATATTTAAAGCTTCAGAGATTAAAATTCTAATTAAGTTCTTCTACGTCTTTCCGGGCCTGCTTGGTTTGAAGGATACGATATTGAAAACGGGTGTTATTTAAACGGTTAGGAAAATATTCGAATTATGGTCAGCAGAAAAATGCAATTGATCAGCTAAAATAAATAATTGGTCAGCAACTTATGGACTGCCGATATTTCTAATTTGTCAGCAAAATTACTGATTGGATGCTGCCAAATTGTTTAATAAGTATAAAATGTTTCGATGACACAAATATTGTTTTTATGGGTCATAAAAAAACCTAATATCTTAACCTAATATCTATTAGAATACATTTCCTAGGAATTTATCCTTGATCTTGTCCTAGATTTTATACATTCCGGTAACAAGATAATTATTTGAGCAGCAATATACAGGTAACCGGTATATTGCTGCTCAAATAATTATATTGCTGCCCAATTAATTTTCTGCTGACCGTCCTTTTAGAAAGGATGTCAAAAAGGTGTGAAACCACGAAAAACTCTCCCTCAGGGTCCCACCACTGATAGGACATCTCAAAGGGATCATTAAACAGTTTTTTCGCGAGAATTATTCAGAAAACGAATGACGTTTTTCTCGTTTGTATACACATTGATATAAAGTTCACAATTAATAAAAATAAATAAATATATTCAGACATGCACACACAATATGAGAATTCGTTGCAAAAAGTCGCTTCCATTCCTTTCAGCGAGTGTACATTAACCTTTTAGCCCTTAAAATCCTGTTTTTTTGTTTCCACCCAAATATGGGTCACATTTTTAGGCTGTTTACACAGTCACTTCGCAAACCGGTCCAGTATCGTCGATCTAACCTCCGCCCACATCTAATATAAAATGTCATAACAACGTGCAACGGCGACAGGATTCGTGAAATTGTTTGAAAAGACTCTCGGGTCAACTTAGAACTGTATATTAAAATTCTAAGCGGATTCTAAACACAAAATGGTAATAAAGATAAAAGCTACGAACGACAAAATTTAACATCCCAGGAAAATACAGTCACGCCTTAGAGCAAGCGCCAAAGAAGTTGAGTGTGCAAAATATAAGGACTGCGTTCTGTAAATAGTTTTGAAATCTTGCAGAATAAGATTCTGAATGTTTCCAGATGATTTCTTCGTCCTTTTTTTATTCGAATCCCTTGGGATATCGAGCAAGTCGATTTGGAACTAAGCGCCATAGTGACTTATATTCAGCTCAAAAATACCTATCCAGCGATGCACACATAGCTATTGGAAGTGGGACCAGATTCCATAGAAACATCTGGCAATATTCAGAATCATCATCTGCAAGATTTTCTGAGTTGTTTCGACTACCCACTAAAACCCCAGTCAGCATCTCGCCGGGAATCTAGGGGCATACCCTCCTTTTGAGGCAACACTGCCATACGTTCCAAAACTAGATTGATAGGGTGAATAGCAATCAGGATCAAGAATATGTGCCCTCCGATGTTCGGAGGAACTCGAGAATTCATAATTTTGGCCACTCATCCAAGACCAAACACAGCGAAAGTTGCTTTGTAATCATCATCGAAACCGACTGTACGAAGTTCAAAGCCACCAAAATTTATAAAAAGCTAAGTACTTAAAATTATGAATCAACAAATTGTGGAAACACATAAATATAATAATTATTATCCATACCAGTATCTATGTACTCGTAACTTATCACATAAACATAAGCACGATAAGTGAGCGGACTATAAAATGTCTTTCAAACTATTTATTTTATCTAAGTAGACAACTAAAAGTTCGTAAATTCGCACTCAACAATTTACTACCAATTGTCAAGATGCTATCTTCGCGTCGCGCTATGTAAATACAATAAAATATTTGTATTAAAATTACAAAACTGTTACTTCCTTAAGTATATTCAAACTGTATTTTTATTATATTATAAATTAATTATGTATTCCTTTTAATTTAACCTAAGGTTAATATTTCACGATTGTATCCCACTACAGTGCTCGGCACAGGCATTCTTAGACAGATAAACGCATTTTGGATTATGAGCCGGAACACAGCGCTGCCTGGCCCAAAGGTTTAATCAAACAGTTATATGAAGCGGCACATACTGTTTAACGTGCTTTCGAAGCATGGAAGAACTTCGGTCAACAAAGTTTTGGTCGCCCATCCAAGATTCTATTAACGTGAATAGCTTTGTTTTCAACATCGAAACCAAGAGGAACGAATAACCAAAAATCTCATCAAAATATTCTTTTATAGCTCGTTTTGGCTGGAAAATAAAATTACAATAAAGCAATATATTACCAAAAACACTTTCGTGGCCAAAAGCCATGCTAGATTCCAAATAGTTCGTATAGCACCAGTCAGACTCCGCGCCATTAAAAAAGAAAACCAATCCACAGATTTAAAAAAATAAAACGTCACTTTTTAAATCAAAAAGAACAGAACACACATCGTCGCGGAGCAATTCCAAAATACTAAAGTTTAATTGTTGCAGAGAATTTTGAAAGTAACTCGCCAGTATTGAGCATTGCATTGCATCTGGCTTTGTGGTTCTACGGCTTGGTGTACACTGGTTGTGGGTCACTTCCGTGACGCGTGTGATTTTTGCAAATCACCGTTGAGTCAGCCATGTTGAAATCAACGGATTATGGGACGTACGGTCGTGTATCTTGAATCCATGATTTGATAACCTCTATTTGCGTTGCAACACTGAGGTTGGTAAAAGGAGGAGGGGACGTTATGCAGGTCTACAAGGTGGCATAAAACTTCAGCCCAGTTCTATATCAAAAGGCCTGTGCCCAGCAGTGGGACATTTATTGGCTCATGATTAAAGTAATGGAAATCTTATCTAAGTTTAATGCTATCACAGACTGATAGAAAAAGCACAAATAACTCACAATATAATTAAAAAATATTAAAAAGATGGATGAAAATAGATTGCATGTGGTCGAAATGCGTATAGATGCGTTAAGATGGATGTGTGGGGTGACGAGGATTGATAGAGTGAGGAATGAGTATATCAGGGGATGCCTGAAAGTTGCTCCAGCGGTAGAGGAGTTGAGAGAAAAGCGGCTATCGTGGTATGGACATATTTTGAGAAGAGAGAATGAGCATGTAACGAGTAGAGTTATGAATATGAGAGTGGATGGCACGCAGGGAGAGGAAGACCGAAGAAGAGTTGGATAGATTGTGTGAATGAGGACATGGCTAGAATGGGAGTGAATGTTGATATGGCGTGTGATAGGGGAGAGTGGAGGAGAAAGATTCATTGCGCCGACCACAAATGAAATTGGAAAAGGGGCAGGCTAATGATGAGTTATAATAATATTAATTAATGGCTGTTTAAAAATGGATATAATAGTTTTTACTAGTCCATAATCGGAGAGCCTTTCAGACGAATTATTACCCAACTATGTAATTATTATGTAAGAAACACTTTATTTTCTATAAAAAAACTCTTAAAGTAAAACAAAATAATACCGACCACCTAAGAACTTAGGCCACTAATTTTGGTGTCCGCCTCTCAGTGAGTAACAAGCCTTATGCTTTACTTTCTAAGCAAGATCTTTAAAAAGATATCAGGCAGTTTAAAATTCTATACCGTAATTAACAGTATTAACATAAAAACAATTTTTTATAATAATATTACGATATGAAGACGAACTAATACATAATATTCATATGCATGACTGTAATCTTTGTAACTGATTAAATGGTGAATTTTTTTTTAATTAAGTTTTTAATGTAGAAGCTACTTTCGCCATGGTCAGGCCGTGGAGTGGTGACCAAAACTTTGTGATCTCGAGCTCCGTTGGTCCCGGTCGCAATTGCAACCATTATTAACCCGCATTGGGCCACCGTGGTAGTGTTACGGCCCATACCCCTCATGTGTTTCTCCATGAGGAAGCCCTGTGCCCAGTCGTGGCACGTATATAGGCTGAGGACGTTTTTTTTTTGTTACATATGACAGGTAAGCTCTTGGCCTTTATCTCACCTGATGGTAAGTGACGATAAGGCCGAAGGTGGAAGCGAACTTCACCTGTAATCCTCGACAACTGAGGAACTGGCTGTCTTACCTCTGATTGCCGGAACACAACAATGCTTAAAACATCGATATTATGGCGACAAATTTAGGTAAGACGGTGGTAGCTAGAGCCAGGCGGGCTTAGAAGCCCTACCACCAACCAAACCGAGCAGAAAAACTTCTGCCCCCATGGAGAATCGAACCCGGACCTCCCGATCAACACCCGGTGGTGTGAACCACTAGACCAGAGAGGCGGTTAAACGTAATGGTAAAATTAACAAGACCAATTTTGAATTGAAGAGACGTGTTTATTGTGTGGTTCTGTAATGAAATAATCAACCCACGTTGCTTAGGTCAATTAAAGTCCATTACTAACGGTCAACACCATGGTTCAGATTGGCGTAGCGTTTATACATAGTATGAAGTTTTACATTCAAAGTGACGCGCCAATAAACATAACAAGCGTAGTTTGTTCTGTTGAGGTTCCAATGTGTAGACATACAATAGGTACCTATCTGACTGATATCACAGTATGCCAGGCAAATGTTTTATACATACATATAATTACGACTATTACCCTAAGGGTTAGTTAGAGACTAGGCAAAAGCACCGCAAAAGCAAAAAGTCCTCTGCCATAGTCCGCTTCACCAAACAGTAACTGCACTCAGTGTGACAGGTGGTGAGCCCGACGCCGCTATAAGCTATTGGATGTTGTGCAGTTCTAAGTCCATTAGTCGCTTTTTACAAAATAATTATTTGGTCAGCTGTATAATTAATTGGGCAGCAAGATAACCATTTGAGCAGCAAATTAATTAGTTGAAAGCCAAATTGATTATTTGGGCGTATGTATTAAATCTAGGAAAAGGATCAATGGAGGATCAATTCCTAGGAAATGTATTCTGATAGATGTAAGGTTATGATTTTTATTTTCGTGACCTTTAAAAACAATATTTGTGTCCTCAAAACTTAAATTAAACAATTTGGCAGCAGAGAAAACATTTGAGTTGCTGCCCAATTAGTTATTTTGGTGACAAAATAGAAATATCTACTGCCCATAAGTTGCAGCCCAATTAGTAATTATGCTAACCAATTTAGAAATAATGGACTTAAAACTACACAACGTCCAATAGCATAAAGCGGCGACGGGCTCACCACCTGTCACGCTGAGTGCAGTCACTGCTTGGTGAAGCGCGGACTATGGCAATGAACTGCTTTTGCGGTGCTTTTGCCTAGTCTCTGACTAACCCTCAGGAGATAATAGTCGTGATTATATGTGTGTTTGAATATTTTACTAACTGTTTAAATAACACGCTCATATAAAAGAGACCTTGTTGTGTGACATGCCCAAAAACATTCACCCTAATTTTATGGTCGACTATACCGGTGGCAATTGAAGCTAGGGTTTCACAATGGATGGAGGTTTTCCTCATTGAAATTTTTTCCTTTTATATGTACAATATTTACTTATGAAAACCTGCTAAATAAAAATGACAGCGCAGCTTCTAATTATAACCAAACCACAGATAAGTTACAGATAACCGTAAAATATACCGCTAACTAATTTTGTACACACATGAACGCTCTGCATAATAAAGTTGCTATACAATAGGAAATATCCATTCGTGACTGGATTTACCAAGGAAACAAGAACAAGCTTTTATTTTGTACGGGTTAAAGTTGAATTTGTGTTTAGGTGTTTTAGATTATTGATTTTGATTTAAAATACTTTAGAATCTATAACAATATGTATAATAAACAATACGATTTCAACGACTTACACGACATTGTTACTATTTATGGGCAATATAATGTAAAACCCAAAATGAAGGATTTATGAATTTCATGTAAATTCCTATAATATATCTAATTTGTGGCTGCAACTGGCAACAAAATGTTTTTGTTAGCCATTCTCGTAACTCCTTATATCAAGAGAAAGGATTAATCTGTCCTTGCTTTAGGTACCATTGTTAGATGTAAACAATTTTTTTATCAATTGGATTTAGACTCATCGGTAGTCATTATGTAACAATGAACTAGTAAGGATTCCTAATTATTCCTTACTATCCTTAGATAAATTTATATGTTACCGGTAATGCTGGAAGATGTTGTAAACCTAGGTTTACCCGGGTTTACTTAGTATTACCCAAACGTTTCGGGTAAAGTTCGAATACTAAATGCATTTTCTATTTCGGAATTTACCCATACTCGCCTAGTTCTACCCAACAACAACAACTGCAACTGTGTATTTAAATTGACGTCTTACTGATCAATGCACTATATAGTAATGTAAATTATGATAGATTCTTTGAATTGACAGATTATGGAATTGGAATAATATAAATAAAATTTAAAAATTGTTTATTAATAACTATGCCTTGGTAGTGCTATAGTCTTACTTTTTAGCTGATTTTTATTTTATAGGAAATATTATATTGCATGCTAAATAAAGCAAGTCAGCGTACACTATAATGTAATGTAACACCTTAGAATACCGTGTTATTATTATTATTATTATTTTCCGAAAAAAAAATTTACAAGTACCTACTTGCAAATGAAAAGTTGCGTTTAGAAAGGTCAAGCAAGACAAAATCACCTTTTTTGTATTGTAAAACTAAATGTTCCACAAACAAACATTCATGCAAGGTTGCCAGATATCTTTGCAATTCCAAATGTCATAGTAGTGTGTCATGTTCAAATTAATAATATCAACTTATTTCTTGTTCAAGTAAACGAACTGAAAACTTAAAGCGACTATTCTTTTGCAAGTTATCGTAAGCTTTTTCGAAGAATAATCAACTAACAAAACATAAACTACATTTTCTCTAAAACTATAAGATTTCCAGTCACCTGTTACTAATAAAATTATTAGGAATCACCAAACGAGAACGCCGTTCAAGTTGTAGTGCATATTTTTATTCCATGTTGTATTAGGTCCTTACCTATGAAATTGGTGTTTTGTATGGAGATTTTGGGGAATTCTGCATTTTCCATACTAACATTTTATCAGTTTTCTTCACAACGACAAATCCAGAGATAATATTTGGCATGTATCATTACTCATTAGACAAGCTTTAGTAATATGTGTAATATCACACTTCATAAAAAATATTTATTGTTTTTAAGTGAATGCAAATAAAATGATGTATTCGGGAGGCACTTAAAAAGAGTTGTCTCCATGTCCAATTTTAACACAATTAAACTTACAACAATATATCAAAACAAATCAAAAAAGCTCAAAAATATAGTCTATTTTTAGACGAGGTAATTATTTTTTAGGAATACTCTGAATCTTAATAGTTACAGACAAAATCCAAGACAGAATAAAAACACCAATTTTATAGGTAAGGACCCAATATAAATAGGAATGGACGGCGCTAGTCTAGTACTACAGATTTTTTTAATATTTTATTAGGCTTAATATACTTTATTATAATGACATATTTTATGCTTCACCTGTAGAAGTAAGGTAGGAGTACATCAGTGATTTTGTTTTAATTTATAAAGGACCAGTCAAATAATTTCATGTAGGACTAGGAAGTACAGTCGGTTCATTCTTCTTCTCCTTTATACATACATACATATAATAACGACTATTATCCCCTAAGGGTTAGTCATAGACTAGACAAAAGCACCGCAAAAGCAGCGTGACAGGTGGTGAGCCCGTCGTCAACTCATCACTTTTCACACCACTTGACGCTTATTTCGATAATCCTCCACATTGCACATCATCGCAGACACTTATTACACAAAACTACACTGATTTCTCGTAACAATATCCACTCCGAAACAATATTGCAATTATCGAAATAAAAATCACGTCCGCCATTAGTCAAATGCCGCCCAAAAAATCTCAATATTACTTGCTTAAAACAAAATCAATGATCTACTATAACACCGGTATCACACAGTAAAACCTTTAGAAATTTCAGTAAAAAGTGATTAAAAGTAAATAGGACAAGATAAGTATTATGAAGGCACTTTTAGTTTTAACGTAATGCGCGCAACATGGACAGACAAAAACTGTTTCTTCTGTTAATCTAATAAATAAACACAATATTGCTTCTTTCAAAATAAAATGAGTATAAAATTTTATCGTATGGTTTTGTAGATAGAAAGATATGTTTCATTCATCGAACTGTCAACTATAAATTCGTTCAACGTGTTAACTTTTTCTGATGCACTGTCATGAATTTAGATTGTTCTATAAATTAGTCCTGTCTCGTTTATCTTGATTTTATTAATTAAATTTTATAGAAACTCCGTACCAAAGGCCAATCGAATATTATGATATAAGAACTTTCTTTTTCAATATTGGTTTATTTAGTGGGTGATAAATTATATCCATAATATTTTTCTCATGCAAATTGGTAAGAATTATTGTTTTTTCTAAGATTAGGTGTGATAGAAATCTGGTAGCTTTTGTATACTAATGTCAATATTATAGTACATAGGTATTATGATTATGGCATCTTAATATTACGCCTATTTTGCCTTTATGAAGAAAGATATATTTCTGATTCTTGCATTTGATTTCCGAATTCATATAATGTATATGTTATTGCAACTTTAAAATATTAAAAGATAGAGATTTTGTTATTTTCTTGTACCCATATAAATAAATGAGAAGATATTTTTTATAGAATATTTGCGAGCTGAATAGTCATTCTAAAAATGTATGACTATCAGTTTATTCAATCCGATTCACTGTTTATTAGAATTAGTCGAACATAAATTACTCATGGTCCGAAAATAAAAACATAACACTTCACTCATACGCTGAATAGATCCAAAACCACTAATCACTGAATGAAAAACAGTCACTTCACAACCTTGGCACAGTGGATTTTCGCCAAACGAAACAAATCCGTTTTGAAACATTTAAAAAATTAAACACCGAATGTTTTTAAAATTTTAAATTCGGAATCGCGGCGCGGCGCAGACACCGCTCGCTCAGACTGAGCGTGAATCATCTGAATCATCTCCGTGGATAGAAGGAAAATAAACTGCAAAAAAACAGTAAAACACAGTGCACACTAGCGGCTGCGGCTATAAACTTGTGGCCAAGAGAGCAGAACCGACCGATCCGAATGCCTCATCGCTAGATCTCAAGTCGCAACTAAACATTCGTTCCAAAACTTGTTTCCGAAATATTCCGAATTAGTTTTTATTGACATTTTAATATCACGTTCCGCGTTCTTAAGAACTTAAAGTTTTGCGTTTTGATGTATACGTTTGGTGAGCGTAGGAATTTCTGCATTAATATTTTATTTATTCAACGAAGGGCATGTAAGTTGGTAATGAGATTAGAGTAAGCGAAAGGCGTGTGCTAGGACCGTAGCGAGAGAGTTGTAATCTATTGAGGTGTGATTGTATGTTACTTTTTTGACTAAATAATAGGTACTCAGTACACATATATTCCAACTAGCTGTTGCCCACGACTTCGTCCGCGGTTACTATGGTTTTTTAACTATCCCACGGGAACCCTTTAAGTCTCAGCCCGATCGGTTTAAAATTGACAAAGTTCAATACAAACAAAAGTCATACAAACTTTCATCCCCTATTTTATCCCCTTGGGGGTAGAATTAAGCAAAAACCTTTCTTAGCGGATGCCTACGTCATAACATCTACCTGCATGCCGAATTTCAGCCCGATCCGTCCAGTGCGCAGTGGTTTGGGCTGTGCGTTGATAGATCACTATGTCAGTCAGTCACCTTTTAAATATATAGGTATAAATAAATAAGTACCTTTAACCAATTTTCTATTATGAGCTCTAGCACACGTGTTTACACATCACAGATCACCTTTTGAATTCAAGTGATTGAGGAAAAAGAATTATTTTTGTAGGAAGTTACATTGTTCAAAACATTACAAGTATCGTCTTTATCCAATAACATTTGTAATAGAAAGTTCAAAACGAATATGTCATTCTTGTAGGAAACATTACACAACATAATAAACTGCATGGTCACAGCATACTATTGATGCAATTCGCAATGGAGGTGTGTAGCGAAAGACAAAGTAATTCCTTGGATTTCCATTTTTAAAATAACCTGTACCCTGTAGGATATCTGGAAGTAGTTACACCGTCAAAAAATATTTAAAATATAATGTTCTATGATAATTTCATCAATTTCATACTTATATCCTCCTGTCCAGTAAAACAAGAGTCAATAACTCTGGAAAGGACTATTTGTCCCTCACAATATTAAAACTAATTTAAACCTTCATGCATTGTGCATGTGCACAAAATATTCACTGATTACTCCGGATCTTACTAAAACATGCATGGTAGACATGTCACTTGGTGACCTTCAATTACAGACGGACATATAAATTACCTTTTTATGTTGAAACCTCTGTAAATTTTTTTAAACTTTGACAGATAAGCTTGGCCTTCATCTCACCTGATGGTAAGTGACGAAGGTGGAAGCGAGCTTCACCTGAAATCCTCAACAACTGAGGAACTGGCTATCTTACCTCTGATTGCCGGAACACAACAATGCTTAAAACATTGTGATTACAGCGACAAATTTAGGTAAGACGATGGTAGCTATGTAGGCGACCTTAGAAGCCCTACCACCAACTAAAACCGAACAGAAAAACCTCTGCCTGATCAACACCCGGTGGGGTCAACCACTAGACCAGAGAGGCGGTTAAATATCTATCTAAAAGAGATTTACCTGTTAGTTTTAGTTAAATATATAATCACACAAATATATGACTAGATGCTTCTCCCATTAGGAGTCAAACGGAACATCAAAGATGACAAGGCAACACCTTGAAACCAACACTATTAATAATAATTTAAGAAAAATGGAAATGGCGATTATTGTAAATAAGATAACTACTTATTGTTTGGTAATGGGCTTTCTCGTAAACGATTTGAAATAAATTAGTATTTTTACGCCAAAAACAGCAAAAGATATTACGGAGCTTCATGACTAAGCGGTATCTAAAAAAGATTTTTAGCTATTTTATGCAAACTTACTTTTAATTTCACGAAGATTTCACTTTCGTGGCGGGCGCTCATGTGAAAAGATATATTTTTTTAATCCTTTCCTTTTTTTATTCAAAGTTCGCAAACAAGATGCTCGGTGGCGCGGGCGCAGTGGTTAATACGCTTTAGATTTCGATCGAAAACATAGCTACCTTCGCTATGGTCAGGTGACCAAATCTTTGTGTCACCTCATACAGGGATCACAGTTTAAGTTGCCACTGCTGGGACAGGCCTTGCTCATGGAGAAACACGTGAGTATGGGCCGTAACACCACTACGCGGGCCCAATGCGAGTTGGTGGGTAGAAACAGTCGCAATAGCGACCGGGACCAACAGCTTAACGAGCCTTCCGAAGCACGTAGGAGCCCGAGATCACAAATTTTGGTCACCCATCCACGGCCTGACCATGGCGAAGGTAGCTTTGTTTTCAATCGAAAGCGAAAGCGTACTAACCACTACGCCACCGAGCGCCTGTGCCATATCTAAATATCGGATATTCGGATGCATTCACCTAAAGTATATTTTTGGCTAACATATTATGGAAGCGGCTACTTAAAATATTATTATTAAAAATAAAAACCTGGTATTTCGGGATCACATAACTAATAAGACGCATTTTTAGTTGACGTTAAATATTAACCTACCATTCTAGTGTAAAACATGCATTCACGAATGGTAGGTTACAATTTGATGAGGGGTGTAAGAGAAAAGAAGGTCATAAAAAAATTAAATTAATATTTAAAATATAAAAAATATACACATTTTTTATCAAACTCTCCTTATTTAACTATTACAAAATATTAATTTTCGATAAAAAAAAGTGCTTTCCACAATAGCTATTATCTCATCTTTACCCAATAACATTTGTAATGAAAATATGCATCCGAATATCTGATCTCCAGTCATAACATGTAAAAGTCACAGTACAGTCGAGTACAAAAATATGTATACATTTCCTTCTAAATAAGAGCCATTTCCTATCAAAAAATGTTACATATTTTTGTAATTGACTGTAGCTAGTGATTTCACTGCACTTCTTATTCTTACCCTTCAAAAGGCACATAGTAAGACGGGATTTTTTTCTTGATTTAATCCCAAAGTTTATTTTCATTATGGGCCAGTTTTTAGCTTTAATATGGCATGAAAAAATTATTATCGTTGATTTTAAGTAGGTAATGCATAATTAATATTGTAATTTAAAATAAATACATTTATATTGTAATGAATAATAATGAGGATAAAATTAACCTTATGTTTTATTAAAACCACAGAACAATAAAAGAGGTTAGAATGATAAAGTGGGCGGGGTTGACGCGCCGCTCATATGAGCTCATATGGAAAAAGGAGGAATTTCATTTCATCGGTAAGTAATAATATTTGGAAATAACTAAATATGGAGGCATAATCAATCATGAAAATAATTTGTACCTAATTCTGTGCAATCATAGGGCTTGCAAGTTATCGATAGTTTTATCGATATTTGTTCCTTGAGCTCAGACATTATGATGTGGTAATTTACATGGACATAATATCAAATCTAAGTTTTAAATATCTATTTAATTTCTAAATAAGACATAAATATTCTGTTTATAAAGATTTACATATTTCAGTTTTGCTACAAATCCGGATATAAAAGAAAAATGGATATCCGCAACTGGCAGGAAAGATCAATGGTTTCCTACTAAAAGCAGTAGCATTTGCTCGTAGCATTTTACGGAAGATGACTTCCTACAAGTTTAAAAAAAAGGCATTTGAAATCTTCTGCAGTAACTCACATAGATAAAAGGTAAAGGTAATGTTATGAATATTTTTATCTGTCTACAGTGGAAACAAAATATCATTATAAAATTATACATTTGTCTCGTTCGGGAATCGAACCCGTGATGTCTGCCACAGAAGGCTTAGGCATCCTTACCCATGCGCCAAATCGGCCGTTTCGATTATACAGGGTAGAAATATTGCGCATGTGATTGAGTGACGATTGAATAAAATTAGTAGGGACTTTAATTTGTTGATTATTTTCTATATTTTTTTGATATCTAAAAAGAAATTTATTTGATGATTAATGCATCTAGTACTAATTTTTTTCAGACAAACTTGTTAACAGGAACAGAACAATCTTCCAAACCACTTTTGTCTGTGAAACATATATTGTCTGATGAAGAAGCTGCAAACGTGAAAAAAATACGATTTACTAAACAGATACAGGTAAATATCACGACAAAATCAGTCAATCATTCTGATGTCAAATATCTCATAAGCGAGAAATTTGAAATCATTTACTTTTGTTTGCAGGAAAATCAAGTTCGCCTTCCTGTTCAAATGCCAGTTCACAAAGAAAGCGAAACCTCAAAATTATAATAGGTAATAAAGACAGTGCCCTCCGAGCATAGCCCTTTGAATAGCTCGCTGGGCAACTTTAAACTGCTGGACTAGTCAAGCAGTGCATTCTCATTTTTCTCAAATAAAGCTTACCCAAACCGGGAATTGAACCAGCTAAAATTTTTTTAGTTATTTTTTTATTCTATTAAACAATACAATGTGAAACGTATTTCATACAAGATATACATCTCTACTTCTGCAATCCACCGGCTGCTACAGATTTTCCAAATATGCCCGGATAAAATAAATTAATGTAAGGTTTCATTATGTCTTACATGCGTAAGACCTAATGTTTCATAGAGAAATTTTATTTTTAGCCATAACTAAATCAATTAGTGAAATAAAATAAATAAATAAATATCCTCAGACATTCACACCTATCAACTAGTCCCATTTTAAGCAACTAAATGCGGCTTGTGTAGCGACCAAAAACACCACGAAATAGAATTATTTGAGGTGGTTTGATTCCCTGTTTGGGTACTTCAGCTTTTTTTGAAAAAAGTGTGAGTACAGTTTTGTTTCTATTTGAAAATAAAAGTGTGTTTCCTTTGTGGACATAAAAAAAATCCAACCTGTATATTAATATTCTCCTTAATTACGAAGTTGGATAAATAAATAAAATACATAATTTTGTTATTTAATACTTGAATAATACTTGATTATCGACATCAAATTGTGCATTACAAGACACTACACTAGTCCAGTGCTGTCATGATAGTGTACATGTTTTTGCACAATAATTCGAATAAGATATTTAACGTGTCTCATTATACGTATTATAGATTATAATATTGAAAAATTTATTTCAAATGCTTGTACACAAATTAACTTAACAGTCCGTGCTTGAGCTGTAAAATTTAAAAGTAACAAAGTGCATTGTGCAAACATAAATCACAGCTGGTAACACATACCTGTGTATTGCCGTAAAATTAACCTTATTATTTAGGTGCAATTCGCTACTTTTGCTTGAATTGTTTTAGCCAATGAATACATCGCGCTCCTTGTGTGTTGAATAACTATTATTTCTTGTATGTGTGAGAACTGGCTCGCGCGGTCCTAGTACTAATGTCGATGCGTTATCATTCTAACCTTTTTTATTGTTCTGTGATTAAAAATTAACTCAAGAATTACACATTAGCGCCATCTAGTGAAATGCTGTAGTACTTTTAGTAAAGAATTAATTAAATTGATGTGTCAGTTAACGTCCTTTATGAAAATAGCATATACATACATAATAATTATTCTCAAAGAGAGACCAGTTGATTAGTCTGTCCGCTGTGGACAAATTTGTGGAAAAATTCATAGACATAGGAAAAAAAATTATTACGCACTGTTATACGGACCCTTCTAAAGGGGTTTTTAAAAAACAAATACTTGCTTTAAACACTATTTATTTCACATACAAGAATAATTAGAAGAAACGACCGGCCTCGACGGAGGTTAACAATAGACTGACGAGTGGATGCAATGGATTAACGATTAAGACTCAGAAGTGATGAATGTGCGAATGGGATGTATGGTCAGCGTGAAAGGGTGCATGAGCCGTGTATAACACCTCCCAGGGTTAGATTAAACATCGGGAGTAGAAAATTAAGATGTTTAGCAAAGATTTAAAGATTTCTACGAATGCTAGGAAAAGGGAGAATTTTATCATCCTGATGGTCCATGACCTCTAGAGGGATGGCAGGTTGAGGATCTGGAGCCTGCTCAGAAGTGGGATCTGTTGGAGAGGACTGTGTGAACTTAGGAAAACGGTATGTGAGGCGGCCGTGCGATTTAATATACAAAATTATTTTAATTATACAAAATAAACTTACAATACTAATTATAATTATAAGTAATACCGAGTAGTGAGTCTCGTATTTAATAATATGATGCTGATTGAGGATTGAATCTGCTTCATGAGCAATTGATTGGAGTTTAGATCTAGTTTCTAATGTGAAGATGTCGAAATCGATGTTCTGTAATTTTAAAGGAGCCTCATTACTTGCTATTATCTTAAATTTATCTATAGTACAACAAGAATCATTTAAGATGTTAAAATCTGACTGAATAACAGTTGAGTTTATGATTATATTATTATATCTAGGTACTAATTTTGTGCTTTTGCAATAAGATATGCAATTGTTCGGTGTGGACAATATTCCCGTACCAATAATATTTATTTCAACAATTCTTTGATTGGGACATTCAATATATAATTTATTTCCTTGCGATTGTACATATATCCAATTATTATTATGAAGTGGTTGCCATAAATCTATGTTTCCGTGAACAAAGTCCGTTTTACACTGCACTGGTAGTGTCTTTATCACTTTTGCCATTATCTCACTTTCACAACTAGGGTTGGCACTTGTTGGTAACACTGTCATGATGTCACACACGTATTGACGAGAGTTTATTGTTGTGCATTCTTTTAATGAGTCGAGAGTACAGTATTCTGATTTGTCCTTGGTCATTGCTATGTATCTATTACTAGGTATAATATATGTAAAAGAATTAGGTCTAACGCTATCATGTGGAGTAGGTAAGGCAATACTATGGTACAGATAAAATTCCGTAGGGGATACTAATGGTACTTTTAAAACAAAAATGATCTTGTTGTTTAAACTATAACAGTTAACACTAGAAATATTCAATAATATATGTATGTTACTTAATGCTAAACTTACAGGTAACTTATTATCTACAGGTAAGTACCTATAATTATCCACGATTTCTTGATATAACTGCGAAGGAGTGATTACGGCTGGATGAAGAACGTTTTTGCCACACAGCATTAAGGCGTTTGTTATGTCTTCGAGACGAAATGATAATGTCAATATAGATGCTTCTAAACTGTTCAAAATAGATATGATATTGGATTTTACGGTAAGTTCATTTGAGATTAATGTAACATTTTTTAATTTTGAAGAGAAATCGTCGATAGCTTGGTTGAGGCTGGCTTCATTAATTTTTATTACATGTAGTGTTTTGTTAAATTCCGATAATGCGGATGACGTTACTAAAATATTTTCTTTCATTATTGAAGCGAGCCTCTTCTGGTTATCGTATACATCCTGGATGGCGTTGTCATATCTGATGCCATCATCTTCGCTCAAAGTACCAAATATAATTTTCGAGATAGAGCCAATACCACCTATCCATGCCCCTCTCTTGAACCGTTTCTCAGCTAAATGAGAAATTGCGGAATATTCAGATACAATATCATGATATCTCACAGTAAGTGGTGATAAAGTATTATGACAATCTAAATTACTCTGAGTTGTGAATTGCATTTGACTGCAACCAAGACGTAATGTTCCTAATATTGAATTAATGTTTTCGATATGTGGTTTTATATATGAGATATCAATGGGAGTAATTACATCTAGATGACTGATACGAATTTGGAGTTTACCGATTGGGTCAAAATATAAACCGGGGCTTGAGTTGATCTCTTGTATGAAGTCGTGTTGCTTATGAGCTTGCGTCGGAACACTGCAAACAAGGAATAGTTTATGACTCCTTAGCAGTTACAAGACTATTTATATTCTATCTCCTAATATCCTAATCTTATGTATATATATGTCCTATTATAAGGATTTACGCTTTCCTAATCTATTGGATATTCTAAAAATATATGTATTTACGTATACACGAGAATATTCTACATATTCTCTTCAATGTTGGCAAGCTTCACTTCGTCGAAGTGATGACGTACTTGCCGACGGTTAATTAAAAGAGTCAGCGTATTGTTGCCGTGTACTTTAACTACCTTATATGGCCCTTTCCATACAGGTGATAGAGCCTTTCTCAGCCTTAGATGATTTTTCAGGTATACATAGTCCCCTGATTTATAAGTTTGAGGTCGAGTATGAGAATCATAGTATGTTTTAGAAGTCTCCTTGGATTTTTGAATGTATTCTAGGGCTTTCTGTCTAGAGTATTGGAGGCGGTTTTGGAGCATCCTTACATATTCTGGGTAAGTAGCGCTAGGTTGCTCGTCGAATATGGAATTGGGTATAAATGGTTTATGACCAAACATAAGTTCATGGGGACTGTAGTGAGTTGTTGAATGGACTGTTGAATTATATGTAAACATTGCTGTATAGACATAACGAGGCCAATTAGTCTGTTCTTCGTTAATGTAGGATTTTAGATATTCTTTCAGGGTCGAATGGCTTCTCTCGAGAGCTCCTTGCGTTTGCGGATGGTATGGAGAAGACCAGAGCTGTTTTATTTTGAGAAATTTGCAGGTTTCTTTGAATAGCTCTGCAGTGAAGTTTGTACCTTGGTCGGTGAGGATCATCTTGGGGATACCAAATATGGAAATGAAATGCAGAAGGCACTCGCTTGTTTCTTCGGCTGTGGTGCTACGGATAGGATATGCAGTTGAAAATTTTGTAAGATCATCCTGGATGGTAAGTATGAACTTTAATTTGGCTGTCCCGGACTCCGGAAGGGGACCGACTATGTCAAGAGATATGCGTTGGCAGGGTTCAGAGGAAGTGCTGGTGATCTGCATGGGAGCGCGATTGATTTTCCGCAGAACTTTATTCTCCTGGCAGGATGGGCAGTGTTTTACGTATGCTTCTACGTCACTACGCATTCCTTTCCAGTAGTAGGATTCTTTTATCCTGTTGTACATTCGCAGCGAACCTAAGTGTCCTGCTATCGGGATATCATGATTATCGCGAAGGATCTTTTTGATCTCACTAGGAGTTGGATACATGACATCATCATGATAAATATTAATTATGATAGTAGTATTGTGGAATAGATAGAGTAGGATATTATAGATTTTTATAAATGAGTGTACTTCGTAGGCGTTACGGAAATCAGGTATGCTTATATCAGGGACATTTTCTGTTTTTACAAGTTCGTCTCTGACGCACCGAATTGTTTTCAGAATTTCAGGGTACGAAGCTACGTCGAAATGATTAACCCTGGTAAACAAGAAGTAATACGTTCTGTTATTCATATCCAATTTGTAGTATGAATATAACTCTTTATGAGAGTTGTGTAAGACAGAAGTGTCTTCCATTTGGTTTAGGATTTCTTCCAGGTAAGGGTTGGACTCGTCGAGGTCCAATGAGATAGGGATTAGAATTATTTTGGATGTACTTTTCATTATACTTTCCTTGTGTTCTATAATGGCGGTATTTAGGATTTTACTTTTATCGTTTATAGCTTTCAGCATTGCGGAATAGTCGCCTGATAGTAAAGGTAAGATTTCCCTAGAGGTCGAGGGTGCAGGGGACAGCTGATCTTCTGATTCAGGTAAGTGGACATCTCTAGACTGTGGACTATAGGTTGGAGTTTCTCCGTTATCAGTACTGTGATCAACTGAAGGTAGGTTACTATCTTCCAATAGTCCTACGGATGGAAGGTCATCGCTATCTATGTCAATTACTTCGAATGGACTGGGTAGAGCTTGGACTTCAAGGTCTTGAAGAGTTATAGGGCTAAAAGGTGGCGCTTCATTTGACGTTGAGGGACCCTCAATGCCAGCCGAATTATTTGCAGGTAAGATAGGATTTATTTGGATTCGGGAAAGAGCGTCAGCGTTTGAGTTTGCTTTCCCTTTCTTATAATGGATTTCGTATTCGAATTCCTCTAATTTAAGTCGCCACCGGATGAGTCTAGAGCCAGGATCTTTGCAATTGAATAACCATTGCAGCGGCTTGTGATCGGTTACGATGATAAATTTACGGCCATAAAGGTAAGGACGATAGGTCTTTGTGCCAAAAATAACAGCGAGGCATTCCTTCTCTGTCACGCTATAATTGCATTCAGCTTTATTCAGCGTTCTAGACGCATAGGCGATTGGGCGATCTTGACCGATTGGACCTTGAGATAGAATGGCGGATATCGCGAATTGAGATGCGTCACAAGTAAGTATGAATGGTTTTGTGAAATCTGGGTAAGCGAGAACTGGTGCGGTGACCAGTCTTTCTTTAAGGATATCAAAAGCTAGTTTTTGTTCATTTTCCCATTTAAATATTACATCTTTCTTTAAGAGAGCGGTTAAAGATTTTGCTATCTTTGAGAAATTAGGTATGAATCGTCTGTAGTACGAGACCAATCCCAGAAAGGATTTTATATCTTTAGGTGATGCCGGTGTAGGAAAGTCTGCGACAGCCCGGATTTTCTCTGGGTTCGGTTGGACTCCATTTTCGTTTATGATATGGCCTAGATAAATAGCTTCTTTGCATAGAAACTCACATTTGTCGGGTTGTAATTTTAAGTTGAAATTTCGGAGTCGTTTGAAAACATTTTCCAAGTTACTAATGTGTGATGTCAGATCGTAGCTATAAATTACTATGTCGTCTAAGTAAACGAAGCATCTGGTACCCTGTAACCCAGACAGACAGGTATTCATTAGTTTTTGAAAGGTAGAAGGGGCATTTTTGAGCCCAAAGGGCATACGATTGAATTGAAAGTGTCCCTGAGGCACTGAAAAGGCTGTCTTAGATGCGTCCTTAGAATCTACGAGAATTTGATGAAAACCGGAACTTAGATCTAGAGTGCTGAAGTATTTACTATTTCCTAACTGGTCTAAAATTTCTGATATTTGGGGAATTGGGTATGTTTCTCCGATAGTAATGTTGTTCAATTTACGATAATCTATGACTATTCGCCATTTCCTCTGCCCGGATGAATCTAGTTTCTTGGGAACTACCCAAATGGGGGAGCTCCAGGGAGATGAAGATGGTTGGATTATATTCTGGTCAATCATTTTGTTGATTTGAGTTTCTACTTCTTTCTTGTGACACTCAGGGAAACGATACGACTTAGTATGGATAGGGATATCACTAGTCGTTTGAATCTTATGATCTAATGCGGTAGTAAAGGTTAGTTGATCATCTGGAAGGTGGAAGATATCAGAATAACGAGAACAGAGATCGGTGATAGCTTCTGATTCTTCTGCATTTAGATGTGATATTCTTAAAGAGTTTATGACTTCTCGTGTTCTACCGGATGTACTGTTTTGGACTACTGAAAAACAGAAACCATGGTCGTCTCGCGGTATCATTTTCAAGTTAAGATTGGATTTTATTTTTACAGCGGATTCGGATAAATTTACGACGGATATGTTAATTCTCTTGTTATCTTTGACTTTGACTATGCAATTCGCTACTAACAATTTCTCGGACAGATGTTGGTCAAGAATCATTCCCTCCTTCAGTTCAGGGTTTTGAACTGTGCATTCGATGATTGTTTCTGTGCGAGCAGGAATTATATAAGTGGGATCATTGAAATGAAGTTGGATACTCTTTTCTTTTACCTTAAGGATGTCATTGTTATAATCTATGTTGCAACCAAAGGCGGTAAGGAAATCTGTACCTATTATGCCATCATAAGGCAGATTGATGTCTTTAATTACATGAAATTTGTGGTGAATTTTATATTTGTCGGTAATTTGCAATTGCAAGGATAGATAGCCTAAAGTGGGAGTTGTTTCATCTCCTGGGTCTATGCCCTTTATATTTATTGGTTCATTAATTAGTTTGATATTTTTTTTTATACAACTGTTTTTAATTAGAGATATTGCTGAACCCGAATCTATGAGTAGTGTAAAGGGGATATCTGACGCTTGGGTACTGATTAGTATATGCGGTAAGAGCTTTTTGGACGTGTCAATATGGATTTCGTAGACCTCATTCTTGAGTTTATTGGATAGGGCGCTTGCTTGGGGCTGGTTACCCGTGTGGTCCCTTTTTGGATAAGATGAATTGGATGAAAAGGATATTCTATTGCTTTCGCATTTCAGGTCGAGAGTTTGGGGCTGGTTACCCTGTTCGTGGACCTGTGAAGAAGAGAGATCGAGAGTTTGGGGCTGATTACCCTGTTCGTGGATCTCTTTGGGTAAGTGTGACTTACGAGTTTTTAATTTTTGTTTCAGGTCGAGAGTTTGGGGCTGGTTACCCTGTTCGTGGACCTGTGGAGAAGAGAGATCGAGAGTTTGGGGCTGGTTACCCTGTTCGTGGATCTCTTTGGGTAAGTGTGACTTACGAGTTTTTAATTTTTGTTTCAGGTCGAGAGTTTGGGGCTGGTTACCCTGTTCGTGGACCTGGATATTGGTGGTGTCGTGGATACGTTTGTTTTTGTTTGGTGACTGAGGTTTGGGCTTCGCGAGACACCTCCGTGAGCCCACTACTCGTTTAAATCCCTTTCGTTTGGGGATTCCACTTCGTCTTCATCGTGAGATTCTGGCATCTCTTGGATGTGGTTCACAGGACGCCGGGGGAAATGATTGTTGTGGTTTTGTTGTCTTTGAAAAGGTTGTTGGTTTTTGTATCGGCTGTTATAATATTGGCGTTTGCTGCAAACGGATATGTCGTGCCCCACCTGTTTGCAGTAACGGCAGACCACTTCACTGCTTTGATTTGGCTGACGGCCAGGGGGCATTAATTGTGGGAAATTTCTGGCAGGTGGTTGATATTGAGACTGCATAAACGGTCGAGGATTTCTGTTAAGCATGACTGTTTTATTCTTCGTCTCTGGAGGGTTTCCTTTATATAGGCTCTGCTGTATCCTTTCCTCGGATACAGCCAAGTTTATTGCCTCGTTAAGGTTTTTGGGAGAGCGACACCTAACTATGTTGGATATTCTTGGGTGAAGCCCCATAAGGAAGTGGTGTAATGCCAGGTCTTCCATGGCTGCAATGCGGCCAGGGATTTCCTTGACCTTCGCGCCTGATAACGATATTTCCGTAAGTAACTGAGACAAATACGTTTCTACTCTCAACGAAAATTGATTAACGTTTTCAGCTGGAGATTGCTTGCTCTCTTGTAGATCGGTAAGCAAATGGGAGAGGTGTTTCCTCTCACTGAATTGTGTCTTTAAAAATTCTTTAAGCTGTTCCCAGCTGTCAAACTCCTTGATAGAGCAGGCAATCTCCGCTTTTCCCTGTAGCTGGGCTAGAATATATTTAAAAAGAATTGATTTTTGCGCCTCAGACGCAAGCTCATACGCATTATTTGAATTTGATATAAATGAATTTAACGTTTCTCTATTCCCGTCATAGGGCTTTATAAACTTGAATAATGTATTCAAATCCATCTCGACTGCTTGGATACGGCCTTTGCCTGAACGGGTTTCAGGGTATGGGGTAGCAGGTGACGGAGGTCTCTCTACTATTTGAATGGGAGTCTCCAGGTAACCCTTTAAACCCTCGTTAATTTTAGGCATACTACGTTTACAAATAATTCTTAGTACAAAACTTATTACAAGATTAAATCTCGATGTATGAAATAAATTATATTCTAATTTGAGCTTAACATAAAACAATGACCAAGGACTTACAACAATGTTGCACAGGTAGCGATAAGCGCGACGACGCAGACTAAACACACTGGGGACATTGTAGATTGTTCTAGCGGGATAACGTTGTTCTCGGAACTAGGGATATGATGCCAGGTGCCAACACGCCGGTTGACTCGTCTTCTTTCTTTCGGGAACGGGTATGCACAACAATGCACACGCTGGATGTGGTTGAATAGTTCAACCTCTGGATGAGATTTCTGTGGATATGCCTGCTGGATATGGATGCAGGTTTTTGAGCCTATTGCGCGGCCGTTTCACTTCACTTTTACGTGTTTACACAACAGCGTTTTCACTAAAACACAAGCACTGGGGATTTCCGAATCCCACCGCTGCCACCAAAATGTTATACGGACCCTTCTAAAGGGGTTTTTAAAAAACAAATACTTGCTTTAAACACTATTTATTTCACATACAAGAATAATTAGAAGAAACGACCGGCCTCGACGGAGGTTAACAATAGACTGACGAGTGGATGCAATGGATTAACGATTAAGACTCAGAAGTGATGAATGTGCGAATGGGATGTATGGTCAGCGTGAAAGGGTGCATGAGCCGTGTATAACAGCACGCACCCGACGACGCATTGCATTTTCGCCAAGCAATGCGTCTCTTCAGAATACATTGTCTCGTTCGATTTTTTAAAAACTGACTTTATGCGAGTTGAATTTAAGATCGGCAGAAAATTTACTAAACTTTATATCGAATCTATTGCTGTAAAATAACAGACAGACAGCATCAGATTTATGTGAGTACGCAAGCTATCCGAAATTGCCGGGCGTGTATGAGGTCTGTAACAGATGAGCTTTATAAGCAAAATTGACAATGCAGATAATTTTGCTTTTAAAAATAAAAGTAAGTTTTCTTTGGGTAAATTTAGCAATTTTACAATTTTTAATATTTGAGGTACTTCCCCTAGAGAGCCCGGTAGCTGAGTTGGACGGACGGGGCACTACTCGTTCGAGAGGTCGCGGGAATCGCGGGTTCGATCTCATATCCTGTTCATACCACTGAGTTTGAATAAAGCTTATATACAGTTCATTGTGAATATCGCGTCCCTCACATTGTGCCTGGTACATGGCAACAGGCTCGCCATCTGTTACATGGGAACTTAACATATCTGGCGAAATGTGGGTGTTAACACCTCTACCTACGAAAAAGGTGTGATGATATGTTATGTTATATATTATATATGTATGTACACTTTTGAAATATAGGTATGAACAAAACCTGTTATGTAGCTAATAATCTACCCATCGCAAGTCAATTACTATTGATTGAACTGAGCGAAAGACAATTTAGTATAGCTTTAAATATGTTGTTATCAAATTCTTCTATTTTCTTCCTCAAAATTAGACCTGGGCAAGATATAGGTACTTTTAAGTCCATATCTTAAGTTGTAAGTTGTAACCATAGGCACACTTTTAGACCAGCAATAGTTTTCGAATAGCTCCATGTTTGCGTATTGGCGCCGACTTCAATGTCATCGCTGCCATTGTAGCATTGCCGTTGATGCACTTGGTCACCATGGTCTATCGTGTCCAAATGCAGGCAGAATTTCAAGACACTCCGAAATTAACAGTCATTCGTCGGGCTATTGCATCAGCAGGTGCTCCATCTGTTCTTAAGCCGAACGGATTGGCTCGTGATGATGGCAAGAGACCCGATGGAATGACTCTGGTTCACTGGAAGATGGGTTGTGCTTTGGTGTGGGATGCAACTTGCGTCGACACCTTAGCCTCTCATGTTCCAGTAACTTCGGTGAGGTCGGGTTCGACTGCCACTTCTGCGGAATCCCTGGCGCAAATATAGAAGCCTCTGTGAAGACTACATATTAGAGTCTTTTGGGGTAGAAACGCTGGGACCCTGGGGACCATCTGCTCATAAGCTCCACAAAGAGATTTCGAAACGGCTCTGCGACAAAGTGACAAGAATGCTGGTCTGTATTTTGCTTAAAGAATTAGCGTTGCTATTCAGAGAGGTAATTCAGCCAGCCTTTTTGGTACATTTCCAGCCATGGATATACTTGCAGACGATTTTTTCATATAATATTTATATTTAGGTTTTTTTATGTTTTTTGCTGGGAGATAAGCTTTTTTTTGGATTAATTTTGCTACCTACTTAATTAATTATAAATTCAAAATCTTTAAGTTGTACTTTGATTATAATTTTTTATCATAATTCAAACCCGCACTGGCAGAGATAATAAAAAACTAATATCTTTTTATAATGTGCAGTAAATTTCAATATGTTACGGTTCACAATCTATCGACAGTTCGACACGCGGAATAGATTATAACCTGAAGTTATTTACAATTTTACGGTGACATATACATATTTTTGAACCCGACATATACTATATAGACAATTTCGATACAAAATATTACAATAATTAGTCTTTAAGGAAAGTTCTAACGTGGCCTATATCCAGTTGCAGACCCTTCCTCCTGAGTTAATTACACGAAACAGAGTCTGTAATTTTCTAAGAATATGCCAAAAAGTATCTAACTACCCTAAAACGCGGTGTTTCGTTAGAAGCAAGTCAATTTGGACCCTCTGGCTATGAATAATGCATTGGTAGGGTTCAACATTCGTGGGAAAGTCGGAACTGCGTGATAAAATGACAAATGGGGCTTTAAAAAGGTCGGACTTATTTAACAGGTTCTGTTTAAAGAGGTTTTTCATAAAAAAATATGTCGCTAACGCAGGCAAAAATTGTTCTATAGTTTCTATAGTATTTTAGTGTTCCACTGCTGAGCACCAGACTTTCTACGCTTCAGGAATGCGAGCCTCTATCCCACCAATATTTCCAATTCCAATGCAGAGTGATGGGTAGAAAAAATTTTAATATCAACAGAGACCAACGGTATCCAGAGGTAGAAATGTTGACCAATCTATTCCTATTTCATTTGGTTTGCGTCACACGTTCCAACTTATTTTCGGTTTTCTTCTCCTAGGGCCGTGAGCATTCTTCTTGTTATGTGACGTCCATCCCGACGACATCACTTGTCCGAACCGCCCTAACCTACCTTCCAATTTATAATAAGCTCTTTAATAACCAATACTATAAATTAGCGAATTCAATATGTCAACCACAAAGACCCCACCACGATTTCTCTTCGTAAAGAGTATAATTTGTTTCATCTAGGCTAAGTTCGATGAGCAGAGAAACTTCCGAACAGCAAAGATATTTATATCCTTATCGTGCTGCCAATACTGGGTATTATGATTCTATAATTTACTTATGGTATGGCCTAACGACCTGGTTCGTCACCCGGCGTAAGGCAGCTGTTTTCGCAGGGTGATAACGGGTAAACTCAGCTGTTCGAAGACCTGCTAGTCTACTCCTAAATGCCAACCCGATCCATCGACATTGAGATTGTGATGTTTCTTACTCTAACACAAATGGATTCAAATTGTGCGGATATTGAGGAATTTCAATGACATTGAGTTTAATTAAATCGCCGTACCGCCTCTCTCGTTTCGGTATTTTGACATATTGGATTGTGTTATTTTTGAGTTTCAATTGAGATTGCGTTCAAGGGAAGGCTAGCTGTTATGCGAGCTTCTACGATCCGCGAGGTCTTAGCTGAGCTTTGCGTAGGTGAGACATCGGCCTGAGACACGGGCCGTCCCTCAGGTGGTACAACTCCGACGCACACCTTCCACACTCACACAAATGCAAAGCTAACCTTAGACCTCGCGAACTTTACCTAGGTGTCTAGTTCTCTTGCCCTCGACCTTTCCTGTCACCATCAGTTTCTCCAAGTTGGTACAGGAATGGTACTCACCCGATGCGTGGTGGCGAGATGCTGCAGATGCGACGGCGGCGCGCGCTCGTCGCTCGACTCGTCGCCCGACCGCTCGCCCGTGAAGACAGAATCGTGCGACACTGACAAACCGCTGCCGTACGCCCCTTCTCTGCAGGACAATTATAAAAAAATATATACCATTATAAAAATGCCGGATAAACAGAAAATTATTAAAGACCTCATCATATAATAGTGGTCTAACGATCTGAAGGTCTCGAAGGGCCGCCGCGCGGCTATGTAACTTTTCGGAGACTCATATCACCAAGAAGGTTGCTGCTGCTGATATTACGATCTTAAAAATATTTAAGAAAGTTTTTCCTTCTTTGAGAACCATGCAGATCTAGCCATATGTATTCGCTTCAGTTCATCCATATAATCGGATAAAATTATGTAATTACTGTTACAATTGGTGGAGTGGAGCATATGACATTCTGTCGAAATGCATTATTTAGACAGAATGTCATTCACGATTTCTTAACAATATGCAACGCGAAGAGTTTGTGCAAAGTGCTCTGAGCTATCTCTAGAGTCTAGACGATTCGCTTTTACGATTATTTGCCACCCTAGCATACAAAACTGTGTTGTGACGTCAGCAATATAACATCTGTGTTTTTGGTAAATGAAAATTGAAATTTCTCAAGAAATAAAATAAACAAATCAGCGTGATTTTGTAAAAAATATTTACAAAATGCTCAGACACTATTAGAACTGCAATAAATAGTTCGGATATTTATATCGGAAGTTTACTGTCTGAGGATAAACGGATTATTGTCGCGAGACTAACTGACCGTTTAACCTTGTAAATATCGGAGAATCCCGAGATTACATTCCTTTGTCGTCGCCTTGCAGGAAAATTGCATAACGCCTCATTCTCTACATTTCTAGCAATCCGTTCGTTACGTAAGTTCATCTGAAGTTTCATAATTTTCTGACCACATTTCGCAGTAGCAGGGGTTGAAATTGAAATAACCATTGTTCTCCTTCCACTCACTACCATAACTTCCAATTTAAAAGTTATTTCTTCAATTACGAAAAATTTGTTAGTTATGCAAGGCGAATTTATGATATTCAGCTATTACTACCAGGGGACTATAAGTGTGAGGTGGTGGTAGAAAGATGCGGAGAATTGCTTGGACAGAGAATTGGTCGATCCCGCGGAAGGATTCGAATGAGTATATTTGGGGAGTTTTAGTGGGTAGTGCCGGCGTTTTTGATGAGTCCCACACACGCATACCGTTCAGCCATCGGTAGGTGCGGTCCGTAAAAGGACCGTGCATCCTCCTCGTCAAAAAAAAAATTATAAGTGTACATACTTTCTCCTGGCATGTCGGTCGGCGTCGAGCAGTTCGCTGGTGGAACTGCTCTTCGGGTCGGGCGAAGCTGCGCGTGCGCCGCTTCCGCGCCGCCGGAACATGCGCCGGAGACCGCGCAGGAAGCGTCCCGTGCGGCCTTCGCCTGGAAACACAAGTATCTTTATTTATTAATTATTTATGGCATAAGAAATTAAATATTTTGACTTTTGTCAGTTTATAATGTCAAAAATCAAAATAAATAAATAATTAAGTAAGTAATTAATTAAATAATTTATCATATCGAGTTTTGGTGGTATATCTGACCAGGGGTGGGCCAAGACCTACTGATCCACCAATTACATATTTTTCTTACTAAATAAAACAACGTAGCGTAGTACGAGTACTACGAACGTAGAATTTTATTATATGAGGATAACAGTCAGTTCTTCGTATTTATATTTTTGGCCTTTCCAAGAGACTGGAGTAATAGTTGCGATCGACTGGTCGATCGCGGGCGACCGGTAGGCCACCCCTGCTCTACACCTAAGGCACACAGCACGTCCTACCACCTAGATGACCCACACTTAGAGAGATCTAAAGGAGGATAGGTGAGACGTCGCCTTGGTAAACGCAATACAGTAGTGTTTAGACAGCTCTATTCCAGCAAATAGTGTGTGATCTTCAATGTGCTCTTGTCATCATCATATGAGGAGGCACCCTATGTCTAGCAGTGGATGAGCACACCAAGGATTCCCACAACACTAAGTTTGTCTGTCTGGTACGGTAAAATCGAGCGTCCTGCGACGTTCACCCGTCAGTAGACCTTGTTGTGGTCTCATAAGCGGGTGTTTTAGGAAGGTATGTGTTAACCGGGGGTGTGAGTGTTAACCGTGGGTGTGAATGTAAGTGTTAGCCATGGGTGTGAGGGTCGGACTGCGGCGACCGGTAAAGCGGCTTCAGGCAGCCCTCGCGCACGCAAGCCTGGGAAGTGGTGTGAGTGTTAGCCGTGGGTGTGATTAGTGTTAGCCGTGGGTGTGATTGCTTACCATGGGTGTGAGGGTCGGGCTGCGGCGGCCGGTAGGGCGGCTCCAGCGAGCCCTCGCGCACGCAAGCCATGAGGCCCACGCCGCCGCCCGACATCCGCCTGCGCCTGTAACACAAGACAAGACTTTTCAAATATCAACATTATATTAAAAAAAAAAGTAAATGTTTGAAATATTCTCAATACATTTTAGATATAAATGGAGCCTAGTGTATGGCATAGTGGTTCATACCATCTCGCCATCGGGCTCCTCTTAGATAAAAATGTGATAATAAAATTTTAACATCGAAACGGTAATACGTTAAGCCTGGTCATATTTCAGCTACCAATTTTAACCAGGGGTGTTAGGCATACTCCTGTTTCTCTCCATGCAGTAAGTCCTGTTCGAAACCATGGGATGGAACGTATATAATGGTGAAGGCTTGTGAAGACTGGTAACGATATTTTCTCAAGTCTTTTTTTACATATGACAGGTAAGCTCTTGGCCTTCATCTCACCTGATGGTAAGTGAAGGTGGAAGCGAGCTTCACCTGTAATCCTCAACAACTGAGGAACTGGCTGTCTTAGCTCTGATTGCCGGAACACAACAATGCTTTAATCATCGTTATGATGGCAACAAATTTAGGTAAGACGGTGGTAGCTAGCCAGGTGGGCTTAGAAGCCCTACCACCAACCAAACCGAGCAGAAAAACTTCTGCCCCCATGGAGAATCGAACCCGGACCTCCCGATCAACATCCGGTGGTGTGAACCACTAGACCAGAGAGGCGGTTTAATGTTATATCTATACTAAAGCTGAATAGTTTTTTTGGTTAAACGCGCTAATCCCAGGAACTAGGTACTGGTTCGATTTGAAAAATTGCACATATACTATATATAGGCCATTTATTGAGGAAGGCTATAGGCTATATAACGCCACGCTATCCCAAAGTAACTATTCCACGCGGATGAAGTCGCGGGGAAAAGCTAATAAGGTGTATAAAAAATAATGTCATCGTTTAAGAATAACTCGACCATGACCTTATTTTGTAAAGCGATAGGGTACTAATTAACGCTCATATTTAAAAGAGTATAATGAATATCAGATTTCATTACATCCATGGCGTTCTAATGCTATCAATGTTTGTTGTTCAGTCATTTGAGGCTATCAGGAATATGGACATTATGTCTTAGGCATTTGGAGCTAACTTTGAATACGAGTCACGAGGATACTCACAATGTTGTTTACAAGCTAACGCGTGTGTGCTAATGCATTCATATTCCTTATATTGTATTCTATGTATCGTAAAATAAGTAGTTAAAATACATACATACAAATAATCACGACTTTTATCCACTAAGGGTTAGACAGAGACTAGGCAAAAGCACCGCAAAAGCAGTCCATTGCCATAGTCCGCGCTTCACCAAGCAGTGACTGCACTCAGCGTGACAGGTGGTGAGCCCGTCGCCGCTATAAGCTTGGATGTTGTGCAGTTCTAAGTCCATTAGTCGCCTTTTACGACACCCTAGGGAAGAGATGGGTTGGTAGTATTCTTTTAAATGAGCCGCTACCACACGGCATGGCCAGGCAGTGAATGGGTGACAAATTTTGTGATCTTGAACTCATCCTTGCGGAAGGCACCTTAAGCCGTTGGTCCCGGTCGCTATTGCAACCGTTTCTACCCACCAACCCGCATTGGGCCAGCGTATTCGTGTTACGTCTTATACTCCTCATGTGTTTGTTTCCATGAGGAAGGCCTGTGACCAGCTGTGGGACGTATATAGTAATATTTAAGAGGTACCTACGCTACCTAGCGACCGGGAATGACCTGATATGCCTTCCAAAGTTCCACCCATCAACCTACCAACTAAACCCCGCAATCAATATGCTACAGCCAACATTGCTAATAAACAATTAACTAAATTGATCTATCAATGCGTAGATAACCAATGAACGGTCGTCCATCTCGCAAATTCTCTTGGTACAAGGTCGAAGTACTGTTTACCGCACGCAAGGTCAAGGCCACATCCCCGATCGATATGGATGCTGTGCGGGAGAGAGACAGAGATACGCGCAACAGAGAAAGAGGCCCGCACCGCAGTGTAAAAAGGTTATATTGCTAATTTAAAGAATCGAATATATGAAAAGATTTGATATCTAGACCTCCTTGGTCCTTAATGAGAAAACCTTTTTTGAGAGATAGTTGACAGTAATGACGTTCAACATGGCGGAAAATAAGATTCTGTTTTTCTCACGAAATAACTTTTGAGACTAAGTTGTGGGTACCCTTGGCTGTGGAATTTAAAATCAATCTGTAGTAAAATTCTTTTCAGGTCCAGGACTTCATCGCGAATGACATATTATTATGATCTAGGAACTGAATTTCTAAAAAAAATCCCAAATCGAAATACTGTTTTTCGAATTAATCCAATTTGATAGCTTGTAATAAACATTAATATTAAGTCGAATAATCGAATTAGAACCATATAATTAGAACTGACGAAATTTAAAATGCATTATAATAATTAAATCCATACGGTTTACATGAAAAAGATATATTAGTATTTGACGTGGCCATGTCTTTTTTTGTAACAAAGACAGACACAGACAGAAAAGTCGTAAGAAGTAGATTCAGCTTTTGTTAAATTCTGTTTCTGTTGTTATATCATATACAGATTTCTCCTTTGTTATTTTTTTTTATATCTTAATGTAGATACCGGTCTGTTACAATTTGTTTTTAAGTTGGTCTTCAAATATGTAAGGGTAAGGTTTGCCTTTAACTACCCAGAACGTGGGAACACCTCTGCCTTTAAAGGACCAAATAAATGTAAAGACTTCGTTTATTCAGTTTAGGTATATACATATTTATTAACGTCAAATTATGCAAACCTCATCATCCACAAATATCCAGACAATTATGACAATTTCCACAATTTTCACTGCCACCTTCATTTAATAAAGGCACAATAGATTCTATGACAACACAATACGGCTTAATTTCCAAGAACACGATATCACTTGATCTGTATAAATTACGCCGCCCATTTTGTGGACCCTTCGCCGAAACGACTGTTTAATTTTGAACCATATTTTAATTGCATTTGAGTTCACAAGATTGAGAGACGAGAAATGTCAGAATAATGAATCACACGTAAGGGTGACAAAGATCAAATTAATTTATCGCACTTGACGTTTCATGGTCATGATAATGTGATGAATAGGGATAGTCACATAGTTAAAAGAGTGGTATGTTTGCATGTGGATGGACCTAGAATGAAAGGTCTAGCTCTAAGAGTGCAGCTGTAGTAAGTGGGATCTTAAAAAAAATCCACATAATATCTCTTGACATTATTAGTTGTGACATAGTAGTTGTTGTCATAGCACCTTGATGCTATGACTCTATGAGAATCGGCTATAGTTGCAGCTCACCAAACCATAGGATTATCGACTTTACCTACCTACACCCATATTATGGATTTTTCCATTACACTCTAAGCTACAAACATATTACAATGGACTTAATGCCAGTCGATAACATCATACCATACATAACTGTGTAATAATGACAAATTATAAACGATCAATTTTATACTCTTGAGTTTTCCTTGTACAATTATAATAATTAAATCAATAAATAAATACAGTTAACAAGAAAAAGATATCATATTTTACGTAGCCTGCTGCTAGAACAACCTTTATGTTTACGTTTTTCTTTTTTAATTAAATGGTAATGTTTGCATAAAAGTTATGGCTAAAAATGGACTTTTTCTTTATTACAATAAACGAATGAATTATATAACTTTTTCGAATAATAACGAGAAGGTAGAACATAACAGGAAGAATTAGTATTTCAGTGACTTACATTGACTTCACCTTTTTCTTTTCATTGTTAAAAAATAAGTTGGAATGAAGGAAGGTTGGTTGGAAGTTGGATCAAAAACATTTTAATTTCAGCTTTCCATAATACCAACTCTACGTTATTATGACAATGTATTATGTTGTAGAGTTATGGAGCTATAAATGGTCGTCAAAAGATTCCGGTCAACTTATCTAACTACTACTACAAATCTCTTTCTAAGCATCGGGAGAAAAGAAAGTTAAGGCCACAGAAGAATGCAGGCTTGGCCTTCACCACCTCGCTGGTTCATGAGGTGTCTTTTCACACTTCACGAGGGAAGAAGGGAATACGTATGTCGCTAGAAAATTCCATGCGCTAGATATGCCAGACAGAAGAACGACTTTTTACCGTGGGAGAGCCATGCTTCGGCACTAATGGGCAGGCTCGACCGGAGTACCACGGTCTCACTGAAAACCGGTGTAAAGCAACTCACTGAGTTAGTGAGGGTAGCATCCCTTAAAAGATCCGGCAACGCACTTTGGTGTTCCGAGTGTCAATGGGCGACGGTAGTTGCTTACCATCAGGTGAGCCGCTCGTTTACCCCGTATCCCATAAAAAACCTCTTTGTTCGTGACGACAAAGCGGTCAGAATTGCATACAGGTCAAAAAGTCATTATTCAATACGGAACTACAAAACTACACACGATTTATTTGTCTCGTGTTATTACGAGAACGTTTCCAAACCATTTCGTCATGGCTATTGGATCCACGATCAATTACATTTGTAAATGGATCTGCAACAACAAAGCTTGGGAACTGGGTTTCGGTCAATCTGACATTGTTGCGACACTGTTGGGTACGTCGGAATCTTTTTTTATTTGCCCGTCACATGGTTAACAAAACGATGTTACCCTGGTCGGTGTGGCAGAACATAATAGACATATTATTATGGAGTGTCGTCAGCCTATATATGTCATAGGTTGGTGGGTAGAAACGGTTACAACAACGAAAGGGACCGACGACGGCTTAACGTGCCTTCCGAAGCAAGGAAGAGTTCGAGATCACAGTTTTGGTCACCCATGCAAGGCTTGACTATGGCGAAGGTAGCTTTGTTTTAGATATCGAAAGCCAAAGTGTACTAACCTAACCACCACGCCACCGAGGTCTTCTTCCGAGATATGGAGAGTGCCATACACTAAATTCAGATACAAAAATTTTATATTAGGCAGGGCCCATTGCTCGCAGAACTGACGGTCATTGGGCCAGAACCCGGAAAGTCTCTCGAATAGCGCACACGTCTGGCGGGAGTGTCTGGGAGTCGCAACTAGGTAGACCCACCGACGACTTAGAGATTATCGAAGGTTATTCACAGGGATTGTTACGGATTTTTTTGTAGAAAGCCTATGTCCAACGGTGATTATCTCTCGGCTGATATTGCCCTACAATAAAATGCTATAAAATATCATCAGACATTTTCAATTGTCACAGGCACTCTAAAACTTAGTATGCCACTAAAATAATACTTCAGAAGACTCTGAGAGGACTAAAACTTTATTAAAACTGCCCACTTACAAGAAAAGCCAAGTTGTGCAAGTAATAAAACAGGGACCAGGTGTCCCGAGTAAACGGGAAGGGTATTTAATGCAAATTCTATAAATTTATAGCCCTCGGCTGTTTTAAAACCAAATAAGTCTGGGTAATTGCTTCAGCTGCGAGTCTCTTACTGAATAATGTTTTGTTGATGTCGCCAGATTAAGAGAATGCTTGAGCTGTGTAAAAATTAACCCATAGCATTGGCTCAAAGTTCTCGAGTGGCGACCACGTACTGCGAGGCGCAACGCAGGGAGGAGGCCCAACAAGGTGGACCGACGATCTGGTGAAGGTCGCAGGAAGTCGCAGGATGCGGGCGGAGCAAGATCAGTCGTTGTGGAGATCATTGGGTGGGGGGGCTATGTCCAGAAGTGGACGACAATAGGCTGATGATAGATAGGCTCAAATCTCCGCTTGGGAGTTCCGATATGACGATAAACCATTAGCGTTAGCCACCTCCACCATGCTGGCTCATTAGCCCTTTTCTCGCCTCTTTTAAAAGAACCCACGCTGTAGGAGGGAGGGAACACATGTACCGGTGGGGAATTCCATGCTCTGGACTTGCGAGCAAAGTATGATTCCTTAAAACTTTTCGTATGTGCTGGCGAAGAGCTCATCGTATATTGCGTGCTTGCTTGAAAATGCTTTAGAAGTTATAAAATATATTATGAGGGTCGCTAGTTGGCAGTCTTTCCAAGAAAACTTTTCGTCACAGTTGTTAAAGTTATTTTCTTGCGTGGCTAAGACCCACTGGCAGGAAATTTTAAACCTAGTTTATAACTCGATTTTGTCAGTTTTTGGCAATTTCACTATGGCCGAAATGTTAAAAAAATTCAAATTCCTGCAAGGGGCCTAGAGAGTTTAATATTCTCGAAAAATTCTTTTAACGCCGAATAAATTTGAGAAATCTCTGTTTCTATCTTGAATTATGCGACGAAGTTCCTTTGCGTTTTGTGAAATCCAAAATTAAATATTGCCTAGACTAGACGCGTGGGCACGCTTACCTACATTATACACTCATTCAAAAAATTTGCAGACGGATTCTCTTCTATATGAATAAAAATCATAAATATACCTTTGCGAGGCTTATTTATGCTTTCTATTATTTTTTTTACATTAAATTATGTGAGCCTCTTCTTAAAAATTAATTCATTTGACGACCTCCGTGGTCGAGTGGTCTGTATGCCGGTCTCAAGGCGTCGCCATCTCGTGGGGGCAAATGTTTGGGTGATGAATTTTCAGGCATTTGTTCTCCAGTCTTGGATGTTTATATATTATATATTTCTAGATATTCAGGTTATTTATATGTATTTATCTATGAAATATATTTATCCGTCATCTAGTGTCCGTAACACAAGCAGCATTCGTTGCATAACATAACATATATATTAGATATCGATAAACGCGGTTTCACTCGCGCGGTATCCGTTCCCATGGGAATATCGGGATGAAAAGTAGCCTACGTCCATTCTCAGGCTGTAGAGTAGACTATCTATCGGTTCAGTAGTTTTGACGTGAAAGCAAGACAGACGGACAGACAGAGAGAGTTTCTTTCGCATGAATAATATTAGTATGGATAGAAAAAATAGAAACATGGGCTGTAAAACTGCGTCCAGACTTTGTAACATGTTATATTACATTGCAATTCAGTACAGTTTTGTTATTTGTACCAATGTTGTACGATTTTACATAATCTAGACGCAGCCTCAACATACATACATAAAATCACGCCTAATCCCCGAAGGGGTAGGCAGAGTCCAAAGAGCACTATGTTTCTTAAGACCACATTTAGCCATACAAAAATTGGGTTTGGTCAGATGAAACATTGTGAAAGAGCAGCAGAACAAGTGGCTAGCTCATCGCCTACACAATCACAGACCCAGTACCCAATACGCCCTTAGTCGCCTTTTACGACATGCTAGGCAAGAAAAGCAGTTGGTACATTCTTTTTGTGTCCCGGACCAACACGGCCTCAAAATCGTTGTTATAATTATGTTACATTACTATGTCTACCTACAAATTCAACTTGCCCGGACGAGTCTAACGCCTGGTAACCTTAACACAGTATTTAGGTAAATGTCAGGAGTCTATTGTAAACTTTATTAGGTCATTAGTGCTACTTCAGGGTTGCTGTTCAAAAGGCCGTAACATTATAATTATAAAGCTACCTAAACTTTAAAATAAATCTTAATCTTAAGTATTTAGTTTGGTGAAATAAGAGCTACAACATCTTTTAGTCGGGAGCCACACTACAGGCTAACGCCGCCATTGCTTAGTATATTCATATACTAATTCCGGTCACCACGTCACCATCGCAGGTCCTCTGGCGCCAACGACACGCATCCAAACTGGCGAACTCCCTCCGTTCTCCCTAAAAAAAAATTACACACACACACACGCACACACACACACACACACACACACAAACACACACACACACACACACACACACACACACACACACACACACACACACATACAATCACGCCTGTAATCCCCGAGGGTTAGGTAGAGTCCAAGGAGCACTGTGTTCCTTAAGACCACATTTAGCCATACAAAAATTGGGTTTGGTCACATGAAAAATCGTGAAAGAGTAGTAACAAGTGGCTAGCTCATCGCCTACACAAACACAGAACTAGTACCCAATACGCCCTCAGTTGCCTTTTATGACATGCTAGGCAAGAAAAACAGTTGGTACATTATTTTTGTGTACTGGACCAACACGGGAAAAATTTACAAATATATATTTTAATTTAATTTTGTTGTCATTGTTTGTATAATAGAGAGAGGTGCACCCTGACACAGGCCATACTACGCTTAAAAGGAGGCACCTGCCACATATAAATATACTGCAAACTATATACAAATCAAGATTATTATGATTTTTATTATATTTAAAATAAAACCCGAGTACCTATTCCTCCAGTACCAGAGTTGTCGCGGCCCGCTCGTTGGTGGTTCACCAGGCTTCCCCGAACGGGGTCTAACTTGGGGGGCTGACCTCGCACCAGTGAGTCGAGGAAAGGAAAAAACATAGGGAACAGAGGGCGAAGAGAAGCCCACCGCCGCCCAAGCGTATGTATAGATGACCGGGGGTCCAGGTGGCCCCAGAAGAAGCCCGGGCAAAGAGCTCATTCTCACAAGCCCGCATCTCCGCCCTTACCAGCGAAGAAGGCCCTCTAGTACCAGCGCTTCCACATACAACTTTATAACGATACACAACAGAGAAGATAATCCATCTCGTATCCTTTAACTCTCCACTCCATCGAGCCAAAATATTTTCCACAGTTTGTATAGAGCGGTATTTTTATTTGTTCGAACTAGTTGAGAGTTTGTTGGTTCAGGTGTGTTTCAATTGAAATCGTGGCTAGGACACGGCGCGACCTCGAGATTTGGGTTCGAATGAAGTGAACAGTTCGTTTCAATACAATAGGTATATCGCAATATTATTTTACTTGGAAATTAAATTATATTCTGTTTACATTTATACTAGCTGTGGCGTATTGATATAACCTCTAGTGTGCCTTTTACTGCGCATTGACATTATTGTTTGATATTTTCTGCTACCTATGCTAGCGGTAGCCAAGTTGGGACGGACGGGGCACTACTCGTTCAAGAGATAGGACTCGCGGGTTCGATACCAACGCCTCTACCTTAGTTTGAATAAAACTTATGTACAGTTCTTTGTGAATATCGCTTATCGTGAATATCGTGAATGTGCCCGGTGCATGGCAACAGGCTCGCCGACGAAATGACTGTGGGTGTTAAACACCCCTGCCTACCTGTTATGTTGTCTAATGTATTGGAATAGCGATCTATACTACTTAATTTATCTATGCTATTGGCGACTATTTGCTCTTATTGCGCTCTTTTCTGGCTATTTTCTCTTTGTTTCTGTTTTTAAATTACGCAACTGCCTGGTCTCCAATTTTATTCCTATCAGAGTAGGTGTCGAGACAACGGCTCCAGACGCTGACTCCGGTAGGAATGAAAATTGGAGACCAAAAACAATGGCAATGACCAAAAAGAGACAATTGCTTATTTTAAAAACAGAACATACATACATACAATCACGGCTGTAATCCCCGAAGAGGTCGGCAGAGTCCAAGGAGCACTGTGTTCCTTAAGACCACATTTAGCCATACAAAAATTGGACTTAGTCGTTTAGTCAGATGGAAAATCGTGAAAAAGTAGTAACAAGTGGCTAGCTCATCGCCTACACAATCACAGACCCAGTACCCAATACGCTCTTAGTCGCCTAACAGAAACAAAGAAAATATGACCAGAGAAGAGCGCAATAATAGCAAAGAGTCACTTATACTGATATAGCGCCTCGTTACACCTTTCATTGCAAGTTCAGTTCAAGCGTGGACGCTGCTGCCCCGAACACTCTTTGTGTTCTGTCAAAAAACCGACAAATGACGGATCGCGGCGCGCGCCTTTTAAAATGCTCTGTTCGTGCGCGCAAGGCGTCCACACTAGACGAATTCTGCCACTTTGCATGATACATTGCAGCAATGTGGACGGCAAATTGATTTGCCGTACAAATTGCGTGTTACGTTACGTTAAATTTCACTAGTCTGTACACATCATAAGTCATCAATCAGCAAATTATCTCTAATTAAAAACCGAGTTATCCAAACACTTAGATATTCAATTCACGTCAATAATAGCATTTACGTATACAAGATTCATTAAACCCGATAATGGAATCTATTTCAATCTGATTAAAATTTAAAATCGTTTGTCAAGCACCTCGGGGTTTCTCTGGCATAATTATTTTAATTGAAGTTAATTGGTATTAAAAAAGCTGTTTCTTGTCAATTTAGATTGTTTACCGTTTTACTTAAGTTACTAGCAGTGAATATTACTTTACATTGAAATATACACACATAAATATATCACGACTATTATCCCCTAAGGGTTAGTCAGAGACTAGGCAAAAGCACCGCAAAAGCAGTCCATTGTCGTAGTCCAAGCAGTGACTGCACTCAGCGTGACAGGTGGTGAGCCTGTCGCCGCTATTAGTCCATTAGTCGCCTTTAACGACACCCAAGGGAAGAAAGTATTGTTTTAAAGAGTATCGTGATGTTATTGTACATCTCATTATTCTGTTTGACATTTTATTCCCTTGATGTTAAATATAATGTTGTAAAAACATGGTACCTACACTACCTACAGTACCCAATGAAATCATAAAGGTGTGTTTAATTAGGTATGTAGTATATTTAGCAGAAACCGAGTCCCGAAGCAACGTCTGCTTTCCACAAACAAATCGAAAAAGAAATCTATTTAGTGGTTCGCCACAAGCACGAACTCTTTACCATTCATCATACGATTCCCTGTAATTAAAGTAGCAAAATATTTTGAGGAGCTCAGTCCTGGGTCTATAACCTATTGGAGGCCTTGACATTAGGGTAATGGGCTCCTATGACTTTGACAAAACACTATTTTGTTAGAACAGACAAAGAAAGTAGATACCCGAGTCGATCCCCAGTGGAGGCAAGTGTTTGGGTGATGAATTTTCAAACATTTGTTCTCCAGTGTTGGATGTTCATTATATATGTATTATATTATGCATATTCTGAATAATTATATGTATTTATCTATTCAATATATTTGTCCGTCACCTAGTATCCGTAACACAAGCAGCATTTAGTTGCTTAAAATGGAACTAGTTGATAGGTGTGTATGTCTGAGGATATTTATTTATTTAAACAAGGTTAAACATTTATTTTTATTAACAATCACATGAAACGATCAGATAAATGTAATATAGTCCACAAAAGTAAGTCATTTAGCATTTCTTTGAAATATAAATAAATCGTTTGGAGATCTGACAGAAACTAGGGACTTTGTATTTGATCTGGTCTCTTGCCCAAAGTGCCCACTGGGAAAGAAGGTCTGGCTCGGTTACGCAGTGGATACGCTATGGCTTTTGAAATCGAAAACAAAGCTAGCATGGTCAGGCCGTGGATGGTTGACCAGAACGTTGTGATCTCTAACTCCTCTGGCCTTCGGAAGGCACGTTAAGACGTTGGCCTCGGTCGCTATTCTATTGCAACCGTTTCTACCCACCAACCCGCATGTGACCAGGTGTTTGGGCCCATACTTATGTGTTTCCTTCCACGGGAAGGCCTGTGCCCGGCAGTGGGACGAATGACGGCTGAGGAAAAAACTGTTGTTGTCATCATTAGCCTTCCAACCGCCTCTCTGGTCTAGTGGTTCACTCACACCATGAACCGGGATGTCCGGGTTCGATTCCCCATGGGGGCAGCAGTTTTTCTGCTCGGTTTAGTTGGTGGAAGGGCTTCAACGAGTGAGCCCGCCTGGCTAGCTACCACCGTCTTACCTAAATTTGTCGCCATAATAACAATGTTATAAGCATTTGTTGTGTTCCGGCAATCAGAGGTAAGATAGCCAGTTCCTCAGATGTTGAGGAGTACAGGTGAAGCTCGCTTCCACCTTCGGCCTTATCGTCACTTACCATCAGGTAACAGGTAGGCCAAGAGCTTACCTGTCATATTATGTAAAAAAAAGACTGCCCGTTTCCCAATTTCATCTGGGGTCGGAGCAACGAGTCTTTTTCCTCCAATCTGCTGTTAATGATCATAGTATTTTTAATACTGCTGTTTTAGCTATCCTTGACATATTTATAGTTTTTTGTTACACGAACTCACCGTTGATTTCAGGGGTTTGTTTTAACGCCGGTTGCCATGGTTACCGGCGGCCCTGGCTCGACCTGAACAGAAAGGAACGAAATTGAAACAAACTGTAAATAGTTAAAGGATACGATTATTACGCATTGCTATAAATGTCTAATTAACGATAAAAAGCCTGACTTGATCTAAAGACTCTCATTTGCAAGCTTTGGGTGATCTAGGCGTATGAAGAATTTTTAATTAATTATCTCAATCGGTATTTTTTGACAAATGGAGAATTTATTTTTCGTACCATGTCTGACTATTTGAATAGTCGATCCACTGTGCGACCTGCCTGACCACACGAGTAGGGGGAGCCTTCAAGAACTAAGGATCCTAGTCCGTTCTGTCTGTCCCTGCCCCAATGAAAAAAAATGTTAATCCATACTAACATAAAATTATTAACTTTGAACCAGACGTATTAGAATTAGTAATATATAGTATGTAGCTGTAGAAGGCTATAGGCCTTCTCCAATAAATAGGCTATTCAACATTGATAGATTTTTTCAAATTGGAGCAGCTGCTGCCAGCTGCAGCAGTAGCCTCAATCGGTGGCTACTGCTCCAATTTGAAAAAATCGTGTGTGTTTTGCCCTAAATTTTTCTGGGACGTGTTATAAATTTTTTTAACGTTCACCCGCATGGCACTCGTTCCCATGGGAATATTGGGATAAAAGGTAGCACATGTCCTTTCTAAGGCTCTAAACTATCTGTGTATAAAATTTTGGTTAAATTGGTTCAGTAGTTTTCCCGTGAAAGCGAGACAGAGTTACTTTCGCATTTATAATATTAGTATGGATTTATATTCTATACCATATAAGGAAATGAAAAGGTATTTACTATGTGCTTCAAGTAAACAAGAATTTATGTAGCACTAGCATCCATTAAATGGTTGTGTTGTAAAACAACAGTGTTTCATTATATCTACGGAATGTACAGTAACTGCAGATGAAGCGGAACATTTTGCAGTTGTAAAACACCTTAATCTATGATAATAAGGTACATTTTCCAAGAGACAAGATACGCTAACTAAAATATGCAATACATCGCGTTTTTACCGTCTATTTCTCGAAGCCAACGAACTATAGACGCACAACATTGTTTGCGGTTGATAAGGTCTTATTATGAATGTACGAAGGTCGGTTTTGTTTGTTTCGTGTGAATGTGCGGTTGCAGTTTTTATGAACTCGATTTATTTTTATAAGTTCAAGGTCTTTGTCGTTTCCGGAGAACTGTATCATATTAAGACATTGTAGTTATTACGATTTTGAATGTTTCTGGAACTTTTATTGGCGAAGCATAACATATTTTCGTATTTTGTCTCTGTTTTTTAAATTAGCAACTGTCTCTTTTCATTGTTTTTGTCTCCAATTTTCATTCCTACCAGAGTCGGCGTCTGGAGCGGTTGTCTCGACGCCTACTCTGATAGGAATGAAAATTGGAGACCAGACAGTTGCTTAATTTAAAAACAGAAAAAAAGAGAAAATGGCCAGAGAAGAGCGCAATAAGAGCAAAGAGTCGCTAATAGCATAGATAATAATAATAAATATCCTCAGACATTCACACCTATCAACTAGTCCCATTTTAAGCAACTAAATGCTGCTTGTGTTACGGATACTAGATGGCGGAGAAATATATATAAATTTACATAATTATTCAGAATATATATAATATTATACATATGTAATGAACATCCAAGACTGGAGAACAAATGTCTGAAAATTCAACACCCAAACACTTGCCTCCACTGGGGATCGAACCCAGGGCCTCTCGAGATGGCGGCGCCTTGAGACCGGCGTTCAGACCACTCGACCACGGAGGTCGTCAACGATAAATTAAGTAGTATATATCGCTATTCCAATACATGGGTTTTAGTACGTCTATAACTTATTATTGTTGCCCGCGACTTCGTCCGCGGTTACTATAGTTTTTTAACTAACCCTATAATTTTCCGGAATAAAAAGTATCTAAAATTTTGACCAGGGATAGGGGCAAAATTTCATGGAAATCGGTCCAGCTATTTCGGAGATTAGCCCTTACAAACATACAGACAAACCAAACATGAAAAAAAAAGAACTTTAATTACTTGGTTTTAATCATTTTTTTTCTGTGTACAGATTCATTTAATCGAGAAGAAACTAAATGGATGTTCACCTGACGAGTGACAGAGGAGAATGCAAAATAATAAGAAATGTGCTATCTTCTTAAGTAGGGCCGCTTGCAGGAAAATTTCAATCGAGTTTAAAACCCAATTTAGTGATTTTTTGACATTTTTACTATGGCTGAAATGTCACAAAAAGGCGAAATCTATTTTAAAATCTCGATTTAAATTTCCTGCAAGTGGGCCTTATAATAAATTAATCATTAGATTATTGTTATTGTTTTAATAATTGCCAAATAAACTTTTTTCTTTCTTTCTTTCTTTCTTTAGATTATTACTTTGATAATCAAATCCGTAACAATGTTATTTACGCCATCACGCACATCTTACGGCATTTTGTAAACGCCTTTGTTTAATGGGAACTAGATCAAGGTTAATGTTTGTGGTTTATTTATGGAGATTATAAAGTTTAAATGGTTTAAGTCTTCAAATATTTATCTTAATGGGGAAACACTTTATATTTAATTATAACAAATAACAAATACTGCCCAACTAAGCGCAAAAGCGGTATCTCAATGAAAGATTGCCCACGTAATATTGATACACCTCTTATTAGCGGTATATCAATATAAGGTGTAATTTCAGGTTAGTAATTTCCTTCCCTTAGTAATTTAAGGTTAAACTGAGATAGATAAATCTTTTTTAGGGTTTTTTTTCAAATGTTTTAAACAAGATAGCGCTAAAAGGCTTACACTCAGTTGCACAAAGATTTTTTAAGGACGACATTTGTTAATGAGACATTCACCCAGTTGCAGAAACGAACTTTAAAATTTAATGTCGGCATTATCCCTAATGCTCCATTAAATTTATTTATTGAAGTGTCAAAAGAACACCTTAGCGTAGTTTTTACGTTGCACAAAACGACATTAGCACCCTATCAATGCTAAAGAGACATTAGCTAGAACTATTTTGTGTTCCAATTTTAAATTTAATGAACTTTAAAGTTTTAATGTCTCATTACTAAATGTCGTCTTTAAAAAATCTTTGTGCAACTGAGCGATTAAGACTTTAAAGTTCATTAAATTTAAAGTTGGAACACAAAACAGTTCTAGCTAATGTCTCTTTAGCATTGACAGGGTGCTAATGTCGTTTTGTGCAACGTAAAACTACGCTAAGGTGTTCTTTTGACACTTCAATAAATAAATTTAATGGAGCATTAGAGATAATGCTGACATTAAATTTTAAAGTTCGTTTCTGCAACTGGGTGTAAGTCTATTGGATGCGTATTTTAAAAAGCTATCCGATGGCGTAAAAATCAAATTTACGATTTTTTTTGAGATACCGCTTTTGCGCTTAGTAGGGCAGAATATAAGTCAGGTACAGTTTATTGTGAGCAGTTCAGTGGCGTAGTGGTTAGTACGCTTTGGCTTCGATTCGATCGAAAACAAAGCTACCTTCGCCATGGTCAGGCCGTGGATGGGTGACCAAAACTTTGTGATCTCGATCTCTGCTTCGAAAGGCACGTTAAGCCGTTGATCCCGATCGCTATTGCAACCGTGGTATTACGATTCAAAGTTCTCATGTGTTTCTCCATGAGGAAGGCCCGAGCCCAGCAGTGGGCCGTCTGGACAACAGTTTATTGTGAATATCGCTTCCATCCATTAATAAAAAAAGGGTTACTATACAATTCAGGAATATTTGGACGATAAAAATGCGCGGACAGATTGACACGTCTTTATGTTACATATTGTGTTGACTCGTAATGTGGGATGTTGCCAGTCGCTTTTTAATTAATTAGTTTTTATCTTAATTGCTTAGCGAATTTCAACATCGTTCATTGTTTCAAGTGCTTATATATTCTTCCTGATTATAATGCTAAAAATGTATGTTCATAATCCACCCACATGATTGTACTAGCCTAACATTTATAAAAAACAAAAGGATTGTAAAAAATGTGAAAAAAAGAGCAATCCTCGAGTTTCTGTCTCGCTCTTCTCGGGGATGTCTGCGTTCCGAGCGAGTGGTAGATTCACTTATTCATAAATTGACGTTTTTAAGTGTTTGTATACCAAGCCTATAGAATAAAGATATTTTTGATTTTGATTACACTGTGGTGTAGGGCAATAGGCTCGGCCCTGTTACGTGGGGATTTAAACAGGTATAAGGCGATTGTGGGTGTAAACACCTCTGCCTACCTCTTTGGGGATAGAAACGTGATGATATGTTTGTAAAGCTTGCTTCTCACGGTCGGAGATATTGGCAAAAACAGTTTAGTGGAATAGTTCCATCCTTCAATTTAAATTTTATTCTAGGCATCATAGGTAGGTATCGTTTTTATTTGTGTGCTCTGGAACCGAAGAATTCCTAAATAGGGGTTCATTTCGAGTTTTAATAAAATCTCAAAACCATGTGAATCGTCCATTCTATTTAAGAACAAAAGATGCGTGTACGCAAGGCGCTCTCAAAAGCTCTCATAAGTCTCAGAACGTGCGTCTGCAAAAGCCACGGGTGCTTCTCTTCCCACGGTCTGCGGTGCGGGCAGATCTGCGTCGGTCTGCCAGTAGACCGTGGGAAGCGAGCTTAAGGAAGATACATACATACAATCTCACCTGTAATCCCCGAAAGGGTAGGCAGAGTCCAACGAGCACTGTGTCCCTAAGACCACATTTAGCCATACAAAAAATGGGTCTGTCAGATGAAAAAATCGTGAAAGAGCTAGTAACAAGTGGCTAGCTCATCGCCTACAAAATCACAGACCCAGTACCAAATACGTCCTTAGTCGCCTTTTACGACATGCTAGGCAAGAAAAGCAGTTGGTACATTCTTTTTAAGAACGAAGATAAATGAGTCCAAAATAGGGAACCCCACTCTTTTTGAACTCAAAAAGACACGGCATATTGATAAATGTAACCTCTTGCCACATCATAAAGTATCTTTTCGGCTAACGGTACTTAAACAACTGTCACGGGTAATAAATGAAGGGTAGGTACGTAACGCACGCAGTAATTGATTTAAGATTATCGTGGTATTATATTACTACTTCATAGCCCAAGAGGTGTATAAATAAGACCCAAGTCGGGCACCGAAGGGAACGTCTATTTGTGGAGGAATGTAGACTTCCATTATATTGGGTAGTGATGTGCGCGCTAAGAATGGTATCTCTTCAAAGATCCCTGAATATTAAAAATGTTAAGAAAGTTAAAGAGCAACTGAGGAACAAAAATTGCAGTGGGAAGGTTGATGGTGATTTAATGAAGCTACTGTTTGGTAAAGTGATCAAATGGAACAAATATGACGAGTCCTTCCTTATCGTCATTAATGAAGTGATGGATTGATTGTGTCACGGTAAATTTATTTCTTTTTATGTCTGTTCTGTGGTTGACGATTTCAATTGCTAAGCTTAGCTTGAAACTTTTCATTTTGTAAACATTTATTTGAGTTGAAAAAATAACATTGAAAGACGAAGTTGGAAAGGAACAAAAAGAAGATATTTGCCTGTCAACTGTCATTGATAAAAAGAATAGGATCCGCAATCCGCAATAGCTTTATCCCTTCGGCAGTTATTGGAACATCACTATTCTAATGCAGTGTAAACCTGCGACCATAATATCCGTGTTTTGGTATAGTTATTGCTCTATCGATGTATTGATTGATCGTTCTTGGCATTAGTTCACACGTGCGCCTGAGTCGATATTATTATGTTTACATTTAAGATATAATACAGGTTTTATTACTACGTAGTTTGTATGCAGATTGCAGTGCGTGCAATGAGTATTTGCAATTGCATACTGCAAATGTCTATGATGTGGAATGATAATTAGATCAAACAATAATTAGGCGAAATGTATTTATATGAAATGATATGAAATATGAAAAATTATTAGGCTAAATGAATATAAGTTAAACTGCAATTAGACGAAATGCAATTATATAAAATATTTTTTCGGTTCTCTGAAGATCTCAAATTTCATATCAAATCAAATAGAGTCAAAGCTTTTAAGAGCGTTTATGCGGCGTGGGTTTTCATACAAACGCACAAGTCAATAATCATGGAAACTACTAAACCGATTTTAATTAAACTTGGTACTCATATGCTATATATCAAGGTCTAAAAAGTTAGTTAAGAACATTTTCGATAAAGTGTTTAGAGAGCCAGAGAGAGACATTTTTAAGTTTCCATACCATCTGAAAATTATGTATAACTGCTCACCTAAAGAATGTTTCAAAAATTTTCTTAACTAACTTTTTAGACGTTGATATATAGCATATGAATACCAAGTTTCATCTATGTCGGTTTTGTAGTTTCCATGATTATTGACTTGTCAGTTTGTATGAAAACCCGCGCCGCGTAAACGCTCTTAAGCATGACTTAGTTTATATACATTGAGAAACAAGTGCTAGAATTGACCACGAGGCGGAGTCTAACCTTAGCTGAGCAGTAGTTTCACTGTCAATTACTGATGTAGAACAAGAACAACCATCGCAAGCGCAAGTTATAAATAAAACTGTAGCTTAGACGGCTCGCCTTGCCGGATTCTCGGATCAGAAATTGCGAGGAGCATTTCATGTCTTGAAAACGCCAATAAATCACTTTATTTTCGATATTCGAGACTCGCTACTGAATTCAAAGTATTTATAGTTTTACATCAAACATTAAATTTTTAAGTTGTCTAAGAGCCGCCTCGATTTCGTCTATGCTGATGTCGGGGAAAGCCTTCTTCACATGGCGGTTTAAGGTAGCTCGTGAATCCTTCTCATCAGATGTAGAGTGGGGGAGATTGCGTATAAATGGCTACAAGGAATAAGTTTTGACCGCCTCTCTGGTCGAGTGGTTGACACCACCGGGTGTATATCAGGAGGTCCGGGTTTCGATTCCCCACGGTGGCAACGGTTTTTCTGCTCGGTTTGGTTGCTGGTCTTACCTAAATTTGTCGCCATAATAACAATGTTATAAGCGTTGTTGTGTTCCAGCAATCAAAGGTAACATAGTCAGTACCTCAGTTGTTGAGGAGTACAGGTGAAGCTCGCTTCCACCTTCGGCCTTATCGTCACTTACCATCAGGTGAGATGAAGGCCAAGAGCTTACCTGTCATATTTAAAAAAAAAAGTAGAAATTAAAATCTGAAGGAATCTCTGGTCTGGAAGCGACGTTTTTTTTATTAGCTTTGGCCAGCTTCATCAGGTGACTCCTTCCAAGCTCAATTGCTCTCTGAATCGACAGTGTGTTGGAGCGTCGGAGTTCACGTCTTACCAGCTTAGAGATGGACTTATTTAGCGTCCGCAGAATGAAGCGACCATCGGATTATTTCCCCTCCTAGCCATCAAGTCCAGAGTCTCCTTCGACAGTTTAGATCCTTTGCCCGTACGTCGTGATTTACACAGTTTGACAACCTCATCCCCTGAATATACGCTTTTTGTTCGTTATGATGAAGTCAATCTCATTTTTGGTCATAGTGTCGGGGCTCTGCCACGTCCATTTCCTTAGGGGTTGTTTATTAAAAAAAGAACTCATTAAGAAAAGCCCTTCGCGTTCTAAGAAATCGACGAGCATTTGCCCCCTATGATTTCATGCATGCACGGTCGGCGACGGCACGGTTAGAGGAATAGTATACAAACAAATATAATTGAAGTTACCCTCTCTGTATATGTAGTCGCTCACTTAGTAATGTAGTCACACGGATAGAATTTTAATATCTGAATGGAGTACAGCTCATTGTGAATATCGCTTGCCTCACATTGTGCCCGGTGCATGGCAACAGGCTCGCCACCTGTTACATGGGTAACTAATATATCTGGCGAAAAGTGGGTGTTTAACACTTCGGGGAAAGATGATAATAATATATGTTGTGTTATGTGAAATGGATTAATCACAACCCACTTTTTGTAAGCTCGTTATGGATTAAATCATTAATTAATAGTCGACGTTAGTTAAGTGAAATTTTGCTTACCTTGATTCATACCACTCAAGTTATTAAACAGTATGTCATCAACAGTCGCAGTTTTATTTATTCGCTCGTTTTATAATTCACCTAAAAAAATCATGTTTTACAGCTGACATTCACATTTTTAAACTCTTATTCGGAAGCGTAAAAGGCTTTAATCGCTTTCTCTCGCAATCGGCGTCCATTATTCAGGGTCAAACTACAACAGTGTTTCTCTCAATCGAATTGATTGACAACGCATCTCATTCATTTCGATTTGACTTGAGAATTGATAATTGAAATTTTAGATTACAATTGAACTGTTATTAGTTATGAAAGTTGCAAGTTAATTTCAAAACTATAGATGATAAGATAGGCATCGATGCAACGAGTTTATGGAGATGAAAGGGATGTTAAACTGAAATTATACGGTTCATCAAAATTGATTCACTTCTGCATGAGGTTTTTCATCACTCCGATAAACATCAATTTAGACATTTCATTTTCGGCATTTGGTCGATGATGAATAAAAAATGAACCGTTTTCAATTATCATCATTCAGTACAAAGACCACTGCTGGACATGGACTTTTCCAAAAAACTCTACAGAAACCGGCCCTGCGCTTGCGCTGCTGCCCGCATTTAGCGACTTCCTGCTACCTTCGCCAGATCGTCGGTAAACTTCGTTGGTGGTTTACCAACCCACGTTGGACCTCGCAATACGTGGCCACCGTTATGAGAAATATGCATTTTTTAATAAAACCCTAATAGAGGGACCATTGGAGGTCAGTGGCGTTGTCGTGCGTACGCTTTGGCTTTCGATTGAAAATAAGCTGCTTTGGGGTGACCACATATTTGTGGTCTCGAGACGTATATAGGCTGAGGACGAGAGTGACCAATATTTGACAATAAGGAGGAAGGCCGGGCGTGACAGAAAGATTTATAAACCATCATGAAGCCTATATAGTGCTTCCTAAACAAAGTTGCAACCGACCCTAGATATTTCCCTTTCCTTTTCGGCTTTTCTCGTATAGAAAGTTATTAGTAGAGAGAATGATCATGTCACCAGGATAGTTGGGATTTTAAAGTGGATGGGCGTGTTGGGAGAGGAAGTACGACGAAAAGATCGATGGCTTGTGTACATGACGATATGATGAGGAAGGGAGTGAGTCTTCTTCTTCTTCGAGTGATTGGAGAGAGTGGAAGAAGACATGTTGTGCCGACCCCAAATAACAGGACAAAGAAGAAGAAAGAAGACCAGAGATTTGCCTTAATAAATCATAAATTTTAAATAAGTTAAAGCCAAATGTAGTTGGGTTTACTCCTATAAAATAGTATGCCTAATTCAGCAGGTTAAATAACTCTGCTGAGAGTTATTGGAGAAAGGATAGACGGCTCCAACTGATGGCACGCTGGATGGCTACGCACGTGCGGTAATTTTTTTTTTTTAATTTTACTAACACTAGTTCTAAGATGTTTTAATATACTTTTATTTCTGTTTAGTATGGATATACTTAGTCCGAAATAAACGTTATTATTAAGCGCCCATAAGATGTTGCTATATAGCGCCAAGTGTCGAGATGTTCTAGAGAATACCTAAATGAAGACATTATTACATTATAGTAAGCTGGTAACAAAAGGTATGGATTACAAAACACACGTCATTGTAATTCTACACCAAACCATTTTCACCGCGGAGCGCATATAAACGGTGCAAGACATCAGTAGGGTGGCCAATTACATACGAATAAATTATTTATAACATACAGTTTGGTTCATACTGCTAGAAGCTAGCCTCTATAAAAAAACTTTAAAAAAACGTTTTTCAACACGAACTAGTTGTTTTAGCATATCATGATTTGGTAGTCATGGTAGACCTACAGATGTGTGCTTTATTGTTAGGAAGTTTATTGACCGTTTTGAAATTGATTACAAAGGTTGAAGATAACAGCCAGCGATATCTTCCAAACAACCTATCGATGGAGAGATACACAACTTCTAGTCTCTTGTTTTTTTCTTTCTCAGAGCGTAATAAGGGCAGACAGAAGAATAAGGCAAATTAAACTGATAAGCTGAATATTTTGATCGAATATCTAGAGCGATTAGGAAAAACAAACTGCTTGATAACTTCCTTATATGTTTCCAGTTGAATTCTCCCAAACTCCCATGGACCTTTGTGCTCCGTTCCGACCTACTTGTATATTCATAATAGTTCATGTGTAAAGATTATATCAACGTAGTTTCTATGGAAGTGGAAGTTTGAGAAAGAGTCTTCGTTTGTATTGATTTTATTAGGTCGCTATAGATTTTGTTTATCAAAAGCATAAGTTATATCCACCTATTACAAATTTCTTTCTGAAGTAGACAAGAGCACGTATAGAATTTGATATTTTGTTCAATAGCTCTCCATTCGTCACTTGCTTTATTTAAGGCACGTGTGAACAGGATTCACACTTGCCTTAAAAATCCCCTAGTGTTAGGTTAGGCTATATTAAAAAAAAACAACAGACATATCATCACACCTTTGCCTTTGTTTTTCTGATATGAACTATTGAGTTTAGATTCGGATTTTTTTAAATAACACTTCCCAAATATCTTTAGGTACTGGTCAACCGTTTCTTGTCTGTACTACAGACGACGCAGCAGTGCGAGAAATACATAATATTTAGTCATCAAAAGCATCCATCCTTTTTACTCAAATTTATCGATTTTTATCGCGTTTGTCACTTTAACGATTTTTATCGAGTTTGCCTTGTCAATTTTTGATTCTCTAGAGTTCTATGCTCGTATTCCAATACCGAGTGTCCATTTAATAAGTATCGCAAAAATGTGGTGTCATGGCCACCCTAACCCAATGAGATAAGCCCCACGAATCTGGATAACCGGGTTTTTAGCGTCCCGGGTGCGCTGGCGCAGCGCCAGACTTTCACTTCACAACCTGAACGTTAGGTTGCGAAATGTTGAAAATCGACCTAGAAATATGACCAACTATTCATCATGTTATACTAGTTTTTTTCCTCTGGGAGTCGAGGAAGTTCGCAAAACATTGAAGTTTGCAATGCGTTATTTAAAAAAGTAGTTTATATGACTGCTTTTTCTTTTTCTTTTTAACTCTACCGTACCGACTACAGTAACGAGCAAATAAGCCTATTTTGTTACTTTCTCTTTCTAAGGTTTTAGTAAAATAGCTGTTGCCCGCGACGTTTTTTAACTATCCCAAGGGAACCCTTTAATTTTCCGACCAAATTTATAAGGTATCACCATGCAAAATTTAATTGAAATCGGTACAACTGACAAACAGACAGAGGAACAAAAAATTTAAAGAAATTTTTTTTTTTGGTATTTTCCCTCTTTTACATTTCCCTGACTTGATTTTAAGCATTTTTTTTCTATGTACAGACATTCGACCTTTACAGTTTTATTATATGTATAGATTTGCTGTTGTGCACACACACACACACACACACACACACAAATACCAAGCACAAGGCTACAAGGGTTAGTTTTTTGATCCGTGGTGAGGTTGACCAGTAGGTTAAAATATGATGGCGAAAACGTATAATGTGATATGACAGCTTGTCACATAACATAATTCCCAGAAGGGGTAGGCATCAACAGAGGTGTTAAACACCCACATTTCACCAGATATGTTAGGTCCCCATGTGCACAATGTGCGGCAAGCAATATTCACAATGAACTGCACTTATGTACAAACTTGTACCAGTACAAGCGGTGGGATCGAACCCGCGTTTCCCGCCGCCTTTCGAACGAGTAGTGCCCCGTCTGTCCCAACTCAGCTACCGCACAGGTTGTCAAATAGTCGAATTTTCAAATATTCCTATAGTTAAATAATCATAGACAATTTCAACACAATACGATGCAGGGATTAGTAAAATGGCGGCTGGTGGCACAGCTAATGAACATTGCTTCGAATGTTGATCGTTAATTTAATAGTCGTAAATTGAATTCAAGCTGACGTCATACATTTTGGCTATTGGTCTTGATTATGACTATTAACTATTACTACGGATCAAAAAACTCATCCTAAATTACACATCCACAGAAGAGCAACAAACCAATTGTACTATCTCTAGATTACATTTATGACTGCATAATAGACAGTAAAACGGTATTAACAATGTGACTTATGATAAGACGCTGTTCATAAGACAATTTACCTTATTACGTTATTGCTAAGTCTATAGTTGACTGAACATATCTTAGTGCTAATTAAGGCATAAGTTAATCACATTTGGCCTACGCAACAATGGCTAACTAGATAGACTAAATTGAATTAGTGTGTTCGTACTGTTTGGTTTTGTAAGCTGATTTAGATACGGTCGCATAAGAGATTATTTCGCGTGAAATTGTAGAGCTGCAGATGAGCTTGGCGTAATGGGGAGTTTATTTCGATATTGAAAACAAAGCTACTTTCGCCATGGTCTGCCTTTGGATGGGTGACCAAAACATTGTGAGTTCGAGTTCCTCCGTCCTTCAGCGAGCACGTCAAGCTGTATTGCGATAGTTTCTATCAAAAATCGGTATTGATTGGTTGTTGGGTGGTGGTATGTAGTAGGTTTTACTCGTCGCCTTTCTAGATTTCCACCAAGTGTAAAGGGATACCAAGTGTAAAGGGGACCTAGCAACGACGAAAATGATTTTATATTTTTCAAAGTTTTGTAGGTACTTTGTCACATTATGTCATTCGATAATTTCTTTGACACAGCAAACGATTTACATAAATGCTAATATGACCAAGTAGGTTCTCAAGTTCACTTGGTTCTATTGCTACTAAACTACTTATATTATGACTACAATGTATGTATTGAACGACCATCTGTTTAATTGACAGTCACACTCAAACTACACATAACTTTTATTGACAGACAATAAGACATAAATTAGCGAAGCCAGTGCAACCAATTATATGCTGTCCTCAGTACTGTTCTACATTGATGATTCAGATGAATTGAGAACGTTTCCTGCCCATCCTCTAACCTTGGATCCAAGGCTGACATTGTTATCTATCGTAAGTACATAAGACAGAACAATATATATATTTTATAATCAGCCCAGCAAATAACTCTACACCACCTTATGGTAAGTAGTAGATAAGTCCATCTGCGAAGGATGCTAGGGCAGCACCAAAGGATGCAGGACTAGCGACCTCCTTGATGGCTCATAAGATGCCCTTTTGAAGGAACCCATGCTGCAGGAAGGAGGGAGGCATCTTAATTCGAAGGTCATTTATGAAGGTAATTCATAAATGACCTTCGAATTAAGATGTATTCAAACTTCGTTAGAATCTTCTTTATTTTATCATGTTCGCCTTGGCCTTCGCCATACATAAATAAAGTAGAAGAATTTCCCAATTTTTGTACCCCATTCCGTCCCTGTCCCAGCTTGTCACATTTGTGAGACTCCCGTTACCCGCCACATATTTGGCCATTTTACATCTAGAAGTTATTGAAGGTCCGAAATTAGTTCTTTTTCAATTAATATATTTTTATGTTTGAAATTAAAGATCCTTCCCATCCCTTTGTCATACTATGTCACATTTGGTCGACCCCAAGAATTTTGTACTTTATGATGGATGCCAAACTCCCATACAATAGCATGAGGCAATGTTTTGTCTCGATCAGTAGGTGTTCCTTCTCATTCTATCACTTTCATTAATGAGTTTGACATTTCGTAGTAAAGCTTTCTATTACTACTAATAACGTCACACAAAAATACAAACAAATTTCTCAAACAAATACTCTCATTTAATAGGTGATTTGTGACTTACCTGTGAAATGATAAGGTACATCTAGGATATCACTCACTTACACAACATAAAACAACGCACGTAATCACCAGTTTTTTATTTAAAATATTGAATTACAAAAATTTGTAACAATTTTCAGTCTAGGTGTCAAAATGGCGTAAATATGACAGGTGAGACAGAAACTATGGATAGAAAGAGAGGAAGAGGATATCCCACGGATAGCCTTCATTCATAAATAGTGATAGAATGAGAGGGAACACCTACTGATCGAGACAGAACATTGCTTCATGCTATGGAGGGAGAGGAAGGGAGGGGTCGCCTCCCTTCCCCATAATCCCCATAATGTGTGACGTAATTTATGGATCGGCTCTAGCTAGGCTGTTCTTCTCCAACTTTGCAAAGACTAGTAATTAATAATAAAAAAATAACAATATAAATGGCGTGAAAAGCTACCTTATGTGCCAGCACTGTGACGCGGCTACGTGTGCCTGCTTTTCATTTTCTTCTTCGAATAAGGACTTATCCACTACCATCAGGTGTTGAGGTCATTTGCTGCGCTTTTAATACAACTCCGGTCGACTCCAAAAACCACTGTTTACAGTAAATTACTCTTATTAGAAGGAAATAAAGATTGTCACCTCTAAAATGTGTAGTATACATTTTTTGTACTCGATTGTACTATGACTTTGTTTTATTTAACAGTTAACGTCAATTACAGCACAAATCGCTGGCTAACAAAGTTCTCTTGGTAACGCTAACTCCATTTTAAGTTGTCAGTTAAGTCAATCTGTTTTAGGCCCGGGCCATAAATGCATTATGGGCCAACAAGCCGTCAAGAGCCAACGTCGCCAACGCCGCTCTGTTAAGCTCGCAGTCGATAGGCGGGCCATGAGCGACTTGCTAACCCCCATTAATACGACGATTTTCCTTTTAACTCTTTATATTTTTATACCATTATGTTTGCAAACAAGTCTACGGTCAGGTAAGCGGTTACTGTAGCCTATATACACAAATCAAAAGAATTATTATTATGTTTTTAATTTTTATAATGCTACTGTTTTATAAGGGGGTCTTGCAGGAAATTTAAATCGAGATTTAAAACTCGATTTAATAATTTTAGGATCCCTTGAAGAGTTTCTAGCCTGTATCTGCTCTTGACAAGGCCTCCCGGTAGTGAACAGGAAGACAAAATGTAGAGGTACATGAGGTACTAGAGGTGTATATTTAGTTTGTAAACTTTTATTGTTTTGATGCGTCATAAGTGTAACTACTTGTTGCCTAAATGATTAAATAAAGAATTTCATTTCATTTCATTTGACAATTCTACTATGGTTAAGACCACAGATCACTGAGAGCCGCTTCGCGTTGGGTCTTAACGCGATTCGGCTCTCAGTGATCTGTGATTATCTTTTTCAAAGTCAAAGTAATTTATTGTTCTCATGAATGTAAAAAGATGTGACCCGCTTGGCTTACAATTACAAATGTCTTAGGGCCACTTGCAGGAAATTTTAAACCTACTTTAAATCTCGATTTTGTCAGTTTTTGACAATTCTATTATGGCGGAAATGTCAAAAAATCACTTAATCTAGTTTTCAATCTCGATTTAAATTTCCTGCAAGAGGCCCTAAGACATTTGTAATTGTAAGCCAATCGGGTCACATCTTTTTACATTCATGAGAACAATAAATTACTTTGAAAAAGATAATCCATCTTTCAAACAAAAAAAAAAACGAAATAGGTTCATCCGTTAGGGAACTACGATGACACAGACAGACACACAAGCTTCAAACTCCTAACACACCTCTATTTGCATCGGGGTTTAAAAAGATTGGTAGATAGCATAGGAATGATCTCCCTGCTCTCAACACAACGCTCTCTTAACAAGCTTTGGTGATCAACCCACCACAGGATCTTCTGTAAGTGATACCAAGTGACTTTCGACGAAACATGAGAATTGAGGTGACGTTATTGCATGTCTTAGAGCAACGCGGGCCTTCCGTCCCGTTGCATGTCAATTACTCTTAATTCTGGACCCCAATCTTTTTTAACATCTGGTTAGATGGAGTAATTAGTCTTCAGCCTCTATACATCCCACTGCTGGGCACAGGAAACACATGAAGAGTATGGGCCACAACATCACCACGCTAGCCCAATGCGGGCTGGTGGGTAGAAAAGGTTTCAATAGCGGGCCCTACAGGCCTAAAGTGCCTTCCGAAACACGGAACAGTTCAAGATTACAATGTTTTGGTCACCCATCCAAGGTGTGGCCATGGGAAGGTAGGTTTGTTTTCGATATCGAAAGCCAAAGCGTACTATACGCCACCGAACTCCTTACATTCGCATCCTTTCCAACCATCTGCTCCGTATTTCACCTTGATATTTACCCTGAATACGAAAGCGAAAAAGGTATTATACCTCTGCTCACACTCTTAGGGATTCAGACGTGAGCCGTGTGATGGTTGTATAAGATATTATGAATCACTAAACTTGGGCTGTTAAGTCAGTTATTTCTTTTGACATTATAAAGCTGATCATTTTTTTAAATTATATTATTCAGTCAACACAGATTCATATTCACGACGTGATAGTAACGGAATTGAAGTATTGTTAACACACATGTAAGGCGTAACATTTTTACTTGGATTTCGACCTTGTGCAGTTTTAATAAGAGTGGTATTTGTAAAATTACAATTTTATTTCAAGTGCCACTGGACTTACGTTTCAATGGAAGAAGTCATAGTCCGATATGCACCGTTTCTTGTTTTTTTAAGTAAAGCGAAAGTTTCTTAATTGATAAGTAGTTTGTTTTTTTCTAAGGCCGTCACGGTTTTCCGTTAACTAAGATAGTTTACATTTAACTAGCTTTTGCCAGCAACTTCGTCCGCGGTTACTAGTTTTTTAACTATCCCACGGGAACCTTTTAATTTTCAGGAATAAAAAATATCTAAGATCTTGACCAGGGATATAAGGTACCACCATGCAAAATTTCATTGAAATCGGTCCATTTCGGAGATTGGCCCGTATAAAAAGATGAACAGACAGAGAAAAAAAACGGTATTTTCCCTCTTTTTACATCCCCCTGACTTGATTTCAAGCATTTTTTTCTATGTACAGACATTAGGCCTCTACAGTTTTATTACATGTATAGATTATACTGCAAGGTTATGGAGTAATATATGAAAAATATATAAAAGTCCAGTATCGAAATTGAAATGTCATTTATTCCCATTTAAATGCGTAATATTTAGATGGCATGGTCAATAAATGTATTAAACCAAAGCTGGGCATAAAATTTAAATTTATAAATTTATATTTAAAATTTAATTTATGACGGATTATATTCTGCTAAAACGTTTAAGCTGAAGGGAATTCTGTGCCCTATGAATACGATTGCAATTTAAAATCTAGTAGCTAAATCTCTCGATTCGTGGCCCCACAAGCTTTGGGTTGTCCGCTCACACTTTAATTGCTTCAGAGACAGTTTCAACTGATAAAAATCATTCACGACACCAGCTTTATTATTAATTTAAATATGATTACGTTAAAAGCGTTTTACTTACGAGATATTATGAGGGGAGCGCTAAAAACGTTGATTATAATGTGATTTTGATAGAGTTGGGAAAATAAGTCTACTCGTCGGTCCAATCCACGCCTGGACTACTAGTTTGAATAAAACTACTAATATGCAACCACTTTTGACAGTAAATGGCTCTTATTAGAAGGAAATACTGATTGTCACCTGTCAAATCTGTTTATATTCGAAGGTACAACAATGGATTGGTGCAGTTTTTGGTAAAATGTGGGCTATAAATATAGACGTGATGATAATTGTAGCGGTTTTTACCAGGCACTAGCTATTTATCATATAAATCAACTATTTATTATTATGTATTCCTAGAAAAAATTGTCACTGCAATAAAAAACAACCACTGACCAACTGACTGTCACAGAACGAGACACAATAGAAACATCTATTGTTTACGAGCACCGGCGTTCGCGGTGCCCGCCGAGGGATTAAATCGAATCTTAATACTTTATCTGTATTGTACTCACGATTAAAGCATATAAAAAAAAATAAACATTTTGATATTTGTAGTTTCTATATTGAAGCAGACTATCAGGCTGTCTATTTCATGGTAAGAGGCAGACTAACAGGAAAATAAAGCGCATTCTGTGCAAATTGTAACATGTTTAACAACACTAAGATAAATTGTGATGGCGGTAGTAAGAATGCACAGATAATAAATATAATATAAATATATTTGTCTACACTCATGTTATAATGTTCGAATTATGAACTCAGACTCGAACTTATAATGACACACTTTTTAACACAGATGATAAAAACGAAAATTTTAAAATGGAAACTGTAACATAATCATGACCATTATGCAACAGGTTGGACTCATTCACACTTACATTTCTTAAAAACGCACAAAACTATGGCAAATGTATTCCATGCAGCCAACAAATAAATAAAATTAATTAAATTTTTTGTTTTATTTCTTTGAATAATGAGTATAGATAAAGTATTCTATGTAACTGCACATAACTCGGTATTGAAACTCGCGTGATACTATTAAAAAAGTCGCCAAGGCTCGTTTTTCAAAACCACGCTCGTGTTTTAATAATCTATATTATGTGACAGTTACATAAACTGCTATTATTATCTGTGTGTGGAAAAAACATCACCGAAACGACGGCCGTAGCCGTTGGAGCGTAAAGGTCTTTATTGGTGGCCTCAAAGAGGCGCGGGGTTGGCCCCACAACGTGGACCAACACTATCTGGCGAAGGTCGCCGGAAACCAATCAAAAAATCAAAATCAAAAATAATTTTATTTCATAGGCCAAGTTCGGCACTTAAAATCGTCAACATTTTACATTAATATGCATTTTACAAATAAATAGTTTATTATAAATTATTTTAAAATTAGAGTATTAAATTAAACCATTGTATCAAAAGTTCATTACCGCGAGCGCTTGTAACAAGTACATCCACAGGACAGTACAGCGTTGACTGTGGTTGTAATTGATACAAGCGGATTCCGAGAGTAAGGCTTTTCATAAGAAGAACCCGGCAAGAAACTCATGAGCCACTTTTTTAAATAGCCAATCATAAAAATTTTGGAATTTGATCAATAGATCTGGAAGCCTTATGAGCATTGGGTGTGTACGTTATTCAGTACGATATTTTATCAAGAACATATCGGAGACGAACCCTGTTTAATATGCGAATAATAGTACACAGCAAACATAGATCCATTAGGACATTAGTTAGCTGACACACCTCTGCACTACCAACACCGGCCACAGAGACATTGTTGTTAACAGAAAAAGTAGGAAAATAAATGTTATTCTATTTCCCAGTTTCGTAAACATAGAATTTGAATGTATTTCTGTTATTCGGCTTCTTCGTATCTGGCCGCGTTGACTAACTACATTTTGCAAATGGCCGATTGGACCCAGAGCTAGACTGTGCAGCCATGTAGAAAATTAAACATCATTGCATTTTAATACAATCTAATATCTGGTTAAGAATGTACCAACGGCTTTTCTTGCCTAGCATGTCGTAAAAGGCGATTAAGGGCGACAAGGGCGTAGGGTACTGGGTCTGTGATTGTTAAGGCGATGAGCTAGCCATTTGTTACTACTCTTTCACGATTTTTCATCTGACCAAACCCAATTTTTGTATGGCTAAATGTGGTCTTATGGAACACAGTACCCCTTGGACTCTGCCTACCCCTTCAGGGATTACAGGCGTGATTGTATGTATGTATGACGACCTCCGTGGTCGAGTGGTCTGTATGCCGGTCTCAAGGCGTCGCCATCTCGAGAGGTTCTGGGTTCGAACCCCAGTGGGGGCAAATGTTTGGGTGATGAATTTTCAGGCATTTGTTCTCCAGTCTTGGATGTTTATACATATTTCTATATATTCAGGTTATTTATATGTATTTATCAATTAAATATATTTATCCGTCATCTAGTGTCCGTAACACAAGCAGCATTAGTTGCTTAAAATGGGGATAGTTGATAGGTGTGAATGTCTGAGGATATTATTATTTGTAATATCTGGTCTGGTCACACAGGAGTTTAGTGGCGAAGAAATTCTTACGTTTTAGTTTTCGATTTTAGGTACAACAAAGCTGCTTTCGCCATGGTCTGTCCCCAAGGACATACCACGGCTATTGGATAAGGGTTTAAAGTTGTATGATCTTGTCCTTCATGCTCCGAAAGACACGTCGAGGTGTTGGTCCCGGCTATAATTGCAACCGTTTCCTCACACTAATTCTCCTTAGATGAGCGTGTGACGGCCGTACTTCTTTTTTTACATATGCCAGGAAAACTCTTGGCATTCATAACACCTGATAGTAAGTGACGAAGGCAGAAGCCGGAAACGACAACTGAGGAACTGGCTATCTTACCTCTGATTGCCGGAACACAAAGATGCTAACATTGTTATTATGGCGACAGATTTAGGTTAGACGGTGTTGGCTATCCAGGCGAGCTTAGAAGCACTACCACAAACCAAACCGAGTAAAAAAAACCTTCGAATCGAGCCCAGTGGTAACCTATATCCGTCATGGGACACCAGAATGGTCACCAGAATGTAGTGATATTTTAAAACAAAATAATAAGAGAGCCCGTGTCGCAATTCGTCGAAAAGGGTCCAAGTTCGGTCTTCGTAATTTGCGAAACGTGGTTAATGCATATTAATATGAAATGGAGTTACGAACAGCATGACTCACTCTTTGGAATGTGCTCAGGGTTTTGCTTATGCTTAGGGATGGCACCTGTGTCATAAATGGTGAACGATACTTATGATGTTTTGATGATGACGATTTCTAATATATTTTGTAAACAAATATAGAAAGGAGGAATAAACTTGCTGAGATTCTTGCCCGTTCTCAGGACAAGGCCTTCTAGCTAATGAACGGTTGAGATAGTTTGGTAAGGACTCTTCCCTTTTGGGTTTCGTAAAAGGCGACTAATGGACTTAGAGCTGCACAGCACAACCATTCAAAAGCTTATAGCGGCGACGGGCTCACCACCTGTCACGCTGAGTGCAGTGCTTGGTGAAGCGCGGACTATGGCAATGCACTGTTTTTGCCTAGTCTCTAACTAACCCTTAGGGGATAATAATCGTATGGAAAATGATCACCGCCGCATACACATCTGCACCACCAAAGGGGTCACAAATGCGTTTTATGGACAGACGCCTATATGAAAAAAAAATCAATCAAAATCAAAAGTATTTATTCAGTTTAAGTGCATCTTAGCGCATGCTTATGTATGTCATAAAGATTAAACAATATTTCATGAAAGAGAAAAACTACGCCATCCGTTCACAAAAACTACCAGGAGTACATAAACAGTAAGAACTAAAATACTAATTACACCATCAATTTCCCGCATTGTTATTATAATCAATTATAAAGACATTTTCGTGTGAACTCCGACCGAAGCGAGGCGCATCACGACTCCGGTGCAAATGCGGTTTACCTGGTACAATATTAGACCGCAAGCAACGCCGCTAGCGATGAAAGTGATACCTATAAGTAATTTTCAAAGATATACAAACTACAAAACTATCAGTTCGCAAGGAAAGACTCAGTATCTTTTTCTTCTAATTATTTCTCGACAAGGGCTAGTATTCTAGGCATTCTTTAAATAAATTAACGCAGAGTTTACAGTTAAAGAAATAAAGATCGTTGGGTATGCCCATGCCCAGCTATGAGCCTCTGCGCTGAAATGAAGACTGAATAGTTTGAAACTGCACTGGTCATCTGCGAACTTCTTCTTTGACTGTACCAAACTTGTAAGCGTTAGAAATATTTTGATATTATGTACCTACTTTAAAACAGTTTTCTGACTTCGACAACCCTGAAAGTGAGAACACTAATAGCCACATCTCGCAGGACGCTAATTTGAGTGAGCTTGCACAGTTATGCACAACTTTGGGGTCAAAGTTCGCGTTCTGTCATATAATAATCCTTGAAAAGTTAAGAGTGAAAGAACATAACCTTGTACATACACACATACATATATATCACGACTATAATCAACCAAGGATAAGACAGACTAGGTAAAAGCACCGCATAAGCAGTCCATTGCCATAGTCTACTCTTCATCAAGCAGCAGTCCATTGTGTTGTCAGTATTATTCCCCAAAAAAGGGCCCCAAATCGCCTACACGTGGCAGTCGTTTTCATGTCAGACTATGCGTGGTGAGAATAAATATTTCCTATTCTATTCTGATATTTGGCCCAACAGATCGCAGGGCGTCCCAGGCTTCGCTTGCCCAAACGCGGTCTACCAGACACGTCTGCTCCAACTATTCTTGATTTCTTATCCCATTGATATCTAATGAATATCTTTGCTAAGGAAAAGTGTAAAAATTCCCAAGACGTCTATAAAAATAAATGAGGCAAAATTTCTCTCACAGAGGCAAAATAACTATAATTATAGTCTTAGAGCTCTCGGTTCAAGTTGTAACAAGTGAAAAGGCACACGCCACGGAACGAGGTTAAGGGCTCTCTGCCTTTTGGGATTACTTCGTACAATTCAAGAGCCTTTTCAGCCTCTTGCATACTGGTTTGTGAAGTACTTTTCGTTTGGATAAGTTTTTTCTAGCATGTTAATTATTAATAATAATTATTGAAATGGTCGTTTGATTAATGTTTACCAACCCGCCAGCGTGCTCCTAATGCTGCTGATCATCATGGAGATACAGATAGAGACAGTATAGACCACTACAGATTAGTGTACACCACCTTGCTGGCCCCATCCGGCTTGGTGGTCCATTCGAAGCGCGGATTAATTCAAAATCTTAATGTTTTAGTCACCCATCTAAGGTCCGACCGTGTTACCGAACTTCATCCTCATAACGATAGATTTTAAATAAATTCATCACCGTCCTCAGCCTATATTCGTCCCACTACTGGGCTGTCTTCCTCATGGAGAATCATGAGGAGTATGGGCCGTAACACCACCACGCTAGCTCAATGCGTTAGTAGAAATGGTCGCAAAAGCGACCGCGACCTACGGCTTTACTTGGAGGAGCTCGAGACCACAAAGTTTTGGTCACCCATCCACGGCCTGACCATGGCGAAGGTAGCTCTGTTTTCGATCGAAAACCAAAGCGTACTAACCACCGAGCTGATCCTCCAGGCATTTTAGAGATGAAAAAAATATTTAGTGTCATCTTCAAAATGTGCATACATTATGTACTCGACTGTAGGTACACAACGCTTTGTTATGACGAGATAAACTTAATCGTCATGACCCATGTTGGTCTTCGTAATTATTTCCTTGTACTAATCACTTTTTTTATGTGTCATTACACGACTACTGAGGTTGATTGTACACCGCCCGTGGTCAATGTGTCACAATTTAGGAGTCAAGTTCGAATCCCTGTGGGAAATAATGGTTCAGGGAGGAATAGGGTCATTGTAGAGTCGAGTATAAAACTATGTAGGTATACATATTTTAGAATTGCCAATATTTATTTGCTTCTAATAAGAGTCAATCCTTCATATATCGCCAGGCCGCCTGTGTTGCATTGTATTTTTTTCTTTACAATATTTCTGTTTCTTTAGTTGCAATAATAGTTATTTATTATACAAGAGTGGAAAGTTCCTTTTTAACCGCGTGCTCGATTTGGATGACCGAGCAAGCGAAGGATTCTTAAGTTGAATCACGAGCGCAGCGAGTGATTCTAAATTAGAATCCTGAGCGTCAGCGAGGGAAACAAACGAGCACAAGGTGAAAAATCTTTCCACTCGAGTGCAATACGTAACTTTTCATCCCACCTCAGCGAGGAAATGACAAAATGAAAAAGAAAACAATTTATAATGACAAAATATTTTTTCACAATTTAAAAAGTTCTAATCATAAATTTGGCACCATAGAGGTTACATTAAATAGGTTTAATGACGTTTTGAATTTACAATTATATTGAGTACTCATTATATGTGATGTTCTAAATTCAAATCTACTTTGCCGCTCAAGCGAATAAAATAGAATTTTCCAGCCAGATTTCGAAGCGCAAAATTACACTTTCCGAGGTGGTGGGATGAAAAGAATTTTATCTATCTATCGTCACGCCTCTATTAGCTCTACCTCCGAAGAGGAAGGCAGAAGGTAACACGGGCCTCAGTATCCTTGCCTAGCCGCCCCAAAGGAAAAAAATAATCGGTACAGTCACTTCCAAAATGTGTAACCACTTTTGACAGTAAATGACTCTTATTAGAAGGAAACAAAGATTAGCACCTCTAGAATATGTATGCATATTTTTGTACTCAATTGTACATACTAAGTCCTTTATATTATATAAAAGGCAGTGCAATTCCGAAGTCGTGTGTATCATGGCCGGCTAGTTTACTGAAGGATCATTTATAATTTGCCGGCTCATTAACTTGCTCCTGACACGAGGCCGCTTACATGGTCGCGTGACGTAGAGAAAAAGGAAAAATCATGGCTTACTCATGCGATTTTTTTGAAATATAATGAGTTAGATCGTATGGAGTTTCTGAAGACATGGTTTATGTTTGTCAGGTCAATCGCAAAAACATCACAGACAAATAAAATCTTCTTAAAAAAACAATCATCATCTAAAGATCCCCAAATCACTAGTAGGGAATTGTTTTCTAAGAATCTCCCCATAAACTGTTCGCATCAAGTGAATTACGGCGAATTTTATTGAAAAGATTCAAGATGAAGTAATGATTATCGTGTACCTAATATATCAATATCTGAAAATTAAAGATGCGCCGAATATTCGTTTTGTATCCGGCATCATTTCCACTATTTGTATTCGGCCGAATTATTCTGTTTTCTTAGCTAGATGACCGAGTTACTCATGACAACATAATGATTTTATAGGCTATTGGTAGTATAGTATAATCAACTTTTATTTTAACATCGCATGTAGTGACGCGAAAAGTACATGTTGTCTATGTTGTTTCTGCGGCTAAGCAAAGTAATTAGAAACAGATTAATTCGGCCGAATATCCGGTCCGGAAAGGTTAAACCGAATAATATTCGGTATTCGGTTATTCGGCGAAATCACTATTCGGCGCATCTCTACTTGAAATGTGCTTCGTAACTGAATCTACGGTCTCAGGCCATATAACGACATAAATAGTGTTTAACTACTTTGTTCCGTCTTAATAAAAATAGTTCCGTGTGACGCCAAGAGATGGCGCTGAACGCTCTTACATCGCGCTAACGATGTCTCTTGCCTATGTTATATAGAGTAAAGAAAGTTAGTACGTAGTTAGCTATCCAATAAACCTGTATGTACTGGGTTTTTTTGTTTTTATGGTTCATACCTAAGTACACTCGACGACGTTGTAGTACCTTGACAACACGGTGGTTGTACAAATAGAATTAGCAAAAAATACTACAAAGTCTAAAAACGTTTAAGATTTTATATCATTAATCAAGAATTTCGTACATTATATATATAGAAATATGAGTATCCGTCCGGTGTCAATGTAACAGAGATGCGCATAATAAATCTTTTGACGAAACAAAGATTTATAAATCTTTTCAGATAAAAGATTTATATCACTCTTTTAAATCTTTAAATCCTAAATACATCTTTCCATCTGAAGTAAATTTTTACCTGATACATCTTAATCGTTACATAAATTGACTTCGAAATTGATTTCTTTTGTGGTTTTTGTCATTTTTGTGAGATTTATTTCTAAAGTATAATTATAATTTAAAATATTACAACGAAGGAAATACATAGATTTTATGAGTTAACGTATTAAGTAAATACGATTTCCCTTCATACTTTAAACAGGCTTAGGACTGTCAACCTATATGTTATAGTAGCTATAAAATTTTATATACCTAATCAGTTTTTCAAAGTTTACAAAATTAAAGAGTAAGAACTATTTACACAAAAGTTTATATATATACACACACTTATTAAAACAACTAAATATGATATTCAAATTAAATCAATAATTAATTAGGACAAAACGATAAATAAATGTTCGAAAGAATACTAAACATTCACGGAAGAATATTTGCAGTCATTAACAATTCGCGCGCATTTATCTCCTATAACTAAAAATTAAATATTTTTAAATAATTCTTATTGAATTTGATCCCTATCATCTTTACATGTGAGTTAAATTTCCTTTTACTATGTCAATATTCTGATTCATTTACGAACTCTCTTATGACAGATGTTTATTAGTCATATCAAATACTGGTAAAGTATCTATATGGAATAAGAGTGTTAGAAGTACAACACTACGCTGTTGATGAATAATTGTGTACTTTTTTATAGAATATACTGTTGTAAACAAAATATTTATACACTAAATTAATACGAGATATTACGTTCTCAAAAGTGTTATAAGACACTTTGTAAATGAACCTTGTACGTGCTTGTACGCATGCGCGAATCTGTCAATCTTCTTTCATCCTTTTTCGACTCGGGACATCCCGCAATAGTTGTCTCACTTTACATCTTTTCACGCTTCGTACATCCTAAAAGTGAACCATAGTGCTACTGATTTAAAGATGTATTTTGGAATGTTGGGATTTAAAGAGTGATTCAATCTTTTGCTGGGATATACATCTTTTGATGCATTCACTCAGGAGTTACACATCTCTACAATGTAATAAATGAAGGTCGTTATCGATGTTTAGTAAGCTACTTATTTTCCAACATTCCAAACTAGCGCAGACGCATACCAGGCAGGTGTACAAATATTTTTACAGTAACAAGGTGATATGCGAACGAATTCGAAGGCTTATGAACTTTTGCAATGAAAGGCACATATAGCCCACTCTATCACTAAGATTTCACCACTTTAATGAAAACCACGTCTTCTTCTGGATTTGTGTAATCTATACATATAATAAAACTATAGAGGTCGAATGTCTGTTATAGAAAAAAAAAAAACTTAACACCAAGTCTCGGAGATGTAAAAGGAGAAAAAAACAAAAACTGTTTTTTTTTACATTTTTGTTTCTTTGTCTATTTGTAAGGTCTAATCTCCGAAATGGCTGTAACGATTTCAATGAAATTTTGCACGGTGATACCTTATATCCCGGGTCCAACATCTTAGATACTTTTTATTACGGAAAATAAAAGGGTTCCCGTGGGATAGATAAAAAACCATAGTAATCGCGGACGAAGTCCTGGGCAACAGCTAGTATAATATTATTATTATACTAGAGATAAGTAATTATGTATTATCTATCTTTAATTATCTTTAAATTAGTATATATCTCAGGTTGGGGCATGTTTGCAGTAGACATCGGGACCAATAAAGCCAATGTGCCAAAAAGCACAGGGAATTCGAGATCCGAAACCGGCCACCCATCCAAGATCCAACTATGTCGAAAGTATCCTCATTATCAATGTCTAAATTAAACTGTAATCACCAATGGCGACTTCACATTTTATTTTTTTACATACGACAGGTAAGCTCTTGACCTTCATCTCACCTGATGGTAAGTGACGATAAGGCCGAAGGTGGAAGCGAGCTTCACCTGTAATCCCCAACAACTGAGGAACTGGCTATCTTACCTCTGATTGCCGGAACACAACAATGCTTAAAACATTGTTATAATGGCAACAAATTTAGGTTAGACCGTGGTAGCTAGCCAGGCGGGCTTAGAAGCCCTACCACCAACCAAACCGAGCAGAAAATCTTCTGCCCCCATGGGGAATCGAACCCGGACCTCCCGATCAACACCCGATGGTGTGAACTACTAGACAAGAGAGGCGGTTTATACATTCGGCGAAAGTTAAAATGTGGAGGGTTATTCGTCTACATTTGCCTTACTTCGTGTATATTCATCGCTTTGTGTAGCGGCATTCGCCGAAGTTCGTCCTATGTGAAGAGGGACCATAGCACCGAACTCCAAAAATTAGTTGATTAATCACTTTCAAAAGATTCATCTCAATATAGATTCGAGAATAAAGATTCATCTCAATCACTTCCAAACCAGTTGCATTTCAAATGAAATTAATACGAGTACAAACTGATTTATCGCAGCGAACTTCCATCGAACTGAGATTAACTTAAATGCAGAAAGCAGATTGGTTCAGTTTAAATTCGATTCAATTCAAGTGTTCTCGAGTAATTCTTGAGCGGTAATTGAAATCTATACCTTTAGCAGTATACCTACTTACCTATATGCAAATATAAGGAGGCTCAGTGTCTTTGTGATTTCAAACTCCTCCGTGCTTTGGAAGGCACGTTAAGCCATTGGTCCCGGTTTCTACCCCCCAACCCGTATTGAGTCAGCGTGGTGGTGTTACGGCCCATACTCCTAATGTATTTGTTTCCATGAGGAAGGCCTATGCTCAGCATTGGGACGTACATAGGCTGAGGACGGACGAAATATTATTGTTTTAAAAAATGACCATTGGTGCCTAAGCACCGGCTTCACAGAAGAGGCGCAAGACTTGGACGGGACACAGATGGGACGCGACATTGGATTTTTAAGGGGTCCTGTCCCCTAAAACATACAGAAAAGACGGGACGCGGACATGACGGCTGGCGCACACTGGGCTTTTCCCGGCAGTCAACCATCCGACTTAGATACAATTGGATTAATTTCCATTAGAGCACAAAACTGAACATTAAATTCGAAGACTTCACGCATTTTATTAGAATAATGTAGATTGGTTGGTGGTAGGGCTTCTAAGCCCACCTGGCTAGCTACCACCGTCTTACCTAAATTGTCGCCATAATAACAATTTTATAAGCATTTGTTATTATGAGCAGTTGTTGAGGATTTACAGGTGAAGCTCGCTTCCACCTTCGGCCTTATCGTTACTTACCATCAGATGAGGCGATCTAGGAGGCGATTTGGGACGCTCCTCTCCACTGCCCGATGTTGACCCGATTAAGGCCCGGCGCACAAGACATCGGCAAGTACAGGAATCCTTCGGCATCTCTACATGCAAGCACACACTGTTGGTAACTATGCCTTGGCATGCTGCAACGTTCTTAAGGATGCCGAAGCGTCCATAAGCATGCCGTACCGTCCAAACTACCCCCGAGTGTTGCCTTGGAGCGGCGGGCTGCAGCGTACTGAAGGATACCGAAGTATGCCGAAGCATCCTCAAGGCTGCAGATGCAGCAGCCTCAAGCATACCGAAGCGGTTTTTTTTTACTACGACAATATATCATGGAAATTTCTACTTTATTGCCATAAAGTTAATGTATAATGCTATTTATCACCTAAAATCCTCAGCCATGCCGATGCCGATAATGTGCGCCAGGTCTTAAGCGACGTGAGTAGACCCCTTAACCTCATATCTGTTTTAATTTTCCATTTAAATCTCAATATTCTACCAAGTTATCGTCTGCCGAAGTAAAGAGTTTTTATTTAAATATCTGCCAATACCTCTCCACGTGAAACTTGAAGAAAAACTGCTTATTCTGGTTTCCAACGATGCCAATTGAAGCGTGAGTGCATGACGGATTCTGAATTGCCAATCGTGAATGTTACAGTTCAAGGCAATGCCCGCGACAGAGATGGAGCTATACTGGGCTCAGTACAACAAGCGAGATAGACTAAACTAAATATGAAAGTGGATAATTGCTGAATGTGTTGACTTATCTGTCAGAATCGTTTGTTGAATATTGTATGACAAGTAGATAGATAACAGAACAACGCATGTTTTGTTTGAAGGCTAAAGAGCTTTGTTTATAGAAGATGACTCATCCGCACTTCACAGAACCCGGTACACGGCAATGGTTTATAAGACGGCTCTATTCCATAGGCAATAAAACTGATTTTCCTAGAACTGTATACTTTAAAGGTTGGTGATTGCACTTCGGAAGATTTACTACGGTAATTTATGGTAGATATCTTCCAATTGGTTCTTCAAACATTTGAGGATACCCTGGTCTTCTACGAGTGTATTTGGTGCTACTAAAAAGAACGACTATTATTATGTTATGAAAGAGGGAGCTGTCGCTTTCTTAATTAATAGCCTATTTTTTGTATTTGGACTAGAAATTTCATGAGTAGTAATTACTAATTAATTAGTAAGTTGGAAAATGAAATTTCGTTGCCATTATTATTTTAAATTAATTAAGTATAATGAGTGGCTGTGAAATAATTGAGATGTTGTTTTATGGTGAAATATCAGTACCTAACATATTTAATTTTGCCTGTGCTAATTGAATGTTTATAAAAAAAAACAATGTAAATCTATACATATAATAAAACTGTAGAGGTCGAATGTCTGTACAAAGAAAAAAAAGGCGTAAAACCAAGTCAGGGGGATGTAAAAAAAGGGAAAATACCAAAACAAAAACAATATTTTTTTAAATTTTTTGTTTTTCTGTCTGTTTATCTGTTAGTACGGGCTAATCTCGGAAATGGGTAGACCGATTTCAATGACATTTTGCTAAGTGATTCCTTATTATCCCTGTTCAACATCTTAGATACTTCTTATTCTGAAAAGTGGGATAGTTAAAAAACCATAGTAACCGTGGACGAAGTCGCGGGCAATAGCTTGTTATACAATAAAAATGTTGCCGAGTTTTTGTACGTTCATCTCAGAACAGGGTCTGGTAAAACTGGTCACTGACGAACAACTGGTACTGGTAGGTAGGTAAAGGCAAGATTTGAGTAGGTACATAGCTATAGTAAAATATCTAGCTTTAATAAAATTAAATGATTTCCACTTTTAAACTGGTTTCAATCACAGAAGTAGGTTGTAATTGTGTATTATTACACCCTAGATGATTAGGTATATCAAAGCACTGCCGATCCCCGAATCGAAGGCGCTGGAGACTCTCCCTGGGATCGGGACCCCCTAGGGGATGCCTTCCAGAGAGAAACCCTAAAGTGGTGGTTCGCCTTGAGGCTTGAAGACCCACCAAGGTTCTCGCTTACGTTGAAATAATCCAGTAATAGCTCAGTCAGTCAGAGGTATCAGTTTAGGTCAATAAAAAAAATTGTTATTAATTCCATTAGGCATCGATTGAGACACTTATTTATCGACCAGAAACAACTAAGAGCGAAAAGCTGATGGATTTGAATAAATTCATTGCACAACTAACTGTTGCCCGCGACGTCGTCCGCGGTTACTATGGTTTTTTAACTATCCCACGGGAACCCTTTCATTTTCCGGAATAAAAAGAATCAAAGATTTTCACTAGTGATATAAGGTATCACCATAGCAATTTTATTATGAGTATTGCAATAATATAGTTTCTTATTTGTTACACTACAACAATTATTGTTGATATTTTGTTGTCGTACAACAAAATATCATCTTGCCTCTATCCCCAAAGGGGTATGCATAGGTGAAAAGTATTAATTAACACCCACATATGGCCAAATATGATCAAGATTCCTTAAAACGGGAAGCGAGCCTGTTGCCATGCAACTTGTAATATTTTTAACACATTGGAATTCTTTTTAAAACAAGTCAATAAACACATTACACATAAAAATGTTGGGCCTATTTCGTTTTTATAGGGAACTAGACGTGTACGCAGCTTTAAGATTTAAAGTATCTTTTTTTTTTTGGTTTGGCTTTACTGGCCTGGATACTTGTCCTTTAGGCCATTTCTAAATTTTTAGCTTCATTGAACATTCTTCCATATGTAACAGAGTTCAGTAACACAGTTTTTCAGATATATTTCACAGTATTTTTTATATATCCATATAATGGTATATAATAACATTTTTGTTTGAGATAGTGATATCTCAGTGTTATTGTTTTAAGGCTATTAGTCATTATAACAGTAATTTAGTGTCGCGTCTCTAATGCCAGTGTCGTAAGTTCGCTAGTCGTCCGCGACCTCTGACTGTCATGGCGACCCGGCGTCGTGTTCGACCTCTATAAATCTTCGGTAACGTTACTCGCCGATGTAAAGATGTTGTTTGCTCAACTTAAAATTTCTTTGCAATGTTCACAACAAAATCTAATACTTTTTAATATTAGGTCCTTACCTATGAAATTGGTGTTTTGTATGGAGATTTTGGGGATGTCTGCATTTTACATACTAACATTTTATCAGTTTTCTTCACAACGACAAATCCAGAGATAATAATATTTGGCATGTATCATTAGACAAGCTTTACAAGCTTTAGCAATATGTGTGTGAACACGCTTGATTAAAATTATTCATTTTTTTTATGTAAATGCAAATCAAATTATGTATTCGGGAGGCATTTAAAAATAATAGTCTTTGTGTCTAATTTTAATACAATTAAACTTACAAAAAATTATCAAATTAAATAATACGAGCTCAAATATATGGTCTATTTTTAGAAGAGGCAATTATTTTATAAGAATGTTCTGAAACTTAATAGTTACGGACAAATTGCTAAGACAGAATAAAAACACCAATTTCATAGGTTATGACCCAATATTATACCATCATTGTAATAAGATAAAAAAAACTGTCTTCCTGACTACACCAAATCATGATTTCGAAAAGCGAATGTACGAGTCCATTAAAAAAAAACCAATTCTCTCGATTTCCTGGATCTTGGATTCCATCATGAGATAATGACCTAATGAATATAGGGTAGAGTAGGGTGTACTTTCAAACAAAAAAAAAGAATTTGTCGAATCCATAAAAAAATATTCCGACGAATTCAGATCCTCCTTTTAAAAAAGCATACTGAAATTAAACAATTTCAATTTAATTCCATTCGAAATTAATTTAAACTTAGAGACAGGAACTCACGAAAATGATACAAAACCTAGAGACATTTTCCCTTAAAAAGAAATGCCCAAATATACATGGAGTTGCACTTCGGACCGTTTTAAACATTAAAAGGACCAAACGGACGGACGACAAGGAACAATAAAGAGTTGAAAGGAAAGTTCTTACCTTTTGTTCAGACAAAGGACGCCATCTTTCTGGACAACGAAGGTACGACTTAAGACGAAATTAAAATTTCTGCAGTCTACTTTCAAATCTATAGCCGCAAGGGTTTGAAATATCCACCCCTGAATTGCGAGATACCTATTTCTTCAAAATGAATGTCTCGTCTCAAATCTCAATAAATTCCAGGAATCCGTGGGAATCTAGGCTTATTACCGTTTTTGACTACGGTATTTATTTAGACCGATATATACAGAACTATCAAATTAATTTGTATAATTTAATAGAACCCACATATTTTATTGAATTTACTACTGATTTGAAATTTGAATAATTTATTTTGACGATAGACTACTCGGTGCATGGCAACAGATTTGCTTTTACAAATTGAAATTCTATATTTCAAAAGCTTTATTGATGTAGTAAAACAGATTTCTGGAATCCTCCTATTTCTGGGTGGGTATTTCGGGTAATTTTGAGTCCAAGGTCCGAAAATGGATATCTCCTCTTTAAAAAATGACGGCCTAACAATTCAGCATCGTTAGTACGGTTTAGCTTTACTATTAGCTTCGCCATAGGCATGTCTTGGATAGGTGACCAAAACATTGTGATCTCGAACTCCTCCGTGCTTCGGAAGGCACGTTAAGCCATTGGTCCCGATCGCAATTGCATCCGTTTCACCTATCAACCCGCATTGGGCCAGCGTGGTGGCGTTACGGCCCATACTCCCATGTGTTTCTCCATGAGGAAGGCCTGTGTCCAGTAGTGCCTGTGCCAACTATTCACCACGGTCCGTGGTATTTTTTAAGCTACACATATAACACAAACATATTATTACCTGGTGATTGTAGCGTAAAGATTTGTTAATATATGCCTACATTTTCTGGAATACAAGGTTGATGATACTGTCTTTTATTCTTTATATCTGTCGTAAAGATTCAAGCTTCAGTACTTAAATATTTTTAACTCCGCATAAAATGGAAGCGTCTAATCCTGTCATCTTCAAAAGATGGTTTTCTTTTACTGCCAGTAAACTTTATGACAAAATGAACCGTATAGAACTTCATGTATACTTACGAACCAATGGCAAATAGCACAGACTCGAAGATATTTTAATCGTCCAACGGACTTATACCCTGGAAAGAGGTAAGCGGCATCATAGCTAAACGAGCATGTCATCACGAACCAGGTTTTTAATTCTAACTATCCATTGATTGGAGCCCAGGAAAGCTAACGGTTTCAATGGTTTTTGCTCGGCAGCGCTTCGGGGAATCTTTCGTGGTGAGCCTCCAAGACATACCGCCCTATTCGCAAATTAAACTGCTTGGTATTCGAGACACGAAGACCTCACGTGCTTGAGTATAATGGCATCGCTTTCAGATATAGATATCGGGTGACTGACTACACAATTTTATTGGAGTCTCGGCTAGTAGGAGTGATGGCGTTAATTTTTTCGTAAGTCTGAACAATATATCCTGAAGTTTTATATTCTATGTGTTGACAATGAACTGATGTAAAACTGGTTTCAGTCGCTTTAAAACATCTACTTAGGAGATAAATTAGAAACGATAAGAAAACCATAGTAGGTATATAAGATTTATAAATATGAGAGTGGAGGGAGAGGAAGACTGAAAAAAGATGGATAGATTGTGCGATTGAGAACATGGCTAGGATGGGAGTGAATGTTGGTATAGCGGCTGATAGGGGGGAGAGTGGAGGAAAAAGACTCGTTGCGCCGACCCCAAATGAAATTGGGAAAAAGGGCAGGCTAGTGATGAATGAATATATTTGATTATATATTTTATACAAATATATATTTGATACAAATAACTTTGCAACGCAAATTAATGCTCTCTCCCTCTCACTTCTTCCTTTGCTACGAACTCTCAGTTGGAACTATTTCGCAGTGAGAGGGAATGAGTAATTCTCTCACAAAAAACCTAATCTCCTTGGTTTCTAATAGGTCTAGTTTATCCAAACATTTGATTTTTGACTTTATCATCGTTATTCAGCCTGGATACTACCACTGCTTAACAAATCGATCAAAGAATTCGCTTTCTTTTCGCCTCAGTAATGAAAAGGAATATTCCGCTGTTCGAATCTAATTCTACGTTTGCATATCGCTCAGTCTGACAGCACTTCATTTACAGCCGTAACGACATCGGATTGGACATCAATTAGCCTAGCCATATCATCAGTGTAATTACCAACTATTAGACCTTATTCTCAATCACATAAATCTCACTTTAGCTTATCATTCGTGAGTCAATCAACACGGATGTTAATATCAATAGTACCAATACAGCTCGTCGAACTTCAAATGGACTTTTAAACAATTTTCTACAGTTCATTTTACTTTGGCCATGAAGAATAGTTGTCAGTTAATACAAATACAGCAGGATCAATTTTTAATAAATTTTATGTCGATGCAATAAAAACTATTTTGGATTGAGTCTGTTCATTGACGATGTGCCGTTCACAGTAACGAACGTGTTGGTATTCAGAGACATCGATTCGAGGTGCCTTGATTGATATTACGAACGCTTGTGGTACAAGACACGAGTTGAAAGCAGAAAGCTTAAGTAGAGCAACATGTATTAAGAATGAAAATCCAGTTCCACATAATCGTACAACCTACTAACTTTCCGAGCTCCTGGTGAAAACCAAGACGAGCATAATTATCAAGTCCTAAAACATGTATTGATAATATTGTACTGCTATGTATTTGTATTTACAATTAATTTAACTAATTAAAACTATTGTCCCAGCATTTGGAATGCGCCCGAAAAGACGGTACATATTAATTATGTATGCAGCTGCCAATTTTATTCACGATTCAGCAGGTGCCACTTCTACTTGGACCACAAAAGTAATGTAGTTCAGGTCATACAACATGAAACAGACAAAATAAACCCTACCCCCTGCAAATAAAGCTCAAAAGATTTATAGACACATCCAAATTAAGGTTAGTGTGGACGTTTCTCTTCAAGTTTATTGCTTACTAGCTGTTGCCCGCGAGTTCGTCCGCGGTTACAATGGTTTTTTATACTATCCCACGGGATAGTTTACTTATTTTACTTATTTATAGATCTTTACGAAAACGAGATAAGCTGCAAGATATTTTGTGAAAATATAATAAAGTTATTCATAATTATGCCCAATACTCAGGCCTAATATGAAGATCTTGCCTTCAAATCAATGGGTGAGCAAAGAGAGGAATCCAGTGAAGAGATGTAAATGATGGGTGTTAAGATGAAGAAGGGATTGGTGACATGGCGTCTTGGCGAGTGACAAAAAACATGTAGCACTAACCAAAATAGAATTCGAAGGAAAAAAGACAAGTGTCAGGTTTTTTTACGAATAAATAGTAGAATGTTAAAATATTGAATATAGGGAGAGTCGTTATGCTGTATTTGAGTCTTCCTATGAGGCTGACATGGTTACTAAGTGTGACTAAAGCCTCTATAAAATAAAAGATTAAAAATAATGTTAAAATTAGTTTTTTTATTCTGTCTTAGCAATTTGTCCGTAACTATTAAGTTTCAGAACATTCTTATAAAATAATTGCCTCTTCTAAAAAGACACCATACATTAGAGCTCGTATTATTTAATTTGATAATTTTTTGGAAGTTTAATTGTGTTAAAATTAGACACAAAGACAATTATTTTTAACTGCCTCCCGAATACATCATTTGATTTGCATTAACATAAAAACGATGAATAATTTTTATCAAGCGTGTTCACACACATATTGCTAAAGCTTGTCTAATGATACATGCCAAATATTATTATCTCTGGATTTGTCGTTGTGAAGAAAACTGATAAAATGTTAGTATGTAAAATGCAGACATCCCCAAAATCTCCATACAAAACACCAATTTCATAGGTAAGGACCTAATATTAGGCAAAAATAATAATAGTACCAAATAAAATCCGAATGAAAAATTTGGTGTCCTATTTTGCTTCCATATGCGTATTTTTATATGAATTATCATAATCGCAATAAAGCAAAATACTACACAAACTACATTTTCTGTTGCATTTTCAACCTTATTACCCACTGTTTCTAGTCTAGAATTACAGAAGCATAAATAAGAACTTACTGAACTGGAGAAGTTCATTGACCGAGTTATATTTGTCACAGACGGTGGTTTCTTAAGTTTTTTGTTAAGATTTCTAGGGATTCAGGTGAATAAGGGCTAGCACATAAGAAAATTATATAATGCCTCAAACTTTTCTTGTATGTATGAGGGCTGTGATTGTTGTGAAGCGAAAGAAATATACAAGTAGCAAGTGGAAATGTAATAACTGCCTTCCCCTACGGGAAGCAGGAGTGACCTTGTGTGGGTATGAACCTATACCATTCTCATCAGACAGACAGTCCACAGCTGGACATAGGCCGCCCCTAATGTACGCCACCGCTTACGAACATTGTCTTCCCATCTTGTCACAAGGTATTAAAAGTTTATGTAGGTATGTCTCTATACATTATATTATATCAATATGGGAAGTAATTAAACGGTCAGCAACAAAATGGTCAGCAATATAATTATTGGGGCGGCAAAATAATTAGTTGGTCAGCAGAATAATTAATCGGGCACCAATATAATTATTCGGGGCGCAAAATAATTAGTTGAGCTGCAAAATAATTATTTGGACAGCAATCTATATGTTACCAGAAATGTCTTATTTTGCTGACCGTATAAATAACACTCTATTAATATTAGGTCCTTACCTATAAAATTGGTGTTTGTATGGAGATTTTGGGGATGTCTGCATTTTCCATACTAAATTTTTTTCAGTTTTCTTTACAACGACAAATCCAAAGATAATAATAATATTTGGCATATATCATTAGACAAGCTTTAGTAATATGTGTAATATCACTTAATAAAAATTATTTATCGTTTTAAGTGAATGCAAATAAAATGATGTATTCGGGAGGCGCTTAAAAAGAGTTGTCTCCGTGTCCAATTTTAACACAATTAAACTTACAACAAATTGTCAAAACAAATCAAAAGAGCTCAAAAATATAGTATATTTTTAGACGAGGTAATTATTTTTTTGGAATACTCTGAATCTTAATAGTTACAGACAAAATACTAAGAGAGAATAAAAACACCAATTTCATAGGTAAGGACCCAATATTATCAATGACCATTCTTTAGTTTTCGTAGTTTTATAATATACTCTTGCTAGTATATAATAAGAACAAAGAGATCCAGCAGTAACATCGGCAATGTGTGATTGTACAGAGATCTTTATTTCTTCACAGACGTAGAGCGAATTCAAGCAAGTTCCGTGTTAACAAGGAGTTAGGATACCAATAAAAACCTGAATTTCATTGGTCGAATTCGCTTTAATGGCGAAGTTCTGAGTAGGCCGATTTTTGACCGTGTACGCATCAGAAAGCTTAAGCAGTTTTGATATCACTACACTAGTATCGCTATTTGAATTTGGTCGAATTCACCCTTAGATATTTCAAAAATTTTACCATTAACCTCATCTAAAAGTTGTTATTCTTCCTTTTTAAAACGCAATATGCTTAATTTGTTTAAATAGGTCCCATTTACCTTTATCAATGTTTATCACAATTTTAGAAGCATACATATCAATACATTTATTATTATTCTAAGCACAATCAGAGCAAGTCACTGAGCCGTAAAATTGGATCCATTTGTCGCTTCAACAAACTCCACACTTCTATGTTGATCAATCGTCAGTATATCGACTTACAGTACAGAATACTCAATTGATAGTTTAAAACCTTGGTTGTGTACTTAATTTTCTATCACTGCTCCCAAAGAAAGAAATATCTCTGCCTACTTCTATGGGATAAAAGCGAGGTTGGCAAGTAGGCAAGTTTCACTGTTCTCAATTGAAAGAACGATATGTGAAGATACCTATCCTGGTTTTGTATATACTACTTTTTCAATTTCTTCAATTATTCAACGGAACCTTTATTTTATTTTATTATGTAATATTTTAGACTACTTACATTTGTAATGGAAAATGTGGTAAACTACAGAATATATAGCACAGATATTTTTTATTTCTTAAACTTCAATGACGTTGTAGTTAATGACATTTTTAAAATCTCTAATAAATAATAAAATTGTTCGATCCTGATGTTTGCAGTCTGCAAACATACAAAACAGAATCGAAACCGATTCATCCGTTTCGGAGCTACGATGCCACAGACTGACAGACACACACACACACACTTCGAACTTATATAAACTCTTTATTGCAGATAAACAAAAAAAATACAGTGTAAAAAGCAGAAGTATACAAGGGAGGACTTATCTCTAATAGGGATACCTACCACTCTTTTTGCGTCGGGGTTCAAAAACGAACATAGGATGGGGTTAGTGATCTCATCGTGCAAACATCATGCGAAATATACTGCTTAGAAGTTGGAACTAAATGCAGCGAGTATTCGCGGGTATGTCTTGCTAAGTCCGTTCAGTTCAACTTGTGTTCTTTATTAAAAAATCTTGGCACTTCTTGATATTATTTTAATATTCAAAAGGTTTTAATCTGTAATCGTTATTTATTTTTAAATGCGCACGGATTATGGCAATAGACTGCTTTTGCGGTGCTTTAGTCGTGATTATATGTGTATGTACGTCACTGTGTATATAGTCACTTGTTACTACTCTTTCACGATTTTTCATCTGACCAAACTCAATTTTTGTATGGCAAAATGTGGTCTTAAGGAACACAGTGCTCCTTGGACTCTGCCTACCCCTCCGAGGATTACAGGCGTGATTGTATGTTTGTATGTATGTATGAACTTTGCTCCTAATAATAGAGTAGGAGTAAAATTTCAATTACACCAATTGAGGCTACATTAGTAGCCCATTTATTGAGGAAGGCTATAGGATAGCCTACATACCATCACACTATCTCAAAGTAACTATTCTACGCGGACGAATTCGCGGGTAAAAGATAGTCTGTTCATAAATATAAATCGCTCATTTGGCCATCAACTTATGAATCTTATTTGCTGTATTTGCCAGAAACGGAAAGAAATTCATATAAAAACTTAAAGCATGTAAACTTGTTCTTAATTAATACCTTCAACAAGATCCTGATTCTACAAAAACTGGTCTTATTTGTAATGGAATCTTTGAGGAGGCCCTCAGATTTAACTTAGACAAGGTTTCTCCAACAATCACAGCTGTTATAGTTGGAACCTAAAGGTTTTTAACATTTATAATCAAACAAAATTATACATTTACCGATAGTAATAACACAATAAATTAGATTCTCAACCAATCGATTGTTTTGATGCGTTCTCAATCCATTGACTAACTAATTCCAAATCCAAATTAATTGATGTTAGTAAAGCATCAATAATACATGTATCAAAACATGTATATTGCAACAGAACTGCTACATAGTCAATTACTATGTAATTTGGCGAGTTCGTGATACCTTGTTTTTGATGGCTTACAATTTTCTGCTTAAAGATCCATCATCAGTGGACTTATTACCTGAAACAAGAAGAATGTTTTGATTATTATTTAAGATAATTATATGCATCGATTTTATCTAACTTTGTGTAAAGAACTGCGTAGGTACTTATTATGTAGTAAGTAAGTACTTAGTAGACAAGTTTTGTGTAGTTTCTAGGCATGGGCAAATAGAAAACAAATAATTTACATTGAACTTCCCAATATTCAAGACTAATGTGTTTGATTCTATCGTCGATGTTTCAGGTCAAAGCTACAACTTTTTAAAAACAATTAAGGGTCAGTTTTTTGAACGTCGTAAACGTATGATGACTCGAAAATGTTAGCTTGACCAATAATAAAATTTACAGATTTTATTTAAAAAAATGGGTAAATAAATAAAAACAAAAGAAAAGAATATTGAAATGTAATTAGTATTATACCTTCAACTTGATTGGCTAATATTATCTTTAATTTTAAGATTTGCCGTAATTGAAAATGTAATTATAATTTTATTTGGCTTGAAATAAACAGATTAAATTTTTTTTTATATTACTACAGTAAATAATAATCATAGACAATTTAACTACAACACGATGCTGGAATTACAAAACTGGCGGCTGGCGGCACAGCTGATGTATATTGTTTAGAAAATGCATCGCGAATTAAACTATTCGGTCAACCTTACGTCACACGTTTTGATGTTCCAATTGACGCCATTGGTCTAGATCCAGGTGGACCCCTAGGGGTCCACGGGAGACTCGATGGGGGCCTTGTTGTCTTCACATCTTTACATTTTCGTCGAGTTTTGGGAATATGTTAGAAATGTACCTGCAGGGGTCCACCGGAACCAGAAAAAGTTGAAAGTGGTCTATGAATTTTCTCATAGACCACTTTCAAAATTAATCTGGTTCCAGTGGTATAAGTCTGGAACCTCTGGTCTAGATTATAGCCCCTAAGGTGGCAAACAAGCATACGGCGGATCTGATAGTACCAAAGTGGTTACCATAGCCTTGCTTGCGACACCGGAGGTATTACGAGCGCTCGCGTGTAGCCAACCCGTTAAAAAAGTCACCAAGTACAGTCAAAAGCACTAACATGATACAATACAATTTATTTCAGGTGACTGAACTCGTGTTATAAAAAGTGTTGGAGAATCTTCAATAAGAATACCTAAAAACTAAAGTATACTTCCTGTCCTTTTCAAGTTTAAGTAGCGAGGGGCACAACATGCTAAGTGTCTAGATATTTTACGACCGGCAGGTGGCCGGCCTGCCAACCCTTGTAAACGTTATTGTGCAAAAAGGTTTATAGCAACTTAAACTCACAGTAACCATAAGTACTCTTTGTATGTAAGATGATATGAAAAGAAAAGAAGTAGATACTAAAATTACGTGTGATTGAGGAGAGCGGAGAGCGGAAAGTTTAAGGGGAAGACAGTGTGCCGATCCCACTTAGTGGAGAACTGCAGGCGGTCTAAGAATATCGTATTCAATTAACCTTGCTATCAATTGAATGGGTAGATCAAGTGGGGCTGGAGCGTGTGGTAGGTAGATGACTTTATAGTATGCAACGGATATTACACGTTGCATGTATGAACTGGCTGGTAGGAATCAAAATGATTTTAAAATTAGAAGCTGAGAAGAAAGGTACTATTTGGGTAGTGACAACTTGACAAAGACAAAGGACATATTTTTAAAAGTAAACACCGAAAACAGAACTTATTGCTTAGAGGTCCGTGTCATATCACTGGCCATTGCAAACAATTAGCTCCATAGAATTAAACTTTTTAAAAAGGACTGGTCCGTACTTGGCCGGTCATACATGCTTTTAAGTACTTATGATGTCATAAGACTATTTTTATACCAAAACATTGCGATTTTGGGTCACAAGGCCGTTTCGTCAATGTCAGCAATGACATAATAATAATTGCGGAGCCGAGACTTAAGACGAATGAGGTGATTATGGAAATAAATTGCAAGCCAATATGTAAGGTCGATGGGCATTTAAAAGAAAAGAGTAGAGTCCATCAGTCCACACAATGCTTTTGGCACACTGAGCACTTTGAAAGTAAGAGAAATTACAAGTGATATGTAAACATAAGTTTATTTCTTTTTTCAAGGCTTTGCCATCGCGAGATGAATACAGGCTGTTCTCTAGTACGTTCGTTTGACGTTCTATAAGTATACTATGAATATTTATACGTGTATAATTATGTCCGTCATCTAGTATCCACAACACAAACGGCATATTAAAGCTAGGACTAGTTGACAGGTGTGAATGTCAGAAGAGATGAATTTTATGTTTATTTTTTTTTTTTTTATTATGTTTCATGCCATACTGTCTCCTATCGCAGGTGGGCTGGTAGAGATTTCTTTAGGAATAAGCCACACCCTTTGTAATTTCTATTTTATTTATGTGTTGTTTCTGTTTAATTGTTGTGTACAATAAACTATTAAATAAATAAATAAATAATTTTATGTGTTACCAAATTGTGACGTATTTTCAAATCACAGATCCCAGTTTATTTTCTTGCACAAGTTCAAACACAGCATTGTATGCGTTACTGCTTTGTTCGGAATAGGTAAAGTACAGAATGAGTCCACAAATATTTTGCAGACCAACAAGACATGTCGTTAAAGCTTACAATTCCTTTTACGGCGAATACAAGGCTGAAACCGAAATTGGTAACAGCTGTGAGTTCGAGACCATATCAAGTTTTGCCTGAAATACGAGTCCAAAAACAAAGCTGTTCTTTATGCGGAAGAATTGTTGAAACTCTTTAAATGTCTGACCACCCAAAATTCTGAGGAAATGATTTTAAACTAACTCCTCATGTGTTTCCATGAAGGAGACCTGTGGCAGCAGTGGGACGTATATAGGCTGAGGACGATGGTTTTAAGTATTTCAATAAAACCTTATTCTATAAATTTAATCACATTTCTACGAAAAAGTCTTGATAAGGATGTGTCGGCTTAAGATTTGGGATGTTAATTATTTTCTTATTTATTTCTGATAGTGTGATTTCTGGAATTTCTTATGTCTACAATAGATACAACATCAATCGCCGTATTAAGAGGATCAATTTCTTTTTGAAACATGGCTATTACAGTATGGCACTGTTCAATATGGATAGGGTACACCAACAGATTTTAGATTGAACAATTTCTATCAAATTATTGGTTTTGCTAAGAAACAGCAATTTTTAATTTTAATCATTAAAACCAATAGTGGCTGCTTACTAGTATTTAACTTACACTACGACACGTAATGCAAGTGATAACTACACGTGCTAATCAAGAGCCGATGGACGTGACCTGAATGCGACTCCTGCGCATCGAATTCTAACCACATCGTGATGTACGAGACTATTTGCATGTCTGGCCACCATGTAAGACGGTGTTTTGATTCGGACGATGTTGAAAGCTTATAAATATTGTACTTAACAATAATTGTTTCAAATACATCGTCGGTTCTATTTTGAGTGGCCGGTTGGTGGTCTTTGAACTTAGTTTGGTTTTACTTAAATAAATATAAGTCACGTATCTATCCCCGAAAGGATGGCGATCGCAGGGAAAGAACCTGTGGTCATGCACCGGGCAACGGACAAGCAATATTCACAACTAACTGTACCTACTCAAGTCTCATTCAAATTCAGTGGTATAGCTGACAGGATAAGCCATTGTGGTGAAAGGATTGGCCAGCACGGACTCTGCTTAACCGAGTCCAGCTGTTTCAGGGTGCGCCGCGGGGAGGCTCCCTCCCCGAGTACTCGGGTCATGACATTTGAGCCATTGACACGAAGAAGAAGTGGTATAGCGACCTCTGGTACCTACGAAAAGGGGCGTCGTACTCAACTTGGCTTTCGTTGCCACGTTTAGATGTAGTTAATCGTACGTGTAAGCGATCGGGCTTACAATAATTATAATGTATCGTATTTCGTATTGCCTACTAAATAAAAAACAGTAATTTTTCTAACGTGTAATAGACAACCACTGACGTGACACTAATAGACAAAATCGTAGACAATGTAAAAATATAGATCAATTAAAAAATATAAACATACAAAGGATTTATCAAAAGGTGTGCCCGTTCGGCACAGTACGTATTTTATAATCTCGAGAGTCGTGTGGTAGCGGCTGTGTGTGGTACCAACCCATCTCTTCCCTTGGGTGTCGTAAAAGGCGACTAATGGACTTAGAACTGCACAACATACAATAGCTTATAGCGGCGACGGGCTTACCGCCTGTCACGCTGAGTGCAGTCACTGCTGGTGAAGCGCGGACTATCGAAGTCTCTGACTAAAACTTAGGGGATAATAGTCGTGATTATATGTATGCATGTAATAATCATTTTACTGGGTTGCTATTACTACTTTTTTACCACCTACTACTTTTTTACTAACAACAGCAAGGTGGAATGGAGATTAGGCCTGACCTTAGTTATTTCCGCGTATAAAAATCTACTGCTTACTAAGGTGGTGCTGCGACATTTGCTGTCCTCTTATAAAAAAGTCGACACTTTAAAGCGATACATCATACATTTTTCTACCAGCATTGTCAAGCAAGAAACAAGACGAAAGTTGAACGTGGAACGCTCTGTTTAGCAACGATTGTATCTCAACGCGCATCACCGTACGCTGTCGACACACTTACCTTGCTATAAAAATATCTACTTTGAATCACATTTGCGTGATTTGATTATCTTTTTATGATGGTTTAATCGTCAAATGTCTAGTTTCCGACCACCAAAACACACTATGATGAATCGTCTTTTCAGTATAAAGTTTCAGAAATGCCTCGATATTGCCGCCATGATGAAAATTCTTCATGACGTCTTTTTTCGGAGCTAGATACAATACACCTGTCCAAATTTCCAATCAATTTCTGCACCATGTGTCTACACGTGATAAGGTTTGAATCTGTTGAAGTATTTATAGTATTGTATTGTACAACGTCAAAAGCCAGTCAGCAAGATCTCGTTACAAACCCGTTACTCGAAGGAAACTCAGCGTCATGTAAAGTTGCGCAAAGTCGAGGAAGTAGTCAATTTGCATTTACTACGCTGCGTAACGCAGATCTGTTCAACCTGTTACCCGTTACTGACTTGTATACTTATCGTATAACCACAGACGTAAAATAGACTAGACGTTTATGACCACTGATATACATTTACATAGATAAGTATAACGATTTGGATTGAAACCAAGCGTGTCAACTTTTAACGTCCACTGTGAAGTCATAACCGTAATTTTGAGACGGAAGATCCCAACTGATTTAAAGATACCGTTGCCCCTGCGCCAATTATCACACAAGACATTAAAAGAATACTACCAATCCATCTCTTCCCTTGGGTGTCGTAAAAGGCGACTGGAAAATGGATAAATGAATGAATGGTCTCGTAAAATGGACTTAGAACTGCACAACCATCCAATAGCTTATAGCAACGACGGGCTCACCACTTGTCACGCTGAGTGCAGTCAGTGCTTGGTGAATCGCGGACTCTGGCAATGGACTGCTTTAATTTGTAGTGCTTTTGCCTAGCTCTGACTAAGGGGATAATAGACGTGATTATTATGTATGTGTACGCGCACATACCTACTACAGTCTGAATGATTTAGTAGGTGCATTTTGACAGATGAGCATTATGGACCATTCACATTGGTATGGGAATCAATTTATCACACTACAAACAACTGTCAAAATGCTCCTATTAAACTATTTAGACTAATTAGTAGCGGTAAACCCCGACGTTTGGTCGGGGCTTTCGGACACACGCAGTGCATGCATATGTAAATGTATATTGGCATTTTTACAGCATGTTGATAGACCTGTAAATAGCTACTGTTGTCAATGTCTTCGTCCTCTTCCTCATTGCTCAATTCTTATTACTTGTGTCTTTAACTATTGTTTCTTTTCCATTTTTCCAATAGACTTAAAAGTTATTTTTAACACTAATTATTTTAATATTTACATTCTTTTCAAATACTTTTTCTTGCTGTCAATAAACCAAGTTATCATTACGCAGTGTTGTGTCTCCCTGGGTGTCAGTTTTTTGATCCGTGGTCAGGTTACCCAGTAAGTTAAAATATGCACCAATGGCGAGAACGTATGATGGGATATGACAGCTTGTCCAATAGTCGAATTTAAATGTAACTAATGTTAAATAATCATAGACAATTATACCACACAACAACTCCTCGCCACGTTATTGATATTCACAGAGCAAACTGTGAATGTATGTATGGAAAAGCCGCACATACGTATACATATCCAGGGGTTGTAATTACCGCCGAACCTTCATCCACTTAGTTTTTGCTTCCAACTTGACAAGCGTTCCCACTATTTATCTTCGACAAGTTCGCGATACAAAAAGACATCTTGAACTACTTAATAGTTTTGAACTTTTCTCCAATGGTCACCAGTAGGTCAGGGAATCGATTAGAGACCGTTAGGCGAGTGACTATGACAGTATCGCAGCATTTTGACGCAAAAGAACGGATACAAAGGAATGTTTTATTTTATTTGGCAACTTTTGCCCGCTTCGTGCGTGTAATAGTCTAAAGAAAAATTGGCCTTAGATTTTAAGGCGGACTACTAGCAATCATCAAATTCATCAATGTATAGGGAAGATATATATGCCGGTTTCAAGGTATTGCCATCTTGAAACGGCTTGGGTTCATGCATTCAAATCTATGCAGTTCTATTGTAGTCAAGGCATAAAAAGTTCAAAAAAAATGTCAAATCAATCTTTATTTATGAACATGGTACAGTCAGTTGTTTCTTATAAATATAATATGTTCTCACATTCGACCGCATGTTTCGGCGTGTAGTTCTCAATTAAACAGCTATTTTTTAACACTTCGAGCACTAAATTGATCGCATTCCCGGTCATCTCACTAACTTATGTCCCAGTCCCCTCTCCATTAGACTAATCTACATCTATATATATCCGTTAGCGTAGCACTCTCTTAGATATGTAACATTCATCCCTCTTCATATTGATACCACGCCATCCTGTTGCTCCGCGTCTTTTCAGAAGAGAAAAGAGAGTTTTACTCATTTCTGATTAGGTATCTAAGGCCCACTTGCGCGGTTGAGAGTTAGCACCTAACCCTGGGGCAAATATAAGGGCTATCCCTGGGTTAAACGCTAACTCTCGGTCGTGCAAGTGGGCCGCACTCAGAGAGTCATTTAACTTCGACGACGTCTTTATTTGTATTGAAATAAGTGTAAATTTTTGTTCTTAAGTAACCATTAATAAAGATATTAAAAGACTGTTGAGTGCGGTAGTATGAGATGGTTTTTCTACTGTTACATTGATTTTTAACAATTAAAAATAAGTATATAATAATAAGACATGAGTAAGTCAGACCTATCCAATTTCTAACAAAACAAAGACATAACTTTATACAGAACTGCAGTCCGTTTACACAGTAGTATTACAATTTTGTCGCAAAGGTGTTGGTTTCACGCATGTATGAGACTAATAACAATGTCAGATGAAGTGTCGAAAACTGGTGGCATCGCCTCGATTACACCACAAGACAACCTTGACAACTTAACCTAAATTATAACATCTATTACATATGAAACAAGTTTCCATGCAATTCGAACTCCAAAATATTTAGATTAGATGCGCGCGTACTTATACTCTAAGCGTTGAAAACTGTTTAACAAAATTAATAAAAGAAACTGCGCTAAGTTCACGATACTATCAGGAGGCCTAGTCCGAGAAGACAGCTTCGTGAAACTCAGCAGTAACTCTCCGTATACATTGTTCAGAAACGAGCCTTAAGCTATAATGTTATTTTTGGAGTTCTTCGTAAATGCCTTTTGCCAACTCGAAGTGCTGTCAGCGCAACTTTTTCTTCTCTCATATCATCTTAGTGCACTGCATTCTTTAATTTAAAGTCCACCCACATTAATACTAGGCATTCTTCTAGCAATGTTACTTCTATGTCTTTTAAAATTTTCGTTTCCTTTCTAGAACCTGAGACAATCTACGCTTATGAGCGTGTACTCAGTGCAATGTGTTTATTTTCATGAGTGTCTATTAACTCGATTATTTTATATTATACGGAGCTACATTTCTGGCGCCAGATGGCCTTATGTTTTCGTTATTGCGAGAGAATGTGAAAACCTTGAATGTATTTTGAAGCATTTAATTACATTTGCCTATTATTTGCGATTTTCCACTAATGCTAATTGTCTAGTCGAAATTTTAAAATAAAAAAGATGAAATTAATGACTCTGGATTTTACCCGTTATAGAATTATAAAGTACTAGCTGTTCCGCGACTTCGTACGCAGTAACTATGGTTTTTTACCTATCCGTACACACTAGGAACATTGATAACTCTGGGTACATGGTTAGTGTTTAATTTAAGGATCCATTAAAAACATTTTTAATTCTACTGTTTGAGATCTAGGAATGAAATTTTAAGGTGAGCCTGATTGAGTAAAACCTTTTGAAATGGCGACTCTGAAACGCACAAACCACTCGACCACAGAGTTGTATTATGTTATAAATGCTAATCTATCGTTCCTTGACTGCTTCGTTAGCAAATTTTGCGAAAGACACGGACGTATGGAGACAATAGGTGATGTAATCGTCCTAAATGCAGCGGCTCTTACACCATACACCCTCTTTATGAAATGTGTTTTTTGCTATTGTTCTTGTGAGAGATTACGGGAATCTCCGTTTTGATGTTATGGATAAAGTCTGTTTAAGATATATTTTATTTTTATGTGTTACTTTATCGGTTGTGTTATATCTTGCTGGATATACATGTATTCTAATAGGACATTAAAACTTATTAATTATGCACTTAGTATAATTAAATTCATCACCGCTTTTCAGCCATACTTTCAATTTTAAATGTACTCAACATGATTTGGTTTCTTCTTCCATTCTCTTCTATTTCTGTCACTCCTATCATTGTTGCCATAACCTATCATTCTTCAATCTTTCTCTCTCTACATTCCCTTTCATTTCCATAACTGTTGTTCATTATCTCTCTACATTGCATACCAGAAGGCCTAGCACGGGCCGAAGAGAAAAAGTCCCCAGAGCCAAAAATCGTCATTGCCTCTCGCTTCTTCGTTCGCGCGAAAGCAAGAGGCAATAAGTAATTTTGTCTCCGAGGACTTTTTCTCTCCGGCCCGTGCTAGGCCTACAGGATAGTGAGGAGAGTGAGCTCCTCTCAAGTTACTAGCAATCGAGGATATGCAGATTACAGCTTACTTCTTTTCAACGATGAGTTGTATAAAACACTGCAATGATGAAACTATTAGCCCATCTATAATGAAAGACACTACGTAACTAGCAACGACCCTTGCTCAACGTCCGAGCGATTTGCTGACAAATGGACGTCTTCACATCGTAGTGAACAGATCCAAGCTGGTCATAATGCCAAATAGGTTTTCAACCTTAATACTTTAGGCATAAAGTTCAATAATGAAACAGGATCTTTGACAGATAGTGATAATCGAGCGTCTGTTGACTGTACAGAAAGCCTTCATGTCCCACACCGTATAATAAAAGGTAAAGCAATACGAAATTACTGGTGCGATGCGCCATAATTATCTACTATAGATAATGACGATAAAAGTATGTCACACAGCTAATTGGAAGGCATTTTTGGACATTTCCTGATGTTAAGTAAGACATAATTTGACTAGAATTGAATTTAAGTAATAATAATAGAATAGCAATTTTTGTGATGATGTTAGTGCGTGAACGAATATTTCTGAGAATTACAGTCTTCTCAGTCTTTCATAAGGTTATTACTTCTTTCTATTTAATAATGAAGGTATAATGGAGATTTACTATACTTTACCTTTCTTTGAATTTTATGCCTGATTATTGATTTGTGGTTGTTTTTTAAACATATAATTTCCTAATGGGCGACGGGGAAAAGAAGAGAGTGAGTGCGGATATTGCGAGTGAGAAAAGAAAATGGAAGTGAAATACATGCAACGCGACTATGCTACTAAGACGAACTAAGGATTTGGTTAAACCAACCCCAAATAAAATAGGAATAGGGCAACGAAATGATTGAGTTCTAGCATCCAGTCAAAGTTAAACTCTGGTCTTCTTACATACATATAATCACGACTATAATCCTCCAAGGGTTAGTAAGATACTAGGCAAAGGCACCGCAAAAGTAGTCCATTGCCATAGTCCGCGTTTCACCAAGCAGTGACTGCACTCAGTGTGACAGGTGGTGAGCCCGTCGCCGCTTGGATGGTTGTGCAGTTCTAAGTCCATTAGTCGCCTTTTACGACACCCTAGGGAAGAGATGGGTTGGTAGTATTTTTTTAATGAGCCGCTACCACACGGTCTTCTTAGGCTCATACTTTAAAAACAAACTCGAGCTGAAATCTTTGCTTCAGTAGACACAGTTGGAAAGGCATGACGCAATGTCGGATGAATAGCACCATCACTTTCCAACTGTATGTAAGCAGATATTTCAGGTTCAGTTTGGCTTTAAACTATGAGCTAGTCTCTTATTTTAGCAGACTGGAAACAAGACATAGACCTATAATACCAGTCTCACGTTCCAGCGACCTATGCCCACCAGTCCAACCAATAAACTGCCCATTCTGTGCACGACCGATACAATCGCAGTAATCGTTGCAATACAATGCAAGCATTACCATAAATTCTAATTTAAACAAATCATTGTGTCGCATTTCGTAACGAACGACGACAGACGAATTATACCCGTCGTGATTCAGCTAACACATTGAATGTTGTTATTTGATACAGCTATATAAGCAGCTATATAACTACATAACTGCCGCCGCCGCCGCCTGTGTTGCATTTTTTTTACTACATTTCTGTGTTTTATTAGTTGCAATAAAGAATTTTATCTATCTTAGATAGATAAAATTATAAGTATTTTTGTTCAGTCTTCATTTACTCGCATGTTCGTCCGTCCTCACTGATGGTCACAGGCCTGCTGGTCATGGAGAAACGCGGGAGTATGGGCCATAACACCAACTTTGTTGGTGGGTAGAAACGGTAACAATAGCGACTGGTACCAACGCCTTCCGAAGCACAAAGGTGTTCGAGATCACAAAGTTATCGTCATCTATTAAGGCCTGACCAAGGCGAAAGGTAGCTTTGTTTTCGATATCGGAAGCCAAAGCCACCGAGCTTCTCTATCTAATGCATGGAATTCCTCTTCGATATACGTATTCCCTCCGCCCTACAACATGGGCTCTTTCCAGAGGCGTGAAGAGGCACCCAATGGGCCTGCAAGGTGGAAATAGCTAAGGACTGAACCCAAAGTGTTTCCACAATTGCTATAATTCTAACCTTCCTTTCTATTATTATTTTACCATCCCTCTTTGTGACTTAAGCGTCCTCATCAACCATGTATATTTGATTAAAAGCCTACATTTTTCAACCTGGGAATAATAATACTCTTTATTGCACACATAAAAAAAACAACAATGCATAAAAGAAACAATAGTTGGCAAAGGCGAACTTATCCCAGAAAATTGGGAATTAAATTTATCGGTAATTGTATATTTTAGATTAGTTCCCTCCAAAAAATGCGCGAGAGCCTTATGATAATGAATAAATAAAATCCATTAAAACCTTAAATTAACACATTTTTATTTGCCCAATATATTCTATACATTTTGTAATAGAATTGAAAAGGGATGAAAGCACACAGAGAGAGCACAGATACTCAGAATTTGGCTGGAAAGTTCAAAGTTCATGGGTCAATTGTTTTGGGTTTAGGATTTATGTGGGAGATATTTTATGTCCAATACTGAAATAAAACGGGTACACCCTTTTTTATCACAATCAACGGACGTTAGAGAGCTGTAGATATTATTTAAGTAAAGATGTAGCGAAACCTCATAATAATGAATGTTATTTGATGTACGTTTTATGAAATTATATCTATTATTCACATAAAGCATAAATAATTAAACCTATTTGGACTCTACACTACACCACTGCCATTCTACGAATATAAAAAACTCGACACGTTTATTACCCTTAAGATGTCATGTGCTACAAAAAAATACTTCTGACAATACAGCCAGTTTAATATTCAATGCCATATTAAGAATAGGTTACAGACATTTTCACAATGAATGAATCACTTTCATAGATTATTCAAGGCACACGATAGGAAAGTGAATCATCTCCAGGGAGGTTTATTCCTACAACGTACTATTCCCGGGAAACGGGACCTAGGGACGACTACAGTCTACCGATGTTTCTTTTTTCTATATTCTAGTCCGATAGCAAATTAAATGCTCACAATACTGTTTTAAATTCATAACTGTTTTCATTAAGCTTAGATACCCATTTATCATAGATATTTATTATTCCTGATGCTTCTTTTTTTAATTATTGATTCTCGTCTCCAAGAATTCCGTCAATGGACTGGAACTAATACTCTTATGTTACTGCAATTGAATTTCGGTTTCTCGTAATCTTTCGATAGGAAAGTTGGGACTAAACCACCACACCATGCGATATAAGAGTCAAAAACGGTTACCCATCCCAGTTTCGGTTACTGATTTTAGCAATCGTTTCGTCTTACGGCGCCGCTGACCTCATCAAATCGTCCCTTATTGTCCTTTATTCCAGATGACGCATCGGGGTTCCCGAAATCGGCAAGGATTATACGGGATTACAACCAAGGCATCTATTCTACGAATCTAGGGCTTTTACTAGTAAACCTGACTACTTAGAACCTACTTTTATGGCATGTTTGTAATGAAAAATGTGATAAACTGCAGAATATTACTCAAATTAGATATCTATCTTTTTTTTTTTAAACTTCAATGACGTTGTAGTTTATGACATTTTTTTAAATGTTGCTATGTAAAGGGAGGGTAGAAACTTGCTGAGTTTCTTGCCCGTTCCTCTCAGAACAAGGCCTCCTGGTAGTTTTGTGAACGGATGGCGTAATTTTTCTTTTTCACGAAATATTGTAAAATGTTTATGACATTCATAAGCATGCACTAAGACGCATCTAAACTGAATAAATGCTCGATTTTGATTTTGATTTTATCGTTATTAGAATCTACTTCTTTGGTGTAACGTATCCATTGTTGAGTCATAAAGGTCGATTTCTTGGCGAGTCGTTTAGCCGTTGAGCAATTAATCCACATTATATTATATCAAATTAAGAGCATAACTTTTAAGATTCTTTAAATTTATTTTGTTCTCTGTCCGTATCTCAGACCATAAGAACATGCAACACAGAAGATTCTAAACCGGCATTGGGCCAGCGTGCGGTGTGGAAGAGTCACGCACGACCCAAACGCCACGAACTTTCTTTATTTTCACCTCTTCTTCTTGCCCTTTTCCCACTCTAGGTGGGGTCGGCACAACATGTCTTCTTCTTCCAATCTCCTCTGTCACTCGTCAGCTCAGCATCCACTTCTTTTATCCTCATATCATTCATCACGCATTCAATCCACCGCTTCTTTGGTCTTCCTCTAACTCTAGGTCCGTCCACATCCATGCTCAGCATCCTTGTGCTCAGCTAAATTTAGTGGAAGGTATTGTCATTACCATTATTGTATCAGTCAGAAAACGCCCACTGCTGCAGGACATAAACTTCCCATAGTTTTTCTAAACTAAGGAAGGGGCTAAATAAAACTAAGTGAAGATAAAATGATGATGAAGTTAAGATGTCACAGAATAAACACTTTTTCTTTCTTTCTTTCTTTCAAATACGTTCTACGCAGCCCGCATTCTGAGGCTTCCCGCGACCTTCAGATCGCCGGTGCTTGCAGGGACCACCGAATTAAGGTGATAATGACGATTCAGCATAATCATTATCACATATACCAAACACTCCTTAACTAGGGATAGATGACAAGCAATAAGCGGATTACATGTATGTTTTTTTACATAGTTTGATATCGGGAATCAGCACCTGAGAAATCTTATGCCTATTTCGTTTCCCAGGATTGCCAATACGGATATCATATGACCTTGTAAAACGCTTCGCCGAATATAACCTTGTTAGGTCAACGTCTGGAATATCCTATCAGATTTGAAATCGTTCTCAATTTGTTACAAAATATAATACTAGACATCGAAGATCCTATTACCGAAGATATAAAAACGGGTGTAGTATTTTTTTTATAAATATTAATAACTAAATAGGTATTTTAGTCACTATCTCTCCTCTCTTCTTTGGCTTTTCACAAAGTGTTCACTTGCTCAGAATTGAGAAGACGACCTCCGTGGTCGAGTTTTCTGTATGTCGGTCTCAAGGCCTCGCCATCTCGAGAGGTTCTGGGTTCGATCTCCGGTGGGGGAAAATGTTTAGATGATGAATTTTCAGGCATTTGTTCTCCATATTTATATGTATTTATTTATAAGATATATTTATCCGTCATCTAACACACAAGCAGTATTAATTGCTTAAAATGGTGCTAGTTGGTAGGTGTGAATGTTTGAACATATTTATTTATTTAAGATTTAACATGAAGTATAATTATAGCGTGGACATTTAAGTTCCTCAGCAGCTTCGTTGGTCTATATGATATGATTTAATTGATGGCGGAATGATCATGAGGGATGAGAATAGCAGAGAAAAGAGGATGGAACAGCTTAAACTGACGAAGGATAGGGCAACAAGACAGAATCCTAATCCAAATAAGTCCGTCCTCGTCAATTCCGTGATTAGCACAAACTGCCGGATGCGGGCAGCGTAGGATAATTTTTATTCAAAGATTGCAAGGAACTAGCTTCTGTATATCTGTAACACGTGATATTCTTAATTCACAGACGAGGGCTTTTTTTATTTGTACAGTCACATTCAAAAGACCATTTATAGTCGGTAAAAATTATCGCATGGAGCAGAGCCGCCGAAATATGATACAAATGCATTGAATCCAAATTTTTGATAACTTAAAGTTGAAATTCATTTGAGGTAGGAATTTACATTAGTAGTAACAATAACGTTTAAATTTTGAAAAACCGGCTGATAGGAAGTTGATCTTAAAAACAAAACTATCAACTATTTCAACCAATCAATGTTATTCATTTGAAAACCATACACGTATTTCGATATCTAGAGAAATGAGCAGATGTGTTGAATTCAGTTTCTACGAAAGCAAAAACTACACGTATACTAAGAAAAACAACATGGAAAAGAAAATAGAAAAACCGGTTTACATGAGGGGCTTTGCGCCGAAACAGTAATATCTTTAAGCCGAAGCTATGGTTGATACCGTCATTTTATTCGGATTTTTATGTGACCGGAAACGGCTTACTATACCTTTCGTTTTGAGATTCGATTATACGCATTACAGGTTTCCAAGCTGCAAGCTCTAATGTATATGTACCTACATATTATTATTTTTATGGGACTTTGTACCAATTGGTCATGGCAAGCACCAGCTGCTTTCTGACTAATCTGCCTTTTAAAAGTAGATGCCTCAATTAAAACTCAATAATAACACAATAATATCAGAGTACCAATTTCAGCTAAGCTCAATGTCATTAAAGTCACTCAATATCCGCATGATTTGAACCCATTTATGGGCCATAGTGTCCCACAGAAGAGTAAGAAACATCACAATCTCAATGTCGATCGATCGGTATTGCGTTCAAGAGTAGGCTAGCTGTTCGTGTTTACCACGTCAGGGAATACGGGCGTGATATGTTTATGTTATGTTTTATCTACAGTAGACAGCAGCGGATCATTCATGTGGCCACGGTTACAGCATTCTTCCGCAGAAAGCCGCGAGCGCAGTGGGTCAATGACGCGTGAATACTTTTTGCGCTTGCGCCGGCGCTGCGGCGCTGGCGTGAAAAGGCAGGATTCCGCGCAGCTTCCAATGCCGGTCGTCCGATCAGATAACATTACTATTTAACCGCCTCTCTGGTCTAGTGGTTGACACCACCGGGTGTAGATCGGGAGGTCCGGGGTTCGATTCCCCACGGGGCAGGGGTTTTTCTGCTTGGTTTGGTTGGTGGTAAGGCTTCCAAGCCCGCCTAGCCTAGCTACTACCGTCTTACCTAAATTTCTTCTTCTTCTTCTTGCCCTTTTCCCACTCTAGGTGGGGTCGGCACAACATGTCTTCTTCTTCCATTCTCCTCTGTCACTCGTCAGCTCAGCATCCACTACTTTTATCCTCATATCATTCTTCACGCATTCAATCCATCGCTTCTTTGGTCTTCCTCTAACTCTAGGTCCGTCCACATCCATGCTCAGCATCCTTCTTGTAATGTGACATTCATCCCTCCTCATCACATGTCCATACCACGCTAACCTATTGCGTCTTACCTAAATTTGTCGCCATAATAACAATGTTCTAAGCATTGTTGTGTTCCGGTAATCAGACGTAAGATAGCCAGTTCCTCAGTTGTTGAGGATTACAGGTGAAGCTCGCTTCCACTTTTGGCCTTATCGTAACTTTCCATCAGGTGAGATAAAGGCCAAGAACTTACCTGTCATATTTAAAAAAAATTATGCTGCCGAAATTTACCAGCATACATAGTTCTCCGGTACAGTGGGCAGACGCCTTTAGTGTCCCTTCACACAGACTGGCGGCGCGGGGAGGATAGAAGAGCAATTTTCACACCGACCGGCGCGGATTGGTACACCCGGAAGGCCGGAACCAATCGGCTGTCCGATTGCCAAATAGTACGTCATAATAAGAGCGGCCCATCGGCTACTCCCATTATTTCACATTTCACACGTTGCAAGAAAGAAAGAAAGAAAAACATTTATTAACCTACAAACACACAATAAGAATAAAAAACAAAGAAAGAACAGACAAACACAGAGTACAGTGAATAATTTTAAAAGACTACACAATAACGGTTAATTAGGACCCGGCCTCAGCATATGCTGAATCAGAGACTGACCCAGCGCTGGTGTTCTGACCGGGCCTATTCAAATATATATAAATATGTATATATAATAATTAAATAAAAACAGCACAGACGACACAAAATCATAAAAATCGTTGCGCGTGCGGATATCCTCCCAAGCATTAATAAAAAGGGGGAATAATAAAGGATGTTATTTAAACGGCCAGCAAAATATTCGAATTTTGGTCAGCAAAAAATTACAATTGGTCAGTCAAAAGGAAAGAAAGAAAATAATTTATTAGTGACACAGAAAATAATACACGTTAAAATAATTAATTGGTCAGCAACTTATGTGCAGCAAATATTTCTAAATTGGTCAGCAAAATAACTAATTGGACAGCAACTCAAATGTTTTCTGTGCTGCCATATTGTTTAATATATGTTTAGATGACACAAATATTGTTTTTAAGGGTAAAAAAAAATAACCTTAACCTAATATACCTAATATCAGAATACATTTCCTACGAATTGATCTTCCATTCATCCTTTACCTAGATTTTATACATTTCTGGTAACATATAAATTGCTGCAATCCTACTGCCCAATTAGTTATTCTACTAACCAAATAATTATTTTGCTGCCCAAATAATTATACTGCTGACAAAATATTTGTTCGCTGACCAAATGATTTTTCAACAAAAAATGCTTTCGTCTCCAAACGGTCTATGTGAAAGGACCCTTATTTTTGCATGTGTTAAAAAACAGTTACAGTAAATCTACAATATTCGTCAGTTGGCTGGAGTGGGCTGGATTAGGGCAGCCAAAGATCGGTGGCGGGCTTTAGGGAAGACAATTATTTAACAAGCCCATTACTCTGTTGGTAAATTATGGCAAACTTATTAGTTTGAAATTTGTATATGTTTTGACATGCTTATGTAATTGAATACGGTTAATTTGCTAGTCTAACTTGTAAGATCTACTAACTTTTCCCTTTGTTTTTTTTTTCATGATCATGGATACAGAGTCCTTCAGTCGTATACATTGTGTGTGGTCTAGTCTTTAGTAGTATTAAGTCTTCATTTGCATTGAAATGCAAGTGTAATACATTTCAATGCGTCTTGGGACAGTTTGGCGTTAAACGGTCTATGGCAGATACTGTAGTGCTACTTGGATGAGGTGGATTACCACGATAAAAAACTCATCACTTTTCACACCACTTGCCGCTTATTTCGATAATCCTCCACATTGCACATCATCACAGACTCTTATTACACAAAACTACACTGATTTTACGTAACAATATCCACTCCGAAACAATATTACAATTATCGTAATAAAAATCACGTTGAATGCCGCCAAAAACCTCTTTTCCCTTCGTAATAAATAAATAGTCCAGAATATATAGCAAGACATTCCAGTCGAGTTACTGACTTACACACAATATTAACAAAGGTAGCTCCATTAGTGAGTTATCGCTACCGATAAACGATTTCCGTGTGTTTCAAACTCAGAGTTTCAAACAAAAGAACGTTCCGATGACTACCGATATCTTCAGCGATTCTTCACACGATTGGGTCGTTAAATTGTAATGCCACCTTTTAGTTTAAATACCCACATTTTAAGACTAATGGCCAGTTTGGTTGTAATTCGTTTCATTATCCGTGTTAACATAAAAACGTGTTGTAATAATATTGATCTGGAATGAGCATGGAATTTTTAATAATCGGTCGCCATTCGTTCGCATTCATAAATTGTTAAATTTAAATATGTATTTTTCTCAATTCTATTTTAATGATTTGTATGTAACAACATCCAAGTTTCTAACGTATTTACGAATTATTTTTTTACTTTTGAGTGTTTTTTTGTTGTGGATGTTATTTGGATTCGGTTTTATTTTTTAAATGTTTATAATTTATTTGAAGTTTATTTGATCGCAGGAATTAATGACCTTTCTTTGAAAGCGGTGTCGTTTGTCTAAAAATTAAACACGGTTTTTTTAAGTAGATTATATTTCTCAAAACAAAGTCTGTATTTGTAAATTTAAAAGCGATCTAAACGCAGTCGCGAAAGGCAGATGTTATGCGCCGGAACACAGTTCATACAAAACAATCAAGAACAATGCCCTTATTGTTGAAAAAGTTTAACAGACCACTTGCATAGTTTCGCGAAAATGATTCTTATTGACATAAGAAAAAGTCAATCGCTCTAGAGAGGAGAGAGAGGAAAGAGAGAATTAAGTTTTAATTCATAGGTAGGTTGGCAATATGATACTGGACAGTTTCAAAGGCTAGTTGACTCATATCAAAAGTAATGAAAATAATGAGTCATTCACATAGTATTTAGTACAAGGGTCCGAAATATACCAAGTTCGATAAATATAAATAAGGGATTGCTGTAGAAATTCAATTTTTATTTTTACTTTTCTTTCATCTGCCAAAAACACTATCCACCATGTTCGTGAAATTAGTTGAGTTGGTAACGCTTCATGTAAACAATCACTACGCATGATGAATTTCCTTCACAGTCACACGCCAGTCGCAACCAATCAAGCATGTCTGTCGGCTTTGTTAAGCTGTGTCACGCATGCGTTTTGAATTGTTTACAATAATAGTGACTGTACGACACAAATAATTCATAGACCATCATGACCGAAGGCGTTTTTGACAGTTAAGCGAAAACGTTATTAATTATTTTAAACTTATTGTGATATAGGCTTAAAAAAATTATATTATTTTTTATGGTGATGACTAACATTGGCCCAATAAAATAAGGGTCAACTAGCCTAACACACCTACACCTAGAGCAGGCGCCAAAAGAAATTGACTGCGCAAAATATGAGGACCGCATTCTGTAAATTGTTTTGAACTTGGAAAAACTTGCAGATTATGATTATTAATGTTAGGTAATTTTTTTTCGATCCACTTGGGATATAGAGTTAATTGACAGTAAATCAGTTTGGAACCTGGCCTTATAGTTTTTTGAAAATACCTATTCCACGATGTAACACACATAGCTACTAGAAGATGGCACAAAGATGACACTCGTTTAACTTCTACGCTTAATGAAAAAATACTCTGAACGAACTAAGATTTGGAACTAAGCGCCATAGTAACTTCTATTCAGCTCAAATTTACCAATCCAACGATGTAACATACTTAGCCAAAGTCCAAACAATTTACAGAATGCGGTCCTCATATTACACACTCAACTTTCTTTGGCGTGTGCAATACAAAAGAGGTTTATATCCAAATTTATGCGAGTATTTTGGAACAAACAAAAAATCCAATTTTGAATTTAGAACGTAATAAATTTAACCTACAGGTACTTTTAAGAAGGGGTGGAGTGAATTTTGACTGGACTCAAATTAAGGTACAAAGGTTCTCAACATAGACAGTTGGGACCCCCAAAATGCCACTTATGATTTATGCTGCCTGTCCACTGGAGCGGAGAGAAGAAGCGGAGCTTGATTTTGTGTCAAAAAACCCAATAACATGGCTTCAAGTCTCCGATCCGTGGATTAGTGCGATTTGTGGACATGCAGCCTTACATCAAGTGAGGTTGCTTATTTGTTAAATGAATTTAATTTTAAAAAGGATGGTGTTTTTGACAATTTCAAGATGTCGTCTACTGTACAAAACAAGGAAGTTTAGTACTAAGTCTTTCACAGCCATAAATATAACAGTATGGATTACATTATAGTAATTATTTCAATAAATGCCGTAGCGTGATTGGGTATCGTGATGTACTCGTACTTAATGCGTGAAAACATTCCACCGTTGTTATTTTGTCTCATTTAGCTACTATACAGATACACACGACGTTTTTATTGAATTTCTAGTAACGCTTATTTTGTTTAACGAAACGTAAAAGTTGTTTTAAACTAGGTAATTATTAAAATTATTTGTAAAGTTTTGTGTGGTATTCAAGCACCATAAGTCCATAACATAAATAATTAAAATTTATCTTTGTACTATAAAGTTAGCTATTCAAAAAAATCAAATGGGATATTATATTTCCTAACTCCCAACACGAAATCTCATTAACCTGTCAATGCTCTGAAAACCAGACACAATAGGAACACAATAGCAATCTATTGTTTGCCCTCACCGGTGTTCGCGCTGACCCTCAATTGTTAATTTTGGTTTTTAGTAGTACCATGTGATAACAAGGGATGATGATGTTTGTAGGTTAGCTGAAGTGGGCTGGAGCGGCTGAGGGACGACAGCTGCGTCGTGGTCCCAGATTGATGTCTAGCAGTGGACGCAAATAGGTTGATGATCATGATTTGCAAAACCAGACTTTACAAAAGAGAGCGTATTCCCTCCTTGAGGGCGTCAGTAATCATTTACCATCAGGTGAGCCGTCTGCCCGTTTGCCCCCTGTTTATATAAAAAAGGCGTAAGGTTAAACGCAAACTATAAGAAACATTCATCTGTATTACAAAAAGCAAATAAAATAATTGGACTTGCATGAAATTTTAAGGAAGCTAAGTAAAAGTTGATTATCATATGCACATTACGTACCCAAATTTCGTCACACAGGTTACATACGCATTCGTACTTCTTAAGTACCTGAAGCTATAAAAACTTTCTAAATCTGCAATAATAGCCGTTGTTTTAAGTAAATTTTTAATTATCATATTTATGTAACATCAATTTCTTTTCGTCTCAGTTGTTGAGCACGCAACGATATATTGACTGAATGTGATTTTTCCACATAAATACTTAATGAAAAATAATGACTTTGTCTTATTATTGGAGACAAACATTGATTGATCAAATAAGTATCCTCAAATAATTGATATCATATTGAAAGAATATAATGATATAACATGTTTGAGGACTGTAATGAGAGTTGATGAAGCGAAAGAAATATGCAGAGATCGTAGCAAGTAGAAGGATGTAATCTCTGTCTACTTCTCTGGGAAAAACGCGTGACTTTATGTATGTATATAACATTATCTGCTTGGAGACGTCTACTGCTGGAGAACTTCCTACGAAGACTTCCAAGCATACAGTAGGATGTAACTCCAACTTTCATCACCATCGTGGATCCACCTTGCCGGAAGCCTACACCCTCGTCCAACCTTCTGTGTGGTCGCATAAAAATATAAAAAATAAAAAGAACATTGCACTTTTGTTAAATGAATGATAATTGTACATAAGTGTTGACACCCAACTTATGTATTCCAACCACACAGTGAACCATACAGCACGTATATTGCCATTTAGCACATGAACTGTCACATTGATTCAGTAATTTCTTAAAAAAGAGTGACATTATTAGTTTAAAAGATGATATTCGAAACTAAATGATGCCGGTCGCCAAGAAACATATCAGACAGAACTTGTCACGGACCACAAAATCCTGTAGTAAAAAACATAACTGTAATGTGAGTTGAGAGAACGAATCATTTCATTACTTTAGTAATTAATAAGTTAGTATAAATATTGATAATAACAACTAGGGACATTCAAATGATATCGTTATTAAATATTATTAATTATATATTATTTAACAACAAATTTTAGCCTTTTATACTGCGATCTCTGACGTTTCTCTTCCAATGGCCTCAATCTTTATTGATTGGAGTATAGATTATTGGACTAACGAATGTAAAGATGATGTAATCACTAATCACGATAATGACACTTGAATTTAACAATTAAATTTGCGACTTTCTCTTACAATCACAATGTTGTGTCATAGCTATACATTTAACAACACTATGTATTATTATTTATAGAAAATTACGATCGAAAAGCGAATTCAACCAAATTTTGGTTAGCTTCACTTAAGTAACACCAAAAATGCTTCAGCTGTCAAATGCGTACACGGCCAAAAATCGCCCGAGTACGCATGACTCCGTCATTACAACAGATTCGACCAATGAAATTTAAGCATTTATTGGTGAACGTACCTCCGTGTGGTAACACGGAATATGGTCGAATCCGTACCTGTTTGTATGAAGATGCGCTTTCGAAATAAGGGATATCTTCCTTAGACCTACACCCTTACTAATAAACGAGGTTTAAGGTTGAAATAGTTATTCAGTGCTTTGTCTTCGTCAGACATTCAGAAGACAGTAGTTGTCAGAAAGTGACATAACACTGAATAACTATTCTTTCTTTTTAACTCGTTTATTAGTAAGGGGGTTAATCTATACTCTAATCCACTTCTATTCTCTTCCGTCAATTAGCTTAGAATCCACTTCCTTCAAATATCACATATACAATTCTACGTTTGGTTTTCTGGTAATTCTAAACGCATTTAAAAAATTTCCATTCTTACTTTCTTCTAGCTATGTAAAATTTTTCAGATCTAAACATTCACTAACCATTCGATTTTTATCCTAAAAGTTTTCTGCAGTTCAGTAAAATTAAGGAAGAATTCTTTGAAATAATAGCAGCTGAATAAAATAATGAACAAAAAATTACCAACATCCTAAATTTTCTAACGAAATTGACCAATAAAATCTAATAATTAATTTTTTCGCCAATTAGTCGATTTTATCGATCAATAACACTATACATCGCTTTTAACGATCAAGTTAATGGATCACGGAGCAGCGACTTTGCAATATATTATGTAATCAACATTTGGATTCATTGTAATCCTATATCTATAGTTAGCAAAAAAGAACAAACTTGATTACAAACGTCTTAGAATAATGTAAATTATGTTTCTAAATAGTATCTATGAATGAATATTCTTAAAGATTTTTTCCTACACATAATTATGTTTTTATTTCTCTTTTATTAGAGGCTTTTGGCAACTATTTTGAGATACCGATAGACAACTGTAACGCAACTAAATTCCTAGTAAAAGCTTTGTGTCAGTGTGTCTCTAGTTTGTCATAATTATGATACCGACAAATTCTTAGTTTAAGTACAAGTACTTACTTGTCATCGTTATAATCAAGTGTTTCAATATTTAGTTACGCCAGCTAATTGATGTAATTGAGTTTGCCGTACATATAATTCTTTACTAATGACGTTTATAGTTAAATTAAACTATTGTTCGTCATACAGCCATCTGCCTCAACAAAACACCTGTCACTTAGTTAATTATCAGCTTTATGAGGATACACGTCACATCTACGTGTCGTTTATATCATTTCCTAGTCTTTGTTATAATAGTAATATTATAATACTTACACATTTATTTTTAAATCAGTGCGGTTTTTTATTGGAACGTGCCTAATAGCGATAGAAAAAAAATGCTTAATTCAATTTTAATAAATAACGGTCAGTTTTCACTTCCGCTTACTAACAAATTGGGATCCTAATCGAAATTTATCGTTACGATAACTGTTCCTAGTAATGACTCTTTTATAGGAATATTTGAATCTGTTACAACATAGATACAAAAGTTACGCTGACTATGCTATTAAAGCAGGCGATAAGAGTGATCCATCAAACTTCCGACCAATTTCTATTCTACCTGCACTTATTGTTTGCTGATGACACTTCTTTGATTTTCAAAACTGACAGACGCAATAACGTATCTGACGAAGTAAACAATGCTCTCTCGCAAGTCTTGCATTGGTTCAATATTAATAACCTTGCACTTAATTCTAAGAAAACAAAATGTATTAAATTTTGTATGCCTAACGTAAAGCAGATCGATACTCAAATTTGTATAAAGGAGGAACGGATAGAAATAATTAAGTCTACCACTTTTCTTGGAATTACTGTGGACTCTAAACTGCAATGGGGTCCACATATTACGGCTCTAGCAGGAAGACTAAGTTCAGCTGCGCATGCAGTTAGAAAAATAAGGCAGCTCACTGATGTTGAAACGGCGAGATTAGTTTATTTTAGCTATTTTCACAGCGTAATGTCGTATGGTCTACTGTTGTGGGGCTCCGCTGCTGACATTCAGACTATCTTTGTACTTCAAAAGAGAGCCATTCGTGCCATATACAACCTTAGACCACGTGACTCGCTCAAGGAATTATTTAGGGAAATAGATATATTAACTGTGGCGTCTCAATACATCTTTGATTGTATTATGTATGTACGTAAACACTATGATACTTTCCTTATAAATTCTGACTGCCATAGCCTCAACACCAGAAATAAGCATAAGCTCGCCGTTCCAAGCCTCAGACTTCACAAGACTGTTAAATGTTTTATAGGAATCAGCATAAGAATGTATAATAGGCTGCCACAAAGTTTTATTGACTTGCCCCTGCATAAATTTAAATCAACTGTTAAAAGCTGTTTAATGAAAAAGGGGTATTATAAGATAGAAGATTATTTTACAGATAAAAATTCGTGGCTACTATAATTTGCTCCTCTGCACATACTTATTTTACAATATTTAAAATGTTCTATATTCCTTTTGTTATTATGGCTGTTAAAAAAAGGCTAACTGTTGAGTTTCTTGCGGCACTTCTTCTCAACAGGCCATTCACGTCGAAGTGCTAGTAGGAAAAAAAATATTGACGTGCAAAAGTATTTCATGTAAATCTAATTGCAGAATAAATGATTTCATTTCATTTCATTTCATATGTTAATGCGCCCCCTATTTAGATTATCAGCAATCTGTATTTCAATATTCTCAACTCGACTCTCCTTTCGGTAATTTCTGCAGGTACTCTTAAACACGCTCCTAAGCTAAGAACTGTGCTAAGAACTGCTTGAATGAATTTTGGTTTCTTTTAATTGACAACAAACAATACACTAAGACGAAATCTGTGAACTATGTTAGTCTTTAAATCCATCATAATCATAATACAGGGAAGTTCGTCAAATTACTTTATATAGTAGGTACTAGACATGAATGTTCAACTAAATAAATAAATATCTATTTGACTAATATAAATATCTATTCAAATATTTTATGATATGAAATATCAAAACATTTGACAAAAAAAATACGAACAAGTCTGTCTTATTCTTATTCTTCGATACTTATACTATTTGTGCAAATAATTGAAGGCTTATGAAAATGAACATGTTATGTTCCGGGATCGAAGGCTCGTCGACCTTGATGCGACAAGGATAGGTGGAAGGTTGCCAAAGACTCCTCATAGTGGTATTGCCACAAAGTGCACATTGCCGTTTTTATAAAAAAGGGACCTACAACGTTCTACGCCATTAGTAATTGTTGGTGTGTTAGAAACCAAAATATCTGGTATGTAAAGTACTGATTTATAGCTTCTGTGCAAAAAATGTCCAGGGTAAACATTGTCCACAAAAGGCTGCATGCAGCTATCCTAAAAAATCGTAGAATAGAATAGAATAAGCATAAAAAATACAGGTAGGTAAAAAACTACAGTTCACGATATTACAGTTTTTTTTTATAAAAAGCTCAACAAATGATTCCACACTACCTGATGATAAGCAGTAGAGAAGTCCATATGTGAAGATAGCTAGAGCAGCATACTGAGTTTGAAACCCGCAAAGCAATTACCGAAGTTTAAATTTTAAGAGATTGTTATTTTATTAAACGCTTCGAATCCTCAAGTTGTTCATAAAATAGGTATATCATCACTCTATATCTCTAAAGAGATGGTACCACCCACATTTACCACCCCTCGTTTATTAAAAGCACATTTCTTGATAATTGACGAATAAATAGGCATAAAAAAAATTATATACTTAGAAATATATAAAAAAAACAAATATTGGAAAGCAAAAGTGTTATGTATGATTTGTACAACAATATGTTTCATTTAAGTATCTGTACACAACATGTAATAAGTAGTAATAACTATGTAATTTACGTCAACATCGCTTAAGAAAGAAATGTAACAATACAATCACAGAACTGTCTATTGTTTCCTCAGAAAAAGATGGAGCATTCTTCGCAACATTTAGTTGCAGGTTGCTGTTATTTACCGGATAATTTACTGGTAAAAAAGATGGTAAAAAACAAGGAATAAACGTGTCTCGCTATCGATCAGTGCCGAGACTCTCCAGTATCAAATTACGAGGCTCAAAACCCGTAGAAAAGATCCCGCATCCCGTAAAATAATACCTACCACAATAAAAGTCCAGGTTCATATCGTAATAAATATCGGAACAGGCAGTCAAGATACCTTTTTATAATGGCTATCGCTGAACAGAAAATGTATCAGGTTTTAACTTAAGCTTTCATACAATATTCGAACTGAATAAGTCCCATACATTTTTCGTACTCATTCTTACCACATTGCCTTTATATTCGAAGACTTTTTCCATTGCCTTGTATTCTTTTTATACTTATTTCTCATTTAAACCGCTTTTTTTCCACTATTCAACACACGTGTACAGTCTGACAGATTTGGTAAGGCCCCCCACACCAATAACCTAGGGGTTTATTCGAATATGTGAACTAAAGATAAACATAGTTTAGTACTGTTGCTATCCCTGCATTCAATACAAATGAAAGAGTCACCGTCAATTTTAACCAATCACCTTATTGATTGTGGTGGTAAAAACTTATTTTTTCAGTGGATTGATTGTAACAGATTGAGAGGCTATGGCTTAGCATTTTATATTTTATAGATTCATTAATAGATACTTGATTTAGTTGCAAAGGTCGTTGATATCTTACTTATAGGTAGTTACTTAGTATATATACTGGCAGCGTCAGCCGAGTTGGGACAACAACACTCATTGTGCCGGGGGTCTCTGGTTCTTCAGTCTCCACTGAATTTGAATAAAACTTATGCCCCTTATTCCAAAACGTGGACTAAAGTTAGACTTGAGTTAAAACTGAGGCTGTCTCTGTCTTCCTCTAAGCAAATAAAAGTGATAACATCACTTTTAAACCAATTCAAACTTAAGTCCACGTTTTGTAATAGGTATTAAGTACTTTGCTAGGAATATAGCTGGCTTGCATCAGGATCGACCCTATTACAAGGGACTTCAATACACACCTTCCCGGTTTGAATAAATAGGTAGATATAATCGTTGCATTTTTTGTCGGCGGCGGCAGTAAGCTCTTAATACCTTATGATAAGATTCTAAATTCAAATGACTGAAGCGTAAATTTTGTACTAGGCGAGGATGTAGGAGAGTTCGACCAACCTTTTACACGTCAGCTGTCGTCGATTTCGTCTAAATTATGGGTAGGTATTACAATGTCCTAAATGAACTCTAAAATACCTGTGAGTAAGATACTAGGTGATTATAACCATTTTTAAGTCAAACAAGTATAACATTAAAAAGTAATTACGAACTCGGTGATTATAGAACATTAAAATAACTGACTGGCTGTTATGTGGCTAGACTACGTTGACATATGTTTATCACATGTTCGGTACACGTTACACCGTTGTGATGTCAACACTTGTGTTTACAGAACAAAGATTACCGACTACCTCAGAGTAAACAGAACTGGAGTAGCCTTTGTCTAACATTCCCCTCTGCCAAATGCACAAGCATCGGATGCTTGCACGTTTAATAAAACTAGTTGAGCCGCCATTTTGACAGCCATAACATTGTAAACGTTGCGGCGAACAGAGCTCCCGCAAAAATGCCTGCCTGTGCTGTTTTTTGTTGTAAAAATGAATAGAAAACATCGAGTATGCTAAAAGATGGTGTCACCTTTTATTTGTAATTATAATTTTTAAGATTTCATGATTATTTACTTCATTATTTCATGTTTTAGAATTCTACGATTTCAAATTTCGAGCGCTAGTCTCGTGGGGAGTGCGGCTGTGACGTTGTCGAAACGCACACCCCACGTGACTATTTTAAGCGTGTGTGTGCGTGAAATTTAAATTTGTGTGTCGAATTATGCATGTGTGCATTTGTAAAAACGTTGTGCGTTGTGCTGGCTTTGAGTGTAGTGGTAACCTCACCCCCCGCAAGAAATGGCAGAAAAAAATGTTTGAGAAATTGACTAATGGCTACTCCAGTTCTGTTTACTCTGAGCCGACTACCTATGGGAATTTTGGAATTTCTTGTAGTTTTACGACAAAAAATTCTTTTGTGCCCGATTCAACTTCAAAACTTGCACTAATAATCCTGGTAAAGTAAGATTGCTGTTTAGTTTTTGATATTATCTTTTGGATAGTGGCTTTGGCTGTGGCGGATAGTGGATCTGATGCATAAACAAGTTTTTCATTTTCAGTAAGTCTAGTAGGTAATAGGTACCGTAATACCCCGGTAATTTGAAAATCGAAGTCTAAATTCAAATTTTAATATTTTTTCACAAAGCTTGTCCTCTTCGTGTTTGTTCAGCCAAATAGGAATAAAGAGGTAGATAGATAAACACGAATAATATTATGAAATCATTCTAAAACCCACAATAGGGAATCCAACACATTTTCAGTTGGTCTGTGGGAGAACCGGCTTGACTGGCGCGGGCGACGCGTCAACAGGTAGGGAACGGGGCACTGACCTATCGCTGCATGCACCGACCATGAATGACACTCGCGAACCTTAATGAAATCACTTACCACCTCATTATGACCGCTAATTAAATCAATTTAGTTCGCGGTGCTATTAGAAAACTTGAAACAATTTAATTTAGTACCTCTATCTTGTGTATTTACGTTCCATGACGAACGCCGATAACCTTTACCGAACGGTAAATAGCAAAAGAATATCTTTAAATGCAACAACAACAAAAAACATCTAAAGATAACTGTATTTTGAAGAGTAAGTAGGTAATACCGAAACGCCACTCACCTCGCGAACTGCAGGCGAAACGACTCGTTTCGAGCTAGTTGCAAACGGCCGGTGTCCTTATGAACTTAACAAAGGTCTACTTTCACCGGCTGACGCCAGAATCGACCATATACGGCCCTCGAACACTTCTTACAAGCCTTTTTATTGAACGAACAGTAACGTTCAATTGAAACGGTAAATTGAGATCGCGAAAAAACCATACACTTCACAAACACTGACTTTGATTCACAAGCACCGCACTGACGTTACTCTACTAGGGAAACTCGGCGAAAGTCCTTTTGATCATGGGCTTGTACTAAAAAAAGTTGAGAAACTTTTCGTATGTCGGAACGGCGAGCGGCAGAGACGTCCGCTCCGGATCGAGCGTGCCGCGCGAATACAGCCGTGAGCCGCAACCGGTGACCAGTTTGTGGAGAACAAAACTACGACAAGCGGAGCGTGCGCGGGATAGCGCTACTACAGACCATACGGACAGAAAGAGATGGCTATACAAAACCGTTTTCGCACTCCCCAGCCCCTCGTGCCAAATTTAAGGGGAAGTTAAACACCTGTATGTTACTCTCTTATTTATTTTGTCATTCATAGATTTGTTATAAAGTGTATCAATATTGTTTCACATTTTTTACAAACTTAGGGGTCACTTAATAACAAGTTAAGATCCAGTCGTCAACCAAGAATATTAACACTGAATGACATAAACTTCGCTATAGAACACAAAAGTGCTTCAAAAGATTCAGTTTGGGCAGAGAGAACGCAAAATAAAATTGTAGCACTATTAAATCTGAACGATGTGGCAAACATTATGAATGCCTTAATTAGTTATTTAACTGCTTCTTAAATTATAAATATCTCAACGATTAAATGCTCCAATCACATCTTCATAATAAATATTTTACAATGTCATTTTACTTAAACAAATTTTTTTGAATAAAATAGTATAAAACTTACATAATTTATATTATGAAAAGCTTTCATATTTGAATGAGAAATAATAATAATTTACACACAGGACATATTACACACAACTTCACAGAATATCATGAACAAAGAGATCCCTATACAAGTTATATTCATAATAGTCTCAGCCTTTTTTATTTTTGTGTCATCTTTTTCACATAATTATTGACAATATGTATAAAAATATTGAACTATATATCTTAAACACTCAAAGCTTAAAAAGGTATCTACTGAAAATAAATATCATATTCCATTAATATTATACATATATTTTACAGATTTTAATTTCATTAATAACTTGTATTTATGGTTGGAAATTTGTTTACCAATTAGTATAAATATTCTACAGAGTACAGACAGTATTAAATAAACATGGTGATTATAAACATTTTAAGAGATTTATTTACAAATTTTTATGGTATTTTATATAAAATATCAATGTTCAGTATTGCTAGCAATCAAAAATCTTCCTAATTTGAATGAAAAGAATAAAAATATTTAAAAGTTGATTGATATAAACAAATAATCTCTTATATACAATACAATCCTTAAAACTAGGAATTTACTATTATCATTGCTTTAGTAATTCTAAAGGAACACTTAGTTCTGGTGTTATCAACAAAGGATTAGATGAAACAGGTTTGAGTTTTGGTTCCGGTGTGTCAAGCCTTTGTTTTGTATAGGTCTTCTGCTTGCAACCAAAGTATGACCTAACTGTCAAGACTAATGTATTTAAAAATCCAACAATGACATAAATACCACCAATAACAGCAAAAAGCCTCAACATAAATTGTAAAACATTTTCTCTTTCTTGATATACTTTAACTTTTAGTGCTGCCATATCATACTTGAAGAAGACCCCAGGAACCCCATGAGAGCCTTTTGTATGACTTATTGGTCTTTCTAAATCTTTCACTGAGTATTGGTATGTTTTAATAGTCTCAAATGCTGTGTCAACATCTGTAGGTACAACTTCAATGAAATATTGAAACAGCATGTTTTCATCATTAGTAATTTTTTCATCGCCTTCTAGTGGATATATTATTCCATTTGCTGGACTTCCAAAACTCAGTCTGTGTATTCTATGGCTGAAATTTTGTGGTGTATCATCAAATAACATGTTCAAGTGAATATGTCCTCTGGGAAGATGCAAGCTTTTGCCTGCTGTTATATGGAAATTTCCTGCAACTTTATTTAGAATCAACACCCCATGAAGTCTGCAAGCGTCTGGTCGTCTGTTAGGTTTATTTTTCCTTGGCGGTATCGTGGTACGAACCGAACCATGGCCTTTCTTCCAAAGCAATTGCCATACAGAATGATACTCTTCTCTCAAGTAAGAATTTAAGTACTTCACAGCGTCAAAAGCGTCCTGTTGCTCTTGTGTCAATTCGAACCACGTGTCCTCTTCTTGCAATTCTCCGAAACCGAATACACTTTGAGATGTAGAGTCTAGAATATCAGCTCCGATGTTAGAACAGGGCATAGCAATCGTAATATCAATATTAATTTGCAGTTTCTCGTCCATATCAGTGTCTGGCACGAATTTGAACACCAAATTACTGTCTAAATAATAGCTTACTTCACTGTAAATAAGCCATAAAATAACGAAAAATGTTATAACCGAAAAAGTTCCGCCTACCGGTGTACTGTCGACGTATTCTTCAGGAACTTTAGAGAAAGCATCCAATTCTTTCACTTTGTCTAGCACTTTTTTCTTTCCCCGATATCGGATCATTGTTTAAAAAAATAGAGTATTGTAATTTTAAGTAAGAATTCAATAAAAAATAACCGGAGGGATGTTAATTTTAGCGTCGACGTGTTTTTGACTTTATAATGTCATACATCGCCGTCATAGGTGACGTTTACTGTCATTTATTTTTTTTTAAATCAAAAGTAGCTAAGGAATCCTTAACACGAACCATACTTTATTGAGGATATTTGTTGAAAAAAATAAAGATTTTTTCTCTACGATACAAAATGGATTATTTAATAGAATTGGGGGAAGAAGCCAAGATTGTTCGTAATAGGCTAGTTGACCCTTATTTTATTGGGCCCTCCCAAGAAGCATTTGAAATGTATTACACATTACAATATACACCGAAGACTTGGCTATATGGGCTTCGTTCCCTTTGCCTTCCCTACATGGGAGAATTTTACAACACATATAAATGACAACGACTGTCAATGTCAATGTCATTGTCATCTGTATTAGACGATTTCTGGGCGACGGAATACAATTTTTTTCTATTTTTAACCAATAATACAGGTTAATAATACAAATGTTTATGCAGTCCGACGAACAGGAGAGCGTGTTGCATTTATGCTTCAATTCACTAAAGAGCGCAGTCATGGGTTGCTGCTATAGTATCTGCCACAAAGAAAACGACCCGCAGGTAAGTTTATTCTGTATTTACCACCTCTTTTTAAATTTGTTTACCTATTTTATTTTGTATTAGTCCAGCAGTTGTCATTCCGTGTAAAAATGGTAAGTTTTTATGCTGAAAAAACCATATTTCCTCTTTGTGCGACATTTGGCCTTTTATCTCTATTTCCTAGTTGACTGGCATTATATCTTTTGTTTCATTCATTTTGCTATCGCGATTTTTTTATTTCTACTTTGCCTATTATGTTTACGCAAAGAGTATACAATAACTACGTAAGAAGAGACGGGACTTCCATAGAGAGAAATTAATCCAAAGAAATGTCAAAACGGGGTTACCTAAAAGTAGCCAACCTAAGAAATGTTAAGCAGACTTCTGCCAACCTAAAGAAAAAAATAGAGATGTGCCACCAGCTATTCAAAATTTTATCGATATCGACGAACGCATCGACCTGCGCTTTTTTTATAAAAAACAATAATTTTAATTTTTATATTGATACACTATACCTCGTTTTTTAACTTTAAAGTACTGAATCAAGCAATTACATTTTAGTAAATAAATTATCAAGGCTAAATATATTCTATAGGCAGTACTTTTTATTAAAAAAACGGAGTATGCGTTCACTTTGATATTATTTTATAAAAAAATCATAAAGTCAAAATTTATTTATTCATTTAGGTACAATTTGCACATTTATGAAAGTCAAATTTAATGCCATCGGTTCAAGAGTCTACCAGAAGACAATAACATGATTTTCAGAGCCTTAAGAGTTAATATTGTCAAATATTTTTAGTTTCTGTTGCACTGTTTTTAACCTATGTTTGTATTTTGTTATTTTATGAATAAGTTACTTTTTTCTAGGTCTTAACTTCATGTTACAACTTTTAGAATCAGGCTTGGGTCTTCGCTTCCTTACAACTGAAATGTAATAAATTTATATGATTTAATAACTGTATTAATTACCAATAATAAATATTTTATTTAAGATGTTAACTAACCTTGCAAAGCCGTAACTCTTTTCTCGCCTCAACTTGTTTCGATTCATCTTTATCAGAAATAATGCTCGAAACATCTGTAATGATTTTTTTTTTTATTTATTTAAATCATATTGTTAAGTAGGTATTGCTTTGATAACATAGAATGAACAAGTTATTATGTAAAATTACCAATACTTTGCTAAAGTTTATAGCTAACCTTTTAACTCTGCTTTCTCATCTCAACTTTTCTTGATTCAGCGTACTTCTAATTTCTCATCTGGAAGTGGTTTAGCATTGAGTCGTATTGATGGAACAGCACTTTTCTTTAGCTGAGTTCTTTTTTATTAAAATCCTTGTCAGTAAAATGCTTTTCAGAAACAAATTTTAACTGGTGGAGTTTCTCAACGAGTATATACGCTAGATCTTCTTTTCCTGTCATCTTCATCTTTAAAACTAAAATTAAAAGTATCGATATCGTGTTTTCATGTGATCAAAACACCTCTATTTTTGTAGAGGTTGTTGTTTTGAATTAAATTAATAATATTACATCCAAATGCATCTTAAAAAGTACATACGAGTATTAAATTGATAATCAACTACTCATGCTCATCATACCGATGCTCCTCCAGGGGAAAGCGAGCCATGAAAAACCGCTTTGTGTCGTTTATTCGTGCAGATTTTAAACCACAATTTCACATTTTTTAAACTTCAGTTGTAGATTATGATTCACCTTAACAAAAGTTTATGAAACACTCTTTCAGAAGCCAATTTGCAACAACTTTTAATGCCGATCAACACAAATTAATAATAACTTGATTAATTACTTTACGACCATTGCGCTGACAGATGAATGACTTGACATTGACTTTTCATAAAAGAATGAGAAAGGTTGAAGAATAGAATGAGTCAGATATAGTCGCCATTAAAATTCACCCCCGTTTCATATATCGTTTTCTTTGTATGAAGTTGCGACAGACTGTGTTTACGTTGCTATCTGCAGCAACACTCTCAATGAGGAGGAAAACTGACTTTTTATCTTGCTAGATTGTGTATGAACCACTGTACTTTTTAGCTGTCATAGTATGTCAAATTGTATGGAGTTTTTAATGAATTTTGTAAATATCTCAAGATATTTTTGTTTAATATAAAGATTTCTGAGTGGCTTGCGTTATTATGTAAATATAGAGGAATCTGTGTATTTCCAAAAGACCCAAATCAAAGAAAAGTTCGAAAATACTTTGTGAATTAAAAATCTTAAGCTTTCACTGAAACAAAATTAGAAACTCCTGCAGCTCTTGCAGATTTTGCAGGCTAACTACGTGACAAGATTCCCAGATTTGCACAGAAGGCCTTACAACCTTTTGACTATGTGTTTATAGTGTTAAACCAAAAATGTGTTTAGGTTATGATTTGAATGTATAATTAATGAATAATGTAATATTTTTTGCATGAAGTAAATTATGATGTTTGGAACATGAATTGTTGTGAATATGATAGATATTTGCACATTACTGTTTAAATACTTGTAAGTTGTAACAAAGTTATATTAGTTATTATGTTTTAATTTTGAGTTATTAAAATTCCTTCTGTCTCCTTAATTTTTTCTTTAATGTGTTGCTTCAAAACATTGAAATTTAGACTAAACAGTTTATTTAATCTAGAAATGTAACAATAATCAGAATAATAATTTCTGATTCTCACACCAATTATCTAGACTTGCTGAGTATAATTAAGAGCTAACAATACTATTCTGAACATAAACAATCGTGTCATTTTCAGGAGAATGTAGTGAATGAGAGAACACACCTGCTGGAAGTGCCAGAGCAGCAACAGGAGACTCCAGTGCCAGTTGTGTCTGCGTCTACACCTCCTCGGAAACCCGATGAGCAGAGTGCTCTCAATAGGATATTACATGAGACTGCTACGTAAGTTTTTAATTCTATTAATTTTTACACTTAAGATGACATTGCAGTCTATAAGCAATATAATGGACTTGTAATTAAAATTAAAATTATATTTTCTGTGATTATTTGTCGAGTAAAAAAGGTTGTGTCTTGAACAAAACTTTATATGATATTTATTTATTTATTTATTGATTCACCAACATTTGTTTACACTATTACACTGTATTACATTAAAAACTATAAATAATTTCTTAAAGCTAGGTGTAACAAACACTTATAGGCGAATACATCATGCTATAACAATTGGTAATAATTAACATAAGATTAAATTAATACTATATTGATAGAAAAATGTTATAAAAAGGTTGTTTTTAGCTCAATAGACTTCATAACGTAGTGGGGGTGGCTGATGCAGTATTCTTGCCTCTGGACTTCACTTTTATTTAACATCAGATGAGATGGTGAATAAAAGTGTTGTTTGCCTGTTCCTTTATATAAAAGAAAAGCCTTTCTTTAAAGCACGGGTTATTTCAAGAGTTTGAAATTGCACCAGAAGGGCCAGCAAAGTGAAGGTGGCTAAGCCTGCAGTTTTCTACTGCTCTAGTTACCTTAGTTTCTACTGCTTACTAGATACATTGTTGTATGAATAATCCTCAAATAACAATAACAAAATAACAAAAACAAAACTACAGTGGAATCTGAAGAATGTTTGTAAATTCACCTTGTTATCTTCCAATTCTAGGCATATTTTAGGATAGTCTTATTAGCAATCCTAAAAAAATTTTATTTTTTATAATTATTTATGGGTCATAAACATTTTCTTAGTGACAGTGCTCCTTTAGTATAGTTTTAGTTTGTTTTATTCTCTGCATGTTTATTAATAACATTATAAGGAACATGAGAAATTTATACTACATGATATGAGAAATTTGTACTATTTTGTTCTTTTGATTAACATTTACAAATAAGCATGCTTATCACTGAAACTAATTTTGATAATGTTTAATGCCATGTGCAGTGGTACAACACTGATAATGAATGTATACATTTATTGTAATTTAAACATTCAATTAACAAAAAAAAGATAAGTTAATCCAATGGAACAAATTGAAATGTTTATAAATATTTATTACATAGAATGGGCTAGTGAAATATTTGTATTACTAGTTATTGATAAGCTCTGGTCTGGCTGTGTGGAATTTCATCTTTCTATTGGGAGAATAATAAGTACAGCACCAAAATCTGAAAATTTTCTTTGCAAGTGTAAATTCCATCCTTTAAATTCTTTTTTACAAAATCAATTTGAGCACAACATTTGCCATAACATAGCACAAGGATAAAAAACGACGAGTCGTAATCAAAATTGATCACTTGAACAAGCTAACAACATTCTCTATACAGTCTAGGTACCTTTAGAATTATTACAAATAAGTACTCAATTTCTCTTTTGTATGCATATTGCTTTTAATGGCTGATATGATAAATGTATTTAAAAATAGTGTGTGTATTTTACGGATTGTATTTTCCTCAATCAGCTGCATATGTCAACAATATACTATCGTCTACCGCAACACTATTTACCGATTGTATAATTTGGCTTCTGTTATTCCTTGCCTTGCCTCATGTTCATGGTATGGCCGCTGAAAACACCTAATTTATCTATCTCCACCTTCTGGCCAATCGGGTGCCTTTATTATCTCAAAACTCAGAGTAAACAGAACTGGAGTAGCCATTAGTCAATTTCTCAAACATTTTTTTCTGCCATTTCTTGCGGGGGGTGAGGTTACCACTACACTCAAAGCCAGCACACATAAACATAACTTTTACCGTTTTTACAAATGCACACATGCATAATTCGACACACAAATTTAAATTTCACGCACACAAACGCTTAAAATAGTCACGTGGGGTGTGCGTTTTGACAACGCCACAGCCGCACTCCCCACGAGACTAGCGTTCGATTTTTTGAAATCGTAGAATTCTAAAACATGAAATAATTAAGTAAATAATCATGAAATCTTAAAAATTATAATTACAAATAAAAGGTGACACCATCTTTTAGCATACTCGATGTTTTCTATTTATTTTTACAACAAAAAACAGCACAGGCAGGCATTTTTGCGGGAGCTCTGTTCGCCGCAACGTTTACAATGTTATGGCTGTCAAAATGGCGGTTCAACTAGTTTTATTAAACGTGCAAGCATCCGATGCTTGTGCATTTGGCAGAGGGGAATGTTAGACAAAGGCTACTCCAGTTCTGTTTACTCTTAGTCTCAAAAGGATTATATTAAATAATTATATAAAGGATTATATAAATATATTTTGTAAAGCGCTGGGACCAAAGTTGTTGTCGCAGTAGCGTGATAGACGTATTTGTGCTCACCCAGAGCGTACAGCGAGCGAGAACACGCAGTGTGTTCAGTATATACGTGGAGATACTCGTAGCTAAGGCTATTGTGAACAGCAGGCCTAGCCACCTTCATCTGTCTGATCCATTATGGTTATTGGACGGAGGGTTTTTTTATAATAATTTCAATCTGTCTTAAGTGAAAAACGCAAACTCAAATAACACCCGTTTCTCGTGCCGTGTAACACTTAACTTAGGTGAGTAACTTTGTTGTTGCAGTAACGTGATAGACGTGGGCGCGCTGGGCCCGTACGCGCTGGAGCCGGGCGCGTACAGCGAGCGCGTGCGCGCGTACACGGCGCGCGTGGCGGCCGCGCCCCCCGCGCCCGCGCCGCCGCCGCCGCGCCTCCTCGCCGACGTCACCATGGCCGAGCGCAACGCCTTGCTGTCGAAGCCGGGGCTTAGCAACGAAGATAAGGACTTTGTGAGTACATGTAGAAGTTAGCGCGTACAGGGCTCGCGTACACGATCCCGCTCCTGTGCTGACGTCAGCAATTAGGCACAGAGAATGCTAGCCAAGTGAGGATAAGGATTTTGTGAGTACATAATTCCTCTTGTAGTACTCCCATTCCCAGTTGTTCAGTTTTTACTAGGTGAACTAAGCGGGTGGACCACGGACAATAAAGGTCATGAGATCTATTTTCAAGGATCTAAACTTCAACGTAACCATAAGGTAAGTTGGTCCTGAGTATTTGGGCAGTGTCTAAGTCTTTGGCCACCGTAGACCGCCAGGCTAGTGGGCGTCCTCTACCTTTTCGATTATCTGGCAATGCTAGAGCCGGTTTAACGACATGATCTTTAAGGCGTCTCATGACATGACCGAACCGTCGAAGGCGGCTTTCGGTAAGTTTTTCTACTATGGGCGCGACTTTAAAACTTCCCCTGATATGCTCATTTCGCACTTTATCCTATCGGGTTACACCTGCTGCCTATCTTAGCATCTTCATCTCGTTTAGTGAATAAGTAGAATAGTATAATTAATTTATTTTATAACGTTTTGACGCGTTATAAAATAACTGTGTGTAGTGTCATGATTAAGTAAGGAATTTTTGTTTTTTGACCAATCAATAGGTCAGAAATTCCAACACCTAGAAATCATTCGGCCACGAAAGACCTCATTTTAGTTCGCTCTTATTTTATACAGCACAAAATTATCTTATAATCTTTTCTCTGCTTCTACAGATAACGAATTCAGTAAAAAAAGCAGCGGCGGCAATATCAGAACTCCGTGTAGAACATCACGAGGACTTAGTGGTTCCATTCAGGGTTCCGTAGCTCACGGCCCTACGGCGGCCCCACTTGTCCCTCGGACCCAAGTAACGATAGATATTATAATAATTCTTCTAAACGCGACTGAAATAACGCTCCGTGCAGTTTTGTACGAAGAATAGTCACTATATTGAACATATTTTGTAATTTATCTTATCTTTCTTTACTTAAAGTCCATTTTAAACAAGCTTTGTCCCGTACAGCGTCAATCGATTAAAAACTTGTAAGAATAAACCGCAGTCACCGAATGATTCTTGCGTCTTCTACGATAGAGTTCATTTTGCTTTGTAATGTTTAAGTTTATTGAGAATGGGTGGTATATTGTATGTTTGATCAAGGCCAGTACCTTCATTTTTAAAGTTGGGGCCGAATATGTGTGTTAGACTTAGATACATTTTAGATATTCCATGTAGGTTCGTTTGGTAGCGAATTAGTGTTGCCCATATGTAAGACTAAAGACCTGGCCCGCAAGACCGCAAGAGTCTCGCAGGCTGAGTCTCGTCTTGCTCAAGTCTTGCAGGAGTTAGTCTTGGTCTTGCTATAATTAGGCGGCAACTTTTGGCAACACTGTAGCGAATACCTAATGTCTTGAGCAAATCTTATATTTATCTAAGTCTAAAATGCATGTTGCAGTAAATAAAAAAGTCATATGCGATAACATGCAATAGGCAATACCTCAAACTAACCACTCCAAACTGTCAAAATCAAGAAATAATTTCTGCGAAATCTGTCTTACTTTTTGAGGAAGAAAATGTATTAACTTCTTACAGTTTTGTATATTTTGACCTGCTGTTATCTGTAACAATTAATCGTACTGGCCTCGAGTGATTGTTAAGAATTAAATCCGTGCCATTCATGTCATTTTTGGAATTTGAAATCTTTCATTATTTCTTGTTTCACATATTTATATGTACTGCAAAGTTGGTTGTTTAGATTTAAACTGATTTTCCTCGGCAACTAGTTTAGTTGTACTTGACATACAGAATTTTAGATAAAATACATATATATTATTAATGCTATATGTAGAAATGTGTCATTTGGTTCCTATTTTGACATTTTCTATATTATATTAATATTATGAGAAGGTACATAGTGGATTTTTGGGATGGCAGACAATAAGGGCTGGTACCTTAACCGTTGTTATAGGAAAACAATCCTAAGACAGTAAAAAATACCAACCTACAAGATCCACTGTCTATCATCTCTTGTCACTTATATGTAAACCATGCCTAAAAGTTTCGTGTGATATTGTCAAAGATTCATATAATGAATCGAAAAATGATTGTCCGAAATTTCGATACTATAATTATAATATTATAAGCGGTTTATGATTATAATTTATTGCACTGTGCTAATGGTTGACTGAATCTGTATTGGACCAAAAACTAAATTTGTTTCTTTATGTGTCATTATTTAGTTTTTTTAAGTTAGTTTACGCAAACTTGCAGTATTTTCATGTATGTGTTTGTATAAGCACCAGTTATGGAAAACTATTCATTGTTAATGTTCTTTACTTGTATCGTTTGTCATCCAAATGTGACTTAATTACGGGAGCAGTCTTTTATGCCATTTTAATGATACGCTATAATTTCACGCCATTCTCAACTGTAGTAAAACGAATCCCGGATTCTCTATACCTGCCTCTTTTTATTGCGACGCATCAGAGCGGAATAGCACGCGACTTTCCGATTCGAATCCGTGAATCTACAGATAAAAATTATGGAGCTGGTCTTTATTGTGTATAGCCTGGCCAGGAATATAATAAAACCTGCTCTGAGGACGCCATCAATTTTATACTAATAATACTTAAAAAAAAAGTAAATTTTCATTAATCGTAATTTCCATGAAAATAATAGCTAATTTTAACACCCTGATCATTACATTGCACAAAAACAATGAAAATTATATGAATTATACTGATTTTTATGACTGATTAGACAACAAAGTACGTGACAATTGTCATTTCAAAATGAAATTGACGGATAAAATTACTGTTGCCCTTAAAATAAATTAATTCCATAAATTTGGCAATATGGCGAGGTTTTTTATATTCCTGGTCAGGCTACTACATAAATAATTCAACTGTTAAATTCGAATTCTGGTGTAACTATTGTCCCCGTCATTCTTGTGTTAATGAGTAATTAATAGTGGTTCACTATTATAAGGTGTTTTTTTCAGTAGAATTAAATACTTATTTTATTACCGTCGTAAAAAAACAAATTTCCTTCTACATAGCTGGACTAAAGTATTGTGACAGCTGTCTCTTTGTCTCTGTAGTTTACGTGAAACGTATATATCTGTCTCGCTTTCACTCTGTGAAAAGGAAAATCACACAGCACATTTCGTTTTTTTGTTTTTATAAACAGCAATGTGAACATGACTTAACGTAGTTAACCTTTATAAGTTTCAATTTTAAATTGAGGTTAAAATTTTTGAGAAAAAATATTCGGTCATATCAAAGTAACCTTTAAACTAATAACGATTTGTATAATTGGTTAAGGAATTTCTATTTTGAAGCTAAATTGTTAAATATTATTTGAATGAGAAGTGGTTGTTGCTATAACACTATTAATTATATTATTTTATAAGGTTATGTGTTTAAAAATATAAATATTTTGTTTAAAGTGTGTTACTTGATGGAATAAAGAATGGAGTGAGATAGTGCGCAAGACATCTTTTACCTTACACCTTCAGTCGTAATGTCTATAATCGTAAAGCACAATGTTGAACTTGTATGATCTTAAATATTGTTTATTTTGAATCACATGTAAACCGATGATTTGTTTCACTGTCTTCCGAAGCTTGCAAAAGATGACCCATTCAAGGACTGACCATGGCGAAAGCTGCTTTGTTTTGAGTATCAAACGCTAAAGCGTTTGTCTTTTTTAAATAGAATAGAATAGATGTGTTGTAGAAGTTTCAAAATTTTAATTTAATGTACATTTAATCATAAATGTATCAAGCGTTGACAATAGTATATTTTTAGATTGACAGGATAGAAATGTGGGTAGGTATTTCTCCATTCTTTATTGTATTTGTTGATACATTTTCATAATTATTGAGACCGAAAAGTCTTTGACAAGCTTAGTTATTATCTTGTCTCAATGTGTATAATATTGAATATGTATGTAAAATATTATCTATAATAAAAGAGAAAAAGGGAGTAAGCGACTGAGAGTAGATACACTAGTATTGTACATATATATTGTATATTTTAATGTGTAAAATATGCAAATGTATTTTATATATTATGTGCGGTTGAATGTGCTTGCAATAAAATAGATTGTGGTCAATATTCGAATATTTGTCGGAAGATTTTTGAAAATACACTTTGTATATAATACAAATAAGTTTTATTTTTGTATAAAAGTCTTCGACAAGGATATAAAAACCTGAAGGTGGAAGAAATTGCATTTCTGATTATAATTTTTTTTTATAATTTTAGCGTGATACTAAAATAAAGATAAATTACAACTGATAAAGGTCTCACGAGAAAGTTCAATTGTAAAAAAACTATCAGTGCAACTTGTAAAATCGCTTCTTGGTAAACATAAAGCAAGAGGCGAAAGCATTTTGCTCATATTCTAATGTCGTTGTTACTCCATTCAATAATAGCTGCGTTGGGTAATTGCGTCCGATCGATCTTTTAAGTCTAAATCGTTCGTTTATTACATCTAGTGGAGGTAAATTGTGAATCGTTCGGTAATTACCGCTCAGATTTGTCCGACGTAAATCTGTTTGCTCGGAGTATTTTGACCGACGAGAAAAATTCATCTGTTTATCTGTCATGTTGTGAGGTTGTTTTCGTTTAGATTGGTTTGATGTTTGATTGATATTAATTGTTATTGTTATTGGTGATCTCCGTTTGCTTATAACAAACGTTTGATTTTTATTTGTGGGTGTGTTAAATGAAAATCGAAATGAAAGACAGAAAATTAAGTTTAAAAGTTTGACGTAGCCTTGGAAGCCTGCTGATCGGGCCGTTCGGTAATTACAGTTTGGTTGGATTAATCTGTGATCACGTGACCAAAAATCCGTCGCCTCTGCGATTAATCTGCGAAACAATTACCGAACGCAGCTACTGTGCGAGGGAGAAATAAAATATAACGACATGAACATTTCGCAGTAATGTTTCTTTATCTACTGTTAACAGTCACTTATTTACTATTTCTACGGACAGGACAGTCTCTGCGTGATTGCCGTGATTTGATTACTAATTAAACCATAATTTGTTATTTGCACGTAACTTTGATGTAATTATTACGAAATAAAATAATATGATTTCTAAAGAAGTAGCCTAGTTTACTTACTACTCTTACTATCCTAATGTGGACTGACGAATGTATAAGATACGTGTAAGGTTATGAAAGTTGGAATAAATTCCTTAGGTTCACTTTCCAAGACTGGTGTTTACGACCGAAACCGAATTTTGGCCACAGACTCAGTTTCAGCTTAAAACGAAACTTCCTGATAAGGACCACGGAGGAGAATGAGATTGGGGCAGAGGGCCTAATGCCTCGCCGTCCTGACCGGAATAGCGGAGAAAATTATGGTGTACTTATAATTTTCTGTTTTTTTATTTTGATATTGAAATACTAAAAAGTACATATATTATGGTATTACCTACACAGATCATGATAGATAAGTTTTTGGAATTTGGTATGTTTGGCTCTTTAGATTAGGAGCGATTGGCTTATTTTCTCTGAAGTAACTAACCAAAGAGTATGTAATTTCCTACGGAGAAACTAACGTCAATCAATTTGACAAATAGTAGCATGTAATTAACTGAAGTGAAGCAATTTTTTATGATATTTTTCTAAACGCAGCAATAATGTCCGTATTCGATGGCGAAATTGAATTTCAGTCAGTGTATATGGTAGACTTTAAGAAGAAAGATAAACCGTAAGATGTATATTTTAATTTAACTCTTCAGATGCCAGACTTCAGACACAATAGCTTATTCTTTGCATCCCGAGATGCCATCCGGGACTTTAAAGGGTTAAAATATTCCATTAAAAATCTGCATGCAATGTAAAAGCCCTTTAGTATAATGTAAATAGTAATTAATGTAAGTTACATAGATGCGCCCCGACGTTTTGGGTGACCCTTCATTGGGCCTGTTTGTTTCTTATATATATGGTCCCGTGTTGGTCCGGGACACCAAAAGAATGTATCAACTACTTTTTTTATCTAGCATGTCGTAAAAGGCGACTAAAGGCGTATTCGGTACTGTGTCTGTGATTGTGTAGGCGATGAGGTAGCCACTTGTTACTCTGTCACAATTTTCATCTGACCAAACCCAAATTTTTGTACTTATGGCTAAATGTGGTCTTAAGGAACGCAGTGCTCCTTGGACTCTGCCTACCCTTCGGGATTACAGGCGTGATTGTACCTATGTATGTATATTATTCTTGAACATTTTATGTATAGAAAAAAATTATCATATTGCGTGACAATGATTCTATGGAAGAAATGCTGTAAACATATTTTTGGAGCTTTGATTGAAAAAATGAATCTTTCACATTCCTTGTAAGCAAGTCTGTATTTGTAACTATTTCTGTTAACTTATTTAAATGTAAAGTTATTTTAGGAACATTCAAATGTAAAGATATCTTTGTCGTCGACTGTACCACTGAGTTTGAAAACTTATGTGTGTGAGTTGAATGTGAGTATTGCTTGCCTCACACTGCCCTGTGCATGGCAACAGACTCGCTTCCGGCTACATGGGGATCTGAAACATATCAAGCGAAATGAGGGTGTTGTCACTTCTACTTTGGGGATAAAGGCGTGATGATGATGTTTTTTTTATGAGATCCATAACGTTGGAAGATGACCTCACGACGATCTGGCAAATGTGGTGACGTAGATCCAGCTACTTCTTGCGACATTTGTCAGATCGATGTAGGTGGCACTGGACCTGTCACTGCTGTGATCCTTCGGCCAGACCCCTCCTTTCCAGTGGGCACTTTGGGCAAGTGCCCAGGGCCCCGCGATTGATAGGGGATTTATTGATCCCTCAGATCAAATACAAAGTCCCTAGTGCCTGTCAGAAGGCCTAGCACGGGCCGGAGAGAAAAAGTCCCCAGAGACAAAAATCGTCATTGCATCTCGCTTCTTCGTTCGCGCGGAAGCAAGAGGCAATGAGTAATTTTGTCTCCGGGGACTTTTTCTTTCCGGCCCGTGCTAGGCCTACTGATCTCCAAATGCTAACCAATATTTATTAGGTACCAAAAACCTATAAAAATCGATTAATTGCTAAAAGAATTACTTTTGTTGACTATATTACATTTATCTATTCGTTGTGATTGTTAATAAAAATAAATAGTTAACCTTGTTTATCTACTTTCTTTGTCTATTCTACCCTAATATGCCCAGGGCCTCCAATTGGTTAAAGACGGCCCTGCCTTCGGCCTTCGCCTATTTCCAGCAGTGTGCATCTGCGGGCTGACAAGATGATGATCTCTCGACTCTGATCTGTCTATAGAAAAAGTCCTCGCCGCAAAGCTGTGGACGACGACTGCCTGATCGTGGGCCTGAGCCGGGACTCGTTGAAGGCAAAGGACGCCCCTCGCAAGAGCCCTGACGTGCTCTGCCCTGTCGACCATGAGTACTATAAGAAGGCTGTTGAACGGGTATTTGTGATATTAATTATAATTATTATTCTAGAGTCGTGTGGTAGCGGCTCATTAAAAGAATACAAGCAACTCATCTCTTCCCTTGGGGGTCGTAAATGGCGACTACTGGTACTGGTACTGACTACTGGACTTAGAACTGCACAACCATCCAATAGCTTATAGCGGCGACGGGCTCACCACCTGTCACGTTGAGCAGATGTACAGTCACTGCTTGGAGAAGCGCGGACTATGGCAGTGGACTGCTTTTGCTTTTGCCTAGTCTCTGACTAACCCTTAGGGGATAATAGTCGTGATTATATGTATGTATGTATGTATTATTCTAGATTTCGAGTGATTTTTGCTCCATTTATGATATATTCCTCCAAGTCCTAGATCTTATACTTAATAAGACCCATAAAAAGTGTTAGGTCCACCACTCTTTCGCGCAAACTCTTTAACTATCAGTGTTCGAGTCCCATGTTCGAGGTCTCACTCATGATCTAATGCAGTGACCCGACTGAAACCTTGTGACTGCACTCATGATTAGACCTATGAACCTCAAGCTTTTATTTCGAAATTAAATAAAGTATTGCCAGTTTTAATGGATTTGCAACATGTTTTAAGTTTGCCGACGACTACCCGAGACTCACCAAGATGTATATGGCAAAAGACATCGATCCGGTCCCTATAGAACACGAAATACAGGACCTGAAGAGGACTGAATACTTAATCAAATATTGCTCTAGAGGTGCGTATCGAAGTTTACATCACAGCCATAACCCAAGTTTGGTCATACCTTTATTGGCTCGTTTACGAGACAAAGACAAAATGCAGTTACACCTTATTGGCCATAATGGCGTTTTGACATTTAAATAATTACGTTTTTTTATGAATTCTATAACTTGGCCATCTGTGTCAACACAATAAGTCATTCAAATGGTATACAGTTACATATTTCGTCTATGACTAGCATCGGGAATTCTGAATCGCCAATGAAGAGTAGTAACTTGGAAGTAGGTACTTCCCGTGCCTTCTAATTTGGAAGCCAGTACCGTTAGGAAATGCGTAAATGAATTTACCAAGAAATTTTCAAAAGGAAAAAAAAGAAAATTTCAGAACTACCTTTCATGTCGGTGAACCTGGCGCGGCGTGCGCGTGCGCTGCAGACCCTGCGGCTGCCCGACAACATCGAGATCCCGGACACGAGCCAGCGCGGGTCGTACCGGCCGCCCCGCCCGGAGAAATATAAGGACCCCCCATCTTCTATGTCTATGAGGCCTAAGTTCGATAATTCTTTGCAGAGTAAGAATTTTTGTTGTATATTGTAGTTCTAGTTAGTTAGAGTAGCTCGGTGGCGTAGTGGTCAGTGCGCTTTGGCTTCGATCGAAAACAATGCTACCTTCGCCATGGTCAGGCCGTGGATGGGTGACCAAGACTTTGTGATCTCGAGCTCCTCCGTGCTTCGGAAGGCACGTTAAGCCGTTGGTCCCGGTCGCATTTGTGACCGTTTCTACCCACCAACCCGCATTTGGGCCAGAGCGTGGTGGTGTTACGGCTCATACTCCTCATGTGTTTTTCCATGAGGAAGGCCAGCGCCCAGCAATGGGACGTATATAGGCTGACGACGAGTTAGATCTTAGGGATAGATATTGCAATTCACGAAGGCGCCTTAAGATGGAGACTTTAGACTCCATCTTAAGGCGTCCGCGACTTCGTTTTTTAACTATCCCACGGGGACCCTTAAATTTTCCGGATTAAAAAATATCTAAGATGTTGACCAGGGATATAAGGTATCACCATGCAAAATTTCATTGAAATCCGTCCAGCCATTTCGGAGATTAGCCCACACAAACAGACAGAGAAAGACAAAAAGGAAAAATTTTTGTTTTTGGTATTTTTCCTATTTTTACATCCCCCTGACTTGGTTTTAAGCTATTTTTCTATGATTTTTTTTTGCTTGTTTTTTCTGTTGACCTCTACAGTTTTGTGATATGTATATAGATATATTAAAATAAAAATTAAAGGTTTTATAAAATTCACGCTTAGTTCTTTCATATTCGCCTGTGGTTTGGTGCAATGCTCATAAAGTAAAAGTGTGCGTATTCTTTGTGACACTAACCGGTCGGTCGGTTCTGATTTTTAATTAGTTTAATTAGCGGTTTTTTTCTTGTAACAGAGGAACTACGCCGTATCTTGCGAGTGAATACGGGAGACACAACCTATGGAGCCTGTCACGGTCTTCTAGCCAAGGTGGTCTTAGACAAGAACCCTTTTGGACCCCCTCGAGAAGAACCCAAGTTCGGCCGGTGGAAGACTCCCTATATGTATACTTATTCGCTCTAAGTACGTGTCTAAATTCTGGTTAAATTAATTGTGTGTAAAAGTGTATTATTGTGTTAAATAAATGCTTTCTTTGATATTATATGGTTTTGTATTCGAGCTGTTTATTTTTCAAATCGAACTGTTTTTATTACCTACTGCTAGATTCTACTTCCCTTAAATTGCTAGCTTAGTAGACTGTATTTTGCGGTTTTGAATTACAGAAGATGCTTGCTTATACGCGACCTTTGTGTAGAATAGAGCTGCAAAGGGATCAGCTCTCGTAAGAATGAGAGAAATGCTCACTTACTTGCTTTAACTGGCTGCAGCTCTTGTATGGTCCGGTGGCTCAGGCTCACTTGGTGAGGGGCGGTGTAGCTATTTTATAACACGTATCGTAAGAATTATAATTATGCATATTTGTGCGACCGTTATATTTGAGCTCGGTACAACCACAGTACACGTGTGAGAACGACTTAGCTTCTGAGATACAACGGAGTAACTGAGGGGACGGTCTTCTGTGCGAAGCGTGCATTGTGGGTAGGGAGAAAATATTGGGAAGGAAAGCGTGGCTACCTTATTTTGCAGGTAGGTACCTGCTTTAGATTAACATAAAAATCACTAACTTCTTTTTAAATACAACGAAACATGGCCGATGTAGACTAAAGAAAATCCAGTAGCACGAATCCAATTCAGGTCAAAAGTTTTTTTTTTTGCGAAAGCCCTTTCGTTTCGATATTGGAAAACACCACAGAGTATGTTGTATGTTGTTTCGCGTACAGTTACGAGCATGAGCATACACGAGCATGTTACTCCGGACGACTTCGGGGTCGTTATTCAATCAGAATGTGAGAGAGAGATTGAAAGAGGTAGTACGCATCTCAATGTAATACTTTTTGGGACTAAACCATAAACGAGATCAAAAACAATATCGCAGCCATTATCCAGAGATTGTCAGCATCGTGACGTCTGTCATAAGTTAACAATCATGGTGCTCACTAAAAACATTAAATTTAACAGAATTTAACATTAAAACTTCTTTTTCGGTCTAGTACCAAAAATTTTCAGTAAGAATGTAAATAAAGATAAATATAAAAGGAGCCCGAACTTGCTATGGATCATTACCTGACGACCTACCGGAAAGACTACCTATGGCCCAACTTGCCTGGGGCTGGAGGAGCGGGAAAAGGAGGCTCAGCTGAGTATGTACAGATACAGAAAGATTTTCCCTTGGGTGTCGTAAAAGGCGACTAATGGACTTAGAATGTACGACGGGCTCTCTACCTGTCACGCAGAGCACATGTGCAGTCACTGTTTAGTAAAGCGCGGACTATGGCAGTAGACTGCTTTTGCGGTGCTTTTGCCTAGTCTCTGATTAACCCTTAAGAATTTTTTTTACTTCGAGCAACGACTATGATCGACGAGAGGGCGGGCGACTTCTCCTTCCACTGCCTGCTCGATAATATCTTGCGGAGATGGGTGACGAACGTCTCGAAGGTAAAATGAGAATTCGCGAGACACGGCGCTCGTAGTCGGTGACCGGGCTGTAATACATCCTTCAAAGACATTTCTTGCCTTGTTAGATTGGTAGGTTAGATTACATCTTATAATCGGGGTTTTAGATGTGAAAGCTAATTATTCTTTCAATGGCAAGGTCTCGAAACGAGAAAAGAGAAAAATTGTACATGCAAGACTTGATAGAAACTTACGAAGCTGGCTGGTGGTTTGGATTATCCCACCTAATTAACATATCATCACGCCTTTTTCCCTTCTGGGAAAACACCAACACAGAAGGCAGAGGTGTTAAACACCCACATTTCGCCAGATATATTAAGTCCCCATGTAACAGGTGGCGAGCCTGTTGCCAGGCACAATGTGAGGCAAGCGATATTCACAATGAACTGTACATAAGTTTTAATCAAACTCAGTGATACAGGTTTGGGATCGAGCCTGCGATTTCCGTGGTCTCAAGGATGAGTAGTGTCCCGTCCGTCCTAAAGTCCCAACTCGGCTACCGCTGCCTTACTCAACATAACAGCAGTTTGAATAAACTGTGATGATTAACAAATGAATAATATGTCTACCTGGGACATATTCTCCAAATAGGCAAAAACTACTTCGAGAGTAAAGCCAACAGAAGAATTCAGCTAGGCTGGGCAGCATTTGGTAAACTTCGGAAGGTCTTCGCGTCATCCATCCTTCAATGTCTCAAGACAAAAATCTTCGACCTACGGTGCCGAGACGTGGACACTCACAGCTCGACTAGTCCACCAGTTTAAAGTCGCTCAGCGAGCTATGAAAAGGGCGATGCTCGGAGTGACTCTGAAGGACCGTCTTAGGAATTATGTGATCCGACAGAGAACTGGAGTCACCGCCATAGCCTACCATATTAGCAAACTGAAGTGGCAGTGGGCTGGTCGTATTAGCCGTAGAATTGACGACCGTTGGAGTCGTAAAGTTCTTGAGTGGAGACCGCGACTCGGCAATCGCAGTGTGAGACGCTCTGTGACAAGATGGGTTGACGATATTCGTGGGTTGGCTGGAGAGGGCTGGATGACAACGGCCGAAGATCGAGAGCGGTGGCGTGCATTATTGGAGACCTATGTCCAGCAGTGGACGAGCAGAGGTTGTTGATGATGATGAACAATTCGTCTTGATTTGAATAAAGTCTGACATTCATCTAGGCACCTACTTGTATTCTAAGTCCTAGAGATTTTACTTTCAGCTGCAGACATCTGTTTGTAGGGTCCCAAACCTCCCAGGTCAAGAGCTAGCATTCTACCAGGCATGCCTACAGCACACCCGCCCGCCAGACTGCAGGTGCCCACAGTACTCTGGTGGGGAGATGCCTCAGCTCCCACCAGGGAAAGATGCGGGATGGAGTCGAAATGAGGTAATCTTGAGTACTTCTATTTCACAAATCACAAATACCATACAAACAAACACCACACAAATACCTGGTTCCTATATATTCTTTATGGATGCGTTTTTCGTTTTTCCTACGGACAGTTAATTAGTTTTTCCGATTCCGGATAGGTTTCTACAATACCTGATAAATTATGTAGCTAAACAAAAAGACCTTACGATTTTTGGTCTCGGGTGTGAAGTCGTCACTTATTCTATGTGTCCGTAGTCATACGGATTCGATTTGGAGTAAAGAAACCTGGCATTAGTCATCTATAACACGTACTTTCTTCGCGTACAGCATCTAAAGCTGCACCATTACTCCTCGAGAATGTAAGTCGAATGAAAATATAATATTGATAAATATATAGCATACAAAAGAAATAAAATTAAATCTGTATCGTTTCGTTCCAGATTATGGGCCCACTTTTGGACCCAAAATTGTATCCAGTAAGAGTGGGGGCCAGTCCTGAAACGCCTACATCTCGGTATGACCAACCGAATGCGTTCTTAGACAAGGTAAATTTATACGTTTCTACTTATACTAGCACTCATATTCAATCTCCAAAATTGTCTGTCTCTTATCTTTGTCTATTATAGTTGCGTCTTTGTCCTACTTTAATAAAAGGGCAAAGTATAAAAGAGATAGAAATAGTTTAAGGAGCCAAATTTCGACTCTAAACAGCGGGAAACCGAGGTGCGAAAATGACGGAGCCTCCAGGAGGCTTTGTAAAACACTATCGGATATGATACATTTACGACACTTCTTTAAAACCTGACTGTGATTTTCCAGCTCCAGTCAAAATATCCAATGCTGTACAGCATCCTGCAGAGCGAGGCGTCGCCGGAGCTCAAGCAGCGGATCGACCGGGACCGCAACAAGACCACTTACCAGGTGGACTACTGTGAAGCTGGTATGAAACTAAAAATAATATGTGGTGATGAAAACTGTAGTAGATGCTTGCCTTTCTTATGAGGTTATGATGTTTTGAAGAATCTTATTAAGACGACCTCCGTAGCCGAGTGGTCTGTACGCCGGTCTCAAGGCGTCGCCATCTCGAGAGGTCCTGGGTTCGATCCCCAGTGGAGGCAAGTGTTTGGGTGATGAATTTTCAGACAATTGTTCTCCAGTCTTGGATGTTCATTATATATCTATTATATTATGTATATCTCAATAATTATATGTATTTATCTATTAAACATATTTGTCCGTCATCTAGTATCCGTAACACAAGCAGCATTTAGTTGCTTAAAATGGGATTAGTTGATAGGTGTGATGTCTGAGGATATTTATTATTATTTATTTATTATTCTGGAGGAAACTATATCCGGGCATGTTGATTTAGAAAAAAGGTCTATTCCTTGGCAATAGTACCTTTATGATTAGTATGTATTTTCCTCAGAATCCGCTTCCTGTTTTTCGAGTGGGCTTGCGGGCGAAGCACAGCGAAGGAAACTTTAACAAAATAAGCGAAGCTTTGGCGAAACAGGTGAAAAATCGGTTTCGCTGCAATCGTTTGATGTTTCACTCGTTGCATTGCTGGTACGAAAAGAACTGAAATGATGCTCGTTTGATTCACTCGCTCGCCCCACTGGCAATATCGCGTCGCCTGCGCTCGAAGTTACGCCCAAGAATTCCCTCATCGTCCTACTTAATAAATTCCCCCAGAATTTTAAGAGTTACACCAATTTTAATAGGTCCAGGCGCCCAATTTGAGGGCCTTCAGCGGGCGGCAGACGACAGCGGCACAGGGCCGTGTGCCCAACCCATGCGGTTGCCTGGCGACCCCTGCCGGGTCGGCCCCAAGCCCAGGAGAGCGACGCCGAAGACCATATCTAAACAAGCGGGTGGTGGCTCGTCTAGCGACCCGAGAGCTAAATGCGGTAAGGTTTATTTTTTATTTTTTGGTGTTTTCCGATGCGAGGATCCTTGTTCGGAGTTACGGCTTTTTAGACTAGCAATAAGCTTTAGCAGTTACTTCTAATGCTCATTTTGAATCACTTGTAATTTGTTATTGCACAGGCAAATCTTGTAATGAAAACATAAATTACCGATTTTCTTGACTATCTGCTATTTAGTAATTTAAGAAGTGCGGTTCCTTGGTAAGATGGTGCTTATATTTTATGATACATTTTAATTACGCTACGATATAAACAGCATCAAATTCCATATCTTTTCCGTATAAATAGTAATTTTTGGGCGATGCTCGTTGTAACTTGCAGATAATTTTCTGCTTTTGGTAATAAAGTGTCTCCGTACAAAGAAGAAGAGACTTATTTTTAATGTCCTCAAACGTCTCACTGCTGGGCACAGGCTTTCCTCATGAAGAAACACATGGGGAGTATGGGTATAGTGGTGAGTAGAAACGGTCGCAATAACAACCGGGACCAACGGCTTAACGTGCCTCACGAAGTAGGAGCTCGAGATCACAAATATTTGGTCACCCATCCGCGGCCTGACCATGGCGTCCGAACCACTACGCCAACCAGCTCCTATTTTATTATTTTTAATGTGTATATATATTACTAAAGACGTGTACAACAGTGTCAACTGAACCGATTTCGTGCTAAGAGATTACTTATATTTTTTTTGCAGAAACCACGTCAGCCACTCCGCCTCTGGGTAAAAGTGAATACCAGGATGGCGTGTCTAAGCTGGGAGCCATCATTATGCGAGACAAACTGCACAGGAGATGAACCAACCACATTAGATTACGGAGTAAATAAATGAGCCATTTTTACAAATCATCGGTTTCATTGTAAGTTTTAGATTATAGGATCAACGGATAAAGTACACCAGTTCACCATTTAATGTAATGTTTTCCTTATAATTGACATCAAAAACAAAAAGAACTGACTGTGACTGTGTCAGAAATTCACGACCGCCTGCATATAATGTGCTACGACACATTTAACTATACATGTGTACATACACGCATTGAAATGAAGATATTTTTCCGCGATCGTTCTGGATACCTAGTCCTCGTCCATTGCTAGAGTTGGCATCCCCAGTAGTTCGTTTCTAGCCACTTCCCATGGCATTCATTAAAGCATTGTGTGACGCATGAATGACGGACCTCAACAAAAAGTTATTCTATACACAAAAGTAGGTACTGTAATAGCAATGTGAAGAATGTGCTGCCAGCCTGATAACAGAACGACGGGCGTATTGTTAATACGAGCAAAATACTTACTATCCAAGAATGACATCGCCGGAGCACCTTTGATCTTCGGTTTGTCATACCATAATAAAACTACACCATGATAAATAGACGTTTATGTATAAAAACACGTATCGCGGTCATGTCGGCGGTGACCGCGCACTAGAAATAAGCTCTCCCCTCTTATACAGCGTGGTGCCTTCCCTCCTCTCTTCTCTTCTGCCCTCGTCTCTCCTTTCGTCCTTCCGGACGTCCTCCTTGCGGACGGTCTGCTCTAGCCGGGATGTAACCCTGGTCCTCACGCTCGTCTCATCGTGTTGCCTCAGCACCACCGCCCGGGCGTCTGAAGTGTTACGTTCTCTAAGGATTAAAAATGTTTGCTTTACTCCTTTGTTTTAATTAAAAAGACCGCTGTTTTATTGATGTCCCACTAGGCTCAATTCTTTTAATTTTTATTCTGTCCTTTTTAAATATACGATATGTATAAGTAAAATCATCTTCAGCGTTAATACCTTCACTGCTGGACAAAAACTTGATGATTGCTACCATTCAATGACTACTTGCGACCTACAACAGATTGTCAGTCCACCACGACGAAAAAGATAATACAATCGCGTATGTTGCAAAATTTGACTTGTCTTCAAGGTTCTCTTCAGTTTAATGCTAAACTATTTCTAGCGAGGTTTACGACGATTCTGTCCAATCTGTATCGGGTCTTTTTTCCTGAGGTTACGAAGGAAGGGAGTTACTGATAACATGGCGAGTAAAAGGTAAGAGTGGAAGAAGAAATATTTCATTGATCCAATAGATCTAAGAACTGGCCAGGAGAATGAAGACTTGTAACAGCCTAGGCATAACCAAATACCTAAACACGTTTTCGAAATGCAAAAACAAAATACTATACTTCTACTCATGGACAAGTCTGACAAAAGTAACTGGACTGTCTGAAAGGTTTTCTACAAGGCGGTTAAGTAACGGAGGTACCGACAGACATGTTTAGTATGAAAGCATTTTTTGGGGTCCCCCGGACGTCGACGCGAAAACGACGTCACCCTGATTGCTCTATGGTTATATCTTTGATCTACTTTTATGAGCAATGGTTAACTACGCTTGGATAAAAGACTCGCATACCTTCCACCCCAAAGCTGTAACCAAGAAGTCAACCTACCTCCCAAGCGATATAAGTCTATCAATATCTGGCGTGCGTCGTATCTCGGCAGCTGGCGCTAGCGTTACGCGCAGCGCGGCGGGCGGCGGGGAGGCGGGCGGGGAGGAGGCGGCGGGGGACGCGGGGGATGAGCCCACGGCTGAGTCCCGCTTGGCCGAGGACTCGGAGCCCGACGTGGAGCGCCGCCGCGGGGGAGGCGCAGGCCGGACTGGCGCCGGGATGTGAAGCGATGCGGTGATGACACAGCTGTCCTCGTCTGAGCCTCCCAGCGTCTGTGAAGTACATTAAAGAAGTTCAGAGGAAATTTTTTGTACGCACTTCCAGAGTAATTCCTCCCTACAACATAGGTTCCTTTAAAATAGGCATGAGTCGGCATAATGCTTCCAGCGTCTGGGAATTACACGGTCGACTTCATTAAAGAATTTCAGAGGACATTTTTTACGCTTGTTCAGAGTAAGCAACTTCCTTCATCCTACAAGAAGACAAAATATCTATATCTTGTGATGGCAGCAAGAAAGATCTGGTTAGGTTTTTTTGTTACTGCTTACAATCTGCGATTTTATGAAAAAAAATGTTAGAAGAAATCTTTTGAGGCATGAAGGATATGAAAAAACTAGAATCGCACATGGCCAGAAAGTAAATGCCTGGCGGGTACCCCACCCCGCCAGGCAATACAACAGTGAACCCAACAGGGAACGGGTAGAAGAGAAATAGTGGCAATAGTAGCTACCTCATTGTAGTCGCTGGCAGAGTCGTTGGAATCGGGAGCAGAGTCGCGCGCCAGCATGCCGCCGATGCCGCTGCTGCCTCCCTCTTCACCGCTGCGCACCTTACTGCTGCTGCAAGAAAAGACACGTTGACAAATCTGAAGAAGAGTTCGACCAGAGGGAGATTCAGTACTGAAGCTTCTGTTACACAGGAGGACCTCCTTTCAAACTTTGATTCAAACCGTGAATTATGGGATCTACCTACGTACCTTAAATCAGAGGCATATCGGGGCAGTAATGGCGGAGATAAATTGGCCCTAAAATCGGTAGCTGACTCGCTGTTCTACACACTGAGAATCGTTACGATTTGCCTACACACGAGGTGATCTAAGAGGCGATTTAGGGCGCTCCCCACCACTGACCCGATATTGCCTCAGATTTAACCCCTTGGTGGGCACCGCGAACACCGGCGAACAATAGATGTTTCTACTGTCGCGTTATGTGCCCGTTGACTACAGAACACAAAGGTATGTCCTTAGTTTTGTTTACCTTGTGACCACCGTGGTGATTGTGGAGGACATGGAGCCGGAGGAGGTGTCCGAGGCCGTCTCCCGCGTCCGCCGGCTGCGCGAGTACGACTTGTCACTGCTTCTGCCGACACGGGCAGAACCGTTAGTAAGGACTTCGGAACTTCACTTATTACTATGTGATAAGGGTGGCAATAGGCAAACAAGCACACCGTCAATCTGTCAGGGGATGCTAACTATATACTGGGATCTACTAACGTCCCTTAAATCAGAGGCAACATCGGGCAGTGGTGCGGAGCGCCCTAAATCGCCTCGTATGTGCCTACACACTCGTCGTCTTTGTAGACGTTACAATTTTTAGTGTGTAGAGTAGCAGCCGATTTTAGGGTCTATAATGTTCGCTTAGTCGAGGAATTTTGCCATAAGTTTGCCGTCGTATTCTAAAGTTGTGCACAATTCCTTTTGCCGTGCCGTGTACCTGTGGTGCGTGTGCCGTGTACCTGTGGTGCGTGTGTCGTGTACCTGTGGTGCGTGTGTCGTGTACCTGTGGTGCGTGTGTCGTGTACCTGTGGTGCGTGTGTCGTGTACCTGTGGTGCGTGTGTCGTGTACCTGTGGTGCGTGTGTCGTGTACCTGTGGTGCGTGTGTCGTGTACCTGTGGTGCGTGTGTCGTGTACCTGTGGTGCGTGTGTCGTGTACCTGTGGTGCGTGTGTCGTGTACCTGTGGTGCGTGTGTCGTGTACCTGTGGTGCGTGTGTCGTGTACCTGTGGTGCGTGTGTCGTGTACCTGTGGTGCGTGTGTCGTGTACCTGTGGTGCGTGTGTCGTGTACCTGTGGTGCGTGTGTCGTGTACCTGTGGTGCGTGTGTCGTGTACCTGTGGTGCGTGTGTCGTGTACCTGTGGTGCGTGTGTCGTGTACCTGTGGTGCGTGTGTCGTGTACCTGTGGTGCGTGTGTCGTGTACCTGTGGTGCGTGTGTCGTGTACCTGTGGTGCGTGTGTCGTGTACCTGTGGTGCGTGTGTCGTGTACCTGTGGTGCGTGTGTCGTGTACCTGTGGTGCGTGTGTCGTGTACCTGTGGTGCGTGTGTCGTGTACCTGTGGTGCGTGTGTCGTGTACCTGTGGTGCGTGGGCCCGCCGGTGGCGGCGGCGCCGTGCGTGCAGGCCTCGCGCGCCCACACGCGCCGTCCGCCCTCGCTACTCGCCGCGCTCGCCGCCTCTTGCGCACATCTGTTAATACATATAAGGTTCATTGTCAATCCACACAAGTCTATAACCCTACTTGACATAGATCTACTCTAGGAGCTCCGAAAGTACACCGAACGTAACCGAAATATGAACGGAACCGTACAAATATCCTTGAGATATTTGGGACCATAATTAAAATTTTATTTTGACTGCTGTATACGCATTTCTTTGCAAGTGCACAAAACGTGCTCTGAGCAAATGTCTCTCTCAAGAGCAATTATGAAATAATAAATACCATTGGATAGCTGACGTTGAGTATGCATAGAAGTAATTATATATATTATTACAGCTGTAACTCAAGAAAGAAAACTGGGATTTCTTGGATTTCCAAAACGTTCGGTGGTAGATTAGGCTCTCGCAGTCCACTCGTCGACCGCTGCACTGAGCGCACTCACTCGGCCCTCCGCAGCAGCAGCGAGTCGAGGTGCGCCGGCGCCGAGTGCGCCATGTGTATGTAGGCCTCGTGTAGCAGCTCCGCGGGCAGCGTCCACAGCTCGGCCTGCCGCTCCACCAGCTGCCGGACCACGTTGATCACGTCTGCTCGCTCGGAGAGTTGCTCTGAGCTGAAATTACAGACAAATAGATATTATACAAATTTAGGACTCAATTTACGATATGCTACTGTTTAAATAGCTAATATTTTAATTTAATTAGGTTTAGGCAACTACAGACGGAGAAGCTTAGCTACAGTCGGCTTCCAAATCAAACACAGAATCACAATTTACATTGTCAAATTAGCACAAAATTTTCATTTTCTACCAATTAGCCCTAAGTAAACCTGAGATTTGTGTTATGAGGTCTAGTGCAACGGTAAAAAAGCAGCAATAAGTATTTTAATAGAAATCTTCATGTAACATGTCCCCAAATGTAGGTGTATCCTTGTATTCATCACATCTAACCCTACCTAAACCCTGAACCAGAATCTCAGATAATCTAGTCAAAGCATTTTCCGAAAAAAATATTTAAGCTGTTAACAGACAGACCCTTTATAAAGACGAGATGACACAAATGTTTATTAAGAAATGATATCTAAACGCTTTCAGACCGGATATATTTAAATACCAACAAAATGAAGTCGTCTGTTTGAGTCAAATTGGTTAAAACTATGAAAACCCATTTTATTTGTCACTATAATATTATATTAGTTGAAGGTCGCCGTAAAAACGTAGGATTACACAGAAAAACCGAAAACGTTTTCCCAACGCCTTTATGTAAAATCTACAAATCTTTCGTTTCTCTCAGGTTTAAGAAAAAACGTGACATAATTTTACAGCATTTAATTTTAGTGATTGTAGTGTAACTTGGTGAGTTTGGTGAAGAAAATAACTAGATGGCTTGTCACTATTCTTTTATTAGCAAAATTTAAAAGCACAAAATGCCTTTGAAGAGATATTTACTGTTATAGGTACCTACCAATATATTAATAGTTTTATTACAATAGCTATAACAATTTATATATAATATATATTTAGGCGTCGAGACAATTCTGCTCCAGACGCTGACTCTGATAGGAATGAAAATTGGAGACGAAAAACAATGAAAAAGAGAGTTTCTTAATTTAAAAACAGAAACAAAGAGAAAATGGGCAGAGTAAAACGCAATAATATCAAAGAGTCGCTAATACTGATAAAGCGCCTCGTTACAATAGTCACAGATGTTGCCTTATCATTTAAAGGAATTTGAGTGTTTTTGAAGAGGGAAGACATTGATAATAATATAGTTAATCGTTGTTATTTACTGCATTAACCAACTTGTCACTAGAGTGCACTCACCTAGCAGTCTCATTAGGTTTATTCTTGTGCAGAATATTGGGCGCGAACACTGTCGCGAGGTTGGCCGCGTCCATCTTGTTCCCAGGCTGGTGGTCGTCGTCCGCGTGGGATGCGAGCTGTGCCAGGAACGATAGGAGCGCGTGGAGGGTGTCCCGGTGCGCCGCTGGCAGCAGTTGGACTATTAGCCGGAGGGCTTCCCACTGGAGCCGGCGGTTGCGGAGTTCTGGGGATAAGAGGAAGTTGATTTTCAGACATTTGATATAAGGCTAATATTTATGACTGTATTTTTAAGAATCTCGTAGATACCCTGTAACTGGATACTGGACTAATAACGTGGGGTTTTCCACTTGAGGCGGCGGTTGCAGAGTTCTGGGGATTTGAAAAAGTCGATTTTCAGACTGTAATTCAGAGTGTCGCGGTGCGCCGCCGCTGGCAGAAACTGGCGGTTGTGGAGTTCTGGTGATTTGAGGAATATTTTTGTGGGGTGTGCCTTCCACTGAAGATTATGGATGCCAAGTTCTGGGGTAAAAAAATTGCATTTCAGACAACTGACATTGGGTTTTAAGAGCCTTGCGGGCCCACGAGACATAAGACAGGTTTTGAGGATCCTCCGCACCTGGATTTCTTTAGGAAATAGTTGAGCTGGAATCATCTTATCCTTGGTAGTAGGCCACTTATATATCATTTGTACAGACAACCCAAAATTGCGTTTTTGATCTTTCTTGAAAAAGGTTGAGTTAGTAAGAATTTATATCAGGCATGATCGAATCCAAGTAAACTGCAATACGGGCCTTACTCTGTGTATTGAGGAAGGCTATGTACAGGTCTCTGCAGAGCAGCGGGTCGGGCAGGTCCCGCAGGAACTCCTTGAGCAGCGTGGCGACGTCATGCGGGCACACCGCCGCGTCCAGCGCCGCCTCCTGACCCCGCTCCCAGTCTTCGCGGAGCTGAAATGTGAAAAAAGAGAATTAGTATGCGTAAGTAAAATTTATACCCTTAGCACATGTCTTTATTGTTTGATAAAAGACTTTTCAGTTAAGTTTTAAGGTATATGCCTGCTATACCATGGTACCGATGGGAATGTTTAAGGCAAAAAAATATGAGTTGTAAAGAAATGTATGAGAGTTAGCGATGTCGGAATGGTTTCACCCTTTAAATCCTAGATGGCATCAATAGATAAATGGGCATGATTTATGAGAGAATATATTTTGCCTGTGACGGTAGGACTGTTGTATTTCACGGTAATTATATGCTCACAACAGAGCACCACAGGAGAATGGAAGAAGAAGACATGTTGTGCCGACCCCACCTAGAGTGGGAAAAGGGTAAGAAGAAGAAGAGAACAGAGCACCACAGTGGGTGCAAAATTGTGCAAAAAGTTCTTTAACCTTGTCATGCTCTTTGTAAAATTGTGTGTCTATGATATTGTTTTTGGAAAGACATACACTCAGGCGAATATTCCAGAATCAATCCTAAGCGTAGATCTCTACTTGAGCAAAGCTAGAAAAGGATGGCGTTATGTGGGGATGAATAGCGCCATCTCTTTCTAACGCTCGAGTTTAGACAGTATTAGGTACGTGAAAAACCTGTATCTTTAAAATTATTTTTCAGTTAAATTAAGAAATTGCTTCAGCGAATATCGGGATTTTACAATATTATTGTTAACCAACATTCCGATAATAACTGTTGTTTGTTATTTCTGGTGTTTACTTGAATAGCGTAAGAAAACAAGTGGTGTTAAAATTTCGGCCGTTACAGTGTTGCTGGTAAATCGGTCCGCACGTCATCCGCCGAAGCGCCGCGCCGGCGCACTTTGTTATAAATCCGTTATAATTGGGTCGACGGTGCTCTACTGTAGTGCTAGAGTGACCAGCCTTTTTGTAATTTTATAAATTTAACTACTCTATGATGAATCAAGTCGACTCAATACTGCAAGTTTACGCTTATTTGTAGTATCACACACAGGAATCGGTACGAATTCCATTAATAAAATTGCAGTTTAAATAAAATGAATTTAACAAGAGTTAGTCGTGCAATGTTTCCAAAAATCGTTTTGATAATAAAAACAAAGCACATTTTGTGTTGGTTTAACCTAAGATGGGTTCACCCGCCAACACTGTACCTACCTATGCAATAGTGGGCGAAATTATTGGATACAGTGTTGGCGAAGACCACGGTGATCTCTGTAGGATTTGCGAGCATAATTCTTACAAGTACGTATCACATGTTTTACGGTGACTGCTTACCGTCAGGTGGTCAGCCTATTTGTTTGACAACATGATGCATGAAAAAAGCAATACATATTATCATAAGAAGTTTGAATTTTGAATAGACTACTTATAAAAGAAAAAAAAAAAAAGAGTTTTTGGCGGCATTCAACTATGGCGGACGTGATTTTTATTTCGATGATTGTAATATTGTACGGAGTGGATATTGTTACGTAAAATCAGTTTAGTTTTGTGTAAAAAGTGTCTGTGATGATGTGCAATGTGGAGGATTATCGAAATAATAAACGTCAAGTGGTGTGAAAAGTGATGAGTTTTTTATCGTGGTAATCCACCTCATCCAAGTAGCACCACAGTGTCTGCCATCAATCGTTTGACGCCAAACTCTCCCAAGATGCATTGCATTGCAAATGCATTTCAATGCAAACTACTGAAGAAATATATACTGAAGACTTGGCTGTATGGGCTCCGTTCCCATTGCCTTCCCTGCATGGGAGAATTTTACAAAAAAAAAAAGAAAAAAAAATAGGCTTCGCACTTTCTTAAACAAGTTTTCTTATAAATGTCCTAAAAATCAACTCTATGGTCACCCTACGTCCCGAGATTAGTTTTGGAAACATCTAATTTGGTCTATGGATGTATGACCGTTACCGAGGCGGCGACGGCGATACCGAGCCCTGCAACATTTATTGAGTACTTACATTTATCGCTGGAAAATTACTTTTTTTAAGCTTTATTTTTTTTATTGAATAAAGCGAAGAATGTCACTAAAAGGATGCTGATCAAGACTCCGCCGGGCCACAGGGAAAGAGTGTTGTAAAACTAATATAATCAATAAAAAGCACCCTACTCTCATTCCTTTTGCAAATTTTGCAGTGGGTCGACAGGGTTCATTATGTTGTCAAAATGTATTAAGACCAATCGTTGTATATTATCTTGTTTTTGTAAAATACGTATAATAAAACAACATAGAAAAACTTGCTTGAAACCAAGTTAGGGGGATGTAAAAAGAGGGAAAATACCAAAAAAAATGTTTTACTTTTAGTTTCTGTTTGTCTGTTTGTATGGACCGATTTCAATGAAATTTAGCATGGTGATACCTTGTATCCCTGGTTAACATCTAAGATACTTTTTATTCCGGAAAATGAAAGGGTTCCCATGAGATAGTAACCGCGGACGAAGTCGCGGGCAACAGCTAGTGTATAAATAAGAAATAACGACTCATCAAAACTCGGGAAAGAGGAAAACTCGCTACTGAGTCATTTTGACGGGTTTCTCTACGTTACTTTTGAATCCTGTGAATACAGGCTGGTGCTGCTAAATGCGGACATTGCAGGACTCATTGGAAATACTCTTAAGAGGTCTATATCTAGAAGTGGATATTCAGTTAAGGTGTCTTACCTGCCGCACTCTCTTCTTGGAGGCCGAGACCCTGAAGAGGCCTAGCGTGTGGAGCCCGTGGCGGCGCAGGTGCGCGAGGCAGGCGGACACCAGCGCGGGCACCTTGGGCCCCCCGCCCCCCGCCTCCTCCAGCCCCGCCCAACCCCACTCGCCCGAGTCGCAGGATTCACTCTGGACAATAAATTGGACATTCATGACTGAGGAACTAAAATAAATGTTATAAATAGGTTATTGAGGAGCTCGGTGGCATAGTGGTTGGTACGCTTTGGCTTTAGATCGAAGACAAGGCTTCGCCATGGTCAGGCCGTGGAAGGGTGACCAAAACATTGGAATCTTGATCTCCACGCTACGGAAGGCACTAAGCCGTTGGTCCTGGTAACCGTTTCTACCCACCAACCTGCATTGGGCCAGCGTGGTGGTGTTACGGCCCATACTCCTTATGTTATTCCATGATGAAGGCCTGTGTTCAGCCATTGGACGCATTTAGGCTGAGGATGACAAATGAGTTTTTTTTTATTGTTTACACGTCCTATCAACTAGCCCCATTTTAAGCAACTATAATGCTGCTTGTGTTTCGGACACTAGATGACGGCTGATAAATATTTAATAGCTAAATACACATAATTATCCTAAATATATAAATTTTTATAAACATCCAAGACTGGAGAACAAATGCCTGAATTCATCACCCAAACATTTGCCCCCACCGAGGATCAAACCCAGAACTTCTCAAGACCGGCATACAGACCACTCGACCACGGAGATCGTCATTAGTTATTATGGATTAAAAAAATTATGTATTCATCACACAAACATCCTTACGGATGTGTTTTTATAAATCCTTACGGAGACTCGAGAATATCTAAACCTGCTGACAAGCATCATAATCGTCACGTGGATTTATCTTGAGAAAATTATAGATAATTTTTATACACAATAAGACCCGGATATCGGCATAGCCAAGGAATCCTTCGGCATCCCTATATGCAAGTGCACACTGCCGGCTACTATGCCTTGGCATGCTGCAACGTCCTTAGGGATGCCGAAGCGTTACCGTCCAAACTACCCCCGAGTGTAGCCTTGGCGTGGCGGGCGGCAGCGTACCTACTGAAGGGTGCCGAAGCATCCTCAAGGCTGCCGATGCAGCAGCCTCAAACATACCGAAGCGGTATTTTTGTTACTACGACCATAAATCATGGAAATTTCTACTATACTGAAGTTAATGTATAATGCTATTTATCACCTAAAATCCTCAGCCATGCCAATGAATGTCGGCGCACACACGCGGCCTAAGATGTCTATCCTCATTACCCAATTATTTTAGTAGAGCCTAAAAATACGCAACTCTATGACTAAACTGGCTGTAATATTTCGCTTGTAAAAATTACGTAGTTAATATTTTAATGTTGAAGCGATTATCGGTTCATTCGCCAGCAATTACCTAACCGAATTGCGAAGTTAAATTACAAATAAACAGTGTTTTACAGACACTCCGTGATTTGTAGGTAAACAATCGTAAAAGTTTACGGCCGTAAATCTCGTAGCGTTCGTTGCAGGCCTACCGATGTTCCGCGCACGTTTGTAAACGAGTTGTTTTAATAAATTGCCTTATCTTCATCAAATGGCTATTTTCATTGCTGCACACTGGTCTCATAAGAGTGAAATAGGAGACTCATAAGAGTGATTTCGGTATCGAAATCAAAGCGCACTAAGCACTACGCCACTGAACTGTACGCCACTGTTGATATTTTTCTGGAGGTCTATGTCCAACAGTGGGCATTTCTTGCGACTAAAGGCGTGTGCTAAAATGTAAATGTCAAAAAAAGAACTGTATCTCATTCATACCTACTGCTTGTTTTTTTAAATCGTATTTCAAAATTTGTTTATTTTACAGTCAGGGTCACTCGGCCCACGACGCTAGACATCAAAAGAAAGTAACCATTTTTATAATTTTTTAATAACAAATAAGTTTCATCTTAAATCACAAGATTGGTAATATTAGGTCTTTACCTATGAAATTGATGTTTTGTATGGAGATTTTGGAGAATCCTGCATTTTCCATACTAACATTTTATCAGTTTTCTTCACAACGACAAATCCAGAGATTAAATACTCTTTATTGCACACAGAAAAAAAAAACACAATACATAAAAGAAACAATAGTTGGCAAAGGCGAACATATCCCCTAGAGAGATATCTTCCAGTCAACCCAAAC